>OY728143.1:658996232-661496232 GCA_963277665.1 Viscum album | reverse complement strand
AGGATGGGACCTTAGGGGTTTGAGGACACCTTGGGAGGACTCCTACGGAGGTAATACTACTAGATATTTTAGGATAATGAGTTTGGAATGAAATAAAATTAAGGGGGTGAGTGGGTATTAACAGTAATTAAGAGGGTGTTTTTTTATTAATTTAAAGGGACACCGCATTAGTGGTTTTAGAAAAACCATGGGCTTGACAAAGGTATTTGCTCATGGTTTTATCCACTTGGTACACCTCATGTCATAATTTACTTTACACGAATCAACCAGCCTATTATATTTAATTATTACATCATTATGATGTCATTAAGCTACAAAATACTCAAAATAGTATTTTTACTATTCACAATAAATCAAGTATTTTAGAAAATTCCCAAAAATTCACCCTAAATGTTTTTTGATGAGTATAATTGAAAAATAAAATCTATTTTTTTAAAAAATTTCTACGTATTTTTAATTTAATTTTTAATAAAATCATAGTTAATTCAAAAAATAACAATTTTAAAGGTATAATTCGTTCTATATCACATTGAAAAATTAATTAAAATCTCATTATATTATTACATTAATAAAATAAAATATTATCATTATTTACTATTATAAGGTTCATATTACTATTCAAATTATTATTCATAAGGGTATGTTACTATTCATCAAAAAAATCATGTTGGTTCTATCAGACTCCAAATGACTTTCTAGTCCCAACTCTAGATAACCATTTTTTGAAATTCAAAACATTGAAGTGGAAAATTTATGTCTAATGGATAGCTTATAACTTTCTTCTACACTCTTTTGTTTCACAAAAAACTTAGTGCTTCATGCAATATAGTCTATATAATGAATAGAAAGTATTTAAAAGGAATATACCATAAAATTTTTGGGGTGTTATATTATTCCCTCATTCGGGAATTTTGTCCTCAAAATTTTATGTATAAAGCCCACCAAAAAGATATGGGTGGTTCATCTTCATAACATCCTCAGGTTCCAGTGTTGCTTCCTCCATATTCTGGTTTTTCCAAAGAACCTTTACTGATGAGTCTTCCCGTTTCTCAATACCTTCTCCCTTGTGTCAAGGATCCTGATAGGCTCTTCATAGTAAGACAAATCAGGTTCCAGTCCTATTTCTTCATAGGTGAGTACTTGAATTGGGTATGGAATGTATTTATTCAACAATGACACATGGAATACATCATGGACTTTGGAGAGACTTGGCGGTATTGCTAAACAGTAAGCTACAACTCTAATTCTTTCCAAAATTTCAAATGGTCCGATGTACCTGGGGCTCAGTTTCCATTTCTTACCAAACCATAAGACACTCTTCCATGAAGATACTTTCAGAAAGACATGATCTCCCACTTGGAATTCCAAATCCTTTCTATAGTTTTTTACATAACTCTTCTACCTACTTTGGGATGCTTTATTATGGGCTTGTATTTTCTTCACCTTTTCTATGGTCTCTTCAATAAGTTTTGGGCCTATAAGTTTCCTCTCCCCAACTTCGTCCCAACATGTTGGAGTTCGACATCTCTTTCCACATAATGCTTCATATAGAGACATTTGAATACTAGAATGGAAACTATTGTTGTAGGAAAATTCCACCAAAGGAAAGTATTGATCCCACATACCTTGTAAGTCAAGAGATCATGACGTCAACATGTCTTATAGAGTTTTAATAGTCCTTTCAGACTGTCTATCGGTTTGGGGGTAATAAGTAGTACTCATATGTAGATCAGTATTCAAAGACTTCTGGTGAATTTTCCATAATTATGATGTAAATCGGGGATCTCGATCAGACACAATCTATAGAGGTTAACCATTAAGTCTTATAAATTCATTAATATAAATTCTTTCTAGGTGCTTAAGTGGTAAATCCTCTCTTATTGGAATAAAATGTGCTGATTTTGCGAGACGATCAACAATTACCTGTATTTCATCATTCGTTCTAGGTGTCCTCTGTAGTCCAATGAAAAAATCCATCATAATGTTATCTCACTTCCACATAGGAATAGGTAGAGGTTGCATCATTCCTATAGGATGTTCTCTCTCTGCCTTCACTTGTTGAAAAACTAGACACCTTGACACGTAGTCATCAATTTCCCACTTCATGTTATCCCACCAAAAATATTCCTTCAGATATCTATACATCTTTGTGCTACCTGGGTGTATAGAGAAATTTGAGCTATGAGAATTGTCTAATAGTTCCATTTTTAGCTTAGGAACTGATGAAACGCATAACCTCTTCCCAAACTTCGGAACTCCTTCCTCATACATGAATTCTTCTAATCTCCCATCCTTAATAGTAATAATTTTCTTGTGTAGTTTTTATCATCAGATTGAGATATTTTTATATTCTCTAGTAAATACGGTTTAAAAATCATTTGAAAGAGGAAAGTTGTTTCCCCTTCCTTAACAATTCCCATATCCATATTTAGTAAATCCGTGAATATAAGATCTCTGTCAGTCTTCATTTGAGTCAGAAGTCAATGATCTTTCCTGCTCAATGAATTCTCCACCTTATTTTCCTTTCCAGGGTGGTAGTGTATTGAAAAAACATAATCTTTGAGTAAGTCGAGCAATCTCCTTTTCCTTATGTTGATTTCTTTTTGTGTGAAAATGTATTTCAAACTCTTGTGATCTATGTATATCTCACATTTTTACCGTAAAGATAATTTCTACATATTTTTAGAGCAATGTTTACATCTGATAACTCAAGATCATGTGTGGGATAATTTTTCTCATGAGTCTTCAACTGCCTTGATGTATAAGCAATAACTTTACCATTTTGCATAAGGATTCAACCCATCCCATTCTTTGATGAATCACTTTATTTTACAGATCCATCAATTCTAGATGGAAGAGTCCAAATTGGAGCATTGACCAATCCTATTTTCAATTCTTAGAAGCATTCTTTACATTAGTTTATCCACACAAACTTAACTCCTTTAGGTGTGAGCTTGGTTAGCGGGTCAGCCATTCGAGAATTGTTTTGAACAAAATGCCGATAATATCCTGCTAATCCAATAAAACTTCATACCTCGATTATGTTTTTTAGCATGGGCCAATCATGGATTGCCTTTGTCTTTGCAGGATCAACTAGGATTCCATCCTCAGAGACAATATGGCCTAGAAAAGAAACTGATTGAAACCAGAATTTTCAATTTCTAAACTTCCCTTATAATTCATTTCTTTTACTAAATTTTAGAATAATCCGGAAGTGATCCTAATGGTCTTCATAGCTTTTTGAGTATACCAAGATATCATCAATTAATACCACAAAAAGTTATCAAGATATTCATTGAAAACTCTATTCATTAAATCCATGAAAACAGAGGGTGCATTAGTCAGTCCAAAAGGCATCACTGTAAACTCGTAATGCCCATACCTAGTTTGAAATGCTATCTTAGAAATATATTCCTTCCTCACACACAATTGACAATATCCGGATCGAAGTTCAATCTTCAAAAAGTATTGATCTCGATGAATTTGATCAAATAAATCATCAATCCGAGGTAGTTGATACTTATTATTTATTATAATAGCATTTATTTCCCTATAATCAATGCATAACCTCATGGATACTTCTTTCTTCTTAACAAACAGGACTGAGGCTCCCCATTGAGAAATACTAGGTCATATAAATTCTTTTTCACTAAACTCCTCTAGTTTTTTTTCTATGTCCACAAACTCCACAATGGCCGTTCTATAAGGGGTCTTTGATATAGGTCTAGAAATAGGAATTAAGTCAATGGAAAACTCAATTTCTTGCTCTAGAAGATGTCCAGGTAAAATCTCTGTAAATACATCAATGTATTCATTCACTATATAAACATATTCAATTTTAATATTTCTTTCCTCACCCATAGATATTGGGTTCTCTTCCTCTCCAAGGATTGCATTCACTAGAGCTACTAGGGTAGGGTCTAGATAAGAATCAGATGATGAGGTTTCTACTATAAAGATTTAAGATTCTACATGATTTTAAAAAATTATAACATCCTTTTTCTTACAATAAATCTTCACATCATAGTTTGACTGACAAATCTATTATTAAATCAAATTGGACATGTCTAATTTTCTTGTCAAACTAGGATGGTATAAATGAATGCGATGATCTAGAATCAAATAAAGTGTTGGCTATGTTTGAGGAAACAAATGAATTACCTACCACCACATCATTAGGAACTTCAACCTCTATGGTTGTAATTACATAAGCTCTCACTTGCTCTCTTTGTATTTTCTGAGGCTAATTTACTTGGATATTAGGACACTCATTTGCATAGTGTCCCATATCTCTAAAATTTTAGCATTGAACATCATCAAATTGTTTCTTCCCTTTGCATTCATTAGATAGATACCCCTTTTCTCCACACTTATAGAAGAATCCCAGGTCTTTCAAGAATTTCCCGAGATGATTATTTCCATAGTTCTTTCATAATGGGAATTTCTTCATTCCCTTGTTCTTCTTTGGTGCTTCACATTTCCCTTGAGACAATATACTTCCAGTACTACCATTTCATTTTCATTGCATCTTAATGCCATGAATATATTTTCAAGGGACTTGATCCATTGCTCAAAAACCACTAGATTAGTATTCCCACTGAAATCTGGGGGATTCTTCCACATGAAATGATCCAACATAGGTGTGGAATGGTTATTTGTTACAACCTGAGTAAGTTGTCCCAATATGGTCATGATTTGATCTACTCCAACATTGACTGTGTTGACTTGCTCAGTGGGGAGATCCCTACTTTTCCCATGAATAATGATTCCCCTTATTCCATTAGACACCATTTATAAATAATGGAACACACTAAATTAGGGTATGAATCATAATTTATAATCTCAACTTAAGAAAATACTTAGCATAAATTGAGATCCTATGCATGACTAATCCCATAATAAAAAAATGGTTTCTTTGAGGAATAATTTACATTTCAATCCTTCATAATGGCTTGTAAAGAAAATATTAATTATCAAAAGCATATATCCCAGGAGTTTCATAATAAAGAGTGAAACAAGGACCATTGTCGTATACCAGGATACCTCAGGTCAAGCCCAAAACTCCTTGTCAGTGCTTTCACCCCTAGGTACATATCTCCCAGAGCCACCTCTACCTGCTCGTATCTAGATAGAGATGTATTTTCTAGAAGGATTAACATAATCTATTCCTTAACAAAATAATAGGATGTTCTTGTACTTTTATCCTCAAATACTACCTCAGGGTTTTGTTCCCTATTGTACATTTCCTGCTCCAGTTTCCAAGTTTTCTACTAAACTTCCTATGATACCAACTGTAACACCCCGACCCCTATGGAACAGATCCAGTGCGTTAATTGTTATATTGGAATGGTTATAATTAATTAAATACCAAAGGAACAATCAGTTTAGTAATCTTGAAGAAACTAGATACAAATATGTAACTCAAATTACATTGGAAAAGGTTACAAAATTCAAAACATAACAAAAACTAAGAACTACATCCACAGAAACTCGATAAATGATGTTCTATTCATCACATATTGAAGGTAAAAAAATAAAAGGGGATAGCTCAAACACTTAGTAAGGGTTAAAAATATTTGAAGCATGAATCAATAATAACTAAATCATAAACAATTTGGTATATTTAATATGGCATGGTGAATAAATGAAAAATTCATGCCATTAATAAACTAAGAATAAAACTGCATCCATAGATTTTGTCATAGTGAAAACCTCAGGGATATTAAAAATTAATAATGAATAAAGAGAATGATTATTAATTGGATGTTTTGTATCTAGCACATGATACCATAATACCATTAAAACGGTTTAGTTCTATGGGTTGAAACCCATCTGATTTTTGGAAAAAAACTCGAAGGGTTTGTCGCCAACTGATTTGTCTCATGAGACATAATGATGCATCGAGGGGATATAGCGGGCCCCACACACCACTGAAATTCCAAATAATTATTTATAAATAGATTTAATATAAGTTCAATCTGCCTTCTCAATATCTGTGTAGAGTAGAGAATACAGATTCATCAATATTTCCATAGTTAAAATAACTTTCCAAATTAGCACTGTATGTGAAATGGTATACGACTTAAGGAAATAATAATATACTTACTACAAGAAAATTTATATTTACAAGATTTATAATTTCAAATGAAATATTATCTCTAATGGGAAGTATATACACCACATAAGAAATATTAGGTGCACAATACCAAGTAGGTCTTAATGAAATGGAAATTCAGACAAAGTCACCAACCATATTGTAATCAATTGAATCGTATGAACAAAAGTCAATAATAAATAAATGAATCACATAATACCATGAATATAAATAGAATAATTATATTATATATCATATAGCAGTACAAATATACCACATACAAGAAATAAGTGGTGAACAATGGAAATTTCATAGAATTAAAAGTGAGATAAGAAACCCCTTTCCTTATACTTGAGTGTGTTCTTCATTTATTTTAGTGACCTGAATAATAAAATTTATCTTCATAAATTAATAATTCTAGAACCTCATATACATGAAATTTATTTATTATAACCTTATTAGGTTTATTCATGGACCTTTTTATGGGTTTAAGAGGTTCAATTTTATTGTTTTGGAAGCATTTTCTTCCTTGGTTTCCATGATTTGTTTACTTATATTCATGAACAGAAGTTCATTTGAAATGCAGTTAAACATCTAAAATTGTTAATATATATTATTAGTAACATTAAAGAGATATAAATTATCTTATAATGATTCTGGGGTATATACTTGAGGATGAATCATTAGTTAAAAGTTATTGATAAACACTTGGATCTAGCTTGGCGGTTTTGTGCACAATGAACTTGTTTTGTATTATTATTCCATATTATGAGTGTGTAGGGATTAAAAAAAATTAATGAGATTAAATAAATATATTATGATATGGTTCAACCATAAAAATGGTTTCATGAACAAAATTGAATATGGTAATGAAAATTAATAACCTGTCATCCTTGATTGTGATAAATTAACACATATCGGATAGTGTTTTCATTTTTAGTATTAGAGGAGGGGGAAAGAGAGATGAGGATGAGATATTAATTTAGAAAAATATAATTAAATTTAATGTAAGGTACTTTAATTTTCATATCATTTTAATGAAATGAGGTGAGAAAATAAGTATAAATAAAGGAACTCAAAATAGAAGAAAAATTGACAAATCTCTTACGAAAATTCGGCAGCATAACGCCGTCACTTAAAATTTAATAAAATAGTTTGATGAGATAAAGGGATTATCAAATAAATCATACATAATATGGGAATTAAGGGAAATATGTAATGAAATATACCAACATAATTCAATTGAAAATAAAATATTAAACATAAAATGAAAGCTTTAAGAAAAGAGAAGGGTGATTGATTCTCTTACCGTGTAGAGTAACTCCCAAAACATGAAGGTTGGGACCTTAGGGGTTTGAGGAAACCTTGGGAGGAATCCTAGGGAGGTAATAATATCATATATTATGTTATAATGAGTTCGGAATGAAAGAAAACAAAGGGGGTGAGTGGTTGTTTATTGTAATTAAGAGGGTTTTTTTATTAATTAAAAGGGACACCTCATTAGTGGGTTTTGCAAAACCATGGGCTTGCCCATGGTATTTGCCTCTAGTTTTACCAACTTGGGACACCTCATGTCATAAGTTAATGTACAAAAGTCGAACATCCTTTTATATTTAATGATCACATCATTATGATTCATTGATTTACCAAAAACTCAAAACATTATTTTTACAATTCCTGAAAAATTCAAGTATTTTAGGAAAATTCCAACAATTCAGCCTAACAATTTCTTGATGTGTAGAATTCAAAAATTAAATCCATTTTTAAAAAATAATTTTCTAAGTATTTTTAATTTAATTTTATATAAAATCATAGTTAATTTAAAAAATAAATATTTTAAATGTATAATTTGTTCTAGATCACATTGAAAAATTAATTAAGATCTCATTATATTATTACGTTAAGAAAATAAAATATTATCAATTTTTAATATTTATAAGGTTCATATTACTATTTATAAGGGTATGTTATTATTCCTCAAGAAAATCAAGTTGGTTCTACCAGACTCCAAATGACTTACTTGTCACAACTCTAGATAACCATTTTTCGAAATTCAAAATATAGAAGTGGAAAATTTATGTTTAATGGATAACTTATAACTTTATATTATTATATTTTTTTTCTAAAAAGACTTAGTGCTTCATGAAATATAGGCTATCTAATGAATATAAAGTATTTAAGAGGAACATACAATAAATGTTTTTGGGTGTTATAGTTATTCAATCCAAATGTAATTACTATAAACTCATAATTTCCATACCTAGTTTGGAATGATTTATTTGGAATATATTCCTTATTCACATGTAATTAATGATAATGAGACTGAAGATAAATCTTTAAAAAATATCGATCTCCATGAAGTTTATCAAATAAGTCATCAATGAAAGGAAACAAATACTTGTTCTTTATCATAATATCATTTATCTCCCTGTAGTAAATAAACAGCCTCATAGATCCATCTTTCTTCTTAACAAAAAGAATAGGATCCCCCCAAGGTGAAACACTAGGGCTTATAAATCTCTTATCACTCAATTCCTCTAGTTGTTTCTTTAACTTTATTAACTCTACCATGACCATTAAATAGAGAGTATTTGATATAGGTATTGAATCAAGGATTAAATCAATGAAGAACTAAACTTACCCCTCTAGAGGATGTTTGGGTAAATCCTATAAAAATACATCAATGTATTCTGGAATAATAGGGTACATCCTAAATAGTAATATTACTTTCCTCACCCATAGATGATGTTTTCACTTATTACCCAAGAATTTAATTTAGAAGATATACTGGAGGTTGATCCAGATATAAATCAAATGATGAATTGTTCCCTCTAAAGATGAGAGATTCCATACCTTCATCATGAATCACAATTCTCTTCTCTTTGAAATAATTGTTTTCATTATAATTTAAAATCCAATCCATACCCAAGATTATATAAAAATAAACCCTAGGTTTTATAATAAGATAAGCAATTAGATCATGTTTATGTTTCCTAATAGGAACTACTCAATACAACTTTATTGGAATAAGGCTTCCCCTAGGAGTCTTTACTAACAAGTCCCTTGTTAAGGTGAATTGGAAATATCTAATTTTTAAATAAAACTAGGAAGATATAAAGGAATGTAGAGATCCGAAATCAAATAAAATCTTTATCTAAATTTAAGGAGATGATTATTGTTCCTTACACCACATAATTAGGTTCTTCAACCTCAGATATTGTGACTGCATAATCATAGCCTTGTTCTCTTGGAATTTTCTGGGTAAATTCTACTTGAAGATTAGGAAAATCATTTTCATACTCTACCATATCTTTAAAATTAAAGAATTGAACATTGGTAGCTTCTTTCATTCCCTTGAAATCATGGGTTTGGTGGAATTTTTCTTCAGACTTGTACAAACTCTTTTTGCCAATAAGCATGTTCCATAATGTTTCTTTCCACATTTATTAATGTAATGAAAGAAAACTATTTCCTTATTTCCCTTTTTATTATTTACTTTTCTAAAGTGTTCAACATCCCTCTTCTTATCTTTCTTTAAATGAAAATAATAAGAATTAGAGAATTCTTTATCTGTCTTGGTAGCACATGATATTATATCTTCATATGATAAGAAAGTTTGGGAGACCAGTTACCTTAGGAGGAATGGTTTTAAACTATAAAATAACTAATTAATATTTATATTTAGACTACTTCCTTGATAACCTTGTAAAGTATTCTTCATAATTGGAAATATTTTCATCTTCTTTCTGTCTTAGATTCAAGAATTACCTCTCCATATCAGCTCACTGTTCGTAAGGGATGTATTTTTCTAAAAAATTTCCTTAAAATACATTCATTCCATATTTTCAACAGATATACGATAAACTATCATGATAACCTTTTCTACTTTGTTACTTCCCAAATAGATATATATCTTCTCTAATGAAATTATCCACTGCTCAGCTACAAATAGTTTTGTAGTCCCATATAATTATGGAGGATTTTGTTGCATAAAGTGGTCTAACTTTGTTACACTGCATTGTGGACTGGGTTTCCAATTGTGAGTAAGGTTATTTTTCATAACCTGAGTCAGTTGTCCCAATATAGTTATAAGTTTTTTAGATAAAATTGAAGCTCCAAATCCAACATCATTATATTTCATGGGAGGAAAATCCCTAAATGGGATACGTACGTTGATATAGTTTCAATCCCTTCCACTAGGTTCTATTTCTAAACAATGGTATACAGTTAATTAGGTTATAATTCATTATTTTGAACTAGTAAAATATTTAATATAAATTGAAAATTTATACATAGTTAATATCATAATCATAAACATGGTTTCTATGAAGTAATATTTACTTTTAAATCTTTCATAATGTTTTTAAATAAATTGTGAATTATTCTAAGCATATTCCCCAAGAGTGTCAAACTAGGAGTGTAGTAAGACCCATTGTCATATACTAGGTTATGTCGAGTCCGGCCCAACACACCTTGTAGGAGTTGTTACCCCTAGGTAAATCTGTGATAGAACCGTATCCTCTTGTAGTATGCAGAGAGGGATCTATTTCAAAGAATACCCATATAATCTCCACCTTACCAAAATTATAGGATTTTCTTATATACTTATCCTCAAGTCTATTTTAGGGTTATATTCCCTAAACTTTATTTTATAAATCTAGTTTCTAAGGTTTCTACAAAATTTTATCTGATAATAACTGTAAATACCCCAACCAAAGTATCCTAAAGATAATACCTTACTCTATTACATTGGTATAATATAAAATTAAATTAAATACCAACTGAATGAATAGTTTAGTAGTATTGGCAAACCTGATACAAACATAAGTCTTTCATTACAACTTAAAAGGATTAACAACACAAAAAATCCATTGGAAACAACCATAAAATACTATATTATCCTTGAAAGTCATTATTAATATACATATTACCATCTCGAGGAAAAATAAAACATAAGAAATGGGTGATCCCAGATGTAAATTAAGGGTAATAAATATAGTTGAAAATATCATAAACATAAACAATAAGACATGGTGAAATAAAAACACATTCCATTAAAATATAATATTGCGCATAATATAATAGGGATAAAAACTGATCAAATAATTCCATAAATAATAAAATGAGAAATAAAATTAACCATGGATATTATATTAGAATAATAATCAAATGTATTATTAATTACCAATATTATAATTAGGGAATGAATAGTTCCGTACATCATAACATACCACAAAGGATTCGGCTAAGGCACCATAAATGGGTAAGAATTTAGACAATACCCAAACTATTTGGTATCATGAGACCTACCAATGTATTTAGGGTCTATAGTGGTCCATACCCATCACTTACTAAGTCCAATGCATTCCTCATATGGAATGGTTGAAACATAATAGAAACATTTTTATTAAAAAAATAGCATATGAAATGTGAAAACTTCAACCATAAACTATGAATAACACATCCAAATTCAAACTAATCATAAAAACTTTAATAAAATATGGTATGTGGTATCATAATATATCAACCTATATTAATCCTAAAATCCAAAAAATGGTTTTTAATTAAGTGAAAATACTATAATAAAACCATTAAGAAATTCTTTAGAGAAATACCCTTTTTTTACTTTAGAAAGAAGAATTATTTGGGAAAAATCATTTATATAAAATTAGATTTTAATCATTATTATCCATTAAATGAAAATATAATTAAAAAATAAATTAAATTTAAGGAATAAATTATGTCCAACTGAAGTGAAAACATGAAAAAATAGTCTTTAAAAATGAGCCACTTTAGTGTTTTTTAAGAGAAAATATAAAAGAGCCATTAAAGTGGACAAGGATTAATTATTTTCATAAATATAGAAAATAACTAAAATGGGTTTTCATGATAAAAAGAGTGATTTTAGAAAAATATTGGTGCCTTATAATGTATTATGATTTGTACTTCAAAATGGGTAAGAAATTGGGAAGTACCATCTAACTGAGCTTGCTTATGAGAAGGAATTGAATAGGGAAACTTATAAAACATGTATTTCCCCATTAAATAAAGATGAAATGATCTATATACATGAGTTTGGAATATTTAATTTTTTTTGAATAATTATATAAAAATAAATAATAATTACATTGGTGTAAATAGAGAGAAATCGTAACCCGAATGAAAAATAGAGGTTCGAAGCGAATCCCTTACCTTATGTTCGAAAGCATTATTCACCTGTAATTAATATCATGTATAATGAAATTAGATTCATTAATAATTTAATTCATAAAATTTTAAACATATATTTTATTTAGTATAATTTTATTAACTTCATTTATGGTCTTTTTGATGATTTATAAGATTTAATATCATCATTATAATGTGTTTTTCCTCGGTTTTCCTAATTGGTTCATTTGTATACATGTATGAAAGATCAGGTGAAATAGAAAAAGTTATCCAGAATTGAAATTATATTTTATTAATGAAATTAAATAATATTTAATGGTCTTATATATATTTTTTTCCTAGATATGAGTATGATTTTCTAGATAAAACATTAATGATAATCGTTTGGATTATTTCAGCATTTTTTCGATCACCACACACTAGTTTTGTCTTATTAATTAATATTATATATATATATATATATATATATATATATTGGTTCTAGAAAATGAAGTAAGATTTAATATACATATTATAATCTCATTTAAGCTTAAAAATTGCTTTATGACCAGCCTTGAAGGAAATATTAGAAAATGAAATAATTATCATTCAGGAAGGTGGTGAATTGACACATCACAGAAGACATTTTGTTTTTAGAAAAAAAGGGAAGTGAAAAGAATTGATGATGGATATCCCATAATAATAATAATATTATATTATATATAATATAATATACTTATCATGCATGTTTTGATAGAGGAGGTATGCATTGGATAATAAAAAATGAAATTTAAAGAAAATTAAAAGAGCGAAAGGGGATTTTACCTCTTTAATTACTCTATTAAGGAACTTTAAAATGTTATTTTGGGTAAGACCAGAAGGAATAGAACATGGAGTTAGAGTTTTGGGAGTAGTATTGGGCATAAATTGGATAAAACTAAAAGCTTTGGAGGTGTGAGGAGAAGAGGTGGCATGGGGCGGTATTTATAGTGGAGGAGATGGGGGTTATTTGATTATTTAATTCTTTTGTTTATTTTTTTATCTCAAGACTATGAATTGTTTGAGAATTACCAAAAAATATATTAAAATAATGAAGGGGATTTATATATTATGGTGATTAAATCATCAATAAATCAAGTTATATTTTATTTAACTTATAATGTATATATACTCCAAATTATTCTATTTTACTATTCACAAAAAAATTCAAGTATTTTAGAAAAATCCCAAAGAACTAAACTAACCATTTTTTATGTGTAGAATTAATAATTGTAATTAATTTTATTAAAAAATCTATATATATATAGTAAATTTAATTTTTAATTAAAATCATCATTTATTTAAAAAATACTGATTCTAAAATTATAACTGATTTTATAACACTTTGAAAAATTAATTAAGCTTTTATAAAATTATATTATAATCAGAGAAAAAATATATATTAAATTATGAATCTATTTTATTAAAATAAATATTATTTTAAATTATTATTTCAATTATAAAATTGTAAATAAACTTTTGTTTTTCACAAAAATATCAACACTTAATTTACTGTTTTAAAATATTTGTTTACATATTCCATGACATGAATATACCATATTTTCATTTATGAGTTACCCAAATTTTATTTATACTTTCATAGGTGAATTTACTATTATATTGGTCATATTAATATTATTAATGGTCACATTTCTATCCCAACTATCATACTTAATAGTATATAACAAGTTTAAACTTAGTGTTGCGTGAAGCATAAAATATCCAAGATTTTAAGTTTTAAAGGAGGAAAAATCTTGGGGTGTTAAGGTCACATAAGTTTTTGAGGGAAATATTAAATATTATCTTCGTTCTTAAGCTACTCACAAAAGGTTTTCCCCTTTGTAAAATTGATTCTTGACCAAGTATGGAATTTCACATAAGTTTTTTTGGATAAGTATGGTTTAAATGTTTATAGATTATTTACTAGAATATTTTGGAAGATTAAAATACCTCTTACAAAAATTAAAAGTTCATCATGCATAAGAACTTAGTTCACTTAGAAAAATACTAGTTAAGGTTTAGGTCATTTATCTCAAATCCATTGATCAAGGGAAGGGAAACAAGGATATATCTAGTTGAATGGGAGGACCATAATGATATTCTATTCTCATTACTTAGAAAAATCAACAAAAAGTGATAAAGAACTCATATATGGAGAATGATCATATATAGGGATAGGTATTATATTTTTATTAAGGGAATGTATCATTTTATCAATAACTCAAAGGTAGTATTTACCATATACTTTAGGATATTGAGTATTTTGGATTTAAATAGAGAATATTCTTGATTAATAAATTATTCTTGAAGATTCATACTACCCTTATAAAAGGGAATGAAAGTAAATATAGAATATAATCCTAGTTTTTATTTCTCTCTTTCTCCACTTATAGTAATCTCTATTATGATGGAATACTAGGCCTATTTTGGATGACCCAAGGAGATTTACCACACCCATTCCTATCGATTTAAATAAACTGAAGTGTCTTCTATTTTAATATTTCTATCAGGTGATTATTTAAATGCCTGAATCTATAAGAGGTATCCATATTTTATGTATGTAAATGTATTTAACTTCTACTATTGTGGTTTATACACACTTACCCTTGACCTTCCTTATATCTCATATAGTATATAGAAGTGAGGAGGATTTAGAAGTGATTAGAAATTCTTGATCACATTGGATAGGAAAGAGAAGTGAATGCATTGATCATTGCATGAATTTATTTAAGCTGAACACACCAAGTAAGGGTAATCATTTGAGACCTTATAAAATTAGTGAGGAAGGAAATATAGTGTCTACTTTTGAGAATTGTGATTAGGCTAGTTAGGTGAGGGAATACCCAAAGTAAGAACATTATTTAAAAACTGGTTAAAATTATTCTTCACTTACATTAAATCTCAGCACATTTGTCTATAGGATTTTCACCATCAAATGAATACACACACGCACAAAAGTAACTTTGAGGATCACTGCCTCTCAATTTGGTAACTTGATTTACACCACTTTACTATATTTTTCTCAATTTTAATTTTTTTATTTCTTGATCAACCCATAATAGTTTCATAAATAAATTAAACCAATTCTGGAGATTTAATATATCTTCACTATTTCAATTTTTTCTTATTTGATATGTTTCCACTAAGTGAATATATCCCAATATGATTAATCCTTTGGTATTAGTCCATATTTTAAGAGAATTATTATCACAGGGGATATAAATTTTATAATCATAGAATGTATAGATCATGAGTTTTTACTATCCCATTAATAAACTCCTGATCCTCATCCTCTTTTTAAGAGATTTATTAAATAGTGATGATATGTAAGAGAAATGAGCATAACTTAACTGGACTCTTGGAGACTTGTGTGAACCTAATTTTAATTTTCAAAAAATTAACTAGTTTTACCAAATAATAAAGTAGATTTTGAGTTAAAACATGAATGAATTAAAATATTTCCTAAGTTACATGGTTTAGAGAGTGAGGACCCCAAATTTGTTTTAAGGATTTTGGTACTATGTGCATCACTATATTACCCCAATAATTTTAAAAGGATCAAATCAAGTGGAAGTAAATCCCGTTATCTTTGGAGGGAATGACTAAGTAGTGGATGTACAACAAATAACCCAGTGAAGTTTTAGGATGGGACTCACTATAGAGTGAATTTCAAGAAAAAGTTTTCCCTACTTAAAGGTGTAAAAAATTGAGTAAACAGATCTATGGTGTACGCTGGTGTAGTGGAGAAACAATTTATGTGTATTGGGAGAGGTTCAAGAAGTTAATTTATCGCTATCCACCTCAAACCATAGAAGATCCTTATTTTATAGTTTACTCCTACTAAGGATTTATAGATAATAATAAAAATATTTTGGATGGTTATTTAAGAGGATCACTTATATAAATATCTCGAACCAAGTATAAGGAAATTTTAATGAATATCTCTTAGAAATCTCAACAATTTGGTACAAATACCAAAACTAGAGGTGTGTATGCGGTAAAAATTTCTATCTCACCATTAATTGAATCTATAATTAACTAACTAAATGATCTTTTAAGAGAATTAGTACCAAATAGAGTAAATGAATCTCCATATATAACCCCATGTGCTTGTTAAACATATAAGTATTTGGATCATTACACAGATTTCTGCCCTCAAGTAAAATACATTGAGATATATGATTACATGTTATAAAAATAATTTGAATAACTTTTGAAGAACCAAGGTTTCAAGTGGTATTCACTAGTTTAATATGGAGCTAGTTACAAATATCCACAGAGGACACCATTCTAATGGAGTCTCCAATAGACATACCAGTCACCCACATTCCAAAGGAACAACTCATATTCACCAATAGGATATCTACCCCATAGATAGAATTAATATCTATCTATGAAGGACTTGAAAATACATCCCGTGGAATACCAAGGATATGAAAAAAACTACTTTGAAAACCCTAGTTTCTAAGATTAAATAATTTAAACATCAATAGGTAAATTTTTTTACCACTTCAAACACATTGTAAAATCAAGGTTTTGGTGAAATTCCAACTCATGGAATTTCTAACCCAAAAATAAATGTGAGTGTTATTTCTTTTATAAGAAGCAAGTAAGTACAGGGTAGTTAAGAGTTTTTACTAGAAGATAAATATGAAATTGAAAAAACCAATTAATGAGTAACAAGAACCTAGAGAACCATAAATGGAGTTGCTTATCATTAATAAACCAGTAGATGATGTCAATGGAAAATAAAAATAGACGATCTACCTCAACCATTTAAATAATTACCTTCAAGAATTATTCCACAAAATAAATCCAATGAAGAGGCCTTGTAGAAAGATGTTTTTGATACCTTCAAGAAGGTTATGATAAATATTCCTCTAATAAAAAAAATCAGCTGAATTTTTAGGTATGAATAATTTATCAAAGAATTGTGTACTAAGAGGACAATGTTTCATGGAGATGAATGATTAAAATTAGACATGAATGATTCCATATTAATCCCACCGTAATTTCTTAGGGAATTTCATGATCTAGGAAATTTCAATGTTCTCTACATTATAGGGTAGATAAAATTCACTAATGATTTATGTGATTTTAGAGAATTAATAAATTTCATATCTCACCCTATTTATTCTTCGTTTTATGTAGGAAAACTCAATCTAACCTAAGTGGTGGTATAGATTGGAAAAAAATCCACCACCTATCCATTGAGGGTTTCAAAAAATGTACTGGTAATGGTAAAAGGGGTACTGTTCTCTATTTATTTCTATATTATGAACATATAGGAAGAAATTTGTACTACTCATCCCCTAATAACCTAGGGAGTCCATTATTGAAAACCATGAGAACCTTTATTAATATATATGAAGGGACACTATATTTGTCAATTTATGAATATAATGTAAACTTCAACATCTTTGACTCCATGAAATTGTCTTAGTATGGGAACTTATTTTTTTCTTTCTAAATTTGAAAATCAATCTGGATCAAGTGAGGAAATTAATATTTTAGATGAAATCCTAAATTTGGGAGCATTTTTAATGTCCTTTATACCCTTGGATAACACTATTTCGGAAAATTAATTAAACATTAAAACAAATATGTATACTAACTAGTTTAAGATGATTTATATGAATAATTTTATGCTAATTTGGATTCTTTATTATAACATATCAATGAATTTTCTTCTCTCCACACATAGGTTAAGATATTAAGTGAAATTTAGTTGACACCATTATTAGAACAACAAACCAAATTTAAATTTAAATTACTTCCACTAAATATAAGACATTAATATATTTTGGATGATGAAAATATACCTGTGAGAATCTAAAATAACTTGAAACTTATTCAAGAACATAAAGTGATCTTTATTTTGAAACAAAATGCTAAGGCTATAAACTGGACATTGGGGAACATTATTTTAACTAATACGACTATTTTCATGCATTGAATATTTCTTAAGAGTGATTCAAAACGAGTGAGTCAACCTTAAATAAAGATAAACCCAACACTAATAGTAGCTATAAAAAAAGTAATTGAAATTTTCTTGGGAGTTGGAATCATTTAAAAATTTCATACTCACAGTGAGTGAGAACTATCCAAATTGTCCCAAAAAATTCTATAATATACATTTTAATGAATGAAAATAATGAATTGGTTCCCACTGAAATTCAAAAAAATTGGAGGGTATTTATCTATTAAAGAAAACTAAACCATGTTTACTGAAAAGGCCACCTACCCATTCCCTTTGTAGATTAAATACTCAAAAGACTAGTTAGGAAGGGTCACTATAGTTTAATTTATGGATTTTATAAAAATATTTAGCTCTAAATTTCACAATAATATGAAGGGAAAAAAAATTTAATTTCCCCTATGGTATGTTTTATTAAAGTATGATTCCTTTTAATTTATGAAGTTACTTGGGTAAATTTTAACATTGCATCGTAATAATCATTTCATACCTCACTGAAAGCTACCAAGAGATATTTCTTAATGATTTTATAGTCCATGGAATCAATTTTTAATGTTATATTAAGAATCTATAAAGTTTTTAAAAAAGGTAAATTGATGAATTTGGTTCCAATTTTTTAGAAATTCCAATTTATGGTGGAAAATGGTATTGTTCTGGGATATATCATTTCAGAGGAGGATATGGAAGTGAGAAATCCTAAGGTTGATGTAATCTCTTCACTGTCATATGCAACCACTATAAAATTTATTAGATCATTTCTAGGAAATACAAGGTACTATATAAGGTTTATAAGGGACTTAGTAAAATATGAATAACCTCTAACAAATCTATTTTAAAAGGATATTAACTTTGTTTATGATTACTTATGTAGGAAACCTTTTGATAAACTCAAATAGGGACTAATAATATCCTATATCATCATGCCACCATCTTAGGATATAACTATTTAAGTTTTGTTTGATGAATAAAACATATTAGTTGAATAAGTTATATCCTTGTAGATTTATGGTCACCCATATGTAAATGAATATGATTTAAAACCACTGAAATAAACTCATATTAACTATATAACCACTGAGAAGAAGTTTTTGTCCAAATTTTTTGCACATGGAAAATTATATTCATAATTTCTGGTAAGTAAAAAAAATATTTCACTCTGACTGTGTATCTCTCAAGTTCTTGATGAATAAAGATGACTTAAAACCAATTCTAGTACAGTGGATACTTATTCAATTATAAATTAATAATGAAATTAAGGATAAGAAAGGATATGAGAACAAGGTTTAAGACCATTTGCGTAGGCTCAACCAAACATTTTTTTTGAAGTTACAATGTGTTGGAACCTCCTTATTTTAATGCTAATGAATCATGATTATTATGTTTCTAATGAGATTAATGTTTTATGATTGTATGTTATTTTTTCAAGTATAATTTGAAGAAAATTGGATAAGTATTGAAAAGTGCCACTGTTAGTTCAAATTTTTACACCACCAACTTTACCACTACTAACTCTGATACAACAAACATAATCCAATGCAAGAGTGATACCATTAGTTATGCCACCACCAAACTCCTACTAACATAAAAGGAATGCTACTATCATAGATGAGCTACCACTATCTCATTTCCACCATCATAAATTATCCACCACCAGCTCTCTACCACTGTTAGAAATGAGCTACTACCAGATATCTGTGCAACACCCCATGATTTTAAAGTATGTTTATTTTTAAAATTAATCTATTCAACAAATTATGTTTCACACAAAACCAATTTTAAATGAACAATTATATACAATTAAATATCATTATTTTAAAACGACCGTTATAACCTAACAGTTACATCGGAATGAAAGAATAAAATTAAAAAAATTATGAAATTTATATATTATTTATATTTAATAAAATGTTTTTACATTCATCCAAATGATTTTATATGCATATAATTTGAATAAATCCAATTTTACACATTAAAATGTTATATTTTTCTAACGGTAGTTGTACAGGCATTTGATGGCACACTTATTTTAAATCCATTTTGGATAATATTTTATGTTCTATGTGAAAAAATAAACTTCTTATTTTAAATCAGAGTATAAAAATTAACTTTTTTTGAATTTTTGGTATTTTTATAACATGTTTCATGTTTTTATGAATGGTAAAAAATAATGTATTTTAATTGAAAACTACTTTTTCATAAAATTTATTTATAGTGTTAAGTTATATATTTGAATGGTTTTTAAGTATAATTGGATTTTTTTATCATTTAATCCAATTTAGGCCATTGAAATCAATTTCACATTGAAATTGGATATAAAAACTTTGTGAATTTTTGAATGTTTTTACTTTAAAAACCAGCTTTCTAATTCCATCAATGAGATTAATTTTAAATTATTTAATAAAACAACTGCGTTTATAATTTTAAAAAATTTATTCTATATTTGGAATCAATGATCCAAATTATGTTAATTTGTTCCTTTTATTTTTAGACAATATAAATAGTAACTTTAGTTTTTTTAAATTACCACATTTAAGGGTAAATCAGGTAATTAAGGTTAAAAATAATATTATAAGAACTATTAAATTACCGTAAATATTGTTTCAATTTAATTATATGAGTTATAGTCAACACAAAGCATCCCTGGGATTATTTTATGGTCTCTTGGACCCACTTGGATGACTTTAAATATTTTTTTAGTATTTAATTCTAAGGGAAGTCTGATATGTCGCACTCATGTTTTTGATAAGTATTATATTTTTTATATGTGGTTATACAAAATATTTTTTTGACTATAAATATTAATTTGAAATATATATTTTTTTATATTTATCAGGATAATTTATTTTTTATTTTCATGGAATATATAATTAAATTAAAGGCTTGAACAATGCTGATACAGTAATGATTAAATCAATGAAAAAATAAATTAAATGAATAAAGAAAAGGGTATAATATATTGTATAAAACATTTTAAAATTTTCATTTATGGTCCAATTTAAATTTTTTATGTTAAAATGATATCCTATTAATATTAAAAAAATTGTTACCATAGTTAAAATTAAAATGGCCTAACTAAGGGTTAATCAAAATTATAAGGTTTAAAATTACATCAAAACTTTTATAAAATATATTGTTTGATTATATTAAAACACTATCATGTCTTGGATTTGAATCATTATCATTTTGATTTATTTTAATTGATATTTATTTTATTGTAAATTAATATTTTGAGAAATTACAAAAGTGTCCCTCCCTTCTCTTATAAAAGGGCCCTGTCCTTCTCTTTTATTCACACTTCAGAACCTATTTGGTTCATCTAAAACCTATAAAAATATTCTCCCAAAATCCCTTAATTCATTTTATAAGCCTTAATTTGGGCATAAATCTAACCAATGAATTCCTTTTTTTTTCAAATCAAAATGAGATAACCAAAGAAGAGGTAACATTCATTAATGAACACTTTTATTTTATTTCTTTCTTAAACCCCATTAAATTATTTGCATTTCATGTTTATATTATTATCTAAATATACGAGATATAATTATATGTTGTTATATTAAGTTTTTGACCTATAATTTTACATAATTTAATCTAATGGGTAACAAACATACCTTTTTTGTGTACAACAATCTACCGCCTTAAGAAATGATGTTGTTCATTTTTCATTTACCACCTCTCATGGATGGAAATTATAGTGTAAAATCTATTTTTATATGATACATATAATATTTATAATATCTTTATGCTTATATAATTTTTATATAACACATACCATTATTCACTCCATTTGTGGGAATACGATAACATCATTTGTGGACGTGTGGACAACCACCTCCTAAAAGCAATGTGATTCATTCACATTATAAATGGAATTTAGTATGGATGGTTTTAATTATAAATATGTGAAATATATGTCATAAATATGATAACTGAATTTTAATATTCATATATATCATTTATTTTTAATTTTTTAAAATACGATAAAGAAATGGAAGTTGTTTCATGCTATGTGCGACCTACCATCTCCATGAACGGTACATTTCATTTATTATCTCAAAAATTTATGGATTATTATAAATATATATGTACTTAATATATATATGATATTTACATAATTCTTTTCATTCTATAGATAATTAAATCATGATCTAATTAATAGGAACAACTAGTAACAAGTCAAAACACACTTGAAAAACTAGGCAATTAACACCCAAAATAGTCAAAATAATGGAAGATTTTTAAAAAATGGGTAATGAAAAATTATAAAAATTTAATATATGGTATTATAGAAATGAATATGGTTATTTAATTTTTTTTATAATAAACCCATATTTATAATATAGGAGTTTCTGACACGTATAGAAGAAATTGTACCTAAGGTAAGGGTTTTCTAGTCTAACTTTCACTTCTGTGAGATATATTCCTTGTTTACAACTTATTCCTTGTGTGTGGGGTATGTACTAACATTTGATATATCATATCATTAATATAATTATTATAATGATATAATAAGTTTTATTTATTTTTATTCTGTCATAAGGATTATGATTTAAATGTTTCAAAGTGGTATGAGACACTTTGGAATGCTTAAAGAATATTTTCCTCAAGAATTTTTTAATGGTATCATTTAAAAGTATATTTATATATGTCAACATAATTTGTTGAATATTATAAATCATTAAGTTTTACCTCTTATGATACCATATACCATATTTTATTTGAGAGTTTATGATTAGTTTTACAATGGATGTGCTATTTTGATACCATTCATGGTTTATGGTTAATGTATTCACATTTTGCATGATAGTTTTTCAATATGAATGTTTATTTTGTATATATTTTCATATAAAGAATGAATTGGACTTATTAAGTGATAATAGGGGATTAATATATCCCCTTGATGCATTGTTAGGCCTCATGGGACCAAAATAGTTGGCTAAAAACCCTTCACGTTTGTTTTAAATCAGTTTTGAATTATGATTAGGATAAATCTTGACACAAATCAGATGATATTCTACCCAAAACTTAAACTATATTGAGGATAAATCTTGATAGTGAATATTTAAAACATTATTTTTTCCATTTTTATTATTATTCCATGTGATTATTTGATTAGTTAGAATATCCATGGTTATGTTTCCTAGATCATGTGATTATTTAAATTGAATTTTTTTCAGTTATTTACCTTGCCATATTGTTTTTTCCATATTTACTCCTAGATTCCACTCTACGATTACCATTTTTTAGCATTGGATCTCAAACCATTTCCTATTTTTATTTTTCCTCAAAATTTTCAAGAAGTATGATATGACTGATATGAAGGGTTACATAGAGGGGGAATAATGGAAGACTTAATAAAATTATTTGTTTATTTTATGTTTTAAAATGTAATTTTGATTAAAAGTATGTATCTAGACTACTAAATTTTTAATTCCCTTTTTATGAGATTCCTTTAATCTTATTCCAACATATTAAAGGAAGACACCGACTCTAGGCTAATGGGGTTGGGGTCGTTACAGTTGGTATTAAAGAAAGTTTAGTAGAAATATTCTGAACTAGATTTAGGAAAACATAGGTTAGAGAATCAAAAGCTATGATATAATAAATCCTATAAATGCATGTAATGCATGTATTTATTTCCCTTTTATACAAGATAATGATGTTGGAGATGGAGCTGCAACTGGTGATGAACAACTTATTACTACACCGAGATATCTAAATCAGGTTATGAGCAATAAACTTACCCATATGGAGTAGTATTATCCACAACATGGAGGAACAATTTTTGGACCACTTCATGACAAAACAAGTTTAGTAAGTCATACTACAGAAAAAATATGTAAACCAAGGAATTAGACTAATAATTTCATTGATGGGTTAAATCTATTCCTCCAAAGGGAACTTTTCTCTCAAACTTTCTCATCATACGATGATATAGTCACATGTGATATCATGATAGAGAAATAATTATCATTGTTTTATGAAATCAAAGGGTATCAATAGAAGAATATAACAAAAAATAAAAATATAGATAAAGGGAATTAGGAAAATAAGGATTTTCCCACATGTGATAATTGCAGAAATAATCACCCTGGGAAGTGCTTGAAAGGATTGAGTGTTTTTAATAAGCACGGTGAAAAGGGTAACCAGGAAAAAGAATACATATGGAAGAAATAAAAGACAAATATTTAGCGTTTTAATTTTATTTAAATGTGGCACTATACAAATAAATTTCCTAATCATAAAGGAAATATACCTTAGAAGAATAAAAGGGATTAGGGTCAAGCTTATGCTGTTATTAAAATCGATGTGGAATAATTAAAGAATTTGTGTTCTTAGCTTTAATGTTTATGTTGTGAAAGTATTTTATCAATGATACTATGGTTGTAAGAATAATGATATATATAAGGATTATAATGTATTACTTCTTTTTAATGGATTTGGAAGCATGCATGTTTTCATTAAGGTTTTATAGAGATCAAGTTATTCATATTTTTGGTATGTGATATTAAGAGTTACATTATACTATTTGGGGAATATAATTTTGGATATTTAGTGAGTTTTTACAAAATTTTTAGATTTTTAATTTAAATGGAATAATTTTTAATGAGTCTTAAGGTAACTACTTGAAAAGACCCGGAAATTTCAAGGAATTTGTTTCTTAATTTCTTTGAAATTTTACGAGTCTGTGGCTTCGGACAGTTCTTGATACCGAGGCCCGGTGTGACCAGAATCAATTTCTGAAGTTTAGCTCAGGTACGTTCAGTGAACAAATGAGCAAGTTTTTCTATATTTTGAACCGGTTCTTAGAATTGAAATCCAAGGGCACCGATAAACTCGCAACACCTGTAATTTCTTAAGGGGACCTTTACCGCAGATGCGTTTGCACGGGAGGAGAACTTAAAATTTGTGGATTAAATAAGAAGTGAATAAAATTGTGGAACAATTTTATTTTACATCTAATGTGGTTATACCCTACATGGGGGAGTTGGGGTGGGACCCATAAGCACCTAACTACCCATGTGAGGATACTTGTGAGGTGGGTACCACATGAGCCCCAACCTTTCACATTCCTTAAACTCATTTTAAACCCTATTCTTAATTGTTAACTCCCCTTTAATTGAGTAACTCTTCCTCTCCCCTCTCTCCCTCTTTAATTATTTCCAACACACACCTTAATTAATTGATTGAACCTCTTCAATTAAATTAATTAATTGTTTGGATTTTTAAATTTTGAATGCATGGAAAGATTAAATAAAATAAGGATAAGCCTTATTTTATTTGGGTAGGCAATTGTTGTGTGAGGAGGAATTGGGAGAACTCTAGGGTTTTTGAAGAAATTCATCCTCAATGAAGGATAGTTCTTCTCCGACGACGAACATCGACCCTTCAACGTAGAATGACTCGACAACCATGGTTCTCTATCTTCTTATTTATTCATAACAAGAAAGGAGACACTGATGTGGGGAATTCGCCAACGACGACGCGCCTTATATTCTCTTCTCCGTGACAAGAGAGGGAACACCGTTTCTTCCTCGGGCGCACTCCGATGTCATCTACGTAACCTCACCCCACGATTCTGTCTTCCGCGACGCCCGACGTATGATGCCAATTATTGAGGTAGGGGTTTAATTTGAGTATGTTTATATTCCACGATTCTTCCCTTCTAAAACAAAGAAAGCGGATGAACTCATTATCAAGTTGATCCGAAAATGTTTTCTTTGAGGGTTAGGAGTAATTGTTTGCGGGGGAATTGTTTAGAATTAAGTTCAATTTTATTTGATTAAAACTGTACCTCGTTTGTCGATGAACATCATTGTTGTCAGACCTATTTCTATCGACTAACGCGGAGGGCACATGCTGAACAAACATGGCTCGACGACCTTCCGTAGATTGTTTTTCTATGTGTGGATTAACGGGAGATGATGAAACAAGACCACAACAGCCTTTGGAATCCATTACAGGGAAGAACGGGTCCCAGGAGAGCCATAGGCGCAAGCAGCAGGCAAATTGGACCACCAGAGCACGTCCGGTGGTCCGCGGAAGCCGCTGCCGGCGTGCCCTTCCGGCACGGCGGCGCCGACGGCGCCCCGCCGGAGGAAAGTCGCTGCAGAAACAGCCACGGCAGCGGTGCAACAGACCCCACGGCTGCGCGGGATCCGGGAAGTGGGGTGACGTCAGTGGGCGGCGTCGGTAATAATCAATAGGGGGCCGCGCCCCTCGCTCGGCGCAACGTGCTCGGCCAACCGGCCAAGCCATAACCAGTCACCATGCCAGGCCGCCAGTGCCAGGCCGGGCCACGCCGGCCGGGCTGGGTCGTGCCCTACTGGGCCGGTCTCGAACCCGAGTTGGATCGACCCAGTTCGGGCCGCCCAGGGCGTGTTGAGCTAGGTCGGACCGGGCCCAGACCCCCTATTTTCGGACTATTTCCAGTTAAATAGAAATATCTTGAGCTACAGACCTACGATCGACACACCGTCAGTTGAGTAGGATTCCTTGGATCGAGGTGGTCGTTTCGGTATATTACACCCAAGGTTTCTGTGAAGTTTGGGTATGGCCGGGTTGGTTCAAACTCAAACCAACCGGGCCCTCAGAGCTGAAACGCTTATAACTTGAGATATGGACGTCCGATTGACGTGCTGTAAACTTTATTGGATTCCTCTTGATGAGGCAGTTATATTGGAATACTTAAACTGACGTTTGGACATAGTTGGAGTATGTCTGGGTTGGATTATACCCAAAATCCAACCAGGCCCCTTGAACGGAAATGCTAATAACTCACAGACCGAGCGTCCGATTGACGCGCCGTCTGTTGAGTTGAGACCCCTATGAAGAGGCAGTAATTTGTGATACTTCTACATGAGACTTTTTGAAACTTGGATGTAACGACCAGTAGCTCGTGGAGTGGACCCTCCCAGAGACAAGCGTAAGGAGTGCAGAGACCGAGTAGCTGTAGACATGACAAATGCTTGACCAATTCAACTTGTAGTGATTTGGTTAGCCCAGTGGATGGAGTGAACAGTATTTTGTGGCAGACCCATGGCAGACGGAGCACCTAGTAGTTGGCAGTAGACCCGTGGTACTTTACAGGAGGAGTACCTCTGTAGGCTATTAGGGAGGCGCCCGGTATTTGGCGGCAGACCCTCAACGGACGGAGTACCTGGTATTTGGCAACAGAACCGCGGTACACGATAGGAGGAGTACCTCAACAGTCTAAGGTTAGTGAGTAGCGCCTCAGAGTCGTGACAAGACCACTGTACTCGACAGAGGAGGAGTTCTCTAGCAGTTGTGGTTTTGATAATGAAAATCTTGGGTTGAGCTGAGTCAATGACCATAGTGTTTACCTCATGATTAAGATGGGTTACTTGACAACTTAGGTATATGTATGGGCATATACCTAAGTAAAGGTTATCTATTTAGATCTTTATTTTTGGTTTATCCTTGTTGGATTTAGTGAATCTTTATTTGTGGTTTATCCTTGTTGGATTTAGTGAGACCTTGAGGGTCTCGGGGTCCTTGCTGAGTATTGTTATACTAAACCCTACATGGGCTATGCCCGCACCTCGTTGTTTTGGGTGCAGACGATAGACAACACTGATCGCGGTTGAGGCTTGTGGAGATGGACGGTACCCGGATGTGTAATTCACTACGAGACGGTACCCGGAGGTGGACTTCACGACGAGACGATACCCGGAGGTGATAGACAGACGTGGAGAGTTGTGGTGGCCATCTGTACCTACCCTTCAGGTAGGAACTCCGAAGGACGATCCAGGAGTAGCATGATACCTTCCTACTATTTTGTCTTTTCCTTGTACTTAACTGTTGGGCTTGTATTTCTGGCCCCCTTTGTACTTCTAGTACACTTGATATATTGATTTAATTAGTGTTTTCTTCTGCTTTTACTTTGTTGTGTGTGTTTACGTTTTATAAAGGAAATGCCTTCCCTTTTTATCAGGATTTACGCCATTGGTTCTAGTCTCCAGCCCCTGGCCTATGGAAGGCGGGCTTGGGGTAGTCACGGCACGGGCCCTGAGGATGGGTCGTGACAAATTGGTATCAATGGAGTCGGTTCTACTGCAGAACTTAGAACTCTGATATTCCCTTTCTGTGAAGAAATATTGTTAAGGGTACCGAGTGTGGTTTTCAGTTCAGGGAGTCCAGTGTTGGTGTGGCGGCCGACGTATCCATACACTAGGACCTTGACTTCTGATTTTCGACTCAATGCACGAAAACACTGATTGCATGTGTGTTTTCAAAAGTTTTATTTATGTCAGCTCAAACTAGGTCATCTCACCAGGTATAATCGTTTGACCATGTCACATCTGTTCAGGATGCCTCCATGCAGACAATCAGTTGGAGTTCCAAGAGAGTACCTGATGATGGACCACCGAGCGACGAGGTCTGGTGCAGAGCCCTCTTGCCATGTTGGCACCTTCGGGTGGTGTACCAGCAACACCCCCACCCGTTGGGAAGAAGATTCCACTAGCTATACTAGCGGATAGTGCACGTTGACAGAGCGCGTTGCACGAGTTCCAGCAGTAGAGGCCTCCGAGGTTACGAGGCGAGACAAATTCCGAGGCAGTAGTGGACTGGTTGGAGGCGATTTCTAGAGTTCTACAACGAGTTTAGACACTATTAGAGAATATGTTGATCTTAACTACTGGTGTTTCCCAGTGAGTGACCAAGAGTATGGTCGGCATAGTGATGGTACTTCGATACATGGACCAATGTGTGAGATAGTAACTTCGGGTAGTGTGCCAGCTATATCACTACTTTTTGGTCAGCAGTTTCAACCAGCAGTACCGGTAGATGAAACATGTAGGTTCAGTGCCTTACCTGTGTTTCAGCCACAGATACCCCTCAGGTTCCAAGGCCAGCCCGACTCACAGGTGGATGAGGACTGGGTTGAAGAGGTGGGTGAGAGTTTTCTAGAGCTTATACAGGTTCGGCAGGATGACATTTCGGTAGATGAGTAATCATCGAGGCGTACCGATCGTTCCTGGTACTTGATGACTACGATACAATCAATGCTCCAGGGCTCAGACTTTCGAGTGAGGTGTGTTTAAGGTCATATGATCCAACACCTTTACTCTATGCATTCTTACATATGTTAGGGTGCTAGATAGAACCTTTTTGGTTGAGAATTCTTTGGCTGAGTGGATACATCCAGTGAAGGTTAGTAGTGGAAAAGCAGGAAACTGGTGCCAGTCTTGGAGACTTGGGTGTGTAAATTGTTTTTAGAAGAGGAAGTGTTAAGGACAGATGAATCTGCAAAGCAACAAACATGGAAGCAGAGGTAGGAGGGCATCATGTGGTGGTTTACATTTCGACATGTTACAACCACCCGCCTCTGTAGTTCTTTCCAGGCTCAGGGAGCAGGAGGGTAGGGGAAGAGAGTATCTGAATGCGGTCAAGGAGTGTGACCCAAGGGCTCTAGGAATGATTAGTAGTACAGTCTGTGTCTACTACTAGTTTCCATACCAATAGACATTGATATGAATCATTCCTTCCTTCCAGGAATCTTTTCCCCGACCTAGAGTTTCCAGTTAAAACTGTTGACTTGACCCTCATGTCTGGAGATATCTTTGGGAGGAGACTTGATAATCACACTTACGCCGATGGTGTGATCTGACCCTCGAGGCGAGAGTTTCGGTTGGAACCTCTTGGTGGTAGCGTCGATGCCTTAGGACGTTAGTTTGGGTATGGACTGGGCAACCACAGTTCATACAGAGATTGAATGTATTAGGCAAAAAGGTTGTGGTTTATCCACAATGTTGGAATGGGGTTTTCCCTTGGTCGGAAAAAAGGGAAACCCAGGCAGCACAGGATAAACTAATGCATAGGAGGGTGCGGACGATCACTCTTGAGTCAGCCAACCTTACCCTCATGGCAGTAGAAGTTTTGAGTTTTCAGTTCCAAACAGGAAACAGAAGCCTCTAGAGTTCGAGGATGGCGACCACATCTTTATACGGGTCTCACCTCGATGAGGTCTACGGAGTTGTGGCCAATGCGGAAAGTTATCTCCAAGGTTCAACAGACCTTTCCAGGTCCTCATTAGGGTAGGCGAGGTGGGTAACCTCTTGGTTTTTCCACCACAGTTGCACCGGGTGCACAACGTCTTCCACATATCTCAGTTGAGAAGATACGTGCACGAACTATCCGTCATCATCAACCACAGAGAACTGGACATCGATGACGGGGAGACTTTCACGAGGTTCCAGTAGAGGTTGAGTATTGACATGAGCGGGTCCTACGAGGATGGTCGATTCCTCTTGTGCGCTTTTGCTAGCAGGACAGGAACCTCTAAGAGAGCACATGGGAGCGGGAGGCGTAGATGCGTGCTCGGTACCTCCTTTAGTTTTCCTAGCTTGTGTTGTAGCTTTACGGGGATGTAAAGTTCTAATGTGGGGGTAATTTAAAGACCCGAAAATTTCAAGGATTTTTTTTCTTAATTTATTCAAAATTTTATGAGTCTGTGGCTTCTGACGGTGCTTGATTCTGAGGCCCGATGTGCTCGGAATCAATTTTCGAAGTTTAGCTCGGGTACGTTCAGTGAACGAACGAGCGAGTTTTTCTATATTTTGAACCGGTGATCAGAATTGAAATCCGAGGGCACTGATGAACTCGCAACACCGGTAATTTCTTAAGGGGACCTTTACCGCAAATGCATTTTCATGAAAGGAGAAGTTAAAATTTGCGGATTAAATAAGAAGTGAATAAAATTGTGGAACAATTTTATTTTATATCGAATGTGGTTATATCCTACATGAGGGAGTTGGGGTGGGACCCATCCACACCTAACTACCCATGTGAGGATATTTGTGAGGTGGGGCCCTCATGAGCCCCGACCTTTCACATTCCCTAAAATTCTTTTAAACCCCCTTCTTAATTGTTAACTCCCCTTTAATTGAGTAACTATTCCTCTCCACTCTCCCCCTCTTTAATTCTTGCCAACACACACCTTAATTAATTGATTGAACATCTTCAATTAAATTAATTAAGTATTTGAATTTTTAAATTTTGAATGCATGTCAAGATTAAATAAAATAAGGAGAAGCCTTATTTTATTTGGGTTGACAATTGTTGTGTGGGGTGGAATTGGGAGAACTCTAGAGTTTTTGAAGAACTTCATCCTCAACGAAGGACAGTTCTTCTCCGATGAAGAACATCGAACCTTCAATGTAGAATGACTCAGAAACCATGGTTTTCCATCTTTTTCTTTCTTCATGACAAGTAAGGATACATTGATGTGGGGAATTCGTCAACGACAACGTGCCTTATATTCTCTTCTCCGTGACAAGAGAGGGAACACCGTTTCTTCCTCGGGCGCACTCCGACGTCGTCTACGAAACGTCACCCTGCGACGCCGTCTTCCGCGATGCCTGACGTACGACGTCAATTATTGAGGTAGGGATTTAATTTTAATATGTTTATATTCCATGATTCTTCCCTTCTAATAAAAAGAATGCGGATCAACACATTATCAAGTTTATCCGCAAATGTTTTCTTTGCGGGTTGGGAGTAATTGTTTTTGGAGGAATTGTTGGGAATTAAGTTCAATTTTATTTTATTAAAACTGTACCTCATTTGTCGATGAACATCATTGTTGTCCGACCTATTGCTATTGAGTAACACTAAGGGCACATGACAAACAAACACGGCTCGACGACCCTCCGCAGATTGTTTGTCTACGTGCGGATTGACGGGCGATGATGAAACAGGACCGCAACGGTGTTTGGAAGCCATCACAGTGAATAACGGGTCCCGGGAGAGCCATAGGAACAATAGATGGGAAAATCGGACCACCGGAGCACGTTCGGTGGTCTGTGGAAGCCGCTTCCGATGAACTACTCTGGCACGGCGGCGCCGGTGTCCGGCGGCTGTGGCGCGCCGCCGGAGGAAACCCGCCATGGAAACAGCCACGACAGCGGTGCGACGGACCCCGTGGTTGCGTGGGATCCGGGAAGAGGGGCAGTGCCAGCGGGCGCTGCCGGTAATAATCAATGGGGGGCCGCGCCCCACGCTTGGCGTAACGCGCTCGGCCAACCGGCCGAGCCGTAACCGGTCACCGGGCCGGGCTGCCAGAGATGGGCCGTGCCACGCCGGCCAGGCCGGGCCGCCAGCGCCGGGCCACGCCGCGCCATCCAGGCCAGGCCATTCCCTTCTGGGTAAGTCCCGAACCCGGGTCGGGCCGACCCAGGGGGTGTTGAGCCAGGTAGGACCGGGCCCATACCCCCTATTTTCGGTATGTTTTCAGTTAAACATACATTTCTTGAGATACAAACCTCCAATTGACACACCGTCAGTTGCGTAGGATTCCTTGGATCTAGATAGTCATTTCAGTGTATTACACCCAAGGGTTTGGTGACCTTTTGGTATTGACAGGTTGGTTCGAACTCGAAACCAACCGGGCCCTCGGAGCGGAAACGCTTATAACTTGATCTCTGGAAGTCCGATTGACGTGCCGTCAACTTTATTGGATTACTCCTAATGAGATGGTTTTTTGGAATACTTCACCTAAGGTTTGGATGTAGTTGGAATATGGCTGGGTTATATTGTACCCAAAATCCAACTGGGCCCCTAGAACGGAAATGCTAATAACTCACAGACCGGGCGTCTGATTGACGCGCCATCTGTTGAGTTGAGACCCTGATGACGAGGCGGTCCTTTGTGATACTTATATGTGAGATTTAGTGACACTTGGAATTAACGAACAATATCTCATGGAGCGGACCCTCCTGGAGACGAGCGTATAGAGTGCAGAGACCGAGTAGCTGTAGACCTAACGAATGGTTGACCGATTCGACTCGTACTGATTCGGTTAGCCCAGTGGATGGAGCACCTGGTATTTGGCGGTAGACCCATGGAGGACGGAGCGCCTAGTAGTTGGGAGCAGGACCACGGTACTCGACAATAGGAGTAACTCTGTAGGCTATTAGGGAGAGCGCCTGGTATTTGGCGACAAACCCTCTGCAGATGGAGTGCCCGATATTTGGCAGCAGACCCACGGTACTCGACAGGAGGAGTACCTCAGTAGTGTAAGGTTAGTGAGTAGCGCCTCATAGTCATGATAGGACCACTATACTCAATAGAGGAGGAGTTATCTAGTATTTTTGGTTTCGATAATGAAAATGATGGTTTGAGCTGAGTCAATGACCACAATGTTTACCTCATGATTGAGATGGGTTACTTGATAACTTAGGTATATGTATGGGCATATACCTAAGTAAAGGTTATCTGTTGAGATATTTCTTTTTGGTTTATCTTTGTTGGATTTAGTGAATATATCTTTGTGGTTTATCCTTGTTGGATTTAGTGAGACCTTGAGGGTATCAGGGTCCCTACTGAGTATCGTTATACTCACTACTGCACGGTCTATGCCCGCACCTCGTTGTGTTAGATGTAGACGACAGACAACATTGATCGTGGTTGAGGCTTGTAGAGATGGAATGTACCCAGAGGTGGACTTCATGACGAGACGATACCCAAAGGTGGACTTCACGACAAGAAGATACCCGGAGGTGACAGACGGACGTGGAGAGCTGTGGTGGCCATCTATACCTACCCTTCAGGTAAGAACTCCAGAGGACTATCCCAGAGGAGCTTGACACCTTCCTTCTATTTTTTCTTTTCCTTGTACTTTACTATTGGGATTGTGTTTCCGTCCACCTTTGTACTTACAGCACACTTGATATATTGCTTTACTTAGTTTTTGCTTCCTCTTGTACTCTGTTGTGTGTGTTTACGTTTCATAAAGGCAATGCCTTCCCTTTTTATCGGGATTTACACCATTGGTTCTAGTCACCATCCCCTGGCCTATGGAAGGTGGGCTTAGGGTAGTCACGGAACAGGCCCTGAGCACGGGTCATGACACTACTTATGGAATGGATTAATTTGAACTTTGGATATTGTTATTTGAGGTTAAAGTATGATTTATTAGATACTTTGTGATAACCTTTTTGGTTTTAGTAAACATTTAGAGGATGAAGGAAATACTTAAGAACATTATCATTCCTTAGGAGTGATTCAAGAATAAAAATTCATCTTGAATATCCATCTCTAGGTGTATTAAGTTAAGTTAAAATAGAGAAAAGCACAACCAAAGGATTACATTATGACATGGAATGAAATAAAGTGAGTTTTCTTGGGTGTTTTATCTAGATAGTAATATAATACATCAAATTTAAGAAAATATTTTGGAACAAAAATGCTATCTATTTAATTTTATCTTTGATAAATTAATTTTCATTTAACCTATCATAGATTTTCAGTTTTGTAATGGTAGAATTTATAATGACCATGTTCTCTATCACTATCCATCAAAACATTATTGTTATATTTCTCTCTCATGTACTAGTTTTCACTTCACACTAATGTTATCCAATTTAAAATCCTACTTTTGTGGTGACCTTCATGTTTCATTTACTTTCTTTTTAATAGGATGTTTTATTAATCAAATCTCCTATGTGGGTTTCCCACAAAAAATTTTCAAGTATCAACCTTTGTTTTTTGAAGTGAAATTTTAATTTGTGAGGATGAAATTTATTAAAGGAAGTGATAATGTAACACACAATATTTTATGGTAGGTGTATTTTTAAATTTAATCTCTTTGATAGCTTATATTTCACACAACACCAAGTTTAAACGAACAATGATATATAATTAAATATCATTATTTTCAAACGACCATTATAACCTAGAATTTACATTGATAGGAATGAATATTATTAACCAAATTATGAAATTTATATATTATATATATTAATAAAATATTTCTACATTTATACAAATGATTTTATAGTCTTGATTAGAATAAATATTATTTTCAAATTAAAATGCTTTATTTTTCAAAAGGCAGTTTTACCACCCTTTGATGGCGCACCTATTTTAAATCTATTTTTGGACACTTTTATAAGTTATATTTGACATAATAAAATTTTCATTTGAAATACGAGGATAAAAATTTACTTTCTATGAACATGTAGTATTTTTCTTATAAGTTTCATGTTTGATGAATAGTAAACAATAATGTATTTTAATTGATAACTACTTTTTCATGAAGTTTTTTATAGTGTTAAATTATATTCTTGAATGAATTTAAAGCATAACTAGATCATGTTTTTATCATTTATTCTAATTTATTTCATTTGAATAAATTTCACATTGAAATTAGTGAAAATTGTGTTTGAACATTTGAATGTTTTTACTTTAAAAACCCACTTTTTTCATTCCCCCAACAAGATTAATTTTAAACTAATTACTAAAAATTCTATTTTTATAATTTTTGAAATTTAATTACATATTTGGAATCTTTTTTTCCAATTTATTTAAATTATTTCCTTTTATTTTTGGACAATATGAATAATAACTTTAGTATTTTTTTAGAATTACCCTAATTAAGGGTAAATCAGGAAATTAAGGTTAAAAAAATTATATATATTATAAAATTACCATAACAGTTATCCTAATATTATTTTATGAGTAATTTTAGAGCAAAATCAACCTTGGGATAATTTTTTTGGCTTCTTGGAGGCACTTGGATTACTTTAATCATTTTTTATTATTTTATTCTAAGGGAAGTCCAATATGTCACAATGATGTTTTTAATAAGTATTACATTTTTTATATGTAGTTATATAGAAGATATATTAGACTAAAAATAATTATTTGCAAGATAAATTTTTTATATTTATCATGATAATTTATTTTTAAAGTTTTGGGAAGAAATAATTAAATTAAAGGCTTATAGAATGATGTTGTAGTAATGATTCAATTAACGAAACAATCAATTAAAACATATTAGAAATGTTACAAGAAATATAATTTGACTTAATTAAGGTCATAAAATAATTTTATGGGTTAATAATACATGTTAGCGGAATATTAAGTGAATTGGTTCGAAATAATATTGATTCCTTGATTTTATTATAGTCAATTTTATAAATAGTGTCAGAATTGACACTTATGATATTTTATGAAAATATTATTTTATAAAATTATTAAAAAATCATAAAAATATAAAATAAATACAAGGGTATGATATATGTAAGAATTGTTTTTTAAAATTTTAATTTGTGGTCCAATTGATACTTTATATTTAAAAATTAAATCCTATTAATATTTAAAACATTGTTACCAAAATTAAAATTAAAATGGCCCAACTAAGGGTTAATCAAAATGATAAGGTTTAAAATTACATAAAAACATATATAAAATATATTGGTTTATGATATTAAAACCTTATCTTATATTGTATTTTAATAAATGGAATTGTTGTTTAATTTTTATTCATATTTATTTTATTATAAATTAATATTTTGAGAAATTCAAAAAGTTCCCCTCCCCTCTATTATAATAGGGTACATATCCTTATCTTTTTATCACACTTCAGAACCAATTTTTTTCAGCCAAACCATGTCCAAATATTCTCACAATATCCATTAATTAATTTTACAATCCTCACATTGGGCATAGACCCAACTAAAGAAGTCCTTTTGTGCGAATCAAAAGGAGGTACCCGAAGAAGAGGTAACATTGATCGATGAACGTTTTGTTTTATTTATTTCTTAAACCCCATTCAATTATTTTTATTTAATTTTTACATAAATAACTCATTATACTAAATATACTAATATATTTTTATATTAAGGGTTCAAACTACTGTTATATACAAAACCATCTAATTGGGAATGAACTTACCATTTTTGTATACGGAAAACTACCGCCCCATGAAACAAAGTTGTTCATTTTTTACTTTACCACCTCTCATGGTTGGGGATTGTGAAGGAAAATATATTTTTATATGATATATATGATACCGTCATTTGTGGACATGTGGATTACCACCTCCTCAAAGTGATGTGATTCATTCACGTTATAAATTGAATTTATCAGGGATTATTTTATATAAAAATATGTAAAATATATGACATAAAAATGATACTTGAATTTTAATATACATATATATCATTTAAATTTCATGTTTTATATATGAAAAAGAAATGGAAGTAGAGTTCATGCGTACGTACGACTTACCGTTTCCATGAATGGTGCGTTTCATTTCTTATCTCCAATTTTTTTTAGATTATTATAAATACATATTTATTAAATATATATGATATTTACATCATGGTTTAAATTATATAGATAATTTAATAATAATATAATTAATAGGAACAACAGGTAACATGTCAAAACATACTAAAAAATCTTGGCAATTAACATCCAAAATAGTAAAAATAATTAAAGATTGTTTACAAATGGGTAATCAGAAATCATAAAACATAAAATAGGGCATTGTATAAGTGAATATGGTTATATAATAGATATATAATAAACCGATATTTATTATATATGAGTTTTAGACAAATACGTAGGAAAGCGTACCAAATTTAATGGTTTTATAGTCTCACTTTTACTTATATGAGATATATGACTTGTTTACCAGTTATTCCTTGTGTGTGATGCATGTAGTACCCATTAATACATCATGTCATGAATATAATTATTATAATTATATTATAAGTTTAATTTAACTTTTTCCATCATAGGTATTATGATTTAAATGTTTAAAAGTGGTATGAGACACTTTGGAATTTCTAAAGATTATTTTCCTCATGAATTTTTCAATGGTATCATTTAAAAGTATCTACATATATCTCAAAATCCTTTGTTTAATATTCTAATTCATTGATGTTTATGTCTTATGATACCATATACATTTTTAAGGGTTTATGATCAGTTTGATTGTGGATGTACTATTTTGATACCATTAATGGGTTATAGTTAAAGGATTCGCATTTTGCTACTAGTTTTTCAAAACGATTGTTTATGCTGTTTATGTTTTCATATAAGGAATTAATTTTACTTATTAAGTGACAATAATGGCCCAATATATTCCCTATATGCATTGGTTGGTCAAATGAGATAAAAATAGTTGGCTACAAACCCTTTGCATTTGTTACCAAGTAGTTTAAATTATTAGGAGGGTAGATCTTGACACAAATTAGATGTGTTTTCACACAAAAACTTAAACTATCTTAAGGATAGGTCTTTAAAGTAATTGTCTTAGGGATAGATCTTGATAGTGTATACATCCAACATTATTCATTCTATTATTATTATTATTATTATTCCATGTGATTATTTGATTATTTAGAATATCCATTGTTATGTTTCCTAGCTTATGTAATTATTTAAATAGAATGTGTTTCATTCATTTACCTTGTAATATTGTATATTACATATTTACTCATATATTACACTGTATTATTACCCTTAATGATCATTTGTACTCACCCCTTTCACATTTTTCATTTTCCTCAGGATTTATAAGATGTATGTTCTGACTGATATGCAAGGTAACATAAAGGGAGAATAATGGCAGACTAAATAAACTTCTTTGTTTATCTTATGTTTTAAAATGTAATGTGGATTGAAAATATGTATCTGGTTTACCAAGACTACTAAATTTTTTAGTCCTTTGGGATGAAATTCATTATATCTTATTCCAATATATTTAAGTAAGACACCAGCTTTAAGCTATGTGGGCTGGGGTCGTTACACTCTTACACTGTAAAAAATGAACTACTTCCAAATTCCTTCTACCACCCGAGTGGTGATATAATTAGTTCAATTATACAACAAACAGAAATCTTATATCACCAGGTTTACCATAATTTTATTTTTTTCTACCATTGAATTTTTCTATGATTGGAACATTCTACTGTTATCCTTTTTACCATTTCTGTTCTACTGCATTCGAATTAAATTCTTCCAAAGAATAGTTTATAGGAGTTAATTCAATGGGTTTAGTTAATTTTTTTTCCTAAAATATTTCAAAAAATCATTGAATACCAAGTCATAGGTTTAGTATAAGGATCCGTGAAATCTTTATGATTATTATTCAATGAAAATTCGAAGAATTGAGAACTTCACAATACTCTATTTTCCTATAACTTATGGAGAAATTTTTCATCCTCCTCACTGATTCAAATATGAGGAACCTTGATAATATGAATCATTATAGAGTGAGTATCACTTTAATTATATATCTATACTTATTTTGTCTTCATGATTTTTCTATAATTTCAAGAAGTGTTTTGTATTGCTATATATTTCTTCACACGCTATCTTCTATGCTTGAACTGGTGAATACTTGATATTTTCTCAAACCCCTTCATATGTTTACCCAAAAAAACTACGGAAGAGGTCCCTTTGTGTAATGTGTTGTATTTTATTCCCATGTATAATTATGCAAGAGGATTTTAGCCTAGAAAACTCATACTTTTTTTGCATACCCGATCCAGGATATGGATTAGATTATTGGATATAATAATGTTATTGGAAGAAAATGATTTTCAAGTGGAGGGGATTAGGTCTGAGCATGAGACTAAACCCATTATTTACTCTTCTATGTGTTTTAGTTTTATTTTCTTTATTTCAAAGATTAAACTGCATTTGTTTTTAAATATCTAAACAAAAATTTGATAGTTAATATTTATTAGTGTTTATATAAATGATTTAATTAAGTAAATTTAATTCAAAATTTTAAGTAATATCAAATACTATTTTAACTAAGACCTAATCATGCTTTGAGAAATATTTTATAAGATCAAACTTATATTAGACTAATTTTTTTGATTAATTGTAATTTTTAATTATATTGCGGGACTTTATTTTAACTTTTTTTCAAAGAATTTTTTTTGGAACTCAATTCACCCTCCTTATTAAGTTACTCACTCCAACCAACATTTGGTATCATAGGTTTTTCAAATTTGTTTTCAACTATTATTTAGTTGTATTTTAAAGATATTAAAATTCTATTGATTCTAAATTTACTTTTTTATGGATAATATACAATAGGGTTATACTATGAAAATACCTCCTTATTTTAATGACACTAATTATGTTCATTGGAAAATTAAAATTAAAAGGCATCTTGAGAGGATGGGTTTTGAAATATGGACTGCTATTGAAGACAAATATGAAATACAAAAAACTACAAGAGCTTCATGAGATGATCCTAATAAATAATCTTATAATAATAGCTGTAATTTCATGAATTATATGTAATATTCTCTAGGTGATGAATAAATTAAAAATATGCCTTTCCGTACACTGACTTTTAAAATTTTGGACACTTTATATATTTCTCTTGAAGGAAAATCTGATATCAAATAAATGAGATCTCACACTTATATAATTTAATAAGGTAATTTCAAAATGTAACTTTTTGATCCTATTTATAACATGATTCTTAGGTTTAATGGGATCGTGAATATAATGAATTCGTTAGGTAAACCTATCTTTGAAAAATATCAAATGATTCACCTATTATGGTGTCTACCATTTAGATGGAGAGGAACCTCAACTTCAATTAGAGAATCATGTTATGTTAAAAAATTACATATTGAGAAGTTGATATGAAAACTAATGATGTATAAGGAATAAATAAAAGTCAAATGAGAAGAGGAGGATGAACCAAAGAGAAAATCTATATCCTCCAAATATATTACTTCAAAACCAATGGAGAAAATCAAAGTTGGCAGATCAAGTGATAAAGAGTCACCTACTAACAGTGATGAAGAAATGACACAATTTTACAGAATATTCAAAAAGTTTTACAATAATAAGAAGTTCTTTAGGAAACCAAGTTATTGTGGTAAAAATGATAATATTGGAAACTCGAGAAAGTATTGGAAGAAAGATGATTCTTCAAATGAATAATACGTAATGAGTGTAAAAGGAAAGGGCTTGTAAAAGTTTTTTTCCTAAGATGAAATTAAATATGAGATATGATGATAAATATTAGAGATAAAATAAATCCCTGAAAGAAACCTGGAGTTCTTCTGAAGACATTTTGAGTGATTCAGACTCAACTCGAGAGGATAATCATGACATATCCAACATGTGTTTTATGACAAATAAATATGAGGTATACAGTGTTTTTCCTACTTCTCTTATTAATATTTATAATCACTATAGAGAATAAAACAATGATGAACATATTTATAAGGAATATATTTTTGAATATTTTAATACGATGGAAGAAAATTTCAATGAGTTTACGGATAAATATAATATTTTAATGAAACAAAATGTTTTGACTGCTAGTTTTATGTATGAACTTAATATTGATAAAGATAAAAATGATCAAATTTAAAAGGAGAAATATTAATTAAAATTTTCTAATGAAAAAATAATGAAATACATGGAAATTTTTATTAATGGGTGAAATAATCTTACACAAATCCTTGGAAAACAGAACACTCCCAAGTACACTACTGGTACCAGTTATCAACCTAGACAGAGGATGATTGTTAAGAGTAGTTTCATTCCCAACCCTCGATCAGGAAAACCACTTACTATTTTTTATTAATATTTTAACAATATAGTATTTATTTCTAAAATTTTAAAATATAATTATATGAAACCTATTATGAAATTATTGGTTCCTAAATCATTTATAACTTGTAACATCCTGAACCAGCTCACTCCTGAACTGGTGGCTGGACTAGTATCCAGATGACCTCAAGGGCCTCTCCCCATATTCCAAAGGCTGACGACTAGAAGCGAGGGTCTATGGATAGTCAGTAGGGAGAATATACCCTCATATCAGAGTTCAATAATAGATAATGACAGTAAATAGAAGAAACAGTATAATAAATGATAAAGCAGTGGGAGGAAGAATTTTATAAATGTTGAAAAAAGTGGAAAATTATAGTTCATACAGTAGATGGATGCATGACATGATGATGATACAAAATGGAAAGCAATAAAAAATGAACATGATTTAAATTCCAATATAGATACAAAGGAAAGACTCAAATCCAAAAGGAAAACTCCATGAGCATCCTGAGTTCCAGCTCAGTCCTTTTCTCCTAACTCTAGGTACTTACATACATCAACAAGCTAGGTCCAAGGTCCATCTTCCTATGAACAAGATATGCCTACTCGGGTACACCAGTGCAATGACGACCCTAGTAGGATGTGAGATATATATATCAGTAGGCCGACCCCATCAGTGTCTATCCCTATCTAGACAGTTAAATGTATATAATACAATTAAATTATTATGAGGTAACAACCAAATTGAATAAATAAATTACAACCCATCCAGGTTCTTAAGGGACACCTAACAAAGATACCTGCTTCGGCTCGTAGCCAAAAAATAAGAGTTCCGAACAGGAACTATAAATTGATTAAATAAACTATTTAACACATTAATTTATATTAATATATAACCGCATAAATTCTCAGGTTCCCCTAGACACCCATATTGTAACACCCCAAGCTTCCATGGTATGACTCCCTTTGAATAATAGAGCAACATGTGATGTATGTAACCTTGAGTTCTAACACACCGCGACCAATAAAAGTAGCCATTGTGAATAGTAATACCCACTTTTTGAAATTATATAAATATTATATTTCAAAACGGACTTCATTTTTGGATTCGGAATATCGAAATAATCCTAAGTTGATTTTTTTTGTAATTTTCTGAGAACTTCCAATTTTCTATGAATAGAAAAAATACTTAAAAACATATTTTTTAATAAAAATAATTTATTGTGATAAATTATACTATTTAGTTGTTTTAAATTATAATTAGAATATATTTTTACCATTTTATCCAATGGTGGTCATTATAATTAATTTCACTTTGAAATTGGACATAAATAATTGTCAATCTTTCGATATATATTATTTCTTAAAAACACACTATTTGTTGTGACAGTGGGAATTAATTTTTAAATTAATTAAATAAACTAATATGTTTTTAATTTTTTAAAGTAGACATCATTTTTTAATTAGTAATATCAAATATATCTTAGGGTGAATTTTTGGTATTTTTCTGAAAAACTTCAATTTTTGATGAATAGTGAAACCACTAAGTGGTAGTTAAAAAAACTAATTTTTCGTTTAAATGAAACTTTATCACTTCTGTGAATTGAATTTACAAAAACAAACATACATGGTTGTTATTAGTATGTAAAATGTGGTTCAATGGGATGAAAATAATTTTTGGTGAACAATAACTTTTAAGTTTTATTAATCGCGATTAAAGGTAATTTGTGTAATTTAAGGTAAATATAATGTTATAACAATATGAAATTACCTTTAAACTTGTCCTAACCTTATTGTATGAGTCATGTCCGATCAAAAAAATCCATGGGTCAACTTGGGGACCCCATGGAGCCACTTGGGTAAGAAAATGACATTAATAACTTTTTATTTAAAGTAAAAATAAAATTGTCACAAACATGTGTTGTTTTACTAAAACAATTATTACATGGGGTTATATAAGTTAACCTTTTGACTATAAATATTCATTGTGAAGATAAAAATATTTCCTATATCATGGTATTTTTTTATAATTTTTAGACAATAAACAAATTAAATTTTTTATGACACCATGATGATGCAACGATTACCTCATCAATTAACAATTTAAATAAAATGAAAAGATAATGTAAAATATAAGTTTTACACATGTAAAAAACCTATTGGATGAGTATAGTTCTAACCCTTATTACATTATCCTAGAAATATACAATTGTGGGACCTTTAAAATCCGAAACTCGTTATATAATAAAGTAACATTTCTTGACTTTCCATGAGTGCCCCTCCTCTCCTCTTATAAAAGGCCCCCACCTATACCACCTTATTCACACCTTCAAATCCGTTTGGATCGGCCAAAATCTACCCAAATACTCTATCAACTTATCTATATTACTCCTAGAATCCTCACTTTGTCCAGAAGTCTTCCCAAGGAAGCCTTTGGCTCAAATCAAAAAGAGTTACCCAATTTTAAGGTAATGTCTTCTCTTATGTTCTTTTGTTTTATTTTGGTTCTCCAACCCCTTAAAATATTTTTATTTCTTTATTTTGTAAAAAATCAATATCTTAAATATACTAGGATGTTTTTATGAGAATTATTTGATTTACACTTACACACACCTTCATCTAATGGTTAAAGAACATACTGTTTCTGTTGGTGGTGAATTACTGCCTCACAAAACTATGATTGTTCAATATTCTTTTAACACCTGTCATGGTGGCCATTATGATGAAAATATTTTTATATATGATATATATTATGTTTATGTATTCCTTATGCTTCTATATTTTTCATTTATGGCATACCTTTATGACTTTCATTATGGGTAAACGCGATAATTTCATTTTAGGAAGTGTGGACTACCGCCCCCTCAAAGTGATTTGACTCGTTAATGCCATATGTGGGACGTATAAAGGATGGAGTTAATGATATTATATATGATATTATACTGGGATTTTAATATACCTTTATATCATTATTATTTCATTCCATTAAATATGAAATAGAAATGAAAGTAGCGTTCATGCGTACGTATGACTTACCGTCTCAATGAACGGTGCATTTCATTTCTTACCTCTAAATGTTATGTAATATTATAAATGCATGTATATAATGTATATATATGATATATATTATTTCTACATCATGAATATAATTTTTAATATAATGGATATTTTACCACATGAACAACTTGTAATTATAAGAAGTTTATTTTTGACTCAAGTACCAAAGATCGAAAAAATGACCGTTATTAACTTAAATAATTACATAATGTTCATAACATGGTAATAAGTGATATAAAAGGAATAATTAACTTGAAAAAGGTTCTTAAGCAAGTAGAAATTAACTCTAGTTTATTATTTAGGAGATTAAATAACGATCGAGTCAAGTCGGACACAAGGTAAGGGACTTCGTCTCAATCTCCTTTCATTGAGGCATATTTTATTATATATATAACTTTATTTTATAAGGTGTATAAACCCCTTTGAATTTTATGTTTATTCAAAAGGAATCCTTTTATACAAAGAGTTTTACTAAATGAAAAAAAGGAATGTTTTTTGTCGTACGTATGTGGTGACAACGACTTCTCCACCGCCGTGACCATTATTTGTATTTTGGATTCCTCTACAAGCCATAACTTTTTTTTAAAATGAAAAAAATAAATACCATGTTTTACTTTTCTCTTATTTTGGAATTGAAAATGGTTTTATCATATCAATGTGTTGTATTGATATCTTGTGATTGAAATGTGGAAATTTTATATTTCCGTTATGCATGTTTTATCTGATAAGATTATGTTATGGTTTATGATTTGTTTAAAAATTTTCATATAAGGAATGCATTGGAGTTAGTATGTGATGGGGGGAGCCCGCTATAACTCCTCGATGCATCGGTAGGTCTCATGAGAAAAACTAGTGTCTTGTCACAAGGCCTTGACAAAATCTTATTTGTAGTCTTGACACAAGGCCTTGACTATGTGGTTATGATAGTCTGACATTATGCATTCCATCATTATGAAAGTGGTTATTGATATTGCGTGTGATTATTTGACTAGTAGAATATCCATGTGAATAAGTAAATGGGATTATTTCATTTTATTTTTCCATATTATGCTAAATTTCAAGTTTAAAAGGCTTTTGTTTTAGTTATACATTGCCTTAAATGTTTATGTTTATTTATGAAAGTTTCCGCTATATTGTTATCCTTATGAAGCATCTGAGCTCACCCATTTAAATGTTTTAATTTTTCCAGGATGTGAAGAAGTATTTTATGAATGACCTGCAGGGATAGTATGAGTGGATATGAAGACAAGATGTTGTTGTAGTTTTGTTTTACTTTATGATGTAATGTAAGACTATTGAATATATCTAGTGTTTCTGAGGCTACTAAACTAATCAGTCTTTCGAGACTTGATCTTTTGTGATCATGCCAATGTTACATAATAATTCACCGACTCTGGGTAACTAGGTTTGGGGCGTTACAGTTGGTATCAGAGGCAGTTTAGTACTAACCTTGGATGCTAGATTTAGAAAAATTATGATTAGAGTACATAGCCCTAAGATAGACTTTGAGGATTAGTATATAAGAACTTTCTAGAATTTTGGTATTATAGAGATTTTGTGAGTTTTCAGAGAAATACATCCCTGTCTGGATACGAGCAGGTAGAGGTGGCTCTGGCACAGATGTACCTAGGGGTAAAACCCGAAAACACCGCTTTGAGCTAGACTCGAACAGGAACTGGTGCACGACAACATGCCTTGATGCACTCTTGGTTACGACACTCCCAGGGGATATGCTTAGGATAATTATCATTTTATTTACAAACCATTATAAAGGGTTTATGAGTATATACTTTCTAAAAGAAAACATTTTTATGATTATGGATTATATCCATAAACTGTTCAATTTATGTTAAGGGTTTTAAAAGTATAGAATTATGTATTTTTATTCATAAACTGATCTAGTTTATGCCATTATTTAGAAATGGTGCCTAGTGGAAGGAATGGAAACAGTATCCATGCACACACTCCATGTAGGGATTGCCCTCCTGCTCAAGATAATTATAGTGGAGCTGGTGATACAACTGGTGCTGATTAACTTATCACCATACTGGGACAACTCACTCAGTTTATGAATAATAATTTTACTCGTATGGAGCACCCTGATCCACAACATGGAGGGTCAATGTTAGACCGCTTAATGAGGAAACAACCACCAACATTAAATGGGAGTACAAATCCCTTAGTAACTGAGCAATGGATAAATTCCTTAGAGAAAATATTCCATGCCTTGGGGAGTAGTGAAAGGGAAAAGGTTATCATGGTAGTTTACCACCTCACTGGAGATGCTGATCAATGGTGGTCGTTGATTCAAAACACAAAGGAAGATGATGAAGTATCAAATATGGAATGGAGGGAGTTCAAAGAGATTTTCTTAGAAAAATACTTTCCTCGTGACCGTCGAGAAGATATGGAAAGGCAATTTCTGAGTCTGAGACAAAAGGAGGATGATAATGTCGCAAAGTATGAGGCCAAATTTACAAGATTAGAAAGGTATGATGCAGATTATATACATAACCCAAGAAGTAATATTGATCGTTTCTTTTTTTGGGTTAAAAACATTTCTCCGTCGTGCATTGGTATCACAATCCTTATCGTTATACGAAGACATTGTCTCATGTGCTATTAAGACGGAAAAGGAATTCTCTAAGTCTTACGAATTTAAAGCAAAGCAAGAGAAGAAGAGATCTGCTGATCACTCTGGAAATGGAAATAAGGGGAATAAGGGAAAAGTTGATTATCCATCCTGTAGTAAATGTGGGAAGAAACACCCTGATACTTTCTTGAAAGGAATGGGAGTCTATTACAAGTGTAGTGAAAAAGGCCACCACGCTCGTGATTTCAAGGGAAAGAAAGAAGATACCGATGTTCAATGATACAATTGTAGGGAGATAGGACATTATGCAAATGAATGTCCTATGTGTCAGAGGGAACTTACCTTAGAAAAGGCTAAGGGATCAAGGACAAGCTTATGCTATCACTACTGCTGAGGTAGAAGCTCTGAAAGACATGGTGGTAGGTAATTTAATGGTTTCCTCAAGTTTAGAAAATGCATTATTTGATTCTAGATCATATTATTGTTTCTTATCTTCCTAGTTTTCTATGGAAATTAGATATTTCCAATTTGATTTAACAAGGGAGTTGTCAGTCAAAACTCCTAAGGGAAATATCATTGCAACAAAGTTTTCTAAATCAGTTCCCATTAGAGCACAGAAATGTTATTTATCTGCTGATCTCATCGTTATAACCATGATTGAATTTGATATAATCCTCAGTATGGATTGGATTTCGGACCGTTATGCGAAGATTTATTGTAAGAATAAAGAGGTTATGATTTTTGATGATGATGATAAGGAACACCTTATCTTTAGAGTAGAATTGTCACCACCTAATTCTTATCTAGATCCACCCCCAGTAGCTCAACTAAATTCCATTATTGGGGAGGAAGAGAATGAAATAACTGTGGGTGAGGAAGGGAATGTTCAAATAGAGGATGTACCTATTGTGAGAGAATATGTTTATGTGTTTCCAGAAGATTTACCTGGGCATCCTCCAGAATGAGAAATTGAGTTTTCTATTGACCTAATGCCTGGATCAAGGCCCATATCAAAGACCCCATATAGAATGGCCACTGTGGAATTAGTTGAACTAAAGAAACAACTAGAGGAATTGAGTAATAAGGGATTTATTCACCCTAGTGTTTCTCTATGGGGAGCCCCTGTTCTTTTTGTTAAAAAGAAATATGGATCTATGAGGTTATGTATCGAATACAGGGAGATCAATTCTATAACAATAAAGAACAAGTATCCCCTACCTCATATTGATGCTTTATTTGACCAACTACAAGGAGATCAATACTTTTCAAAGATTGACCTTCAATCTGGATATCATCAGTTGAGTGTGAATAAGGAAGACATTCTGAAGACAACATTTTGAACTAGGTACGAGCATTATGAGTTTACAGTAATGCCTTTTGGGATGACTAATTCACCCTCTGTTTTCATGGATCTAATGAATAGAGTTTTCAAGGAATATCTTGATGAATTCGTAGTGGTAATTATTGATGATATCTTGGTATACTCCAAATGCTATGAAGATCATGAAAATCACTTGCGCATTATTCTAAAGACCCTTAGAAGACACGAATTATATGGGAAGTTTTACAAGTGTGAATTCTGGCTTCATGCGATTTATTTTCTTGGCTATATTATCTCTAAGGATGGAATCTCTGTTGATCCTTCTAAGAAAATAGCTATCCAAGAATGGTCAGCACCGACGAGTATAACTGAGGTATGCAGTTTTATTGGTTTAGCAGGTTATTATCGACGCTTTGTACAAAATTTTGCCCGATTGGCTAACCCATTAACGATGTTGACATGCAAAGGGGTTAAATTTGTTTGGAAAAAGAGTGTGAATAATATTTTGAAGAACTAAAGAGATGATTAGTCAATGCTCTTATATTGACTCTACCATCGGGGAATGATGTGTTCGTTATTTATAGTGATGCATCAATGAAAGGACTTGGTTGTGTCCTCATGAAGAATGATACGGTTATTGCCTATGCATCACGACAGTTGAAAATTCATGAGAAAAACTATCCTACTCATGATCCTGAGTTATCAGCTGTGATCTTTGCTTTAAAGATATGAAGACACTACCTCTATGGTGAAAAATGTGAGATTTATACTGATCACAAGAGTTTTAAGTATATTTTCTCACAAAAAGAACTCAACATGAGGCAAAGGAGATGGATTGAATTACTCAAGGATTATGATTGCAAGATACACTACCACCCAGGGAAGGAAAATAAGGTGGAAGATGTTCGAGCAGAAAAGATCATGGAGTTTTGAACAATATGATAATTGAAAGGGATCATATTCTCATGGATCTAGTGAATATGGACATGTGAATAACTATGGAAGGTTAAGCATCAATGATTTTTCAAATGGTTTCCAAACCATCTTTACTAGAAAGGATTAAGAGTTCTCAGACCGATGATGGAGAGTTTCAAAAGAAGATTAAAGCTATGAAAGATGGGAGATTGAGTTACTTTGTGTATGAAGATGGAATTTTGAAACTTGGGAAGAGACTTTGTGTTCCCGATATTGCTGGTCTAAAAAGGGAATTATTGGATGATGCTAATAGTTCCAATTTCTCTATACACCTTGGTAGAACTAAGATGTATAGAGATTTGAAAGAACATTTTTGGTTGGACAACATGAAGAGGGAGATTGGTGATTTTGTGTCAAGATGCATGGTTTGTCAACAAGTGAAAGATGAGAGGCAACTTCATGGAGGAGTTATGCAACTTATTCCCATACCTGAGTGGAAATGGGATAATATTACGATGGAATTTGTCCTGGGACTACCAAAGACTCCTAGAAGGAATGATGAAATATGGGTCATTGTTGATCGTCTTACCAAGTCAGCACATTTTCTTACTATAAGAGAAGATTTACCACTTGAACGTTTAACAAGACTATATATTAACGAAGTTGTAAGACTTCATGGAGTACCCCTATCAATTGTTTCCGATTGTGATCCCTGTTTTACATCAAGATTCTAGAAAAGTCTTCATAAATCCCTAGACACTGAACTTCATTTGAGCACTGCTTACCACCCTTAAATAGATCGACAATTAGAACAGACTATTAAAAACTTAGAAGACATGTTTAGATCATGCTCACTTGACTTTCAGGGTATGTGGGATCAATATCTTCCTCTGGTAGAATTTTCCTATAACAATAGCTTCCATTAAAGTATTCGTATGGCACCATATGAAACATTATACAGAAAGAGATGTCGCACACCAACCTGTTGGGATGATATTGGTGAAAGAAAACTCGTAGGCACAGAACTTGTTGAGGAAACGATGGAAAAGGTTAAGGTAATCCAAAACCACATCAAAACAGCTCAAAGTAGGCAGAAGAGCTATGGTGATAACTGACGGAAGGATTTGGAATTTCAGGTAGGAGATCATGTTTTCTTAAAGGTATCTCCATGGAAGGGGGTTATACGATTCGGTAAGAAGGGAAAATTAAGTCCCAGGTACATCAGACCATTCGAAATTCTAGAACGAATTGGGGATGTATCTTACTATTTGGAAATGCCTCCAAGTCTCCCTAAAGTTCACGATGTGTTCCACGTATCACTATTGAGAAAATACATGCCTGACCCAACGCATGTACTCACCTATGAGGAATTAGAACTGGAACCCGATCTGTATTATTGCAAAGAGTCTGTCAGGATTTTGGATATGAGAGAACAAGTACTGAGAAACCAGACGACTCGTCTGGTAAAAGTTCTACGGAGGAACCATAAGATGGAAGAGACAATGTGGGAACCCGATGAACTTATGATGAAGAACCACACAAGTCTTTTTATGAAGTTATATTCTAGAAATTTTGAGGATGAAATTATTTGAAGGAGGGGATAATGTAACATGCCAAGCTTCCATGGTACACTTCTCTTTGAATAATAAAGCAGCGTGTGTTATACACAACCTCGAGTTCTAACACACCGTGACCAATCAAAGTAGCAGTTATGAATAGTAATACCCACTTTTTGAAATTATATAAATTTTATATTTCAAAATGGACTTCATTTTTAGATTCGGAATATTGAAATTATCCTAAGTTGATTTTTTTGTAATTTTCTAAGAACTTCCAATTTTCTATGAATAGAAAAAATACTTAAAAACAACTTTTTTAATCTAAATAATTTATAGTGATAAATTATAATATTGAGTAGTTTTAAAGTATAATTATAATATATTTTTACCATTTTATCCAATGGTTGTCATTATAATTAATTTCACTTTGAAATTGGACATAAACAATTGTCAATCTTTTGATATATATTGTTTCTTAAAAACACACTATTTGTTGTGACAGTGGGAATTAATTATTAAATTAATAAATTCAACTTATATGTTTTGAATTTTTTAAATTAGACATCATTTTTGAATTAGGAATATCAAATATATCTTAGGGTTAATTTTTGGTATTTTTATGAAAAACTTCAATTTTGATGAATAATGAAACCACTAAGTGGTAGTTAAAAAAATCTAATTCTTCATTTAAATGAAAATTTACCACTTTTGTGAATTGAATTTTACAAAATCGACATACATGGTTGTTATTATTAAGTAAAATATGGTTCAATGGGATGAAAATAATTTTTGGTGAATAGTAACTTTTAAGTTTTATTAATCACGATTAAAGGTAATTAGTGTAATTTAAGGTAAATATAATGTTATAATAATATGAAATTACCTTTAAACTTGTCCTAACCATATTTTATGAGTCATGTCCGACCAATACAATCCATGGGTCAACTTGGGGACCCCATGGAGCCACTTGGGTAAGAGGATGACATTAACAACTTTTTATTTAAAGTAAAAATAAAATTGTCACAAACATGTGTTGTTTTACTAAAACAATTATTATATGGGGTTATATAAGTTAACTTCTCGACTATAAATATTCATTGGAAATATAAAACGGATTATTACATCATGGTAATTTTTTTATAATTTTTATACATTAAATAAATTAATTTTTTTATGACACCATGATAATGCAATGATTACATCAATAATTAATGATTTAAATAAAATGAAAAGATATTGTAAAATCTAAGAATTACACTTTTCAAAAACCATTTGGATGAGTATATTTTTAACCCTTATCACCTTATCCTTGAAATATACAATTTTGGGACCTTTAAAATCCGAAACTCATTATATAATAAAGTAACATTTCTTGACTTTCCAAGAGTGTCCCTCCTCTCCTCTTATAAAAGGCCCCCACCTCTACCACCTTATTCACACCTTCAAATCCATTTGGCTCTGCCAAACTATTCCCAAATACTATCTCAAATTCCATATATTACTCCAAGAAGCCTCACTTTGGGCAGAAGTCTTCCCAAGGAAGCCTTTGGCTCAAATCGAAAAGAGTTACCTGATTTTAAGGTAATGTCTTCTCTTATGTTCTTTTGTTTTATTTTGCTTCTCCAACCCCTTAAAATATTTTTATTCATTTCTTTTGTAACAAAAATAGTATATTAAATATACTATGATTTATTTATGAGAAGTATTTTATTTACACTGACACACACCTTCGTCTTATGGTTAAAGAACATACTATTTCTATCAGTGGCGAATTACTGCCTCACGAAACGATGATTGTTCAATATTCTTTTAACACCTCTCATGGTGGCCATTATGATGACACTATTTTTATATATGATATATATTATGTTTATGTATTCTTTATGCTTCTGTATATTTCATTTATGGCAAACCATTATGACTTCCATTATGGGTAAACGCGATAATTTCATTTTAGGAAGTGCGGACTACCGCCCCTCAAAGTGATTTGAATCGTTAATGCCATATGTGGGATGTATAAAGGATGGATTTAATGATATTATATATGATATTATACTGTAATTATAATATAACTTTATATCATTACGATTTAATTCCATTAAATATGAAATAGAAATGAAAGTAGCGTTCATGCGTACGTACGGCTTACCGTCTCCATGAACGGTGCATTTCATTTCTTACCTATAAATGTTATGTAATATTATAAATTCATGTATATAATGGATATATATGATATATATGATGTCTACATCATGAATATAATTCTTGATATAATCGATATTTTACCACATGAACAACTTGTAATTATAAGAAGTTTATTTTTGACTCAAGTACCAAAGATCGACAAAATGACCGTTATTAACTTAAGTAATTACATAATGTTCATAACATGGTAATAAGTGATATAAAAGGAATAATTAACTTTAAAAAGGTTCTTAAGCAAGTATAAATTAACTCTAGTTTATTATTCAGGGGATTAAAGAATGATCGAGTCAAGTCGGACACGAGGTAAGGGACTTCGTCTCAATCTCCTTTCATTGAGGCACATTTTATTATATACATAACTTTCTTTTATATGGTGTATAAACCCCTTTGACTTTTATGTTTATTCAAAAGGAATATTTTTATATGAAGCGTTTTACTAAATGACAAAAAGGAATGTTTTTTTTCATACGTATGCGGCGAAAACGACTTCTCCGCCGCCGTGACCATTATTGGAGTTTCGGCTTCCTCTACAAGCCATAACTTTTTCTTAAATGAAAAAAATAAATACCAAGTTTTACTTTTCTCATATTTTGGTATTGAAAAAGGTTTTGTCATATCAATTTGTTTTATTGATATCTTGTGATTGAAATGTGGAAATGTTATGTTTCCATTATGCATGTTTTATGTGATACGATTATGTTATGGTTTATGATATGTTTAAAACTTTTCATATAAGGAATGAATTGGACTTAGTATTTGATGGGTGGAACCCGCTATAGCTCCTCGATGCATCGGTAGGTCTCATGAGAGAAACTAGTGTCTTGGAACAAGGCCTTGACAAAATCTTATTTGTAGTCTTGGCACAAGGCCTTGACTATGTGGTTATGATAGTCTGGCATTATGCATTCCATCATTATGAAAGTGGTTATTGATATTGCATGTGATTATTTGACTAGTAGAATATCAATGTGAATAAGTAAATGGAATTATTTCATTTCATTTTGACATATTATGCTGAAGTTCAAGTTTAAAAGGATTTTGTTTCAGTTATACATTGCCTTAAATGTTTTTGTTTATTTATGAAAGTTTCTGCTATATTGTTATCCTTACGGAGCATCTGAGCTCACCCCATTCAATGTTTTAATTTTTCTAGGTTGTGAAGAAGTATTTTATGAATGACCTGTAGGGATAGTATGAGGGGATATGAAGACAAGATGTTGTTGTAGTTTTGTTTTACTTTATTATGTAATGTAAGACTAATGAATATATCTAGTGTTTCCAAGTCTACTAAACTAATCGGTATTTTGAGACTTGATCTTTTGTGATCATTCCAATGTTACATAATAATGCACCGACTCTGGGTATCTGGGGTCGGGGCATTAAACATATCACAAAACCTAACTCGGTTTTGCTGGGGTCAGAACCATTTCACACATTCAATTCACAAATCATTATGTCACAACTTCTTTCATTAACCATTTAATTCATTTAATGTACGACCAATTGGACCCACATTCCAATGTCAACTAATGGGTGTAGAACGCCTTATCTATCACCCTCGTGAGTATTTGGAGAATCATTTTTTGTCTCACAAACCATGGGTATTTGGAGCATCCGTCCCTATCCCATAAAATAATGTTTACATGCAAGCTAGGTATATAACCCCATGTCTAGAACCCCATTAGTATTTGAAGCATTACTCCCTATCTCACAACATGTTTATCAATCATACAAATTTATTTACCATTGTTATAGAATTCCATGTCTAACACCCCAAAACCATCCATTAATTTATTCATAAATTAATTAATCAAAACCGTTAATTAATTGAATAAATAATTAACAACATAAATCTCACATCAAATAATTATAAAATTAATTAACCACTCAACATCTAAATAGCTAATAATTAATTAAAAATTAATTATTCTTAACCACAATAAAGTCAGTGAGATAATTAACTCACAATTTAATTATCCCAATTCCTTAGCTGATAACATGATAATTAATTCAGCAATCAGTTATCCTCATTCCCTTACTAATCTAATCGATTAGTTAAATATACCAAATCTATTAGTTAATTCAACAATTAACTAAGAACACATTACCATTAATCAATCCTTAAATTAATTAATCTACAAAACAAGTCACATCCCTTAATTAATTTCCCAGAATAAATTATCTCATTCTAATCACATAATTTCTTAATCAAACCCACCATTAAAATCTTAAATTAATATCATGGTACATAACTTGGAGTATTAACAGTCCATAAATTAAATTAATGCATGACAATTAATTAATTCAACAATTAATTAATTTTATCACACCGTTTAATCAATTCAATAATTGGATAACATTTCAAGTCATCAACAGGTAGTAATTAATCCATAATTAATTATCTTGATTTATTCAAAACAAAATATCACAATTAATCCCAAAATAAATTTTCTCATTCAACAAAATGGAAATATTATAATTAATTATTTGATTAATTTTTTATATCCATTCTCAAAGCACATAATTAATATACAAAATTACTTATCTTATCTTAGCCAAAACAAAACATCATTTAATTATTTATCATATCACTTTAAACAATTCAGTAATACATGATTAAAAAAAAACAAATGGCCATATCCTCATTTATCTCACATGGGCAGTTATTTTAATAACATCCAAGGTTTTGCATTAACACACCATATATCACATTTAACAATTTAATCAAACTTACTGAATTCACATTTGAAAGGAATTCGATATAAATACTTCACTAAATAATTCTTATACAAAAAAACATGCAGAAAACATTTTATTAATGCATTTATTAAAGTTGAGGACTTGAAAGGGGACCCTACCTCACGGTGGAACAAATTCATTATTCAGTGGCTTGACATATGACGACATCCAATCCACAACTCGTTCAAAACCACATACACATGCCATTATGTATATATATATATACATGTGATGCCCTCTAAATCGATCAATACCCACTACAACATAACGTAGAATCACAAAAAATTGCAACAAAAAGACTTAACGCACATCAAATAAAGTAACAAGGACTCGTATAAACCAAAAGAACCTAAATTGGATGATTTGAAACCAAAAAACAATGTGTAAACCTTACAAGAAACATAGTCAGTAGAGAAAATCAAGACCATCTGCCTCGCCCTTGCTGGAAGATGCTGGATTATGGACCAATGGTTTCTGAGTCAACATTCATATACCTTAAAAATAGAGGAAAACACCAATTAGATTTAACCCGAAACTTAGGGTTTCAGTTGAGAAAACAAGGTGATATAGGAGTCAAATATCTGATAAAAATCATAAAATATATGCAGATAGACTCACCTTGAGAAGGCATACAATATTCATGAAGATTCTAAGAGGAATTGTGAGGCGCAAAAAGAAGTCTCGGAGAGGGGGTGACACACTAATGAGGGGGGTTGCGCTGCAACAAGGATTCTACCCAAGGGTGTCTTGTGCTGCAACATGGGGTTCGACCAAGCGATATTTCATCCATGGAGTCACTCTAGGAAGAAAAATCCACATCATAGAAAAGGCAGAGCTTGTGGAGGAGGCCGTTGGTGTATGTCGTGCATGGAGGAAGAAAACGAGGGGGTTCACACACTAGCCTTGTGTGCCTCTCCTCTCATTTTACCTCTTAAAAAAATAAAAACCTAACAACTAAAATGAATTAGTTTAATAATAAAAAATAACAACATTTATTATTTTTACCATACTCATTTAATATAACTTTTCTTCATTAATTATTGTACACCACTATTAGGTAAAACTCAATACTTCATTAACACATCAAAATAATTAAATTATCTCCAACGAAATTTAATTTAAAAAACACTAACTCATTTATTTATTTAATTGTCTCTACAAGAATTAATTAAATAAAACCATCATTTCACAATTATTAATTAAACTCTTTTAACCATTAATTAAAAAAATCAATTTCACCTTTATTAATTAAATTCCTTATTACCTAGAATTAAATTAAATTAAAACCAACTCCATATTTATTCCCCATTTAATATTACCATTCTTTGGCAACCTAAAACTCCTAATTTACACATCATTTAATATTACCATTTAATATTACCATTCATTGATAACACCCAACTCCTCATTTACATGTCATTTAATTAAATTATCACAACTTTAATTTAATTAAAAGAAATCACAACAACTCATTTAATTAAATTTATTTCAACCTCAAATTAAATAAATTTAACCACCAAAATAATAACCATCATGATTATTAATAAAACACTTCTTTAATAAACCCAAAAATCACCACTACACATCATTTAATTAAATTCTGTTTAACACAGTTTAATTAAATGAAACCACTATTTCTCATTAATTAATTAATTCCTTATATGAAATTATTATTATTATTCATTATAATAACAATCATAAATAATAATAATTATTATACTCATAAAACCATAATAATAATCGCATTATTATCATTCTTCAACTTTAGATAAACTCATCACCTCTATTAAATACAAACACTTCTTTATTAACTCCAAAAATACTTATTTAATTTAATGCATCTCTAGTAAATCTGAAACTCCTCATTTAATTTCACATAACTATTACTCCAAATTTAATTAAACATTTATTTGAGATACCCAAAATCCACATTAATTTCACTCAAATGTCACACCCCCATTAATCATGCAATTCATATACTTTTACATAAATGATACACCCCATTAATCATGAAACTAAAATATTTTAACATACAAATAAATTTTGAAACCATCATAATAATAACATTATTATTAATAACACATTATTATATTTAAAAAAATCTCCCATTTAATATTATTTAATTAACATAAATAAAATATTAAACTGGGTAAGCTGCATGGGTTGGACCCCAACCCGGCACAGCCCATACAGATCCATTAAAGTAGAATTTTCTAGATTTGGTGCTCCCAAGACTTATCAGGACACCTGTGAAAATTATAGGGTATTAATCCAAGTACCAAAACAACACCTTTAAGTGTTCCAACACTCTGAATAATGTTCTGGAGCTTGTTTTAAAAACCGACCCATCGATACACGAGAAAAAAATCTAAAACCTTCGTAATTTAAACCCGGTTAAAAAACATGGGACTTTACAATCTAACCACCTTAAAAACTTGTTGTCCCTAATAATTCATCAGGAAATACAACATCTTCTGACCCACCAACTTTGAGATGTTTTGTTTAAACAAATACATTACATTTCCAAATTCCAAACACAGTACTAACCAAAACATAAGTCCAACCGCTTAATTCTTTAGAATATGATCCAAATCTCACTGAAATGGAGATTACATCCAAGGACATTACATGGACCTCATTGAATAAAATGGTTGAATCTCAATCAACCAACAGATAATGGTTGCACATGATTACCTGGAAAGACATTACGGTCCCAAAACCCACACTCGACCTTAAACTGGAAACATGCCTTTTTAAACGATTCCATCAATAGAAAAATGTACATAGAAGTCCTTACTTGACCTCAAATGATATTACCAAGTCAATAAATAACAAGGATGTTTAAAAAAATTAATGTTCCCCAACATGAACTAAGGCGCATCCCAAAGTAACCACACATTCGGTGTACAACCCAAATAATAACCACTCATCAAGCCCAACAACATTTAAGACTTTAGTGCAGCGTTATACCAATGCTATCATAGTGTCTCCATGAAGAGGTCAAGATAGGGGACATTATAATAATATTTTGAAGATAGAAATAAGAAAAAACAAATTTTAATAAAAAATATCATTCGAACTACTACCTGACCACTTTGTTCAAAAAACTTGGCATCACCCGTCATCACGTTTACCGAAATCAATGCATCGCTAACCACATTAGTATTGTACATGATGTCAAAATAAAATTTCAACCGCTTACTAGTGCGCTATATCTAAAACACCTTAAACACACATGTGACGTTCCTTGAACCATTATCAACATGTTAAACATTCTCACATGAAATTCACAATTTAAACCAACTAGCATGTCAAAACACCTGAGTCCCACATGCTAGTCTCTTACGAAACATAAACGTTGACCCTTTATCTGGGTCACACAAAATAAATATCACGAGGTTAAAAATCCCCTTTATCATTTTATCTATTTTAATTATTTCATTTCAACTATTTAAAATTTGAATAAATTTAACAAACACACAATGACTTTTTCACAACAAGTCACTTGGTTTTCAATCAACGCCCACAGAAAAAACATACATTCTATAACAAACATCCTATTTAAACATTTCAAATATTGTGTTATCCAAATATAAACGAGAAATTTAGCATCTAAATTCCATTTACCAAAAAGGCGATCTCCGAGGGTCTCATTTATTCAATCTGGGTTATTAAAAAAGAAACCCAACAAGAGTTCATTTCAATCAAAACTCAGAGGTTTTACATTTATAAAAATTTTCTAATATACTATGGTTATATAAGGTTCAAACACACTGGTGTACATCTGTTAATTGATAAGGTTCCCATACACCGTATCGCAGGAAGGTGGCTCCCTTTTATCATAATCAACCTTCATTTAACATTTTAACTTTAGCAGCCCTTTCACACATCAAAACTTCTCTAGCATGTTATCATAAGTAGTAACACAACAGCATGATATAATGCAGAACCATTACACAACAAGAAAACATGCTAATAACTTAGGCAGTATGGAAAATAATCACTCAAGCATGTTAAATCTATTACCGAAACAAGCTATCTACATAGGCATGCTTTAGAAGATCAAAACATGGGATTTCACTGAAGGCACACAATCCAAATTAGCAGGAATCCAACTAATGATACTACATGGCATGTCATATGCATGGAATGTGAATCTATAAGTTCCTAAGATGATGTATGTATGCAACTTCCTTTCCATATCATGCCAAGGTAATTTTGTTTTTCAAAATTTTCATAAAAAATTAGGAGTAGAAAATACACCAGTCACTGAAGGGGAAATTATATCAATTGTAACAGCGAAAAACATGAACAAAAATCCAAACCCTAGACACTTGGTAATTTCCCATAAGTGGGGTCATCATTCCCAAGAACGACTATTAACCGAAGTGCTGAAACATTCCTAGTCTCCTGTCTACCAACCCAAAACAGTAAGACAAAGGAAAATAACCCTCTAATACCACTTTGTAACGTCCTAACCAAGCTCACCCATGAACTGGTGGCTAGACCTATTTCCACATGACCTCAAGCCTATCTCCCCAAACACAAGAGGCTACCAACTAGAAGTGATGGTCTATAGATAGTTAGCGAAGAGACTATACCCTCATATTAAAGTTCAATAATAGACAATGGAAATAAATAGCAGAAGTAGTCTAATAAATGTTAAAGCAATGGAAGATTTTTTTTTATAAAACTCGAACAAAAGTGGTAAATTCTAGTTTATACATTAGAAACATTCATGACATGCTAATCATATAAAATAGAAAGCAGAAAAAAACTGCTTACTTTACATTTCAATGTAGACAGAAAAGAAAAGACTCAAAGACCTAAGGCAAAATCTATAAGCATCTTGAGCTCCAACTCAATACTTTGATCCTAACTCCAGGTACTTTCGTACAACAACAAGCATGTTTTAGGTTCCTTAGTCTTTCGAACAAGAAAGGCCTACTTGGGTACCCCATTGAATCTGAATCCTGAGTAGGGTGTGAGGTATACATCTCAATAGGCTGGAACCAATGGTGTCTATCCCAATCAAGATAGTGAAAATTAAATAATATGATACAGGTATAATGAGGTAATAACTAAATTGAATAAATAAATTACAACCCTTCCATTTACCTAAGGGATACTTGATGGAGATACCTGCTTTGGATCGTAGCCAGAAAATAAGATTTCTGAGCATGAACTATAAATTTATTAAATAAATAGTTTAACACATTAATTTATATTCTTATTTAACTACATAAATTATCAGGTTCCCCTGGACACCCGTATCTCAAAACCTACCTAGATCGTGCCAGGGTCAGAACCATTTCCCATATTCAATTCACAAATCATTATGTCATAACTGCTTTCATTAACAATTTAATTCATTTCATTTACGATGGATTGGACCCATGGTCCAATGTCAATTAATGGGTGTAGAACATCATGTCTAGAATACTCATGAGTATTTGGAGCATTAGTCCTTGTCTCACAACCCATGGGTTTTTGGATCATCCGTCCTTATCCCATAAAAGAATGTTTACATGAAATCTGGGTGTAGAATTCCATTTCTAGATCCCCGTGATTATTTGGAGCATCAGTCCCTGTCTTACAATTCATTTATCAATAGTACATATATATTTATCATTGTTGTAGAACACCATGTCTAACACCCCAAAACCATCCATTAATTAATTCAAAAATTAATTATTCAAACTCATTAATTAATTCAACAACTAATTAACAACATAAATCTCCCGTCAAATAATTCTACAATTAATTAACCATTCAACATCTCAATAGATAATAATTAATTAACAATTAATTATTCTTAACTGCAATAAAATCAACTAGATAATCAAATCATCATTTAATTTTACCAATTCCTTAACTGATAATATGATAATTAATTCATAAATAAATTATCCTTATCCCCTTACTAATCCAATAAATAAGTTAAATATACCAAATCTATTAGTTAATGCAACAATTAACTAAGTACACATAACCATTAATCAATCCTTTAATTAATTAATCTACAAAACAAATCACATCCCACAATTAATTTTCTAGAATTAATTATCTCATTATAATTCCAACATTTCTTAATCAAAACCGCCATTAAAAATCAAAAATCAACATCATGGTACATGAATTTTAGCATTAACAATTCATCAATTAAATTAATGAATTCCAATTAATTAATTCAACAATTAATTAATTTAATCATACCCTTTAATAAATTCAATAATTAGATAACATTTAATGTAATTAACAGGTAGTAATTAATCCATCATTAGTTATCCCAATTTAGTCAAAACAACATATCACATTTAATCCCCAAATAAATTATCTCATTTAGTTAAATCAACAAATTATAATTAATCCTTTGATTAATTATTTATATACAGTCTCAAAGCACATAATTAATATACAAAATTAATTATCTTATCTTAACCCAAGCAAAACATCATTTAATTATTTAATCCTATTACTTTAACAAATTCAACAATACAAGCTTAAAAAAGAAATGGTCATGTCCTCATTTATCTCATGTGGTCAGTATCATTTAATAACATCCAAATTCATGCATCAATACACCGTATATCACATTTAGAAATTTAATAAAACATACTTAATTCATATTTGAAAGTCATCTGATATATATACTTCACTGAATAATTTAAATACCAACGAAAGTGAAACAAAAATTTTATTAATGCATTTATTAAAGTTGAGGAATTGAAATGGAACCCTACCTTAGGGTGGAACCAATTCATTTTTCAGCGGCTTGAAATGCTGCGACATCCAATCCACAATTGGTTTGCAACCGCACACACATTCCATTATGTATATATATTCATGTGTGCACCCTCTACATTGATAAAAATCTACCCCAACAAAACTTAGAGTCACAAAAAAATGTAACGACAAAACTTAAAGAACCTCAAATAAAGTACCAGGGACTTGTATAAACTAAAAGAACCTAAATTGGATGATGAAAAACAAAACAAAAATGTGTAAACCTTACACGAAACATCAGAGAGATAGAGAATCGAGACTATCCCCCTCACCCTTCATGGCAGATTTCGGGTTACGGACCAATGGGTTCCAATTCAACATTCACATGCACTAAAAATAGAGGAACACAATAATCGCATTAAACCCAAACCTTAGGGTTTTGACCGAGCAAACAAGGCGAGATAGGAGTCAAATAACAGATGAGAATCACAAAATATATGTAGACAGAATCACCTTGATGTGATAGAAAAGATTTTTGAAGAGTCTAAGAGGAATCATCACATGTAAAAACAAGTCTGGGAGAGGGGGTGGCACGCTAATGAGCGGGGTTGCGCTGGTACAGGGGTTTTGCCCGAAGGTGTCTTTCAAGGCAGCAAGGGTCTTACTGAGAGAGGTTGCGACCATAGAGTTGTTGTAGGAAGAGGGAGACACACCATGAGATAGGAAGAGCTAATGGAGGAGGCCACTGGTGCACGTCACACATGGATGAGGAAAACCAGGGGGTTCGTGCACTGGCCTTTGGCGCCACTCCTCTCATTTTACCTCTTAAAAAAAATAAAAAACTAATAACTAAAGTGAATTAATTTATTAACAAAAATAATAATAAAATTTATTATTATTACCATACTAATTTAATATAATGTTTCTTTATTAATTATTCTACACCCCTATTAGGTAAAACCCAATACTTCATTAACACATCAAAATAATTAAATTCTCTCTAATGAAATTTAATTAAATAAAAAATCTAAATAATTTATTTAATTAATTATCTCAACATTAATTAATTAAATAAAACCCCTGCTTTACAGTGATTAGTAAAATTTTTTCTAACCATTAATTAAAAAAACCTCCATTTTTTGTTTTATTAATTAAATTAATTATTACCTTGAATTTAATTAAATTAAACCCAACTCCACATTTATTCCTCATTTAATTTTACCATTTAATATTTCCATTATTTGAAAACCTCCAAATCCTCATTTACAAATCATTTATATTACCATTTAATATTACCATTCGTTGATAACACCAAAATCCTCATTTATATGTCATTTAATTAAATTATCACAACTTTAATTTAATTAAAAGAAACCCCCAACAACTCATTTAAATAAATTAATTTCATCCTCAAATTAAATAAATGAACCACCCTAATAATAACCGTCATTATTATTAATAAAACACTTCTTTGATAAAACTAAAAAATCCCCACTACACATCAATTCATTAAATTCTGTTTAACTCAATTTAATTAAATGGAACCAATGTTTCGTAATAATTAATTAAATCCCCTTATTCCATTATTATTATTCTTTGTAATAATAATAAAAATAATAATTAATAATAATTATTATACTCATAAAACCATAATAATAATAATTGCATTATTATCATTATTCAACCTTAGATAAAACCCAACACCTCTATTAAATAAAAACACTTCTTTATTAACTATGAAACTCCTTATTTATTCAAATAAATCTCCAGTAAATAAGAAATTCCGCATTTAATTTCATATAACTATTAATCCTCATTTAATTAAAAATTTCTTTCAGATTCCAAAAATCCACATTAATTTCACACAAATGTTAAACCCCATTAATCATGAAAATAAAATCTTTTAAGATAAATGTTACACCCCATTAATCATGAAAATAAAATCATTTAACATCCAAATAATTTATGACACCCCAATAATAATAAAATTATTATTATTAACACATTAATCTGTTTAAACAAAAATCTACCATTTAATATCATTTAATTAAAATAAATAGAATATTAAATAGGGTAAGCTTCACGGGTAGGATCGCTACCGTGCATAGCCTGTGAAAATCCATTAAAATGGAGTTTTCGGTATCTAGTGCTCTCAATACTTATCAGGACACCCATAAAAATTATCAGGTATTCATCCAAGTCAAAAAAAAAACACCTTTATTATTCCAACACTTAGAATATTGTTCCAGAGCTCATTTTAAAGACTGAACCATTGATACACAGAAAAAAATCTAAAAACCTTCATAATTTATACCCGGTTAAAAAACATGGGACTTTACAATCTACCCACCTTAAAAACTTCTTGTCACCAAGAATTCATAAGTAAATAAAACATCTCATAGCCAAAAAAGGATGAGAAGCTTATTTTGAACAACGAAATTACACTTTCAAATTTGAAACACACTATTAACCAAAACATAAGTCCAACAACTTAATTATTTAAAAACTGATCCAAAGATCACTGAAACAGAGCTTACATCCAAGGAAATTATAGGGAACTCATTATAGAAAAAGGTAAATCTCGATCGACCAACTGAAACTAGTTGCACATGATTACCTAGAAAGAAATTAGTGTCCATATACCCACACGTAGCCTTATATTGGAAACATTCCATTTTAAACAATTCCATCAACAAATTCATTTACATCGAAGTCCTTACGTGAACACCGACGATATTACCAAGTCAAGAAATAATAAGGCTGTTAACAAAAAAACTAATGTGCCCCAACATGAATGAAGTCATTGCCCAACAAAACCATGCATCCTGCGTACAACCCAAATAACAACCACTCATCAAGTCCAACAACATTTAAAACATTAGCGCGGAGTAAGACCGATGATATCTTAGTGTCTCTATAACGAGGTCAAGATAAGTGTCATGATCATCATATTCAGAAGAGAGAACTAAGACAAAACCAAGGTAACTAAAAAATATTAGTCGAACTACTACTGGATGACTCTGTTCAAAAATCTTGGCATCTCCTGCCTTTACATTTACCGAAATCGATGCGACACTACCCATCATAGGATTGTCCATGACGTTGAAATAAAAGTTTAGACTCTTACTAGTGCACTATCTATGAAACACCTTAAACACATGTGTGAAATTCCTTGATCCATGATGACCACGTCAAACATTATCACATGAAATCAAAAATTTAAACCAATCGGCATGTGAAAACACCCGAGTCCCACAGTCTAGTCTCTTACAAAACATAAACATCAACCCTTTATCCCAGTCATGAAAAATAAATATTACAAGGTTCAAAAGACCCTTTTTCATTTTATCCATTTCAATTAATTCATTTCAACCATTTAAAATTTGAATAAATTTCAACAAACACACAACTACTTTTTCACAACAAGTCACTTGGTTTTCAATCAACGCCCCATAGTCAAAACAGACATGCTATAACAAAAATAATCTTTAAACAGTTCATATATAGTGTTATCCAAATATAAGAAAATTTATCATCTAAATTACTTTTACCAAATAGGCGTCCTCTAAGGGTCCCATTTATTCAATCTGGGTTCTTCAAAAAGAAACCCAAAAAATGTTCATTTCAATCAAAACTCAGCAGTTTTACATTTATAACCATTTTCAAACATACTATGGTTATATAAGGTTCAAACACATGGGTTTCCATCTACTAACAAATAAGATTCCCATACACCTTATCTCTGTAAGGCGGCTCTCATTTATCACAATCAACCTTCATTGAACATTTTAACTTTAGAATCCATTTCACACATCAAAACGTTTCTAGAATGTTATCGTGACCAGTAACACTACATCTTTATATAACAAAAAAGCACGAAACAACAAAAAAACATGCTAATAACTGAGGTATTATGTCATATAATCACTAAATCATGTTAAATCTATCACCAAAACATGCTATCTACAGAGGCATACTAAAGAAGATCAAAACATGCAATTCCACCCAAGGAACATAATCCAAATTTGGAGCCATCCTAATAAGGCAACTACATGGCATGTTATATGCATGGCATGCGAATCTCTAAGTGCTTAAGATGATTCATGTATGAAAATTCCTTTCCATATCATGCCAAGGTAATTTTTTTTTGAAATTTTCATAATCAATTAGTATTGGAAAATATAACAGTCACTGAAGGAGAAATCATATCAACTATAACAGTGAACAACATGAACAACAATCCAAACCCTATCCACTTGGTCATTTTCCATATGTGGGGTGATCTATCCCAAGTAAAGCTATTAACCCAAGTGACGACACATTTATATTCTCCTATCTATCAACCCCAAAACTGTAAGACAAAGGAAAATAACCCTTTAATACCACTTTGTAAGGTCCGAAGCCAGCTCACCCCTGAACCGGTGGCCGAACTGATCACCACATGACCTCAAGCATGTCTCACCATACACCAGAGGCTAAGGACTAACAATGAGAATCTATGGATAGTCAGTGGAGAGACTATACCATCATACCAAATTTCAATAATAGACAATGAAAATAAATAGTTTAAGGAGTCTAAAAAATGATAAATAAGCCAAAGGGTAATTTTTATTAAACTTGAACAAATGTGGAAAGTGCCAATTTATATAGTAGATGAATGCATGACATGATAAAGATAATAAATGGAAAGAATTAAAAAAATAGCATGCTTTACATTCCAATACAGAAACAAAGAAAAGACTCAAATCCCCAAGGCAAACTCCATGAGCATCCTAAGATCTAGCTGAATCCTTTTCTCCTAACTCTAGGTACTTGTATACAACAACATGAAATGTACAAGGTCCATAATCCTGTTAACAAGAAAGGCATACTCGAGTACCCCAGTGCAATGGGGGCCCAAGTAGGGTGAGAGATATACATATCAGTAGGATGGCACCACCAGTGTCTAGCCCTATCCATATAGTGAAATTTAAATAATAGGATACATGTTTAAATAGTTAACAACCAAATTGAATAAATATATTACAACCAATCTCGGTTTCTAATAGACACTTGACAGAGATACCTTCTTCAGCTCGTAGCCAGAAAATTGGAGTTCTGAACTAGAACTATAAATTGATTAAATAAACAGTTTAAACAATTAATTGATATTTTTATTTAACCGCATAAATTATTGGGTTCCCCAAGACACCCATATCTGAAAACCTACCTCGGTTGTGCTAGGGTCAAAAACATTTCCCATATTCAATTCACAAATCATTATGTCACAACTTCTTTTATAAACCATTTAATTCATTTCATGTATGGCCGATTGGACCCACGATCCAATGTCAATTAATGGGTGTAGAATTTCATGTCTAGCACTCTCATTTTAGGCCTTCTTCATTGGGCCTACGGGTCATGTAATAGTTCCCCTACAACCCTTAAAAAGGGGATTATATATAATAAAATAAAAATAAGGCCTTCAGGCTATTCGGCCATGGTAAATAACTTTGAGCATTAACAATTCATCAATTAAATTAATGATTGCCAATTAATTAATTTAACCATACCCTTTAATCAATTCCATAGTTGGATAACATTTCATGTCCTTAAATGGTAGTAATTAATCCATAATTAATTATCTCAATTTAGTCAAAACAACATATCCCAATTAATCCCTGAATAAATTATCTCATTTAGCTAAATAAATATATTATAATTATTCCTTTGATTATTTATATCCAGTCTCAAAGAATATAATTAATATTCAAAATTAATTATCTTATATAATACAAATAAAAACATCATTTAATTAGTTAATCATATCACTTTAACCAATTTAGAAATACATGCTTAAAAAAACAAATGGTCATGTCCACATTTATCTCACGTGAGCAGTAACATTTAATAACATCCAAAGTCATGAATTGTCACACCACATATCACATTTAGAAATTTTATCAAACTTACTAAATTCACATTTGAAAGGCATTCAATATAAATACTTCAATACATAATTTAAATACCAAGAAAAGAGAAAAAAGCATTTTATTAATGCATTTATTAAAGTTGAGGAATTGAAAGGGGACCCTGCCTCAGGGTGGAACCAATTTATTATTATGTGACTTGACATTCGGTGAAAAACAATCTGTAACTTTTCCGAAACTGCACACACATGACATTATGTATATATATATACATGTGTTCACCATCTACATTGATCAAAACCTACTATAACATTACTTAGAATCACAAAAAGACGCAACGATAAGACTCAACAAAACTCAAATAAAGTATGAGGGACTAGTATAAACCAAAAGAACCTAAATTGAATGATATGAAACAAAACATCAATGTGTAAAACTTAAAAAAAACATTGGAGGCAGAGCAAATCGAGACCATCTACCTCACCCTTGGTGGAAGATACCGAATTATGGACCAATGGGTCCTGAGTCAACTTTCGAATTACCTAAAAATAGAGGAACACAACAATCAGATTAAACCCAAATCTTAGGGTTTTGTTTGATCAAACAAAGTGAGAGCGGAATCAAATTGCCTATGCGAATCATAAAATATACGTAAAAAAATTCACCTTGACGAGGCAGACAAGATTCATGAAGAGTCCGAGAGGAATTGTCACACGCAAAAGAAGTCCAGGAGAGGGGGTGGTATGCCAATGAGGGGGGTTTCCCTACTATAGGGGTTATGCCTGGGGGTGTCTTACACTATAGTAGGGGGTCCATCCGAGAGAGGTTACAACCAGGGAGTCACTTCAAGAATAGGGAGCCACGCCATGGGAGAGGAAGAGCTTATAGAGGAGGCCACTAGTGCACGTCGTGCATGGAGGAAGAAAACCAGGGGGTTCACGTGCTGGCCTTGTTCACCTCCACTCTCATTTACCCTCTTAAAAAAATAAAAAACCTAATAACTAAAATTAATTAGTTTAATAATAAAAATAATGATAACAATTATTATTATTACCATACTCATTTAATATAAAATTTCTTCATTAATTATTCCACACCCCTATTAGGTAAAACTCTATAGTTCATTAACACATCAAAATAATTAAATTCTCTCCAACGAAATTTAATTAAATAAAAACCATAACTCATTTATTTAATTAATTATCTCTACATGAATTAATTAACTAAACCCCCGCTTCACAACAATTAATTAAAATCTTTTAACCATTAATTAAAAAAAACTCCATTTCGCCATTATTAATTAAATTCATTATTACCTTGAATTTAATTAAATTAAACCCAAATCCACATTCATTCCTCATTTAATATTACCATTTAATATTACCATTCTTTGACAACCTCAAACTACTCATTTACCCATCATTTAAAATTACCATTCATTGATAACACCCAACTCCTCATTTACATGTCATTTAATTAAATTATCCCAACATTAATTTAATTAAAAGTAACCCCTAATAACTCATTTAATTAAATTCATTTCAAAATCAAATTAAATAAATGAAACTGCCATAATAATAACCACAATTATTATTAATAAACCACTTCTCTTTTAAAACCCAAAAATCCTACACATCATTTAATTAAATTCCTTTTAACTTATTTTAATTAAATGAAGACACTATTTCACAATAGTTAATCAAATCCCCCTATTCCATTGTTATTATTCTTCATAATAATAATAACAATAATAATTAATAGTAATTATTATACTCATAAAAATATAATAATAATTGCATTATTATCATTATTCAACCTTAGATAAAACCCAACACCTCTATTAAATAAAAACACTTTTTATTAACTTTGAGACTCCTTATTTAGTTAAATGCATCTACAATAAATCTGAAACTCATCATTTAATTTTAAATAATTGATACTAATCATTTAATTAAACATTTCTTTGAGATACCCAAAATCCATATTAATTTTACACAAATGTTTCACCCCATTAATCATGCAATTAAAATATTTTAATATAAATGTTACACCCCATTAATCATGAAACTAAAATCTTTTAACATACAAATAATTTATTACACCATAATAATAATAATAAAATTATTATTATTAACAAATTATTTATTTGAAATACAAATATCCCATTTAGTATTATTTAATTAAAATAAATAAAATATTAAACTAGGTAGGTTACATGGGTTGAACTGCAACTGTGCGCAGCCCGTAAAGATCTATTATAGTGGAATTTTATAGATCTGGTGCTTTCGAGACTTATTGGGACACCTGTGAAAATTATAGTGTGTTTATACAAGTAAAAAAACACCTTTCAGTGTTCCAACACTCAGAATAGTGTTCTGGAACTTGGTTTAAAAACCAGCCCATCTATACATGGTAAAAAATTAAAAAACATTCTTAATTTAAACCTGGTTAAAAAACACGAGACTTTAGATAACTAGTATTTATGGACCTAAGAAGATTTGGGTACCAAAATTATTTTTGGTGGAATTTTTTTTGTAGGATAAGTTTTTGAAAACCTCCAGTAAGAACTTATGGTATATATACAATAGATGTTCCTGACACATGAATAGATATTATTCTAGTTTTAAGAACCTGATCAAATTGGATGGAGGTCATTTCACTTTTAGTGACAATGCCAATGGGAAAATTATTATCCTTGTCCAAGTCAATAATTATAACACAATTATAATTTCTAAAGTTTTATTTGTATATGTTTTAAATTATATTCTTCTTAGCATCTCATAGCTATGTTTATGATCTTAATTTAGACTATTTATTTATTAAAATATTTCTTGTCTAAGTTACTTTTATAAAGAATTTTGCATTTGGATTAGGATACTTGGACATTGTAATATTCACTCACTTAGAAAGCTCACTAGGAAAGGGTTATTCAAAGATTTACCTAAACTTTAATTCCCAAATGGTAATGTCCGTAATCCATGTAAAAAAGGGAAACAACACAAAATATAATTCAAATAAAAGAAATAAGTTTGAACTTATCAATCCCTAGAGTTGGTTCACATGTACTTATTTGGACCTTCTATAGTTTTTATCTTGAATGGGAATAAATATGTTTATGTTCTTATAGAAGACCTTTCTAGGTATAATTGGGTGCTCTTTTAAGCTCACAAAATTGAATCCTATTATTATTTTTCCATGTAATCTAAATCTATATAAATATTATTGGACTTAGGATTAATACATTAAGAAGTGATCATGCCCATGAGTTTGAGAATTAATACTTTGAATATTTTTTTTCACAAAATGGATATAATAATAACTTTTCTTCTTTTAGGACCCTATAAAAGAACAATGTTATAGAAAGTAGAAATAAGACTCTTAAAGAAATTTACATGACCATGATTAATGAGTATGAATTGCTAGTTTATTTTTGGGAATTGGTTGTGAATACTTCTTATTATATAATCAATAAATTTTTAATTATAAATGTCTTAAAGAAAAAGCCTTATAAATTATAGAAGAGTAGAAAGAGAAAATTTATCTACTTTAGAGTTGTTGGTTTCAAGGTATTTTATTCTTAACACTAAGGATAATCTTGAAAAGTTTCTTCCAATATTTATGAAGGAATTTTCATTGGTTATTTATCATCTAGTAAATCATATAGGGTGTTCAATAAAAGAACAAAGATTGTGGACGAATATGTTCATGTAAAATTTGACGAAACACATCCACATGTGCATAAAAACCTATGAGAAAACCTTTAGGATGATTTATAAATTCTTAATATCAGTACATAACCTTTTGATAATTATATGGAACAAGTAGAAAAATCATCCAGCTCTAAGGAACATTCTCAACCTCAATCTAAACCTAGAGATTAACATGAGATATCTAGTGCTTATTTTTTTAAAGCTATTAGGACTCATAGATAACATTCTTTAGATGTTTTAGTTAGTGACCTAGATATAGGTATAAAAACTAGATCTTCTCTTAGGAATTAGGTCAAATATCAAGAATTATTTTCATAACTTGAACCTAAGAACATCGATGATGAAATTAATGATAAATTATGGGTGATGGTGATGAAATAATGACTTAACCAATTTTGAAGGAATAGAGTTTGGTAACTAGTATAAAGACCAAAGGACACTTCGAGTATTGTCACTAAGTGGGTGTTCATTAATAAAGTTTATGAGTGAGAAAAAATAGTCATAAATAAATCTAGATTGATTTCATAATGATATAATTCATAATAGGGTATTGATTATGTGTAAACGATTTCCCTAGTGGCTAGAATTAAAGCCATTAGAATATTGATTTTCTATGAAGAACATTTTCATTTCAAACTATATCAAATGGATGTTAATATTTCATTCTAAAATGGTTATATATTTTGAGGATGTTTTTGTTTAAAATCCCTAGGATTTTAATATAATCATTTTCCAAATCATTTTTTTAAATTAACAAAATATTTATGTGGTTTAAAAAAGGATGTTAGAGATTAGTATGATAACATCAACAATTTTTTGATTTCTAAGGGGTTTTTAAATGGTATAGATGATCCTACACTTTTTATAAAAATAATTTCAAATGATGTTTTAGTAGTTAAAATTTATCTTGATGATATTGTATTTGGGTATTTGAAAATTTATTTGTGTACTAATTTTTTAAAAATGATGGAAAGTGAATTTTAAATGAGTGTAATGGGTGAACTTAAATTATTTATATATTTTCAAATCATTAAAAATAACGATGTAATTATTTTAACTCAAAGTAAGTATACTAAATACCTTATAAAATGTTTTGGTTTAGATAAAACTGAAATTAGTGATAATCCCATGATTAAAACTTGTAAGCTAGATCTTGATGAGGATGCAAATCCAATAAATAAAAATAGTTACAGAGGTATGATTGGAAGCTTGTTATACTTAAATCTTAGATGACTATATATTATGTTTAGTGGCTATATGTTTTCCCTTTTTAAGAAAATGAAAAATGTTTTCACATAATTACTATTAAAATAATTTTCAAATACCTCAAATATACAACCAATTTACGATTGTTCTACCTTAGAGGATAAGCATTGAATTAGTGAGTTATTTAGATGTGGATTTTGGTTATTGTATGTTAGGTATAAAAAGAACCTCTAAAACATGACATCTTTTAGAAAATTCACTAGTGTCTTGGTGTAGTAAGAAGAATTTTTTTTCACTGTCTACTATTGAAGTTGAGTACATAGTTGTAGGAAGTTATTGCGAACAAATTTTTTGGATGAAACACACTCTGCTAGATTATAGATATCAATTTAGAAATTTCCCATAAATTGTGACAACCCAATTGAAGTAAATATTTCTAATAATCCTTTGTCTCATTCTAGGACAAACCATATTGATGCAAGACATAAATTTTTGAGAGATAATTTCTAAAAATTTGACGTAACTATTGAAATCATAGGAACTAAATATCATCTTACAGATTTTTTAAAGTCTTTGAATTATGAGAGACTAAGCTATATAAAACATGAATTATGAATGTTAAATTTTGGTTTATTCTTAATCATGGAGGATCCACCATCGTACAAGACAATATTAGATTAATCCACCATTGGGGTGATCCACCAATTTAATGATCTTCCATTGGTGACATGATATTGTAATGATCCACCATTGAGGTCATCCATTGTTGGAATTTTACACTATTGGTGATTTTCCATTGGAATGATCTAATATTGGTGATCTATCATTGTAATGATCCAATGTTGGGATAAACCACTATTGGTGATACTCCATTAATTATCCACCTTTTGTGATATTCTTTTGTAATGATACACCATTGTAATGATCCATAATTGTAAAGATTAACCATTGGAATGATTTATCAATTAATGATATACCTGTCACTACTTTGGTACTGGACCTTTATTGTTTTTATTTTTTAAATATTTATTCAATTTAATTATTTATATTTTATTATATTTTATGTTTCAAATCCCTAAGTGATATAATCCAGACTTAAATCCAATTTGGAGTCACTCTCATGCTCACTTATACTCCTTTAAACCGTTTCACCATCCCTTTCTCTCCTGACCTTCAACCTTATTCATGATCTTCCTAAACCTTTTATTTTTCTACAATTATGAGAGTAAATCATCGTTTGGATTAATCTCTAGAAGGATTGAGTAATGTGAAAAAATCTAGAGGAGAATCGAGCCATGCTATTGTAGAGCCGAGAGACCCCTATCTTGAGAACCATGTGGGTGTTCTAGAAAAATAATTGGATGTTAAATGGATGTTGTTAAGAAAATTATTGGTGCTCAAGGTGATCCAAGACCACAGATGGATATAATAGTTCTCCAAAAATGATATACATTTCTATCCTATCTATGTTCATCAGTTATATCAATACACAAAGTTCAGTTTTGGATAAACTAAATATTTCATTTAGAGTATGATTGATTGAAAGGAGATTTACTTTTCTTCAAGAGAATGGGCTATGTGTATCAATGTACCTCATCAAGGAGTTTTTGATGAATATCAAGGTTTAATACCTATTGATAGTAAGTTGTTTATATATAAGAATACACTATTAGAGCAGAATGGTGATGATACTATGAGAAGGACTACTACAACTAAATTAGATGGTGAATGCAAACTACAGTTCAAGTTTAATCAGTAATGTTTTCTCCTAGAAAAAAGAATTCATCACAATGAGGTATCAGAGTTTTTTTTATTATATTATTTATGAAACGGGAGGATAAAATTAATCTTTATAGATATATTATGGTTCATATGATGGATATGTGAAATTCATCTTCTAGGTCTAATTACTTTATTTAACCTAAGATGATTTAAGAAATGTAATAATTCAAAGGCTTGGTTGACTATGAGGAGGAACTTGAAATGAATTTTGGTGATTTATGATTGAGTAAAGTTACTTTTAAATGGATGAAAGTGAATTAGAATCCCTGTATGAAAAAGAAATTTGAAGAAGATGATAATATCTATGATTATATTAATCCTTTAGAGCCTACAACTAGGACCAAGGATGTTATTGACCTTTTCTATGATCCAAACAAGATTTTGGTTTATTCAGAAGAGGAAGAAGAAGTGGAAGAAGTAGTGGATAAAGTTGAAGAAGAAGAGGATACATCTGTTAAAGAAGGAGGTGATCTTAATATTCCTAATATCCAAGTTAAATATTATGGATCTACTAGTCCACTTGTTTCTCTCCCAAATAGAGAGAGTCTCTTGAGTAAATGAGATGATAAAGAGACTGAATTCCCTAGATAAGGACATATTAAGAGTTCTTTAGATACATCTAAGTAAGTTTTTGATGTCTCATATGGTTCTAAGAATAGTGATAATGGTGATGATATGAATGGTTATAGATCTCTTATCTTAGAAGGTCTTGATGGCGATATTGACGTTGCTGATGATGATGTTGAGAGGACCTAGTCAAATCATCTTTATTCTATTAGATCAACTACGTATCTGTCTATGGAGAGATTAGTTTTAGTTCATACAGTTAATGATAAAACATCTATCAGAGGAGAGACAAAGACATATGTTGAGGTGGATGAATCTCTATGTTTGGTCAGTCACCAAGTTAATCTTGTTGATCATGCTGATGTGAATTCTTACAGAGTTGAAGTGAAATCATATGATGACTGGGAAAAGTTACCAGTTTATATAAAGGTTGGAATAGACTAATTAGAGTCTAAATAAGTCAAAGAATATGATGGATACCATGGAGTTACACAGGTTGGTTCTACCTTAGTAGAGTATGAGGCATCATCTAAGGGGGAGTATTATTCAGAATCAAAATTGATTGGTATATCTTATGCATATTTATGTAAAGTGGATGAAAGTTATGATGATTATAGAAGTCCACCACATCATGGTGTACTATTTATCTCATTTGGTATTGGAATATATTTTAAGGGATCTCTTGTAGATAATATTGATGATGTTGGTGAGCTTCATGTATTTCCTTCAGATTCTCCTTCTACATCATAGCTTGTAGAAGTAGTTTTTCCTTGTACAGATAAAGCCTCTTTACCTTTTCCAACTACTTCCTTAGGGTCCTCAGATTATGTGGCCAAGATAACTTGGATGTTTTCATAGAGAGATTTATATTTTATTTTAGTAATATCTTGAGATCCTAAGAACCACCAGCTAATTATCTTAGTGAAGCTAATTCCATGCATATTTTTAGTTGGTTGTTTGTAATATTTATCACAAAATTATTTTCAAGATTCAAGAAGTTGAAATTGGGAATTGAAGGATGGATAGTGAGATGGAAGCTATGAGATATTTTATGGAAGAGATGAGTAATTCCTTTGCTTTTATCCATGCTATTCTGTTAGAGAGGATAGAGAGATTACTAGTTATTTCTTCTAAGTTTTCTACTCCACATCCTTCAGTATCATTTCATGTTAAAGTGATTAGATCCATAGTTAGAGAGGAGATGCAAGCTATTATGGTTGATCTTCATATATCCCATTAGTATGATATTCACTAGATTCAAAAACATGGTGTACATATATATAAACTGGTAAGAGAGTGTTTGAATGAGTCCCGAAGTGATATGAACTAAGGCAATCAAATACTAATTTTCTAAGATATATACAAAGAATGAGTTGAATTATTATTTCATGTTTTTAACTAAGAACCTAAAACTTCCACCTGTTACTAGGTCCTTCATGGAACATGTAGACTATCTCAAAGTTATGGCCCCTTTACCCAGGTTGTTAATGGAAGATAAATAGGACTTCTTAAATGTTATAGAGAGAGGTGGAAATATAATTAAGGATTTTTTGAACCTCATGAAGCCTTTATTATATGTATCTAGTACAAAAATGGTTGAAACTGAGGGAATTCCCATGTTATCCTTCATTCTTACCCCATTTACTGATCCTTTACCTCCTTAGTATTATCCAATTAGTTTGTCTCTAGCTACATCCATTAGAAATATCAGACCAATGGTGATCCAAGAGATGCTTCAGACTATCACAACACCCCCAGCCTCTACCCCAGTTCCTCCTACCTATAGAAAAGGAAAGATACTTATTGATCCTACCTCCCAAGATGAGAGTGATTTAGATTATCCTTAGTCATTGATAGATATTCTGTATTTTCCTTATTTTCCATTTTGAGATGTAAATATAATGACTTATCTATTTTATTCAATCCTATCAGTTCCAATTTATATCATTGATTTATCATTTACTCTCTTATCTTTTGGATAATCCCAAAAGGGGGAGATATTATTTATATGTAATTTACCTTTCAAGTTTTAGTTTTTAATTTTTATATTTTTAATTTTTTAAATATGTTTCCAGTGCTTCTCTTTAAAAATATCTCTCACATTAGAAATTTAAAATTTTTAAGAAGATCATAACTTTTGAATCATCTATTTATGAAAATATTGGTCTTATATTTGGTTTATAAAATGTCATGATTTGTGATCATAAAAAAGGGGGAGATTGTTGGAACCTACTTATTTTAAGGTTCACAGATAACTATTGTTATATTTCTAATGAGATTAATGTTTAATGATAGTATATTATTTTTTAAAACATAATTTGAAAAAAAATTATATGTATTGAAAGGTTCCACTATAAGAACAATTTTTTCCATTGCTAACTCTGTTACCACAAGATTATGCGACCACCAGAGTGCTATTTCCAGACATGTCACTACCATACTCCCGCTACCATCAAAGGTGTGCTACCATTAGAGATGAGCTACCTATATATCTATCCCCCATAAGAAATGATCTACTGCCAACTCTCTTCCACCATAAGAAATGAGCTACCATAAGCTCTCTACCATCATAAGAAATAGGCTACTACAAGAGTCTTGCTACCACTAGAATGGTGATACCATTAGTTAAATATTGGTACCACCATATTTTTTATACCACTATGAATTTGTTACCACTAGGAGTACTACCATTGACTTTTGCATACCACTGAATTGTGCTACAGCAAGACCATATTATCATCATCTTTTCTAGTGTGGTTGTTATTATGAATTCTAATTAAATACTTCCAATGGATTGTTTATGAATGTTAATATACTGGGTTTATTTAATTATTATTCCTAAATAATTGAACAGATGAATTAAAGTTCATGTTAGAGGTTCAATATGAGGATCCAAGAAGTATTTATGATTATTCTTAAATGGATATTTGAACTTATAGTTTTATATATTTTCAAGAACTCAATCATGCATGTGATAGTTAGACGCTTGTTAGAACATAAATGATACTGTAATACATGTTTGAAATTAAGGAATAGATAAATAAATTTTGATATACTGAAAGAATAGTTCAATGTGGAATTTTCTCATAACACCTATAGAGAGAAAGGAGTACTTCATGATGCTCTGTTTTCCTACAACTTTTGAAGAAATTATTTGAACTCCTCACCGAGTAAAATATGATGACCCCCAATAATATAAAGCATTACAGACTGAGAAACACTTCATTTTTATATCCCTACTTATATTCTCTCTCTCTACTTTTTCTATACTTTCGAGTAGTGTGCTGCAATGCACTATATATCCACACACACTATATCCTATTCTTGAACTAGAGAATACTCAATATTCTCTCAAAACATTTTATTTTTTTACCCATGAAAACTGTAGAAGAAGTTTCTATTTGACATGTGTTTTATTTTCTTCCCATATATAACTATGGAAGAGTCTTTAATCCTATAAAAATTGTGATGTTTTTTGTATAACTGATCTAGGTTTTGGATCAAATTATTGGTTATAGTAATATTATAACCTATAGATGATTTCAAAGTGGAGGGGATTAAGTCTCAGTTTGAGACAAAACCCTTTGTTTTCTCTACTATGTGTTTTAGTTTTGTTTTATTTAATTCAAATATAAAACTGGATTTGTTTTTAAATATCTAAACAAAATATACCTTGATTGTTAATCTTAACTAGTGTTATATAAAATATTTTATTAAGTAATTAAATTTCAAAAGTTAAAGTAATTTAAAATACTATTTTAATTGATCCATTATCACACATTGAGAAACATTTTAAAAGATCAAACTTATATTAAACTATTATTTTTATTAACTAGGTATTTTTAATTAGATTGGGGGATTTTATTTTAAATTTTTTTAACAAATTTTTTATTGGGAACTCAATTCAAGCCCCATTGAGTTTCTCACTCCGATTGACAAAATAAATCTAAAAATACTTATGAATGATTAAATCTCTATTGAGAAGCTATAAAAAATTTCTAGTATGGTTCAATGGGATGAAGACATGGTAAAGTACTTGATCCCATAAAATATATATTTATTCTCTTCCAAGTATAAATTTATTAAAATGAAGTATGATTCAAGGTTCTATGTATGGGAGGATCCATAATTATGGAAGATATTTAGTGATATGGGGATAATGAAATATATAAATGATAAGGAGGTATCTTATGATCTTAAATTATATCAAACAATAGCAATTGGGGGCCATTTGATACTTCAACTCATATCCAGCGAAGTCTTAGATTCTATAATAGTTTGTATTATAATTTCAAAAGATTATTACAATTTTTGAAATCATGTAAATTGTTCCATTTTACTAGTGGGATTTCCAAAAGGCAAGAAATTATACTACATCCTTTAACTTTTTTTGAAATATCTTATTCTTGGGGAGTAGAATTTATGGGGCCATTTTATTTTTATTTTTTATTTTTCTAGATTTTATTTTTAGTGGAATATTTTATTAAATGGATTGAGTCCCAATATACTAGAACTGAGGAATCTTTATTTTTTATAGACTTTATTTGATCACACATTTTTTGGAGGTTGAGAATACCCTATAAAATCACTAGAGATTGTGGAATAAATATTTGCAACCGAATTATGGAAGCACTCCTGAGATAGAATGGAGTATAATAGAAGACTTTTTCTACTGACCACCAATAAAAAATGGACATGACATGGTCTTTAATTGATAAGTAAAAAGTGTTCTAGAAAATAAAATACAACCCAATTTTAAATATTGGATTAAGAAGTTATATGATACACTATGGGCCTATATAAAAAATTTAAAACCCCCTTCATTGAAATAAAAAGAGTATAACCATGGAACCCCTTCAATGTGAATGGGTTATAGCCACAAAATATTAATAAATATTTTTAGAAATAACCCTTGGAGGATTATTCTATCCTCCATACTACACAAGAATAAATTCCATCCAGTTATATTTTTTTCCTTTAAAATTGATATTGAGACCCTCATCATTCACCTAATTCACATTAACTTAAAAATAGAATGCATTCTACTTTTGTTTTAAAAATAAAGGATATAGAAGAAGTCATACAAAAATGACTCAATAATCACTCATTTTTTAGAATCACAAAACACATATGAAAAAGAAAGTTTAAAATAAATACAAAGAAATAAACTATTTGTAAATTCCAAAAAACTCACCCAGTGTATTATCCTGAAACCTTTTCCCCTTTATAAAAAGAAATTCATTATGCACTCCTATTTCTCCCACTTTTGGATTTTTAAAAAAGTAAAAAATATAAAAAAAGGAAACACAAAGAGTTTAGTAATAATAAAATGCACAAATATATATAGAAAAAATTCCATTCATCAGTAAAATATATAGATATATAAAAATTTGAAGTTAATTCTTCCATTTAAAATTTATTGACTGATTATTCAAGTATTTTTACTCACTATTATTTTATATTCATATTTTTCTTCTATTGTCATAATAGTCTCTTGAACTCATTTAACTATATATTCAAATAAATATTATAATATTTTAGATAATGTATATCAATGTCCTACTCTTTAATATATTATTTTATCTTTCTTATATATCATAATTTTTATTGAGATTCATCTTTAAAGATAAACATATCTATACTTAACTCTTCTTATTGATTCAAAATGTACTTTTATGACTGTGAAATCCATAAATACACACCACAATCTTGAAAATGAATTATTCTAGATTTAATTTATGGTAGAATGGATAAAGTTTTAAATATTCTATCCAAATGGTTTTTTAGTAATGATTACCACCCATCAATCAAATTAATCCTAAAACATGCTTCAAGATATGATCTTTCTTTTGATGGTTATTTTAACTCAAATTTAACACACTCATTTTATGGTTTATCTTTTAATTGTTGTTTTTTTCTCTTTTATGGTTTTAACAAAATTGAAAATATTATTAAACTACAACTTTTATTTTTATTCTACATTCTAGTTTTATTCTTTTAGAAACCTCTCTTTATTAGATACTGGGTCTAAATTAAATTATTCATGGATTATTTCAATAAAGATTTGTTTAATTTATCTGATATTTTTATTTATACTTAGACTTAAGGGTCTTATATTTTGAAGAAATTTAGAATTAAAATGAATATGAAGTTGATGTAATTTCTGAAGACACTGATACCAAAACTTCTTATAATGTTTATTTAAAGAAATCTATTATGTGGCTAGTTTTAGATCAATAGTTTCGTTTCCTTTATCCAAATTTGGAATTAAAAGAGATCTAGACAATGGTTAAACTTTGAATTCTATTACTTTTCTCTTTCCTTTTTTTAGCAAGAACATCTGAAAAATTAAACTTCTTATTTTGAGTTTTTAAAGGTTCCTTTGAATATAATTTAATGGTTATCAGTGTAAAATAACTATTAATATATTCACATTTAATTAAATTTTTTTTCTAATTATAATATTGATTTTGGAAAAATTATTATTATATAGAATATTTAATTTACATTTTCATTAATTTGAAATAATACTTTTGAGGCTTATGTTCATAAATATTTCTCCTAACATCATCAATTTTCCTTTGTAACTCTTATTAATGTTTCTTTGTAAGTACAATGGATTTATCATTAAGAGTTATCGATATTTTGACCTTATTCATCTTAAGGGATTGATTAGATGTAATTTATTCAATATCCATATATCTATATGAATTCTCACTCTTCATATATTTTTCCCTACAATTATATGTTCAGATTACTTTCCTTTCTTAAAATTTTTTCTGTAATGAGTTCCCCTTCAAAATTCTAGATGTTCTAAAGTGTTTTTATCTAGAAAATATAACAACAATTATATGATTAAATATTATCAAATATGGAATAATATTAATATTTACCTAGTTAGAAAAAATAAACTCAATGTAATTCTTGATAAACATGGAAATATTAAATTTTATTTTTACAAAACAATAACCAAGGATATAGAAATCTGGAATCTTTATTGTGTATTTTTAATGTTTTCCCAGTAACAAAAACCCTTGAATCCATTGGAAAACTACCCTAGGTTATAGATCTAGGTAAGTTATCTTAGGATCTTTTTCTATCGCATAGAAGTTTGTTATTAGCTCTTTTTTTATTAAAATTCCAAGAATCAACCATAATATTGTGTGATATGAACAATGATTCTTCTTTTAGTGGTATACCAACCACTTATAGATGATTATTTAAATTAATAGAAAATTAAATCTCTTGAATCATAAACATACCTTTATTTTCACCATACCATTAATCAAAAATTGTTATTGAATGAAACTATAATAAAATTATTGGATTAAAAAAAGGAAAATTCATACCAAGAAAGGTTATCAACTCAAGAACTTGAAACTGAATAAATTTCTTCAATACAAATTCATGCTTGTTTTACCTATAAAACTCAATCATCATTCAATGTACTATCTCTATGGTTCTAATCTCACTAGAATTTGATATGAAAATTTTGAAATAATAAAAAAATTTGGAAGTTATAATTCAAAAGTAGAACCACCTCAAAATAAATGAATCAAATAGATTGGTGAACACAACAATTTATATAAAGGCAAGAACAATAATAATTATCCATTTATATTAAACTAAATTTTCAACCAAATTCACTTCCCATAAAAATATGAAATCAAATATCATTGAAATAAGAAATTCATAATTTTTTAAAAATAAATAAATTTGGTTATTTACAACCCTAAAAAATTAAAATAAATACATAAAATAAAACAAATATTACTCACCAACTTTCTAAAATTCAACAAGATAAGAATAAAATAAATACTATACTATAAGTAATCCTCCAATACACATAGTTGGTCTTATTATAATGATTATTGTTCTAGAAGATATATAGAAACAATAATTAAATTCCATTTAAACTCCTAAAAAATAGGAATGGTACTTATATATATTTAATGAAAATAAAATTCCCCCTTTCTTAGGTATTAATAAAAAATATGTAGTTAATATTGTTTAGTAATAAAAAATTTAACTTTCATACAATATTCAAAAATTGATTCAATTATAAATATGACTTTATAACAAATCACACATCACTATTCATATGTATCCATTCAAAATTATCTATGTACTATTTCTTTCTAAAATAGAAATTTGGTGACCAAATTTTATTTGGTCTTTAAATATAAGGGAAAAATAAATTTGGAACCCATATCATCCCAACTATTTTATTTTCAATAGTTATTACTTATTTTAAAATAAAATATATTCTAGTTTATAATGATTTAACTTTGTTAAAATAACTTAACTTCTTCTAGTGGACTCCCCTTTTAAACTTAATATATAAAGTTTAACTCTTTAAAAAATTAATTCATCAGAAAATGAAACTTATAGAAAGACGTAAATCCCACTCAAGAATATGTCCTAGATAGTTTCAATTGTCTCAAAATCTTATCAAAACTCTTCATCCTAGAATTAATATTGTAAATTATTTAAAATTTGTAGAAAAATTTTATAATATCCTTATAATAAATATAATTTGATTAAATAGAAATATATTTGACATTAAAACTATAATCTAGTATAGAAATATCACTCTTGGCTTTAAGAATATGATTCATAGACTCAATTCACTTCTTAAAAAGTATCTGATAGGTGTTTTTGACTTCTATTACATAATATTTCATCTCATTATATGATGGAGAAAATTTATCCTTAATATATAAATAAAAAGGATAAGAATAATATGGATATATTTCTATCAAAGACTCCAAATTAAATTTATCTATTTAACACTTATAATTTTGAAAAATTATAGCTTAAAAATATATTATCTTCAAACTATCATCACTATATAAAGAACTATCAGAAGTTTGATTTTCACTAACCCTCCAAATATCAACTTACTTTAATACTTTATTTCCTTTAAATATATCCAATATTCTAGACTCATTTTATTATTTAGTCTTGGATAGTCAGGTCTGATTTAGCCTAAATTTTGACACTCATAATAGAAAAATTTAAAAAGTATTATATTATTTTTGAAATTTAATGTATGTATATATGATTTTATTCATTTATTCATAATTTTTTATCTTCCCACTTTACTTATTTTCATGTAAAAGTTAATAATTTGTTTTAAATTATAATTTTTTAATATTAAATTTAAATTATGAGCATTATTATAATTAATAAAGATTCATACTAGTTTACTATTTTGACAATATCTCTCAATATACCGATCTCAATGATTTTATTTTTTTAGTGTTCCACATTCAAATTACTACAACTAATTTAATCATATTATTTTAAAATTTGGACACTTGAAGGGACACATGAACCACACACTAAGGCCCACCAAATCTTTTGATAAAATGGGACCATCCATGAATATTGAATTTCTAAGACCAATCTTGATGCCCATATTTGTTTATACTCAAGAATATACTCAAGGATATACAAACACATATTGGATAATTGTTTAAGGTCCAAAACCCACCAATCAATGTCCCAATAGATTCAATATTATTTAGCTCACAATTCTATATAGGACTGAAGAATATTTCACTATTCAAGACTTTTCTCCGGATAAAAATGCCCATTTAAAACTAAATTTTTGGGTATAATTTAAATATTTAGGCTTAATTTTTTTATAATATTATGATTCGATCTAAAGGTATCATCCTTGAATAAAATCCAATTGCATTAATTCCATGGAAAAGTTACGGATAATATTGGATAACCACACATGGTTTAGGAAAAAATCCATATCTTTGGATCTAAAAGTCCTATGAATTCCAAATTTTAGGGTGAATTTTAGATATCGATTTATAAAATTTTTAAGAAGAATATTTCTCAGGACTCAACTATTTAAATGGTAAAAGGGTCAAGAAAAATTTAAGGGAATATTTAGAAGGAAAGTAGTTCACCACCTTGGGTTATAAATACATTCTCATCTTCTCCTTGATATGGGTTGGAACATGAACATTTGTAAGGTCATATTAGAACAAACATATTCTTTATAAATTAATGTAAGGACCTTAAAAACTCGATTTTATACTTGAGAGACCTTTCCTCCACTATTTCATTTAATTTACTTTAAGTGTTTTCAATTGTAATTGTGTGTGTTTAATTGTAATCTCAATTAATATTTAATGCATGCCTCATCAAAATATTATATTATTCCCATTAAAATTTTATTATGTAATTTAAATTTTCTTAAAATGGTTTAAATAAAATTTAAAACCTTTCCCTATTTCACTTTATCATTCAATCCAATGATCATGTTTAACTCCTTTCACCATTCGTGTGTGTGTTGGACACACAAATCTTTTCTTAACACGTTCATTTTCTTCTTATTTTAAATCATCATCATAAAATTAATAAACCAAATTACTAAAAATCTAAATGTATGAGTAAATCATCAATTGGGGTGAGTTATAAGTTAGTAATATTAATGGATTGAGATATTTGGCTCATTTAATATTCCTTAAATCGATATTGTGTATTTTAAACTCAAAATGTCCTAGATTAATGACATGTTTTTCTTGAAATGTGGATTACAAGGATTATTTGAACCAAAATTACAAATGGGTTGATGATAAATTGAAACTTCATTCAATAATAATTGATAATGATTATAACCCTAGTTGTGGCTCTGGTTAAATCTAAAACAATTGGAAATTACGATCAAAATCACCTCGTGAAGTGGATGTTAATTTAATAAGACATATCACAAAGCTCTAGGATATCATAATATTAAATCCCTAAAAATGAACTCAACCTAATATTTTTAAAAATTTTAAATTAAACATAAACCAAAAATCAATTTTTCCTCAGCTATGAAAACAAACCCCCCTCATTCAAAATCTAAAACAAAAAAAATTGACTACAAAATATAGTACCATCACCATGGATTTGATTCGAGTTCCACTATAAAAATTATAGTAGGGAAATTAAAATTTGGATGGTGGATATGAAACAATTTACTATTCTTAACATGGCACCGTTTTTTTGGGATAATACAATAAATAGTCAGTCATTTTTTGTAAAAAAAAATCCCAAAAAATCTAAAAAAGACAAAAACAATCCTTATTTATCCTTTTAGTATTTATCTGAATGCCTCATAGCCTCCCAAACAATATATCAGATTTGTTTGACCTTAAAACCAATTGAATGCATCACCGACTTAGGAGGACTATTAGGGATAATCAAACCATTTCCCATCCAATTGATCTAGATATGGCCAATCCTAGGGAATAAACACTTAAAGAACTCGCTTCCCAAGATAAAAATTATTAAACCCTTGGTATTAAATATCAAAATATTGAGGTAGATTTCAAAATAAAATCAATTTTTATCCATCTTTTTACTCATTTACATGGGATAGTTGGTGAGGATCCACATCTTCATCCCAAAGAGTTCCAAGTGGTGTGCTATACTATAAAGTCTCAAGGTGTTTCTAAAGATCAAATAAAATTTCAAGAATTCCATTTACCCCTAACTAAATCCCCCAAATTGTGTCTCTAATACCTAGATCCTAGTTCTATAAACTCTTGGAATGACATGGAGTTTATCTATTCCTGATAAATTCTTTCCCAATTCTTGAACAGATTCTATCTAAAATAAAATTAGTGGTATCCATAAATTCTTTAACGAATCCCTGCATGAGTTCTGGGATAGGTTCAAAAATCTTGTGTAAACTTTCCCACATCACCATATCTCGGATCAACTCTTGATCCAATACTTCTACAAGAGTATATTGGCAGTGGAGAGAACTCTCTTTGTTTACAAAACTGGCAATGATCTTGTTGAAAAAACTCCAATAGCTGAACAAGATATCATAATACAAATCACTGTAAAAACTAAAAAATTTAATAATTGAGCATATGATCAAGACAAAAAAGTCCAAGAGAATCAATCAATAGAGGCTAACAATATTAATGAGTTAATGAGTGATCATATTAGTCTTGAGAGATAAGTATTTATGTCTGCCAAACCCCAACCTCATCTACTCCGCAATCTCAATTCCCTAGAACTATATAAAAATATAAAATCTTCATATCACCAAATCATCAAACCTTTGAATGCCCACAACTATGAGATGATCTATCACATTATTCTAGTATGATAGATATCAACATATAATTTTATCAATGGAACTCTAAACTGTAACAACAAGTTCAGTTCATTAGAAACTCAAACCAACCCTACTATGATACCTTATCTCCTACTTATAACTCAGGTTTGAAAGACCATCCATGATTGAGGTATGGTAATATAATCTCCTAACCCAATCAATTCCACCAGAAAAATCCAAAAACATTTCAATATACTCAACATGTTATTAAATTTCAAAGATCTTATCCTTCGGTTTCTCAACATCATAGGAGAAATCCTCCTCCTCCAAGTTTCCACTATCCTTGTGATCCTTATCATTTCCCAAACCAATAAAATTTATATCCCATGTACCATAATTAAGGTAATTCCAATTTAGGACATTATTATTTTTATAAGAAACCACGTGAAATTTATATGGAAGATCTTGAATCCTTCACCTATTCTTGGCTTAAAAAAATTTAAAATAATTCTGGACAACTTGCATCCTAATTTATACAGTACCAATAATACAATTCTTCCCAACTCCAAGCTCAACCATTGACCAACCCCAAAGTTAATGAAAGTGCAGTTTCACATCTATCTAGGAATAAAATTACTATTTCCCTTGATGAATACTTTTAATCCCCAATAAATATTGAGATGAAAAAAGAAAAAATATTCTTGAAAAAGAAAAAAAGAACTCCCTAACCTCCTTCAATCCCTATAAGGAACCCAATTCTTTTTCCTCAATCTATCGTTAATCCAAATAATCCCTTTGAACTTGATTCTAAAATGATCAACATTTTTTGATGTGTTGAAATCAACATTCCCCTCTTGGGTGTCATAAAACATGTCCCTAAGTATGCATAGTTTCTCAAGTAATTATGCACCCATAAGAGATATTTTAGGACAATTGAAAACATTATAACCCAACAATCCATTCCTATGAAGTTCAAAGATCCAGGGACCTTTATGATTCCATTCCAAATAAGGATTTATTACTTTGATGATGAACTCTTATATGTATGAGCGTGGATAAATTTCATACCCAAATAAATCTTCTTAAACCATGGTCAAGGCCTCTTTCACCTAAAATGTGTTTTCATAGATTTAGATAATAAAATCACTTCAATTCCTTAGGGAATAATTGAAGTTTTCCTTTTTTGTGTTAATGATATTGTCTTCCTAGGTGATTTCTATTCCATTGACATGGAAGGCGAGACATCTTCTTCTCGATCTCCCCTAATTCTAAGAAGATAATTCCTCATGATATTTAGAACCAAAATCCATGTCCTTGCTGAAATATTATCCATATATTTTGGTAACCAACTGATCAAGTTCGATATTTTTCAATGCATGTGAAACCCCTCATATATTCACTCATTATTCTATATCCATACTTCTGAAAGTCTGTTTGAGCGTGCATTGAATATTGATGCATCATATTCTTCCTATTATAATAATAGGGGAGTTTTTGAAATTTTCATTATCATAAAACAAGTAATAAATGGAGAAGTTATGGTTGACCTTTTATATGTAAACTCCATCGAGCTAAATTATCATGAAAATGCTCTTGATTTTATGTCACCTCTGATATCTACTCACCGTATAGTAGAAATTATTTAGGAAAATGAACTTAATAGAATTTATTTCACTTTATATGATTCAATATAGGCTATAATACACTCACTATCCATTTTCCATTCTTATAAAAACTCTCTCAGGGCGAACTCTGAACCAATGTACATATCTCGTGCCAATGACATTGAATTTTTTGATATGTGATCATGATTAATAAAGTGATCACTGGTTAGGTTTAAATTGACAATTATTTGAAAACAATTGATATAAATGATCTTAAAAAAATATACTAAGTCTCATATCCCCTTCTATACTCATTACCCTATATTGGAAAGTGATGGAAAATAAGTAAAACAAATCGAGATCTCATACTCTGATTACATATTGTCTGAACCACACATAAATGAATTAAAAAAATCAAAACATATTTCTAAACCTATAAGAATAGAAAAACAACACTTGGTGGACTACATAATTCATCAATTTGAAGACCAAAGAGAGGTTACCCAAATTATCTTTCCAAACACATTGAATTATAAGTACATCAATAAGGAAGGGAGGAAATTATCAGATTAACAATGGGCCCACAAATGGTGATTTTTTTTCAGACGAACACTATAAGTGAAAAAATATGGTGTCCATAATTGAACTATGGGTATTACAATATAAATATCCAACTATTGAAAAAATAAATTTAGTTCTTCCTGGGAGGTATCCAAGGTTTTATTTTACTTTTCTGAATCTTTTATTTTATTTTTTCATTAAATGAATATTTATTTTTCATTTTTAATTTCTTATAGGTTGTGGAAATTTTACAAAGCATCACCATCATAGGAAACATACCCTAGGAAACATATTGACCTCCATTAGATCCATAAATTCTTGAGTAAACCCACTCTTGGATGGAGATTGAGGCACAAAAATTCAAAACAGGGGACAAATATTCCTATTTTACTTGATCTTACTCTTCATACTCTCTCTCTCCACCCTCTATTTTCTCTTCCTCCTCCTCAATCTATCTTTGAATCTATTTCTTATTCCTACTCTATAATTCTCACCTTCTCTCTCAAATTTTTACCAATTTATTTATCTAGCATTTATTTGTTTTTCATTTTCTTTATTAGATGTGTATTTTAATAAAGTAAAAAAAAATAAAACATAAAAATAAAAAAAAATATTCATAATTAATCACCATTAAAATTTTGAAATTTTGAAAAACTATTTTTGGGAGTCAAAAGACTAGTTTTCATCTCAAACATCTTATATTTTCATAATAAACTTGGATAAATAATTTTTCTTCTTGAATAATATGTTTCTAATTCCCAATTTTTAATTGGAAAAAGATTTTCCCATACCATGAGGAACAATGTTAGATTTCATTCCCTGGTCACATATAACCATCTTTTCATATTATTTATTTTTCACCCTCGATTAAGAGACTTAAGTTTATGGAACTTTAATATGAATTTCCAAATTTGGTGTGAATTAATATAATTGAGGTATTTTTTGAACCACATGTAAATATATATATAAAATTAGTCTCCCATTACCCTTATATTAATCCTATTTTTGAAAGATGATTCAATCCTATGAAAACCCTTTTTATATTTCAGCCTTACAATCCAAAAAAAATTTCCCACCCAACATCTATATGGATTTTAATTTTAGTATATTTTTAAATTTAAGTGTTTGGGGAATGGATTTCCTTTTGGAAAAAATTTACTTGATGTTCAATGTTTTTTCATATGCTTGAGGTAAAGTATCCATTTATTTGTGGGGGAGTGTTATCATTCAGTGAGGTTTATTAATGTATATACTTTTATTTCATTTTGTAAAAATGTTATTAAAAGGTGATTTAAAAAATAAAAAAATTGAAAAAACAAGAAAAATTAGGGTTGTTTCTTGGGAAGGTCAAAAATAAATCTTCATAAACATTTGATCTTATTATAACTATTACAATTAGAATTTATAGGAGATGAAACATGGGTTGCGAGATGAGTGTGGAAATTATTCCAAGTGAAACTTTAAAAAAAGAGTGGAAAAAAACACTTCCATCATGATTTATTGTGTCATTGGAAGTAGTTTTGTGTTTTGGGAATATTTCATATTTTCACCCTCTCCCAAAATTATTTCTATCTCTCCCTATCTCTTGTTTTTATTGACAAATTATTACCCTTATAATTATGTGTTTCCATTTCCTTCATTGTATCATTTCATAAATAGTGCATTTATTTTTCCATGTTGGTGTTTCCCCCTGTTTCCCTCTCTTTTTTCCATTATATTACTACCATCCCATAGCCACTAAAAACATTTAAAAAATTACTCTTTTTAATTTTTCAAATTACAATATTGAATGGAAGTTGAGAGATCTCACAAACTTCATTATTTTCACTTTTGATTGGTTAATAGTGAAATTTCTTGAAAATATTTACATCATCTTGAGAGGAGTGAGTTTTTTAATCCTACATTTTACAATTTAAATTTTTAATATGAAGAATTAATTGTTTTGACACATGATTGAAGTAATAAATTATGGTGGAATTTTTTATGGTTGAGTGAACTAGTCTAGATATACCATGATTGGTGTTTTTTTTAATATTTTTTGGTGAGTAACAATGATTTTTTATGTTTTTTATTCATTTTACATGAGAAAATTTACAAGAATAAGTATAGTGGATCTGATGTTATTTATTTATTCATACTTTTTTATTGATTAACTTTAGTGATTTTTGTGAAAAAGTGTATAATTTGTGTGAAATTCCCATTTTTAATATTAAATATAACCTATGAGAATTGTTTGAATTAATCCAAATTCAGGTTAGTTTAGTCTTTTGATCATTTATCTATACATACTAATATAAATGATTTTATTCTTATTTTTTAGTGTTCTTGATTCAGGTTAAGACAAATAATTAAACTGGAGCATTGGATAATTATAACATTTTAAGGTCCATATAGACCACACAAGAAGGCCCACTAAATTTCTTGAGAAAACCATCTTGTACCATAGAATGGAACACAAAAAAATCAAGAGGGTTGAATTGTTTTGCTAAAATTTTCTTTACTTTTAACAACCCTCTTCAAGGTATACATATTTAAATTCTTTTTTACTTAATGAAAATATGTAGTAGAAATATAAAATTTTATTGGATATATATTGAACACTAGATATTTAGAGTGGTTATTGGAATTTAAATCCCATATTCCACTACACCAACACTCTAGTATTTGAGTTTAGTTATTTTCACTACGAAACACCTTTTTCTGGTGGCTCCCAGTTTTGTACAAAAGCTATTACTTATTTCAAAGGTATAATAACTTTCAAAAAGGATCTCCCTTTACAAGACTTATCCAAACCTTACACACTCACTTACAAAGAGTGTTAACAAAAAAGAGATTAATGAACTTTAAAAAACTATTATAGTACCCAGTTGAATGAAAAAACTAACAGTAGATGAATAAACATCATGAGAAGATGATTATATTCAAAGAACAACTCTGAATGATCTTCAATTGCAGCTGATAGACTTGTAGGCATAGCCCATGAGAATTTTATATGATATTTTCTATATACAAAAATTATTTTTTAACATTATCAAAGTATTCGTATGTATGTAAATGTATGTATATTTTTATTTTTTTCCCTATATAGGTCTATAGAGTGGCTAAATTTATCAATTTATTTATCCTCTTAGATTTTCAACATAAGAACATGATACAATCACAACAGTCGAGTTGGTAATCTGTTGAAAATTTTATATGAAAAGCACTTAATAGCTAGTATGCTTTAATTCTATATAAGTAATACACTTCTGTAATGGTTATTTCATAGATATTATTATTCTGAAGATATTTCCATTCCTAGAAAATATATATTTTATATAAATTGACGTTTTCTTAATTAGACAGATCATTTTCTGATACTCTTAAAAGAATGAAATAACTTACCAGAAGATTATCAAAATAATAATTACATTCTTCACAAAAACTACTTCCACATAAGATATCCAACTAATATTACTATTCATATAAGACAAAATTCTGAGAGGCTTCATAGGATAAAATAGATATTTGACTTATACTGTGGGTATGATGAAATAAATTGAAAATTGAACAAAATAATTTTCCTCACAAGATAAATATGTTTCTAAAGTGCGATACTTAACTTTCACAAATTCTTCTATAGATTGCAAGATAATATTTTGTGAATAACCATTTTATAAGATAAATAATTTTCATAGCTAAACTATGATTGAAATATATTACTTTAATCTTGCGATAGGTAGTTTATTCTCTTCATATGATATTATTTTACATAGTTATATAAAATTTCAATATGGAGTTTTTTTAATATGAGAAAACATAGAATAATATTTCAGCACTTTGATTACTATAAGGTAAAATAAATCTCTCCATATTGTCATTTTACCCAACATAATATAATAAATTATAGCCAATGTAAGATAAATTCATTAGAAAAAACATCTTCTGAAACATTTAAGATAAAACCATTAGAATAAAAATAGGGATTTTTTGAATCATTAAAATATATAAAAATTGAGATATGTTAGAACAACATAATTCTCTCCAACAATCTCCACCATTTTGAAGATAAAAAAACCATTTAATAGAATGAAATTTTTTTTGAAAGGATATTCAAAATAACTTTCAACTTTTATAAAATCATTTTTGTTCTCCCGCATTTTAATTTTATATTATCTTTTTTATTAGCACCCTTTTTATGATATAAGAAATAAGTGGATCAAGGAAAAAGAATATAATAAAAATTTCATGGGAACAATTGTAAATAGTTAATGCTACCGAATGTGAACATAATTTGGAATGAAATCATATTAAATTAAATATTGAGTACTAGAAATCATTAAATAATATAAAAAAATTAATAAAAATTAATGAGAAACATAAAAAAGGATAATGAATAAATTATAAGAATAAGGGAGAATTTTTTTGAAAATCTAGATTTACCCATTCACCAAAAAGTATAATATGAATGAAAGAAAGAACTACATTAAAAAATAAATGTAATATTAGAATGAATTTATTCAAATGTTTTCTATAAACACCATTCAAATTTTTATAAAACACCCATTCATATAAACATAAAAATTGAGAAAGTATGTCAGTTTTGTGGTGTTAAAATAATTTTTGGAGGTTTTTTTGAATAATAGTGGCTATCCAGAAGGTATAGAAGATGTAGGAAAAGGAGCATAAATAGTTTCGCCAACAACATCATCCAAAGTGAGTATAGATGCTCCAAGTCTAGCCCAATCACTTCGACTGATCCTTATAATGGAGGACTAAATGTTGACAGTAGCTTATTGTGACCTTTCCACATTAAAATTATCTATAGGGAAAAAGGATAATTTAGAATATGTTTTTGGTGAAGGCAATGATACTTCTTTTGTAAAACTAATATTTTCCCTAAGGTAGATGTAATCAGTGTCAAAAATATCCTTTATTTTTTGAGAGGTAGAGGCATAAAGGTCAGAAATAGGAGGTCCTTGAAAATTTCTTCCACATATTTTAAATATATCTATCACACAATAAAAAATTATTTTCACCATATCATGCCTACAATAATCCAGAAGAGTTGTGGAACTATTCCATAACCATTGAGAAACGTTTCCAAAGAAAATTTTCACACATCCTTTTTTTAGCACATCCAATGACTAACTTCTTCAAAACATAAAATTGGTTTTATAGAAAACCAAATGGGTGATAAAAAAACTACTTACTTTACTTTTATAGACACTTGATGTTTTTTTGTTTATAAAATGAATCTACCTCTTCATCATCATCTTATTCTTTTGAAGATTCTGGATTTAAACTTCTTGTGACCAACTGATGCAAATATTCAAACTTATTTTTTAAAATTTTAAAATTATTATCCAAGGGTAAAAAAATAAAATTTAGTACAGTAATAATAAATATGATATCTTTTTTCACATTTACTTAAAGATTATGAATTTTAGGTCCTTTTCTTTTATCAAGGATTTGATTTCCATTCATTATTGATCAATAGACACAATAAATATTTGTGCAAACAAAAGTAACCTTCTAGTGTCTCTAATCACATATCTTTGAATATATTGAATAATTTCCTTATAAATAAGTTCATATTTCATTAAAACAATGGTATAAGTCATTGGGTATATTTCCAAAGACATTTATTCTAATCTTGAATATACATCTTCCTAATTTATGGATTCTCAAGTAGGTTCCATTGAAAACTTCTCCAACACCAATTGCAATAAAATATTCAATTGAATAACATATTATTTAGAGAATTCATGCTCATGGAGAGTCATAATATCACTTATGGAATCAATTAAATAAAATTTTAATGATTCTACCTCACACATTAATGTATAGTATCTTTCTCATGCTCTTTCATCAGAAGTATCCAATTCTTCTATGAGAATTTCCGAATTTTATGTTGTGCATGAACATAATAAAATATATCTTGTTGAAATTATAAAATTTGAGTGTCATAAACTTATTGATTTCCATAAAAATTAGGTATCTCCTCCATATATTATGGTTCAATATATTTTAATCTGGCTATTCTATTTGTAACAAGTTGAGTTTCATATTCTAGTTCTTCTTATTATTGCCCAACCGTAGCGTTTTGGCTTAAAAAACCAATTTTTTTTATTATAAATCTTTGACACAACCCCCTAGAAAGAGATAATCCAAAAAATATTTATGGCACCTGAAACCATTGAAATGGTCATTCCTTGAACAATATCAACTAACCTAGTAATGGATGAATCCAAGTCTTCTCAAACAAAACAAGTATTTATAAAATCATGTTGAACTATTATAGAATTTGGATGTGAAATGACTTGAGGATTAACTCCTTCTATATATTTTACCACAACCCTTACTAATCTTTTCTTTTAAACAATATTTTCTTTATCAATAATATCACTTATATCAATAATTTGTACTGGTCTTTCCACATAAATAGGTATACTTTACTCGATTTTTCTTTAGGTAAGGAAACTTTAGTTTTCATTCTAATTGATTACCTTGGACTGGGGGTGTCAGGGAATTTTATAAAGCCAATAAACCCTATTTTTGGGAGATTCAAGTGGGATACATGGTTAATAAAAACTATGTAGCCCAGTCTTCGTAGTTTGGTTAAACCTTGTGTGGTGTCCCAGTGATCTGTCATGGGCTGCATGGTTTTTTCTAACCATGAAGTCAAGGCTGCATGATCATGCATGCAATGCACACCTCTTAATAGAGGGTTTTTTCATGGGATTCTCATGGTAATTCAAACCATGTGTCCATAACATGTGAGGGGTTTCCTTGAATAGTTGTTGATGTATGGTTGGTGCATAGTTTGACCAACTATGCAGCCAAACGATTCATCCTTTTAAAAATGGGTAAAATGATGGGGTTTTCCTTCCTCACATTTTGATTAAAACCTTTTTCCTCCCTTTGATCACAGAATACCCCCCCAACATGATGTTTCTACTCCATGGATCTACCTGGGTTTTAAGCCATTTCTTTATCCAGAATCTGTTTTCTTTGTCTTCGGGTGTGTTGGATCCACAAAGGAAAAATCTATACTCCTCTTCCTTCCTTAACCATTTTATCTTGTCTTCTTTTGTGCTATTTTTATGAGATAATATTCTCTATTTTTCGGGTTTTGATATATTATTTATATTTTCTCCTATTCTAGCTCAATTCAAGGGCCTATACTAGATGAGAAAAAAACTACAATTAAAAGGTATGTGGTTTAGTTATTTTCTTTCAAAGTCTAATTGTATTTTATCATTCTTCATTGTGGCGCACACTGAACTTTGTGAAATTTCCTCCATAATGTGTAGTTAATTTAATTAAATATTATTATTATTTGTAATGAGACTCTAGCTACCTATGAATCAATTTCATGAGGTGCGTACCTTGAAATGAGACACCTCTATGGTTCTTCCCCTTTTAAAGGATAAATATCATTATGATTTGGTAAAGAGTTATTTTTTATTAATTTTGGTGTATGAATTACCTGGTAATAAATGTAATGGAATGATAATTTAAAAAGATAAATGATATTCCATGTATTTATACCCTTATTATTTATGACATAGATTTAATTTCTTGAATTAAATGAATTGGAAGACTTATAAACAATGATTAGGGGGTATGGTATGATTAAGTGCTAACCATTAACTTCCCTTCACTTTAAGCTAAGGTTGATATAAGGGTCTCGACTTAAGGATAACTTAGATGGTATCATCATGATTTATAATTAGAAATAGGAATGATTTTCTCTATACTGAGAGTGATACTAGGATTATTTATTGAATCCATTGGTTGGGCTCACCGATAAGATTATTTACTTACTAATGAGATATACTGGTTCCTTAAGAAAGATACCTTGGATAGGCTCAGTGGGTGATATGGTCACCCCATCCACGAGTGATACTTGGTCCCCTATGTTGTATGCCTATAATTTGATGATAAGGTTATGCTTTATACTAAATCAAGAGTGATTCTTGGGATGCATTTGTAGGTCTCCTTGGATGAAATCTTATAGTGTTGGGTATTTTTTGTGATCCTGGTGTGATACATGGGTTCCTCTATATGGTTCCCCTAAGATAGGCCTAGGATACTGCTGATTTTAAATTCTAGAGATTCCTTCCATATGATTCGATGAATTCTAATCTATTGACTTAAATTTTTCACCTGAAAAGCTAAATAGAATGCTTAGGATAGGTCCATACTTGATCCTTACCTTGTTACAAGCTCATCTAACTTCTTTTCCTATATTTCAGAGAACTATTATACACCCATATTATATCTTCATAGAATTTATTTAATTTAGAGAAATCTATATTAGGCTGAAGTTGGTAGTTTCGGTCAAGTTTCTAAGAGGAACCCAGTCTGATGAAATTTATTTATTCCTTATTTTTATACTTTTATCACTTCTTACACGCTGCTCGTTGTATATGCACAAATAGGATTGTTCTAGATAACAATGGTGGTGGCCTAATGAGTATATATCAAACCCTCATCGGGCTGTCCATGGTACCCAATCTAACTTCATTATTTCTGGTGTTTATAAAGGGAAGATTCTAGCTTCTGAAGTATGATTTTGAGTATTGGTATGGTGTATGAGAGTTGAGGACCGAGCCTATGCTCGTGGTGATAGTAGTGGAATCTTTTGGTCCTTTTTTTTAATCTTTTTTAGCATGTTATATATTCTTGATTCATTGGTATCCCATGCAATTCATTTTTTTTATATCCACATGGAATGTACATCATTATTTTTAAATCTATTTATGGTTTATAATCCACATGCTTGTTTATCTGGCCGATTTATTATTCTATTGCTCATTATTTATTACTACTTTTGATATTTCCCATTTATTATGTACCACTATGTCCTACTCAGATCATGAGGGTATATTCTTTCCATCATACCATCATATACCCTCTCTAATAGTTAACATCCTATTATATATAGGGAGTCACTCTTGTGGTCATATGTCCAATCGGCTTGGGGCGCCGCTTAGTGGCTTCTAGGTTGGGATGCTACAAAGTGGTATCAAAGGTTTGTCCTTTTTATCATACTATTTGAGTATTTGATAGGAGACTAAGAATTTGTCAAAATTTGGTAATGAGCCTATACTTGGGAGTAGCTAACCCATGTATAGTGGAAACCCAAATTACATGGGATGGGTTATCACAATTCTAGTTTCTCCCTATTACCGTTGTAATTATTTCCCTATTAGATGAAACACTTGTTTTGTGATGCTATTATTTTTGATATTATTATTATATTCTTCTTTTACTTGTACTGGTAAAACAAAAAGGTTACAACTAATGAACCATTATAGAAACTTTAGGACTTATATTTCATGCATTTTACCATTCACATTTAAATTCTATGTGCATTGTCTCCAATAGATAGTTAGTGTCTGAATTATTATATATGAAAATGTGTTAACATTTCTTACAAGGAAAGAATAATCAGATTAATTAAAGTGTAAAGATTAATCTAAATGGAATTTTCCCATGTAGAGTGATCATGGGACCTTAATTAACAAACTATTCCATGTTTTATCCATAAAAAACTGGTTTTATAGATTAAAATATTAGTTGATTTGAGTACATGAATTGAAATTTTAATTTATGATGCATGTAATTCTATAAATTTAGAATGATGATTCATATAATCATATCATTCTACATGACTCTTTACATACTAATACCATATGTAAAGGTCAGTTCACAATTACATGGTGTACCAATTGAAATTTATAATGAGTACTAGCCATTATAAATTGGGAATGGTGACACATCTAATTGGACTGTGATATCTACACATATAAATGAGTTAGAATGTAATTAAATTTAAACCTCTAAATGAAATAGTTACCAATAAATGAGGATTCGAATTGAAATGTAAAGGTTGTATTGATCTATACCTTACAATTGACACTCCATATAACAAAACCTCTACTAGGTGATATAAGACCATGCCCCTAAACCAACTTTAGTAATGGGAAGTAGGTATCATATCCTGTTATCCATTGTGATCTTTATTATCACTTAGATTGAAATTTATGATTAGGTAGATAAGTGTGACACACTTATAGGAATTTTAGTACCTATCCTTTTCATTTTTATTGATATTATCCAATATTGGATCTTATCTGAAGTGTGAATTTTGTAATTGTAGAGTTATGCTTCCATTATGCCCTCTAGTCATATTTTTGGAGGGTGTCAATGACCATGCCCTAAATGTGGTGGGCCTTAATCTATGTGTATTACCTCTATTAGTTACACTTGAGTAACCTACTTTTTATCTTCCACTGGTCATCAATACTTAGTTTAGAGATATATTTTTATGCTTTATGTAGTTTGTATATGGAGATCCACGAACTACCCCATACCATACCAGGATTGATGCGAGAATTCCAGCAGCAGCATACTCAATCCTTTTTGGGGGATAATGGTACTTAGGTTACTGGGAAATGGATGGTGTCCATGTTATAAATATTAGATCATATAGAGATTCTTACAAAGATTTGGGTATATATCTCCAACTATATGATTTGGGACTCTACCAAGAATTTTTGGGATGTCATCTCTTAGGATAATCATCATCAGGGTATGGTCCAAGAAGACTTCTATATAGGATTCTATGACTACTTATTTCTAAAGTCTTTGAGGGAGGAACATTCTCAAGAGTTTATGCACCTTTAGATGGGATCTATGTCAATGATGGTGTATTTTGTTTTTTATTGAGATTCATTTTTTCACACTGAAACTAACCGGTGACGATTTGATGAATTAGAGATGTTTTAAGGATATGATTTCATGATCCATCCTATAAAATATGAATATATTTTAGTTTACCATTATTTGATAGATAGTGAAAAAATACATCATCACTAATCTAAACTTGAGGGAAGTTGGTATTGTGAGTCAAGGTAGTTCTATATCTAGAAAGGGAGGAAGTTTTTTATAGAGGCCAAAAAGGACACTTTGAGTCTTCTCACAGTGTAAACATATGGTAGATGACACAAACGAATAAATTTGTGGTGTTTCAAAAGTGTGGCTGGACTATCCATAAGAAGCACCACTATACGATGGGCCTGATCTAGTGCCAAGCTTGCGATAGGATGAGTCTCCTTCAGCGCTTCTGCCAAAATTTTCCTCCAACGTATTGTGAGAAGGGATCTGTACCAACACCATTTTCAAATACAGGATCAGTATCTCCATGTTAGGTTTGAATCTGGTCTATTAATATTTTATCAGGCTGAGGAGGTGGTATTTGTTGCGGTATTCAGACTTTAGAGGTTCTGCACTAGTAGAGTGGACCTACCCATGGTATTCAGGTTGCATATAAGCGCTATGGATTAGGGAATATCTATGCAGTGTTGCCTAGACCCCAATAGTAGAGTCCAAGGCCTTATACAGTATGAGAAACATTTCTAGAATCATATAATTTAATTTTTTACTAGATTGATATATGTTCTTATCAGTATTTTATATCTGAAAAAATTATGTAAATTCTTGGCCTAAAAATGGAGTATTTCTGTGGCATGATCACTCTCACCACACTATAAGTGCCCATTCAATGAATTTGTATCATTGAGATGGGGAGGGGGTGAGTCAATGATAATTTTTATTTTATGTTTCTTTCAATTGAAAAAACCTTTTCCTCCTATTAAAGAATCAATTCCCTGCTAAAAATAAAACAAACACACAGCCACATGAACACAGGTATTTACAAGGTTCACTATTCAATACGAATAGATACGTCCTTGGTATGGTTTGGAGACAATACAGTACCATACCATCCACTAGAAAAAAAATCCCTATATTAAAATGAGTAGGACATACCTTTTCACTCATGTATCACTTTGACTATAATCCAAAATTGCAAGTGCACCATCTCAACACAAATAGTGTAATACAATTGTTATGTAACAACTCATGTTACTTGCACTTATTTTCAATTAAACAATGTATTAAATTGAAATAAAATTCTTCAATTACTTACCCAGAAGACAGGTAATAAACTGATGTATTTTATTGTAGAAAACTCAGTCTGATTTTTTAGGTCTGTTTTTCCCAGTCTGATTCTTCTGAGTACGATTCCCCCAGTCAGATTTTCTTTTTGAATATAATAGTAATGAATCATCTCCACTTCAATCCCTGAGTATGATAAAACCTAGTATGATTCTTCCTCAGTCTAAGAAACCCAATGCAGAAATCATGGAGATAATTAATTCGGCCCGATAAGATGATCAACCATATACAAATTACAAGACAAATATAATGACCAACTGAGTACAATAAATTATGTGTATAATGATCATTTGAATACAATGCTATGATCCTACCTCTTCTCTTTCACTTATCAGTAAAAATTTCTTCAATATATGATCAAAATGATATTAATATCTCTCACTAAAAACTCATTGCTTCTCTCTCTACTTCACTAAATAGTAATTCATCGTCTATCAACTAAATTTACTTTTCACCTTTTATAGGTTACCCAAAATTGGTTTAGTCCGGAATCCCAAAAACTTTCCCAGCCTCCTAAATTCACCCAAATATGAATTTATCTAGAGATATTAGAGAAATTATGACTTCATCAATACTTATTGAATCTTCTCGAAACTTCTTCAATCTCCACCTCTTCTTCTTCAGACCCCCATTTCAATTGTTAGTATGATTACAATTGACAAGTATTACGTGGGTCCGATTATCTAAGTCCAATTTTCTCAATCTGATTGCTTAATATAGTTCACAGAACTAATTTGAATAAAAATATTGTATTTGAATGTTAATCTCCCCCTCAAAAAATCATTCGAAATTATCTTTTCTTTAAAAAAAATCATCTAAATTAATTCCATCCTTTTGAAACGGTTGACTAAATTGGTGACCATATTTTTCACTTCTTCTCTTGACCCACTTGAAAAACATCACTTCAAAGGTAGAAAAAGTAAATTAACTCTTGAACCACTTAAAGAGATCTTTTGAAGACAAACCAGAGTCTGATAGTTTCTGAATACGATCATCTCCAGGTACAATCTTTTCTAATTAATATCTTTTCTGGGTACGACAGTCCTGATGCCGATCATCCTAGATACAATCACTTTTGAATACAACTAAGATGAGTTTGATTATCCTAATGATGATAATTCAAAGTATGAAAAGTTTTTATATCATCTGATATAACACATGATGCTACATTAAATCGACACCACAACTTCAATTTGAATCATCATTATAATCGGAATCACCATACCTTTCACTCCCCCTTTCTTACATAATCTTGCATCTTAATTTCTCAATTCAACTCATGATTTATATGAAATACAAATAATCAAATCATAATCATAATTAAAACGTCATAGTCATAGAGAATCTGATTATCTAGTAAAAAATACTTCTTTATCCTCATATTCAGAGTGAATTCGAGGTCCATTTACTTATAGCAAGATGTTTTTACCCTCATCCAGACTCGAGGTGAGTCTGATCAGAAACACTCCTTCCAAAATAGCTTCTTCTCATTACGATGGACTTTCTCAAAATTTCTAATTCTTTACAAAACATGAGTATGATTCTTTTGAAAAAAAAACCTCAATATGATATTTTCTAATACAAAGTGAGATGATTTTCTTCCTTCAAAATATACCATGAAAAAAAGACAACACATAGAAGCCATAACCTTCATCATCAGCTTGGTCCTAAGAATCTCCACATTTGGTTTTTTATATCCACCAAAGTTTCATAAATAACTAAACTTTGTGTCCTCAAGAAATGGATTTTAAATCAATAATTCTAAGCTTATGTGAGATAAATCATTATAGGAAACAAGAATCATTGATAGAAACACCATGATGTCCCAGATTAGTGATTATAAAATCATTTTTTTCCTTCCTCATATATTATTCATCCTTCTTGGAATACAAAACAATTTCTTTCGTACAACCACTCCAATAAATATTTTGAATAGTTAAATCAAAAAACAATACTGAATTAACATCTTACCCACAACTCTCTCTTTTATAGTATAGTTTTATGAAAAAAATACAATTCCCCCTTGAAAATATAATCCAAAGGTAATATAAGAGAGGGGACAGAGACACATACCTCAACCATGATGAGAAATATGCTGGACACCTATGTTCAACCTCAATTTTTAGAATGATTCCTTCAGAAAAGGTTTTGTGAAAATTTCAGCCACCTATTATGATGTTGGAGCATACTCAATCTTCAATTAATTCTTCTCCACATTCTCTTTGATAAAATGATATTTAATATTAATATTATTTGAATGAGATTGTTGAACGGGATTCCTGATGAGATTGATTATGCTTTGATTGTCACAACCCAAGAGCAAGGGTAATTTCACTTCAATAAGTAAATCTTCCAATTATGTTTTCATCCACATAAGTTGAGTAGCGGATTGAGTAAAAACAAAATACTCAACATCAACCATACTAAGAGTTACTGAATTTTGTTTCTTTGAATTCCAACCAAAACAATTCATTCCAATAAAAAATACTCCACTAGATGTGCATATTCTATCATGAATATTTCCTACTCAATCTGCATCTGAATACCCAAACAAGTCAGTAATATTTGAGATGAAATACCTAATCCAAAATTCAGTTGTTCCATTTATGTATCTGAGAATTATTTTTTCTATCAATAAGATGTGATTATTTTGGAGCACTTTAAAATCATGCACATTGGGTAACTGTATAATTAATGCCGGGTATTAAGGAAGTCAAATACAACATGCTTCCAATAATCTTATGATACTCTTTATAATAAAATTATATTTCTTACCCATATTTAATAATCTTTGTTCCCATTGAAATTGGTGTGGAAATAGGTTTTATGTTTTCCATACGAAACCTCTTTAAAAGTTTTTTAGCATAATTTTCTTAGGAGAGAAACAAGTATTCTTTATTTTGTAAGATTTGTAACCTAAGAAAGTATTTCATTTCCACCAACATGGATATTTCAAATACTTTCTTTATCTCTTAATAAAATATTTCAAAACTTATTTCATCATTCCCAGCAAAGATATTATCATCAACATAGACAATCCTAATGAGGGAATACTCTAGACTCACTCTGATATGTAGATCTCTATCATCTCTTTCTTACCTGAAAACCATATTCCTTAATCAAGTATCCAATTTGGAATACCATGCCCTCAATGCCTGTTTTATCCCATACAAGTCTTTCTTTAATATGTACACATAACTCTCATATTTTCCAATAACAAAGACGCATTTTTGTTCTATATAAACCTCCTATTCAAGATAACCATTCAGTAATGCGAATTTAACATTCATTTGAAAGATCTTATAACCTCTTTGTGCAAAAATATCAAGGAAGATTTTAATTGTTTCAAATATGGACACTATAGAAAAGGTTTCATTGAAATAAATTACTTTAATATGTGAATACCCTTTGCAGGTCAATATTTCTTTGTTTCTTACAACTTCACGTTCTTCATTCATCTTATTCTCGAAAACCCATTTTTATGCCAATGATGTTTTTGTTTTCTGGCTTGGGTAAGAGTTACCATGTACTATTCTATTCAATATAATTCAATTCTTAATTAATGGCTTGAACCCATTCAAGATTCTCAAATTCTTATTTCACATCATTTAGTTACACTTTTGAATACAATAAAGTATGCTTGATAGCATTTGTTGTTCTTCTGGTTTGAACCTTTTAATGTTTATCACCAATTATATTCTTAGCCTCCACTTGTTTCCTAATCCTGGGATGAGTTTTTTGAGAATCATATTTTTCACTTGAAATATATGAGTATGATTTTTATTCTTGATTGAGATAATTGTATATATCCTTATCAAAATTGTTTTCTTCAACTCGATTGACTTCCTTCTCTACTTCAATAGGTTTTTCTTTCATATTTGTTTCAATAACATTCACCTCAATAGAATAAACAATTTTTTTGTTTCTTTTTTGAAGCATATATATCCTCTTCCTCCTAGATCATAGCTAATAAGGATTCTATCTTTACCTTTTTACTTCAATTTTTCATTGTTTCCACATTTATTCTTCACAATACAAGGACTCTTGAAAAATCTGAAGTGTTTCAAAAATGTAATTTTTCCATAAACCAATTCATGTAGATTAATACCTTATTGAGGCCTATAGAAACAATGGTTCTGAATGTAAACAACATTACTCATAGCTTTCTAAGAAAAATAATGAGAAAGACCATGTTCAAGTAACATAGTTCTTCACATTTTCACTAAGATTATATTATTTCTTTCTACAACCCCATATTATTGTAGAGTGTATAGGGAGGTATAATCATGAATAATTACATTCTTTTCAAGATATATTTCAAGTTAATAACTTCTATATTCACCACCATTGTCTGTTCTCAACTTTTTCAATGAATATTCACATTCTTTCTCAACTTTTCCTCTGAAACTTTTAAAAATTTTCAAAGCTTCTAATTTGAGTTTCATAAACATAACACAAATAATGTGAGTAAAATCATCAATGAATATGAAGAAGTAATTATCTATATTTGCTGATTATTTTCTCATTGGACCACATATATCATAATTAATCAGCTCTTGGGGTTATCTTGAACAAATCTCAACTTTCCTTTGGAAACAAGTGCAATCTTTCCCTTCTTACAGATTGTGTAACACCAATATATTCTTCTTAGAAAATCAGGAATGTCCCAAACATTGTTATTATAACATAACATCCTCTATTTCTTTACCCAATGTGTCCCAACCTTTTATTCCATAATTTATTCTCTTCCACCATACTCTTGTAATAATATTTTTGTATATCACCAACCCGAAACAAGTTTCTTTTTTTACATTGGCCTCTTGTAACTATCTCTCCATATTATTCACTTTTCAAAAGAGCACATATTTCTTGAATATAACTTCATTAACCTCATCAAATTATTGTGAAAAACATAGTAGATCATGTTAAATCACATCAACAAACAATGTTTTATTGGATTTCATCTTTTCCTTTCCAATGATGACTAAACCAATACCTTTTATTTTCAATGATTCATCATTTCCAAATTTCATAGTGAAATTTCCAAAATATTTCACATCCATCAAAAATTTCAAGTCTCCTATCATGTGTGAGGAACACCCAATATCAAGTATCCAGTGTTATCATCATTTTTTATCTTTTAATTATGTTTCAAATATAATAGTTTTTTCTCATTTACTTTATTTCTTCACATTTATATTTTAAGAAATAATAACATTTTGTTGATATGGTAACAAAATAAGACATCCCTTTTAAAGGTGTATAGGTTTTTCAAATCTTTCACCAATAGTTTCCAAGGGATGAAACCTATTTTCAATATTCATTCCATTCTTTTCAGACTTCTTTGAGGAAACCTTCTCAGTATTCTTTCCTTGAGGAGATTAAATCCCCTTCAAACTCTACCTTACATAACCTATGGGATAATAATAATGTTGTAATTTGAACCAACACATACTTTCAGTATGTCCAAATCCACCACAATACCAACAATAGCCATAGAATGTGTATTTACATCTGAAACCTCTATACTGATTAGATTTGTGAGTACGATTCTCATCCACTTTATTTTCTTTCTTTTCTAATCCTCCAACCATTTTGTTTTAAATCAGATTATTCTTCTTATTTTTATCCATGTTACAATCTGGGGTATTGTAAACCATTCTAGATTCATATTGTTTCGAAAAATATTTAGATTCAGGTTTCTTTGAGACTTCTCAATTCTCAATTTTGTTGGTATTGGTCACATATACCACTTTCCCAACTTTCTTCTTTTAAAAAACAATTACATTATTCTTCTCAACCTTTGAAGGTATCTTTTGTTGAACCTTCTCAGGTTTCTCATAATGAGATCTTTCACTAACTTTAGTGGGAGAGATTTGGAATCTTGTGTTTCTCTATTCAGATTTAGATAGTTTCAGTTGAACAATTTTCAAGTCTTCTTCATTTTATTTTAGTTTCACCTCTTGATACTCATTATGATTCTTTTCATCCTAAAGATATTTCTTTATGTCATCAATCAATTTCACCATATTTTATTTCTCATCAGAAAAAAATTCTTGATTTATTTTTAAATAACATTCATGTTCCAGAATTTTGTTTTTTTCCAGCCTTATGATCTTTCTCATACATTCTTTCAATTATTATTTAAAAGGTATTTCTAGTTGAGTTTCTTATTCTTCAAAACTGCCCCTTCCATATTCTTCATCATTCACTATTTCTATAAAAGTATTTTCAATACCATACTCAACTGATTTTTCTGATTCAATAACACTTCCTTATTTTTCTTCATATTTATATAATAAATTTCTTCTTTTGGATTTGAATAATTTATTTTCTTTCCCTATGGAATGAAACTTTCCTTTATCATCATATTTCCTCCATGGTCTTCTTGGATTTCATTCTTCTTCATGACTACCCTCTTCATTCTTTCTTAAAGGAAAATAATATGGAAAGTGTCCAACTCTTCCACATTCGAAACATTTCAAGGAAAGTTTATATTTGTATTTACCTTTACCTATTTTTAAATTTTTAGAAAACAAGGATAAGTTATCATTGAGATGTTTACAGAGCTCAATTTCAGAGTTAGAATAAATATATTCTTCTTCAAAAAAAATATTCTTTTATTTTTATTTCTTTGTAGCCTTGAAAGAAATTTATCTATAAAATTTTGTTTTTATCTTCATAGCTTTCTCTCTTATCATTTCATAATTAATAAGATTTCTATGAAAGTATTCAAGAGATAATGTTTCAGGATCTCTGTCTTTCAATGAAGAAAGTTTTTCTTCAAATTTTTCTGGTAGGGTTATCAATATCTTTTCAGCAACTATTGAGTCAGCCAGATTTTTAAAAAGACATTTGATAATAATCACAATATCATTTACCGTAGTAAAGAACTCCCTAACAGATTCATGCTCACCCATATTGAAGTCTTAAAAATTCAATCTCCAGATTTTAAGTTTTTTCTTCTTGAATTTTGTATTTAGTTTGTATATGATTGTTCAATTATTCCCATATACCATATCCACTAGAAATACCTTTCACTCTTAAGAATTTACTTTCATAATGTGATGAAAATATAACATTCTTTTTCCTTTCATCATTCTCCAAATCCTTCTTATCAACATATGTAAGTGGAGCTTTATCATCAATGGGTAGAAACCCAACTGTTGCAGCTTCAAGTACATAATATCTAATATAAATAAGATAAGGAAACATTCTATCCTTCCAGACATGATAATTATTTCCCTAAATGATTGGAATACATTTAATGTTCACATATATGAAATTATCCATTAGTAAAGAATAAGTGAAGAGAACCAATGCTCTAATACCACTTGTAAGTTCCTATTCAGTGTATTTGTATCACTAATATGGGTAGGGGTGAATCAGAGATAAGTTTTCTTTTATGTTACCTTTAATATGAAATAACGTTTTCCCCCTGTTAAAGATTTAACTCCCTACTGAAAATAAAATAGACCCACATCCATAGGAACACAAGTATTTACAAGGTCCACTATTCAATATGAATTGATATATACTTGGTATGGTTTGGGGACAATCCAATACCATTCAATCCACTAGAAAAAAATCCCTATATTACAATGAGTAGGATATTCCCTTTCAATCATGTATCACTTTGAAGCAATCAAAAAGTTTATGTGCACCCTCTCAGCAGAAATTGGGTAATAACAGTTGTATTGTAACAACTCAAGTTACATACACTTCTATTCAATTAAACAAATGCATTCAATTGAAATAAAATTCTTCAATTACTTACCCTGAAGAAAGTTAAGATCTTCCTGGACTTTGTTGTAGAAAACTCGGTCCAATTTTCTAGGTCTGATTTTCCCAGTCCGATTCCCCAGAGCACGATTCCCCCAGTCTGATTTTACTTCTTAATACAATAGTAATGAATCAGCACCACTTCAATCTCTGAGTATGGTAAAACCTAGTATGATTATTCCTGATTCTGAGAAACCCAATATAGAAATACCAAATCCTATTAATTCAGCCTGATATGATAATCAACTAATTATAAATGACAAGCCAAATACAATGACGATATGAGTACAATAAATTATGAGTAAAATGATTAGAAGAGCACAAATTTTCAATATTTCCTCTTCTCTTTCACTTCTCTATAAAAAATTTTTCAATATAGGATCAAAACCCTATCACTTTATCTCATTGAAAACTCAGATCTTCTCTCTCTACTACGGTGAAAAATAATTCATTTTTAGTCAAGTATATTGTACTTTTCTTCTTTTATAGGTGACCCAAAACAGGTTTATGCATGAATCCCAAAAACATTCCCACTCATCGAAATTCACCCAAATATGAATTTCTCCTAATATCTTAGAGAAATTATGACTTCATCAACAATTATCAAATCATCTCAAAACATCTAAAATCTTCACTTTTTCTTCTCCAAAACCCCATTTAAATTGTCAGTATGATTACAATTGATGATTAATACATGGTTCCAATCATTTGAGTCTAATTTTCTTAATCCAATTACTGAATACGCTTCATAGAAAATATTGGAATCAAAATATAGTATTTAAATGTTAAGTTTCCCATAAAGAAATCATTCAACAATCTCTTTTCTTCAGACAACTCAACCAAAGTAATTCAAACCTTTTGAAATGGTTGAATACATTGTTTATCATATTTTTCACTTATTTTCTTGACCTAAATTAGAAACATCACTTAAAAGGTTGAAAAATTAAATCAACTCTTGACCTAACTAAAGAGGCCACTTGAAAACAAACCAGAGTATGATCCTTTGTAAATATGATCATATCTGGAAATGATATTTTCTGAGTATTCTCTTTTCTGGTTATGATCATCCTGATGCCGATAACCCTGGATACAGTTACTTATGAATATGATCAGGATTGGTATGATTCTCCTAATTCTGATCATTCTGTGTATGAAAATGTTTTATATCATCTGATAGAATACAAAATACTATATTAAATTGGCACCACCTCTTAAATCGATACTACCTCTTCAATCAACATCACCGTTCTAATCACCACCACCATTCATTTCACTCCCTATTTCTTCCATCAATCTTGGATCATAAGTTCTCAATTAAAATAACGATTTATTTGTAATAGAAATCAGAAAATAATCATCAAAATTAAAACATCATAGTCACAGAGACTTTGATTCTCTAGAAAAACTAATACTTCATTCTCATCGTATTCAAAGTGAATCTAATGTCCATTTACTTTTAGTAATATGTTTTCACTTTCAGTCAGACCTGAGGTGAGTCCGATCAGAAACAATACTTTCAAAACATCTTCTTATCATTTGGATGGACTTTCATAGTGAATCTGATGCTTTAAAAAATATGAGTCTGATTTTTTTGAAAACTAACCTCAATATGATTTTTACAATAAAAAGTGAGGTGATTTACTTACTTCAAAACATACCTTGATAACAAAATAAAACACATAGAAACCATCACATTCATCATTTTCTTGGTCCTAACACACACTGTTAGGGGTTAGATCAAAGACTATTGATCAGTACAAGGAGTTTCCCCTTGAGATATTCTGGAACTGATTCTTGTGGAATTTATTTGTTCTTAAGATAACCATCTTTGACATTTTTCTTAGTATACAATGGATAGTTCCTTATCATGACCACGTCAACTTCTATCACCAAATGGTTTCTTTCTCATCACATAAGGTTGGTACCTACATTCATATGTTTGAATTAGATTTATTATTAAGTTGAGATAGAATGGGGAATCATGGGCTGGGCAGAGTGACAACCTAGATAGATAGTCTCTTTATGAGTGATCAAGAAATACGACTTATGGAATTTACTCTTTTTATGGATTTTTATAGGGATGTATTTCTTGAATGCTTCTCTAGATTACATATTTAAAGAGTGGATGAGTTCATCATTGAGAAATTTACTAGATTCGAACCAGTGTTCATTACTCCCCATAGGATGACACCTATAGAGCTCCAGGAACTCAATATCCAGTTAGAGGACTTGGAAGAAAAGGGTTTTATATGACCCATTACTTTTCCTTGGGGTTCACTAATAATTTTCATGAAGAAGGAAGATGGTACCCTCATGTTTATCACATAATACCATTGGATGTACCAAATTATGATAAAGAACTGAGAAACACTTCATTATATAGAAAACTCATTTGACTTTCTACATGGAGTGACATTTTTCTCTAAGATCTAATTGTGGTTGGGGTATCTTCAGGTGCATGGGAGACCATCAAGCATACTACATAATTTTTTTTGAGAAGGTATGACTTGTATGAGTATCTTGTTATGTTGTTAGACCATAAAAATATTCCATCAGTTTTATGGATCTAATGAATTGTGTTTTCCACACGTTTTTAGTTATTCTGTGGTAGTATTTGTGGAATACATCTTGGTGTATTCTATTACCCAAAAAGGCCATTCCAACAATATTGAGATATTACTAAATACACTAAGGTAGAAATATTTGTATGAAAATATCACAAAATGAAACTTTTGGATTGATAATATTCATTTATTTGGTCATATAATTTTAGGGAAAATAATATCTGTTGACCTAGATAATGTGAGTACTCTGGTTTAATGGGAGACACCAAAGAATGTCTTCAATATATATAGTTTATTTGGGATCACTTGATGTTACAAAAACATTATATAGGAATTATCATCCTAGAAGAACCACTTACTGGTTTAACTAAGATGGTTGTGAAGTTCTTGTGGTGTTAATACTATGAGATAACCTTTCTAGAGTTGTAAGGTAGACTGAATTTAGTACCATTCATAATTCTAACATATATAGGCAGGGGATGTATAGTTTATCATGATACCTCAAGAATTGGTCTTGGAGTAGTTTTTATGTAGAGAGATCAGGTTGTGGTGTACGTGTCCTACTAGTTGAGACCTGATGAAAGGAAATAACATACACATGACCTCGAGCTGGATGCTGTGGTTCATGATTTATGCTGTTGAAGAAATTATTTATTGGGATAAAAGTTCATCATTTAAAAGAACCATAAAATTATCAAATATATTTCCACAGAGTACTATTTGAATCTTAGGTAGCTCAGATAGGTATAATACCTATAGTCATTCGATTTTGAGCTTGCTTATACACTTAGAAAGGGTATTGCAGTAGCCGATGCACTGGGGAAGAAGACTTAGGAACAGAATATCCAAGAATCCAGTAGTGAGTAGAAGTTGATGGATTTGTTTTATGAGATGAACCTAGAGGTTTAATAATGTCATGGGAAACCAATTTTAGTAGTTTTAGTAGTGAAATCCTCCCTTTTGGAATGGGTGAGGATGAGGCAGATTTCAGATCTTAAGGGACTCATCCTAATGGAGACTGTCTATGGTGAGAACACACCACATAGTTGTGTTGTAGATGAAAATAATATCTCATAATTTTATGGGTGTGTATGGGTGTCTACTGAGATATGAGAAGAGTTGATGAGAGAATATCATGCCTCTCTCCGGGAAGTACTCCATGGTCTTACCAAGATACCCTTAGACATACATCGTCAGTATTGGTGGCTAGGTAGGAAGAGATATATTGCATGTTTTATCATGATGCGTCACACCTATCAATAGGTGAATTTAGAAAACTAGTGACCTTATAGACTTTTACATCCTCTGTCCATTCTAGAGTTGAAATGGGATGATGTCACTATGGATTTTGTGATTGGTTTTCCGAGATCCCCTCAAGGTAGTGATGTAGTATAGGAGATCATCGATAGGTTTACCAAGGTATCACACTTTCTAACTATCTGAGAGGACTTAATAGTTTATGACAATAGGAGGATTTATATTTGAGATATTTTATGCCTTTATGGTATTCCCTGTTTTATCTTATGATACTAATATGCTCGTTTTAGATAATGGTTCTAGAAAGGGTTATGAAAAGCACTGGGTTCACATGAGCTTCTATGTATTACATATCACCATCAGAACAATGGTTAGTCTAATTATAAGATTTACATGCTATAAGACATGATTCGAGCTTGCAACCTTGATTTTAGAGGTTTTTGGGAGAAACTATTACCTCTCGTTGATTTTTCCTGCAAAAAAATTCTTTAGGAAATGATTCAAATGGATCCTTATGAGGCCCTTTATGGTAGACCATGTTGTTCAACCTTGTACTGGTTAGAGTTAGGGGGAAACACTTATGGGTCCTCATCTCATTCAAGAGAGTTCGGAGTAGGTACGATTGATTCAAAAACACATGGATACAAATCATTCAAGGAAGATGTCTTATGTTGATCACATCATCAATCTCTAGAGTTAGAGGAGGGACATCAAGTCTTTTGATGAGTTTATTCAATATTGGGTCATAGATAGATTCAGATACATGGAAAGATATCACCTTGTTATATTGGGACTTTTTATATCAAGGAGAGAGTATGTTCAGTAGCCTATCAGTTGGATTTACCTTAGAGGTACCATGCTATGCACACAAAATTTCACACATCAAATATTCACCATTATTATTTTGAACCTTCTCATTCATTTGATCCCAAGGAAATAGATTTTTAGTTAGATGTGTCCTCTGAGGATCATCTAATATATATCATTGATCAGACCACAAAATATCTCCAAGGAAGGTCAGTTCCTTTGGTTTAGGAGCTATGGAAGCACAACCATGTACATGAAGATACCTAGGAGAGGGATGCTGATGTATGTGATCATTGGATGTAACTTTTCTCAGGTGATGTTTTACCATCCTAGAAAGGGAAACTCAAGGGTGAGCTATTTTAAGTAGGGGATTTTATAATAACTTGGCTTTTTATTGATCTACAATACCTTTAGTTTTCAATTTAATTGTTTTCCTTGAACATTTTATTAGTTCCTAAAGAGATCAGTGAGGTTTGAGGGGGTTCCAGGACCTTTTATGGAGCCCTAGTTTTTGGGATAATAAAATGGGACACATGGTATGTAGAAACCATGAAGACCAGTATACATGGTTTGATTAAAGAGTTCTAGGTGGTCCATTGATCAGTTAGGGGATGCCTGATTTTTTCTAACCATGTAGACCAAGTCAAGTGACTATTTTTGTGCAACAAAAAATTTAAAATATGGGGTTTTCATGGGATGCACATGGTCAATCAAACCGTGTGGCTAGCTCATGTGAGGGGTGTCCTTGGGTAGTGGATGGAGCACAATATAGACAACCTTGTGGTGAAACCATGTGGCCTATTAAGGATGGAAAAAATGATGATTTTGACCTTACTTACCTGATCTCTAACTAATTATTTTTCCTCCTTGGGATTGTACAACAACCCCTACTATGTGAAGTTTTTACACTATGGATATACCTAGTCTTTGAATCCATTTATTCATCTAGACTCCATTTTATTTTCTATTTGGTGTGTTGGATCCAAAATGGTAAACTCTTCACTCCCCTTTATTCCTTCCTTGGTTTATCTCTCCTTGTTATGAGATATATTAGTGTGAGATGATATGAACTATTTTTATGGTTTTTATATATTATTATAATTTTCCCCATTCTATCATGATTCAGGGGAAAATACTAGAGGAGAGTAGTACAGGTTTAAAGTTGATTTTCAAGTTCCTTTCTATCAAAATATAATTTTGTTTTATCACACATTGTTGTTCCACACATTATAATTCCCAGAATTTCCTCTATAATTAATTTAATTAAATGTTATTCTTATGTGTAACGAGACTCTAGCTACCAATAAATAAATACCATTAATTGTTTACCTTGACCTGATCCACCACTATGGGTGTGCCCATATTTAAAGGCTTATGAGTCTTATGCTTTGGTCATGTGTTTTTAATTGTTAATCAGGGTGTATGAATTACCTTGAAATAAATGAAATAGAAAGGCAATTTCATAAGATAAATTATAGGCAATGTGTTTAAACCCATATACTTAATGCCATAGTTTTAATTTCTTGATTAAAATAATTGGAAAACTTATTAACAATTATTATGGGGTATGGTGTGAGTAAGTTATGACCATAGACTTCTTTTAACATTAATTTGAGAGATATACAAGGGTACCAACTTAATGATACATTGGGTATGCTCATTGTATTTCACAATTATAAATTGTAATGATTATATTTATACTAATGGAGATACTTGGATTCTTTATAGAATTCCTTGAATGAGATCAACAGGAGGATTAATTAATTACCCATGAGAGAAACCAGTTCCCTAGGTGAGATACCTTAGATGGGCTCAGTCGGTGATATGGTTAGACCATCCATGATTGATACTTATTCCCCTATGTGGTACACTTAGGATGGGATCAGAGGTTCATGCTTCACATCACACCGAGAGTGATACCAGGGATTCATTTATGGGTCACCTTTGACAAACTCTTATAGTGTTGGGTATCTATAGAGCTCCTGGTGTGATACTTGGGTTCCACTGTGTGGTTTTCCTTGGATGATATTATGATGCAACTGATTTTAATTTCTATATATTCCTTTCATATGATTCTAAAAAAATGATAATTTATTGTATTAAAGGATGCATCCGCCAAGACAAATAACATGTTTGGGTTCATTTAATACAAGATCCTTTCCTTTTTACAATCTTATTTAACTTCCTTGTATGTATACTAGAGAAATATTATGAACCCATATTATATATTCATAAGTTTCCTTTCACTCATAAATATATATCTTAGGCTGATGTATGTAGTGTCGGTAGGGTGTCCAAGAGGAAACTGATCAAATGAAATTTATTTACTCGTTACTATCTTAATTTTTTCACTGCGTGCACACTACTCATTTATATGCATATGATAGATTATTCAAGACACCTTTGTTGGTGGCATAATTCTTATATCTCACACCATACTCGGTTCTCCCAAGGTACCCAAGCGAACTTCATGATTGCAGGTGTAAATAAAGAAGATCATCCCAATTTCATTGTTTGTTTATAATTATTGGGATGGAGTATAGAAGCAGAGGAATGATCCTATGCTCATGATGCTAGTAGTGGAAATTTTTGGTCCTTTTGTCTTTTATTTAGAAATTTTTATATACCAAAATCATATCTTTACAATGTAATTCATTTTTTATATCTATATAACATGACCATCATCATTTTTTTATCTATTTATGATTGAAATTCCTCTAGATTATTTTTTTGGATGATTTATTATTCTGTTACTGTTTATTTATTATTGCTTCCATTTTTCCTATTTATTATGTACCACTATAGACTACTCTAGTCAAAAATGTATAGTCTTTCTAACATACCATCATATACCCCACTGCTATTCGGTAGCCTCTAGCATACATGGAGTAGTGCTTGAGGTCATATGGCTAACTATATTGGGGTACCACTTAGTGGCTTCATGTTCGTGATGCTACAATAAGTATACGCACAAGACTCTTAGCAATTACATCACTGGAAATGGATATTTTGGATGAATCCCCCTAAGGTGAAGTAGGAACTATTCAATTTATTATTTAGAACATTTAGAAAACAAATTATTTAAAGATGAATTCCAATAAAAACCAGTTCATCTTAAGATATTTTCACCCAATAACATTAGCCCATTATGAAAAGTCCCCTTACTGCCATCTAATCAGACACTAAATTTATGGAAAACTAATTTCTATATTCTTTTAAATGGATAAAATTCATAGAATTATTCTGAACAAGACACATATATCTCATGATATAACATTCCATATTTAAAATCTTCTCGATCCTTAACATATATAGTAACATATAATCTTGGGTAATAACTTTTTTGAACTCACTCTTTCATTGTGAAATGAAAGAATGAATAAATTTTATAAGAATCTTCCTTTTGGATTATAAGTCTTTTACTAGATTCTTCTAAATTTTTGTCATTCCAAGCAGAGACTTCATCATTTTTGGTAGACTTACATAATATATAGAAGCCAAATAATTATTAAAGTCTATATAGCCTTCATGAGTAAAAATAAATGATCTATCCATGAATAATGAAGTTATTGAAAATAGTTTCTATTTCACAGTAGCTATAATCAGATCTTTATTATCACCAAAATGGAATATGGATGTATCATAAAACTTAGGAACTTATTTTAAAAAAACAAGCTCAGTTTTTTTCATCAAACTTGAATTCCCATCCTTGAAGATTTATAGACTTTTTGAGTAGCATATTAGTTCCATACAGAAAACTAAAATCTATCAGCCTTCCAATTATTTTTTTCAATGGTTTTTGGAAGTTTTATTTTTATTATGTTAGTTCCATTGGTTTTATTGTATTTTAACATTCATGAAAGGGTTTAGAATATTAGAGGTTAGGGAAGAGAGGCTTGGATAATAGAAAGATGAAGGTTCAAATGTTTGTGAGGGTTTTTCCTATAGAGTTTACTTATCTTATTTTGTTTTGTGGTAATTGTAGGGCCACGTAGTGTGATGTAGAGTGTAATCATAACAAAAACTATGTGACTTTTCTTATTTTGATGTGACTAAAACTTAAAATAGTAACACTAAATATCAAATAAAATAAAAAAGATAAAATATTTACATAATTATAAACTCACACCATTTAATAAGTAAAATTAAATAAGGATAAGTAAAATTAAATAAACCTAATTCATATTTGACAAAATAAAATATATCAGTATGTGATGGTTTGGAAAAAAGGCCCGCTAAAGGATTTTCTATGTAAATAAATTTTAGAGATATATCACATTTTTTGCATGATATCTTAATAAATGATGTCTTATATTAATGTGATTTAATCTAGAATGGTTAATTGGATTATTTGAAACGTTTATAGCACTCTTTTTATCACATTTGGTGGGAAAAAAATTAAAATTGGATGAAAAATCCAATAGTTTGTGTTTTATCCATAACACTTATGTATGAAAACTTCATACTACAATGTATTCAACTTCAATACTTGATAATTCTATTGGGTATTATTTCTTAATTGAACACAATTATAGAGATTTACCAAGAATATGGTTGGTTGCTGAGGTTATTTTCCTATCTTTCCTACATCCATCAAAATCAACATCTGAATATAAAGTTAAATTAAAATCATAAATTTTTGGAAAAAGTAAGAAAGGAGATAAATTTTATTTTAATTATCTTAAAATTCAATAAGAATCATTTAAATGATATTATTTAGTATTTTATTGAAATAATTCACAACAGAATACTAAAAACATAATGTATGGTCTACTTGAATTAATATAAAGTAAACTTCCAATAATTACTACATACAACTTGTTTTCAACTGGTTTTCTAGTCTCACCCACATTAAGTTTAACATTGGATCTCATAGGAGTTAAATAAGTCTTACTGTTTTCAATTATACACTTTTTAAGTAATTTAAGCATGCATTTTATCTTTTTTAATACATTTCCAAAATCTATTTGATAAATTAAAAATCCTAAAAAATAATTTAATTCACCCATCATACTCATTTCAATTTTATTTCATAATTTTCAAAAAATAATTACAAAGTTTTTGGTTTTTTATCTGAAAATAACATCATCAATGTATATTTATACCAATAAGATATATAAGGATGAAATTTTCATAAAAATAAAGGATCTTCTTTTCCACCTAAAAAACAATTTTAAAAAATAAATGAACTCAATCATTCATACCACACACTTGGTTCTTTTTAAGTGCATAGATATATTTGGTACGTTTAAAAATAGAATTTTGAAAGTGAGGGTCTTTAAAACTATGAGGTTTCTCAATATAAAATTCGACCATCAAAAATAAATTTAGAAAATAATATTTAACATCCATCTAATATAATTTAAAGTTCACATAAGATGATTATGATAATTGATTCTAATTACTTCTAACCAAGATAAAGGGGAAATTGAATCTTCATAATCCATTACTTCATCTTTATTTTCACCTTTTGAAACTAATATGGATTTATTTCATGTTATTACACCTTGATCATCATGTTTGTTTTTAATTACCCATTTAATTCCAACAATTTTTTTTGAGAGGGTCTAACAACCAATTACCATACTTGTTTCCTCTTGTGGTAGTTTAACTCTTCTTGCATATCGAAAACTAACTTTCATTCGATAAATATTATTCTACAATCTTGGTCTCTATCTAATATAAAAAGGTAGAGAATTTTTCTATGTTTCCTGTATTTCTTATCATTCTAAATCCTTCATCTAGGATACCTATAACTATTTATAGAGAATGGTATTTAAGGTTTATAGGTTGTCTAGGAAGCATACTTTCTCATTAATTAGTATCAACCCATATAGGATTTGGTTCAAAATTATAAATTTCCAAATCACCATCTTTATTGTCATTAAAGAGAGGTTTAGGTCTCAAGTCATTGAGAGAATCAATAATCTCATTAGTTTGAGTCATTTTGTGATCAAAAGGATCAGTGTCATTAAACATCACATAAGTTGATTATTAAATAGACCTTGACCTTATGTTGAAAACTCTATATGCTTTGGAAGTAATAAAATAACCTAGGGAGATACCTTCATCAGATTTTGGATCAAATATACCAAGATTATCCTTGGTGTTTAAGATTTTAACCATAAATCAAAATATTTTAAAGTGTCTAACCTTGGTTTTCCATAGTTACATAACTCATATTTTGTTTTCTTTAAGATGGGTCATATTAAAACTCTGTTAATGATATAATATTTAGTGTTAATAGCTTAATCCAAAAAATTAGTGTGCTTACCATTTTCACATAACATAGTTCTAGAAATTTATTGAAAATCCATATTGTTCCTTTCATCAAAATTATTCTATTGAGGTGTCCTAGGGGAAGAAAAATGATGTTTAAGACCTTATTTTGTGAAATATAAATTAAATTCATGATTCTAATATTCTTCCCCATGGTCACTTCTCAAATTCAAAATTTTTTCATGTTTTTTATTTTGAAAACGTTTACAAAAATAAATAAAAGTAGGAAATGATTCACTCTTAAGTATCAAAAATTAAACCCATTTAAATATTTATAAATGTTTTACAAAAGCATATAAAATTTATTTTCCATCAAGACTTTTAGTTATAGCGGGTCTGAACAAATCCACATAGATAATATCTAGAGGTATAGATATAGAAACCTATTTAATTGGTTTAAAAGAAGCCTTTTTTTTATTATTCATTTTACATGAATGACATAGTTTATTTTTATCCAATTTAGAATCAATAAAATACAAAATTAAATATCTCTTAGAAATCCTTTTGAATGATTGAATATTACAAAGTCCAAGCCTTATATTCCAAATCTATGATTCCTAAATTTCTCTATTCAAACAATTTTAATTTTGTATACACAAAGAATTAAGATCTAAAGTATTGATGTTATCTGCTCATGGTGATTTAAACTTGAGATACTTATCTTTGAAAACTAAGCATGCATTATTAGAAAAATAAACTAAATAAACATAATCACATTGTTAAGAAATTATTATTAGGTTGTGATTTAAACCTTTAATGTAAATTACTTTTTTGATGAAGTTAGATTTTCAGTTTTCAACTGATCCAATGCTAACATTTTCTTATTTTTAATTGTGACCAAATGTGACATATCCTCCATCATTCTTGGATAGTGAGTAAACATTTGAGTAATATACACTCATATTTCTTGAACAACAACTATACATAGAAAATTTTTTATTTCTAATAATGTGGTTTTTCCCCTAAATTAACAGATCAAATAGAAAGATTATTTGGTAACCAAATACCCTTGGGTAAAACAATTTTATCTAAAAAATACTTGGGGATACAAATCTATTTATTTCTTTTATAAAAATTAGCAACATATTTTGAGAAATTTTTTGTCAGAAAATCAATTTTAATTCCTAAAAATTGAGAATTTTTCAAATTACATATATTAACATAAGGTCCTACATATCCAAAGTAAAAAAAGTTAATTTTGGAGATTTTTTTTTATTTTTAGAACTTGGAACAAAATAGTTTTTATAAAATTTGGGCTTTTCAATATGATTCATATTCTAAATTTTTCATTTTTGAGTTGATTTTGAAAAACAATTTTTTTAGGTAAGACCCCCCTAGTGAAAACACATGAAACATATTTAAAGTATTAAAACTCCCTTTGTAGGTTCTTAATTGTGCTAAATTTTTCAATACATGATTTAGTAAACTTTTCTCATTGATTTTTATAATCTAAAAGTAGTGCATTTATGGTCTATTATTAACTAAAGTTTTTTTACATGAGTTACTAAGATATTTTTTTTTATTTTTATACCTTTCATATTTAATTTATAACTTATTATAATATTAATTTAATTTTTTATATGAGAAATTTTAATTTTATGATTTATAGTCATGATCATAAGAATAATTAGAATGTTCCTCATCTGAATTATTTATAAACCATGTGTGGGAATTTTTATTAAGAGCATAATATTTTGATTATGAGGCTTTAAATTCACTAGAGTATTTAGAATCACTCCACATGGTCTTTAAATATTTCTTGGATATATTCTTATATCCAGTGTTTTTGAAGTTATTTTTATCAAAATTTTTATTTTTAGGAAATTATGGATAGTCTGGATTAATATGTAATAACTTATTACACTCATAACATCTTACTTATTTATACTATTCACCACGATTCATGTACTTGTTTAAGGGTTTTTTGAAACTTATTCTCTTATTATAGAACTTTCTAAACATTTACAAAAACTATGCAAGTTAAAAATTTGATCTAGAATAGTTTGAGAGGTCTTATTCATTAGATGATTTAGAGATATGTATACCCTTGTTCTTTTTTTCTTCTTTATAATTTCAAACCTTAAAAGTGGAATTTTATTTATTAACCATTTTATATTCTCCTGCTTTATCTTCCATTTCATCTTCATACATTATAATATTTCTAATGAGATATTTTATTTCAAAACTCTTAACCTCTATAGATTTTCTAATGGAAGATGATATTCCACTCCATTTTGGTGAAAAAATTCTTAGAAATTTTATCACATGTTTGGGATAAGTAATTGGTGTTCCTAGAGTAGAAACAATATTCAAAATCTCTGGGAGTCTTCTATTCAACTGAGTAATTCTTTCTCCTTCAACCATTTTGAATTTTTCAAACTTAATACTGGTTGTATGATATCTAAGGGCCTTAACATTATATGTACCTTCATATGTAACTACTACAGGAGTCTACATTTCATGAGATATTTAATATTAGGAAACTCAATTAAACTCCTTTGGACCGAGTCCACTAATTATATCATTCACATATTTGTAGTTCATATCATAGATTGCTACAGTGTCAGCATCCCATATTTCTGCTTGTGTCTTAGGAATTTATGTGGATTTAATGATTTAATATAAAACATTAAGATGAGGTTATTCAAATAGTTGGTTAGTCTTTCCTTTCATGAACCATAATTTTCTACATGAAAGTAAGGAGTTTTAACCATTGAAATACCTTCTCTGTTATCATCCATAACAACCATTTGAAAGAATATCCTTGGACTTTATACTTTTATAGCTATAAACTCAATAGTAATGATCTATAGTAATAATTATTATCCCAAATAATGTATAATTCAAAACTCCATCGAGTGGTGAATTGAGTTTATAAAATTTTCTTTACTTTAAAATAACCACTTTAGGGTTTCCGAGTTCAAATATTTTCTTTAATAGAAATATATTGTGGAAATACAAAATATTAGTGGAAATAGATTAAAAAATAGATACTTATAGTTTTTTAGGGAACATAAATCCCCTATTCCACTCCACCAACACTCTACTCCATGAGTTTGGTGATTTTCAATATGATAACCCTTTTTCTAGGGGTTCCAAGTTGAGAACTAGAAGTTGTTACTTATTATAAAGGTATAAGAGATTTAAAATAGGCACTCCAATTAAAATACCTATCCATGTACTTAAAGTAATCACTTCTAATGAGTATAAAAAAAATATGGATTGATGAACTTTAAAGAGCTATTGTGGTGGATAATTGCAAGAAGTAACTGACAATAGATGAAGATACTTCCCAAAAAGATGATGATATTCAAAGTATATATTTGGGTTAACTTCAATTGAAACTAATTTACTTGTAAGTGAAGCACATGATCATTTTATTTGATCTTTTATATGTAAAATAGTTTTTTGTTACCATTATTAGAGTATTCGTATGCATGTACTTATATGTATTAATTTATAATTTTTCTCTATGAATTTTCATTAAGAGGATAAATATCTCTATTTACATATCCCCTTTTATTTTGAACTTAATTACACAAGGTAATAACAATGGTAGAATTGATATATATTCAAAATTTAATATGATAGGATCTTAGTAGATTGCATCCATTCCATCCAAATATAGAATACACTTCTACATTTGTGATTTTAGATATATTCTTATTCTTCATATATTTATTTTCTGGAAGAAAGATAAAATTTATATAAATTGAAACTTCGTTAAATAGAAAAATAATTTTATTAAAAGTATAAAATCATGAAATGACTTATTAGATTCTTATAAAGGTAATCCTGACAATCTTAATAACAACTAGTTCCTCGTAAGATATCCAACTGATGGTACTATTCTTATAAGATAAAATTCAGAGATGATTTGTAATATAAAACAAATATTTTAATTATATTGTGCATAAGATTTGAATTAAACATTGGGTAGAATAATTTTCTTCATATGTTAAATATGTTACTGAAGAGTGATGCTCATCTTTCAAAACTTCTTCTGGAACTCAAAAGATAATTTTTTTGAGAATAAAATTTTCATAAAATAAAGGCTTTTCATATCTATAATCTAACTATAATTATGACTTTGATAATGTGGTAGGAAGTAAATTTTCTTCATAATATATTATATTACGTAGTAATATAAACTTTCAACATTGAGTATTTTTGATTTTGATAAAACATAGAATAATTCTTCCAAACTTAGATTCTCATAAAATAAAATACTTTTTTTTTGTAGATTGAAATTTTACTCGGTGTAACATACTCACATGTAGTTAGTGTAAGATAATTTTATTATAAAATATATCATTTAAAACACTTAAGTTAAACTCATTATAAAAAAATAAATAATTACGAGCCATCAAAACATATAAAAATGAGAAATGTTGGAACAAATTAAGTCAATCCAACAATCTGGACTAGCCATAATGGTTAAATTTATGGAATGAATCAAGAAGCCCAATTTTTATTGAAATATGTAATATTATTGAGGATATATATAATCATATTTGGTAAAAATTTGATGTTCTAACTTAACCATATAAATGTCCTAACATAATCAATAATATCTAGCACACAATTTTGTTTGGGGTTGAAGAATAACTCACCATTTTTGACATTTATCCAAATCTAATTTCCTAATTAAGCTAAAAGTTTGTGGGTATAAATTAAATTTTTATTCTCACAAATTTTTAGAATATTTTTATTTGATATGAAGGAATATTTTTCTCCTAAAATCCATTAAAATTCATTCTATGTAAAAACTCAGGATATTTCTGGACAACAACACATGGTTTAGAAAAACAACATTATCATTGGATCCAAAAATCCTACAAACACCAAATTTGGAGGGTGAACATTCCATATATATATATATATATATATATCTTTTAAGTATATTGTTTAATGATAATAAATTATTTAAGTGGTTAAATGGTTAATCAAAATTGAAGGACTATTTAGAATGGCATACATTTCACCACCATGGGATATAAATACATTCCCCTATTATTCTTGAAAGGGTTTGGAACTTAAGAACTTAGGAGTATATATTTTAATTACCTATCCTTTCTAAATTCATGTAAGGACCATAAAAAATTATGTTTCTACTTAAGATACCTTTAACATACTCTTTATTTTCTTGTACTTCAATTGTTTTCAATTGAAATTGTTTAAGTGTGATTGTAATTTAAATGGATGTTTAATTCAGGCTTTATCATAATATTCAATTATACCTATAAAAATTGTATTATAGAATTTTAATGGTCTTAAAATAGTTTAAATCACGTTGAAAACCCTTCCCTCTTTCACTTTCTCATTCAATCTCATGAGCATGTTTAACTCCCTTCACCATTCTTGTGTGTGTTTGACACATGAATATTTTATTACCATGTTCATTTTATTCTTATATTAACTCATAATCATAAAAATACTAAATAATATCTCTAAAAATATTAATGGATGGTTAAATAATCCATTTCAGTGATTAATATTTTGGGGATGTTAAGTAATTGAGATCTTTTTCTCATTTAATATTCTTTAAATTGACATTGTGTATTTTGAGATCAAAATTTCATAGATTAAAAACATATTTTGTTTGAAATACTGATTACATGGATTATTGGAACCATAAGTACATATGGGTCCATGATATATCTAACCTTTCATAAATTATAATTAATAATGATTAGAACCCTAGTTGAGGCTTGGATTACAACCAAAAAAATTGGGAATTCTGTTCAAAATCACCTCATAAAGTGGATGTTAATTTAATAAAATGTATCTATAAGATCAAGGTTTTATTAAGATTAAATCCCCAATAATTAGTTCTAGTAAACTATTATCAAATTTTAAAATTAAACTTAATCCAAAATTCAGGTTCTCCTAATCTCTATAAAAATTCCGCTCATTTACAAGAAAAAAATACAATTGGATAAAAATATAGTTATTTCACTAAGGATTCAACTCGAGTGACACTATACTCATTATAATAGAAGACTAAGACTTTGAATAGTATATATATGAAAATTTTCCATGCTCAACATTCTTATCATTTCATCTCCTATAGTTAAGAAATTTTTACTTCTGACACACCCTCTCATGAACTGTGATTATTTTTTTCAGTATGCTCATTCTTATTATCATTAGAATAATGTTTTGAATGATTTTAACTATTCTAATTAAATATAATAACATTAGAAGTTTTGGTATAAAAATGAATATAATTATTATAATTTTTTTCTTAACATGATTATTTATAATAGTTTCATATTACATCAATTTTCCAATCAAATCAATAAGGATCAACTTAGTTATATTCTTAGTACCATAAATCATTTTTCTTTTTGACTCCAATTCATATGGAATTATATCAATGATTTTATTAATTATATGATATTCATTAATCTCTTATGTAAAAGGGATTGAAATATATTAATGATAGTTGTAAATCTCAGATGTGTCTGTGCAACCAAATTTCTATGTAGAAAATTAAAACACTAATTGACTTCTCTTAACATCACTCTCTTAGTTTGAAGAACCTTTGGAATTCTAAAATGTGTAATTTCAGGATTTTTCTAAACTTCTCAAGAATTTATATAAGAATATACTTGACTGTATATATTACATTGTATAACACAAAAAATATTATTTCAATGTATGAAATTCAAGTAAAACTCGGATATCTCCTCATGACTAAAGCTTATAATCTATTTTCTGGAGTATGATATTCTCCAGTTGACATGAAATGGTTATCAACCCCAATATTAATTAAATATGTTTCTATACTGGATAAAATTATTAGTTTGTTTAAAATTAAATCACCCACCTTTCATTGAAACTTCCATATTTGGGACAATTTATTTATTTTAATTTAGTCCCTTAAGAAAAATAACCACAAAACTGATTTAAAATATCATTTAAAACCTAATTACCTTGATAAAATTGTGAAGTTATGTAAGGAACCATCCTTCAAAATTATACATTATAGCGATTTAAAACTATAATTCACATTATAATATCAAGGATATTTTTAGTTTAGAGTTTTAGAGAATTACGAATAACACTTACATGGTAAAACCATAAATTACAAGTGGAAACATCGACACGGTATCCATTTTTTCCATTAAACCAAAGTATTTAAAATAAAACATGAATTCTTTTCATAAAAAATATTCACAACTTTCAACTTGAATTATTATTTTATATTAACCATGATTAAAAAATTTAATTTTTTTTAAATTATTCGGATGAGTAAAAAAGATAATAAAGTGAAATAAAAGAAATAAAATCACTATTCTATTGAAAAATCATAAAAACATTTTCTTAAAAACAAAACTTTTTACCCCAAAAGGGAATCATACATTTCAAAAATATCATTATCATACCATTTTTATAATCAAAATATTTATATGAGAACTCATTAACAATCATATAATGGTTATGTTGGTATATTGGGACATAATTTTCCATATCATACTTACAAATTTATTTACCAATATGTTCAACTTTCATCTCCAGGGTACCCAATGCATTGGAGGTTACAACATAACCACCCATTTTTGATTTATCATAGAACCATTCATCATTGGTTAAAAAAATAACAAAAAATCCTTGTATTATCATGGAACCAAAAATAATTGTTTTATAATGTAACCACCCATCATCAAAAAAAATTTACAAGAACTATATATAATAAATGAATTCCTGCATCCTAAAAACTAATCATATCACTTCATGGAGGTGGTAGTCCACACATACACAGGAATGATGTTTTAATTTTTTTGTTCATGGAATAGTAAAAATGTAAGTGATATATTATATTTTAAGAATGATAAATATGTCATGAATATCATATATAAAAATTAATTTCAACATTATAACCATTCTTGAGCGATGATTATGGAAAAATAATTGCATCATTTTGGGAGGTGGTAGTCCACCGTACACATGGATGATGAATTATTTTCTAATTTAATATTAGAGTAGATAGATATGGGTCATTATAAAAACATAATAAAATGTAGTTATATTAATTATTATGTATTTATTATTATATCATGGTTCAATATTATTTGAGGTATGTATAGAAATAAAATAAAACTAAAACTTTCAGATTAAACTATACATCTTCTTTGAAAAACCTCTTTTTATTCACACCTTATGACCTCTAAGCTGGGTGTTATTCCTAAAAAAAGTCCTAAAGAATGAGGTAAGGGATTATATAAAGGTATTTTTTCAAGGATTTACAATATGAAAATGGGTTTTAAGTGGGAATAAATGAAAATAAGAGGCACACTTTTATAAGAGAGTGGAGGTGCACGATTGACATTTCTCAAAATATTAAATTTATATAAATAACATTTCAATTAAAATTGAATAAAAAGTGAGTTTTTTAGAATATAATATTATTATGGGTATAAATATGCTTATAAAATAAAAAATATATAAGTATTTTTATATTTATATCCTTATCATTTTTATTTAACTGTTATTTATCCCCTTTAACTCTTACCATGTCGTCATATATTTTTTACTTCTTGAGGTTCAATACAGTTACTATAAAATGAAAAAGCCCCATAAATGGACTATGGTTGATATTTTAAAATTAATTATAATAAATTGGCCTAATTTAATATTTTTATGAATTTTATGTCATTAAATAAAGAAATATTTGTTATAAAATATAAATAATGTCAATTTTAGAAACTATTAATTACTTTGAGTTTAATAAAATCAATTTAACACTTATAATTTCAAAAATATATTTTATTATATCTCCAAAATTTGAAATTAATCTATAATTTTTTTATCACATTATTTATTCTAAATTATATTTTTATTAATATTTTTATTATCATTTATTTGATTTTTCTAATAAGTGAAAAATTACTGCATCAACATTGTGAAAACATTTATGAAAATTATTTATTCTATAAAAATTAAAAAAAATTACCATGATGAAGATACATATTTTTTCTTCTAAAATAATATTTATAGCCTAACATATACTATGAATAACATAATATTAAGTATTTTACATATGTTAAAAACAAGAGTGTGGCATGTTTGATATTTCTTAAAATAAAATACTATACATTTTATAATCATATCTAAGTGTCCCCAAAAGTTAGTAAATCTGAAAATTGGATAATTATGGTCAATATATACTCATAAATTAATATTTAGGTATGTATTTGGTTCATTTAATAGCTCTTGTCATTTTACATTTAACCTAAATTACAAGATTTACCCTTTACCATGGTAATAAAAATTACTACGGTTAATATTCATATTGACCCAATTCAAAAGGGGAATAATTAATAGATATAAAAAAACAAATTCAAAATATGTAATCCAATATTCAAAATTCAAATCACAAAACTTTAATTATTTAATTTAAAATTAAAATGAAAAAATACAATGAAAAACATTTTTACGGAAAAATGACCTTTTTAAATATAAAATGTGTTTAATGTAAAATAAAGTATAAAATCCATTTACAAAGTGATAATTGTATTAATTTAAATAAAAATAAACTTATTAAAATATAAAATTAATCCATAACATATTTTTCATATAAATACTTTAAAATAAAATAAAATATTCAATAAAAATCAGTATTTTCACTATTCCTTGAAAAATAAACAATTTCATAAAATTCTCAAAAATTAATCTTAATATAATTTTTTCATGTTGAATTTATAATTGAAATTAATTTTTTCAAATAAATTTTCTAAAATTTTCTGAAATTAATTATAACAATCATTAATAAAAAGAAGTGAAAACCATTTTGTAAGAAAACATATTTTTGAATATTGAAATGAAATTTCTAAAAATCATGTACTTATTTAAAATGAATTAATTAATAAATTAGAAATGAGTAATACCATTATATATTTAATAATTCAGTTAATATTATTCATTCCCACTAATTTAATATCTGGACTTTAACGGTCACATTTAAATTTTATTTAGTTGTTTGTTTAAGCTTGCAGTAGCTTATGTTGTACTCTATCGAATATAGTATTTCATTTTAAAAATATCAGGATTTTACAAGTTATTTTCAAAAATCTCATGTAATTTTATAAAATTTCTTATTATGTAGTTTGAACTATTAACTCGTCTCATTCCACCCAAATATGTTTAATAACACATGAATAATTAATTTTTATTTAGAAACCCATTTTCTCATATTCTCTTATTTATTCTTAAATAACATATGAACACCTTGAGATATAAATTAAATTATATATGTTTTTATTTTGAATAAAATATGATTTAATTTATTAATTATTATATAATGATCATTTAGGCTTGAATGTTCACCAACCCATAAATATGGCCCCCAATTTATCCTAAACTTTTGTTTATCTAAATTAGTGAAATTTATATATACACTTTGTGAGTAAACCTCTAGGACCTTATCTCTATTTTAGTGAATCCTTTTTATTAAAAACAAGTGATATTTTTAATAAATAATATTCTTTTAATAGATAAGGATAATTCATATATATGTTAACCTATTACAGACACTCGCTATGTAATATAATTATGTAACTACATGGGGCATTATTAAGGTTCAGGTTGGGGAAATGAGGCATGATTTATTTAGAATTAGTGTGATGAATAGGGTTTTGAGAGCCTCTAAGGTGGTTCTTGTTTCAAAGGTGACAAAACCTAATTCTCTCAATTATTATAGGACAATTTTTCTTTACAATATTTTCAATAAAATCCTCGTCTTCCATATTAATAGAAGACTTAGCTGTGTTATTCCAAGATTGGTCTCAGAGCTATAACATGGTTTTGTGTGAGGGACAGGTATCAAAAGGGAAATAGGAATTGAAAATGAAATTGTGGTGTATATTAATAAAAATATGTTTGGATCCATTTTTATGATCAAGGTGGGCATAGATAAAGTGTATGATTAGTTAGAATGGAGTTTCATTATAAGGGTATTAAGGGGAATCATTTTTCATGAATGGTTTTGTGATCTATGCTTCAAATTTTACACATCCCTATGGAATATAAATTTAATTAATGGGAATGGTATTTAACTTTTTCAAATCTATGCATGGTGTAAAGAAATGATATCACTTGTCTCCCACCTGTTTATTCTGGCTCAAGATTCTATTAAAAGGAACATTAAACAAATATTGTAGGAGGGTAGGATAATTCCATTTAGAAATATGTTTGATTGTGGAATTGTGTCTCAATATATGTTTATTAAAAAAATTATTTTAATTATTAATGGAATGAAAATTTCATTTAATGAGTTAAAAAAATATGTTAGAACATATGGAAAATTGAGTGGCAGTGGGTTAACCAAATGAAGAGTAGTATGTTAATCTCCATAAAATGTTCAAATAGAAATACCATGATAATTCAAGGAAAATTAGGAATGAAAATTTGGAAACATAAAATCGATATCCTCATATATACTATATCAAATAGAAGTGTAAAAAATTCATTAATTGAAGGTGTCATTAACTGGATCACATAAAGGATCTATGACTTTAGGAATAGATTCCTCTCATTTGGAGGATGGATTACCTTGATAAATACTACACTTACTAATATGCTAATGAATGTGTTATCTATAATAAATGTGTGTAAGTGGACAATTTAGAAGCTATAGAGCCTCATGAAAACCTTATTATGGGTTGAAAAATAGTTAGGATGACACCACTGGGCATCATAGAAGTGAATGGTGAGGTAGATCGATGAATTTGGTATTGACCTTTATGGAATGTTGGAAACCATGTAGTCCATATAGGAAAAATTTCCATGGGATGTCATTGAATTGAATTTGTTATGGGATAAATTCATGATAAATATATACATAGAATATTGGGGTGAATAGGCAAGCTGAATCAGGATATTTTCAAGCCTTTCACAGTGCACAAAAGATCAATTGGAGGAGCTTAAGGATGATTTTTGGTGGGTCGTGGATTGTAGGGATATTAAATTATAGAAGGAGAATTGGGATATATAAACACTATATTTTCCATGGTTCCTAGTTCTAAATATCTCATACAAGGAGGCCATCAGGTTTTTTATTTCAACAAAGATGTTATTAATCAGAATTACAAGAACATCTATAAGAGTATTGGTCTTGTATATGAACTAGATAGGTTTATTTTTTTTGGTTTTATCTTCATGTGGATTTTGTGGTTTAGAATTTTAGATAAATGGTACATATAAGAAGGGGGATGGATGAATGAAGACAAAAAATAGTAATAGGGTTATACAAGTTAAGATTAAATATAAAGTGTGTAGAATGAGGAACCATGAACTTTATACAGATAAGAATGTGTATAAGAAGGGTGTGTTCTTAGATATCTGATGCTAGTGTTATGCATTACCACAACATGAATTAACCTCACATTTATTTTTAAAAGTTTATTTTTTAAAGGGGATATGAAATTATATGGGAAAGGTTATAAAAAAATATGGGAGTGGGGAATAAATGTAGGAGGTTATTATGGCATGGTTCTGGGTTACTGGCCAGTAAGAAGTAAAGGTGAAGATAAAGGGTGTTGTTTTTTTGTCTATGTTGGAACCAAAATGTAGAGTGTATAAGATACCCTCCTATCTTATTTCAGGTTTGGGTGAAATAATATTTGGCAAAACTTGGTTATATAATTAATGGTGGCGTTCCCTCTACTATACTAATAAGGTTTCTTCCAAGGATAAACAATAATATAGAATGAGATCAATGTAATTAGGAATGATGGATTAAATAGAATCCACCAAACATGGGGATGAAATTGAATGTGGATGGCTCATGTGTCTCTAGAAACATAAGAAGGTCCAGTCTAGTGAGTTATAATATGGGTTTGATGATTCTAGGCTTAGAATCCTTTTATGGGAAAGGTAATTCTATTAGAGTAGAGGTAAGAGATATGAAAACTGGTCTATTACTATGAAGGCTATACGATATCATGATTATGGAGGTCAAAGATGATTCCACTATGCTACTAGGGATCCTTCATTGGAAGGAAAAATTTCCAAGGGAGTTTTCTTAATTCATTTGGAATTTTAGGATGTTTTTTAACCCAAGAGTAACTTTTTTTCACACCTAGAGGAAAAAGAATCTTGTTGTTGATGCTTTGGCCAATAAAGGGAGTCTATGAGAGAGAATTATATTATACACTTTCATGTGGTCCTTACTTAATGATAGTAATATAATTGTTAGGAGTGATTCCCTTTATATTCTTTATTTCTATCACCACATGATTTGGGTGATTATTTTGTTTTTTTCTATTTATAATTAACAAAAAGTTAATATTTAGTCACTATATAATATAATCTATTTGTCCATGATACATCTAGAAAAAGTATGAATACTTTGTGTCATAATCCTTTAATTATTTATTTATCTTTATTTGACTGTATTGGATATATAATCCTTATAATACCATGGATATAGATTTTTTCAAGGAATTATACCCCAATAAAAGGGTTGAAGATAACTTCTTCATATACTTGGAAGTGGAAAATCTGATCTTGATCATTCATTTATTATCATACCATTAACAACACACCTAATGCAAGATTCTTCTCCATAAATATAAAATGTTATTTTTTTCATCACGAATGAAAGTATGTGAATGATCATATTCATTTATAATGATATCAAATTGAGATACCTATATACATTATCATAGATGAGATAATTTATTGCCACCTATAGCCTGTGGTGTTTGTATTGATGGTTCAGTCTTCCTAAAACCCTATAAATGAGATCACCATGTGAGATGATTATGGAAATAAGTATTAATGCTTATGATACCCAACACTTGATAGTCATAAATCATCCATGTTTTTTCAAATTGATATATCTATACCAAAGAGTATATTTTTAAGATTACTTTCATAATATCTTTGGGTTCTTATTATAGTTGGGAACTACTATAATATTATAATATGAAATTTAATATAAGAAAATTACCATTTATAGTATATGAAAATGTATTTCACTATCATAGAAAGGATATAAAATGTATAAACTATCCTATATACTTGATGTGGCAATAGAAAAGTATAAGTTTGAGTTGGTTCTAGGTCACCCTCTCTCACAACATACATAAAATGAAAAATTTATAGGCTATGAAGAATGATACTCTAACATGTTTTATACTTTTTTTCTAAAAAATAGCTTTTAATACTTTTTAATATTATAAAAACATGCATATAATTGATATTTTATGTATTATAGTTGATAATATTTGATGTGATATACAATTTTAATGAAATTTCTTTGATATTATATAAATTATATTATAAAGGGATCATACCTATCAACAATGAGGAGCTACTGAGAATATGAGTGATGCCCCAGGGAACAAAATATTCTGGATAATTATGTTTTTGATATCCATGTGATAAAAATTATGCGATATGGGATCTAATATAATATACAAATAATGATTCATAATTTTAGAGACAAAATTCTATTTTTTGATGCTAGATCTCATGAATATGAGGATCAGTTTTAGTAGAATAATTTTAAATTCTAAATTAAACATATACCTTAAACATATATAGTAAAATTTTATTTTAATATTATTGTTTTGAATACATAAATATATTTTGGGGATGTTACATAAACTATTTCGAATAATTATTTAACTTTGATAAGATTTTAAACACTATTCAACTAACAATTTTATACTAGTATGATAATGTTTATTAAAGCATGAGATTTTTTTGGATCTTGAACAAGGGGGTTTTTTATCCTAGATTTTGAAAAAAATTTGACTAATATTATTTTATATTTTTAAAAAACTGGTGTCTAATACTAATATCAATGCTTAAGGGTTCAAGATCAAGATTTTACATGATATTTTCTTATAGATTATTTTAATAATCTAACAACCAATGAGAAAAAAATAAAAGATATGATGATATAAGGGGATAACATGTTGGGAGTTTAAGTCTTGGGTACTTTTCATCCTCAATATAGTGTGGGTAATACTTCTTTTAGTAGATAAAACATAAAATAGAATGACTTTAGAATGTTAAGTAGTTAAAGGGGATCCATGAGTATATACTCAAATTTTTCTCAATAAATAAACCATGATGGGTGTTTTAAGTGTACTGTAATGGGGAATATGAATCCAATATATCCTATTATACCTTGACCATTCCATTAGTGTTGAATATTGGGTTATTTATAAATCTATTGATAATTTGTTTCTTTGGAATCCATTAGTAAAGCATCCAAACAAATATGAGGGTTGTGTGTAACAACAAGAATGCTCTAGAATCCTACATTTTTATCTCATATTAGGAAAGGAGTAGTACCTTGAAGAAAGTATAAAACTTATTCTTGGAAGGATTAAGTTTGAATCTTTATAGTAAAGGAAATTCTAGCTCAATCAGAAGAAATTATTGAACTCCACATCATACATCATTTATTACATGTAGTTTAATCTATACTTTATTTAATATTAATTTATCTCATTACATTATATATGAATGAGTAATAAAACAATTTTAATTTTTAATGGAAATAATTAACTATTTGACAGGGATTTAAACTCCATCGTGAGAACAAAATGTGTGATGATTTAAATTTACTTATTTTACTATTTGGGTAGTTAATTTTAAAATATCATGGGATTTTTTTTGTCTTCGGGATGAGAACTTAGGATCTTATCATTGGGATGAATTATTTGATGATATATATAAATCACATTTACTATTAATATAAAATATTTTATTTTTTTTATCACATTGGACCATTCACACTTTCCAGAAAGAATGAGATATTAATGTGAGCCAGGAAATCCATATTTTTTGGAATATTTAATATATATCCAATAAATTATGTTAGTTAGTTATTAGGAATATAAAATAATACAACTATGAAAAACTAATTTACTCATTAGATAAATAAACTAATGTAATCACAAAATATGTTTTAGGAATAACTTGAAAATAGATGAAAAGTTATTTATAAATTTATTACTAAGGGAAATTCTAATTTATTATCATTCTTATTGTATGACACCAATAGAATTTTGATAATTTAAACTAAATTTATTTTCTATAAAAATAAGTATTTATTTATAAAATGTGTTTTTATGTTACTCACCATTCCTTTTCACCATGAAAAATTATGGTAGTTTACACTTATGTATTAATTAGGGAAAGTAAACCAAGTTTAAATTAATATTAAAAATAAATTTCCTCATTTTAATTATTTATTCAATCAAATCAAGGATGATACGTGGTTTTCAAATATTAACTTATAATCAGGATACCACCTGCTAAGAGAAAAGGAGTATAATATTCCAAAAATAACTTTTCAATGATGATATTAAGATAATATATTTTAAATGATTCTATTTGGGTATACTAATGCTCACATAGTTTTCAAGGAATTTATTAATATATTTTATGAAAATAACTTGGTAAATTTTATTATAGTAGTTAGTTATGACATTTTTATTTATTCAATATAGAAGGTAGAAAATTAAAGTCATTTTATATAAGGCCCCAGCCTTAAACCTTACTTAAATCTTGAGTTATTACAAGATTACACATTGAGGATCTTTTCAGGTTTAGAGTTTTAGAGAATTAGATCATAAAACTTGCATTACATTCCACATATAAACAAAGTGGTTACATAAAGATAGTATTATTCATTCCCATCAATGGAAACATATTTAAAATAAAACATGGATTCATTATTGACACATCCTTGACACTATCATCATATCATGTACTTTCCCTTGACCTGTGAAAAACATTTCAAAAAAAACATGGGATGAGCATAAAAAGCTCAGTAAGGGATATAAAAATATGGAAAGGAAACATGGGTACATATATAAATAAGGATGAGATCATATTTTACCCATAAAACATAATCACTTTAACATACCTCATCAAATCATGAATAAATCATAGAAATCATAAGACATAAAGGTAACTTGAGGCATTCATAACATTCTTACGTAGGGAGTAACCCTCTTGGTTACGTTTGGAATACCCATCACAGTATATTCCCTAAAATCTCTTCAGAGAAACCTTAATGTTTCACTCCTTCGCATTACCCAATGCATTGGAGAGCTATATCGGGCTCACCCACCCTTCGTTTATCACAGAACCACCCGTCTTCATAATAATGCCCAAGAACCATAACATAATTCATATCACATAAAACATGCATAAAGGAAATCTAAAATTTCCACATTTCAATCACACAAAAAACATTGTGAAAACCATTTTCAATACCAAAATAAAAGAAAAGTAAAACATGGTATTTATTTTTCTTTTAAAAAGAAGGTATGGCTTGTAGAGGAAGCCGAAACTCAGATAACGGTCACGACGGCGGAGAAGTCGTTGTCGCCGCATACGTACGACAAAAACATTCCCTTTTTTCGTTTAGTAAACGATTCGTATAAAAAATATTCCTTTTGAATAAACGTAAAAGTCAAAGGGGTTTATACACCGTATAAAAGAAAGTTGTGTATAAAATAAGATATGCCTCAATGAAAGGAGATTGAGACGAAGTCCCATACCTCGTATCCGACATGACCCAACCATTCTTTAATCTCCTGAATAATAAACTTGAGTTAATATATACTTGCTTAAGAATCTTTTTCAAGTTCATTATTCATTTTATACCATGTTATGAACATCATGTAATCATTTAAGTTAATAATGTTCATTTTGTCGGTATTTGGTTCTTAAGTCAAAAATAGACTTCTTACACTTACATGTTGTCAATTTGGTCATAGGTTCGTTATATCCAGAATGATATTAATGATTTGGATAACATATATATCATATATATTCATCATATACATGTATTTATAATATTACATCACATTTAGAGGTAAGAAATGAAATGCACCGTTCATGGAGACGGTAAGCCGTACGTACGCATGAACGCTACTTCCATTTCTATTTCATATTTTCTGGAATGGAATAATAATGATATAAGAGTATATTATAATTCCAGTATAATAAAATATATAATATCATTAACTTTATCCTTTACACATCCCACATATGGTATTAACGAATCAAATCACTTTCAGGGGGCGGTAGTCCGCACTTCCTAAAATGAAGATATCGTGTTTACCCATAATGGAAACCATAAAGGTATGCCAAAAATGAAAAAAACAGAAGCTTAAGGAAAAAATAAACATATTATATATCATATATAAAAATAGTGACATCATAATGGCCACCTTTGAAGGTGTTAAATGCGTCTTGAACAATCATCGTTTCGGGATGCAGAATTTAGCCATCCACGGAAACCGTATGTTCTTTAACCATTTGATGTAGTTGTGTGAGAGTGTAGCTCAAATAAATATTATAACAACATCCTAGTATATTAAAGATACTGGTTTTGTTACAAAATAATTAAATAAAAAGAGTTTAGGGGGTTGGAGAAGCAAAATAAAACAAATGAACATGAGAGAATGAATTACCTTTAAAAGTGTAACTCCTTTTGATTTGAGCCTAAAGGCTTCCTTTGAAAGGATTCTGCCCAAAGGGAATCCTCTAGGATGGGGAGAGGGATGTGGAGAGAGTAAATGGGCAGGGTTTGGCCAAGCCAAAGTCTTGAGGAGTGTGTGAAATGAGGTACAGGTGGGGGCCTTTTATAAGAGGAGAGGAGGGGCACTTTTGGAAAGTAAAGAAATATTACTTTATTTGAAAATGTGTTTCGGTTTTAAAAGGTCACACATTGATATAATTCGTGGATAAGGTGATAAGGGTTATAAATACACTCATCCGATTGGTTTTGACCATGTGTAGTTCATATATTTTACATTATCTTTCCATTTTATTTAAATCGTCAAATAATGATGTCATCGCTGCATCATTATTATGTCATAAATAATTTAATTTATTTAATGTCTAAAAATCATAAAAAAATACTATGATGTAGGAAATCTTTTTAGATTTCCAATGACTATTTATAATCAAAAATATGATCTTTATAACCCCATGTAAAAATTGTTTTCGTAAAACATATTATGTTTGTGTCATTTTTACTTTTACATTAAATAAAAAGTAATTTATGTCATTTCCCAACCAAAGTGGATCCATGGGGTCCCCAAGTTGACCCATGGCTTGTCTTGGTCGGCCATGACGCAACCAATACGGTTGGGACATGTGTCAAGCTCATCTTATTTTATTAAAGCATTGTTTTTACCTTAAACTACACTAATTACCACTAATCGCGATTAACAACTTAATAAGTTACTATTCACCAAAAAATTATTATAATCTCATTGAACCACATTTTACTTATTAATGACAACCATGTATGTCGGATTTTTAAAATTCAAAACACAATGATGGAAAAATTTCATTTAAACGGAAAATCAGTCTTTATAAGTACCACTTAGTGGTTTCAATATTCATCAAAAATTGAAGTTTTTCAGAAAATTACCAAAAATTCACCCTAAGCTATATTTGATATTACGAATTCAAAAATGAAATCTATTTTAAAAAATATATGTCACATTAATTAGTTTAATAATTAATTCCTGTTTTCAGAGCAAATAGCGTGTTTTTACAAAACAATAAGTATCAAAAGATTGACACCAGTTTAAGTCTAATTTCAAAGTGAAATTGATTCCAATGACCACCATTGGATAAAATGGTAAAAATATATTCTAATTTCACTTCAAAACCAATTCAAAACATAATCTAATCATATAAATAAATTAGGTTAAAAAGCAGTTTTGATGTAAAATGCAGTATTTTTCACTATTCATTAAAAAATGAACATTGTCAGAAAAATACCAAAAATTCACACAAAGTAAATTTTGATTTCCCAATCATAATGAATAAGTTTATTTTGACAAACATAGTTTATAAAATTGTCAAATGATAGATTTAAAAAGGGTTTTCCATCATAAGGAAGTAAAACAATCTTTTAAGAATATTAGTGTATTCCATGCATAAGATTGTATTTATTTTCATCTTAAGCCTCTAAAAAACTATCTTAATCATTAATAGACATAGATAAAAATATCTATTATTCATTACTTACTTGGGATGTTACATCCTTCCCCCCTTTAGAAAATTGCGTCCCCGCAATTTATTTACTTATCAAATAAATGGGGGTACTTATCCCTCATTGCATTTTCAGATTCCCATGTTGCCTCTTCAATCATGTGGTTTTTCCACAAAACCTTTACCTGGTGAATCACCTTATTCCGTAACACTTGCTCCCTGTGGTCAAGAATCTGGACCGGTTGTTCCTCATAAGATAGGTTCTCTTCCAGCTGAACTTCCTCTGGACTCAAAACATGAGATGGATCTGGCATATACTTTCTCAACATCGAAATGTGAAAAACATTGTGTACCTGAGATAAACTCGGAGGTAAAGCCACTCGGTATGCAACTGATTCAACTCTCTCCAGAATTTCGTATGGTCCAATGAACCTTGGACTCAACTTTCCTTTCTTACCAAATCTCATCACACTTTTCCAATGAGAAACCTTGAGAAAAACATGATCACCTACCTCGAATGATAGATCCTTTCTCTGGTTATCCGCATAACTCTTCTGCCTACTCTGAGCTGTTCTCATGTGTTTCTGAATCAGCTGAACTTTTTCTGCCATCTCTTCTACCAATTCCGGTCCCATCAACTTCCTTTCACCCACTTCATCCCAGAAAGCTGGAGTTCGACACCACTTCCCATATAACGCCTCAAATGGTGCCATCTGTATACTGGAATGAAAACTGTTATTATATGAAAATTCAACCAAAGAAAGATGTTGGTCCCAACTTCCCTGATAATCCATAGAACAAGCTCGTAGCATATCCTCCAATGTCTGAATTGTTCGTTCTGACTGCCCATCTGATTGAGGATGAAAATCTTTACTAAAATTTAATTCAGTACCCAACGACTTCTGAAGGCCTTTCCAAAAGTTAGAAGTAAACCTGGGATCACGATCCGATACAATTGAGAGAGGAACTCCATGTAACCTGACTATCTCTTTAAGATACAAATGGGAAAGTTGATCAAGAGAGAAGGTATCTCGTATAGCAAGGAAATGAGTAGATTTGGTCAAGCGATCAACAATAACCCAGATTGCATTATTACCTCAAGATGTCTTCGGTAATCCAACAAAAAAGTCCATGGATATATTCTCCCATTTCCACTCTGGAACTGGTAAAGGCTGAAGCATCCCTTTCGGTATCTGCCGCTCTGCTTTAACCTGCTAACAAGTCAAACACTTCACAGTAAAATCAGCAATATCTCTTTTCATTCCATCCCACCAGTAATACTCCCGCAGATCTCTATACATCTTAGTACTGCCCGGATGAACCGAAAACGAAGAACTATGAGCTTCACATAACAAATCTCTCTTTAACTGTGAATCACAAGGCACACACAATTTCTTCCCAAATATCAAAACACAATCATTATCAATATTGAATTCAGGCAACTTACCTTTCTGAACCAGCTCTACCTTTTTCTGCAACTCATTGTCTTGCTTCTGTGCTTGCTTGATTCTATCTGATAGAGAAGATCTCACTGATACCTGAAACAAAACAAAATGAATTCCTGCACCAACAACTTCTATGCCAAAGTTCATCAAATCCTTAACCAAAGGATCACGTTCCAAACGCAACATTGATAATGAAGCATTAATTTTTCGACTCAAAGCATCAACCACTTTATTTGCTTTTCCTGGATGGTAATGAATTGTACAATCATAATCTTTGATTAATTCCATCCATCTCCTTTGTCTCATGTTTAACTCTTTATGAGTGAATATATACTTTAAACTTTTGTTATCGGTATATATTTCACACTTTACTCCATACAAATGATGCCTCAAAATTTTTAAAGAAAAAACAGCAGCAGCTAATTCCAAATCATGTGTAGGGTAATTTACCTCATGAGTTTTCAACTGTCGTGAAGCATAAGCAATTACCTGATCATTCTGCATTAGGACGCAACCAATTCCTTTCAATGAAGCATCACTGTATATAACAAACTCACCACAAACTTATCCAAGAACTCATGGAAAATTCTATTCATTAAGTCCATGAATACAGCAGGTGCATTGGTTAGCCCAAAAGGAATTACTAAAAATTCATAATGGCCATTTCTCGTATGGAACACGGTCTTCGGAATATCTGCCTCCTTTACCTTCAGCTGATGGTACCCTGATCTTAGGTCAATCTTTGAAAAAAACTGAGCTCCCTGGAGCTGATACAACTTCATTTGATGGCCCGACATCTGCAGATGTAGTTGCAAAGGATTTCACCACCCCTTTCTGCTTGTATTCTAACTGATTCCCATCACTCAATCTCTTTTTCAGACATTCGTTTGCATAGTGACCCATCTCATTGCACTTATAACATTTCACTAACTGTAAATCAAATTTGTTCTTACCTTCACCTTGATCCTTTTCAGTGCAATCACGAGCCTTATGTCCCATCTTACCACATCGGTAGCACTTCCCAGAATTCAGAAGACATTCCCCAGCATGCCTTTTTCCACATTTATCACAAACTGGAGACTTAGTTCCCTTACCATCAGACTTTTTTGAAGAATTCTTACCTTTCTCCTGCCACCTCGGTCTCTTCTTCTGCTGGTTGTTATAGAACACTTGGTCATCGGCAAACTCCATTTCCACCTTCTCAGCACATCGAACAAGATTTTCATAACTTTTAAACTCACGAGAAGCTAATGCCCTTCGATATTTTGGCTTTAATCCTGAGTAAAAACGATTGATTTTACTCTCAAGGTCTCAGATAAAATTTGGATCATACCTTGCCAATCGAGTGAACCTTTCTTCATAGGCAGCCACTGAGTCTTCTTCTTGCCTCAATTACAAGAATTGCTTTTCCATCCTAAGTCGAACAGTCTTAGGAAAATACTTCTCAAGAAACATACCTTTGAATTAATCCCAGTCAAGAGCATCAATCTCATCGGCGTCCCTGATATTTTTAACCACAGACCACCACTAATCTTCTTCACCCTCCAAACGGTAAATAACAAGACTAACCTTTTGATTGTCTGAACACCCCATGACATCAAAAATATTCTCCAGTGCTTTAATCCACACTTCAGCTAGCACAGGGTCAGATGATCCTCTGAATAATGGTGGATGTTGCCTCATGAAATGTTCCACCACTGACATGTTCCTCTACGGTTGGTCTGGCTGATCTCGTGTATGGATACCACCACCATTTATCGCTTGAGTCAACTGCGCCATTACTGCAACAAACTGTTCAGTTCCAATTCCGACCATTTCTGGATGCTGATTCGGAAGGTTATTTCCTTCTGTATGCCTTCCTAGCACTGCTTCCCTGTTTCCTCTGCAGAAAACCATTCAGAACAAACATGTCTTAGATGAAGCAACATGGTAATCTTTAAATGATATATCATTTCAAAAAAAAAAATATTTTTGGATAATCATTTAATAGAATTATAACTTCTAAAGTTATCTAAACCGACCTCTGATACCAACTATAAGGCCCCAGCCTTAAACCTTACTTAAATCTTGAGTTATTACAAGATTACACATTGAGGATCTTTTTAGGTTTAGAGTTTTTGAGAATTCGATCATAAAACTTGCATTACATTCCACATATAAACAAAGTGGTTACATAAAGATAGTATTCTTCATTCCCATCAATGGAAAAATATTTAAAATAAAACATGGATTCATTCTTGACACATCCTTGACACTATCATCATATCATGTACTTTCCCTTGACCTGTGAAAAACATTTCAAAAAAAACATGGGATGAGCATAAAAAGCTCAGTAAGGGATATAAAAATATGGAAAGGAAACATGGGTACATATATACATAAGGATGAGATCATACTTTACCCATAAAACATAAGCACTTTAACATACCTCATCAAATCATGAATAAATCATAGAAATCATAAGACATAAAGGTAACTTGAGGCATTCATAACATTCTTACGTAGGGAGTAACCCTCTTGGTTACGTTTGGAATAACCATCACAGTATATTCCCTAAAATATCTTTGGAGAAACCTTAACGTTTCACTCCTTCACATTACCCAATGCATTGGAGAGCTATATCGGGCTCACCCGCCCTTAGTTTATCACGGAACCACCCGTCTTCATAATAATGCCCAAGAACCATAACATAATTCATATCACATAAAACATGCATAAAGGAAACATAAAATTTCCACATTTCAATCACACAAAAAACATTGTGAAAACCATTTTCATTACCAAAATAAAAGAAAAGTAAAACATGGTATTTATTTTTCTTTTAAAAAGAAGGTAGGGCTTGTAGAGGAAGCCGAAACTCAGATAACGGTCACGACGATGGAGAAGTCGTTGTCGCCGCATACGTACGACAAAAACATTCCCTTTTATCGTTTAGTAAACGCTTTGTATAAAAAAGATTCCTTTTGAATAAATGTAAAAGTCAAAGGGGTTTATACACCGTATAAAAGAAAGTTGTGTATAAAATAAGATATGCCTCAATAAAAGGAGATTGAGACGAAGTCCCATACCTCGTATCCGACATGACCCGACCGTTCTTTAATCTCCTGAATAATAAACTTGAGTTAATCTCTACTTTCTTAGGAATCTTTTTCAAGTTAATTATTCCTTTTATACCATGTTATGAACATCATGTAATCATTTAAGTTAATAATGTTCATTTTGTCTGTATTTGGTTCTTAAGTCAAAAATAGACTTCTTACACTTACATGTTGTTAATTTGGTCATAGGTTCGTTATATCCAGAATGATATTAATGATTTGGATAACATATATATCATATATATTCATCATATACATGTATTTATAATATTACATCACATTTAGAGGTAAGAAATGAAATGCACCGTTCATGGAGACGGTAAGCCGTACGTACGCATGAACGCTACTTCCATTTCTATTTCATATTTTCTGGAATGGAATCATAATTATATAAGAGTATATTATAATTCCAGTATAATGACATATATAATATCAGTAACTTTATCCTTTACACATCCCACATATGGTATTAACGAATCAAATCACTTTCAGGGGCGGTAGTCCGCACTTCCTAAAATGAAGATATCGTGTTTACCCATAATGGAAACCATAAAGGTATTCCCAAAATGAAAAAAACAGAAGCTTAAGGAAAACATAAACATATTATATATCATATATAAAAATAGTGACATCATAATGGCCACCTTTGATGGTTTTAAATGAGTATTGAACAATCATCGTTTCGGGAGGCAGAATTTCTCCATCCACGGAAACCGTATGTTCTTTAACCATTTGATGTAGTTGTGTGAGAGTGTAGCTCAAATAAATATTATAACAACATCCTAGTATATTGAATATACTGGTGTTGTTACAAAATAAGTAAATAAAAAGAGTTTAGGGGGTTGGAGAAGCAAAATAAAACAAATGAACATGAGAGAATGAATTTTCTTTAAAAGTGTAGCTCCTTTTGATTTGAGCCTAAAGGCCTCCTTTGAAAGGATTCTTCCCAAAGGGAATCCTCTAGGATGAGTAGAGGGATGTGGAGAGAGTAAATGGGCAGGGTTTGGCCGAGCCAAAGTCTTGAGGAGTGTGTGAAATGAGGTAGAGGTGGGGGCCTTTTATAAGAGGAGAGGAGGGACACTTTTGGAAAGTAAAGAAATATTACTTTATTTGAAAATGTTTTTCGGTTTTAAAAGGTCCCACATTGATATAATTCGTGGATAAGGTGATAAGGGTTCGAAATCCAGTCATCCAATTGGTTTTGGACATGTGTAGTTCATAGAATTTACATTATCTTTCCATTTTATTTAAATCGTCAAATAATGATGTCATCGCTGCATCATTATTATGTCATAAATAATTTAATTTATTTAATGTCTAAAAATCATAAAAAAAATACTATGATGTAGGAAATCTTTTTAGATTTCCAATTACTATTTATAATCAAAAATATGATCTTTATAACTCCATGTAAAAATTGTTTTCGTAAAACATATTATGTTTGTGTCATTTTTACTTTTACATTAAATAAAAAGTAATTTATGTCATTTCCCGACCAAAGTGGATCCATGGGGTCCCCTAGTTGACCCATGGCTTGTCTTGGTCGTCCATGACACAACCAATACGGTTGGGACATGTTTCAAGCTCATATTATTTTATTAAAGCATTGTTTTTACCTTAAACTACACTAATTACCACTAATCGCGATTAAGAACTTAATAAGTTACTATTCACCAAAAAATTATTATAATCTCATTGAAACACATTTTAATTCTTAATGACAAACATTTATGTCGGATTTTTAAAATTCAAAACACAATGATGGCAATTTTTCATTTAAACGGAAAATCAGTCTTTATAAGTACCACTTAGTGGTTTCACTATTCATCAAAAATTGAAGTTTTTCAGAAAATTACCAAAAATTCACCCTAATCTATATTTGATATTACGAATTCAAAAATGAAATCTATTTTAAAACATATAAGTCACATTAATTAATTTAATAATTAATTCCCGCTGTCAGAGCAAATAGCATGTTTTTACAAAACAATAAGTATCAAAAGATTGACACCAGTTTAAGTCTAATTTCAAAGTGAAATTGATTCCAATGACCACCATTGGATAAAATGGTAAAAATATATTCTAATTTCACTTCAAAACCAATTCAAAACATCATCTAATCATATAAATAAATTAGGTTAAAAAGCAGTTTTGATGTAAAATGCAGTATTTTTCACTATTCATTAAAAAATGAACATTGTAAGAAAAATACCAAACATTCACACAAAGTAAATTTTGATGTCCAAATCATAATGAATAAGTTTATTTTGACAAACATAGTTTATAAAATTGTCAAAAGATAGATTTAAAAAGGGTTTTCCATCATAAGGAAGAAAAACAATCTTTTAAGAATATTAGTGTATTCCACGCATAAGATTGTATTTATTTTCATCTTAAGCCTATAAAACACTATCTTAATCATTAATAGACATAGATAAAAATATCTATTATTCATTACTTACTTGGGATGTTACATTTTAAAATTATTTTAGATATCTTATATGAAAATAATACATATTATAAGTTACCAAAGTAATAATTATAATTTAATATGTGATGTTACTATGTTATGTTGTATTTGGGAAATGAATTTATGTTGTTCCGGATAATTTTAAGGATGTTATGTTTTTGAAAAAACCTAAAAATATTTTTTAAATTTTATATTTCATGGGATTAACAAGAAATTAACAGTGTTTCATTTTTTATTTTTTCAAAATTATGATCACCATGATGACTTTTAATCCAGAAGACTAGATGTTTTAATAGTGTGAAATAATTTAAGAATACCCTTTTTAAGTGAAAATGAGGATTAACTCAACTTTATTTTTGAGATTTCCAAAATGTGGTGATGGATGTGTGGTATAATGCAACGTGTGTAAATAAATATTGAGATTTATGCTTATGTAAGAGTATAAAAAAGTATATTTTGGGTTAAGAAAAATAATACATCTTTAGAAGAACAATCCTATATATGATTTAGTGTTGGATAAAGTATTAAGTGATTTGAAAATCTATATAAATATGGATTAAAATATGGGTTAAAATATATTATATCTCTTTAGGATTTGAATTTGAGATATAAAATATTAGTTAAATATGTCAAAATCATTGATTTTTAACTTTCATATACACCTATAAAGGTCAACTTTGTAGCTAATGATTTTAGTAAAAAGTTTCATAATTTATTAATGTGGTTGAAAATCAATGGAAGATAATGATAAAATTAGATTAATTTCACTTATTTATAGAAAAATAAATAATTTATATGATTCTATATTTGATGAAAAAACCTCTACACTTTTTAAACATGTAAAATAGGGATAATTATATACTTAAAAATAAAAAATCACAATATTTTAAATAGTAGTGATATATTTAATGGATGGAGCCAAAAAATTGACATGACACATTATATTTTAAAATTAATAGTGGTTTCTATTTCTTTAAAAATTTAGTTTTAAAATCCTTCATTCAACATATGATGACTATCCCTGAGAAACAATTATATATAATTATATTAGATTTCTATTCTTGTCACATTGAATATTGACAAGAATATATAGTTTCTTCTCTCATTATTTTACTCATCCTAAGGTTAATTTCAAAAACCAATAAAGACATGTTTATCACAAGTTATTCCCTTTAAAAATTTCAATATAAGGGCATTTATATAAGTTTCGTTATTGAAATAAATCAATAATCACAAATTCATAATAGTATCTAGGATATAATGGATTAACTTACTATTTTAGTCTATTTATTTCATTTTCTAGAGACTTATACTATATAATATTTGGGTAATGTTTATGTGAAATAAGTGATTAGACTTTTTGGGGTCCCTATATCTAGTATTTTGAATTTATATTCGTATTTTTTATATGTTTTTAATGTAGTTTACATTTATATGGGTTTGAAATTGAGGTTTATAAATATGTATCATTAAAAAATGATATATATTTGGAGAGAATGATACAAGGAGTATATGATATTCAGAGATCATATATTTTTCATTTTTTGGGATCATTAGAGGATAATTTTTATTTGATAAAAAGTTTATATAATTTTTTTTAAGTTTCAATTCATATGAAACTATTTAAAGCATTGTTTTCAAAGCTACTGAAAATCACCCTTGTATCTAGAAACATTTTTATATATAAGTTATGATATATGGTATCCTTTCCACATAATTCTTCACCTCTAACCCAAAGGTCCTCCCATAGTGATATAGGGTTATCATTTTAATTTTTTATTCCATCATTCACCTCATTGATTCTCACCTTCATGTGGTGGTCTATGGGTTCACTCCAACTTTACTTTGTTCCCAACTTTCTTCTCCTTTAACTTTTAAATAGTTTCTAACCCTTAATATTTTGTTATATGTTTAACTCTTTAGTTAAGGTTCATTAGTTTTTATCTCCCACATCATTTCATGAGTTTTATATTGATTCCCCCATATTATAGTTCTCACTTGACCTCTATCAACTCATATTCCATCCCAAATTTGTGCTTCCAACTCCATTGAAACATGGCCCCATATGTGATGTCATCTCTTAGTTTTATAATTTAGTCTTCCATAATGCAGTGGTGTTGACTTGGTCAAGTTCCTTGAAAATTTTGGCTCGTTGAATTTTCACTTCAAATACACTAGGCTTTGCTTTTGGATTTTGGTTTGTCGATGATGGTCCTAGATTAGGTTTTATTTTTATTGTTCTCTTAACTTTTATTTCACATTGATATCATTTCTGTTTTCAATATTTAATATTATGTTTGTATTTTTTTAATGTTGATTTCCTTTTTTGGTCCCCTTATTATTTTTCTTTATGCTATTTTTCTATACAGAGGAATTTCCATTGGCCTTTGTCCCTTCTATGGAACATAGTACCCTTGATTTTTACCTATCCAGTATAATCTTAGATTAATCACTTGGTAAGGTTATAGATATATCCTATTTATAGGATTATGTGCACTAACTATGTGGAGGAGACCTCCTAAAATGTTTAAGATGTGTGTTCTAGTATCTTAGTGGGGTGTAGAGAAGTTTCTTTTCCAACCAATATTATGATGGCGAGTCTCATCTTGGTGGAACCTCTAACCATCACCATTATTACTTATTAATTTTTTTTTCTATATTTTCAAGATAGTTAAAGTAGAAATATTAAGGCTGATTTTTATTATGTTTCCTGTCTTTAATTTATCATGGTGTTTCGCATTAGAGAGGCAAATGAAAAATGATGTTACAATAATGAAAGAGTTTGATGTGTGGATTGAGGTGGTGTGTGGAGGAACATATTGTGCTAGTGTTAGGGTTCACATTAGCATTATCCCATCCCACATCAATGTTTATGCTAATTGTTTAGCCTATGAATTGATTTAGGTGTGATTTGGGTATTGGGATGGTCCTTTGGTTGTGGTCCTTTCTACATTTTATCTCTTGGTTTAGGGTGTTGTAGATTTTATGTAATGTGGTTGTCGGTTTTGGATTGGTTATACTTGCTTCCCACTCAACCTAAAATTGTGTATTTTAAAATTTAAAAATATGGATTAGAGGATACAATATTTAAGGTTCTTTTATGTTATAGTTTTATTAAATAAATGATATTTCTAATTAGATATATTTTAAAATGAAAGATGAAAAATCCAGAGTTAAAATAAATCATATGCATACAATCTTAAATGACATTTTAAAGTTTTTATTAGTGATTTAGTTTTTATGATTTTTTACCTTTTTGGTAAAATTTAGTTTGTAGAGTAAGCAAACATATATCCTTAGCATGTGGTACCTTTTAAAATTATTAATTAATTTGGATAAGTGTCTTACAATTTTTCATTTTCACCTTGATATATCGTGTTTCATGATGTTTTAAAAAATTATTTATAAATTAAGTATCAACTAAACCCTTTATATATAACAAATTGTGATAAAGAAGATTTGTAGTCTTATAATACCTTTATGGGAATTCAAGTCCAATTAATTATATTTTATGATAATATAATAAGTGAATTGAATATTTAATGGGTTTAGTTTTTTTTGAAACATGACCAGGTTTATGAGAAAATTTTGGAAAGAATATATTATATGTCAGATAAATGGGTAGAGTTTTCTTATAATTTATGAATCATAGTGACATTCTTGGTGCGAAAGGTCCTATAATGGAGAGAATTATGACACTCATGTTTTGTAAAGGTAGTATTTGTTATAGTTTTAATGATTTTTTATTTTAAAGCGAAGATTTATATATAAATTTGAGTGAATAATGTATATTTTTTATGGTCTATAAACCATTAAACCTCAATATTTTGGAATCTATTTCCCATAAGGTAACTTATTTTCTACCAAAAAATTTGTTAAATCCTAGAGTGTAATAATTTAGACATGATATTTAGAGAAAAATATCTATCATAATTAAATTATACAGTCAATAAATTTTATACAGTGACTTGTATAATTAAAAATTGGAAACTTTTTTATTTTAAGGGTTTCTATATTCTATATAAAATTCTATTAACCTGTTAATCATGGAAAAATTTACTTCAAGGGTATTCTTCAGGAACTTTAAAAGATTATTCTATATCTTTCAGTGATTGTTTTCCTGATCTTTTGGACATCATTTTTGATACCTTCTATTTCAATTTATTTTATTATTTTTTCTATTTTATAGAAACCCTATTATTAAGGTTTTTATCAACAATATTATAATTCTTGAAAATGAATTATTGATTTTAATGCTAGGGATTGGTACATTTTTGAATTAGCTTAGGGAAAAAAATTTCTAGTTTAAGAATAAATAGATAGTATAACCCTCAGGATCGAAAATATGTTTTTTTATTCTTTTGTCACATATAAGGTATATTTTGTACATAAAAAACTGGTCCAGAAGGTGGTTTGGTTTTTAAATGATTAAAATTTGATTTTTTATAAGACCTTGAATATTGTTCAATTTTTTTTTCCAGAATTCAGTTTTTTGAACATTATTATTTTAAATTATTTAAGAGAAAATAATTAAGAAATGATCCTAGCTCGAGATAAGTAAATTACACATTATTGGGTGAGCTGATTATCTTATAAATTATTATTATTTTTAAATAAACTAATGTGCTTTTGTCTATATTTTTACAAAAGTTTTTATATTTATAAATTATGACAATAACATAGACATATTGTTTTACAAGTATGAGAAAATCTAAGAGTTAAGAAAATAGGTATGTGTATTCCTATAGTGACCCCAACAAGAATACCCAAGGAGTTTAATATAGCTATTTTATATTGTGATGTTGGTAAATAAGTATTCATTATTTATTGGTGATAAAACATAACCACTTTAGTATATCTTTTGAGTAGGCATGATCTGTCGGTGAAAAACCAATTATCCCATGGAAGTGTTTTTTTGTCTTTTGATGAAACTTTTCTTATAATTTTTCCACTTGTTTGAATGTATCATTTAATTCCCCCAAATCCCATTACAAAACACATGGTTAATTATATATATTATTATTTTTTAATTTATGATGTCATATTCAATTTTAGTGGAATGATTTTATTAATATTTTATTACATAATTTTTTTTTGTTTTTTATAATGGGGAGAATAATTCCTTGATAGTTTTGTTTGTTGGAAAATAGAGTTGACGATTCCATGTTTGTTACATGTCCTAAATATTTTATAGTTTACCAATGGGGTGTTTGTAACAGTAGTTATTATAAATAGAAATTGATAATTTGATTAATAGTAGATAAAATAGATATAACGATAACACTACTAAATTACTTTGTATCAAGAGCTTGTACTATCTTAATGCCTTAGTTATTCGACTTGTATGAGTTTTTCAGTGTGTTAATATATCTTAATTTTTTTATATTTTCCCTCGGAATTATTTATTATTTTTATTTGTATCCATTTTTATATAATCTTATATAATAGATGAGATTTTAAGGATATGAATCCTTGAGCTTCCAATATTCTTATTCAAAGAAGTCTGGGGATATAACTTTCTGTCAATTGTTTTGATTTAAGAGGAGGTATGCATTAAAGATTATTGTTTCTAACATCAATTAGATAAATTGAGTACAAGTATGTGTATCTTCTAGAATCACCCATGAGAATTTTTAAAGTATGTTGTATTTTTTTAGCCAAGAGTAAAATTCATTAGAAATTGAATAATAATTTTTGGTGTTGGCTTTGAATTTATTGAGATGGTTTGAAGAAGCTGGAGTAGAGTTATGGAATTTTGTACTTGAAGGTTAAAAATAGAAAGGAATTGGTTTTTTTGGGTTATCATAGTGAAATAATGAGGTTTTTTAGAATTTAAAAGATTAAGAAATTGGCTAAGTCTTGTATTATACTATGTTTTGTATGAGTAATTTTCTCATCATATAAAAGCAAATATATTGTATAATTTTGCTAAATTAGATATTACATGACCACATAAGGGTTATTTGACATTCATAAGATTTATCTGAAGGATTTTAAGTGTTAGTAGATAATTCTATAAGAGTCATCTAATAAATTGTAAGAGTGACTCTTTGCAAACATATAAAAATTTGTTGAAGTAAAAAATCATAAGTTTGACTTGATGAATTGAATGATTCATTTATATGAAACCATAAGATTCATCTAGAGCTGATGTAGTTAGGATAATGTTATGAATACCCATGAAAGTCAAAAGTGTAATATTATTATTTCATAATAGTCATCTATGAATTCATAAGGTTCATTATTTGGTGTAAATTGAAAATTTTAGGAACATTACCTTGAGCTCATAAGGGTCATTTCATAAGTTTATATGGGTCACTAGTATGCTAATTTTTTGTGACACATAATTGTGATGATAATAAACTAGAATTCAATTTCAAATATCATTGGAATTTGGTCAATCCCTATTTCTGAATAATAATTTAGGTGTATTAAATTTGAAGATCATGGAATGATATTTATGGTATTTTAAAATTAAAACATTTGAAATTAATTATTATCATAAAAGTTTTGATATTTTTCTATAAAATGTTGACTAGTTTGAAAATAGAAAATAAGGAGGAGATCAAATGAAAAAAGGGGGTTTCTTTAAAAAATTGAATTTTTTTTGTGATTTTGAATGATAATATATATTAAAAAATCAGAAGAATTAGATAGAGGTTTTTTAGATAAGTTGATGTTGTGTTAAAGATTGTTGAATTGATATATTGAAGTATAAGAAGAGTAATAAAATGACTAGGATTGAGGAAGGTCAAAATTTATTTTTATATTTATGAAAATGAAGAAGAATTGAAGAATAATAAAACATGAATTATCTTGAAATTTTCTTGTGTTGATCAATTTCAGATTGAGCTGAGACAACATGACCAGTTTTCATTCAATGATGTTGATTTCATTCTAGCTATTGAAAACATGTTTCTTAAGGAATACGATCATGCTAATACAACACAATGACATCCTGAAATTAAGAAATATATTATTCTTGAGTTATTATAGAAGTACTATTATACTACTAGAGGCTACTAGTATAATCCAAGATTAATCTAATCTGGAAGCTAAATAAATATAGTGATATAGTTATTTTGCATTTATAATGGTTTAAGTAAGTTCTCTATCCCTATCATATATTATTCTGAATATCTTTTTACATTATTAGGATGAAAACTTCCCACTTCATATTATAATTACTATCTTAGTTTAGTGATTACCTTGTATCTTGGAACTCAACCTGAACAAATAAGGAGTTGACACCCACATTGAGACTAAATATTATAAAAACTTGTGTTACATGTGTTAATTTATATTTCTAATATGTATAAGTTAGGGTGATATTTTAGATATAGAGGATTGATACATTACAAATTCATATAGGGTAATTTCTAGAAGATAAATCATAAAATCAATACTACTGATTCATTTCCCTGATTTCTAGTGGCACATAGACTAGCCCAGGCACTCCATGTGGTATTATAGGTAACCAAGTTCCTTATGATATCCTTTTACACTAAATGTGAGATATGTACAATCTTAATTCTCTAAATATAAGGGTTATTCCCATTTTTTATGGAAATTACTTTCATGGATGGAATAAAAAGATGATCCCATATGCTATATCACAAGCTGTTGAAATAAGTAATTATCTTATAGTTGGAATTTCACTAATTGGGAGAGAATATATTATAATGTTTTCTCGATAAGTTAAATTGAGAATTAGATTTAAGGGATAAAAATGATATAATATCATCCCTATATGATAAAGTGTATCAAAAATTTATGGTATTTAATATTACCAAGGAAATTTGGAATAAGCATGAGAATGTTTATGAATGAAAATTTAATATTAAAGAATCCAAAATTTATATCTTGAGGGAAAGGTTTGAGGCTATTAGAATAGATGATGATGAGACAATTGATGATTAATTCACAATATTTAAGGAGATATTTATTCACATGTAGGACATTAAAGACACTTTGAAAGATTACAGTATTGTTAAGAAACCAATAAGAAATTTTCTTGAAAGAATTGATCTAAATATATTAGATTTAGAAGAAAATCATGGATTATGTCTTGATGAATTGGATAAAACACTCCTCAATTAGAATATGAGAATAGATTTCGGTGTAACACCTTGATATTTTGATAGGTGATATTCTCTAAATAAATACTATGTTGAATAGATTGCAACACACACAACATTTAACTAAAAAACACATGACATATTAGATGAATATTATTTGGAAAATTATAAGAATAATAAAACCTATAGTAAATCAAAAGATATAAATCAATTAAAAATACTAACATTTAGAGGTTAAATAGTTAATATCATTTCATGTTAGAAGGAATGTTTCTCAAATACAATTTTTAAAGTGTTGTGTATTTTATTCTAAAAAATTAAATTGACCAATTTTTAAAGATGAATATAATAACATATAATATTTCAATGTATCAACTAATATATTGAAATTCATTTAATTATTAATTGATATAAAATAAGATTAATAACACTTAAAGTTTAGAATGCCTTTTTCTATCAAAGAGACTGTATTTATTTTTTATATTTACATTTAAAATCTAAATTTGTAAAGTTTAGAATTCAAATTTGATAAAATGAAATTCATTTTTTGATAAACCATGTCATCATTTTCTTCGGGTGAATTTTGGTTATTTCTCTATGATGGTTATGTTTCAGGTGAATCTTGAATAATATTGTTTTCACAAATACCCTTGAGTTTCTGACTTTATTACATAATACGTAAGTCATAAAAACATATAAATATTTTTTTCAATAAAAAATTTATTTTAGGATCCAACTGATTCATTTAAATATATTATGATTCATTTTTAAATCCAATTATTAACATTTTTTTAATTAATCAATATTTTATTCTAACACAAACTATTCTTGTTTTTCTATTTCAATTAATTATTCACATGGTGGATTTTAGTTTTGTATTTATATGAAATAAAAAGATAATATTATTTTATTAATAAACTAATTAATGTTATATAAATCATTTACATTGATAATTTTATCCTAAAAAAGTTCTTGCTTAAAAATACACTCTTTCTAAAAAATAATTTTTATGCATTATGTACAATAATATTAAAATTAAGTTTTCCCAGCAATGAAAATTTTAATTGATAAAATTATTTTCATAATTGAAGTAAAAAATTTCAATTTTTTTAATAACATTAATTTAATCTTGTTCATTAAAATAAATCAACAAGGTTAAAAAATGATTTACCACATTAAAAGTAAGTTGTGGTAAAAGATAAATCTGAGGATAAAAATCCTAAATATCCTCAAACCTATTTAAAAATTTTTGTTGAAGGGTTTCATCAACCCATACCTCATAAAACCTCCATTATTTTAAAATTTCGGACAAACATGCCTTGAATAATGACTTTTCCTTTTAATTTTTTACAAAATTGACACCCCTCAATGATAAATGGATACTTCCATCACCCCTTTACATACACTCTAAAAATTATAATTCTTCATGTAAATATAACCATTTTAAATCCCTTATGAATCTCTCTTAGTTTTGGAAACCCCTTATTCCATGTAAAATCCCTAAATCCTCTATTTTCAAGAGGCTATTCAAGGGAAGGTTCAAATTCTCAGTGTGAGTACCAATCACTTCTTGAATTTTTTCTATATATTTATAATAAAATATATTTTATTAAATATAATATAATCACATATTCAGTATTATTATACTTAAATTGTATTATTTTAATTTTATATCCATTATCTTTCCTACCCACATCCTTAAAAAACGAGAATGTCATTCGTGCATACGCTCAGACTACCACCTCCATGAAGTGATGAATTTTTTTCATAACCTTATTTAATGGATTGTAATATAATACAATTTAGTGATTAAATATGATATTTATAATTTTTTTATGATTCTTAAAATATAATTCATTTTCTACCTTCCCCCTATTCTTTGAAAAAATGAGAATGTCATCTTTGTGTATATATGGACTACTGCCTCCATGGAGTAAGTATTTCATTTTTCATCATCAACTTAAATGGATGGTTATAATAATTTATTTAATAGATAATTATTAAAATTATTATATAAATGATATTTGTGAATGTAAAATCATTATTTTACATCCTTCCCTATTATAAATTGTAAAATGAAAATGTCACTCGTGCGTATATGTGGACCACCTCCTCTATAGATAACATGATTTGTTTTCATCACCACCTTTCCTGGATGAATTTAAATTGTTTTTAGTGAATATATATTTTATTTAGTATAAATATATATCATGAAAATATTTCTTAAAGTAGCATTCGTGTTTTAATCATTATATTTTAATTCATTGATATTGGTAAATTGCACGAAACAAGCTCATCGTGGAATCAATTTTCCTAAACCATACCCTTGACTTAAATATATTGAACAAGGGAATTCATAAATCATTTAAAAATAAATATCATAATATATTTAATTATCAATGAATTATGAACATTGTATCAAATAATTCAATTTGACATCGATGTTATGAAACACGTACCAAACTATCCAAATCACTCACATTCGATGATGAAAAGAAACATTAAATAAATTATATATTTGTAGTGAATGAGTATAATCAATGAATATAAAAGGAAATAGATGTGTATAAAGTTATAAAATAAGTTATTAATATGGTTATGTTTATTATATAGTATATTAAATATCTTTATTGAATGTCAAGAGTAAAAGGTAAGATTTTTCTCATCTGAATTTTTATTCATTGAGATATGTTTTTTATTCACCACCATATTTATTTATGTGGTGTATATGCTACCACATGAATAAATGTTAAAATATAATTCATGAAATTTATGTTATTTACATTTCAATATCATGTTCTTTACTTCATCATCTTCTAATTTAAATGTTACCAAAATGATAAGTGTTTTTATATCAATTTTCTTTTATTGAGACATATCTCATATTCAATGTTTTTTTGTATATAATACATATTTTTTATATTATATAATTATTATATTTTTATTCATGGTATTTAAAGTTCCATTTATATTTTTCTCTTTCAACAGTATTTAATTTAAAAGTTACCAAATCCATAAGGTTTTCTTTTCCAATCTTTCATCTTTTTGGACAAGAATATTTGTCATGAATATCCATGTTCTTCATTCCACCGATGTTATAATTTCTTAATTTGAAATAAAAATATGTATTATTTATTATTATATTTATCTTTATATTTATTTCTTTTTAAAAGGAAGTCATATTAGTCTTTTAAATATGTGGGTTTCAATTAATATATTTTAAAATATTATTTATATTCGTATCTTTTATCTTCCACTCCACATTTATAGGATTATACTTTATTTGTTTAATATTTTTTTTGAGATTTCTATTATGAAATAAGTTTTTAAAAATACTTATGCTATTTTTTTGAAAGTTATATTTAAAAGTGACTTGTGACTTCATTTTCGATTAAATTTTACTTCTTTTCTAAAAGTGTGAAAGTAATACCTTGAAAATGTTGCATAAAAATGAAAAATTATCTTCATTATTTGTCAATTTTGTTTAAGAATCTTATCCACTAAGTTTTTATGTTTCTCTAAAGAAATTAATTTTATAAATTTATTATAAATTTATTTATCAAAATGGAATAAAAAAAATGTAAAGATTATTTTTTATATTTTTTCTCCAATAAAAGATTTAATGATATTTTGAAAGTATTTTCATATATTTTAACATCCTTATAAAATATTATGATTCACTGGGAACGTGATCTAACAATTACATTCATATTCTTTCTCTAGATTATTTATTATAATGTTATTCAATTTATGTATTGGGAAACATATTGACATTATGCATGTTTTTTTATCCTATTATGGATTTATTGATTTATAAGTAAAACTCATTACCCATTATATTGATCATTTTTTATATGAGTAAAGCATTGAGAATTTTCAAATGATCGATGGGGTCCATAATTATATTATTACTCGATGCATTAGTATTTATCATGAGAAAAATAGGTTTGGGTATTTGGTGTAGGACTACCCATTTATTAGTCATGTTGTGTCTGTGGTCAGGATTTTTAGAATATTTTCTTGGCTATATTAATAAAAATAAAAATAATATATTGGCTATGGTTATGTTTATTTGAATAATATTTTTGTTGTAGTTATGATAGTAAGAATAATGTATTTTTTTAGTCATGATAGTAAGTATGATGTATTGGCCAAGGCCATAATGGTAAGATAAATATGGCCAAAATTTTGAATTCCATCACTATAGAAACATTTATTGATATGCATGTGATTTTTTAAATTTTCATGTCATCCATGGATTTATTTAATGCTCATGTGATCAGTTATATGGAGTCATTAAATTTATTTATTCTTTATATATTATTCATTAATATTTTATCACATGATATCTTTTTATATACACTATCCCTTACTAATCATTCTATCACACCCTCCCAATGTTTCTGTCTCCCCTTGTAAAGAAGGAGCGTAATACATATGATATGGCTATAAGGTTATCATGCTCAAATAATTTTATGATAGATGTTAATTACTTATTGTAGAATGAGGAATTTTTGGAATAATGGAACAAATGACCTATGGATGGGAAATATATGGGTTTTTTAGATAATGGTTTTTTCTAACTCTATGAAAATATAAATATAAAATTTCCTTGATGTGTAAGTGACTCAATTTTATTAATATTGTAATAAAGAATGGTTTTGTATGAGTTTCTTCAGTTAGTTTCAAAGATGATGTGTTAAAGAATATATTTATCCACACTTTATTCTGGGGGGTGTGAGTTTGGGGAATCAAAGTTGGTCTCAAAGTAGAGTTTATATAACTTTAGGGGTTAGTAAGAGTATATTACCGAGGTATTGATATCCATTAGGGTTGATATGTGATTTAATATCAAAGAAATTTAGAATATTTTTAAAAAATATGAATACCTTTTGAGATCATACAATATTATGGTATATATTTTTTGGTATGGGATTTTATATTGTTTGGGGATTAGTTTATTTACATTTAGTGATTAGAACTAGATAAATTTACTAAAAACCTTAGGGAAAATAATAAGTGTAGTATAATATCATAAAATTTTGGTAAAGTAAAGATTGTGTTGTTTCCAAGAAATGAAATCCCAGTCTAGATAAAAAAATGGATGCACGCTCTGGCATAGATTCACTTAGTAGTAATAAACGTAAAATGGATGGATGGGTATTAAGTCGGTCTTCGCCTAGTGTAGGACAAGGAGGCGAAACATCACACATAGTTTGAGACTCTTAGGGGATATTATATGTTGATTCACATTCCTGTTAGGAACTGTTATGATAGATTTTTTTTTGGAATTTGATGATTTAATATATAAATAGAAATGTTATATAACATTATAGGTATATGAACATGGAAGTACTAAGTTAAACCAAAGGAGTTATAGCTTTATCCAATTATATAATTGTTGAACTAAAAAGTATTATATGTTTAAATGAATGTGTCATTTGATAAGACATATTATAATTTAGTTTTCAAATTCATATGAACATTTACTCATTCAATTAGATATTATTATAACCTCTTTAGTTTTAGTATTTTATTGGAAAATTGATCATGAAAATGAATTTCATAAAGGTATGTCAATTGAAACTCATGAGACTTATAGATATCTAAGGATGAATATTTGGAATAAAAGGTTGAGAATTGCAATACATAATTATTATAAAAAAATAATAATTAGTTATAGATACCCTTATCTAGTTTCATCAGGGAATTATAATTAAAATTGAGAGGATCGAATTTATTTAACAGGGGGAGAATATAACAACCTGGTATTTTAGTAAGTGTTACTCTTTAAATAAATACTATGTTGAATAGATTGCATCACACTCAATAGAAAACTAAAATTATCCACGACATATTAGAAGGAAATTATTAGGAAAATTATAAGAAAAATAAAACCTCTATTAAATAAAAATATAGTAATCAATTAAAAATTCTTACACTTATAGGATAAATAATTAATAATATTTAATATTAAAAAGGATTGTATTTAAATGTAACTTTTAAAGTGTTTTTTATTTTATCTTAGAAAATTAAATTTATAATTTTTAAAATATGATTAGGATAATATGTAATATTTCAATTTTTGAGATAATATATCAACATTAATTTAATTATTAACTAATATGATATAAGATCAAAAACACTTAAAGTTAAAAAATCCTTTTTTTCTATAAATTTTATTTTCTTTACATTTTGTATTTTCTTTTTAAATATAGATTTTTGAAGTTTAGAATTTTAATTTGAAAACATTAACTTCATTTTTAGATTTATAATGTCAAAATTTTCTTAAGAATAAGTTTTTAAATTCTTCTAAAAAGGTTGAATTTTAGGTGAATGGTGAAAAATACCATTTTCATCAATTAGGTAGTAATTATGACTTCATTATGGTGTGAACATGAATTAAACAATTATATAACATTAATCAGAATTTGATATTTTTTTCAATAATAAAATTATTCATTTAAATATACTATGATTAATTTGTAAAACCTATGTTTGACTGTTTTCAAGTCAAGTAATATCTTATTCAAATAAACACTATTTTTGGCATTATCTTTTAAATGAAATATTTACATGGTAGATTTCACATTTGGATTTCTTTGAAAAAAAATAGTATTTTTTATAAATAAATGAATTATTTTTATTGAAATCTAAACCATTGATAATTTTATTCTAAACATAATTTTTATGCTTAAAAATACAGTTTAAAAAAACCAGTTTTACAAGTTTTGTACACTAATATAGAAATTATTATTTTTTCACCAAGGAAAATTTTACTTTATAAAATTATTTTAATGTTTTAAATAAGTATTTTAAAGTTTTGTAAAGTTTAATTTTAATATTATTCATTAAAATAAATTATTGAGGTTAAAAAATGAGCTACAATGATAAAAGTAAACTTTGATAAAAGTTAAAAATAATGATAAAACACATAAAAATTCTCAAAAATTATCTTAAAATTTGTAGTGTAGTGTTTTATCAAAACAATCCTCATATAACCTGTATTATTTTTATATTTTTGATGCATATACCTTGAACATGGACTTTCCCTTTATAAATTATTACGAAATTTCCACGCCCCACTTATTAAAGGATGCTTCCACGACCACTTAACATACAATAACAAAATTCGAATTCATATTTATTATATACCCATTTTAAAACAAATATATAATTTTCCATTTTTCATCCCTTTTATTCAATTAAATTACCTAGATACTCTATTTCCATGAGGTTATTTAGGAGAAGGTTAAAATATTCAACCTGAGTACTAATCACTTCTTAAATTTTTATTATTCTCTATATTTATAATTTAATAATATTTTCCCATTATAATATAATTAAATAAGTATTATTATTATTATTTTATATTATTATAATTTTATAACCATTATCTGACCCCATTTCCACTTGCTTATAAAAATTAGAACATCATTCGTATGAACATGCAAACTGCTGCCTCCATGAAGAGATATATTTTATTTTTGGTAACCTACTTTCATAGCTGATTATAAAGGGTATTTAATGATTAATTATGATATTTATAAATTTTTTAATATTTTTAAATGATGAACTATCTTCTTCCTTCCTCACTTTCTATAAAAAAAAATAAAATGTTGCCTGTGTGTACGTTCGGACTACCACCTCGGTTTAGTGACATATTTTGTTTTTCATCACTAAATTAGATGGATAGTTTTAAAAATATGATAAATTAATAAATATTATAAATATTATATAATTTATTTTTGGTAAATATATGTCATAATCTAAATCCATTCTCTTCAATTCATTAGAAAAATGAAAATGTTCCTCGTGCGTTGGTGCATATTACCACCACTATGGATGACATGTTTATTTTCACCACAAATTTACATGGATGGTTATAAATTATATTTAATGAGTATATATTATATTTAGGATTAATATACATCATTAATATTATTTATTAATTATGAAAAAATGATGATCATTATAAAGTAATCTCTTCATGAGGTTAAATTACCCAAAACAAGCACATTGTGGAATCCATTTTTCACAAACCTAACTCATGGATTCCATGGAATAAAGATTTTACTTAATAAATAATTAAAACACAGATATTATAATATCATGAATAATATAAAATTTATTTACTTTTTATAAGTAATAGGGTCCACCATCTCTATTGTGAAACACGTACAAAATAATCAAAATTACTCACATCTCATGATGAAAAAAACATTAACTAACTAATATGTACATAATGAATTACTATAATTAAATAATATAAAAGGTAATATATATTTATAATGTATTTTAAAATATTTATTAAGATGGATATATTTATTGTAAATGATTTTAAAGGGCTTTCTAGAAATTTGTGGGTAAAATTAATGTTTTTCCCATCTCAATTTTCATTCATTGAGATATATTCTATATTCACCACCTTAATTGTTTTTGTGGTGTATATAATTCCACATGACTATATTTTAACATATTAATCATGTAAATAATTTTATTGATAATTATATATCAAATTATTTCCTTCAGTTTCTTTTAATTTATATGTTACCAAATAAGTAAGGATTTTCTTCTTAATTTTCTTTCTTTGGTGCATACACCATATTCACCACTTGTTTTATTTTTTATAGTGTATATAAATACTATATAAAATTTTATATCATGATTATATTTAAATTAAAATAATTTAATGTTTCATTTCAAGATATATCTTTCCAGATTATTTGATTTAAAAATTACTGAAGCTATATGGGTTTCTTTTCAAATCACACTTCTTTTAGGTTGGGAATACTTTCCCTCTATATATGTATTCTTATTCCTCCCAATGTTTTCATTTATTATTTCCAACCCAAATATTTATTATTTCTTCCAATCTTCATATTTTTATTTATCTTTTTTCAAAAGGAAGTTGTATTATTATTTTAACATTGTGGTTCTCAATAAGGATATTTTGAAATATTATTCACATTAATATGTTTTATCTTCCACTCCACATTTATAAACTTACCATTTATCTCTTTTAAAAATTACTATGTTTTAATATTGGTATTTTGAAATAATTTTTAATTTTTTTTCTCATCATCATATTTAAAATGATATTTAAAAGTGACTTGATATTTTTTTGATTAAATATGACTTTCATTATAAATGTGTAAAAGAAATTGATTTTAAAATTTTCCATAAAAAATCATTTTCCCATCATATCAATCAGTTTTTTAAGAAAATCCCCCTATAAGTTTTATTATTTTTTCAAGGAAATTTTAAATCCATCTATTTTATAAAAAATTTCTCAGAAGGATATAAAAAAAATGGAATTTCTTATTCTTTATCCATTAAAATTTTAACATGATTTTAAAAGTATTTATCATCTATATCAACATACTTAAAAGTTATTACAATTCAATTGGAATATAACCAAATGATACCATTCAAATTCATTCTATAGATAGATCATGATCATGTTACTCTATATATTGAATGGGTAATATTGACAACTCATTAGATTTTTTATCTCAACTGATAAGTTTATTCATTTCTATGATGGTTTCAATATGAATTATATTGATCATTCAATATATAAGGGAATAATTGGAAACATGTAAGTGACTAGAGGGTTCTATAATTATAAATCCCTTCAATGTATCAACATGTCCCATGATATAAAAATGTCTAGGTATTTTTTGTAAACCTACCCATTTATTAATAATTTCTTGGATATAGTCATGATAGTAAGAATAATATCTTAGCTACATTTATGAAAGTAAGAAGAATGTATCGGTTGTGGCTATGATGGTAAGAGTAATGTCTTCACTGGGATCATGATGGACAGAATAGTGTCTTGGCCATAATCATGATGGTAATAATAATGTCTTATCCATGATCATGATAGAATGTATGATGTCTTGTATGAAACTTTAACAATAAGATTAAGATGGGTGATATTATGCATTTTATTATTATGGAATCATATTTTGTTATTCATGTGATTATTTATATTATTATTCTATCCATGTATTTATTTTAATCTCAAATTATCAGTTATATTTAATTATTCAATTTATTTATTCTTTCTATATTATTCATGTCGTTCTTATTAGATGAAAAATCTTGATATATGCTTCCCCTTACTGAGATTTTGAGCCCATATATATTATACATCCATTTCCATAAGTTAAGAAGAAGAGTAATTCATATGATATTTATATAAGGGTATCATGTGTGAATAATTTTTTGAGAGGTTTTAGAGGAATATTTTAGAATAAGGAATTCTTCATATAATTATAAAAAATTCCATTGAATGGGAAAGATATGGGTTCTGATAGATAATTTTTCTTCCTAATTATCTAATACTCTAAACCTAAAAGGTTATTAGTGTGAAAATGACTCAATAGTTTTTATTTATATTATAATATTTAATAGTTATGTATGGGTCACTTTAGATGGATTCAAAGTTGATAACAAAAAGAATATGTTTATTTTCATCAAATTTTGAGAGTGTGGTTTCAAGGAATCACATTTTTATTCATAAAGAAAAAAATGATTAAATGGAATAAAATCCATGAATATAATCAATATAAAGGAAGTAAAAGTTGAGTCCCATAGTGAATCATAATATGGTGAAGAAAATGACAAAAAATATTATAGAATAATAACCTCATCTCTAAAAAAATTAAAAGTGAAATTTTAAGTATAATAGAAAACATCCACTTAAGTTATCTAAGTGCAATGAAATTGGATATTTTTTATACAATTTTATAAGAGAGAAAAATATAGAGTTTGAAGATGAGGAGGTTGATGAAAGGCCTTAGAGAAATAAATTAGGGAAGATTTCTAAAATAGAATCCAATGAATCTAATGAGAACAAAAAGTCTCTAAAAATAGAGAAAGGAGAATATTTTTAAGTAATAGGTTAATTACTCAATATAAATTAATCATTATAAATAATATTTTCTTATAATATTTTATAAATTTATATCTCATGTTTAAAAACATAAATAAACTTTAAGGAGTGAGGAAGAAGGAGATGAATCCTACATTGAAAAATTTATAATAACTAGTCTTGTATCATGTCTCAGGAGGGACACACAATACAAGAGGGAAATAATATTCCTAAATAAAGTGGTAAATTTTTTGAATAAAGATAAGAATGATTTTAAAAAAAAAATGATAATGGTTGTGTCGATAAAATAAAACTTATTAAGGTAAAAATTTATGAATAGGGCAGAATATTATAGGAATTTGAGTAGAAGAATTATATTAAGAAGTGAAACTAACCAAGAAATATTCCAGGACTCTTAAAGAATAGAATTCCATAAGAATAATTAGATATTAATATGATAAATCTTTGGAAATAAACGCATATTCATCAAAACCCATTGAGAAATTCTATACACAATCACAGTTAAAAGATACATATTTGATTCATGAAAATGTTAAATCAAATTTATTTAATAGTATAGGTGATAAAATATAATATGGGTAATAAGGATTAAGATAAAATTTTGTATGTTTAATCCGACATTAAATAAAATTGATAACAACTTGATAAATAATGTTTCTCCAAATCCAAATAAAAAATAGGATAGAAATATACCAAAATTGGAAGCTGGAGTTCACAAACATGCTCAATAATGTAATGGAAGAATATTTTTCAAAGGAAAATTATAGTGATAAGTATAATATAGGCATAAATACTTGTTTTTGTAACAATATGTTATTTATATAGAGTTAGAGGATATAATAATTTAGGGGGAGCTCTTTAGTGAACACATTACAGAAATATGATAATAAAGAAGTTTTGAACATAAGAAAATCTAAGATACCCATTAAAAAATTTAATTCATAGAGTAAATATACCGAATATGTTAACAAAAGGTCAATGTAAATAGTAATGCATGCACATGCTTCGAAAAAAAAACTCAACAGGATTTTTGAATGAAGAATTATCTAAGAAGGGCCCAGGATGAAAGTTCACTTAGTTGAAGTATTCCTTAAAGTTAAAAGGATTAAAAAGTTTTTGATTCTTGATAGTGTATTATCATTTATTCGAGACACTGTGATCATGAAAAATATTTAATAACATGACGGTGGTGATTCTATATTTGGAAATGAAAGCTTACTAAAGATAACATGAACTGGAAAAATTGATATTAAAGAAAAAAAACCTGATTTAAAGAGATATCTTATTTTATAATAGACTAAGATATAATTTTTGGGGTGGTAGTTAGTTTTGTGATGAAGGAAATTATGTTATTTTTAAAAGATATACATATCTCATAAAGTGGTTAAAATAATGAAAATTTATTACAATAGGAGAAAGAACTAGTGGTAACCCTTTTCAAATTATAAAATCAAGTAATTATTTCTATTTAAGATCAAAAGTTGAAAACATTTGTGGCATAAAATATTTTACAATATTTTTTAAATAAGTCTAAGTATTATTTCTATGAGAGGTGTGTTGATATAATTTTATTATCTTAATATTGAAAGAGAAGATAGCCATGAAACTTTCCAAAAGGGTAAAATGACATAAGGATGACACAAAAGGGTGGAAATAAAACCCCCCGTGCCACTTGAGATGATACATTCATATATTTTTGGCCTATGATGCATAGATTCCCTTAGGGTGATATATAATTCACCACATTTGATAATTATTTGTTAGGAATAAATAATGCTATGTTCATCAATCACAAGTCAGAAGTAATAGAAATTTTTAAACATTTTAGGAGAATATTTGATAAAGAAAAGGTGGTGTATATTAAGAATATTAGATATAAAAATGAAAGAGAGTTAATAAGAAAATAATTTTTACCATACCTTTATAATTATGGAATTTACCATTAGTATAGTAGTCCTTATAAACCCTAGAAAAATATATTTGTATTAAGAAAGAATAAATTTTTGGTTAAGATGGGGAGAACCATGCTAGTAGAATATAACATCATAAATTTTTTACTAGATATAAGCTTTATATGTAAGGACCTATCCCCAGTTTCCCGGAGCCAATGCCTTATTTTGTTACATTTTCACACAGGCAAGGAATATTCATCCTAGAGGAAGAAGTAGTTTAGTATCTTTGGAAATAAGATTGATACATAAGGTTAACATTAAATCTTGAAAAGAAATACAACATTGAAACTCCTTTAATAACATCCATAACTCTTAGGTTATTTTTGCAAGTCATTCATAACATACCTATCCGTGGCCTGGGAAAATTAAAAATAAGAAAGGGGTGAGATCAAAAACTCATTAATGGTAAAAAAATATAGTGAAATATATCACAAATACAAACATTAGGCTTGTAAAATAACTTAAAAACATATTCCTTTGAAAATGAACTTGAACACATTATGGCAGGAATAAGAGCTGACCAAATAATGCCATAATAAAACATAATAAGGGGTATTCTTCTAGTAAAATAACCATATGAAATATCAATTACTATTTTCATAATGAGGGAATTCATAATGAGAGACATCATAACAACACTGTCAAGGCATCGGGCCAAGACCAAAAATGTCCATTTTGTGAAGGCCATGTGCCAAGTCCATAGTTTGTCTTATGATACCAACCGATTCACCGGGGGGATATAGCAGGCCCAAAATGACACTTAATAAGTCCAATGAATTCCTTATAAAAATGGGTATAAACATAACAATATATACATTCATATTGAAACTAATATATAAAATGTAAATAAATTTCCCCGAACATTAAGTTAGACACTATCCGTTCAGAGTAAATTGGTGAATGGTTTTAAGATAAAACATACACAGTCAAAATAATAATAAACCATTAAATTACATATTATTTATGATATCATAAAATATTAATCCCAATAATATATTATAATCAACTAGAGTTTTTAAATAGATGAATATTCTATTATAAAATCATCGAGTAATTCTTGAGATAAATACTCTTTTACTTGGAAAAGAAGAGTTCTTTTGGGAAAATATTTTTATAAAAATAGAAGTTAGGTAAGATAGTATATTCATAATAAAATGATAAATTTTATAAAGATAATGGTTTCCAAAAAATATATTTTATAGTGCCCTTGAAAATAGGTAAGAATCTATGAAATTCCCTTGATTTGGGCTTGTATTTCGGGATGAATTTTTAAAAATTTCTAAAATGTTTAACATCCCATAAAATAAAGAAGGATTCTATTTGGTAAACATATATAGTGCACTCACACATAAGTTTTTAGTATTGAATAATATTAGATAATAATTTCATTGAGTTAATTTGATAAAAAATGTAACGAGAATGAAAATGGAGATTCGGGTAGAAAACCCTTACCTTAAGTCCAAAGGTGTTTTTATCTCTATATTAATGGCCTGAATAATCAAATTTTGGTTCATAAATTAATTTTTAAAGAGACTAATCTACATTAAATTTATTTTTTATAACCTTATTAGGTTCATCCATGGCCTTTTGAGGGGTTAATAGATACAATTTCATTGTTTGGGGGTGTTTTCTTCCTTGGTTTTCATGATCGATTTACTTATATTCATTTATAGATAAACATGTAGAATGAGAATGGTTATATAGAATATAAGTTTTATGTTATTAGTGAACACACAGAATATTACATGTTCATAATTTTTTTTTGTTATTTGGAGTGATGACGAATCATTATATACAACTTTAATGGCAATTGTTTAGGTTAATTGGCGGTTCTTGATCACAATGAAATCATTTTGATTTATAAATTAATATCATGTATAAAAAAGGATTACATAACCTCAAATTTGTTATAATACATATATTATAGTCTTATTAAACCATGAAAATGGTTTCATGACTATAATTGAATATTGTAATTTAAATTGAAAACACGTCATCTATGAAAGTGATACATCAACACATCTCAGATGATGTTTTAATTTCTATTACAAAAGATGGGGAAATTAGAGATGATGAAGAATTATTTCATTATCATAAAAAAATTATAGTGTATTTAAGTTACTATAGTAACCACAACATTTGGATGAAGGGAGGTGAGGAAAATGAAAAGAAAGGAACTTGAAATAAAAGAAATGGAAAGAGGAATTTACCTCTTAATGTAATCTTCCTTGAGGTCCTCTATAGGGGATAGGTTTTGGTATTTTATGAGAAAAAAGGATGATGGAAAAGGGGGAAGATATTGGGAGGTTATTTGAGAAGAATTTTGATAAGGCACAAGTCTTGATAAGAGGGAGTGAGGTGGGGGGGGGGGGTTATAGTGTAGGAGGGGAGTTATTTGTGAATATTTTATTCATTATTTAATTATTTCCCTCAAAAAAACTAATAGTGTTGATTCTTGTGACCCATAATAGTAATAAGTGCAAGTTAGTTTGAATATAGCGGGCTTAAATAATCCTTACATCACTTATGACCCAATAAATCATGTATTTAACATTTATCATTAATTATCGTATTTTACTATTCACCCAAAATTCAAATATTTTTGAAAAATCCCAAAAATTCGCCCGAACCATTTTTTGACATGTAAAACTCAAAAATGAACTTCATTTTTTTTGAAAATAACTTTATAAACATTTTTTACTTTAATTTTTTAAATAAAATCATAATTTATTCAAAAAAACAATAATAAAACTATAACTCATTTTATAATACTTTTAAAAATTAATCAAGGTCCCATAAAAATATTTTATAACCATAAGACAATATAATAAAAATTTATGATTACATTTTATGAAAATAAATTTTCATTTTAAATTATTAAATTAATCATAAAATTTTAATTAAAATATTTACGACATACAAAAATTCCAATACTTACACTATGATCGTTTTTTCACTTTTAAGATGTGTAAATTGTATTTATATATTCATGCGTGAGGTTTATATTTTTTTGATGATTTTATATTCATTAATAATCACAAGGGTATTTTTCTATTTATTAAACATTAAGTTTGTCTTATCAGACTCTAAATATCCTACTGAAAGTAACTGTGTATATTTGTTTCTCTAAATTCAAATCAAAGTGGTTTTAAAATTATGTTTAATGGATAGGATATAACAAAGTGGTGTTTTGTAGAGACTTAGTGTTTCATGAATTCAATATTAAATTTATGTGTAGAGTCTTGGAGTGTTAAATTATCCCCTCCTAACAAATAAAATTTCCTTGAAATTACCAGAATGTTACATCACAAAGTGATTTGGGTAGTTCTTCATCTAAAGCTCCTCAAGCTCCCATGTTTCCTTTTTGATTTTATGATTTTTCCAATTTATCTTTACCAGTCGATTCGTCTGATTCCTCAACACCTGTTCTTTAGTTTTCAGAATCTGGATAGGATCTTCGTAGTTAGATAAGTCAGGTTCTAACTCTATACCTTCAGAAGTGAGGACATGCATTGGGTCTGGCATGTACTTTCTCAGTGATGAGACTTGGAACACATTGTGTACTTTAGACGGGCTAGGTGGCATATCCAAATGATATGAAATGGATCCAATTCTCTCCAGAATTTCAAAAGGGCCTATGTACCTAGGGATTATTTTCCCTCTCTTCCAAAGTCGTATAACACCCTTCTATAGAGGTACTTCAAAAAAACATGATCTCTGACTTGAAACTCTAAATACTTCATTTTATTATCTGCATAGCTTTTTTTGTTTACTTGGAGCTGATTTGATATATCCCTGAATAGTCTTTACCTTTACTATTTTTTCCTACACAAGCAATGGGACCACAATATTCCTTTCTCCAACTTCATCCCAATAAGTTGGTGTACGACATCTCTTTCCATACAATGCTTCATATGATGTCATTTCAATACTTGAATAGAAACTATTATTGTAGGAAACTCAAGTAATGGTAAATATTGATCCCACATACCTTGAAAGTTAAGTGAACATGATCTCAACATGTCCTATAAGGTTTGGATTGTCCTTTCTGATTTTCCATTAGTTTGTGGGTGATAAGTAGTACTCAATCAAAGATCAATATCCAAATATTTATAAATACTTTTCTATAATTTCGATGTAAATCATGGATCATGATCAGCAACAATTGAGAGAGGTGGTCCATGAATTCTTAAAACTTCATTGATATAGTGTCATGCAAGCCGCTCCAGTGGTAAATCCTCTCTTATAGCGAGGAAATGTGCAGATTTTGTAAGTTAATCCCCAATTACACATATTGCATCATTATTTATTAGTGTTTTGGGTAATATAGTGATGAAATCCATAGTGATGTCATCCAATTTCCATGTAGGAATAGGTATAGGTTTCATTACTCCTCTAGTATATTGTCATTTGGCCTTTACTTGTTGACATACTAAACATATTGATACATAATCAGCAATTTCCCTCTTCATGTTGTCCCACCAGAAATGTTTCTTCAAATATATATAAATATTTGTGCTACCAAGATTTATAGAGAAATTTGAGTTATGAGCATCATCCAATAACTCCATTTTTAGCTCGAGTAGAGAGGGAACACATAACCTCTTCCCAAATTTCAAAATTCCATCTTCACATATGATGTCATCTAGCTTCCCAAATTTCATAGCTTTAATTCTCTTTTTAAGATTCTCATCATCATATTATGAAACTTTATTTATTTCCAATAAAGATGGCCGGACAACCATTTGAAAAAGTAGTGGTGTTTTATCATCTTTGAAAATTCCCATATCCATCCTCACTAGATCCATATACAAAGTATCCTTGTCAATCCTCATTTTGTTGAGAACTCCATGATCCTTCTTACTCAATACATTATCTACATTGTTTTCCTTTTCTAGGTGTAAGTTTATGGTAAAATAATAATCCTAGAGTAGTTAGATCCATCGCATTTTCCACATGTTGAGTTCTTTCCATGAGAATATATACTCCGGACTCTTGTGATCCATATATATATCACATCATTCACCATAGAAATAGTGTCTCTGTATTTTTAGAGAAAAGAAAACATCGGCTAACTCAGTATCATGAGTAGGATAATTTTGTTCATGAATCTTTAACTACTTTGATGCATAGGAAATAACTATATCATTCTACATCAGGACACAACCAATTCCTTTCTTTAATGCATCACTATAGATCACTAACCCATCATTCCCTGATGATAGAATCTAGATTGGATAATTCAATGATCTCATATTAAATTCCTTAAAACATTACTCAAATTATTTTATCCATACAAACTTAACCCCTTTACATATAATCTTGGTCATTTGGGTTGGCTAAACAGGTGAAGTTTTGAATGAAACCCTAATAATAACCTGCTAAACCAATAAGACTACATACCTCAGTTATGTTCGTTGGAGTAGTCCATTATTTCATAGAAATTTTTTTTACAGGATCAAAATATATTCCATCCTTATAGATAGTGTGGCCAAGAAAAGAAAACTTATGGAAAACAAAATTCAGAATTGCTAAACTTCCCATATTATTCATTTCTTCTAAGTGTTTTTAGAATAGTATGAAAGTAATTTTCATGATCTTAGTATCTTTTTTATACCAAGATATCATTAATAAATACCACCACAAAGTCATCAAGATATTCCTTGAAAAAGATATTCATTATATCCATGGAAACCAAGGGTCCATTAGCCAGTCCAAAAGGTATTACTGTAAACTCATAATTCCTATACCTGGTTCAAAATTTTGTCTTTGAAATGCCTTCCTTCCTTACTGGCAACTGATGATATCCATATTGAAGGCCAATATTCAAAAAAAATTGGGCCCCTATGAAGTTGATCAAATAAATCATTAATTTGAGGTAGGGGATACTTGTTCTTCATTGTTATAGCATTGATCTCACTGTAGTCAATGCACAACATCATAGATCCATCATTCTTCTTGACGAAAAGAACAGGAGCTCCTCATGGCGAAACACTTAGTCAAATAAATCCTATATCAATCAATTCCCTTAGTTGTTTATTCAGTTATACTAATTCTAATGTGGACATTCTATAAGGATTCTTTGATATAGGCCTTGAATTAGGAATTAAGTCAATAGAAAACTCAATTTCCTGCTCTGGAGGATATCCTGGAAAATCTTTTGGAAGGACGTCAACATATTCTTGAACAATAGGTACATCCTATATTTGAACATTAATTTCTTCACCCATATTTATTTCATTCCATTCCTCTCCAATAATAGAATTCAGTAGAGATACTGAGGGTGGATATAGATAAGAATCAGATGGTGATGTTTCTGCCCTAAAGATAAGGGATTACACATCATCATCAGAAATTGTAACCTCCTTCTTCTTATAATAAATTTTCACATCATGGTTCGAAATCCAATCCATACTGTGGATTACGTAAATGTAAATCATGGGCATGACAACAAAATTAGCAGATAAAGCAAGTTTATATGCCATAATGGGGACTATATAAAACAACTTTTTTTGCAATGATACTTCCCTTTGTAGTTTTGACTGACAACTCCTTTATTAAATAAAATTGGAAACATCTAATTTTCTTATAAAATTGGGAAGATATAAAAGAATACTATAATCTAGAATCAAATAAAGAATTTTCTAAGTCCGAGGATATGATAAAAGTACATGCCACCACATCGTTAGAAACTTCAACCTCCATAGTTGTGTCCGCATAATCTTTGCCTTGATCCCATGGCCTTCTTTGGGAAATGTTTCCTTAACACTTAGGACATTCAGGTGAATAATGTACCAACACCCTGTAATTGTATCATTGAACATTTGTAGCTTATTTATTCCCCTTACAATCCCAAGATAGGTGGTCTTTTTCTCCACACTTGTAACAGACTCACATTCCCTTCATGAAAGTTCTATGGTGTTTCTTCCCACAATTACTGCAGGATGGAAGGTCAAATCTTCCCTTCTTCCACATTTCCTTATTTTGTTTTCCATATTTTTACATATACCTCTTCTTCTATTTATTTACTTTAAAATTAAAAGACTTAGAAAATTCCTTCTCCATCTTCATAGCTCTTTAGGCTATATCTTCATATGTTGAGAAACTTTGTGAGACTAGAACCCTTAGGAAGAATGGTTTTAAACCATCAAAGAATTGATAAATATTGATCCTTGGATTATGTATGTAGTCCACAACATACCATTATAGCCTTGTGAAGTTGGATTCATTCTTGGTAAAATTTGCATCCTTCTTCTTCGTCAGATTCAAGAATTTATTTTCCATATCGACTCGTTGTTCCTGGGGAAAATAATTTTCTAGGAAGTTTTCCAAAAAATACCTCCATTACATATCTTTTATTTATTCCTCCTCCTTTGTATTTTGAATTAATAACCACCAATGATCCATATATCCTGATAGATGATAAACTTCCATGATAACCTTCCCTCTTTTTTTACATCCCAAATTGTGAAATATCTTCTTTAGGGAACATATCCACTGGTCAGCTTCACATGAGTTTGTTGTCCCATTAAATGATAGAGGCAATAGTTGCATAAAGCGATATAACATACCTCTTCCATGTTGTGGATATTGATGCTCCATCTGGGTAAGGTTATTGTTCATAACCTGAGTAAGTTTTCCTCATATAGTTATAAGTTGATCCACACTAGTTTCTAGTCCAAAGCCAACATCACTATATTTTATAGGAGGGAAATCCCATCATGGGATACATGCGTTCATGCAGTTTCTATTCCTTCCACTAGGAACCATTTCTAAATAATGGCTTTCACTCTATTGGGCTATGAATCATAATGTATAATCTCAATATAGAAAATACTGTTCATAAATTGAAATTCCATACAGAACTCATCTCATAATCATAAACATGTTTTTTTAGGGAAAATTTAAATTTAAATCATTCATAATGGATTGTAAAGAAGATGTGAATTATCCAAATATTATCCCCTAGGAGTGTCAAACTAGGTGATCAGTAAGGCTCATTGCCGTGTACTGGGATACCCCAAGTTAACCCTGAAACTCCTTTTCTGAGTTTTCACTCCTAGCTACATCCCTGCTAGAACTACATCCACTTGTAGTATCCAGACAATGATGTATTTTCTTAAAAGATACAAATAATATATTACTTAGAAAAATAATAGGATGTTCTTGTACATTTATACTTGAATACTATCTTAGGGTTTTGTTCCCTAATATATGTTTTTCCAAATCATGTTTTAAAGTTTCTAGTGAACTTCCTTTGATAACAACTGTAAGGACCCAACATCAATTTCCCAAATTCGGTGCCTTATTTTATTACATTGGAATATAAAAAAGGAATATACATACCAAATAACCAAGTAGTTTATCAGATTTGGACATAATATACATACATAAGTTCAACATTACAACATGAAAATAAATTCCACATAGAAAATCCTTTGAGAACATCCATAACTCCTAGATTATTTCTATATGTCATTCATAATACACCTCTTCTTGTCCTGGGAAAATAAAATATAAGAAAGTGGTGAGATCAAACACTCAGTAAGGGTAATCAATATTGTGGAAGATATCATAAACATAAAAATTAGGCATAGTGAATAACTTAAAAACACATGCCTTTAAAAATTAACTTGAACTCATTATGGCAGGGATAAGAGTTGAATAAATAAATCCATAATAAAACATAATAATGGGTATTCTACTAGCTGAATAAACACATGAAATATAAATTACTAGTTTCATAATGAGGCAATTCATAATGTGGGACATCATAACTATATCTTCAAGGCCTCATTCCAAGACCATAAATATCCATTTTGTCAAGGCCTCATTCCAAGACCATATTTTGTCTCATGAGATCTACCAATGCAGCGATGGGATATAACAACCACCACCCAACACTTACTATGTCCAATTCATTTTCCATATGTATGGGTATAAACATAAATGACATGTACAATAATTTTTAAACTAATATATGAAATTTAAATAACTTTCCCCGAACATTACACATAAACATTATCCCTTCAGAACAATTTGGTGAATGGTTTTAAGATAGCACATCCACAGTCTAAATAATCATAAACCATTCAGTTAAATATGGTATAAGGATACTTTTTTACTTTGAAAATAACAATTATTTTGGAAAAATACTTGAATAAATATAGAATTATAGGATGTTAGTATTTTCATAATAAAATAATATATTTTATAAATATAGTGGTTTTAAAAAAATAGACGATAGTGTGCCCTTGAAAATATGAAATAATATGATAAAATCTCTTTAATTGGGCGTGTATTCCAGGAAGAATTTTTGAAAGTTTCTTTTAAAATGTGTAACTCATGATAAAATAAAGTAGGATTCTGGTTGGAAGGCATATATTTTGCCGTAAAATAGAATTTATTAGGAGTGAATAATAATACATAAAAATTTAATTGAGATAAGTAGACAATAAAAGTAACCAGAATTAAAATGGAGATTCGGGTAGAAAACCCTTACCTTAAGTCTGAAGGTGTTTCCTATATTGATCTTAATGACCCGAATAATCATATTTAGGATAACAAATTAATGATTCCATAACCTTTTATACATGTAATTGATTTTTATAACCTTATTAAGTTCATTCATGGCCTTTTGATGGGTTAAGATATTCAATTTCTTTTTTAGTGGTGTTTTCTTCTTTGGTTTTCGTGACCAGTATACTTATATTCATATATATATATAAACATATAGAATGAGAATGGTTGTTAAGAATAGAAGTTGTGGGTTATTAGTGAACAAACAGAATATTACATGTTCATTAAATATTTTTGGTTATTAAGAGTGATAACGAATCATTATATAAAACTTTAATCACAATTGTTTGGCTTAATTGGTAGTTCTTGATCACAATGATCTCATTTTGATTTAAAAATTAATATCATGTATAAAAAAAGATTCCAGAACCTTAAATAAGTTATAATACCAATATTATTTTCTGGTTCAACCATCAAAATGGTTTCATGACTAGAATTGAATATGGTAATAGAAATTGAAAACCCATCGTCCTTGAATGTGATAAATTAACACATCTCGCATTGTATTTTTATTTCTAGTATAAAATAAGGGGAAAAGAGAGATAATGAAGAATTATTACTTTATCATAACAAAATTCCAGTACATTAAGTTACTAGATTAATCACAACATTTTGATGAAGGGAGGTGAGGAAAAATAAAAGAAAGGAACTTGAAATAAGAGAAATGGAAAGATGAATTTACTTCTTGAAGTAATCTTCCTTAAGGGCCTCTTTAGGGGAGAGGTTTTCGTCTTTTATGAGAAAAATGGAAGATAAATGTGGGGGAGGATATTGGGAGGATATTTGAGTTTAATTTAGACGAGGAAAAAGTCTTTATAGGATTGAAGAGAAGAGGGTGTGTGTGTGTGGGGGGGGGGGGGGGGGGGGTTATAGTGGAGGAGAGGAGTGATTTGTGAATTTTATTCATTATTTTATTATTTCACTCAAGAAAACCAGTAATGTTGATTCATGTGACCCGTAATAGTAATAAGAGTATGTGAGTTCGAATATAGTGGGCTTACATTAGCCTTACATCACTTATTACCCAATAAATCATGTATTTATCTTTTATCGTAAATTTTCGTATTTTACTATTCACCGAAAATTCAAGTATTTTAGAAAAATTCCAAAAATTCAACCTAACCATTTTTTGACATGTAGAATTTAAAAATGAATCCATTATTTGAAAATAATTTAATAAATAATTTTACTTTATATAAAATCATAATTTATTTGAAAAAACAACATAAAAACAATAAGTTGTTTTATAACACTTTCAAAAATTAATCAATGTCCCATAAAATTATCTTATAACCATAAGACAAAAAAATAAAAATTTATGATTTCATTTTATGAAAATAAATTTCCATTTTAAATTATTAAATTATTCATAAAATTGTAATTAAAATATTTTTGACATACAAAAATGCCAATACTTACACTGTGATTGCTTTTTCACTTATAAGATGTCTAAATTGTATTTATACATTTATGGGTAAAGTTTATATTTTTTGGCCAATTTAATATTCATTAATATTAATAAGGGCATAATACTATTCATAAAAAATTATGTTTGTCTTATCAGACTCTAAATATCTTACTGAATGCAACTCTGTATTTAATTTTCTCTAAATTCAAATCATAGAGGTAGTAAAATTATGTTTAATGGCTAGGTTATAACATATTGGGTTTTTAGAGAATTAGTGTTTCATGCATTCAATATTTAATTTATGTGAAAAATCTTGGGTTGTTACATTATACATAGTTGTTCATATCTAAAATAGGTGATTAATAAGACCATATTTATCCATGTACACTAGATATAAATCTTCATAGAATGGTATATATATTTTATATGGTTTTATACAATATTGGGTGAGACATGAAACTCAATTAGAACCACCTCTCTTATGACCAACAAAATAAAAATATTTAAATAAAACAACATTTGATGTTTTTCTTCCTCTAACCAGATAATTGTAAAAAAAATTCATATATAGAGGCCAAATATCCTACATACTAAAGTCCCCTTTCCAGAGAAATAGAATCTCTTCATACCTAACATCCTTCAATGATGTAAAAATGATATCATCATAGATACAATTCCAAAAATCTCCCTAAAATACATCTTCTTCCCCGTTCTCATTGAGAAATTGAAATCACCATTTATGAATATATTCTCTTAGTATAATGACAGCTTATAGAATCAAATGCTCCTTACCCACATGGATCATACTAAAATTTATCTTTATATCCACTTACAGTCCCTTTATCTCTTCATTGGAGGTTTTCCTTTATTATTTTGATAATATGTGATGTTGAAACTCACACATAATCTTCCTCCATGAATTATCCCCATCGGGGTAAACCCTCCTTGGTCAAATAGAGCATCCTAATTCTACACCATAATCTGAACCCCATGAGGATAACACCCACTAATAATCTCTACAAAAACATTATTATGGAATGCTTAATCCTAGAAATATAGAACACATTCTGCATCATTTAAATTAATCTCAATTTAATATTTACTAGCTTTTCCTCTATTCAAACATAAGAACAATCAAGCAGGATGCATATACCAAACCAAGGTGTCTACCCTATAATAAAAATCATCTCACTTCACATGTTTAGTACGTTTAAGGTCATTGTAACAGATCATTGGGGGGGGGATAAAATCCTATGTCCTTGATGGTCTCCCTTACTTATATTATAAGTAAACTAAAACATTACTATTTAACTTACAAACACATGTAGTCTTCACTAGTTATTAACTCTAAGATCCATCTTAAATATCATATATAGATTTGATACCACTAATTCTTGGATTAGCCCCATTTAAACCCATCATGGTCTAGTATTGAAGATAAGTGTGACCCCTAATGTCTACCTCCAATAGGTTATAGGTTAGAAACTAACACCAAGTGTATAAAATGAACACATGGGAGGGATTTTCATCATAAATCCCATAAAACTAAGATAAAACCACCTATAATATCCACATCACATAAAAACAAACAACCTAAAATGCATATAATCAGATACATAAATGATGTTCTCTAAACTGAAAATAGAAAAAGAAATTCCTACTTAAGTGACATCAATATCGAAAAGGAATTCCATAAGCAAGTAACATCCAACCTAGTCACTTTATCCATTATGAAAATATATAAAATATAGGATATATAAAGAGTGGGGTGATCATACCAATATACATAGTAGGATTCTCTATAAAATTTCCAATGAAAATTTTGAAGAAACATACTCAAACCTCTATGAATAAGTAGTTAATCCTACTCATTACCTAAACCAGGTCATGTATCAATAAACATCACCATGGGTAGCTCAATAAATCTATATACTAATATTATAATATAATAAACATAATAATATATCTATATTGGAACCCACACCCACTTGCCTCAAGAACTAGTTATTCCCAAACCCCAATAGCTTTTGTTATGGAATTATAATCCCTACCATATCCTCATAACCACATACCACATACCGCCTAACCACAAAAGCATACCACACCATCATCAAAAACACTTTCCACATTCCACATAATAATTATAATTATATATCATATCTTTACTATATGTACAAAACCTCATATAATATATCTAATTATGTTTGATAATGAGAATGTGAATTACATAAAAATTGAGGTCACCAAGACTTACGCTCCTCGGTTTAGTGCTAAAAACATACTTAAAAAACAATATTTGATAGAAAGTAAGATATCTCAAAACAAACTTACATATATTTCTATAATTTAAACATTATATCTCACAACAATCACAAAATTATAAACGATAAGTTTTAGTTTTTTTGGATATTAGATATATAAATAATTTATTTTATAACACCTGTAAACTTTCATCCATAATCAAACCACACTTGACCCCTTTCTAGACTTCTCATAAGTTACACTCATCTTTATAACATCAGGAATGGAAACATAAGAAACCACTAACCTCAAACTCTCAGTAATAGAGAAACTCTTTAACATGTAGTCAAGAATTAGATCATAATATTGTGAGAAAATATGAGTATGACAGAAATATATTATTAAAAATAACATGAAACATTAAGAATTTTATATAATTCATGATAATAGGAAACGTAATCTCAAATGAAGAAATATGTTCAATGGAATAAGAGTGAAAAATTATGATAAAATAATCATGATCCATGTAGCATGTCATAGACATAGAAACTAGAAATTACTTATAAGAATAATCCAAGTAAATTATAATATTATAAACAAAGCTAATATAAATCATGTCCTATTACTGTCTTGTGAAAATATAAAAACATTTTCTTTTCCACACAATACCTTGTGAACAAATCATAATGTTATCATGTACACACATGACCTTATAAACAAAAAATGTGATCATGTCTACACACAATATTCTAAAAAATAATAACATAACCATGTGAAGAAACAACCTTTTTAATAATGAAAAATGTGATCATGTCCACACAAAAACTTTAAAAAAAATCAAAACCTGATATTGTGCATGCAAAACATTAAAAAAAATCAGAATGTGATTATGCCCATGTCCATCCTTTTGAACAAACCAAAATGTGATCTTTTCTATGCACAAACTCGTGAATAATTAAATATGAAATCATATATAAACAAAAAATCATTATCTCAAGAGAATAAAATCTTAAACAATGAATTTTAGGGATATATAGGACCTTATTCATTTCATAATGATAAAATATATCCATGTTTGTGGAAAAAAATCAATCGTGTATCATTTTATAAAGAACGAATGGAAAGAAAATGGGTTTTTTAATATTTTCAAATGGTATCACATGAAATGAATGTAAGAGTTAGGTCAGTTGATGCCCAAAATATAATCAACCAAAAAGAGTATTTTAGAGAGGAATTTAGAGTATGATACAAGAAACATTTCTCTAAATGAGTTAGATATTTTTGAAATAAATAGTATTCATAAAACATTATAAACCTTTTTGTAAATTTTTTAAGTTATGAGTCATCTTGAAAAAATATTTTCAATAAAATAACATGATTTTTTTAAAATACCACATAAAAAGAATAAAAAATAATTAATCCTTGAAAAAAACATAAATCTTTTGTAATGGATATGTGAAGTTTAAGATAAAAGATTCTATAAAGAAAAGAAAACTACTTTAGTATTTGAAGATACCATTATTGAAACCCATATAATTTAATATAAAAATAAATATTCCTTTTCAAATATGGTAAATAAGATTTATATTATCACTATAAATTAAAAATATTTTGATTTCAAAATAATAAATGAGAAAATTGGTGGGAATAGTGAATATGGACATGGAAGAAAAATATCTTAATTAGTATAGATGAGAATTATTCCAAACAATGTTATGCTTTTATGAGAAAGAAATTAATCAGGGAAGAATCTTGAATTAAATGCATAATTTTCCACATAGACAAAGAAAATTTATTGTATAATAAAATATTAGGATGAAAGAAACTAAACATAGAATATTTTAATTTGATAAAAATATTTATAACTAAAATAAAAGCAGCTTGGTTATTCATATACAATAAAATATTGGCATCTCTTGAATTGAAAATTCACGAAAGATAAAAATTCATATAGATTTTTAAATCCTTTTATTTTCATTAAAATATAATAAAAACATATACATGTATGTATAGACACCACATAATATAAACACTTGGTAAATATGACATATTTCTCAAAGAAAAAAATTGAGAAGAGACAAACCCTTAACATAACTCTTAAATTCCATTAAATCACTTTAAACTCATGTATAATTGTAACACCCCAAGGATTTAGAAATAAATTTAATATTGAATGCATGAAAAATTGAGTCTCTACAAAACAACACTTTTTTATAACTGAGCCAATAAATATAATTTTTCCACTTCTGTGATTTGATTTTCAAAAATATGACATACACGGTTCCATTCAGGGCGATGTTTTGGAGTCTGGTAGAACAAACTTAATTCAGCGAATAGTAACCTACCCTTATGAATAGTAACATACACTTGCGAATAGTAATATACACCTATTAATATTAATGTTACCCTTATTAGTAGTAATATGACCCTTATGAATAGTATCCTTTCCAATGAAAGTATTAATAAAATTTAGGCACTTTATAAATGATGCAGAATATTTTATAAATTATTAATTAAGTATTCATATTTTTGTGAGTGATGAATTCTTAATTTAGATTAATAAATTAATTTATTTTTATAAAATAGGATCCTAGATAAATATTTTATTTACCTATGATTATAAGATAATTTTATGAGACCTCAGTTAATTTTCTAAATTGTTATAAAATTGGTTAAAATATTAAAATTTGTATTTTTCGAGTAAATGATGATTTTAATTAAAAATTAAATTTCTCATATTTAGAAACTTATTTTCATAAAATTGACTTTATTTTTGAATTATAAACATTGAAAAATAGTTAGTGTAAATTTTTTTGGTTTTTCTTAAATACTTGAATTTTTAGTGAATAGTAGAATACACTAATTTATGATAAATACTAAATACATGATTTCTTACATCATAAATGATATCCTTATAAGGTAAGAACACTATGTCTGAATTCACATGCACTCGTTACTATTTTTGGTGATAGAATCATTACTATTTCTTGTCTTAGGGAAAAATAATAAACTAATGATTAAAATATTAAGAATACCCTCCTCCCCTCCACTATAAATACCACCCTCACACCCTCATTTCATTACACCTCTTAAGATTCAATACTAGCATAAATTATTTTCAAATCTCTCATTAAGCTCCCCACTCAAATATATAAGACATATTTCTCCTCAAAAGGACAAATCCTCACCCACAAAAAGGATCTCAAAGGAAGATAGTTTCAATAGGTAAATTCTTATTTTCAATTATTTTTTATCAAATTGCTTTGATATATTTTCTATTCACAAATATTATTATCTAATTGTCATGGCTACTCTAGTAACTTATATTAATTGGAATTTTGTTATTATAATGGAATATTCCATCATCATCTCTTCTTTGGCCTCCTTTTATACTATAAATGAAAACACCGTCTGAGATGTGTTAATTTATCACATTCAAGGAAGACGGGTTTTCAATTTGCATTAATATTTTAAATTCTGTTCATGAAACCATTATTAAGGTTGAACCAAACTATAATATATGTATTATTTCTCATATATGTTTCACCCAAATAGTTATCATTAAATAATTTATATAATGATTCATCTTCACTCCATGTAACGAAATGAATTTAAAACCATGTAACCTTATGGATGTTCACAAATTACATTCAACTTCAATTCTAGAAAACCATCCCCATCTTACATGATTCTCTGTTCATTTATATAAGTAAATTGGTCATGAATACTAAGGAAGAAAATGCTCCCAAACAATAAAATTGAACCTCTTAAACCCATCTAGAAGGATATGAATGAACATAATAAAGATATAATAAATAAATTAAATAAATAAGAGGTTCTAGAAATATTAATTAATGAATTTAATTTGGCTATCTATGAAACTAATATAAAGTGATGAACACCATCAGACTTAAGGTAAGGGTTTCTCCATCTCACTTCCATTTTTGTGAGATATTCAATATTTACATCTATTTCTTGTGTACGGTGTATGTATATGAACCATTGATGTTTCATATCGTGAAACTATTTATTTTTGTTATATTCAATGTATGATTTTATGATTATTAATTTCCAGTCATATAATTCAATTTATTACAAAGTTGTAAAGTTTTCCTTCCCGAACCTCCATTTTCATTTGAGCCACTCTTTTTCTCTACTTATCTCAATTTAATTATTATGTATTCTTATGTAATCCTCATAAATTATTTGTTAATATTCTATATATTTTTATCAATTAGACTGCTTCTTTATTTTATGTGGATTTATATGTTTCGAAAGGATCTTTAAAAAAATCTTCCCGATAAACAACCCTGTTTCAGTGGAACTTCTCGAATTCTTATCTATTTTCAAGTGAAATATATATCTATTTTAATCCATTATTATTTTTTTAAAAACAAAAAAAAATTCAAGAATTTTTTTTTGTTTCATTTCTTATTTTATGAAATGAAACATCCCTTTCCACTTTGAAATCTCTTTAATAATTTTCTAAAACCACACTAAATTGTGTTATTTTTAAAGTTTCTTTAAAAACTCTTTTTACATGATTTCACTTATGTAGGAAAAAATTTATCCCTCAAAAATAATTTCAATGTTATTACCTCTTCTTTTTTGGGATATAAATTTTTACAAATCTGATTTCAGGACAAATATAAATGATTTTCCAAAAGAACTCTTATTTCGAGAGTAAAATGGATTTTTTTCTGGCCTCACTTTAAATTTTATGAGATATATGCCTTGTTCACCACTTAGTCCTTGCATGTGGTGTATGTAATTACTTTTGGTATTTCATATCAAGAGGCTACTTATTCTAATTATATTCTAAGGTATTATGATTTGAATGTTTCTAGGTGGTATGTGACACTTTGAAATGTTTAAGGATCATTTCCTCAAGAATTATTAAATGGTTTCATTTAAAAGTATCTTCATATATGTCAACATATTTTTATTGAAACTTTTAATTCATTGAGGTTTATCTCTTACTATATCATATAAAATAATTTATTGAAATGTTTCTGATTAGTTTGACTATGGATGTGTTTTCTTGATGTCATTCACCACATTACTCTGAATGGTTTGTGTTTATGTTTAATAATTGGGGAGTGTTGCTTTAACTGTGGCAATATTGATGAATTTTTATACTCTACTTAATATCGATATTGAAAAGGAATATTGTTATTGTATTAAATCTCTGTATAAATAATTATTTGTATTGGAATTGATAGGTGAGGCCTGTTATAGCCCCTCGATGCATCAACAGGTCTCACGAGACAAACTAGTTGGAGACAAAACCTTCGAGTTTGTTTCCAAAAATCAGACAGGTTTCTACCCATAGACATAAACCACCTCAATGGTATAATGGTTCATGTTACAGATATATGACATCCAAATAATAATCATTCTATTTATTCATTATTCGTTTATTACTATCTATGGGGTTTTCACTATGACAAAATCTATAGATGCACTTTCATTGTCAGATTATTAATGGTGCATGTTTTTGAATTATTCACCATTCCATAAATAATATGTATAATTAATTATGATTAAATTATTATTATTTTTTTATTCCATTATATTTAACCCTTACTGAGCATTTGAGCTCACCCCTTTCATTTTTTCCTTCCCTAGGTTATGAAGAAGAGATTACTTTTTGAGTTTTCAAGGATGTAGTTTGTTAGCTTTTGTTATGTATTATATGTTTTTTTCTTCTCCCAACATAAAATGGGTTCCATGTAAGTATCAAATTTATTCAAGACTATTAAACTGATCGCTTATTTGGGATTTGATTCATTGTAATCATGCCAATGTATCAAAGTAATGCATCAGCTCTGTACTTCTAGTATCAGGGAATTACAATAATAAAAATAAATATTTTAATAGCTAATTTAATAAACTTATTTATATATATAAACCCATATACTATAAAATTATAATAATTTTTTATACATTTATTAGTTAGTTACAATTTAATTTCATTATCACATGTTAAAAAACTTTTTCATTTCGTATGGGTTTCATAAAAGAAATACTGATCTTAATTCTTTGGGAAAAAATTATTCATTAATATATTATTAAATTTACTATAATAAAATTTACCAAATTATTTATAATGTTAAAACATAATTCCATGATATTTCTAGTTATGATACACAATGATGAAATCGATGACAAGCTTGTTTAGAGTAAGTTTCTGATATCAATGGATTACATTATAATGATAATTCAATTTTGTTTCATCATTTAACAACCATGTTAATGAAATATATTAATCTTTAATATAATATATTTTCATCAAGTATATTTTATAAACATCTATATAAGGTGTTGATGAAAAATAAAACACATCGCCCATGAAGGCAGTAATCTATATGCACACATGAGCAACATTTCAAATTTCAATGGAAATTTTTATTAAAATGATTCCTTAATTATCTTTAACTAAAATTAATCATTCCATAAATATAATAACTATTCGTTAATTTAATTATTTGTACCATCCAATTATGGTGGTTATGAAAAAGGAAATATACTGCTCCTTAGAGGTGGTAGTCACATGTTCACATGGATGACATTTTCATTTTACGTAGAACGATAGAGAATGGTATATGATAGTTTATATATTAAGAGACATACACATTTAATAAATATCATATTTATTCCTTAAATATAATTTTATAACCATCCATTTAAGGTGGTTATGATAAAAAAAATACATCACTTCACAGAGGTTTTTGTTTGCACGTAAGCATGTATGTCATTATCATTTTTCCAAGGAGGAATGATAGATGATAGTTATACCGTTAGCATAATAAAATTTAATAAAATAATATAAATTATTTTATTATATTATAATGGGTAAAATATATTTTTAGGAGAAAGATAGTGAAAAAGAGGTTAAGAAGTGATTAGTACTCATGTTGGGAATGTGAACCTTCTCATGGGTAACCTCTTAAAAATGGACGATTTCAAGATATTCCTTGCATTAAGAAACTTAAAAATGTGGGATTGAGATATAGGAGAATTGAAAGAGGAATATTTTTAATTAGAATTTGAATTTTTTGAGTGTATGTAAAAGGGTGGTGGGAGTCTCCTTTTATAAGTGAGGGGAGTGAAATTTTTGTAATAACAAAAAGGTCAAGTCACCATTAATAGCATTTGAGTCCAAAATTTGACTATAATAGAGTTATTATGAGGATAAGGTAAATAATAATATTTAATACATATTTTAAGATAATGTTTTAGTATATTTAGACATTTTTTACTTAGTTTTATCTTTTATCATAGTTTACTTTTACCATGGTAACTCATTTTTAACCTCGGTATCTTATTTAGATGACTAAAAATAAAATTAACCTTAATAGAAATTTTTTATATTATAATTCAAAATATGAATAAAAATTTATAATAATAAACATATAAAAGAGATAAAAATTAATTTTAAAATTATAAATGTATACAACATTCAAATAATTTTAGATAAAAATATAACTTAAGTTTCGAAATGTCAAATGTTGGATTATAAATTAAACTTAATATTTTTAAATTTATAATTTTAAATATAAATTAAATACTTAAAAAAAAGATTTTATAAATTTTAATATATTCTTATATCCTAATGATTTTTTAAAAGTCCCCGTACTTGTAAAAATGGTATTTTTCATTATTAATCTTAAAATAAATCTTTTTATAAAAAGACTAAAAACTAATCCTTAGATAATATTGTATTTTTTTCAATCCAAAAATGAAGTTAATTCTTTCAAATTATAATTCTTAATTTTATGAATTTCACTTTTAAATAAAAACAAAAAAATATAATGCCAATTATTTTTATTGGAAAATTAATATTTCCAACATTGACTCCTTTTACTCTTTTTTCCTATAAAATTTTAATTTAAATAATGTTAATATATTATTCATATAAATAATTTATTTTATCACATTTTAACCAATATATAATTTTTTACTTAAAATAAAAATTCATAGTGCATAAAAATCCAATTTTTGAAAAAAATACATTTTAAGCATAAAATGGTCTTATTAGTTGTTTTATTATACCAATTGAAATTCATTAGTGAATTAGTATAAAAAATGGAAAAAAAATTATTTAAAAATTAAAATGTTAAATTTATAGAATACATGCACTATAAATAACTTAAATTAATAATTACATATTTATATCATCCTTACTTCTACTTATATAACCCCTCATGCTATTTTCAAAATACCTAAGGATAAGATACACTCTGGTGGTAGTTGTGGTTGGCTATTCAGAAAACATGGATATCATAGAAATTTCATTGATATTTAACTTCTCTCACAAATAATTTCACTCAATATATAATTATGGGAGTTTTTCATGGGATTAGTTTAAAAAAATTCTTGTGGAGCTACCACATTTCCATGCTCCAAAAAATGAACTTCATAAGGAAGACTTATAATACTTGATTCCATTTCATTCCTTTTTCTAAATATATTTCATAATATAGTTACTTTTATTTATAATCACTAATTAAACTATTTTATTGTAATACTTATAATTTTATCTTAATAAAATGTATCATAGTTTAATTTTAGTTTAGTGTTACATGTAGAGATAACTATTAAAAATCGTATTTTATTAAAGTAAAATATATACTAAAATCTATAGGTGTTACATTCTCCCCGCTAAATAAATTACATCATTGTAATTTTATCTTATCTCATATATTAAAATAGATGAGTATATTATTATTATATTCATGAGTTCAGATTTCGTTTATAATTAAATATCAAACTTAATAACTTGTTTAATATTAAGAAACTCATATCATTTTTTAGTATTAAGACCCATATAATGGTTGTAATAATTGATTATAAGTTTATATTTATCTCCAAACAAATAGATATTCATAGGTTGATTCAATATATGAAATGCGACTTCCTTATTCTAAAACATGGTATGGGATTAATGTAAATAGAGATAATCAATGTCAAAAATCACAAAAAAAAAACACTAATGTAAGAATAATTATATTTTCATGATGTATATTCCCAAAAAATTCATCTTTGGATACATTAATCATACCACTAGAAGTTTTCTTTGACAAAACAACATGAAATCATTATGGTGTTCATTTGATGCACTTATATGAACTTTTTATATATAATGGTGTATCTAGAACTAGAATCCAATAAGGAATCCATAAATCTATATAGAAGAAAAAGTTATCCTAAATTATCACAATCCAATTTAGTGGTAGTTATTTTATAGTTTCTCCATTATTCACTAAGTCTTTGATGTTGTTGATGTTTATTATCCATATCTACCCAATGGTTAGGGAATTGATTTTCATAATGTCTAAATTCATTTCATTTAATTCATTGAAGTGTGTGTGGAGAATTAATTTTGACATTTATACCTTCCGTTGTATTGGTTAAACTATATATTACTCTTACAATATCATGATATTGATAACCTATCCTACCAAACCTCAAGCATTTTCTTATTCCTTTGAAAGATTCTCTTACATCATTTTTACCGCATTCTTGACACATAGTAAGTTAAATATTCTTTCCTACATGGTCATTTTCACCAAATAATCTATGAAAATATAACCTTCTTTGATTTGGTAAGTCAATAAGTTTATTAAGGTTTAGGTTTATTATAATAACTCATGATAAATAGGTGAGAAAAACCATAATATTTTCATCATCATCTCCTATCCCATTTGTTTTTTACCAGTACAAACACTGTATTTTCCATCATATCCTTTGTTTAATCAACTTCCACTTTCTACAATCATTAATTAAATAAGATAAAATTGATTAATGAGAATATTTAAATTAAAAATGTATAAATGTAAAATATAAACTTAAAATAAGTAACTCATAAATGATGTCTTTAATCTAACTTACAGATATCTATGTTTAAATCTTGGTTATCTATGTTCATATTCATATTAGGTTCTCTAACATAAATATATTAAAATACCACAAAGTGGTTTATAAATAATATGTGAATCACTAAAGCATATCCCTTAGGAGTGTCAAATTAAGTGTGTATCTAGGCCTCATATTTTTGCACATAGTGAATATTGAGTAATACCAAACTAGCATTTTTAGGGTTATTACCCCAAGGTGGATCTATGTGAGAGTCTATGTGCACTTATTTGTATCCATAAAAAGATTTCATTTCAAGGAAACAATACAATATATAATTTACTAAAATTTCATGATGTTATCATATACTTATACTTAGAACTATGTTTTCACTAATTTTTTCTCATCACAATCCCAAAAAATAACTAAACTAATCGTAAAAAATAATAAAACCTTACTCTAATACCAACTAAGGCGACCTAGATCTACACACCCGAGTACGATACTAAAACACATACTTTAATAACCATATTTGAAACCAAGTGAGATGACTCAAACCCACCTTATGTATATTTCCATATATTGAACATTAAATCTCATAATAATCACACAATCCTAGAACAAAATATTTTAGTGTCTTTGGAGATTAACAACCAAAATAACTTATTTTACAATACTTGTGAACATTTATCCATTATCAATCCAAACTAGACCATCATATAGACTTATCATAAGATATTCTCATCTTCATAACCAATGGAATAAAAACATAAGAAATGGGTGAGATCAAATGCTCTGTAAGTGAAAAACACATCAACATGTCTTCAAGGTTAAGATTATAAGAATATGTGAAAATTTTACCATGAAAGAAATATTTTATTAATAAAAAAAGGAACAATAAGTGTTTTAAATAAGTCATGGTATCAATAAATGTAATATAAAATGAAAAAAATACCATGGAATAACACTATTGAATCATTAAATAATAATCATGAGTAATAGAGCATATTGTTGGCATATAAACTATAAATATGGTGTATGCTTAAGAATATAAAATCTTATTATTATGAAAAAACCTAAGAGAAATCATGTATAGGAAGCATATTTTGAACAAAGAAAAATGTGATCATGTCTACAAAAAACCTTTTGAAGAAATCATAATGTGATCATGTAAAATCATAAACTTTTAAATAAATAAAATTAAGATCATGTTAATAAAAAACCTTATGAACAAGGCAAAAGATGACCGTGTCAATTCATAACCATATAGTAAATGAATGTTTTGATCATGTACACAAACAAAATTGTCTAGATAGAATAAAATGATATTTTCCACAAATAACCTTGTGAACAATGAAAATTTTTGTCAAGTCCGTTCATAACATTTTGAAAAAATAAAAATTCAATCATTTCCATACCCAAACATATAAATAAGTCAAAATGTGATTATATCCATTCACACTATCCTTATATTTTCAGAAATAAAACCTTAAATAATGAATTTAAGGGAACTATATAACCATCTTATCTCATAATGATAAACTATAAACACGTGTGGCACCCAAAATCAATCACATATCATATCATGAAGAAATCATGGGAAGAAAACATGTTTCTTAACATTTCCAAATGGTGTCATATGAAATAACCTCATGAGTTAGGTAAATTGATACCAGAAATTCAATCAACCAAAAGTATTATTTCATTAGATAATTTAGAGTATTATTCATGAAATAATACTCCCAAGGATTAAGAATTTTTTTATACAAATAGAAACATTATTGTGAAATCATGGAAAGAGATTTCCTAATACATTTTTAACCTTTTGTAAAAAGATGATGTTACAAATCACCTTCAAAAATAATTTTTAATAAATTAACATGTCAAAATAATAATTTAAAACAATTCAAAAAAAATGTATAATTTAAAAATATATTTTATTTTTTCAAAGAAATTGTGGTGTGGAACATAAAATATTCTATTGTGAAAAGAAAACAACTTTTATATTTTAAAATACATTTATTGAAACCCACATCATTTAAAAGATAAATAAATATTAATTTTGAAATTATTAAAGTGAATTATGAATATCACTATATGTAATTCATATTTGGATCTAAAAATAAGAATGGAGTATATTAGTGATAGGAGTGAATATGGATATAGAATAAGAATAGCTTATTTGTGGTGGGTAAGAATTATTCTCAACGACATTATAATTTTATGAGAAAGTAATTCATCAATGAAGAATCTTGGAACTAAAATTTTAATTTTCAATAAATGTAAATAGAAATTATCATACACTACAATATCATGGTGGAAGAAACCAACCACAGAAGAAATAAGTTCTAGGTGAAGCATTATAACTCAAATTAAAATGGCCCAAGTTATAAAACTCCCTTACAATATTAGTATTTATGAAATTAAAACTACATTAAATATAGAACCTAACATAGATTTTTCAATCCATTTAGTACATTAAATTATTATTACAATATCCATAGGATAGTATATAGACCACACAATATAAACAAGTGGTGAATATGACATATGTCTCAAAGAAAGAAAAGTGAGACGAGAAAACCCCTTACTTTAAATATTGAATTCAATGAGATCACATTGAAATACTATATAATAAATATAAATATCTTAATAAATCATTTTATAAACTTATTAATATCTATAAACCTATATAATATTTAATTATAATCATTTATTATACATTTATTTGTTATTTATAGTTTATTTTCATCATCCGATGTCAGTAATTTTGTTTGTTTCATACGAGTTTCAGAAAGGGGATATCAATCCTCGTTATTTGGTAAAACTTTCACCATTATCAAATTATTAATGATAATATAATATAATTTTAATAATTATTTATAATGATCTAATATAATTCCATGATAGTTATCATTAAAACACATTAAGATTAAATCAACGATGAGTTTTTTTCAGATAATTTACTGATATCAATGAATCAATTTATAATTATAATTTATTTTTTTCATAATTTAATAAGAATAATAAATAGATATTTAATAATATATGTCATATATATTAAAAATATATATTTTATAACCATCCATTTAATGGAGTGATGAAAAACAAAACATATCGCCTGTGGAGGCCGTAGTCTGCATGTACAAACGATCAATGATTTCATTTTCAAATGGATTTGTTTATTATTATAATGAACCATTAGTATTAATATAAACTTATTAATTTAATAAATATAATATTTATAATTAAATTATATTCTTAGTATGAAAATATATATACGTCATTCCATGGAGGTGGAGGTCTTTATGTACACACAGACATCGTTTTTGTTTTCCATAGAACTGGAGAAAGGTAGAAAATGGTTTATCTTTTAAGAAACTTAAAAATAATATAAATATAATATTTATTCATAAAATAAGATTTTAAATTCATCCTTTTAGGGTGGTTATGAAAAATAAAATATGTTACTTCATGGATGTGGTAGTCTTCATATGCACACATACGACAATTTCATTTTTCTATAAAAGGGAGAATGAAAAATAATGGTTATAACATTAAAATTATAACATTTTAGTGTAAATATTATACTTATTTAATTATATTAAAATGTATAAAATATATTTTTGGGGTAATTATATATAATAAAAAGGATTAATAAGTGATTAGTTATCATATTGAGAATTTGAAGCTTCTCCTAAAAGACCTCTTGGAAATAGAGGATTTACAGATTTGCTTTTGATTAAGGGCATGGGAATTAAAAAATAGGTATATATTCAAGATAAATTATAATTTTTAGAATGTATTTAAAGGGTTTTTAGTAGAATATATTTATAAGTTAGGGTATATTGCTTATTATAATAATATAAAATTATCAGTCACTACTTATGGCATGTGATTCCGAAATTGGAAAAAATGAAAGTTTTTTGATTCATTAGTAGATAATGAAGGTTATAGGAATAATATAAGTTATAAGGTGGTTAATATAACTATAAATGTTTTTTCAATTCAGTGGATCTTTTGAAATATTTTACAATATGTGAACACCATGAACAATGGAATTTTTCCACTGAATATTAACATAGAAAAACCTAGATCCGAGAGAGAATATTCACAAATTAAATTTATTATTATTTTATTTATGATCAAAAGAAATTTTTAACTCATAAAGAATATTTATTTTATGATAAGTTGATAATAACATAAACCCTTTCTTATATTACATTCATTATGTTGTGAGTATCCAAGCTTAGAATCCCTTTAGTGGTGAACCAAATGTGATCCTTTGATCTCCAAATGAATCCAGTTGGTTTTAGGATGATAGTACAGTGAATCAATTGTATTGTGTTGTTCATTTTTATTGCATATTTTCCATCCATTCGTGAATGAAATTTTCTACCACTTTTCATTATTGGGAGGAATAAAGAAGAAGGGATGGAGAGATAATTATTTTGGGCTTAATGATTCTCAAATCTCGATTAACCCAACACAAAAAATATAACTATCTATTTATAGAGCTTGGGTTTAGGTTAAAATATTATTTAATTTTGAACTAGACCTTAAATAATATAGTATCCATTTTTAAACTCCATTCTATATAATAATAACATCATCATTATTTTATGATGTAATATAACTCATGCAATGATAAATATTATTTTTTGGATTACAAATAAATATTCATTACTAGAAATGATCTTGGTATTCTCCAATTCTTAAACATTTATTGAATACCTGAATAAATATTTAATTAAATATTTAATTAATTAATAAATAAAATAAATATTTTATTCACAATCCCATAAATACATATTTATCAAAAAATTATTATAATAAAGAAAAATTACTTATTAATAAATAAATAATTATTTATTACCTTTTGAATATTAGCGATTAATAAAAATTGAAAAATATAATTCACCAATCTTGATAATAATAAATATTTCAATAATTAAATTCAAATTGAATTTAGTCGACATCAATTGAAATACTTTCTGTGTATCCTCCTAGGGTTTTTTCTAATTTCCATTAGGTAGTTTTTCCAAAGTTCCAAGATTACTGTCTAGAAATGGGTCAAGACACCCACGAGAAAGAACATAATTTCACAATGAAGAAAAACACATTTGAACACTTACTGTGTAATATAATCCCTTTATCTCAATATCTTATTAAGAAAAATGAACATATGTGACATCAACCTGTATGATTGATACATATTTATTTGATTATTTAAAATAAACATGTCATTACACCATGTCCATGGAATTTAATTCGATGGTTCTTTTCAAATAAATGGGTTAAGAAATCAATTTCCATAAATATGGAAGGGGAAAATCCTTCCCAAACTTATTAATTAATAAAACATTAATTGTGACACACATAAAGTATCCAACTTTTCATGAGCTATATCATAATGGTTTATGAAATATATCTAAGTGCATGAGTTATAATATGAGTTACTAAAAATCTTAAAATCTAAGGACCATCAAATACATTCAAATATAGAAATATATGATGACATGAAAACATGTGGAATTATTACTAGAATGTTTGTTGTCATAATCTCTTATCTTAGAGGTTACCAAGGGAGAACTTGATATGAATAACCCTCATATGATTTCGAGTACTCACAACTAAAATTATCATTCGATGTGTCTCATCATAGAATGTTTTCATAACGTTGAATTATATTTAAGAATATCATCCTATCACCTCAAGGTTCTAATCATAGTGGGGAAATTATATGAAGTATACTTGCGATTGATACTCTAGCATATTATTACATTAAGGTAATGAATAAAAATGAAAAATATATAACAAGTTATTTTATTAATATATAAATCATTGAATATACATATAATAAAATTACAAACAGTTGATCATAGTACATGAACTACAACAAACTCCAACTTGGATTAGTGCTAATTACCTATGACTTTTAGTCTGCTAGTACTCACATGACAATCATATTTTTGTTGAGTCAAGTCTTTATTAATGGGGCCCGCTATATTCTATTCCATGGAAATATAACTCAGTTTGACTCCACCTATTTAAGAAAAAATACTTAAAAGATGATACTTTTGATGTTTGTGCTTCATCCACTGATGTGACCTCGTCTCTTTTTCTTGGGTCATCACTATCGTATTATAAAAATAGAGTTTGATAGGATATTTATTTCTTGGTACCATGTAAAGATCTTGGTTGATGTTTTATATCCAAACTGTTTTTTTAGATATCATAGAATCCAAAATATACTTGGAATCTACTATAGAATCTGTGACTATAGTATACTTTGATCTCTTCCATCTCACATTACATCCATTTTGAGTAAAGATATATCCCATCTATGATTTTAGATCATCTTTTTCAGTTTATAAACCACCATCTATATATACTTAGATGATTGGTTCATCATCTCCTCTATTGACCTGGAACATATCCATTGTACACCTCAAAAACATGAGGACAATCTTGATTCCATCCAAAGGAGTTCACCTAGGTTAGCATGATATTTTCCTACCACACATAAAGCATAGAATAAATCTATCCTAGTATATAGAATAACATGCATTTATATCCCAATCACTGATAAGTATGCAATCCTTATTTTTTTTCTTTTCTAATGTGTCCAAGGCCACATTTTCCTAGAAAGGTGAATAACATGTAAAATTGGTAGAAATACCCTCTTGGATTATTTCATACTAAAATTATTCATTATTATAATGGACTTAGATTCTCATACATAGATATTACATATTTTTAGATTAATATTATTTACATTACACAAAAAAATCAAGAGGACCATAATATTTTAGCTTCTTTAGAAACATGGAACAGAATCTTCTTAATTCATGAAAGATCTTCAATGTCTCTCATAAAGATATTCCCCTTTAGTTATACAAATTAAAAAAATCTTTATAACCTATGGAATGAAAGAATAATAAATGGTGATATCATATTCTTTATAAGGGTAAAAAATGGAGATATGTAATTATAACATGACCATAATGGTATTAGAACATCAAAATAACATTTGAAAACCAAACCATATATAATAAATATCATAATATTTATTCATGGGAAAATAATTGGCAATTTATAAGACATGAATCATATATAAATAAAATAACATGATCCATGAGAGTATAACATTAGCGTAATATATATATTTTTGGATTACATATAAGCATAGAAAATCTTATTTCAAGGCTACCCACCAACAAATTCATAACATGTTAGGCTTTGGATATCTACCCAAGTACATGATTCAGGCTTGGGATGACCTCCCATGTATGGTTTTTTAATATTGGGATAACATCCTATGTAGCCATCTTTTGGGCATGTGATAACCTCCCATCTACCCTTTGATCTCTTATAACATTAATCATTCACCACTGCATTATAAGAAGATATGGCTTCCACCAGTATCATAATGAAAATCATATATATGTGTTTCAAAAGATCATAAAACATTAATCAAAACATAAACCCTTAAATGAAATTGGTTTCATAAAAATTTCATCATATCATAACTTGTGTAAAATATACTTGTTTCATAATCATTTCTTCATTTCACCATAGCATAACCCGTGAAAAAATATGTGTGTTTCATAAGAATTTTATCATGGTATAACCCATAGAATAGAAATGGGTTTCATAAAAATATTTTCATCATAAAACTTTCATAGAAAGGATAAAAATGGTGTCCTGGGTGTCATCATATATGGAGAATTATTTTGAAATATCACTTGAAACATTTATTTGGGAAAATAACTTTTTTGAAAATAAATTTTTTCAGATTAAAAAAATACAAAATAATTTAATTTAAAAACAAAATTTTTATCTTCTGTGGTAATATTTAAATATTTGAGTGGTCATGATAGTGAAAAATACTATTCATACTGTGTATGCTAAACACTATGATTTTTTACACTTTTGGTAAAATACAAATGGGAATTATTTGGAAAAAAATGAAGATTTATTTATTTTTTTAAAAAGTCAAAAAATGGTAAAAATTTATTTAATAATACGTTTTAATAATTTTAAAAAAAATGAAAACTTTTTTATAAAACTTTTTTTTGGAAGAAAAAGTGTTTTCCCCCGAAAATTAGATTTTCCCTAAAAATACTTTTCTAAACTCTTGTGTACATAAAGAGAGAAAAATGAAAGGAAAAAAGTATTCTCAAGAAATAAACATATTATAATAAAATTCATGAGTTTATTTAGAGGTGGATCATAATATTTTATTATCGGAAGCACAAACATAGACAATCCCAATAAAAGATGAGATTGTACCATTAAACCCTTACCACTTTAGTAACATTGAATCATAATCCCCATGAAAGAAAAATTTTAAATAAAACATAAAATATAATTATAATTATTAAATTCATGATATTAAATCTCATTGGGGCTGTATATACACATCCCAAAAGAATATAGGTTAATAACATGATATATGTATCAAAGAAGGAAAATTGAGACAAAAATCCCCTACCACTTATATTGAATCAAAAAACCAATAAACGATATATATTCCAATTGATATGTAAATAATAATAATATTAAGTATAATAGTCATAAAATACATTTCTTGGAAGCATATACACTACATAAAATAATCACATTGGTGAATATGCCTTTTGTGTCACAGAAAATAAATGTGAGACAGAAATCCCTTACTACTTTAGAAATCCTTTGAATCGCAAGCCATAATAAATTTTTTAATCCAATTAAAAATTAAATATTTTTAAAAATAAGGATATTCATGATATAACACATCAATGGGAATTATATACACCACAAAAAATAAATTATTGTTGAATATTTGTATCTCCTCTATTTTTAAATGATAGTACAAATCCCTTACTTTAAGTATCAACATCCTTAATATTTGTTAGAAACACATGTATAATTAATATATGTTTATTATAAATATATCATATAAAAATTATTATATATATATATATATCATACCATATATTATTTTCTTTTGAAATTTTTTACCTTTATATTAACAATTCAATGTTAAAATCACGTTTTGAGGGATAACTGTTTTATTTTTTGTGTGTGTTTTGATTTGTTATTTTCAATCCTGTTAGTTTGATTATAGTTACTTAATCTATAGAATAATAATAATAATGAAATAATTAGCAAATTTATAAATCAATTATACTTTTAAGAACAATAATGAAATATAGTTTTGAAAAAATAAGTACATTATAATCATAGAGATCATAGGTTGTATTTCTGCCTGAGCCACTTTTCCATTATTCAAAGATCATTATAAAAAGGAGGTAAGTAATATTTTATATTTATATAATAAGAATAATATCATAAATAAAAAAATTCATTTAAATTTACTTATACATATCATTCATACGATGTGGTGATGAAAAGGGAGTGCCACATCGCTTCATGAAGGTGGTAGTCCATACGTACAAGAATGACACTGTCATCATTCAGTGAGTGAAATAGTAAGAAATAAAATGGTATATTGTATTTTCAAAATTATAAATACGTAATTAATATCCTAATTATGTAATTTATATCACATATATTTATCCTTATTTTATTACATGTAATTCATTAGTGAAAAACAAATTACATCACTTTGCGTGGCGGTAGTTCACTGTACACATGAGAGTTGTTATCCTATCCCCTATGAAATGGAAATTAAAACAGTTTCCACAATATAAAACCAACATTGGTATAATGATTTTATAAATATCATATATATACTTTATATCCATCATTATACCCAAATGTGATAGTTAGTAATGGAAAATTGAATGGCATAGGTCCATGAGGAGGTAGTTCACCGTACACTGAAACGATGATTTCGTAACACAATTTATGGAAGTGGATATGGTTTTAGGTAATTAACATATAATAAAAAAATATAAGTTAATGTAATATACATAGTTTTTTATATCATCATGTTTTAATTATAATTGAAAGACGTGGAGGAATAAATAAAATAACAACACTCGTCAAAGAATATGAACTCGTCTTTGGGTAACCTCCTTAAATTTTCAACAAAATCCTTCATATGATGGATTTTTGACCAAAATAAGGCATCTATTTTTAGAGAGAATTAAGGAAGTAATTGGATATGTCTTGGATAAAATAATTACTTGAAGGTGCATGGAAGAGAGGAGAGGGGTGGCCTTTTATAAGTGAGGTGAGTAACACACTTGTAATTTTAAAAAAGAAAAGGTGCAACCATGTTTTCACATGAAAATGACCCAAAATGGAGTATTATTGAGTCCTAGATATTATAAGGTAAAAATATGTCCAATACATTTATTTTAAACAAAATTTTGGGTGATTTTAACCCTTATCTTTTCAGTTTAACACCAGAAATATCTATTTTTACCTTAATCGATGTAATTATTTTTTATTATTTTAACTATTCATTTTGGTAAAAAAATAAGTTTAAATTATCATATAATATAAATTATTATTGTTAAAAATATTTAATCCATTTTACCAAATTAACTTTACAAATGAGTAAAATTTTAATTTTAAATTATTCCGGCAGACATAATGGGAAATCAAGTTTTCAAAGAGAAAAAGTTCTAAAGTTTACAATGTTTTTATATCTAATTTCAATATAGAATTGAAAAAAATGACATAAATTAAATTTATATACATATAATTTAACTATTTTTTCTTTAAAATAAATATAAAATATAATTTAATTTTATTAATAATTTAAATTAAAATGTAGTTTTGAATTAAAATTTAGTATTTTTCACTATTCATTAGAAAATTAATATTTTCAAAAAATTCTCAAAAAATAACCCTTGAAAATTTTAATATGATGATTTTAAAAAATAATTTTATTTTTTAAAATAAAATTTCAAAAAAATTCAAAAATTATTTTATAAATAACTAAGCAAAAGATGCAAAAGAATTGTATTTTAGAAAAATAGATTTTAACCATAAAATTTGATTTATTCTTAAATATTTTCTATAAAAATTATTAATAATTTTAAACAGTTAGTTTAATATATAATATATAAATTTCTTTAAAATAATTCAAAAATAGTGGTTTGTTTTATTTATTGAGGTAAAACATTTTTTTTTATAAAAATAGTTTTTTTAAATAAAGTTCTTTATTTTCAAATGTATTTTTTAATTTTTAATTTATTGGTCACAAAAAAATAATTTTAAATAAATGTGTAGACAATATGTTTTTATAATTTATTTAACCTTATTAATACCCACTATTCAAATAGCTAGGTGATAACTATCATATTAAATGATACTATTTTAATAATATGCCACATTTCATTTAAAATCAGTGTTGTGTAAATTGAAAGGTAAACCAGTGTTACATGTAACATAATATAAACTCAGTGTTAACTATAATAAAAGTTAAACTTTATATTATGTGTAAGAAAAAATATGGAATAGAATAAATTTATTTGAAAAAAATATTTGACAAAATCTTGGGGTGTTTGATTCTACCCACACCTAAAATAAATTACTCCCTTGAAATTCTTAACTTTGATTCAAATAACTAAGTAAACTTATTACTCATTATGTCCTCACATTCCCACATAGTATCCTAAAGATTGTTTTTTCACCACAAAACGTTGACTAGGTGATTGGACTCATTTCATAGAAATTTCTCTATTCGATTTTGAATCTATACTGATTGTTCCTCATAAGAAATATCATGCTCCAGTGGTAAGACATATGAGTTCAGTATATATGATGGATTAGGTATACACTTCCTTAAGAGTGAAACATGGAAAACATTATGAACTTGATATAGGTTCAGTGCAAGCATCAAATGATAAGATATTATCCTGATATGATCAATTATTTTAAATGGACTGATATAACTAGGGCTTAGTTTTCTCTTCTTTCTTCCATAGAAAATTAGTAGAAAGTCCTTATTACCAACATAAAATTCTAGATCACCTCAAATATTACCGTGATATTTTTTTTCTTCTTCAATTTATTACTATTCTTATATGTATTTGAATAGCTCTAACCTTCTCTTCCATCTCATCATCTTGCCTAGGTCCCAATAGCTTTCTTTCTTCAGCTTCATTCTAGGACATTGGAGTTCTACACTTATTTCCATCAAGGGATTCATAAGGATCCATCTGAATGCTCTTATGAAATATATCACTAAAATAATTCTCAAATTTAAAAAGGTTTTTAATCACAAACACCTTTCAAATCCATAGAACAAGATCTTAACATATCCTCTAAGGTTTGAATTATTCTCTCAAATTGTCCATCTATCTAAGGATAATATGCAATGATGATACTAAACTCCATATCATGATTCTACTGAGGGATTCACCAAAACATCAAGGTAAACTCTATATTATGATACAATACAATTGAATGTGGTACTCCATGTAACCTTAACACTTCCCTAATTTATATTTTACCACGAAGATATAAAGAAAAATTTTATCTAATAGAAATGGAGTGCGATGAATTTATAAGGTGATCGAATATATCCCATAATTATATCAATATTAAAAATAATATAAAACATAGAGGATACCAGTAACTTTAATCACATGTATTCAATGTTTAGATTCATTCCTCCTCAAATAACTTTTGCACTATATACAAAATCAAAGAATTTCTTTTCCATAAAAGTCTCAAAATATCTATAATCTTAATAATATTTCCTCACATAAAACCTAAAAAGGGGTTTTAATTACTTTTAACTTATGATAAGCCTTAAACTCATAAAAAAATTATGGTATCCATAACTCTTGTATTAATCTTACATAGAGACATAATTTCTTCCAAAATATAATTCATTCTTTAATCCTTAAATAATACCTTATATTATAAAAAAAGTTCAATTTGATGCTTGGGTTCAACATCGCACTAATAGAATATAAAATGAAAATTTTTATTCTAGAATTCATGTAGAGGGATATAATCACCTGGATTACACTATAGGATGAACAATAATATTTTCATAGGGATTTTTCATGCAAAATCAAAAACGAAATTCCCAAATAAGGATGGGAGGATTAGTGTACCTTAATTATCGTGATTTACTTAATCAATTGTGATTGGATGAGATTCACTTTTATCCTTTTACTTTATAGGTAATTTTGGAATATAATCCATTTTATCCCATGGATTGGAGAATTTATTCAAATAATTACCAAACTCCTTTCACTTGAAACAATGGAGTACAAGTGGTAAATTATATAGATATTTATATCTATTTGAATCAATAAATAACTTATTACAACCACTTCAACATTAAATTTCTTGATTTCCTTATCTTACATACTTAAAACATTTACTAGTTCCCTTAAGACAATTGTATCCATGTTTCTTTCCACACTTTGAGCATAAAGTAAATCTCATCTTGTTCTCTTCAGGGATTTTATATTTTCCTTTTAATTCTATTGTTATCTTCTTATTAAAACCTTGAGAATGGTACATAACTCTAACCTCCATTTTTACCTTGATAGTACATAGAAAAATCTCTTCATAGCTATTAAAGTATCTTATGGATAATTCTATTTGGATACATGGTTTTAAGCCACTGGATAATCGATCAACCTTTCTTTTAGGTTGGATGATCATACAAAAATAATACCTAAAGAGTCTTGTAAAATTTTACTTGTAGGTAACAATGGAATAATCTTCCTTTTTATTTAGCTTAAGTAAATCCTTCTCTATCTTCGTACGGAGAGTAAAGGAAAATTAATGTTCTTAATGTAATCCGAATCTATCTAATAAATTTTATAATGTTGACTCACATTATTGAAAATAATCCACCATTGATCTTATTTACCTTTTAAATGGTATATATCATTAATTATTTCTCATGATTCACACACTAGAGGATGGAAAATATCTTTTTAGTAGTGATGATCTATTTCTCTATAACTAGTGGATAGGAAGACCCGCTGAAATAAGAAGGATGTTTTCTCATGAAGGAATCGATATAATGTTGTTCCATCTTTTTCTCATTTGCATGTCTAGTATGATTCATATCTTGAGAAACTTGTGAGAGCATAGTGATGTGATTTTTTTCAAGCTCCCGTATCAATTGGTTGCTCAGGAAGATACACATTTTATTTTCAATTACATTCATAATTAACATGATTTCTTCAAGTGCAGCCATCTAATAAAACTAAAATCATATTTTGAGAAATTCTAGTCATATTGGGGAATCACATAGTTATTAAAAATCACTTAAAGGTTTTCTAAGTCATGACACATTCTTTTCAATATATGTCAAATTAGGCATAATGTAGGTTATTCATGGTCATTATCTATTTAAATCCTTCATGATGGTTCGTAAAGAGTTTTTAATTTCCAAATAATATCCCATGGGAGTGTCAAACGACGTGTGAAACAAGACCTATTGTTATGAACTGGGTGAAGATCGAGCCCAGCTCGATACACCCTTTTCTATGTTATTATCTATGGGTGCCTCTATTCAAAATCCTCATACACTTGTAGTATCTAGAAAGAGATTTAACTTCACGGAAATGAAATTCTCAATTCTTTACCAAAATTTCAGTACATTTTCATATACTTTGGATCATCCTTATACTTATACTTATATATATATATATATCCCTATACAAATCCTTATAACTAACCCTAGGGATATCATAAAAGTTTTACCATCCTAGTTTCCCAAGGATAACTAAAATTTTACTCTAAAACTGACCATAATAATCTAAATTATTTCTAGTCAACTATAATAGATACCTATCAGGGAACAACCTTGGTGGCTACACCACCTGGGTGGGACACACCACCATCCCCAATGGCAACCCTTTACTTATTCATCCCTTAGGCATAGAGCCATGCTTCATACAATGCTCACATCTGAGAGTTCCCAAGGATCAAATTACTTCCTTTCCAGGTGATACTATCTTTAATGACCCAATATCATCATACATAGATATTAAATTTTTTTTAAAATAATATTTATTACATTACAAAAACACACACTTCAGGACTATAATAGTTTAGTAACTTTGTAAACTTGGAACACATTAACTTAATTCATGAAATATATTCAATGTCTCCCGAAAATATATTCACTTTTAGTACTCATACTCAAAACCTTTATATGTAATTGAGGGATTAGTAACATAATAAAGTGTGAGATCAGATTCTAAATAAGGGTAAAAGGTTTGATACATGATAATAACATGATCATATGTGTATGAGAACATTAAAAATACATTTGAAAACCATACCCTGCAAATTAAAGATCATAATATTTATCCATGGAATAAATATTGGTAGTTAAAAAGACATGAATCATAAGGGAATCAAAGAACATGATCCATGAGATCATAAAAATGGCACAATAAATTGACTTTTGGAATACACATAATAATATAAAATCATATGTCAAGTCTACCCACCAATACATTCATAACAGGTTAGTCTTGGGATATCCACCCATGTACTTATTTCGGGTTTGGGATAACCTCCCATGTACCCTATTTTAGTATTTGGATAAACTCATGGTTACCCTCTTTTAAGATTTGGATAACCACCTCTGTAACCATTGAAATCATGTAACATTAATCTTTAAACAATAAATTTTAGGAATATATAGGTCTCACCTGTATCATAATGAAAACTATACATATGTGTGCCAAAATATCATAAATATTTAATTATATCATAATACCTAAAATAAAATGTGTCTCATAAACATTTCATCATATCAAAACTTCTAAAAAAATTAATGTTTTTATAATAATTTATTATTTCAACATAGCATAACCCATGAAAATAGAAGTGGGTTTCATAATAATTTATTGATGGAACAAATTTTTGGAATAAAATTGGGTTTCATAAAAATATAGCCATGATAAAAAATTCATAGAAATTATAATAATGTTATCCTTGGTTCATATCCCTAGTAATTCAGAAGTTATATCAAAGTATGTTATCTTAGAAGGAGAATAATTTTAAAATATCACATGGAAATTTTCTTGGGAAAAATAACATTTCTTTGAAAATCAATTTTTCAAAAAATTATGACATTATTAAAATAATTTTCTTTGAAAATAAAAACGAAAAATTATAAGAGAATATAAAAATATTTGAGCAGTCATGATAGAAATAAATATTGTTCACGTCATGCATGTTAAAAACAAATATTACAGTCACATTTTTGTTAAAGGATAAACAAGAATTATTTGGAAAATGACTGTAAGATTCCTTCAAAATCATTTTATAAAATTTAAAACATGGGTAAAAATGTATCTAATAAACCATTTTAGGAATTTTAAAAACTTTTTTTTTATTTTTTTAGAAAATTTGGTTTTCGAAGAAAATGGGGTTTCAACCGAAAAGCAATTTTTCTTAAAAACGATATTTTTAAATTTTGAGTAGATAAAGGGGGGAAAACTAAGGTAAAACATATATTCTTATTAAATAACTAGATCATAATTAAATTCATGAGTTTCTTGAGAGATTTATCATAATATTTCATTATAGGAAGCATAAACATATACCATCCTGATAAATGATGAGATTGTACCATAAAATAATTACCACTTTGGTGTCATTGAATCATAATACACATGAAATAATAAAATTAAATAAAACATAAAATGTCCTGAGAAAAAAAATTCATTATTTTACATGTCAAATGGTGTCACACCCCATGATTTCATAGTGTGTTATTTCTTTAAAATAATTCAATAACTTGCACTACACGCAACACCGAGTTCAAGCACACCATGACTTACCAAACATGCCATTCAAAAGAGGTTATGAATAGTATTAACTAAATTTTAAACTTTATATAATCCTTATAATTTTAGAATCCATATTATGAGTTTCTTAGACATAATGTAAGAACAAATTCATTTTCAGTATTGCACTTTTACAAACTTTTAATAGTGAACCCTTTTTAAATCCAATAATTTAAACTTCTATATATTCAATTTGACTAAATAAATTTACTTTTTAAAATGGGGAAATCAAAAAAATTTACAATGAAACATCCCAAGCTTCCACGACACGTTTCCTTTTGAATAATGCAATGGCATGCATTGTACGCAACTTCGAGATTCTAACACACCACAACCAATCAAACTAGTCGTTATGAATAGTGTTACCTACTTTTTGAAATTTTATAAATTTTATATTTCGAAATAGACTTCATTTTTGGATTCTAAATATCAAAATTATCCTAAGTTGAATTTTTTTTACTTTTTAGATAACTTTCATTTTTTGATGAATAGGGAAAATTACTAAATTTTAATTAAAAACAACTTTTTTATCAAAATAATTTATAGTGATAAATTATACTATTGAGTGGTTTTAAAGTATAATTAGAATATATTTATACTATTTTATCCAATGATGTTCGTTATAATTAATTTCACATTGAAATTGGACATAAACAATTGTCAATCTTTTGATATATATAGTTTCTTAAAAACATGCTATTTGTTGTGACATCGGGAATTAATTATAAAATTAATTAATGCAACTTATATGTTTGGAATTTTGTAAAATATACATCATTTTTGAATTCGGAATATCAATTATAGCTTCGGGTGAAATTTTGGCATTGTACTGAAAAACTTCAATTTTTGATGAATAGTGAAGCTACTAAGTGGTAGTTAAAAAACTGATTTTTTCATAAAACTTAATTTTACCGCTTCTGTGATTGGAATTTTGAAAATCCAAGAGACAAGGTTAATATCAAGGATTAAAATTTGGTTCAATGAGATGAAAATAATTTTTGGTGAATATTAACTTTTTACTTTTATTTACCACGGTTAAAAGTAAATAGGGTAATTAAGGGTCAAAATGATATTAATATTATCCTAACACATGTCATAATTCTATTGGAAAAGTGTATCTCAACCAAAAACAACCTTAGGAATAAAATATTATCATTTAGGTCCACTTGGATTAGATTAGGATGTTTATTATTATTTAATTCAAAGAATAGTTAAAAGAGTTAAAATCAAAGTTTATTTACTAAAACATTTTTAATATAGGGTTATACATAAGATACATTAGATTGTAAATATTAATTAGAAAGATAAAACGATTTCCAACATAATGGTATTTTATTTATAATTTTTAGACATTAAATAATTTAATTTATTTATGACACAATGGTGATGGAGTAATTACCTAATTAATGAAAAATTAGAATAATTGATATTAAAAATACCCAAATAAATGTAATTTGAGACTTTTTATAAATTAAAAAAAAATTACAGGTTAATATGACATGTTAAGATTGATTTAATTAACTTTTTGCGAAGTATTAATTCTGTTATGATTTTTACAAAAATCAATTATTGAATAGTGTCAAAATTGACATAAAATAGTTTTTAAAACAAATATTAAATTAGTAATTGATATTAAATTCTTAAAAATATATGGTTCGGCCAAGAGACTTATATAATGAGAGTTTTATCATTAGTGGAAAACTTTGGTGTCTCCTGGACTTATATAGTAAGTTTATTAACCATATAATATAAAAATAAAAAGAGACATTGTAAAAGTGAAACTAATTAACAAAGATTTAATACTTAAAGATAAGGTTAATATAATGCCCAAAACATTCTAAATTATATTGGTTGAGTGGTTTTCGACCCATACCCACATTAACCTTTAAATAATCCACTTTGGAGGCATCAAAAAACGAATATGAATTTATTATAAAATAATATTTCTAGCTTTTCCAAAGGTGCCCCTCACCCCTCTTATAAAAGGGCACTCCTCCTTCTCATTAATTCACACCTTCAAAGCCTTTTTGTTCGTCCAAACCCTGCCCAAATACTCTCTAAACTTCTCTAACTTCATCCTAGTGGCCTTAATTTAGTCATAAATCCAATCTAAGGAGCCCTTCTGATCAAATCAAAAGGAAGAAACCAAAGAAGAGGTAATGATTTCACCACACTTTTTCAAGTTCCTTTCTTCTTCCACTACTTCTTTCATTGTTATTCCCATTATAAAATAATTAATCCAGTATCTACTATATACTATAATATTATAATAAATATGGTACAACCATATTCAGTATTATATCCATCCTTTGAATGACATGTCACCATACGTGCTTACGTACGGCTTACCGTCTCCACGTCGTGGTGTAATTGTTATTCAATATATTATTATTTTGATGGATATAATAATGATGTGTAATTCTTGTAAATAATAAATATAACTTGATAATGATTCTGTGTATATGATATTCAATCCAATTATATATTATTTTAATATCAAAAGAATGATATTGTCGCTCGTGCGTATGTACGGACTACCGTCTCCCTGAACGCGATGAGATTCATTCTCCATCGTATCCATTCAAGTCTAATTCTCATTTTATGATTAATAATGGTATCTAAGGACTTGATATCATTTTGTATATGATTAATATACAACCTATCTATGACAAAAATGACTTATGTAACAAAACATATAAAAGAAAACGAGTAAGTTAACATCTGAAACAATGATAATACTAAGATATTATTAATAAATCAATGTTAAAAGTTCATATTTGATATCATATTAATGTATATGATTATTTATAATTTAATAAAAATTATTTCACAATTATAAAGAAGGTTAACCTACCCCAAACCAAGAAAAAGTAAAAGGTAAGTGTTATTTCACTATCTCTTCATTATCCGAGGTTGTTTATACGTGATTATCTACTGGGATCTCTTTATCATCCACATCCATGTTTCTTAAAAATGTATTTCAAAACATTCTTACTATTTTACAGAATATGAGTTAAATTAATTTATACCCTTGTTTTACTTTTTATAATATTTTTATAAAGGAATCTTTACGTCATTTTCAAAACAAGGTCATTTTAAACCTTTTCGACAGAATTAAGGTAAGAATGTTTTTTTAACTTATACGGTGGGTGCGACTATTTTCCACCATTATAAAATATTCAAAGCATACTTTACAAGCTTATAAGAATATTTTCAAAGTAAATGTTTTATTTCATAATTATGTGACTTTAAATTGATTTCAAAAAAAAGATATATTTGTCTCAAATAGTTTTGATTTCCTCTATGTCAACATCCTTTGATGGATTTTAAGCTTATTTGAAGTTTATTTATTATGATACAGAACTTCCATATTGTATTGAAGGTTTTGTGATATGTTTCACTATGGATGTGTTATTTTTATACCATTCATGGTTTATGGAGAAAGTATTGACATTTTGTATGCTAGTTTTAATATGAATGTTTATGTTATGTTTAAACCTGTTCATATGAGGAATGCATTGGACTTAATAAGTGACGGGTGGAGCCCGATATAGATCCTAAATGCATCAGTAGGTCTCATGAGACATACTAGTGTCTTGGCACAAGGCCTTGGAAAAATCTTATTTGTAGTCTTGGCACGAGGCCTTGGCTATGTGGTTATGATAGTCTGGCAATATGCATTCCATCATTATGAAAGTGGTTATTGATATTACATGTGATTATTAGATTAGTAGAATAACCATGTGAATAAGTAAATGGCATTATTTCATTTTATTTTTGCCCTACTATATTGAAGTTCAAGTTTAAAAGGCTTTTGTTTTAGTTATACATTGCCTTAAATTTTTATTCTTATTTATGAAAGTTTTCGCTATATTGTTATCCTTACTGGGCATTTGAGCTCACCCCTTTCAAAGTTTTATTTTTCCAAGGATGAGAAGAAGTAATTTATGAATGACCTGCAGGGATAGTATATGGGGATATAATTGTGGACTATGAAGAAAAGTTGTTGTTTTAGTTTTCATTTTTATGATGTAATGTAAGACTTATGAATATATCTAGTGTTTTCAAGGCTACTAAACTAATCGGTCTTTCGAGACTTGATCTTTTGTGATCATGCCAATGTTATGTAATAATGCACCGGCTCTGGGTAACTGGGGTCGGGGCGTTACAGTTGGTATTAGAGAAAGTTTAGTACAAACCTTGGAAGCTAGATTTAGATAAACTCTAATTAGAGCACATAGACCTAAGATGGACTTTGAGGATTAGTATAGAAGAACTTCCAAGAATTTTGGTATTGTATAGATTTCGTGATTTTTCTGAGAAATACATCCCTGTCTGGATATGAGCAGGTAGAGGCGGCTCTGGAACAGATGTACATAGGGGTAAAACCCAAAAACACTGTTTTGGGCTAGACTCGAATGGAACTGGTGCACGACAACGGGCCTTACTGCACTCTTGGTTACGACACTCCTGGGGGATATGCTTAGGATAATTCTCATTTTCTTTACAAACCATTATGAAGGGTTTATGAGTATATACTTCCTCAAAGGAGACGTTTTTATTATTATGAATTATATCCATAAACTATTTAATTTATGTTATGTGTTTTACAAGTTTGGGATTAGGTATTGTTATTTATAAACTAATATAGTGTATTCCATTGTTTAGAAATGGTGCCCAATAGATGGAATGAGAACTCCAGCAATGAACATGATCCAAATAGAAAGAAGGATCATATCTTTCATGGTCTTAAGCCATAAGTTATGAGAGAAATAGTCTCCCATGTATTATCATCATATGAAGAAATAATATCATGTGTTGATAAGATAAGTAAAGAGTTTACTAAGTCCTATGGCTTTGAAGGGAAGCAATAGAATAAAATGATGGAATAGAGAAAGATGGATAAAGGGAAGAGGGAAAAGAAGAATTTTTCCCACATGTGATAACTGTGGGAAGAAACACCCTGGAACTTGCCTGAAAGGAATGAGAGTTTTTTATAAGTGTGGATGAAAAGGGCACAAAGTACGTGACTGCAAGGGTAATAAAATGGTTTCAAATGTACAATTCTTCATTTTCAATGAGTTTGGATACTATGCAAACCTATGTCCCAGTCATCAGACTATGCCGCAAATAATGTTATTGGATAATAATCAAGTTATGATACTACCACAGATGAATAGGAATGATTAGAGTTCTTATGTTTATTATGTCCTTTGAGTGTTCTATCAACAATGTACTTGTTATTATGGAGTATATAAGGATTGTACTGCAGTACTATTTCATTAAGGACTTGAGATTGTATGGAACAAAGAAAATTGACTCAATAGCAGGTTAAATTATTGGAAAATATATGGTTGAGAGAAAGATAAACCATAATATGGTTCTGATACCGAGGCAGTGATTTTAGAATAATACATGATTGATTTGGATAAATTATATTGGATATTCTTGACTACCTTGAAACTGATTAATGATTTGTATATTCCATCATTTTTTGGGTTTACAACATTTTTGGATTGAAGGAGTATATCTATTATTCATTAATGAATAAGGGATCATGAATGTAATAAATAAGGTTTTATGGTAATTCAGGATGTTGCATTGTTTTAAAAGAATACACGATGAAGGTGTTCACATGTTATTACGCGGAAAAAAGGATCTTCATTGTGTTTACCTTCCTTAAAAATTTTGGACTGAAGTATTTTGGATAGTTCTAGTTTGGATTATTTTGGATTTCCATAAAAGGACAACCTGGAGGTCAGGCGGCAACCCATCATGTCCGGCAAGGTCGTGAGACTTGAACACACAACCGAAGGGTGACAAGGGTGTATCACCTACCACTGACCCACGTGATATCCTGGATTGAATAATTTCGTTTTTTTAATGGTTCTGCTAGATGAATTATAAATTCATTTTTTTGTAACCCTATACGAATATGATAAATAGAATATTATTTTTAAGTTCTATTATCTTTTAGAGTGAAAGATAAGTTTGTGGGAGAACTTAGTTAAAGGATGAGACTCTACTTGTGAAGTATATATTTTTCATTCGCTCTTATTCAATGAAGAAATTAATTCTTATACTTTAGTGAAGGGATCTTAAAACAAACAAAAATGTGTTATCCAAATACCATATGTTTTTCTGAACCGATGTTATTTTAAATCATCATAGATTTATGAATTTAAGGCCCTAAATTTTACACTTGTATTTTATTTATAACCTCAATCACTACCTATAATTATTTACATTTTTTCCTCAAATTATTTGTCTCTAATTTCCACCAATGTTCTCCAAATAGAGATCATAATTCGGTGGTGACCCTTTCATTTCTCTTTTCCTCTTATTAAAACTAAATTTTATCAACCCAGTTTCCGATGTGGGTTTTCCCACAAAGATATTTTCTATATTCAAACTTTTATTTTCGAAGAAAAATTTCAAATTCCAAGGATGCAATTTATTGAAGGAGGGGATAATGTAACACCCCAAGATTTCATAGTGTGTTATTTCTTCAAAATAATTCAATAACTTGCACTACACGCAACACCGAGTTCAAGCGCACTATGACTTACCAAACAAGCCATTCAAAAGAAGATATAAATAGTATTAACTTAATTTTAAACTTTATATAATCCTTATAATTTTAGAATCCATATTATGAGTTTCTTAGACATAATGTAAGAACAAATTCATTTTCAGTATTGTACTTTTATAAACTTTTAATAGTGAACCCTTTTTAAATCCAATATTTTAAACTTTTATATATTCAATTTGACTAAATAAATTTACTTTTTAGAATGGGGAAATGAAATAAAATTTACAATGATACATCCCAAGATTCCACGGTATGTTTCCCTTTGAATAATGCAATGGCGTGTTTTGTACGCAATTTCGAGATTTTAACACACCACAACCAATCAAACTAGCCGTTATGAATAGAAATACATACTTTTTGAAATTTTATAAATTTTATCTTTCGAAATGGACTTCATTTTTGGATTCAGAATATTGAAATTATCCTAAGTTGAATTTTTGGTACTTTTTGGATAACTTTCATTTTTTGATGAATAGTGAAAATTACTAAATTTTAATTAAAAACAACTTTTTTAATCAAAATAATTTATAGTGATAAATTATAATATTGTGTGGTTTTAAAGTATAATTATAATATATTTTTACCATTTTATCCAATGGTGTTCATTATAATTAATTTCACTTTCAAATTGGACATAAACAATTGTCAATCTTTTGATATATATTGTTTCTTAAAAACACGCTATTTGTTGTGACAGCGGGAATTAATTATAAAATTAATTAATGCAACTTATATGTTTATAATTTTGTAAAATAGACATCATTTTTGAATTCAGAATATCAATTATAGCTTCGGGTGAAATTTTGACATTGTTCTGAAAACATCAATTTTTGATGAATAGTGAAGCTACTAAGTGGTAGTTAAAAAACTGATTTTTTCATAAAACTTAATTTTACCACTTCTGTGATTGATTTTAGAAAATCCAAGAGACAAGGTTAATATAAAGGAGTAAAATGTGGTTCAATGAGATGAAAATAATTTTTGGGGAATAGTAACTTTTTACTTTTATTTACCACGGTTGAAAGTAAATAGGGTAATTAAGGGTAAAAATGATATTAATATTACGCTAACACATGTCATAATTCTATTGTACAAGTGTTTCGCGAACAAAACAACCTTATGAATAAAATATTATCATTTAGGTCCACTTGGATTAGATTAGGACATTTATTATTATTTAATTCAAAGAAGAGTTAAAAGAGTTAAAATCAAAGTTTAGTTACTAAAACATTTTTAATATAGTGTGATACATAAGATAAATTATATTGTAAATATTCCTTCGAAACCAAACAAGATTTCCTACATAATGGTATTTTATTTATACTTTTTAGACATTAAATAATTTAATTTATTTATGACACAATGGTGATGCAATAATTACCTAATTAATGAAAAACTAGAATAATTGATATTAAAAATACCCACATAAATGTAATTTGAGACTTTTTATAAATAAAAATAATTTTATAGGTTAATATGACATGTTAGTATTGATTGAATTAACGTTTTTCTAAGTAATAATTCTTTTATGATTTTTACAAAAATCAATTATTGAATAGTGTCAAAATTGACATAAAATAGTTTTTAAAACAAATATTATATTGTTAATTGATATTAAATTCCTAAAAATCTACGGTTCGGCCAAGAGACTTATATCATGATAGGTGTATCATTAATGGACCACTTGGGGGTCTCTTGGACTTATATAGTAAGTTTATTAACAATATAATATAAAAACACAAAGAGACATTGTAAAAGTGAAACTAATTAACTAATATTTAATACTTAAAGATAAGGTTAATATAATGACCCAAACCTGTCTAAATTCTATTGGTTGAGTGGTTTTCGGCCCATACCCACCTTAAAATTTAAATAATAAACTTTGGAGCCATTAGAAACCTAATATGAATTTATTATAAAATAATATTTCTAGATTTTCCAAAGGTGCCCCTCACCCCACTTATAAAAGGGCACTCCTCATTCTCATTAATTCACACCTTCAAAGCCTTTTGGTTCGGCCAAACCCTGACCAAATACTCTCTCAACTTCCCTCACTTAATCTTATAGGCCTTCCTTTAGTCAGAAATCCAACTTAAGGAGCCCTTCTGATCAAATCAAAAGGAAGAACTCAAAGAAGAGGTAATGATTTCACCACCCTTTTTCAAGTTCCTTTCTTCTTCCACTTCTTCTTCCGTTGTTATTCCCATTCTAAAATAATAAATCCAGTATCTCCTGTATACTGTAATATTATTATAAATATGGTACAACCATATTCAGTATTATATCCATCCTTTGAATGACATGTCACCAAACGTGCGTACGTACGACTTACCGTCTCCACGTCGTGGTGTAATTGTTATTCAATATATTATTATTTTGATGGGTATAATAATGATGTGTAATTCATGTAAATAATAAATATAACATGATAATGATTCTGTATATATGATATACCATCCAATTATATATTATTTTAATATCAAAAGAATGATATTGGCGCTCGTGCGTACGAACGGACTATCGTCTCCACGAACGCGATGAGTTTCATTCTCCATCGTATCCATTCAAGTCTAATTCTCATTTGATGATTAATAATGGTATCTAAGGACTTGATATCATTATGGATATGATTAAGATACATCCTATCCATGACAAACACGACTTATGTAACAAAACATATAAAAGAAAACGAGTAAGTTAACATCCGAAACAACGATAATACTAAGATATTATTAACAAATCAATATTAAAAGATCATATATGATATCATATTAATGTATATGATTATTGTATAATTTAATAAAAATTATTTAACCATTTTACAGGAGGTTAACCAACCCCCAACCAAGGAAAAGTATAAGGTAAGGGTTATTTCACAATCTCTTCATTATCCGAGGTTGTTTATACGTGATTGTCTACTGGGATTTCTTTATCATCCACATCCACGTTTCTTAAAAATGTATTTCAAAACATTCTTACTATTTTAAAGAATATGGTTTAAAGTCATTTATACCCTTTTTTGACTTTTTATAAGATGTTTATAAAGGAATCTTTACGTCATTTTCAAAACAATGTCCTTTTTAACCTTTTCGACAGAATTAAGGTAAGAATGTTTTTTTAACTTATATGGAGGATGCGGCTATTTTCCACCATTATAAAATCTTCAAAGCTTCCTTTACAATTTTATAATAATATTTTCAAATTAAATGTTTTATTTCATAATTACGTGACTTTTAAATGATTTCAAAAAAAAGATGTATTTCTCTCAAATAGTTTTGATTTCATCTATGTCAACATCCTTTGATGGATTTTAAGCTTATTTGAAGTTTATTTATTATGATAAAAAACTTCCATATTTTATTGAAGGTTTTGTGATATGTTTGACTGTGGATGTGTTATTTTTATACCATTCATGGTTTATGGAGAAAGTATTTACATTTTGTATGCTAGTTTTAATACGAATGTTTATGTTATGTTTAAACCTGTTCATATGAGGAATGAATTGGACTTAATAAGTGATGGGTGGAGACCACTATACGTCCTCGATGCATAGGTAGGTCTCATAATACAAACTAGTTTCTTGACACAAGGCCTTGGAAAAATCTTATTTGTATTCTTGGCACGAGGCCTTGGCTATGTGGTTATGATAGTCTGGCATTATGCATTCCATCGTTACGAAAGTGGTTATTGATATTGCATGTGATTATTAGATTAGTAGAATAACCATGTGAATTAGTAAATGGCATTATTTCATTTTATTTTTTCCTTACTATGTTGAAGTTCAAGTTTAAAAGGATTTTGTTTTAGTTATACATTGCCTTAAATGTTTATTCTTATTTATGAAAGTTTCCGCTATATCGTTATCCTTACTGGGCATTTGAGCTCACCCCTTTCATTGTTTTATTTTTCCCAGGATGTGAATAAGTAATTTATGAATGACATGCAGGGATAGTATGTGGGGATATGAGTGTGGACTATAAAGAAAAGTTGTTGTTGTAGTTTTCATTTTTATGATGTAATGTAAGACTTATGAATATATCTAGTGTTTCTAATTCTACTAAACTAATCGGTCTTTCAAGACTTGATATTTTGTGATCATGGAAATGTTATGTAATAATGCACCGGCTCTGGGTAACTGGGGTCAGGGCATTACAAAGGGGCTGTATATACACCACATAAAATAAGATTTGTACATAACATATCATATGTCTCAAAGTAGTCAAATTGAGACCCAAATCAGTTATAAGTTTGGTGTCTTTTGAATCATAAAACCCATGAAAGAAATATCATGAAATGGATATTTAAATAACCACAATTATAAGGATAATAATAATAAAATTCATTCATGAGAAATATATACACCACATATAAGAAACACTAGGTGAATATGGCATATATGCCACGGAAAATAAATATGACATGGAAAGCCCATACTGCTTTAGAAATCTATTGAATCATAATCCCAAATAAATAATAACATAACATTAAACTTTATATGTCATTAGAAATTTATTTTAACGATATAACACATAAAAGGTTCAGTATATATACCAAAAAAATAAATGAGTGGTGAATTTGTATATGTCTTCCATAAAAAAAAGAGAGTCTAGAAATCCCTTTCCTTAAGCATCGACTTCCTTCCTACACGTAGAAATTACTCTATAATAAATTTAATTTTATTATAAATATATTAATGAACCATAATTATATATATCATACCATATATTATTTTATTGTGACATTTTATTATTTTTTTTAATTCTTCGTTTGAGTCATGTTGTATGCAATAACTACTTTGTTTTTCATATATGTTTTAATTTGTTATTTTTGGTCATATTACAATGATAATGTTTCAATAATATACAAAATAAGAATAATGAAATAATTAAAATATTTTTACATCAATTATAATTTTAATACCAATCATGAAATGTGGTTCTGAGGGTGACGAATAGAGAGAACAAATCGCTTCGTGAAGGAGGTAGTCCACACGTACACGAAAAACGTTATCATATTTAAATGAGTGAAAGGGTAAGAAATAAAATGATATATTATCTTTCAAAAATGATAAATATGCAATTAATATCATAATAATTTCATGTATATCACATATATTTATTTTTTTATCTTCCATGTAAATATTTAGTGAAAACAATCACATCGTTTCATGAGGTTGTTGTTCACCATACACACGAGAAGTGGTAATAAAGGGGTATAATTATTTCATGAATATCATATATATAATTTATGTAGATCATAATACCCAAACAAGAGAGGTGGTAATGAAAAAAATGAATGAAATCGGTTTGTGGGGCGGCACTCCACAGTACACATAAACGCTGATTTCATAACCTATTAGATGAAAGTGAAGATGTTTATAGGTCATGAACTTAAGATAAAAACATATAATTATTTTTCATATTATTATTTTATTATTTAATCATGTTTTAATAATAATTTAATGAGGTGTAATAAGAAATAAAATAAAAACATTCATTGAAAAACATTACCTCTTCTTCATGTAACCTCCTTAAGTTTTCCCCAAAACTCTTCTTAGTTTGGATATAGGACAAAAATAAGGCCCTATGATTATAATATGGAATTTTTAAATTCATTTGGGCATTTATTTTCCAATAAAAAAGGTTTTTACATAGTAAGGAAGAGAGAAGAGTGGGTGGCCCTTTTTAAGTGAGTTCAGTTCCACGCTTTTAATTTTCAAAAATAAAAAGGTGTAACCACATTTTTAACTTTCCAAATGAATAAAAAATAGATAATTATCGATCCTTAGTTATTATATGGTTTACATAGGCTTATAAAATAAAATTTATATAGTTTTATCGGTCATTTTAACCTTTAACATTTTAGTTTAACCCTTAGTAAACCCATTTTTATCTTAACCGTGATAATTATTTTTTACTATTTTAACTATTCTTTTGGATCAAAAAATTATTTTAACTTATTATAAAATATAAATTATTCTGATTCAAAATATGGAATCAATTTTATATATTCAATTCATGTAAATACCCAGACCGGGCCGGCTGGGCCGGACCGAGCCGGCCAGGCCGGGTCGGACTCGGGTCGGCCCGGGCTCAGACCCCCCATTTTCGGACCACTTTCGGTCAAATGCTCATATCTTGGGCTACGAATCTCCGATCGACGCACCATCAGTTGCGTAGCGATCCTTGGAACGAGACGGTCGTTTCGTTATATTACACTCAAGGTTTCGGAGAACTTTGGGTTCGGCCGGGTTGCTTCGGACACGAAACGAACCGGGCCCTCAGAGCGGAAACGCTTATATCTTTAGCACCGGACGTCCGATTGACATGCCGTTGACTTTGATATATTCCTCTAACTGAGATAGATCTTTTGGTTTACTCCGCTCGAGGTTTGGATGCCATCGGAGTGCGGTCGGGTTGGTTTACTCACGAAACCAACCGGGCCCCTGGAATGAAAAAGCCAATAACTCACAGACCGAGCATCCAATTGACTCGCCGTCTGTTTCGTTGAATTCCTCTTGATGAGACGGAACGTTTGGCATACTTCGGTAGAGATCTGGATAGAGTTGGATAGTGGCTGGGTTGGATTGCACCCGAAATCCAACCGAGCCCCTAGAACGGAAAAGCTGATATCTTTCAGACAGGACGTCCGTTTGACGAACCGTCATCGACATTGATGATCTCGTTGAGAAACGGTCCCTATTAGTATACCCTATGAGAGTTTGGGGTATAGATGAGATACGGACGAGATTGGTTCGCTCACGAAACCAACCGGGCCCCTAGGATGAAAAGGCTAGTAACTCACAGACCGAGCGTCCGATTGATGCGTCGTCTGTTGCGTTGAGACCCCTATGACGAGGCGGTCCTTTGAGATACATCTTCGTGGGACTTGGAGACACTTGGAGTATCGACCAGTAGCACATGGAAGGGACCCTCCCAGAGATGAGCGTACGGAGTACGGAGACCGTGTAGCTGGCTGGGACCTAAAGACTTCTTGTTCGATTCGAGTCGGAGAGACTTGTATAACCCAGTGGGGAGCACTACTGTGTTTGGGTGGAAGACCCACAATGGGGAGCACTACTGTGTTTGGGTTGAAGACCCACGGTACTCGACAGGAGGAGTACCTCTGTAGGCTCTGGTGGGGAGCACTACTGTTTTTGGGTGGCAGACCCCGGCGGGAAGCACTACTATGTGAGGTGGCAGGCCCGCGGTACTCGACAGGAGGAGTACCTCAGCAGTCTTAGGTTAGTGAGCAGTACCTCGGAGTCGTGACATGACCACTGTACACTCTAGAGACGGGGCTCTTCAGCAGTTACGGTTTCGATAATGAATATCCTGGTTTGATCTGAGACTTTTGACCTATGTGTTTACCTCATGATTGAGATGGGTCACTTGATAACTTAGGTATATGTATGGGCATATATCTGGGTAGTGGTTATCCGTTGATTTCATGATCTTGGTGTTTTCCTCATGGTTGAGATGGGTTACTTGATAACTTAGGTATATGCATGAGCATATACCTAAGTAGAGGTTATCTGTTAAGATCTTCTTTGTGGTTATCTTTGTTGGTTTTATAGCGAACTTGAGGGTATCGGGGTCCCTAATGAGTATCGTTATACTCACCCCTGCACGGGCTATGCCCGCACCTCATTGTGTTGGTTGCAGACGACGGGCAGTGCTGACGGAGGCCGAGTGTTCAGGGACTGGACGGTACCCGGAGGTGGACTACACGACGAGTCAGTACCCGGAGGTGGACTACACGATGAGTCAGTATCTGGAGGTGGACTTCACGGCGAGACGACACTCAGAGGAGGTTGACGGGCGAGAGCGTTGTGGATGCTATCTGTACCTACCCTTCAGGTAGGATCTGTGGTGGACGATCTAGGAGCTACGCCATCTGTACCTACCCTTCAGGTAGGATCCGAGGAGGATGACCCAGGAGTCGCTTCCGTTCTTCCAGCTGTTGTCTTTTCCTATTGTACTTTGTTCAGTTGTAGTTGTACTTTCATTTGGGTTTTTATTCTGGCCCATTTACCTTTCATCACTTCTCTTTGTACTTAGTGTATTACTTCCGCTTGTACCCTATTTTGTTTTGTTTACTTTTATAAAGGAAATGCCTTCCCAGTTATTTGGATTTACGCCTTTGGTGCTAGTCACCAGCCCCTGGCCTATGGAAGGCAGGATTGGGGTAGTCACAGCACGGGCCCTGAGGACGGGTCGTGACAAATTGGTATTAGAGGAGTCGGTTCTACCGTAGAACTTATAACTCTGATATTATCTTTCTGTGAAGCAATAGTGTTAAGAGTACCGAGTGTGGTTTTCAGTTCAGGGAGTCCAGTGTTGGTGCGGGCGGCCGACGTATCCATACACCAGGACCCTGACAACTGATTTCCGACTTTGTGCATGAAAACACTAATTGCGTGTGTGTTTCCAGAAGTTTTATTTAAATATCAGCTCAAACCAGGCCAGCTCACCAGGTATAAATTTTTTAACCGCGTCATGTTGTTTCTTTCAGGATGCCTCCCCGTGGACGACCAGCTAGAGCCCCGAGAGTGGTACGTACTGACAGCCCGCCGAGCGACGTGACCTCAGTACAGGGCCCTATCACAGTTGAGGCACCAGCGGAGGCACCAGCGGTACTACTACCCATAGGGCCACCGATGCCACCAGCCCCAGCAGCAGAGGGTTCACGTCGCTTGAGTGCACTGCACGAGTTCCAGCACCAGAGACCACCCAGGTTCCAGGGAGGGACGGACCCGCAGGCGGATGAGGATTGGCTAGAGGCTGTGGTGAGAGTTTTCAGGCTAGTGGGGACGCCAGCAGATTTCATGGTGATCCTTGCTGCCAGCCTTCTTTAGGCAGAAGCCGGCAGATGGTGGAGCCTGATGCTCTAGATTCATGATGAGGCAACTCTTCTTTGGGCAGACTTTGAGAGCCTGTTCCGGGCAGAGTTTGTACCAGCCACCCTTCGAGCGGTGCGTATATAGGAGCTACTTCAGCTGCGGGCAGCATGACAGTGGCGCAGTATACAGCGAGGTTCACAGACCTCTCGCGCTACTCCACATATATGGTACGGGACCCGTTCTTCAGGGCCCGAACCTTCGAGCAGGGGCTCAGGCGAGAGATTAGAGCTTCTGTGGTTCCACTCAGCATTCCGACACAGACAGGGGTGTTGGAGCGAGCCATTTTGGTGGAGAGTTTACTTGCTGAGTAGTCTCTAGCAACAGGACCCACCACTAGCTGGCATGTGCCAGAATCTTCTACAGCAGGCAGTAGATAGATGACGTAGAGGTCCAAGAGGACCAGACCTATAGGTGGTCGACCGCATGACTTAGGGTCGGTAGTGCGAGGAACCAAGGGAAGTGACAGAGCTAGACCTGCCATGCAGTGTTACTCCTGCGGCGGAGTTGGTCACATGGCACGTGACTGTCCGACCCGCCATGCAGATGACCAGTAATTAAATGAAGAACCTATGAGGCAGATTCAGAGGTTCGATCAGGGCGGACCGCAAGGAGCAGGCGGCCATGGAAGAGGAGCTGGCGGCCATGGAAGAGGAGCTGGCCGTGCAGCTAGAGGTGGACGACGCTTCGGAATGTTGCCACCACCACCACCAGGAGGTCCACCCTGACCGTAGGGGACAAGAGGACATGGGAGAGCTCAGCTTCAGGTAGTAGAAGCTTTTGACTATGGAGCTCCATAAGTGAGTGGACAGGATCGGAACTAGTGGTGTATGTCTAGTTCCATGATGTTGTTGTTATATTTGTGTCTTTGTACCATGAGCTGCAGTAAAATAAAGACACTTACCTTTGTGATGTTATCAATCCTTTCCTCTCTTGTGTTGTTACTAAGAGGTTCCAGATTAAACTGTTGACTTGACCCTCACATGTGAGATACCTACTAGAAGAGACCCAGTTACCACACACTGAAGCCAACAGTGTGACTCAACCCTTGGAAGCGAGAGTAACGGTTGGATCTCTTGGTAGTAGCGTCAATGCCTTACGACGTCATCCTTGGTATGGATTAGTATCATCCATGTCGTAATTGACTGTATTAGGCAAAGAAAGTGGTTTATCCAGGGGATGAGATCATATTTCTCTTATCGGAAAAGAAGAAATCTTTGCAGCTCTTGTGGGACCGGAGATGGTCCAAGCCATGACAGAGAAGGTCCAGGTCATCCAAGAGGCAGAGACCACTCGAGTTCGAGGATGAAAACCATGTTTCCCTATGGGTATCACCTCGAGGAGGTTTACGGAGGTGTGGCCTAGGCGGCATGTTATCTCCGAGGTTCAGTAGACCTTTTCAGGTCCTCAGCAGGGTAGGCGAGGAGGTTTACCGCTTGACCCATCCACCTCAGTTTCACCAGGTGCACGACGTTTTCCCAAGTATCTCAACTGAGGAGATACGTGCTTGATCCATCACACATCATCGACCTCAAGGAGTTGGACGTCAATAATAGGGAATCATGCACGTAGGTTCCAGTGGGGATCGAGGATCGACAAGAGAGGATTCTACGAGGACGGTCGATTCCTCTTGTGCATTTTTGTAGGCAGCACGGAAACCTCCAGGTAAGCACATGGGAGCGGAAGGCTCAGATGCGTGCTATGTACCGCTTTTGTGACCCTAGTTTGTGTTGAAGCTTTACGCGGACGTAAATCCCTGAGGTGGGAGAAATTTAAAGACCCGGAAATTTCAAGGAATTTTTTTTCTTAATTTCCTTTGGAATTTTACAAGAACGCAGTTTCTGACGGTGCCTGAATCCGAGGTCCGGTGTCCCCGGAATCAATTTCCAAAGTTTAGCTCGGGTACGTTTAGTGAACGAACGAGCGGGAATTTATAACTTTTGAACCGGTGCTCGGAATCAAATTCCGAGGGCATCGATGGAACCGTAGCGCCGGTAATTGCTTAGGAACTCATGTTCCGGAGTTGCGTTTACATGAGAGAAGTTGATAAAAATTGTGGAAGTTAAAAATAAAAATTTAACAACAATTTTTATTTTACTCTAAGTGTTTTTATCCTTTGGAAGGAAGTTGGGAAACTACCCAACTTCCCTTTGTAGGTTATGAAGGAGGTGGGGCCCACACGAACCCCACCCCTTCATATTATTCAACTCTTCAACTCCCCATTAACTCCCCTTCATTTAATTTGACAACTTGTGTAAATTAATGAGGTGAGTTAATTTAAACTCTTGAATTTCAAAGGTTTTGTGGTGTTAATAAATTAAGTGAGGCTTAATTTATTTATGGGTTAGTTTCTTAGTTGCTTGAGAGTCGTTGGAGAAGAAAAGAAAAGGAAAGCTAGAGTTCTTCATCCTCTTCGACAAAGAACACGAGGAACGCGAAGAACGCATCGAACTCCGTCGAAGAACGCCGAGTCCTCGAAGACCGACTCCGCGACACCGATCCGCGACGCGGTGTCTCTTTCCGCAGCGGTTCTTCCGCAACATCTATCTTTCCGCGACGCCGTTCCCACGACGCGACTTCTTCCTTTCAAGTCGCCTATTTCTGCAACGGTTATACAGCGACGTTTTCTCTTTGACGAACCTCCGAACAAGCTCCACTCTTGAAACCAAGGTAGGGGTTTTAAATTTATTTATTTATTTTGTTCGTGAATACCAACTTGATTATCTTCGTGGTTTAAAAACAATAGTTATCAAATAACGCAAGGGGGCCAGACCGCACAAACACGGCTGAAACTCCTCCTTTTTTTCATGTTGGTTCCTCTGTGGTTTGGTACGAGAAGGCGTGGTGCCGTCACACCACGCGGAATCATGCGGCAACAAAATACGCGGCGCCGTCGCGCCGCACCGTGAAAAGAAGAACAAGGACGCGACGCCGTCGCGCCACATCGGAAAAACCCGAAGACATCCGCGGACAGAGTCGGGCCACGGAAAAGGGGCGCGGCGTCAACGCGCCACGACGGAGAGCCACGAAGACGGTGCGTTTTGTTAATAGACGTGCGGATTTATGGACGACGACAAAACGGAGCCGCAATGTAATTTTGAAGCTTGCGTAGTAAAGTTCGAGACCCAAGATGAACACCGACTCAGACGGTTTTGAAAACGGGCCACCAGAGCAACTCCAGTGGCCAGCGGAAACACCCGAAGGCAGGGGTCACCGGCGCGGTGCCCCCAGCGACCGGAGGTGGTGGCGCCCAAGCGTGCCGCCGGAAGATGGGCGGTGACGGTTCGCCGCCGACCACAATTAGAGGCGAGGGCGGCCACGCACCGCCCCCCGCTCCGCGACTTCGGCTCGGCCACACCGAGCCGCGGCTGGCCGGTCGGTCCGGACCGGGTCCAGCCGGGTCGGACCTGGGTTGGGTAGACCCGGTTCGGACCGGCCCAGGGGGGGTCGGGCCGGGCCCAGACCCCCCATTTTTAGACCACTTTCGGTCAAATGCCCATATCTTGGGCTACAGACCTCCGATTGATGCATCGTCAGTTGCGTAGCGATCCTTGGAACACGACGATCATTTTGGTATATTACACTCAAGGTTTCGGAGAACTTTGAGTTCGTCCGGGTTGGTTCGGACACGAAACCAACCGGGCCCTCGGAGCGAAAACACTTATATCTTTAGCACCGGACGTCCGATTGACGTGCCGTCGACTCTGATGGATTCCTCTAAGTGAGACAAATCTTTTGGCTTACTCCGCTTGAGGTTTGGATACCATCGGAGTGTGGTCGGGTTGGTTCGCTCACGAAACCAACCGGGCCCCTGGAATGAGAGAGCCAATAACTCACAGACCCGGCGTCCAATTGACGCGCCGTCTGTTTCGTTGAATTTTTCTTGATGAGACGTAACTTTTGGCATACTTCTCTCAAGATCTGGATACAATTGGATAGTGGCCGGGTTGGATTGCACCCGAAATCCAACCGAGCCCCTGCAACGGAAAAGCTGATATCTTTCAGACATGACGTCTGTTTGACGAACCGTTAGTGGCATTGATGATCTCGTTGAGAAACGGTCCCAATGAGTATACCCTATGAGAGTTCAGGGTACAGTTGAGATATAACCGGGATTGGTTCGCTCATGAAACCAACCAGGCCCCTGGGATAAAAAGGCTAGTAACTCACAGACCGGGCGTCCGATTGACGCGCCGTCTGTTTCGTTGAGACCCCTATGACGAGACAGTCCTTTGAGATACTTCTTCGTAGGACTTTGAGACACTCGGAGTATCAACCAGTAGATCATGGAGAGGACCCTCCAAGAGACGATCGTACGGAGTACGGTGACCGTGTAGCTGGTTGGGACCTAAAGACTGCTTGTTCGATTCGAGTCGGAGAGACTTGTATAGCCCAGTGGGGAGCACTACTGTGTTTGGGTGGCAGACCCACAGCGGGGAGCACTACTGTGTTTGGGTGGCAGACCCGCGGTACTCGATAGGAGGAGTACCTCTGTAGGCTATCGGCGGGGGGGGGGGGGGGGGGGGGGGCACTACTGTGTTTGGGTGGCAGACCCCGGCGGGAAGCACTACTATGTGAGGTGGCAGGCCTGCGGTACTCGACATGAGGAGTACCTCAGCAGTCTTAGGTTAGTGAGCAGTACCTCGGAGTCGTGACATGACCACTGTACACTCTAGAGACGGGGCTCTTCAGCAGTTATGGTTTCGATAATGAAAATCCTAGTTTGAGATGAGACTTTTGACCTATGTGTTTACCTCATGATTGAGATCGGCCACTTGATAACTTAGGTATATGTATGGGCATATATCTGGGTAGTGGTTATCCGTTGATTTCATGATCTTGGTTTTTTCCTCATGATTGAGATGGGTTACTTGATAACTTAGGTATATGCATGAGCATATACCTAAGTAGAGGTTATCTGTTAAGATCTTCTTTGTGGTTATCCTTGTTGGTTTTAGAGAGACCTTGAGGTTCTCGGGGTCCCTACTGAGTATCGTTATACTCACCCCTGCACGGGCTATGCCCGCACCTCGTTGTGTTGGTTGCAGACGATGGGCATTGCTGACAGAGGCCGAGTGTTCAGGGACTGGACGGTACCCGGAGGTGGACTACACAACGAGTCAGTACCCAGAGGTGGAGTACACGACGAGTCAGTATCTGGAGGTGGACTTCACGGTGAGACGACACTCGGAGGAGGTTGACAGACGAGAGTGTTGTGGAGGCTATCTGTACCTACCCTTCAGGTAGGATCCATGGTGGACGATCTAGGAGCTGCACCATCTGTACCTACCCTTCAGGTAGGATCCGAGGAGGATGACCCAGGAGCCGCTTCTGTTCTTCCAGCTGTTGTCTTTTCCTGTTGTACTTTGTTCAGTTGTAGTTGTAATTTCATTTGGGTTTGTATTCTGGCCCATTTACCTTTCAGCACATCTCTTTGTACTCAGTGTTTTACTTCCGCTTGTACCCTGTGGTGTTTTGTTTACTTTTATAAAGGCAATTCCTTCCCAGTTATTGGGATTTACGCCTTTGGCGCTAGTCGCCAGCCCCTGGACTATGGAAGGCGGGCTTGGGGTAGTCACGGCACGGGCCCCGAGGACGGTTCGTGACAATTCATATAATTTTAAATATTTAATTAAAACTTAATCTCGTAGTCGCGGCGAGAAAGCGGGGTTTCAAGGAGAAAATGCTTAAAAGATTTCATGGTTTTTATATCAAATTTCTATATATAATTGATTACAATGACTTAAATTTAAATAATATACATATAATTCTACTAATTTTACATTAAAATAAATTAAAAATATTTTTTAAAATTATAAATTATTTAAATGAAAAGACAGTTTTCAATTAAAATTTAGTATTTTTGATAATTCATCAGAAAATTGACATTTTTAGAATATTATCAAATAATCACCTTAATATTATTTTGATATTATTTTTTAAAAAATTAAGTTTATTTTTTCAAATAAAATTTTTAAATTTTACAAAAATAATTTTGCATAAAAGGCAACAAAACTGTTTTTGAGAAAAATACAAATTTTAACCTTAAAATTGGATTTATTATTACCTCTTGTATAGAAAACACATACGATTATTGTTAAATATTTTATCATATATATTTTGTTGAAATTTCATTATAGTCATTCACCAAAAGATTTCTGTTTCATTTATTGAGTTAAAATATGTGTTTTTCATAATATAATACTTTTTTTTTCAAAAAAAAAAGATTTCATTTACGTTAAAATGGTTTTTATATTCGTTTTTAATTAATAAGTCACCCAATAATTTAATTTATATACATATTTAAGAAATATATTTTCATATTTTATTTAATATTATTCATACCCTTCATTCCAATGGCTAAGTGATAATTATCATATTAAATAATAATATTTTAACAGTATGACACATTTTGTTTAAACTCAATGTTGTGCGTAACAGAAGATAAAATTAGTGTTATATATAATGAAATATAAAACTAGTGTTACATGTACTGAAATCTAAAATTGATATTATTTTTAATAAAAAATATAAAAATGTTAAATTTATTTGAAAAAAATAGATTTCACAAAATCTCATGGTGTTACAATTATCATGTCAATATATAATCCTTGACCTTGACCAAGTAATCTCTTAGATATATCATGATGTATCTTGATCCCAGGAAATTATGCTTCCCCACCTAAGTCCTTCATGGAAATGAATTAATTCAAATTGGATTTAACAAATTTTATGATTGCTTTATAACATATATGCTTACTTTAATCCATAAATGGATCATTGCAATTAGAAAACTTTATTGGAATCCTTTGGAGTAAAAAACTATTCAGGTTATTTTATATAGACATATTTTTAAAGGTTCTCATTAAGGTAGTTTATTTGGACATCCATTTTCCAAATCATATTTTTCCTTGAAGGAAAAAATGGAAAGTATAATTCTAATAGATTTCAAAATAGAAACTGATGAAAAGGTTTCATCATTGTAAATGCCTCAATGTTATTTACACCATTTTAAAACTAGTAAGGCTTTACAGTTATTAAATTACCAATACATGTCCTGTTTTTTCTTTAATACCCATTTATAGAGAACAAGATATACATCCATAAGAGGATATAAAAAAGTCCAAACATGGTTTTGGTATATGTAACACATTTTATAATTCATGGATTCTTGCTACTTGGAAAAATTTGGTCCACATAATGCTTCCTTGTAAGTTAGTGGATCATTATTATCAACTAAAAATAAGTCACCATACTCGGTGATTAGAAAACAGTAATGTTATGGTTCTCTAACCACTCTTGTAATATTATGAATTACTTGTGTCTCTGGAATATAATTTTCTATAGGGATTTGTGGAATCTATTCCTTTATCAACTATTGTGTGTCTTGATCCTAGACTCCATCCATGTATATCTTTCTCCCACTATATCATTTATAGATATGATCCATCTCAATGAATGTGGGATTTATTTCAACAACCAACTTTTTATTTGAAATATTGTATAGGTAATATCCCTTATATTCTTTGGGATATCCTATAAAGATACACTTTATGACTCAAGTTTCAAGTTTGTTACCTGAAGTGTCCTTAAAAAACTCTTCACAACCCCCACAGATATAAGTGCAACCACACTAGTTTCTTTCTACTCCAAAATTATTATTTAATACTATCTACTATTTTTTTGAAACTCGGGTTATTATATAACATTCTTTTTGTAATTAATATCCACAAAATTATAATAAAAGTCTCATATGAATCATCATTGATTTCACCATGTCTAATATAGCATGGTTTCTACTTTTTCTTACACCATTACATTGAGTGTTTAAAGGAGTTGTGATTTAGGATGGGATCCCAAACCCCCATAAATATTCAATTTAGTATTTATTAAGATAAAATCCACCAAGCTCTAAGAATAGTTTCTTAATATTCTTACCATGTCATTTCTTACCTTAATTATGTTATTCCTTTAATTTTTCAAATGAATCCACCTTGTACCTCAATAAGTAGACATATTAATGTCTACTAAAATCATCATAATTTTTTTTGAAATATGGGTAACCACCTCTTCTATATAATAGTAAATAGTCCACATACATTGGTATGAACTAGTTCATAAAGATATTAAGACCTTTCAACTTTCCCACTAATTATGGATTTGGTCACTTTTCCTTGTAAACATGCGTGACATACACCAAGTAGTTTTTGTTCAAAATAATCTAAATATCTATTTAATTTGGTCAAACATTTTTCATGTACAACCCATATTCATTTATTCCACTATTGGGTGTAGTACATTTCATGTGAATTATATTAGTTGCAAATTTCTATTCCATGTTTCATGTAATCCTACACATGAAAGTCATTATTTCAATGTGCTTTACCATAAAAATACCATACTTATAAAATAACTAAAATTTATTCCCATGCATAAAAATAAATCCATATATATCAATTATGGATATATAAATAATTTCTTTAGTAAAGTAAGAAACATAATAAAAACTATTCAAAACCAAGATCATTCCAATTAGCAGCATGTGGTGGTATTCGTTGACAACTACATGAGAAATTTTAGCTTTATTGGATGCTTGTAGATCTCCCTCCCATCATTAAATATTTATAAATCTACTTAGTTCCTATATTTGAATAAATATGTGAGAACTAAGACTTGTATCTAACACCAAATTTTAAGAAATAGATAAATTACACTCGATACAAAATATACTTTAAGTTTCCACTTATTTCTTTAATAGCTAGAGTTTTTATTCCAGTTTCCCTTTTTTCCATATGAAAAAACATTCTTCATCATATTCCACTGCTTTTCCCTTGATCATTCTCTTCTTGGAAGGGAATTTAAAAGAATCATTGGGCTTATATCTCTTTTCTTTGGCTTTCTATTTATTCACCATTAGAATAGATGTATTTTATAAATTTTTATTCTTATCTACTTTGAGAAGACGATTAAGAAAATTTGTGAGTGACATATCAATGTTTTTTGTATTAAAATTAAAAAAAATTTGGATGCTTTTTTATGGAGTGATGTAAGAATGAGGTCGATTGATAGTTAATCAGGTTGTTTAAAACCTAGAACCTATGGGTGCTTAATATAGCCAATTATATTGAATACATGAGGTTGAGTTCTCACACCCTCTATAATCTTACTTTGGAAGAGAAACTTGGATATCTCAAATCGTTCATGTCTTCCTATCTCCTAGCTAATACAATATAGATTCTTGAGTGTTCTATAATCATCCATTTTTTTTGTGTGAATACATGAGTTCACTATTCATATATGATAGTATCAAAAATTAAATATAAACCATGTCATTCAAAAAATTCATAGATAAGTAAATCTTTATTAATCACATTTTTAGAAGGTGTATCAGGTAATGTTGATTATGACACATGATATTTTTTTCATGGCACAATATAACTTGAAGTCATCTAAAACATTATTAGAAATTATTTCTAATGAGTATATTTTATTTCTAAAATATTGATAGATATGATAAATTATATTAAAATATTTCCATTATTTAAATAATTATAAAATGTAATATTATTAATAATTTTTTAGATTACAAATAATGTGAGAAATAATAATAATAATAATAATAGTAATTAATTTTAGCAAGTATTTGTAATGACCTAAAAAATTTTCTTCTTCAAATAAAAGAACTCATGCCACTTGAAAAAAATTTATTATTTTTTAGTATAGAAGAAAATTAAAAACCTTTTCTATGGAATAATGACTATTAGTTAAATTATATCCATTATTAAAAGATTTATAAGAAGCTTTTTAAATGAAGTGGTAATCGATATAGTATAATACTAGAAACTAATAACAATTTATTTCATTATTTAAGAAAGTTTCATTCAACATAAAACTACACATGATATCATAAAAAATATTTCAATGGGAAAAAAAGTGGAGGGTAAATAATGTGAAATATAAAAATTTGGGTTATCACAATCCCCTAGAATTATTGTACGAATGAACATCACTATAATAGAGGAACAAAGATTTAAAATACAATATTTAATTTGGAAATGATATTTAATATTGATTGAAATGAAGTGAATGATAATGTGTAATAATGATGCTTTATTTTTAGGTAAATAAATTCTTTGAAAGTTAATTCAATTAGTTAATAAGAAATTTGGGCACTATTATTATGTAGATGTATTTAAGTGATAAACAAGATTATTTATGGACATAATAAAATTTTTCTTATTTCTAGTTACTATAAACATATTCTATTTAAAAATGTTTTATGATAAATTTTTATGTTTTAAATAAAAGTTATTTTCATTAAATAATATTATAAAACACTATTTAAAATGATAATATATTTTAATGATGTCCTAAATAAGTTTTATAAGAGTAAAAATGTTTATTTTTCTATAAAATTGAATTTTTTTTAATAAAAAATAGTTTTTTTAAGTTTAAATTTATCATAATTATATAATTCTTTTATTAAATAAATTTAATTTTGGACTCAACACATCAAAATTATATAATGGTGATTTTTTGGAATTATCTAAAAAAGTAAATTTTTTGGTGAAAAGGTGAAAGTTGTCGCTTTATACGAACTATGATTTTATGAAATCATTATTTTGTTAAAGTGAATAAAAATTTTATAAAAAATTTTATTTAACTAAAATTTCATTTAATAAGTATAAAAAATAATTTATAAATTATAATTTTATTTTAATTTTTTTAATATACTTTTTTTGAAACAATGAATTGTATTTATGAAATAAAATTTATTTTTGGTTGGGAAGGTAAGTTTATATTTTGAAGGAATTGGACAAACCAACACACTCTATAACTCAGTAATAGTCCAAAATAATTTTTTCAAATCATTTCACACACACTTAGTTAGCTTATATAAAAAATTAACCAACATTTAATCCTTTAAATCCCACCCCTACTCTAGTATAAATACCAATAATTATACTTTCCTCCCCACTCTAAATTCATCATCATCAGGAAATGTTTTATTAAAATAGAAGAAATGAAACACATAAGGGCCACAAAAGTAAGTCGAGGGAAACATGGCTACAAGGATCCAAAATAGGGGAGACCGAGGGCATCCCTTATAAGAATATTGATCTCCATTAGTTTCAGGCTTTGAGGGATATGAAAAAATAAGGTCCTCCAATCCGGAACAATCAAGTGTGTCTAGATAATCTTCATCTTAATTTACCTCCCTCTAGGTATGGAACACTTTGGTATTGATTCCAAGGATACCACAACACTTTTGAATGACATACTCAATAGGCCAAGGAACAATATTGAGGCCCTAAAGAGCGTTAGAAATGAGAATCGAATAAGTTTCCACATCCACAGGATCCAATCCACTCTAAATTAATAATAAATGAATTATTTTTTATTTTAACTACAAAATATTCCCTCTAAGTCCCCCTAAAGGAATCAACGAGAAATCCTCATTTTTAGGAAGAAAATATTCAATATAGGGGAATTCTCCTCTGCTTCTTTTCCATTCAGAAACTTTGTTTATTGAAATTCTTATAAATGTTGAATTTAATTCTTTCAAGTTTTTTAATTATTTCTTTACTGTTTAAATAGTTTTTTTACCAATGGGATATGTTATTTTCCTCTCATTATTCCATCCCTAAAATAAATTTTTTGTACCATCCTGCTGCCAAATTCATTTCTTAAATTTATCACTTTTATAAGAGACATTATAATATTCTAAATATCCAAACAACTTACTTTTCTATAGGTATTCAACTATATGTAAACATAACTTATTTCTTGGGTATTTAAATATATTAATCCTACATTCCTTTCTTGTGGATGGAAAATAATGCAACGTTCATATTTCTAAGAATTTATGCACTCAATGATTTTATATGACATATCTTCTTTATTTCCCTCTAGTTATTGACAAATTAATTTTTTATTAACACTATTAATCACATAAATTAAGATATATGAAGGTTTTAACATGATATTAAATGCATTGGGTAAAGGAATTAGCTCTAGAGAAGACCTGTTTTGCGATAATTTGGTTAATAACTTTGGTAATTATGATTTATGACACCCTAGTGATATGCTTATGAAAGTATCATTTTTATTTTGTATCCAAATTTCCATGTTATGATTAATGTTTTTATTATTATTATATGCCTCATGTTTATATCATCATACCTTATTGATAATTCTCTTAGTAATATACTAAGTGTCTTATTTTTTTATTCACTTTTTGGTCTTTATGATTACTACTTTTTTTGATGTATGCACCTTAGATATTAGATGGAATAAATGTAACATAGGATGAAACTATAGAGAAGTATTTTAAGTGGATTAGAATAATTTTTATGTTTTTTATTTTCTTTAGGTATTATGTTCCAAATTTCCAAGAAACTAAACCTTTAAAGACCTTCTGTATTGTTAAATTTTGTACCATGTAATGATGAGTTTATGAAATAAAAAGGTGGACTCTCATAGTCTCCCACTATTTTATCATGTTTTAGCAGCCCTAACCATTAAACTCAAAATGTCCTATCACTTAAGACATTATAGTGGAAAGGATCCATGTTTCGTTTCACATAATATAGACGAATGCCATGAAAATTAAAATAAATTATTTATGTAGGGGTATTGGAAAATATAGGCTTGAATTTTCTTGTTCTATTGAGTGGAATCCCCAATCTAGATATCCTAACTGGGATTTCCTCAACACATTCCTCCAAATTGTTGTTGCACAGATATTGGGTGTTAAACCTAATACTATTTTGGTTAAGTTAGTCTATTATCTTTATTAATACTTATCAATGATTAAAAATAACATAATATAGGCCAAAATGACACTTTAACTATGAGTTTATATTAATTAAAATGATGGAAGGCTTAATGAATTAAAATTTACTTGAGGGATTTTTTTCATTATGTGTAAATTTTAACTTGCTTTATCTTTTACATGAATTTTTAATATTAAGTAGATCTTACTTAAGTGACTAAACATGTTAAATAAAACATTTATTCGTAATCCATCTATTTAAATTCCATATTTTCTCATTAATTCATTTATTAATGTGATCATGGTCTTAAATTCATAAATTAAATAACTCTTAAGATAGAAATAAATAAATAAATAAATGATCTGATCATGATCCTATCAAAGAGTTGATTTATTAAGTATGCAATAATTCAATTTATGACATAGGAAACAATTCATTACATCAGTATTGGAATGAGATGCTATGTTACAACTATATACCTATATATCACTTAGGTAGAAATAGTCTTGGTTCTATCATAAATCGCCTCCATGTTCCTTCAGATACTCCATGTATCACAAGTATTTATAACTTACATGAAGGTGAAGGGAACCTAATGATTGGTTAATGGGGATTACATAAATAACCCATAACATGTATATCTTACATAATAATATAGGGAAGGATGAAACACAAACTATCATATTTAATTTAATAATTAAAAATTGAAAATACATGCAATAAATTAAATTAAACCAACATATACACTGTTCTTAGTCAAGTTCTTGAATGACCATACACAGGCAATGAATACACAAAAGTAAAATCGATTAATATTCATATCTATTAAATATTTATTATCAAGATATGCATTAATTATTTAATTAATTAATTAATTCTATTTTATTTTATCGAAAACCAAAATTCTCTTTTAGATACCCATCATAAATACATTAATGGAAAATAAACAGCATAACCAATAATTATAGATAACTAGAATAAATTAATTGATCATTTAGTAATTATTTTTAACCATTGTTTAATTATCAAAAACTATAGGTTCCAATATATATAATAGGGTTTTAATTATACGATTATAAATTTAATGTAATTTAAATCTATCCTCGATTGGGGGATGACACAGTGTATACTTATGATCTATTGGCTATGTACCTCAATTATCATATACCTGGGATACACGCCTGGGGATTTGGTGTTTACCTGAGCTAGAATACATAATAATTACATTCCATTTACATGTCGTGAATCACTCATGTTCATTAGAAGTGAGACTACATGATTGTTAGAATCCAGTTACATGTTGTGCATCTTGCATGTGTTATCTCTTCTTGCCTATCCAATTGACTCGACATGTATTTATGACATGAGAAATAATGAACTACATGTTTTGTATGCTAGAAATATCTCATATATGCCATTATTTCTTAATTAAGTTAGTCTCACATGTTTTTTACCGTATATATGACCAAAAATCTCGAACATATTTCCACACTAAAATGTGTCGACTACGTGGTATGTACACCATCTTTACACCGTGTAATATACAATATCATGTTCTAGATTGGCCCAGTCTACACATGGTGTACAATTAATTCACCACGTGTAGTTAGTGATTGGCACATTGTCCATCCAATGACATTGAGAGGTGAAGTGAACTTGGATTCATAGACTGTACTCTAGTTACACATCGTGTAATCCCATGCTACCTAGATAGAATCCTCATCACTTACATATAACATCTATGGCCGTTCATCATCTATTCTTAGGCCTTTAAGAAACTGAAACACTGAATGATGATTATTAATATGCCAAATCAATGTTAATTAAAATCTAATTATAATGAATAATTCTGTAAAAGAAAATCTTACCACTATTACACATATATATCAATTATCAAATAAATAATTATAATGTTTAAATGTGGACAGTCTCATAACACTTTATGTTTTTTTTCATAGAAAAAGTGATGGGGTGGGTGATATAACCATAAAATATTTATCTATTTCGTGGATCATTTTCAATATTGTATATGATGTGAATTCATTGACCAATGAATTTTTTTCACTGAACATTGACATAGAAAACCCCAAAACTCAAAGATAATATTTTCATGTTAAATTTAAAATTTATTTATTTATGATATGAATAATTGGTTACCTCATCAAGGAACTTCTTTAGATGATGATTTTGATAGTATGTAAACTATTTCTCAGATTACCTTTATTTCATTGAGAGGATCCAAGTTTAGAATCCCTATAAAAGTGATCCAAACATTATCATTTATTCATGTTGATCACATATAACTCCTTTAAACTTAAGGGAATTTTTCTAGTTCTTTTAATTCTCGAGAGGGAGAGTTGAGGAGGAACAGAGATAGAATTTCATTGTGCATAATGATTCTCTAATCTCAATTAACCCTACATAATAGAAATAACCGTCTATTTATAAAGCCAGGGATTAGGTTAAAATATTATTTAATTATGTACTGACAAATAAATAATATATCAATCATTATTAATCTCCATTTCAAATAGTTATAATAATAATAATATTATTTCATGACTTGGTCTAACTCACACAATGAAAAATATAATTTACCGACTTAAAGATAAATATTCATCATCCGACATGATCAAATTATGAACCAATTCCATGCCATTTGTTGAATAACAAAATAAATATGTAATTAAATATTTCATTCATTAATAAATAATATAAATATTTTACTCATAATCTATAAAATAAATATTTATCAAATGTTCATGTGATAAAATAAAATATTTATTAATGAATATATAATTATTTAAAACCTTGTGAATATTAGAAATCAAAAAAACTTGAATAAAATTATTCCTTATTCTTAAGAATAATATTTATTCCAATAATTAAATTAAAGTATAATTTAATTAAGATAAAATAAAACACTTAGTGTTTGTCCCTCTAGGATCCTTTCTCATTGGAATTAGGTAGGCTTATCCAAATCCCAAAATTATTGTCTAGAAATGGGTTAGGGAACCAAATAGAAAGAACTTAATATTGCGATGATAAAAAAACATATGAACGTTCATTGTTTAATGTAATAACTTTGTATTAATATCTCATCAAGTGGGTTTCACATCTATATGATCAACTTATATGCTTGATACATATTTCTATGGCTATCTAAAAAAACATGTCGTTAAACCATGTCCATGGAATTTAATGTGACTATTCTATTCGAATTAATTTATTGAGATTTCAACTTCCATAAATATAGAAAGGAAAAATATTTCTTCAACTTATTGATTAATAACACATTACTCGTGATACACCTAACATATCCAACATCACCATGAACTGTATCATCATGGTTTATGAAATACATTTAAGTACATGAGTTGTAATACATATTAATAATAATATTAAAGTCTATGGACTATCAGACATGTTAACATACATGAATAGCTGATTATACCAAAACATATGTAATTACTACATAAATTTATGCTCTCATAATCCATCAACTTAGATATAACCAATTGAAAAATTGAAGAAAATAATCCTCATATGCTTATGAGTACTCACACCTGGAAGTTACTTTCTACGTGGTACATAATGGAACATTACTTGGATGTAAAAATATATTTAATAATATCATCATAGAATTTAAAGGTTCTCATAATTGTGAGGAACTACTATGATCTTATCAATGTTACATATACTCTAGGACATTATTATATTAAAGTCATGTAGAATAATGAAAAATATATTATATTAATATAAAAATCATCAAATATACATGTAATAAAATTACAAATGGTTGTTCCTAGGAAACTAAATACAATAGATAAAACCATTTACCACACATTTTTATATATGTTTTGAGGAATGAAAATATTTTTAATCTTATTTTTAACGTTTTCATAATTTTACTTTTACCACGGTAACTCATTTTTTAACCTTGGTAAAATATTTTTATTACTAAACATAAAATTACCATTATTAGATAATTTTTATATGATCATTACAAATATTCAAACCATTTTATTGTTTTAAATTTATTAAAGTGATAAAAATTAATTTTAAAATAATAAATGTTTAATTCATAAAAATAGTTTTTGAGAAAAATATAACTAAAGTTCAAAAATGTAAAATGTTGGATTATTAATTAGACATAATATTTTAAATGTATAATTTTACTTATTAATTGAATATTTCGTCAAAATAAAAAATATATTTTATAATAATTGAACAATAATATACTTAGTTACTTAAAATTAAAAATTCTAGTTCATAAAAAACAAATTTTTGGGAAAATGAATTTTTTTTTGCATAAAAGATCTTATTAGTTGTTTAATTATAACAATTGAATTTTATCACTATATTACTATTAAAAATGAAATTTATTTTTATTTAAAAGTATAAATATTAAATTTATATAATAAATATGATATAATTAACTTATTAAATTACTAAATACATTTTTATTTCAATCTATCTTCTACTTGCGTAACCCCTCATGATCTAATTGTAAGACATAAGGATAGGACAAGCTCTATTAGAAGTGGTGGGTAGTGGATAAACTATCATTGATTTAACAAATATTTCAATGAGCTTGAACTTATACCATAAATTATTTCTCTTGAACCATAATTATTTGAGTTCATATTGGGTTTGGTCTAGAGAAAACCCCAGTGAAGCTACGTCCTTTCGAGGCACAAGCAAATAAGGCCCATAAGGAAGAATTTTACGAATCGATGACATTTATTTCATTTTTTTCAATGATTTCATAATGAAATTAATTATTTTTATACCTTATAATTAAATGGATATATTATAATAGTTAAATTATAATACATATCATTTTCTCTTAATAAAATGTATCATAGTTTCATTTTACTTCGATGTTGTGTGTGGGGAAAGATGTTCAACATAGTAATTAATTAAATGAAAATACATACTAATATCAGGGAGTTACAATTATATTTACCTCCTTTCTATGTACACATCATTCAGTTACCCCTCCATTACCTCCTCCACATCACATCACTTCCACACCACAATATGTCATAACCACCGCCCGTCACAACCTATACTATGAGATTCCCCAAACCTATACTTATGGGTTTTGTTCATAACTTATATAATTTTCTTACATTATAAGAATAAAAAAACTCCGAACATCAAACTTTTTAGGTCTTTAGGAACTAAAAACTTATCCTTCTTAATTCTCCATACTCTTTAAATTTAATTTACAATAAATTTCCATACATACATCTCTCTTATACATATCCCATCGTAGAAATTCCGAGGATGTTTAGAAAAATACAAAATGAATGAACTAAAATACAGTGTAATGTTTAAAACAATAACAATGAGGTATATATTATAAACCATTTTTATACCTGATCAAGCGAGAAATAATATAATTAAAGGAATAATATCAAGAAATCATAAGTAGTGAAAACGTGTCATGATAAAAAAATCATAAATTATGGAATAAAAATATGGCATGGTGTTATAAAAGTAAATAAAAATAATTTAGAATCAATAAATAAAATATTTTATAAAGAAAAATATATCAAAGGATCGTGGTAATTGTACGGACCTGACCTTAATCATTACATACTATGGAGTTTTTAAACTAGAATTCACATTCAAGGATATTTTCAGTTTTGGGTTTTATAGAATTAGGAATATTTATTACAAAGTAAACCCACGCCTTATAAGTGGAAACTTATACTCAGTATCTATTTTTTTCACTATTTCTAACCCATTTATAATAAAACATTATTTATTTTTGAGACACATCTTAAATTATTTTATTATGAAATCTTATTTTCCCTTTCATAAGATAAATCCTATGAAAAAAATTTAAAACCTTAGATGATAAAAAAATATCAGTAACTTAAAAGAAAGGAAACCAATATTATAGTGAAAACACATAAAAAATTTCCTTAAAAACAAACATTTTTACACAAGAAAATAGATCATAATTTCCAAATGATCATTATCTGACCTTTTTTATAATAAATGTTTTTCCATGAAAACTCATAAGAAAACATATAATATATAAGTAAGTAACTTGGAACATAATAATACTAAAATGTAATAACAATAATGTTGACTTACAAACATTTCACTCCTAAAAAATGGTATATCCATAAGACCGACATTCATACCTAATGCATTAGAGGTTAAAATCTAACCACTCATCCTTTTTTTATCATAAAAGTAACCTTCTTTAGTTTATGAGGCAACCACCGATCCAATTTCCAAGTACTATTACATAATAATAACACATAAAATCTTTCAATTATAAAGCTATAAGTTATAAAATTTTATTTTCACTCATGTGAAAACATTTCAAGTTATTTAATAACCAATTCATTTCCAAAACTCATTTCGAACATTTAAAAAGAGAATTTTGATTAAAAGTGTCCCAAAAAAGTTTGAAAAATTTGAGAGAAATTAGAAAACTAAAATTTTAAAACATTAATTTTCATATAAATAAATTCATAAAACGATTTTGAAAACAAGATAAGTAAATAGAAATATTTAGAATAATAAATCTTTAAAACATTTAAAATGACGTTTTAGTTAAAGATTCCCTTACCATGAGTCTGACATGACACATTAAATATTTATCTTCCTAAATAATAAAATGAGGTTAATTATTTAATTTATTCAGAAATTCTTAAAGTTTATTTTTTCCTTTTATATCAATTATTATCAAGTTATAACAATTATTTAATTATTTAAGTTCACGTTAGGTGTTTTGACGATATTTGATACTTGAGTCTGAAATGACTTTTGTATGATGTCAATAGTCAAAGTGGTCATTATTAAATCATATAAAAAATAATATTAATGACATAATGATAAGTTTTACACAACAATTATACTTTTAAGTCTATTCATTAAAAATGTATATAAAAAATTAACTACATTACAATCACTGAGATGGTAAGTTATACGTACGCATGAGTAACGTTTCAATTTTTCAATGATCATTATGGAAAGAAGATAATTATTATTTTTCCCTTCCATAATGATAATAATATCATAAATATTATATAAATAATTTAATTATACTTATATATATCATCCATTTTATGTGGTGATGAAAAAGGAATCACATCACTTCATGGAGGTGATAGTTCACATGTACACACGAATGACATTATCAATTTAATGTGAATGAAAAGGTAATAACTTAAATGACATATTATTATTTAATAATTATAAATATTTCATTTATATCATATAGAAACATTAATTCTATAATTATAACTTGTCTTGATAGATGGTGATGCAAGGTGAATCATATCGGTTCACGAGGAGGTAGTTCACCGTACACAAGAACGATAATTCTTTTCCCATTTAATGGAAGTGTAAATGGATTTAGGAGATGATATTAACACTATAATATATAAATATATTTATGAAACTATATTTTTTTATTGCATCATGTTTGTATAATATTTTAAGTAAATATATGAAGAAATAAAATAGAAACACTTAATTTAAAACGATACCTCTCCTTTAGACAACCTCCATTGATTAACAACTTAAAAACTTTAAAGAGGATTTTCTGTATAAAATAAGGCCTCTAGAACATGGGTAGGGATTATAAGAATGGATTTGGGAAGATATTAGCCTAGAAAAATTGGTTTTTAGGTTTAAAGAAAAGATAATAATGGGTTCCCTTCTATAGGTGAGGGGAGGGGCACTCTTGGAATGCTTCAAATTATTAAATTTATATAAATTAATTTTTTATTAAAAGTGGCTCCAAACTAATTTATTTAAAATATAGGAATAATTTTGGTCCAAATAAATTCATCTAATTAAAATTTGATAAGTTTTTACTTTTTTTATCCTTATATTTTTGTTTTAACCATTATATAACATTTATGAAATTTTAGGACTTACCCAATAATTTAACATAAATTTATATTTTTATGAATTTTATATCATTTAATAAAATATTATTTATATTAAAATATCATTTATGTCAATTTGACACTATTAGTTACATGACTTTTTAAATATATCATAAAAACTTATTATATTCGGACCAATTTCATTAAATAATCAATAAAATTTAAAATTAAAACATAAAATTTGTTTATGACATAAAATATATCAAAATATATTAATTTTCATATTTTTAATATCATTTATTTGAATCGTCCGTTAATTAAATAATTACTACAACATCAATGTGTGACTACTTAAAATAAATATTTTTTCACTAAAAATATAAATAAATTACTATTATGTAGATAAATAATTTAGATTTTAAATTACTATTTATAGTCGCACATATCCCTTATATAAAACCCTATTTAAAATATTTTACTCGTTAAAAACAAGAGTGAAAAATTGTCTTTTGTTTTAATATAAAATTATAATTATCATACTCTCATCCAAGTGGTTTAAATAGGTTATAATTTCTGAAAAAGGATTATTTTGGTGGAAAAACACTCATATAGATATATTAGAAGAAGTTTTAGGGTAATTTTATAATATTTATAATATTATTTTTACCATTAATTGAATGATTTTCTCTCAACTGTGGTAATAAAAAACATTACTAAAGTTTTTATTCATAATCTACAAAAATAAAAGGGACCTATTTAAAAAATTTATACCTTATTATTGAAAATATGGAATACATTTTTTAAAATTTAATTCACATAATTTTTCAGAAATTAATTAAAAATTAATCTCATAGTCAGATAAAGAAAACGAGTTTTTAAAGTAAGAACGTCCAAAAGATTAAAATGTTATTATATCCAAATTCAATGTGAAATTTCTTATAATGACCTAAATTGGATTAAATTATAAAAACTTGATCTAATTTTATTTTAAAACTATTAAAATATATAATTTTACACTATAAATATATTTGATGGAAAATGGGTTTTAATTAAAATGAATTATTTTTTCACCATTATTCAAAACATGAAACTTATCTGAAAAAATGTCAAAAATTAAACCAAAGTAATTTTTGATAATACAATTTCAAATAAGATTTTTTTTTCAAATATAAATTATAAAACTGTTGAAAACTAGATTTAAAATATGTAGACCATCAAAAGGCAGCAAAACTACTTATTTAGAAAAATAATTCTTCTATATATAGAATTAGATTTGTTCTTATATAATGTATAGAAAACACATAAGATGAATTTTAAACATTATATAGAATATATATTTTGTGTGTATATATATATATTATATTAATAAAATATAATGAGTTTTATATTTTTATTTATTGTTATAAAAATATATTGTGAACATTTATATAATTTTTCACAAAAACATTTCCTTTTATTTAAAAAAGGGTTTTACATTCATTTATAATTAATTAGTAAAATAATTTTACCTATGTATAAAAAATATTTTCATAATTAAGTTAATCTTATTCAAACTCTCCATTCTAATATCTAGGTTATAACAGTAACATTTAAATAATAATATTTAGTTGTTCACTTAAGCCTGATATGATGTATTATGTATGCAGTCGAACATCGTTTTTCTTTTTAAAAACTTGATATGTTACATTCTATCCACATTAATAAATTTATTCCTCACAATTTGAACTCTGGATAAAAAACTAGGGGTTTGACATTTCAAAATACCTTTGTTGAAATCCCACATTGGAAAAAGGATAAATGAAACTTATACTTTAAAAACAAGAAAGTGGAGTACGAAGGTCACCTGAGATAACAAATACTATATTTCCATGAAGGAAGACATGGAAATAGAAGATAAAACTATATTTCCAAGAATAATAGGGATTGATAGATAACATGATCATGGGAAATATAACCCTCATTAAAACATTAATATGTGATTGGTTAAAAGGCCACTCATTTCTTTGTAATAATATTAAACGGATATCATTTTTTTTCTAAGATCCTTTTTATATAGTTAAGGCATTATTTTACTTATTGGAGTAAGAACATAAGGAAATATACTTACTTGAAATGTGTAGTTACATCCATTAATCAAATTCCACCAAAAAATCATATTTTTCTCTGAAGGATGAGTATTTTAGATGAATTTTTTTCATGCCTGAAGCACTATAATAAAATTCTATATAATGACATAATACAAAATAGATTAATTATCTATTACTCCTATTTTTAGAATTTAACAACAACTGAAATGGTTAGGAGAATATAAGATAATTTCAAAAAATAATAAACCTTTAATTAATAAATGCTACTTTTAATTTCCAAAATTCAATAATAATATCCAAAGTTCATCATAGACCATTCAAAAAATAATTTTCCTTAAATTTATTTGAAATAATTCAAAGTTAGATTGAAACCCAAAATTCAGAAGAATTTGAACACATAGTCTTCCTAGATAAATCTTAACATTTATCTCTAAATAATATCAATCACTATTAATGTCTCATACAAAAAATATAATTTCCTAAATCACATAATCTCCAAGATAAGCTAATTATTTCAAAAAATAACCTGAATCATGATAAGTTCACAATAAAATCATATATTTGGACAAAATATAATTCTAACATTACATATCAATTAAAATATCATAGTATTCTATTTAACTTGATCATATAAGGTTCCCAAAATAGTAAAAATATTCCAAAATAAAATTATTCACTTAATCACCAAATCATTTTCCACTCCCATGGTTATCTGTTAGATAAAATATATATTTAGAAAATCAACTAATCCTTCATACATTAAATAATTATCTGAAAAATAATAATTCATACTAATATGTAATTCAGAGAGGCAAATGGTAGGTGATACACACATGTCATCATTCAGTTGTGGATTCAATTATCACGACCTTTCTAGACATGATAGGTTATCACCCATTCTGTGGGTTCTCATTTTTCTAAAAAATATAATCCTTATAAATTTACCAAAATAAAATAAATTCTTAAAAAAATAACCATAAAATGTTTTAACGTCAAACTTTATCTCATACCTTTCATTTTTCATCAAAAAGTAATAACACATAATTACCTCTAAAATTAATATCTCTAAAAATAATGTTAGTCACAATAAAAATTTCATAACTTAAAGCCTCAAAAGGGGTTTATGACACACTAAAGTTATGATAAACCTGAAAATTATAAACCCATGATGATATATATAACTCTTAATAAAACATCCAAATCTAAAAAGTATCTAAACCATCATCTGATACTAATTGTAAGGACCCATCCTTAAACATTTACATATTCTAGAGTTTTTTAACTAGAATTAACATTTAGAGATCTTTTCAGTTTAGAGTTTTTGAGAATTTGGGAAAAAAATTAAAAATTAATCCCATACATTATAAGTGGAAAATTATACTCAATGTCCATTTTTCACTAATAGAGAACCATTTAAAATAAAAATTGCTTTCTTTTCAAGACACATCTTCAACCCTTTCATCATGACATCTTATTTTCCCTTACCAAACATAGGAACTGTGAGAAAGATTTTAAAACTTGGTATGAGCACAAAATATTAGTATGAAAATTAAAAGAAATGAGACCATTAGTCCATTGAAAAAACATAAAATTTTTCTTTAAAACATATATTTTTTTCCAAAAAATAGATCATCATTTAAAATAGATCATTATCTTACCATTGGATAATCAAACTTTTTTTCATGAACAATATTAAGAAAACATATAATATATAAGTAGGTAACTCTAAACATAATTATACTAAAATGGAATAACCATATGGTCAACTTATGAACATTTCACTCTTACAAATGGAGTGACCAAACGAAAGACTTCTGTACCAAATGCATTAGAGGTTATAATGTAATCAACCGTACATGGTTTATCACAGAATAAACCATCCTTGGTTTATCACATAACCACACGTCTAATTTCCAAGTACCATTTTATATTAATATAAAATAAAACATTTCAATTATCAACATATCACTCATAAAATTTCATTTTCACTCATATAAATTCATTTACAGTCATTGAATAACCAATCCATTTTCAATACCCATTTTAAACATATAAAATGAGATTTTTGATTCAAAGTTTCTCATACCACTTTGAAAAATTTGAGAGAAACTAGAAAATTAAAATTTTAAAAAATTAATTTCCTTATAAATACATTCATTAAAACATTTTTAAAACATGTACATGAAAGAGAAATATTTAGAAGAATACATCGTTATAACCTATAAAACAATGTTTTAGTTAAACAGTCACTTACCTTGAGTTTGAAACGCCACATACAATATTTATCTTCATGAATAATAAAAGTAGATTAATAATTTAATTTATTCAAAAAATGTTATTATTCCTTTAATATCACTAATTATCATGTTATAAATATTATTTAATTATTTATCTTCATGTTAGATGTTTTTATGATATTTGATACTTTAGTCCAAAATAACTTTGGTATGATTTCAATAGTCAAATTGGTCCATATTATATCATATCATTAATAATATTTATGAAATAATAATAAATTTTATACATCAAGTATAGTTTTAAATCAATTCATTAAAAGTGGATATGAAAAATGAACTACGTTACAATCATGGAGATGGTAAACTGTATGTATGCATGAGTAATGTTTCAATTTTTCAATGATCATTATGGAAAGAACGTAATTAATATTTTATCTTTATGGAATCAGAATAATATTTTCAATATCATATAAATTATTTAACTATACTTAAATATATCATTTACGTGATGTGGTTATGAAAAATGAATCACTTCGCTTCATGGAGGTGATAGTTCACATGTACAAACGAACGATGATATAATTTTTTTGGGAATGAAAAGGTAATAAAATAAATTATAAAGTGTTATTTAATAAGGAAATATATTTTATTAATATCATATATAATCATTAATTCCATAATTATAACCAGTCTTGAGACATAGTGATGGAAGATGAATCATATGGGACTGTGTTCACCGTACACATGAATGATAATTATTTTCCCATTTTGTAGAAGTGGAGATGGATTTTGGGGATGATGTTAACATAATAAAATCTTAGTTTAATTTGTATAATTGAGTTATTATTTCATCAAGTTTTAAGAATATTTTAAGGAAGTGTAAGAAGAAATAAAATAATAACACTCAATTAAAAATGATACCTCTCCTTGAGACGACCTCCTTTAATTGACAACTAAACACCTCTAAGAAGTGTGTTATGACTAAAATAATGCCTCTAAAATGTAATTAGCGGTTTTATTAAGCTATTTGGAAAAATATGTTCTGAAATTTATAGGTTTTTATGTGTGAATAAAAGAGAAGAATTGGTTTTATTTTATAGGAGAGGGGATGGGGACTCTTAGAATTCTTCATTTTATTAAATTAATACAAATTAGTTTTCTATTTAAAATGGATCCAACCTAGTTTATTAGTATATAGTATTATTTTGGTTTGAAATAAAATCATCCAATGAAAATTAGACATGTTTTGACTATTTTTAATCCTTATCGTTTTGTTTTAACCGTTAATTAACCCTTTTAATTGTTACCGTGATATCATGTTAATTACAAATTGAGGGTTAATATAATTAATAAAAATTTAAAAAAGACAGATAAATGAGTCATTGATGACATTTTAAGACTTATAAAAATCATTAATCTAGATTTCATATTTTTATGAAGTTTATGTCATTTAATAAAATATTAAATATTTTAAAATATAATTTTTGTCAATTTGGACGCTAATCATTACATGAATGTTTGAAAATACCACTACAACTGGATATATTCAAACCAATTCCACTAAATCACAACTAAAATCTCAATTAAATTCGTAAAATACATGTATGACCTTAATTATATGAAATTATATTTATTTTTATATTTTTAATATCATTTATTTGATTCTTCTATTAATTAAACAATTAATGCATCATCATTGTTTCATCATTTAAGTTAATTATTTTTTCACTTAAGATTATAAATAAATTAATATGATGTAGATAATTTTTTTTATTTAAAATTATTATTTAATGTTAAACATAATCCTTATTAAAATCAATATTAAAAATATTTTCCTTTTTAAAAACAAGAATGTGAAAAACTTTTCTTTTCTCTGAATATACAATTAACAATGTCATACTCTCATATAAGTGGCATAAAAAGGTTATAATTTAGGACCATGGATTATTTATTTGACACAAACTCATCAAAATAAATTATTATAAGTTTTAGGGAAATTTTATATTAGCCATAATATTATTTTTTCCATTAATTACCTAATTTACCTTTAACTGTGGTAATAAAAAATATTACTAAAGTTACTATTAAATTTTTTTTTAAAAAGGGACTATTTAATAAATTGGGAAATTATAATTTAAAATATGGAATCCATTTTTGAAAATCCAATTCACAAAATTTTCATAAATTAATTAAAAATTAATCCCATTGGCGGATCGAGAAAACATGTTTTTAATGTAAGAATGTCCAAAAGATTAAAATGTTTTTATATCCAAATTCTATGTGAAATAGATTAAAATTACCTAAATTGGATTAATTTATAAAATAATGTTCTAATTATACTTTAATTACATTCAAATATATAATTTTACACTATAAATAAATTTTATGAAAAAGAAGTTTTCAATTAAAATGCAATATTTTTTTCAATATTCATCAAAACATGAAACTTATCAGAAAAATATTAACAATTCAACCAAAATAAATTTTTATGTTATTATTTCAATGAATAAGTTTATTATTTCAAATATAATGTATAAAGTTGTCAAAAACGAGATTTAAAATAAGTGCACCATCAATAGGTGACAAAACTGCCTATTTTGTAAAATACTTCTTTTATCCTTAAAATTGGATTTGTTATTATTTCATGTCTAGAAAAAACATAATATGAATTTTAAATATTATATTTAATATTATATATATATATATTATTAATAAAATACAATAAGATTTATTTGTTTATTTATTGGTATAAAACAAACTTATGGACATTTATATAGTTTTCCCGAAAAATATTTCCTTTAATTTTAAAAAGTGTTTTATACCAGGAATTTTAATGACTGGGTTTTAATGGTAACATTTAAATAATAATATTTAGTTGTTTGCTTTTTCTTGTTGTGACATATCATGTACTCTATCGAATATAGTGTTTTCATTTAAATACTCTGGTTTTTAAAATAATTAGGGAAAACATAATAATGTGTCTAAAATATAATACATGTCATCGTAAAATTGTTGAAGGTCACTACCAAAAAATCATATCATTGTAGTTAAATCTTATATATAAATTCGGAACAAATATGACATCTATTTCAGGTATAAAATATATATATAAATCTCATATCATATATTTTTAAAAAATATAGAATCATATTCATGCATATCATTATGGGCAGGGCTTACTTTTCCTATCTCACACAAACAAATATCAAGTTATATTAAGTATCACCCATTTGATTAGGTGGTGTATTATTCTAAGACATTTATTATTATAAAATATCATTAATATGTGTTCCACATAAAGAAAACCATACATATTATGATGAAAAACACAAATAAATAATATGGTTTACATAAAATTTTCAATGTGGTAATAGATACAATGAAAACAAGAATTTTGTTGATTAATAAAAAAAATCAATCACCCAAAAGATGTATGTCATAAGTTCAATTGTTTGGTGATTCATAATTATAAACCCATAAAGGAAATATCATTTAGATATTTTTTGGATAAAATATTTGAAATCATAAAAATAATTTTCTTAATGATTATTTTTTTTTCATAAAAACAATGTTATATGTCACTACATATTTCCATTTCAAGGGGTTAAAGGTGACTTTGAAAACTATAATTTAAAAACAAAACTAAAAAATGGTACCTTAAAAATAATTAATGGTAAAGAGAATAAATATTTATTGTAAGATAAAATATATACATAATATTAGAGACATTCCTTTTTTGGGGTTTTAAATAGTTTTAGGGAAACCCACATTGATAAAATAAATATCAATTTACCTTTTAGTGTGAAATATGAATGTTCTTAAATAAATTTCATTTATATATTTAAAAATAAGGAAAAGATATTTTTTGTAAGGGAAAAAATTATGGCATAGTAGATAAATAGTCAATAGAGATGAGGTAAGTAATATTTAAAAACCTCATATCATATAAACGAATAAATTCATCAAAGAAATGTAACAACACCTAAAAATGTGACTTCCCTAGAGAGATAATGAAAATTAAATTTGGTAATGATAATAAAATATTATATTAATCATATAATAATATGTTCAATTAATTAAACTATGACTTAAGGAAAAGATATTGAGTAGAGAAAACCCCCTTATGAATAATGTAGTGTATACACTATAAATTCATAATGGTAGAGAATACAGAATTAATTCAACATAAATAAATTTAAAATAGTGGGTAATTCCTTTCAAAATATTATATTTGAGACATATGAGAAAATATATTATTGAAAAAAAGAGCCGTAGACTTAAAACCCTTACATCGAGTTTTATCTCACTCTATATAACCTCTAACCTTTTGAATAATTAAAATTTTCAAATTATTTACTTGATTAAGAACAATTTTTGGTTCATTTATTTATTATTATTCCTTTTAATTCATTTATTAGATTGTTTCATTCATTTAAAAAAAATTATGGTTCACATTGGTTATTGTGTAGCCATTCGGTTCATAATCTCTAAAACCATTGGGGTGTAATTATAATGATAAATAGTCATTTTCCAATGGAATAATAAGAATCAGAAGTTATAATTTATCATATCAATATCATTCCAAAATATAGGGTGTTCAAGAGGTCACTAAATAGTTACCATTCAATGAATCATCCTTGATAATATTGTCTTTGACAGTTTAAAAATGACTATGATTGATTTCCCTTAACTTACTTATTATAATGTATATTTACCATTATAGAATAAAAAATGAAATTACTTGGATATTAATGTTTTACTAAATCATGAAATAAATTTTGGATAATATCCATGAATAATATTTTTTTATAAAAACATAATGATTTATTTAAGTATCATAAAAACCCACGATTGGTGATGTTTTTCAAAAGAGTTTAAAATAAAGAAAACCCAATACATATTTTAGTTTTTTAAAACATTAGATTATAATTATAAAAATAAGGTTAATTTTAATGATTACTTATGTTATTCATATTATAGTATGATAATTGAAATGGGAAAACATAGTTCTTGAAAAACCTATATTTTTCTTAGTAGCGACTTATGAAAAAGTGTTCAATGCCTAATCAACACTCGTTATAAATTGAACTCTTATCATGGGAGGTCATCATGGTATCCTAGATGAGGGAATGAATATTCTATGGAAACCAAAAATACTTTCTTTTTTTGGTCGATGGATATCCACACAGGGTGTGACTATATATTTGACACTATTTTGGTTCATCTTCTAAGACTGCCTCTGCTACTACACAACCCCATGGTTCTGAAAGGTATTAGCAATGCTTTTGATAGATTCCTCTATGTGGATAAACAAACTTTGAGGATGATATTCACTATGGTCACAAGGATGTGTGTGGATATGGACCTCTATCATCCCTTATATCAATGAATTTTTATCTGATAAGGGATTGATATCTTATTTTGGAAAAACAATTATCATTATCTCTCATTCATGGTTGTTTTATAGATGTATGAGTTAGGGTAACTGTTTATCTTCCTAAAGAATGTATTTAATTTTCATTTGGATAATTGAGTTCCTTTATGTTTTGACCCCATTAAATCTTCAGATCCTCATGCTATATTCCGGAATTACAATGATATACCTTTTTCTTGGGGATATCTTCTTTAGGTGGCTCTTCAGCTGAAGGATATATTCTAGTTATATCTTGAGCTAACTTCTCTTACACCTATTGGATATCTTTTTATTAAGAATCAGCCTACTGGAAACACCAGGCTAGATCTTGCTAATTATTTTAGTGTATGTGAAGTCTCAGATAGTTATTTGGATAAAGATGATCGTGTATATATATATGTAGTTCTGGACCCTTTATTCTAGGATGCCTCACCCTAACCTCCCCCTAAATCTTGGGAACTCATTATTCTGATTTATGTTTTTTTATTGTTTCCTGTATAGAAGGATTCTCTACTATGGAGTCATGTTTGAGGTTTGGGTCCCCTTTGAATACCCAAATAAATTTTACTAATGGAATGGTTAGAAGGAGGTCCTCCTTGGATAACTCTTTAGAGCTTCCATATCTCTTTACTATAGTTTCTTATTTAGATATTAAATCCTCACTTATCAAACCCCATATAATTTCTACTTCAATCTATTTTTATGATTTAGATTATTTGGATGATCAACATCAGGAAATTACCCCTTCTAAGAACAAAAGTTCTAAAATATCCTCATAATCTCATTATGAAACTAGTGAAGCAATAATGAGTCTTATAGAAAATTTATTTTTTGAAGGCAGGTCATCTCCCATCAAAATAATAGTCAACAATGTTATAAAACATGAACCTACCATTAATCTTTCTATCCATTTTCATATGGATTTCAAGGGTATTAAGATCCCTTGTAAATTGTAAATATATCCATAAAGAGGCTAGAGAACCCACCTCATCAGTATTGATTATTCATGAACCCAAAAAAATTATGTCCTTATCTGATACTTTTATACTAAACTATATGTTAGAAAAGCATTGAATGATATTCCTTCTAATGATAATATTTATTTCTTTAGGATAACTAATGTATCTATATATTTTTTCAAATCTCCATCCAAACTCATTACAATCAAGTTGTCCTTTAACAATTCATCCACTTACTTCACCTTTATATAAGTAAAATGTGAACCCAGGTACCATGACATTCTATAGGGATATCTATCTATCTTCAACCCAAGGTAACATTCTTGGTTTATTGGTGCGTATTTAAACACCATTCTAGGTCCAAAAGTTTCACTTTTAAAACATGTTATAAAGCCGATGTATTGGAAGTTCACTCAATACTCTATCATTCTCTATGGTGTTTATTGATGAAACTTGGATTTATTCATAAAAAATGAGGTAAGAAGTTCCTTATCATTTGGGTTCTCGTATACACAAGTTTCCATTTCACCATTCATGTGTTGGTCTGGTTGTGTTTTTTGATTTATGGTGATTTTTGTGTGTGGGTGCATTGTCATGATACCCATATGTGATCCTTGTTCCCATGAGTATTGTTAGAGTAGAGTTTTACAATGATTGATGCTAATAATTTTTTTATATGATGATACTATATTCTTATGAATCAACACAATGATTGTCTTATTATGCTAAACCTTTTTATGTGTATTATAATTCCATTAGAGGTTCTTCTTGGTATTTTATGAGAGATGGCCATACTGGTATGACTACCCCTTAGAGGGGGAGTGAACATAAGGTCATGTGAATCTCTATCTCAAACTTAGTGATTTGGTTCATGGTGTTACAGTCCTTACATCCATTCCCATGCACATTGTATCTATTATTAAAGTTCCCATTGGTGTTCTCCATCACATATAAAATAAAATAAATACCATTCTTTGAGAATCCGGACATGAATACAATTGTAACTAATTTATCTTCAAAGGACTATATAAATCTTTCAAGGAAGGTGGTGTTGGTATAGTAAGACGAGATAACATCATGCATGCAACACATGCCAATATCACATGGGATGTGACTCAAAGAGATTCTCTAGGGGCTAGTTTTATGATCAAGAAGTATAGAAAAGATCCAGATGCAGTTCATAGTGTTCCAAATTCCTCTTCCCCAATTTGGAGAAGCCTCCAAAGACTCCTCTAAACTTTAAAGGAGAATTATTGATGGGTTTTAGGTTGTGGTGAATTTTTTTTTGTAAATACAACTTGTAAGGGGTTCCTATCACCTTCCCATAATACATGGAAACTAATATTAGATTCCAAATTTCTAAGAATTATCCCAACGTCACCGATTGTGTCCAATTAGATGATCATAAATATCCATTCAAAAGTATCAGTTTGGTGGATTAGGATGAATGATTTTTAATATCTCCAGCTAGCTAAGGACTTATCAATAACAAAGATTATTAGAAAATCTATCAATATTTAAGTGGGGAGAATCCATGGTTTAAAACATGCTAGGAAACTACCATTTGGAAAAAGTATAATTTTTTTTTATTTAGAATGCTTAGAACCATTCCATCTCCATGGAAAATATTTTCTAGTTTAGATGAGATTATTTTATTGTAATAAACATTCCATGGGTTTCTATAATATTGTAGGAAAAGATGTTATAAGGGAAATTAAAATTCAACTTTAATTTGAACTTCTTATTTTAAATGAAATTTTAATTCTAATATATTACTTAACTTATGAACATATTTAATTTTTTTATCTACTTTCAAAATAAACCCTTTAAAACTTTAAAAACATAAATTATAATTTATAAGCTTCTATCATTTATTTAAAAAAAATAGTGAATACATATCAAATTTACTATAAACTGTCATACCCAGTTATTTATTATTTTTAAATCAAAAATTATTCCATATAATCTTTACATGGTGATTTATAATATTATATTTCATTTCATTGAAATAAATATAACATTTAAATAATAAATTTTAAAATAAAAAACTCATTATATATTAAAAATATATATTTTTCAAACAACTGATATTTATTTTTCAAATTGAATACATTATTCATGTTTCAAACAATGATAAAATTATTTATAAGATTATCATAATAATACATATCAATATTCATTCATAATTTACACTTAAATATAATTTTTTAAAATATTTAACAATAAAAAAATTCTTTAAATAAATCACAATAAGAAATCATTTTAAGAAAATATATTCAACATTTAAATAAAATATTTTTTTCAAAAATAAAACATATTAATTTTAAATGTAAAATTAGCATATAATTTGATTATATAATATATTTTTTCAAATAAATATATACATATTTTAAATAAATATTTCTTGAATAAATATAAATTTATAACATAAATACTAAATAAATATAATATTGATTTATTCAAATTTCCTAATAAAATATTGTATTCTTATTTTTCGGTATCTCATAATGGCTACCGTCAATAGTCATATATTTCCTTATAAATCACCACACATCATATTATTTCACATTATCCTTAATATTCATTATATATTTCCTCTTATTTTCCTTATTTATATAATTATTTTGGGCAGTTTCATTTTCATGGGAGATAATAATGATGTGTATTTAAACCTTGAAGTTATTTTGTATACTCTTTTTATTACCCAATTGTACCTTTATTGATTTTATGGAGTGATTTTATCATTGTAATGTAATTATTGTAATATTATTAATTTTATTTGTGTTACAATTTTATTCATAATATAATTAATAATGTTTATTACAAAAAAATATGATTTTAGAAAGGATAATAAATTCTAAAACCTAGGTTAATCATATGTTTCTACATCTCCCCACAATTAAAGAAACCATTCCCTTTTTATAAACGTTTTTCCTATTTTCATAAACCAAAATTCCATTCCATAATGTTATCTTTGACATTAACTATCATAGGGTTATGATAAGATCCAAAATAAATGTATGGGAAATTATATGCTTATGTAGAAAACTATTTATACTTAACATATCACTCTAAGTGTAGAAGTTATAAATCTAAAGATTCATGTGCAAATTTTACTCACTTTGAATTCCCAAAAATTTTAAGACCTTATTTTGATACCAGATGAGATTCCCCAGACACACGCTTCTAGATCTAATGGATAACATACATAATTTTCATATTTAACATAAATTACAACAAACTTCCATGATTAAATATTTGACGTATTTGGGAACTGGGTACAAATCTATAATGACCCTAGATTTTGGATCCTTGAAAATAAATACTATGTTCTATAAATTTTGTCAAACACTACACCCAACATAAAAAAACAAAACTTATTAATAAAATATTATTAATAAAGCTATTATAAACACTAATATCATAAACCATTAATAGTTATCATATTTAGAAGGTAAATAATTAATAGGAGTTAATATTGAAAAGATTATTTCCACTAAAAGTCATTTCCCTTATATTATATGTTTAATATTAAATATCTATATTTAAAAATATTATAACTTATTTTGATAAAGTATAATTCATTTTTTAATTTCTCAAAATAAAATCAGTTTAGTATATATTTTTGATATTTTTTTAAAATAAATAATTTTTATGTGAATAGTAAATAAATACCTATTTTATTAATTACATCAATTTCATGAATAAATTAAATGATTTGAAACATTTTCCTATATAATTTTATTTTATAAATTATAATAATTAATTTTTGAGTTCTATTATAAATTTATAAACCCATGGTAATCATTTTGAGAATTTACCCAGCGTTTTAATGAAATGTGTTTTTATTTTGTTTTGTTTAATTAATTAAAACATGAAGAAATGATGTTTTTGGAATTATTTTATTTTTAAATAAATAATTTTTGATATATAATAATAATTTTAAATTTATTATATACAATGGTACTTATAATTCCATCCTAATCTTAAGTCTTTTTTCTTAAAAACAAACTTCTTCAAAAAATGGTTTTTTACACGTTTCATACACAAACATAAATATTAATTTCCATACACATAGAAATATATTTTGATAAATTTATTTTTATATATGAGATAATAATTTTTATTTTATTTAATAAGGTAATTTTTTTGGTGTAAAATTTAGATTGTTATTATTAATAATGACTACCACGATAACTATGAAATAATTATTTTAACTTTACTGTTTTATTAATATCGGTGAATTTATATAAAATAAAAAAAATTAAATTCCTTAAATAAAGAATTTAATATTATTTTTAAACAAATAAATTAACATATTATCACTCATTTAATTGTTATTAAATACTAAATAAAATTAAGATTCCATAATAGTCAAAATGTAATTTTTCTACTAAAATAGTTTTTATACACATCATCTATTTTAAATTCAAAGTTAATTTTACTGTATTTAAAAAAATTAGATTAAATAAATTTTAAATTTTGGTTCTATAACACAAAAATTTGGTTATATGGGTAAGGTTATAAGTCACATAATATATAAAATCACATAGTTAAAAGCAAGTAACCCAGTTTAAAAGTAAAAGAGAAAAATGTAAAAACATAATTGTAAAAAAACCTATTACATGTTTAAACATGTATTTAAACACATTGTTGTCAATATATATACCCAAATACAACCTGCATTCAATACGTTCAAAAATTTGGAGCCATTGACCTTGGAATAATCTCATGGAATTTTAAAATTGTGAAGGGTGTTTCTAAAAAAGCATTATTCCTCTATTATAAAAGGGGATCACTTACACTCTTTCAAACATGAACCTATTATTATAATTACTCCTTTAAAATTTAACCTTTTACTATAACAATAGCCTTATCCAAAAAACAATATCCCCTATTCAATCATAATTTTCCCAAGCCCTTTAATTTCAAGGTAACTTCCATGGGAAATATTATGTCTCCAACGTAAGTATTGTCTCCTCTTAAGATTTTCTTGTTAATATTATTCTTCCAAATTTATCATTTCCATAATAATATTATGAGTTATTTATAATTATTATAATGATATTTTTTTATATATTTTTTAAAACTTATATTTTTTTTCATTTTTATCCACTAAGAAATACAAAAGAACATTGTTAGTGCGTCGTGTGGACTATCACCTTCACAAAGCGACGTCATTTGCTTTTAGTTACCAATTTACATGGATGGAATTTATTATGGTAATGGTGAATTAATGTGATATATATAATATAATTATTATCTAAAATTTAAATTTAATAGTCACCTCCACCCACTCTCATACCTTGAGAAACAGGAACTCTAATTGTGCGTACAAACAAATTACCACCTCCGCGACGAAATACTTTTCATTTTTAGTATTGATTTTTATACATTATCTAAAAATATTAGAATATGTATCACCATAAAAAAAATAATATCATTATTATTCTATTATAATGAAATTGTGTCTAAAGAAACATCGCTTTAACCATTCTCATCCTTTGAGTTAATTTATGTTCAAGTTTGGGTTGGTTTAACAACCTACATTAAAAATGCTATAATATCTGATTTTGGATGACTATGGAAAATAAAAATATTTTAACATTTTAATAATATCATGATAATTATATAGTTCTCAAAATATTATATAAATTATTTAATAATGAAAATTCTTCCAAATTATGTGAATGAAAATTCAAATGTGAATGAAAAATATTTAATAATGAAAATTCTTCCAAATTCTTTTTAATGATATCAAAATTATTAAACATGTGTATAATAGAAAAAGTTATAAACACTCGATAGTTATAATATGATATAACTAATTTATGTACTCGTGATAAATAATTATAATAAGAATTATAATAGGGTAATATTTATGAGTAAGGTTATAAAAAAGGATATTAAGTTAGCTATTTTTTTACTGGTGATTAGTGTAACATACCAATATTTTAAAAGGAAACACTATGTTCATTTTCATACAAGATATGCCACATTAAGATTAAAAAACAACTAAATATTATTATTTTAATGTGATTCTCATCACCTAGAATTTGGAATGGTTGGAATTAATGATATTAACTAAATAATAAAAATATATTTGACGCATTTTTATAAAATGAATTCATTGGTTTACAATTAATTAGAAATGATAATAAAAACCAACTGAATAAAAAGAAAGTGTTTTCATAAAAAAAACTATTTTATGCACCGAAGGAATTTTATCTTAATAAATTAAATTAGTCACTATTATTGAAATATATTAATGAAATTTATATTTTATATAATATATGTTTTTCTAAATCGAAAAAAAATATTTTATATGCATAAAATAAGAGTAAATCAAATTTTAAGCATAAAACCCATTTTTTCTTCCAAAATAAATTTTTTCCTCCTTTTAATCATGCACCTATTTTAAAACTGAATTTTGAAACATTTAGAAATTTTATTTTATAAAATAAAAATAATTTTTAAATATTAATAACAAAATTTTCATAGGGTAAAACCATTGTATTTTTCATATAAGTTTCATTTTTTGATAAATAGTGAAAAATACTGAAGTTTAATTAAAAATTACATTTTCAGATAATTTATTTCTATAGTTAAATTTTTATTTTAAATTGGTTTTAAATTATAAATAGTTTAATTATACATCAATAAATTCAATATAGGTAATTTTAATCAATTTCATCTTAAAATTTTATTTAAAAATATTTTAACCTTTTAAACCATTTCGCATTAAAACCTTGCATTCTCATTGCGTCTGCAGAATTAATTTTATAGATAATTTTGAAAATTATGTGAATTTAATGCATAATATGGATCCAATATGTGGAATCATAAATTAAAAACTATGTTATATAGTAATTTTAGTTTTTAATAATAAAAATTTAATGTGGTAAAAAAAGATTTGTTGTGGTATGGTTAGAATAATGAAACAAGTAAAAGTTAAATGGTAGGGGTTTGAAATACAAAAAAATTAAAAGTTAAAATGGTTTTTATGTGCTTATAGACCCTAAAAATCATTTAAAACTCTAATTATCATACAAATTTGTGGAAATTAATTCCACCTCAATCTTCTTTAAATATAAAATAATCATTATTTCATCACTTAAATACCACCCATCCTCAACTATAAATACCAGACTCACCACCCCATTTCTTCTAAAAATACATAAAGATCCTAAAATATCTACCAAAACCTCTCCTCCTCACTCTCCTCACATAAAATGGATTTTGGTCTCACCAATATATCAAATGCAAGGGGTCCTTTAAGGTGGTGATATACAAGAGGTAATTTTCTCAAAGCACCACTCTTATTTTCTTTTATTCTTATATTTTATACTCACCTTATTAATCCATCAAGTAATTATAACTATATAATCGTTTTTATAATTTATTTTTATGTCTATAATTTAATTTATTATATTCATCCTTTTTAACTACCTCTTATTCAAAGAAATGAAACCATTGTCCAAATTATGGCAGTTATTCATTTCTGTGGATAATGATTTTTTGTTTTCCATCACTATCTTTATGGCTGGTCATAAAAGTATAATTCTTATTAAATTATATTTAAATAGTTATGTGATAAAATATTTCATACTATTCAATGAATATATAAATATAATATTAAATAAGATGAAACTAGTTCGTGGTGTTCGGAAATACCACCAAAATAAACCAAATATTTATTATTAATATTTTATCAAATGAATCATCCTCATACAAGAAAGAAAAATGATATATGAGACCATTAATAATTATAGATGTTCATTAAAACTATTTCATTCCAATTTTGGTTTTGTCATTTAATTTTACAATAACATCCATAATATTACACAAGTAAGCCGACCATGAAGCAATGAAACGAAAGCACCAAAAAATGGAAATAATAAAATATTATTAATGAATGGATGGAAAGAAGTTATTAAAATGATATATAAGGTATTATAAATATAAATATGGTTCTTTCATAAATTAATAACATTCTTTAAAACATTTTATATGAGGTTTGAATTAATTTTAAGGAATTCAAACTTGAAATAAGGAAATTTTAAACCTAATTTCCATTCTTTGGGTTAAACATATAATTCTTTATCATTTCTTGTTATTCTTATGTGTGAAATGAAATATTAATATCTTATATTTTATTTCCAATTGTTTTATTTGAATTTATCTAAAATATTTATAATCAATACATTTTATTAATGCATAGCTCATTAATATGATATTTGCGAGGTATTTTATTTTAAGAACCCTCTTTTAATGTTTTTATACTCTTTTACAAAAGTCAAAACGAATGTTTTTTTAAATGACAAGAGTAGATTTTCCTTACTTATGATTCTTTAAGTATTTAATTTCTCCTTTATAATTTTATAAATTTATTTTCAAATAAAATTGTTTCATTATTACGTGTGATGATATTATATTTTAAAAGTTTTTTTTACATGAAAATGATATTTTAATATCAAAAATTGTTTTACAAATGGGTTTAAAAGGGTTTCCAAGGGTTTTATTCATGATATGGTCCATGAATTTTTATTATTATGTGTTAATCCCATTATATCTCAATATATTATGGTTTGAACCCCATTATAGCTCAAGATAATACTGGTTGAGCCCCATTATAGCTTAAGATTTGATGGGTGATACCCATTATAGATCTCCAATGCATTATGTAATGTGGAAATAGAATTAGACCATTTATTTGTTCCATTTATAATGGTTAAAATTAATATTTATATGTTAATTATGCCTCAAGGCACAAAAATTAATTTTCTATGCTTACTAACAAGTTTTTAAGAAATGGGTTTTAATGGGTTTTCATGTTTTCACTGGACTAACGATTTTATTTCTCTATGTCCCTCTTTGAGATTTTTTTTCTCATCCCAAGTTTTAAAATATTTATCATTGAGTATAAGGATAGGTAAGAAGATAAAGGAAGAATTAAAGTTGACAAATTTTGAATATAGATCATGAAAATTATAACATTCTTTTATTTAAAGATTTTTTTTATTAAAAAAATGGATACTTAGTATAAGTATCCACTTGTTATATATGGGTTTACATTGTAAGATTTTATCCAAATTCTCTAAAAATATAAACCTAAAATAAATTTTCAAAATAAAGTGTTCTATAGTTTTAAAATAATTGAATTATTATTTTTTAAGGTTGGGTCCTTATAATTGGTATCATAGCGGGGTTTAGAAAAATTTTGAGATTAGGATATTTTCTTTTTAAGGTTTTATTAAGAGATATAGATATAATTATGGGATTACAAGTTTAATAAAAAATTTAAGTTCAAATTATTAGACATCGTTTTAGTGGTTTAAATTGATTGATTTATTTAATATTAAAGATATTTTTATATATTTTATTTTTAAAGATAATTGATTTAGGTATAAAGGATTTGAACCCCAAAGTATCATAGAGTTTATATGGGTATCATCCTTAAATAGTCAATTTTCATTTTGAAATTCAATAATTCATTCCATGTTTTAATAATGTTCTTTTATAAAGATCAAGTATTTTTTATCAATATGGAACGAAAAAAATATTTCAAAACCTTATTATCCCTTTCGGATGATTTGATTATCAATATCATTGAAAAATATTGTTAAAATGATTTTTAAAGATTTTTGAGTACTCAAATCACCTGAAAGAAACTATTTGATTCATCTAACACCTTTTATTTTCTCCAAAGAATGTATGGGTCCTGCTATATTTTTCATTTTATTTCAAAATATCAACTTTACCAACTCTTGAAAAATGAAATTACAAAAAGGAAATGAACTTTTACTTTCTAAAAGTTGATGATAAAAAGGATATCAAACAAATCCTGATGTTTGGATATAAGGTATTAATTGTTTTCTTATATTCTAAGTATGATATTTTTTTGGGTTTATATTAATGAATTATAAGTATATAATTCATAAATTTTATTATATGAATAAATTATTAAGGAATAAGATGAAAATAATGGTTAATAGTTTAAGATAGAATTTGAATTAAGGATGTGTTTACGTATGGAGTTTTTAAATTATTGAATTAATATTATTTTATAGATATTATGAGAATCATGGAAAAACTAATGATTTTTGTATAGTAGGTTTTTTTCATAAATTTGGAAACATATGTTACATGGAATCAATAACTTTTAAAAGTAGTAAAAATGTGATAATTGTTAAGTTATATGTAACCCGTAAGCCTGTGATATGAAAATGTTTATTTGAGGAATAATGCCTTTACTTTTGGTGGACATAAGTTTGAAGGTATTTGATGTATTATTGGTTTTTATTATCTTTGAATTTCATGTAATTATGGGATTTTATTCAAGAAATATAAGATGATTTATATTTTGGAAACATATATGATTTTCGATGATTAATGTTATTTATTGAAAAGATTAGTATATGTTGAAGATTATGTGATTAGGGAAATTACATTTTGGTAGGATATTTTAAGGGTTATTAATGTTATTTTAATATAAATATTTATTTTATCTTGGAAGACAATGTGATCAAATCATTATGATTTTTGGGTTTAAATCTTAAACTAAATTGTTTTTAACTTTTAAGGATACTTATTTGTAAAATAATCTATGTTGATATTTGGGTATTATTATCAAATTTTAGAGATTAAATTAGTTCCCTTAATATAATGGTTAGTTATTTTTGTAAGATTATATGTTATAAAAAAATTGGTTTTGTTTAATTACTTAATAAATGAGGAATATATAATTATAATTTTTCAGATTTTTGGATCCATAGATTCTGATACTTCATGTATGAAAATTCATCTTGAATACTCATCATTTTGAGAAAATATGAGATTGTTGTGGAAGTTGAATAAACGATGAAATTATAATTGTCATGTAAGAATGTTTTCATATGTTATTATTCAAGATAGTAAAATAATTCCTCAATTTTACGAAAAGTTTTTTGAAACAAAAATATTATCCATTTAATTTTCATACTAGTAAATTAATAACCTTTTAACCCATTACATATTTATGGTTTTGTAATTGTTCACTTTCTCATGACCATGTTCTCTATCATTCCCCATCAGAACATGATACTTAATTTTTTCTTCTATTTACATGTTTTTTTACATGGAAATCTAGTATGTGTTATCTCAGGTGACCTTCATAATTTCTTCTCTCTATTAAAATAAAATTTTTATCAATACTTTTTATGATATGGAATTTAAATGAAGGTATTTTGGAAATTTAAATCCCTAGTTTTTCAATCCCAACTTCAAATTGTAAGGAAAAAATTTATTAATGGGCTTAAAATGTAACATACTAATATTTTAAAAAGAAACACTATGTTCAATATTATAAAATATAAGCCACATCAAGGTTAAAAGTGACAAAATATTATTAATTTAATGTAACAGTAATCACCTAGTCATTGGAATGTTGAGAATTATTGATATTAACTAAATTTTGAAAATATATTTTACACATGTTTATATAATTAATTCATTAATTACTAGTTAATTATAAATTAAAATAAAAATCAAATGAATTTAAAGTTAAATATTTATGAAAAAAACTAATTTTATGTGCCAAAGGCGTTTTATCTTGATAAATTAAAATAACCACTACTAGAGAAATATATTAATTAAATTTATATTTTATATTATATATATATATATTAAAATTCATTAAATATATTTGATAGGACAAAGATAATAATAAATTCAATTTTAAGAATCAAAAGCTATATTTTTTTTTCTAAAAGGAATTTTTTGCACCTTTTATTGGTGTACATATTTTAAAAAAATTGAAAAATTTATAAATTTTATTTGAAAAAATAAAATTAATTTTTGAAAAAACATATCAAAATTATATTAGGGTGAAATTTTGGTATTTTTAAAAGAAGTTTCATTTTTTTTGGTGAATATTGAAAAACACTGAATTTTAATAGTAAAATGCACTTTCATCTAATTTATTTATATAGTTTAATTATATTTTAAATTTTTTTAAAGTATATTTATATAAATTATACATTAATAAATCCAATTTTGGTCATATAAATAAATTTAACATTGAAATTTGATATAAAACATATCAAAATTTTGAACTTTTCACATTAAAAACTAACTTTCCAATTGCGTCTGTAGAATTAATTTTAAATATAATTTTTAAAATTTTGTGAACAGAATTTGGTAAATTTAATTTAATAATAATAATAATAATTTTAAAATTATTTTTTAAGGTAATTTTTGTTTTTAGTCATAAAAAATTCGCCGTGGTAAAAAAAAATATTTATCATGGTATATATGAAATAATGAAACAGATTAATGTTTAAAGGTAAAGGAATAAAACATCTAACAATAACAACTTTAAATGGGTGTTTGATGTATTTCTAAACCCTAAAATCCTTTTAAACATTATTTATCATCAAATATTTTAGAAAATTAATGCCACCTCAATGTGTTTAAATTTAAATATAAAATTTATATTATTTAATCACTTAAAAACCACCCCTCCTCAAGTATAAATACCACCACTAACCACACCATTTATCTTAAAAAGACTTGAATATCATGAAATATCTAAAAAACATCATCCCCACTATTTCAATATCTAATTCCTTATAGTCTCTCTAAAATACCAAATACAAGGTCCTCAATGGGTCTTAAATGAGGTGATATGAAAGAGGTAATTTTCTCATTGCACGTCTCTTATTTTCATCTCTTCTACTATTTTATCCTCGCCTACTTTATCCATAAAGACAATATAACTCCATAATAATTTATATAAAATATTTTTATTTTTATTATGGAATATATTATATTAATCCTTTTTATTACACCCTCTTATTCAATGAAATGAAACAATTATCCAAATTATGGCACTTAACTATATCCGTGGATAGTGATTTATTGTTTTACATTAACATATTCATCACTGGTCATAAAAGTATAATTCTAGTTATGTAATTCTTAAATAGTTATATTTTAACCTATTTAATGTTCTGGAAAAAATATATGTACATAAAATTAAATAATATGAAATTAGTTCATAGTGTTCAGAAAAACTGCAAAAAAACTAAACATTTATAATTAACATTTTCCAAATTAATCACCCTCACACAAGAAATAAAAATGATATATGGGACCACTAATACTTCTATAATTTAATTAATTCAATTTAATTTAACTTCTAGAGTTGTAATACCATTTTAAAATAAAAACCACAATATTACACAAGTAAAATGACCATGAACCCTTGAAGTTAAAGAATCTGAAAAAATGAAAACAATAAACTATTTTTAATGAATGAGTGGTAAAATTTTATTAAAAGGTTATATAAGGTATTATAAATATGGATATATTCATTCAATAAATTAATAACATTATTAAACCATTGTATAGGAGGTTTGAACTCATTTTATGGATGTCGAACATGAGGTAAGATAATTCTGAACCCAAATTTCATTCTTTCAGTTAAACTTCATATTCTTGATTATGGCATCCTAATATTATGTGTGCAATGAATTTTGTATATATTATGTTTTATTTTTTCTAGTTTTATGTTTATTTACATCCAATATGTATAATCTATTAATTTGATTATTTATCACTTCATCAATACAATATTTGGAAGGTAATTTCTTTTAAAAACACTTTTTAAAGTATATTTTTCAACTCTTTTACAAAAGTAAAAAATGAATGTTTTTTATACAGTATTATTGGATTTTTCTACCTTCTTGAAATTTTAATTCTTTAACATATCCTTTTTAATTTTATACATTTATTTTCAAATAAAATGGATTCATTATTATGTGTGAGAATTGTATATTTTAATAGTGATTTTTACAAGAAAATGATAATTTAATATCTAAAATTGTTTTTAAAATGGGTTTAAAAGCGTTTTGAATGGTTTTATCCATGATATGGTCCCTATAAATTATTTATTATGTGTTTAGACCATTATATTTTAAGATATCATGGGTAGATCCCCATTATAGGTTAAGATATTATCGGTTGAGGCACATTATAGCTCAATATATGATGGGTGAGCCCCATTATAACTCTACACTTCATTGTGTACTCCAGAGAAAAAATTTTAACATTCAGGTATTCTATTTTTAAGGGTGAACATAAGAGTGATAGGTTAATGATGTACCAAGGGAACTAAATTACTTTTGTATGATTTCAAATGATTTTTTAAGAAAATGGTTTTAATGGGCTTCCATGTTTTAACCGAATGAAAAAAAATTTCTTTATGTACCATACTAAGATTTTTTATACCAAGTTTTGAAATATTTTTCACAATGTATACAAATGTGTAAAAGACAGAAGGAATTAATGTTTAAAAATTATGAAGATTGATCAGGAAAAATAAACTGTGTTTTCATTTGATGTTTTTTATAGAATAAATGTATACTGAGTAAAACTATCCACTTATAATGAATGGGTTTAGTTTTTAAGAGTTATTAATAATTTTCTAAAACTATAAAACTAAAAGTTATCACCCCATATTTCAATTAAGTAACCCTTGTTTAAGGGTTTTTTATTACATAAATCATTTGAGTGAAGTTTGGTAGAGTTTGGAAGAAGTTTGGAATATTTTTGAGAAATTTATATAGGTGAATGGTTTGAGTATGGTTTGTGGAAATTATGAAGAAACTACAAGAAACCACGAAAAATGATATAGGGGCTAAGGATAAGGTGCATGATTAGGCACATGGTTTGTCCAAACTATGCGACCGCCTTGGAGAAACCGTGCAACTTGGGATAGGGGGAATTGGAATGGATAACAGACAGTTTGTCTAACCATGTGATCTAACCATAATAAGTCCCACTTGAGGAACTGTTTCACACATGGTTATAACATGGTTTGCCAAAACATTGGTCTAACATTTCATGGTTTAAAAACTAGATCCTTATATTGTGGATCTAGTTCGATATTAAGAAAAAACCGCATGTTTGTTTCCCAAAAAGGACCTAACTCTATATTTTCTCCCCCAATGTAATTAGAGACTTATACCACAATTCTATAGAGGATATTAAGGATTCTCTTGGTATTTTGAAGCAATATTATTATTGTAAGTCTTCATTCTTGGTATTTTTTCTTTATTTTCCTTAGATCTAATTCTCCCCCTCTATTGGTTTCTAAGATATATTTCCACTAGGGATAGATATAATGTATTTCATTCCAAATATGGTTATATTTTTCATTTTTGATATTAGGGGAAGAGATATAAGTTGGGTTTTTTGAGTTTCAACCTGATTATGGGTACATTTTTGTGACATTTTATGTTTTCACCAGGTTTTCTGAGGTAGGTGGATTCACTATCAACTCCTATTTTTAGAATACAAAGTCTTGATTTCAAATTGGTAGTTTTACTTGATTTTTTTGTGAAATTGGTGTGAAAATCATGGTAGAAACCCTCTTTGGAGAAGGTTTTTAGTTTTTGTGGAAATTATGGAATTCTTGTGAAAAATACTACGTGGTTTGATTTTAAAATGATGATTTTAAAATCATTTGATTGGTTGGATTTATGAAAAAGGTTATATAGAATGGTTTTGAATAAAAATGTTGTTTCATTGAAATATAATTGGTACAAATAGGTTTGGCATGGTTTTTTTGGTGTGTGTTCATATGATTTAGGATGGATAAGGGTGTGAATTGCCCTTATTAAAATTTTAGGATGGGTGTGGGTGTGAAGGTCCCCCATCAAAATGGTATACTAAGTGGTGGTTTAGTGTAAGGATGACTCACCACTCACAACTATAGGGAGGTACATAGTTACATGCATTTTTAGTTGCATTTTTATGTGTAAAGTAATGGGTTATGTCAAAATGGAATTTGTGAAACAGTTGTAGAGATTTGCTAGGATTCTTTCCTTGGAACTGGTAATTGTTTTTTGAAAACATATTTATTATGTAACTTGTTTATATTATGATAGAAATTGTTTAATAAATTATTTTATGTAAAATATTTTATATAAATGTGATAACATGTTCTATCTTAGTGGCATGAGTATGGAAGTCATTTTTGGAATGCCTAATGAGTTTTATTACTCACACCTACTTCTGAAATCTTGTGCTTTTGTAGATGTTGTTTATTAGGACATGGGAAAAGGTAATGTATCACACCTCTCAGGTGGTGATTGGTGACAGTTGGGATTTTTTTGGAGTGGATATTTGAGCATGTTGGGTCTTTTTATTTATGGTTGTAATTTTTTTTTGCAGTTTTTTTGTCTTCCACTGTATACATTGAAATTGTAGTCTTCTTCTGTGGTACTTGGTTTTTGTTTGATTTTAAAATTAATTGTTTATTTGAGTTTAATTTAATTGATAACATGCATCATGTAGTAATTTATTTGGTTATTAAATATTTTGTTTGTTGTTTTATTTTCAAATAAAAAATCATCCCCCAGCTTTTAATGAATCCCTTGGCATTTATTTCCAACCTTTGGCATCTTGGGAAAGTCACCTAAGGTCAAGTAATTTATTTCACCTTATCAATCTAAAGAGTAACGGTGGGATGTTATAAAAAAATTTATAAGTATTTTAATATTTTAAATTATTGTTTTAAATTTCTATAATATGTAATGTTTAAGGTTGGGTGATTATAGTTATAGTGTCATCAACTAAGAAAGTAAGATAATACAGATTTGTTGTCTCAAGTTCACTTTCATTGAGGAATGATTTCATTTTTTCTCCTATTTCTCTATGATTTAGTATATCTACAACAAAAAATTAATTACTTCATTTTAAATCATCCTTTTTCCTGATATATAAATTTTTATTTCCCTATCACTCCTCTATATTATTTCAATCTATTCACTTATTATGTTGTATGGGTTTTCAAAATTCATTTTAATTTCTTTGTTTTATAATGGTTATTCTTGAACCCCATTATTTTAATTAAAATTATTTTATCATTTGATTGTGAAGGATATATATGCTTTAATTTATTGATATTTTAAAATTTTCCCATGAATTCCTTTATGAAGGATCGTTTACTTTAAATATTGTGATATTGATAAGGGTGTTTTGTCTCAAATTTGAATCCCTTGAGACACGTTTACTCTATGTACCATGTTTTTTTTCAATACTGCAAGTATTTCCATATTTGAATTTATTATTATTATTTTCATATGATTCATGAAATTAAATGTTCATTTTAAGGATATGCCTCTCATTGGGTTTTTGTTCAAATGTTACAAAGTTTGTAAGGGGTTTTCATGACTCAAATATTTTTCTTATGTCATAATCACTCTTATTTTACTATAATATTTCAATATTGGTCTATTATAACCTAGGATGGAATTATGTTTTACTTCTACTTTATTTTATAGAGAAATCATGATCCACACCAAAGTCTTCTTCCACAATTATCCATTTATTTCTTTAGAATTCATTTTTTATAATAATAATTACCATTTATTTTAATGGATTTTTCTTCCATGTCCATGTTTGTTCATCCAAAAAATTTCTTCATTCCCTAAAGGAAACTCAATATCACTTGAAATTTTATCTGAATAGGTAAGAGAGTAGTAAGGTTCACAAAGGGTGAGTGTGATAGAGTTTCCATCTATGAAAATTTTTATGTGTGAATAGGTTGTCATGTAACTTGGTTCACAAAGATAATAAATCTTATTTTTATTATTGTGCTTATTTCTCTCCCGTGTTCCAGGGATCATGTTATATGCTTCATTTTTTATTTAATCATGCCTTAGTAAAAGTGATATTATTTTTTGATGTTATGATTATGGTTAAAAATTAATGATTTATGTTATTTTAATGTAGATATTTTTTTATATTTATTATTTTCCCTATGATTATGATCTAACCATTTGAGATTTTTTATGTTAACCCTTACTGAGCATCTAAGCACACCCCATATTATGTTTTCCCTTCCCCATAATTTGAATAGTATTATGTACCATGGAATTCTTATGAGTCTATTTAGAATATGAAGAAATGTTCATAGCATGTGAAATAAGTGTTTTTTATATATAGTCTCCAAGACACTAAACCTTTTGGACCTTGATTTATGCTTTTATTTTTGGGTGTAATAATTAAATGTTGTTTTCAATGTATTATTTTTGTATATTTTTAGCATAGTTTGCTTCAAAATCAATCACAGCCCTCAATACAATGCACATTTAATTTAAAAAAAAATCTCCATACATGTATCTAACTTATAAAAATAACTTCATATAAATTTCTATTATATAAGGAAACATATGAAATAAGTTATGTCAAATGCTTATTAAGGGGTAAAACATTAGAAATTAAACATAAATCATAAAACATTATGATACTTTATCATTAAATAAATGATATTATTAGTGAACAAGTGCATGAAATAATAATAAGTGAAAACAAGTCATGAAAACATAATCATAAATCATAAGATAAAAATGGGTTAAGAATTTATGATAGTAAATAACTATAAATATAATTAATCAAAGGAACATGGATTATGGGAAAATGTAACAAACCCAACTCCAGTAACCTAGAGTTGGTGTTGAATTTAATACATTGGAATAGATACAAGGGTTATAATACTAAAGGACCAATCATTTTATATTTTTAGAGACCTAGATACATACATGCTACCCTTTTTACATTGGGAATATAATATAAAACATAACAAAAAAAATTCTCAACATACTTGAAAATCATTCAATAAATTAATCTTCACATCCTTTAGAAAGTAAAAAAAATTATGTTTTTTTCAAATGCAATGTAATGTTATGTATAGTGTAATCTATCATGAGTATATAATAGATCATAAATATGGAAATTTTAATAATAGAAAACATATTTCATTTGATCAATAAATTGAGCAGAAAATGCATCAATGGATAATATTAGTGAAATAATCTCATGGATAATAATAATTGAAATATCAATGAAGGAAATTATTACTATTGGATTTTGTAATATCTTACATCATTATATATTTACCATTAAGACCTTTCAGAAAGATAATAAAATCTATGGACAGGTGTACACCAAAAACCCATTTAATTTGTCCACCAGATTCATATAATGATACTACTAATGTATCAAGGGGGTATCTATAACCAGGTTCCACTCATAACTACATTTAAAATGCATTAATCATATATTTAATTATCTATTTAATTCATGAACAATTTACCTTATCAATAATTATATGTATTGATTAAGGAATACAAATTTATCACGATTGTTCCCAATCAATCAAATAACTTTTATAATAAACACTATTTGTAAAAATGATATATGGTTTAGAAAAAAATCATACCCATAATAAAAATAATATGGATATTTAATATAAATTTAATATAAATTGATCACAATAAATTTTATGTTTCAAAAATAATTTAATGACCATGAAATTATTAAGGGATAAGAGAGACTGTTAGTTCATCATAAATATATCTTCTGAAATAACATCATATTCATTGGATAAATAAAGAAAATTTAATTGAAATATTAAAATAATATTTTTTTAAGTGTTTTCTTGTAAAACCATTTAAAACATATATAATAAGCTGAATATCATATAATGGTTATGGATGTGGGAAAGTCCATTAAAACTATATCTGTTAAAAATGAATTCCTTTTGAAAAATTGTCGAAATTTACCTTTTAAAAAAGTTATAAATATTGTTTTAAAACATTTTAAAATTCATGGATAACTTAAAATGTCCTTTTTAAATAATTTATGTAATAAAAAGGCCTTTTTTAAAAGAAATTAAAAATATCATCATGGAAGAAAAATATACCTAATTTAATGAGAAATAAAATCAATTTTTCTCATAAACATTTCATTACTTGATTTAAGTAAAAAAGAGATGAAAATTTGGAAGAAAATATTGAAATACATTAAATATAAAGAGTATAAGAAAATGATTGGAGCTTATAAAGAATAAATGATAATGTACCTTCAATGAAAATATAAGTAATCCCAAAAGAAAAAGATATTGTAAAATAAATTTTTAACTCTTTGGTAACTTTTAAATTATAACACATTAAAATAAAAAAAAACTTGAATTGAAACATTATTCATAATTAATAAATTAGTATTCAAGTTAAAAATAAAAAATGGGTAGACTATACAGAACATAAAAGTGAATAGGCTCATAATAACAAATAAGTCTCAATGGAATGAAAATTAAGACAAAGTCTCTTACTACTACGGTAACTTTTGAATCTTAATACCTATAAAATAAATACTTCAACTGAATCCTTAAATACAATTAAAATAAGTAAAAATAATATTATAACATGTCAAGGTTTCATTATCTACACTATATAAAATAAATTAGGTGCATAACAATATATTATGACTCAATTTTAGGAAAAATGAAACTATATCCCTTACAAAGATCATGTCTGTGAAGTGAGAATTAATCAATTAATTGATTATGTGTATCAAATTTAAATAAAAAATTTAAATAAAAAATAAAATTATCAAAATTAATTACACATATAATCTTATAAAATAAAAGACAATTAAGAAGTAATATAACCAAATTAATTTTTTTATGAAATTCCTTACCACTTGGTTACTTTTAGGTCAAATCCCCTTTTATGAAATAATTAAAATGGAAACTTAAAATGAAATAAATTTAAATTATTTAAGATATTACATGTAAAATGGGATGTATATACACTAAATAAATAAATAATGTGTACAACATTAAAAAATTCCTCAATGAAAGGAAATTGAGATGAAGCTCTTTACCTCATGCTTCCCTTTAGTTGAACACGATTTAATATCATGTATAATGGTTTTAAAAAAGTTATTAATTTATAAAAAAAACATATTCATATATCTAATATCGTATATTTTCCTCTTATAACATCCTATCTCCCATTAATTAATAATATTTCTTTATTACCCTTATTTTGGTTTTTGACTACCTTATTTTCTCATGCATGTTTTGTCAAGGAAGATTCAGTTAATTTTTTTAAGAAATAAATATATCATCATCTATAATTATATTTAATTTATAAATATATATTTATTCATGAGATACAAGTTTATAATAATTATTGAAATTTGAACATAGATAGTGTATCACATCGCTTCGTGGAGACGGTAAGACGTATGTACACACGAGTGACATTGTCATTTTCTTAATGGGTGAAAGGGTAAGGAATTAAGTGATATATTAAATTTAAAGGATAAATATTATTTTATAATTATCATATATATTCATTATTTCCATCATTATTTCTATCCATGTGATTCAGTGATGGGTGAAAGGGTAAGGAATTAAGTGATATATTAAAGGTGGTAGTCTGTCGTACACACGAGCGATGGATTTGTTTACCATTTAATGGAGAATGAGGTGGATAAATATTATGTCATAATCATAATAAAATATCCATATTTGAGAGATATTGGTGTTATTATTTTGTAATTTTTAGACAAAATTGAATGTGGTAAAATATGAAGTGAAAATAAAGATCTTAGTGAATATAATTACCATCACTTAGAAGAACCTCCTTGAGATCTCTAATTAAGGACCCTAGGGTTGGTATTTTAAAGAGATCAAAACCTATATTTTGTGTCTAAGGATTTGGGGGAGATTATTTTTCATGGTTTTTTCAAAATAAATGGTTTTATATGTGATAAAAGGCGAAAAGAGGAGGTGCCCTTTTATAATTGAGGTGAGTAGTACACTTGTAATTTTTCAATATGTTTCAATAATGTCTTGAAATTTTCTTAAATTTGAGGCTTCAAAATGGCTCATATTATAAGGGTAAAATTATAAGTTTTAAATACAAAAAATAATTGAGTTTCATCTTGTTTTTAGATCATTTTGACCCTTATCTTTATATATTAACCCCCAATGAACCAATTTTAACCTTAAACACAATAATTAATTTGTTTTTACTGTTTTCACTATTCATTATGAAAAAAATTAACAAGGCCATTATACCTAATAATAATTATACTAATTCAAAATATTGAATAAATTTTACCAAATTAAATTAACAAAAGTGGTCAAATTTAATTTAAAATTAAACCTGCAAGCGCGATGAGAATGTGGTTTTCCAAAGAAAAAGATTTCTTAAGTATAAAAAGATTAAATATTAAAATTAAACATAATATTTATTCCAATTAACTAAATTGGATTAATAATTAGTTAATTTAACTAATTTAAATTTTAAAACAATATTTAAAAAATGAATCTTTTTTAAATCTTTAAACAAAAATACAGTTTTCAATAAAAATCAGCATTTTCACTATTCATTGAAAATTTTTCTCTTTAGATAATTCTAAAAAAATAAATCTAAAATAAGTTTTAAATGATAATTTAAAAAAATTAGTTTATTTTTTAAAATATATTTCATAAATATTTAAAAATTATATTTAAAATAAATATGCAAAATTTGATAGAATCATTTTTTTTAGAAAAATTTTGTTTTTAAGCAAAAAACTGTGTTTATTTTTATCCAATGTTTAGAAAAAATGTTAGATTAATGATAATTTTTTTTTTGAATATGTAATATATAAATTTAATTAAAATCATTGTACAATAATGAAGAATTTAATTTATTTAGATAAAATCACATTTCCCACATAATTGTTTTTTAGAAAATTTACTTTTACTTTAAAATGATACATTTTTTCATTTATAATCAATTTATAACCCAAAAATTTATTTTATACATGTTTAAGATATATAATTTTCATAATTTATTTACTATTATTCCTATACTTCAATTTAATGTTTATTTTATAACATTTATATTTAAATATTATATTCCATGAGTCAATTAATCTCGGTGTTGCATGTCATATATAAAATTAAATTCAATATTTTTATTTTAAAATATTGAGCTATTAAATTCTCCCCACCTTTAATAATTTTTATCCTTGAATTTAGAAATATTTCTTAGAAATAAAGGGTTTTATATTTTCAAATTCCTTTTTGGATGATACACATCATAAAAGGGTTAATAAATATACTACTTAAAAAGAGAGAAATGGAAATAGGAAGGTCATCTAGAATAATAAAAAAATATGTTTCGAATTAGAGAGCATTAGTTATGTAACACCCTGAGATTTTATGAGAAATATTCTCTTTAATTTCTTTGATGTCTTTTATTTTACACATCACCAAGATTATCTTGTGCAATACGCAACATTGTATTAGCTTGAAGTATACACAACACTATTCTTGGCTTTTGATGCACACAATTTCAAGTTCTTTTGAATAAAATCCATTTTACAGAACACAAAGTATAGATTTTGATCAATGTATATCTGAACTATATTTTTAGTATGTTATACCCAACATCAAAGGAATCTTTCCCTACATGCAACCCAGACTTGGCTTGCATTACACGCAAAAGCGACCTTCCTCAATAGTGTGTGTTATACGCAATACCGAGTTTCACTAAACAATGATATATTATTATAATATTATTATGAACTATCCTTTGTGAATAGTATTAACCACATTTTTAGTTTTATAACATTATTATTCATCTTACACATATTCTAGAACATGTTATGAGAACAAAATAAAATTTTCGGGTAAAATATTTATTTTTCAAAAAATGCAGTTTGGCATCCTTTTGATGGTGCATCCACATTAAATCTATTTTTTAAATGTTTATATGTTTAATTATACAAAATTACAATCAAGATATAAAAATTTACTTTGGATAAATTTTTGACATTTTTCTGATAACCTTCATATTTTGATGAATAGTAAAAATATGATAAATTTTAATTAAAAACAACTTTTTTCATCAAGATAAATTATATGGTTAAATTATAATATTGAATGGTTTTAAAGTTTAAATAGAATATATTTTTACTATTTAATATATTTTAAGTCATTAGAATTAATTTAACACTAATTTCATAGGTAAAAACATTTCAATCTTTTACAACTTTTTAACTTTTAAAACCTGTTTTCTTATCAACGAGATTAATTTTAAATTAATTACTGAAACTTATATGTTTTGAATTTTATAAAATTTATTCCATATTTGGAATTAGTAGGTTCAAATTATGTTAATAGGATACTTTTTATTTTTATACATTCTGAATAATAACTATGGTAAATGTTATTTACTATAGTTAAAGGTAAATCATGTAATTAAGGGTAAAAAAAAGATTATAAAATTACACTAAGACCTTAAAAAATTCTATTGGATGAATAAAAGTCGACCCAAATCACTTAAGAGTCTGAATAGATTCATTTCATGGACTTTTGACCATGAAAATGACATAATTATTATTAAAACCAAAGAAAGTGGCAACATGTCACTCACTTATATCTTATAAGTGTAATAATATTAATTTAGTGATAAACCTCATAAAACATCTAATATAAATAGTCTCAAGAAATAAAATAAAATTATCCACATCATGAGAATTTATTTAGAATTTTGAGGGATTAAATAATTATCATTAATGATGACACAATAATGATGTAGAAATTATTTTATTGATTGAAATATCAAATAAATGGTTTTATAAATATTAAAATAAATATTATATGAACTAATTAATGTTCTCCAAAACTTTACTTGATGAATATGAAAATGTTAGGAGTCGATTAAATATTTTGGTTTGAATATATCATCTGTGTGGATTTTATTAAAATTCAAATAAATGAAAAGTGTCAAAATTGACACTATTATTATTTTATAAAAATAACATATTACAAAAAAATTTAAAAATAAAAAAAATATTTAAAAAATATAAATTGAAATTTATATGGTCTAAAATGTCATAAAGTAACTAATTATGGAAAATTCAAAACACATAAGTAATTTTTTATAAAAATATAGAATTTAGAACTTTATTACCACAAATAAAATTAAATAGATTAAATAATGATAAATCAAGTTGGTAAGGTTTAAAATAAATTACCAACATGTCTAAATCTTATTGGTTATGATATTAAAACCCTATATCATCTAATATTAGGAATTTAGTCATTTTTTGGGGGTTTTTAGTGGGGTTTGAGTTTATTATAAATTAATATTTTAGAGGTTTCCAAAAGTGTCCCTCTCCTCCCTTATAAAAGGGCACCTCCCCCCTCTCCTCATTACACCACTTTGAGCCTTCAAGATCATAAAAAACCTGCCCATTTCTCTTCTCTACTTCCCTAGAAACATACTAGAGGTCTTGTCCTTCTTCAAAGACCAACTTTAATGCCCTAAGAGAAGGTTAAGAAGAGGCGCATCAAAGAAGAGATAATATCCTTTACCGATTATTTCAAATTTATTTCTACTTATACTTACTCTTATTTTTTTGTTTCAAAATAAATTAATAAAATAAGTATCACTTATATACTGATATGTTATTATATATATTAACCAACTCTATTTCACCTTTTATCCATCCTACGGAAAATAAGATCACCGTGGGTGCGTACGTATGGAATATCATCTCCACGCTGTGGTGTAATCTATTCTTTTCCACCACCACCTTAATTGGATGGGTATAATGGTGTAAATAATAAATTTATATGGTTATTATAACATGATACTAATTCTGATATATTATATCATCCACTCTAATTCCATTCAATAATTAGGGGAATGATATCATCGCTCGTGCGTACGTATAGATTACCGTCTCCACGACGTGATGAGATTCATTCTCCAAGTTAACCATTCAATAATGATTATAAATTATATATAATAAATAATCATAAAATATATAACATATTTATGGTACTCGATTTATGTATATATTATTTACTTACTTTCGTTCAGTTTAATAAGGAAACGAAAACAGTGTTCAAGCATACGTACGACCTACCATCTCCATGAACAATGTATTTCTTTCCATTTATAGATATATTATATATATGTATATTATGAATATATATTATATATAAATCATGTTTTAAATTATATAATTAAGTAATCATGATCTAAGTAATCATGTGAATAATTACAAGTCATAACACGGATGATAAATGAAATGATTTTAGCCAAAGCGCCTCTTTAACATGGAATTAACAAATAAACGCGTAATATAAAGTAATAAGTGAATCATATATGAAATCATAAATATTATTATGGTTCAATTACATGTTGATAATATGTTTAATCCCACTATACATGATTCTCGAACACATATGGAAGAAATTGGACCTAAGGTAAGGGAAAATTATTCCAATCTCATTCTTATCTGAGATTGTTTATTCATAAGTATTTACTGGGGTCATATTTTTTATCCATGTCCATAAAATGTATTTCATAAAGTGTTTAATATTATTTCATGTTTGTTGAAAGTCATTTTTACCCCTCTTTGACTTTTACATTGTGTTATGGAAGGAATATTTCTTTTTTTTACCATTCGAGGAACTTTTTGACTTTTCCGACAAAAGTACAAGGAGAATGTTTTTTTAACTTATACGGCGTGAACGGATTTTTATGGTTTCATAACGCCTTATTTCCATAAAGATTAATATTCAAGATTTCATGATTATTTTCAAAATAAATCATCTCTTTTAAAATTGTATGTCATTTTGAGAAAAGAAAATGATTTTGAAGAAGAAAGGCTATTTTCCTCAAGAGTTCATTTCAAGTATTTTATCGAAACTATTTTCCATATAAGATGACATTATTTAGTATGTTTATGTTTCAAATATAATGTTTCTATTATTTACATAGTTTTATTTTTCTTATGATGAAAGGATATCCATTTGTTTTATATGATTTATGTTATAAAGGGATGATGTTTATGAAACCCATTTTATTCTTTGGGTTATGATGAATGATTTATGATTGTTGTGTGGCACACTTAAGAATGATTTCAATATGATATGGGTGGGACCTTTATCTCCCTCCAATGCATTGGGTAAATATTTATATCTCCTAAGATAGACATGGCTGTAATGACAAGTAAATCCAGTCCAGTAATACAGGGCTGGAACGGAAAGTAAACCATGTTCAATAATGGACATTGTCCACAGTGATGGTCTTAGTAGAAATGTCTTGGATACTATGGAAATCATATCATGTGCTTAATGGTTTTCCATAATTACATGTTTTATTTTATCATGATTAGTGTTCCTTTATGATCTATGCCTTATGTACTGCCAAGATTTATGTCATTTCTCAAGATTTGGATGTTTTATATTCATGTTTTCACATTCAAATGTTTAGGTATTGTTTTTATGTTCTCCATGTTTATACTTACTCATCATATGAGCTCACCCTTTTTATGTTTTCTTTTTCCCCAGGATATAAAGAAAGGTTTTAGGTAGGAAAACAAAAGGGGAAGGTATTTATGGGAGATGTTGAATATATTTCACCACGATTAGAAGATTATGTTCCGAGTTTCCAAAGACACTAAACTAATACGGTATTTGGGTGTCTGTTTTTTTCATGTATTAAGTTTTCTGCAAAATTAATTTAATTTCCATGTACTTCAAGCTTGGGTAATTATAAGTTAAAAGTTAAAAGTTAAAATATAGTCATGGATGATAAATAAAAGTCCCAAGGACTAATATAGAGTAACAAATAACATTTTCAAGAAAAATTTAACAACCAAAAAACCATAAATCTATGATGAGTGGAACAACTATAAACTATTCCGGAATGAATTTAATATGATAACATTTTTTATTCAAGATCATTTAGTAGCGTTGATGAATTTCTTTTATATTATAACTAATAATATAAGGAAATATATTTACTTAATATATTTCTATTTCATAAGTATTATTTTATCCTTTGGTTATGCTTTGAGTAATTTCAACATCATCTATTACTCTAAGGAATGAATATATAAAATGAATTTTTATGCCTGAAGCTCTAAAATTAACTTTTAATAGATAATAAGATCCATAAAGGAGTGAAAAGTCCTTCCATATGTCTCTATATATTTACCAAAACCAAAATGGTTAGCATATGTTATCCAATATATTACATTAATCTCTAATACTTAACAATAAAACCCTCAGTTCAACTTAATATTTATACATCAAATAGTTTAAGAAAAAAATTCATATTAACTGAATAATAATGTAGGCTAGTGGTAGGAATTTCACCCTTGTCTCCCTTTAGTTTTAGGTTCACGAATTGTGGCCTTGATAGATATGATAGGTTATCTCCCAACATGAAGGTTCTTCTTTTTTTAAAACTATAATATTAAATATCATATAACATTTCCAAAAATATGATAAACATCCTTTAAAATAACCTTAATCAAAAAAATCAATTTTTAACAACTAAGATTTTCTATAAAACTTCTTTCCCACAAAATAAAATAATCTTAACTGATTTTTACTACCTCAACATCAATAATAATATTACCCCTAAAGGTAATCAAAAACTTTAAACTTATAAAGAGATAATTATTCCTTAAAAATAATTCATTATTTACCTGAGGGTTATATATAGTTCACCACAATAAAATGCCTCCAAAAATTCCATTCATCACATGAAAATAACACCACTTAAATCCTCAAAATGGGGGTATAAGAATTTTAACTTATTATCAACCATAAACTCATAAAACCATTTTGGTATCTGTAACTCTTAAGTTAATCATTGATGGAGACATTTATACTTCAAAAAAAATAATATAATCCTTATATGTTTCATTATTATTATAACCAAAATACAATTGACAAAATAATTTATATAACATAATTCATGAATCATAATACATAAATAGTTAAATCATTATACTTAATTGATTGAAATAACATAAACCCTTAATTGGCCTTTGAGTTAAACTTTAGAAGAGGTAATTGACTCAGATAGTTCCCAAATTCCCCACATTTAATAAAAAAACTATAATTGGATCCCTATGATGAAATTTGTTTCCCTCCATCATAATTTTCATTTTTCCTCAATAATTCATTGATTTATACCCTTATTTCACACACATAATTTTTTTCTTGTTCCTTTGAGACATTCTCCTTGATTTTTCATTCCATATTTGTGACATAAAAGAAATTCATCCTTATTTCCTCCATAATATCCCCCCCTGAGCATTCAATGAACCCCATTATTCTCTTTTTTTTATGAGTTTGAGATTTGGTAAAGGTGTAGGTGGGTAATGATATGTTGTGATAACTGATTAGGATTAATCATGATATCTTTCACTCAATTTATCATCCTATTTGGTTGCTCATAATCACCAAATTCTCCATAATTTTCAATAATTAAAAAATTCCTTTGGGTTTTAGTTATTGACTAAAACTAAAAAATATAGTGTGAGAAACAATGTTCATAGTTGGAAAATCATATAATCATTTATAGGATGTCTAAATCATGAAACTATATATTAAATCTAATACACCTTAGGTTTAACCTAGTTCATTCATTATCATCATATATTCAAATCATACATGATGGTTCATAAATAGAATGTGAGTTAATCCAAGAATTCCATCCTAGAGTGTCAAACTAGTTATACAAAAAGGCCTATTATTGTGAACTAGGTGATGATTGATTCCAAGACCAATACATATTTTTTGGAGTTATTTCCCCTAGGTACAACTATTCTAGAGCCACATCCACTTGAGTAATCCATACAGGGGTTTATTTCTTGGAAAACCACATTATCTATACCTTTTCCGAACTTTATGATGTTATATTATAATATGTATTATCCTAAAATTAAATAGAATGAATATGTCCCCTAATATATGTTTTCTTTAATATAGTTCCCATGGTTTCTGCTAAAATTTGTCTAATACCATTTGTATTAATCCTAACTTGAGTAACCCAGATCTAGTGGTCACTATATTACATTGTTAAAGATACAAGGGTTATAATACTAATGGAAAAATTGGATTAGTAGTTTTGGAGAACGAAATACATACTTGATACCTATTTTACATTGGGAATAGAATATATAATATAACAAAAGAAAATACTATGTATCCTTGAAAATCATTTAAATAATTCATCACTTTCTTCTATAGAATTAAAAAAATAAGGTTGAGGTCAAATAATCAGTAAGGTTACATACAATGGTATCATTCATGAGTAGATAAAGAAAAATTAAAATGGATAGGTAAATAACTGAAAAAACATGTCATTTAGTCGATAATTTGCTCACAAATTGTATCCATGGACATAAGAATGAAATAATATCATGGATAATAATAAATAAATTATCAATGAAATAAATTCATAATATTTTAATTCATGATCTTAGATATCATGATATTTATACCATCAAGACATTGCGCCGAGACAATTTAATCTATGGATAGCTATACACCAATAATTCATTTAATTCATCCAACAGAATCATCTCATGAGGATATAAATGTATCAAGAGGATATATATAACTATCAACACTCATCAATACATTTCCAATAAATTACTCATATATTAAATGATTGATTTAATTCATGAATAATATGTCTCATAAACAAATATAATTATCATTTAAATAATATGGATTTATAAATATTTTCCTCAGTTAATTAGATAACATTCACAATAAAACACCACATGTAAAAATGGTATATAATTAAGGTAATAGTCATATCCATGATACATATAATATTAATATCTGTGATAAATTTAATGTATATTGATAACAAAAAAGTGAATTTATCAGGAAGAATTTAACGACCAGAAAATTATTAAGGGATAAGAGATGCTCATTAGCTCATCGAAAATATAGGTCTTGAAATAAAATAATGTTCATTAAAGAAATAAATAAAATGTTAGAAAAATATTAAAATAATATTTCATTTAATACATTTCTTTTAAAACCATTGAAAACATATTAAAGAAACATATTGTTCAAAAATTATTTTGGTGGTAATAAAGTCTGTTAACATTATATATGTAAAAAAGACATTCCTTTTGAATTTTTATTGAATAATTGACTTTCATAAAACATTATCAATATTCCTATAAAAAATTTTAAAAATTAAATGATAATATTAAATGTTCTTAATAAATTATTTAAGTAATAAAAAATATTTTTCTAAAACTATTTTCAAAAATATAGAACTTGAATAAAAATATACTCGATTAAATGAGTAATAAAACCAGTTTTCTTATAAAAAGTAAATTGCTTGATTCAAGTACCAAATATAAGAATATTGGGAAGAAAATATAGATAATATTTAAATATTAAGAGTATAAAAAATTATTTGATATTATAAAGGATAAATTTTAGGATTCCTTCATTAAAAATATAATTAATTCCAAAAGATAGCGAGATTGGGAAATAAATTCTTTCCTATTTGGTAATTATTGAATTGTTACACATTGAAAGAATAAACATAAATTTGAATATTAATAATCATAAATAAATAGTAAATCATTTTAAATATATCAAATGTTCCTAATATACACCACATAAAAATTAATATTTGCATAATAACAAATAATTATTAATAAAATATAAATTGAGAAGAAGTCCCTTACCACTTTGGTAACTCTTAAATCTTAAACCCCTTGAAATAATAACTTCAAATTAATCTTTAAATATAATTAACATAAGTATAAATCATGATATAATATGTCAAATGGTTAGTTTATACACTATATAAAAAATATTATCTTCCTAACAATAGAATATGACTCAATTAAGGAAAATTGAGATTAAATCCCTTAAAAAGATCATACTGATGTTTTGTGAACAAATCAATGAATTGATTATGTGTATCAAATGTAAATAATCATAAAAAAATTAACTAAAAAATTAAACATTCAAAATTCAGTACATGAATAATATTATAATATCAAAGACAGTGACAAAGTAATACAACCCAATTAAAAGAAATTGAGTTATAAAATCCCTTACAACTTGAAAAAATTCATGTCAGATCCCCTTGGATAAAATAATTCAAATTGAAAATTAAAATTAAATTAATTATTTATTATTCATGATATTTCATTTAAATTGGGAAGTATATACACCATATAAAATAAATTATGTGCATAATATTAAAATAATCCTCAATGAATGGAAATTGAGATGAAGTTCATTACCTCATACTTCATTATAGTTGAACATTATTTAACCTTTTGTATAATTATTTTAAATATTTTTTAATTTATAAAAGTACATTATTAAAATTTATAATATCATAAATGATCCTATTATAAAATATTATCACATATTCATTAATATTTTTTCATTATGACCCTAATTTTGTGTGTCAACTGCTTAGTTTTATCATGCAAGTTTTGTAGCAAAAGCTCTATTTCATGTGCATTAGATATAGATCCATCATCTATACAATTATATTCATGTTATAAATTTAATATTTATTCATTATATGCATGTTTATAATCATTATTTAAATTTTAACATGGAGAAATAATCACATCTCTTTATGGAGACAATAGGCTACACGTACGCACAAGTGACATTATCATTTCCTTAATAGATGAAAGGGTAAACAATTAGGTTATATATAAAATTTAAAGAATAAATATTGTTTCATAATTTTCATTTATATTCATTATTTAAATAATTATGACTATCCATGTGAGTCAGTGATGAAAAATAAAGTACATTGCTTCATGAGGCGGTAGTTTATCATTCACATGAGCGATGGAGTTATTTCCCATTTGATGGAGAAGGGGAAAGATAAATATTATAATATAATTTTAATAAAATATCAATATATGTATGATAATTTCTTTATTATATTTTAATTGAAAATAAATAAATTAAGTTGGTAAAATAAGAATTGAAAAGAAAGAGCTCGGTGAATATATTTACCTTCTCTAAGAATAACCCCCTTTAGATCTTTTATTAAGGACACGAGGGTTGGTTTTTTGGTAATAAAAAAACCTATAGAATGTGTATACGAATGTAAAGGGAGATATTTTGGGGTGTTTTTATTGAGATATATTGATTTATAGGTGTAGATAAGTGAGTGGGAGAGGTGATTTTATATAATTTAGATGAGTGAAAAACTTGTAAGTTTTCAATGTTTTTTAATAATGTCATGTTACTTTCATGGAAATATCGATCAAAATGTAATTTATTCACATTTTTAATGTATTAGGTTTAAATAATTCAAAAAATTGGGTTTTATCAAATATTTAGGTCATTTTGATCCTTATATTTATAGATTAAACCTCGGTAAACCCGTTTTAATCTTGACCACAATAATTAAATTTTTAATGTTTTCATTATTCATTATGAACAAAAATTAAGTTGTCCTTGTTTACTAATAACAATTATTATGATTAATTCTTTTTAATTTATTATAATAAATTCAATTTATACAAGTGTCATAATTTAATTCAAAATTAAAACCACAAGCGCAATGAAAATGTGGTTTTCAAAAGAAAAATGTTTCTATAAGTATAAAAAGTTTTTATATAAAAATTAAACATTAAATTAATCAAAAGGTTCTAAATTAGATTATTAATAATAAAATTAATCTATTTTTTTTAAAAAGAATAAAACTAAATGGTGCTTTTAAATTCTCTAAACGAAAAGACGGTTTTTAATAAAAACATTATTTTTCATTATTCATCGAAAAAATTAATCTTTTCAGAAAATTCGCAAAAGTTCACTCTAAGATAATTTTGAAATATTTATTTAAAAAACTAAGTAATTTTTTTTAAAATACATTTCCTAAAATTGGTAAAAATTAATTTTAAAATAAGTGTGAAAAATGCGATGGAACTTTTTTTAAGAAAAATATAGTTTTTATGCATAAAATTGCATTTATTCTTATCACATGCTTAGGAAAAATATCAGCTGAATGATAATTTTTTAATTGAATATATAATATATAAATTTAGTATGAATCATTCACCAATAGGTAATAATTTAATTTACTAATATAAAAACTCAATGAATGCATAATGTTTTTTATAAAAACATATTTTTTTACTTTAAAATGATATTTATTTTCATTTATAATAAATTGATAAACAATTAATTTATTTTATACACGTGTAAAGAATATATTTGTCATAATTTATTTATTTCTATTTATATCCACCAATTTAATAGTTCAGTGGAACCAGTTATAATTAAATAAGGTATTTTATGGGGCGTTTAAGCTCAGTGTTCTGTGTCTCATATGATATCAAACACAATGTTATTATTTTAATAGTTTAGCATGTTATATTCTATCCAGCATCAATAAATTTAATCCTCTAAATATGAAATTGTTCTCTGAAATCAAGGGTTTGAATTTTAAAAATTCATTTGTGTAAAATTGACATCATAAAAGGGTTGAAAAAACATCCACTAAAAAGAGGGAAAGAGAAATATGAAGGTAATCTAGAATAAGAAAAAAATATGTTTATAAATAGGAGAAACTTTTTGGGATGTGAAAATAAATACATTGAAGAGAAAACCAATTCTAAAGGACTAGTAGATAGTGATAGAAAACGTGGTCAGTAGAAAATTAACAACCATAAAACCATAAATTTGTGATGGGTTAAAAATAATCAATTCATCAGAAATTATTTTAATAGGGTAACATTTTTGTTTCAAGATCTTTTCTAAGAATTTAGGAATTCATTATCCACATTGACTAAGAACATAATGAAATATACATCTTTGATATCTTTCTATATTATTAATAAAATTTTATACTTTGGTTATGCTTCGATCAATTTCCATGTCTTCTTTTACTTCAAGTAATGAATATATATTATTAATTTTTTATTTCTAAAGCACTAAAATTAGCTTTCAATAGATCATAAGATTCATAAAAGAGTGGAATGACCTTCCCTACGATTCTAAATATTTTCCAAAACAAAAATGGTAAGAATAAGTCATCTAATATAATACATTAACCTATAAATCTCCACAGTAACACTCAAAGTTCAAATTTATATTTATCTATCAATTTTTTTTATGTAAATATAATTTCATGTTAACTATAATATCACATAATCCCGTGGTAGTGACTACACCCTAGTCACGATTCAGTTGTGGGTTCAAAGCTCAAGGCCTTCCCAAATGTGATGGGTTGTCTCCAGGCATGCATGTTATCTTTTTTCTAAAACAATATTCATATAAATCTTATAGAGTTCCCCAAAAATGATGAATATAATAAAAAATCAGATTAATCATCAAATAAATTTTTAACAAATATGGTTTTCTATACAACTTATTTTTTCCACAAAATCAAATAATTTTTCCTTAACATCAATGATCACATCAAACCTAAAGGTTATTGATACCTATAAACATATGAAGATAGAATTATTTCTCAAATTATACTTCATTTTGAACCTAAGGGTTACAAATTCCCCAAGCTAATAAAACATATTTTAAAATGTCAATAATCACCTGAAAATCCCATCACGTAAATCCTCAATAGGGGTTTCAAAGACTTTTAAATTATGATAAACCTTAAACTCATAAACCCATGATAGTATCCATAAATATTTAGTTAATCATATATGCATACATATATGCCATAAAAAATTAACACAATCCATAGATATTTCATGATTATTATGACCAAAATACCACTAATAAAAATAATTTTACAACATAATTCATAAATCCCAATATATAAATAGTTCAATAATTCCACTATATCCATTGGAATAAAATAAACCATTCCTTGGTCTTGGATTTAAATTTTTAGGAGTATTCATTGAATCCGTCCACAAATTTAAGACAACGAACTATAAATGGATTCTAGGAATGAAATTTATTTCCTTCCATAATAATCATTATTTTCCTTGGAAATTATTATTTTATAACCTTATTTTCCACTCAAAAAACATTTTTATATTCCTTTGAGATATTATCCTGGGTTTATCTTTCAATATTTTTGACATGAATTAAATTTATCCATCTTTCCTCCATGGTCTTCACCACTCGAGCTCTAAATGAAATCCACTCATCTCTTATTTTATGATTTTGAGAGTTTTTAGGTATATATTTATAATCATATATTGTGAAAAATTATTAGGAATAATAATAATATCTTTCAATATAGTTATCATCCAATTTGTTTGCTCATAATCACCACATTTTCCATCATATTCAATTTTAACATTAATCCTTCTAGTTCTATACATTGACTAAAACAAAAAATAATAGTGACAGAAATAATGATCATAGTGGGAAAACTATATAATCATTTATTGGATGTCTAAATAATGACATCGTATTTTCAATATATGATACCTTAAGTTTAACCTAGCTCTTTTATTTTCATCATCTATTCAAATCCATCATGATGGTTCATAAAGAAAATATGAATTAACCCAAGCATATCCCCCAGGATCAAACTAGGTGTGTAACAAAGATTATTGTCGCATAATAGGTTACGATCGAGTCAAAGACCAATGTTCCCTTTTGGGAGTTATTACAACTAGGTACAAATAAGGTTGATCCAAATCCACTTGTAGTTTTTATACATGGATGTATTGGTTGGAAAGATACATCTCTACATTACCAAAAAATTAGGACGTTATCTTATAGTTAGGTTTATCCTAAAATTTTGTCGTAGGGATATGTCCCTGAACCATTCTTTTCCTAAATCTAATTCACAAGGTTCTACTAACCTGTCTCTAATACCAACTACAACAACTCCGAATCCAATAACCCAGAGAAAGTGGTCACTTCATTATGTTGTCATAATTATAAGGGTTCTAATCCTGAAGGATAGATCTATTTATTAGTTTTTGAGAACTAGATACATACATGATACTCATTCTACATTGTGATTAGAATATAAAACATATAGAATAAAACACTCAACATCCTTGAAAATCATTGAAAGAATTATTCTTCTTATACTTGGGAAAGGAAACAAAATAATGGTGAGATCAAATGCTCAGTAATTTTACAAATAATGGAATCTATCCTGAGTAGATAAGTCACAATCAGTATGGTAAGGTAAATAATTGAAAACACATACCATTTAATAAATAACTTGAGCATAAAATACATCCACATATACTATAAATGAAATAATATCATGGTTAATAATAACTAAATTCTCAATGAAGAAAAATATTAATTTTGGACATACCATATGATACATCATGACATCTATATCATCAAGACCTTGTGTTAAGATAAATTACTTAGATTGTAGGTATAAACCAAAAACCCATTTAATTTTTCCAACTGATTCATCGTATGAGACTACTGATGCATCAAGGTGATATCTATAACTAGACACCACCCATCACTACTTGTCTAATGCATTTCTCATATATCAAATGATTTATTTATTCTGGATCAATATTTCATATCAATAAATATATTCATTGATAAAGAATATGGATTTATCAATATTTTCCTCAATTAATCAAATAACATTCATAGTTAAACAACTTATGTAAAAATTGTATATGTTTTAGGAAATAATCATATCCATGATACAAATAATATAGATATTTAATATAAATGTAGTGTATAGTTTTCATAATAAAATGAACATTTAAGGAGGAAGTTAATGACCACAAAATTATTAAGGTATGAGAGATGATGATCGACTCATCAAAGATATAGTTTTTGAAATAAAATCATGTCCATTAGAGAAATAAAGAAAATGGAAGTGAAATACTAAAATAAGTTTCAATTTAAGAGTTTTCTTGTAAAGACATTGAAAATGTTTAGAAGAATCTAAATATCGTAAAATGGTTATGTAAATGGAGAAGTCATATAACACCATATATGTTAAAAAATACATTTCTTTTAACTTTTTTTTTTGAAAAGTTCCCTTTATAAAAACATTATAAATATTGTTTTCAAACATTTTAAAAAGTCAAGGATAACCCAAAATGTCCTTAATAAATTATTTTAGCAATAAAAAGTAATTTTTAAACCAAATTTTATAAATATTGACATGGAATAAAATATAGGTATTCATATTAAATATACCAAAAAGGGAGTATATACCACACATATAAGTGAATAGTTTCATAATACAAAATATGTCTCAACAAAATAGAAATTGAGATGAAATCCCTTACCACTTTGATAAATTATAAATATTAAGATGTAAACAAAAGGATAAATCATTATATAACATTTAAAATGGTCATTATATACACTATATAAAATAAATTAGGAGCATAATAATAGAATATGACTCAATGAAAGAAAATAGAGACAAAATCCACAACAAATGTTATACCATTTAAGTGAGAATTAATAAATGAATTGATTATGTTTACAAAATGTAAATAAAACTAAAACAAGTGTAAATACAACATTAAATAATCATCATTCATTACACACATTATCCTATAATATCAAATACAATGAGGATGTAATATAAACCAACGAAATTAAATTGAGTTATGAAATTATTTACACTTTGTGACTTTCTAGTTAAATCCCTAGGAATGAATTAAATAAAATTAAAACTAAAAGTAACATAAATTTTAAAGGTTTCATGATATTACATGTAAAATTTTAATTATTTACAGCATATAAAATAAATTAGGTGTATAACATTACAATGTGGTTCAATGAAGGGAAATTGAGATGAATTTTATAATATCATGCTTACCTTTAGTTAAAGAGGCATTAAAATCATCTATAATGGTTATAATAAATTTATTAATTTATAAAACAACATATTAATGTTTATAATATCATATATTATCCTCTTATAACATCTTATCTCCCATTTTGTTAATAATATTTTATTATTACCCTTATTTCAGGTGTTAAATGTGTTGTTTTCTCATGCATGATTTGTCATCGGTGTTTCGGTTCTAAAGCATATGATATAGATCCATTATTTCTATAATTATATTAAATTTATAAATATCTCATTTATTCATTATATATATTTTTAGAATCATAATTTAAATTTAAACATGGACAATGAATCACATCTCTTCATGGAGACGGTTGGTCGTACGTACGTACGAGCGGCGTAATCATTTCTTTAATGTGTGAAAAGTTAAGAATTATGTGACATATTATATTTACATAATAAATAATATGTAATTATAATCATATATAGTAATTATTTTTATAATTATTACTATCCATGTAATTCATTGATGGAAAAAAACTACATATATTCATGATGGGGTAGTCTGGCCCTCACAAGCGATGGATCTGTTTCCCCTTTGATGGAGAAAGAGGTGAATAAATATTATACCATCAATATAATAAAATCTCATTATATAGTAGATAAAAAAATTTATGTTATTATTTTTAAAAAATTATTTAATGTTTTAAAATAATATTTAAAAAATAAAGAGCTTGGTGAAGATAATTACATTCCCTTAGGAGAAAAACCTTCAGATCTCTTATTAAGAACCATATAGAAGGACTTTTGGGACGAAAAAAACTGTAAAATGAATTTAAGGATTTTGGGGAGATATTCTTTCATGTTTTTGCCAAGATGAATTTCTTGATATGTGTGAATAAGTGGGGGTTCCCTTTTTATGATTGAGGTGAGTGGAAAATTTGCTATTCTTCAATGTTTTTAAATAATATATTGTCACTTTCTAAAAAATATGGACAAAAAATGGATCATCTTTAAATATAAATTTTATAAGTTAAAAATCCAACCATAAAATGGGGTTTCATAAAATTTTTAGGTCATGTTTACCTTTATATTTATAGATTTACCCTCAGTAAACCCATTTTAACCTTAACCACGATAATTAATTTTTTTCTATTTTTACTATTAATTTTGAAAAAAAATAATTTCAACTCATTAAATAATATTAATTATGAAGATTAAAAATATTTTATCAATTTTAACAAATTAAATTAATAGAATTGTTATAATTTAATTTAAAATTAAACATATAAGCACGAAGAAAATGAGATTTTCCAAATAATCCAATTTCTTAAGTATAAAAATTTTATATAACAATTTGTTTTAAAAAATGATTCCAATTACCTAAATTAGATTAATAATCGTATAATTTAACTAATTTATCTTTTAAAATAATTTTTAAAAAATGTAACTATGATGTTTATTTAAACAAAAAGTCAATTTTCAGTAAAAAATATATTTTTCATTATTCATAAAAAAAATATTTTTTGAGAATTCTAAACAAAATGAGACAGAACCACTTTTTTATAAAAATACAATTTTAAAGCATAAAATAGAAATTATACTTATCCGAGGATTAAAAAAAATTAGGCGAATGATAAAAAAATTAATTGAATATATAATATATGAATTTAATTAAAATAACATAGTAATAGTGATTAACTAAATTTATTAAGATAAAAATACATTATGTGCATAAAGATAGCTTTTTTAGAAAAACATTTCTTTTACTATCAAATGACTTTTATTTATCATTTCTAATAAATTGATAACAAATGAATTTATTTTGAACACGTGTAAAACATATAATTTTAATAATTTAGTTACTCATATTTATATATTCCAATTTAACAACTAATTTATAACAGTTATATTTAAATAATATGTTTCACGGGTCGTTTATGCTTGGTGTTGCATGTTGTATATGCTCTAGAACACAATGTTATTATTTTAAAATATCAGGGTGTTATAAAAAAGTTGTAATGGGATGATTTTAATCCTAAAATTCATGGTAAAATGCATTAAACATAAGTCATTGCATCATAAAGATAGGTCAAGGATCACTACCAAAGCATCATATAATTATGGTAAAATCTCACAATTAAATTGTGAACAAAGATAGTACTATGTTAACATATAGCATAAGTTTACAAAGATCATTTAATAGATTGTAAAAAAATATATATAATCATTTTCACACATAAAATTATGGTCGAGTCTTAATTCATGTAACATCTCGTGTTTTATGAAAGAAACATTTTTTTCAATAGCGTACATGATACACTACATCAAGCTTAAATGAACAACTAAATATTATTATTTCTAATGTTAACATTATAGCCAAGACATTAGAATGGTGGGAATGAATAGTATTAATTGAATTAAGAAGAAATTTTTTTACAAATGTTTATAATTAATTACTTGGTGTAAAATTAATTATAAATGAATGTAAATCCCTTTTTAAATAAAAGGAAATGAATTCTAAAAAACTGTTTAAATGAAAATATGTTAGTTTATAAAATAATAAAATAACTACTTATGATTTTTATTAAATAAATATAAAAGTTTAATGTTTAAAATTTATCTTATTTGTTTTCTAGATATAATAAAATAAAAATTCAATTTTTTGGATAAAAGATGTATTTTTCTAAAAAATACAGTTTTACAGCCTTTTGATGGAGAACCCATTTTAAATCAAAATTTTGTCACTTTTATATGTTATATTAGAAAAAATAAACTTATCATTTAGAATTGGGACATCAAATTTTACTTTTTCTGAATGTTTGGTATTTTTTATAATAAAATTCCTATTTTAATGAATAATGAAATATACTCGATTTTAATTCAAAATGGCATTTTCATCTAATTTATTTATATAGATGAATTTTTATTTTAATTAGTTTTAAATTATAATTGGATTAATTTTTTAGAATTTAATCCAATTTTGTTCATTTTAAGTAATTTAACATTGAAATTTGATATAAACACGTGTCAATATTTTGATGGTTTTTACTCTTAAAAAACCAGTTTTTTCGTTTTGACAATGAGAATTAATTTTAAACTAATTCCTACAAGTTTTTTGTTTTGAATTTGGAAAAATGGATTTCATATTTGGAATCATAATGTCCAAAAATTTTAAATATGTCCCTTTTATTTTAGACATTAAAAATAGTAACTTTAGTAATTATTTTTATTTACCACAGTTAAAAGTTAAATTAGGTAAATAAGGATAAAATAATATTATAATAATATAAAAGTACCCTAACACATTTCATAATCCTTTTGTATTACATATGTCCAACTGAGACAACCTTAGGGATGAAAATTCATCATTTGGAATCCACGTGGGTGTGATTATGACACTTAAAACTTTTAATTTCAAGTAAAGGGAAATATGTTATAAACATGAATATTCTTACTAAAATAATTTTAATATGGTCTTATATAAATTATATATTTCATTATAAATACTCATTATAAATATAAAATTCTTTTCTACATCATGGTATTTCATTTATAATTTACCATAATTAAATAAATAAATTTAATTATGACATAATGGTGATGTAGTGATTACTTCATAAATAATTGATTCAAATAAATGATATTATAAATTTTAAAATAAATAATATTTGAAATATTTTATTTCATCCAATAATTTTCTGGATGAATATGAAATTTTAGGATTGAATAATTTTTTTAAGGAATCAAGTTTGTTATTAATTTTTGAAAAGTCAAGTATGAATACTATCAAAATTGACATAATTCATTACATAAAATATAAAATAATTTATTAAATTCTATAAAATTAATAAAAATAAAATATTAAATCAAATTGTTAGGATAATTCCTAATATTTAATAAATGATACTTTTTTGTCTATTTTACATGTTATGGTAATTAAAATAACAAACAAAGTGTAAATAACAAGTTATCGTGGTAAAATTAAAAAACAAAAATAAGAGTTAAACCAAAAAGGTAAGGATTAAAAAATTACAAACTTTTATAATTTTAATTTTATAATGGTTATAAAACCCAAAATAATCTTATCTTATAAATAAATGAGTTTGGGACCATTATAATCCTAAAATCATTTTATAATAAATTAATATTTCAAGACTTTGCTAAAGCGTCCATCGTCTCTCCTATAAATGGTAAATTATCCTTCTATTTTATTCACACTTCCAAATCCTTTTGGTTCAGACAATATCTATCCAAAACACTTCCTATAAATCATTCCCACAATATTAAAGTCTTATTTTAGTTATAACACCCTTCTCATTTGCGTTAAGGTGTTCTTTAAAGGCGATAAACTGAAGAAGATGTGTCATTTTATTTAAGTGTTTCTATTTTATTTCATCTTAAACTTCCTTAAAATCTACACAAACCATGATGAGATAATAAATAAAGTATAATTAATATAATTATATGTTATTATTTTAATATCATCACCTAAATCCATCTCTACTTCTATAAAAAGTGAAAGGAATTAAGCGTTCGGGCATACATGAGAACTATCACCTCCACGAACTAATCTAATTTTTTTTCCATAACCGTCTCTCATGAATGGTTATAATAATGTAATTAATATTCCTATGTTATATTAATTAAATATTAATCATTATAATATAATAATATATCAATTATGTTCTTACTTCCATGTGCCTAAAAATGATAATGTCGTCCGTGCGTACATGTGAACTATCAACTCCACAGAGCATTGTGATTCCTTGTGATTCGTTATATAAATTGTATGATATATATAAGTATATTTAAATTATTATTATGATTTTAATAATATAAAGATCATTATGTAAATATTAAATGATAATTACCCTATTTCCCTAATGATCAATGAAAAATTTAAACGTTACTCATACATACGTACGATCTACCTTCTCAGTGATTATAAAGTTGTTCATTTTTCATAACCATAATTAATTATTTGATTTAAAAGGTATTATTAATATATAAAAGTGATTAATATGTCATGAATAATATTCTAGATATTATGTACTTATGGCGATGTGGACAAATTACATCATACCATGTTCATTTTTGACTCAAGTACCGAATATCGACAAAACGTCTCACATGAACTCAAAGAATTAACTAATTTATATAACATGGTAATAAGTGATATAAAAGGGAAAAAATCGAAAAAGGTTATAAATAAATTATAAATTAACTTAGATTTATTATTAATTAAGATAAAGAACAAATGAGATAAGTTAGACTCAAGGTAAGTGAAATCTTAACTCAATCTGTATTCATTGAGTTAAATATCCATGTCATTGGTTTTGTTTTCCATTAATATGTGTAAATAACCTCTGATTTTTTTACACTGAATATCCACTTATTTTGGGTGTATTTATATTTTTCACATATAATTATTACATTGATTTATCCTTAATCTAATGATACAACCATTGTAAGGTACTTTGTCTCAATCTCATTTCATTGAGGAATATCTTGATGTTTTGCACATTTTTTATCCTATATGGTGTATATACAACCATTTTTACATGTTATATGATGAATTAGTTTATTATTATGATATTTAAATTTTTATTTAATGTTATTTCAAAAAATTGTTTATTCAAGTTCTTATCTAGTGGAAGGGGAATCTTTAACAAAAACATCATTTTAAAAGTTTTAATGTTTTATTATTATAAGACCTTCTATTTTTTTCCAGGTTTTGAAAATGGTTTTTATTAACTTATTTATATTGACATGAATGTTTTAAAATTTCAATTTATTTCAAGATTTTCAAATTGGTATTGGAGGCTTTTATTCAAAAGTCTCTTTATTAAATGTTTTAAATGGTTTTGGAAATGTATTGAATATTTCAATATCTTGAAAATATTTCTTGTAATTGAAAATGAAATTATAAGAGTGAAATTTTGAAAATTTAAATCTTTTATGTGTTATGATTATATAATGGTACTTGGAAATTTTACAAGTGGTTATGTGATAAAACAAATATTGGTGGTTCTATGATTAATCAAGGATGGGTGGTTTGGTTATAACCTCCAATCCATTGGTTATTGAAGTCAGCCATATAGATATTCCATTTAGTGATATGTGTGGAAGTTGGTCGTATATCAATTCCATTTAGTGATATGTGTGGAATTCAACCATATGGTTATTCCATTTAAGTATTATTTTTTACCCAGTTACCTTTATATGTTATTTGTGATTTCTATGGGTTTAAGGTGATCTGTTGATTACAAAAAGAGAACGAAATGATCATGTATTCAATAAAGTGTATTTACTACTTTGTAAAGGTGAAAAACATTACTTTATGATAAATAATTCATGTTTTGGAAAGACTAGTAGCTTTTCTTCCTTGTGTATCCCTTACTCAGCCTTTTAGGCTCATTACAAGTTTGGAATGTTTTTGACATGATTTGAAGTAGAATATAGTCAAGGATGGGAACAAGAAAATTTTGTGATTAAACATGAAAAGAAAACATGTTACATTTTAAAAGTTTTTGTTTAATGGAAGAAATTGATACTAATATAAGTGTCCACATTATATTTCTAATATTAATTTATGTATAAGTTATGACCCAATTATGTTGAGATCTAAACCTAAAAAGATCCTCAATGTGAATTAAAGTCAAATTATTTACTTAACTCAAGATTATGTAATGTTTATGTCCAGGGCCTTATAGTTGGTATTAGAGGATGGTTTAGAAAAATTTGGAGATTATGATGTTTTCTTAAGAAAGGGATATCATATGATTTTATAATTTGAAATTTTAACATAAGTTTAATGTCTTAGATACCCCTTTTGAGGTTTATATTCTAAAATATTAATTTGACTAGTGGTATTTTCGGTGAAATTCATTTTTGAGGAAATTATGGGTTATTATTTTTTGGGTTGAAAAAACAAGGTATGAAATAAGCTTTAAGGTTAAAACATGTTAATTTTTTGATGATTTTATCTAATTTTAGTAATTTTATAAGAATTATATAGTTTTTGAAAAATAACAACATGTAGACCGTGTGACAACCCATCACATTGGACAAGGCTATAGGAATTGAACCCAAAACCAGAGTATGACATGCCTTTATCACCTACCACAGGCCTACATAAATTCCATGGTTAGTATGACTTATTATTTTTATTTTAATGATTTTATGGAATCTTTCATGTCCTTCAGAACATGTTTTCTAGTTAGGAATCACTACTTCTACGTGGTTTCCATGGGATTTATTTATGGAACTGGAACCATCCAACAGTTCTTTATCCGAAGAGACCTTCATTCCAAAGGCATGCGTTCATTAGTATTAGACCTACGATACTTAGGAACATGAATTCGTCAAGATGATGGGAGGTCGAACTCATCACACCCTTTTGGGGGGAATTATTGCCTACTTCAAGACTCTCTTATAGATTTGAGATATTTTCTTTAATCCTTATTAATTCACCAAGCATAAAATAGGTTTCCCTTGCAATTTGCAATCAATTATTAGCATTTGTGAAATTTATAATAATACATATGTATTCACGGTTCTTCATTAATGGATAAATATGTATGTATTAGAGGTTACCATCAATGTTATCCTCTCATATACTAGTTAGAGATTCTTTTAACTATTGTTATCATAATAGTGGGGTTTTAAGAGACTCAGTGGGGCACTCTAAAATATATTGTCTTATATGGAGATGGAAGTTTGTTTTTGATATTGGGATCATGCCCATAAATGTTCTACCTATGTATCCTTGTGAAAGGAATCACAACACTCATAGTTCGGTGCCACTTAATGGGACACATCATAGCTTTTAAGGTCATGTGATAAAGACTTATCTGTATAGGTTAATGTTATCTAGTAATGAAATATAAGAGGAAGGTGCTTAGTCAATGCTTGGTGTGAGAAATATAGATAAGTTTCCCAAGGATTATGGAAAAAATATGGGTTTCCAAGTTGGATTTGACCCTATTAGGAATATGGACCAAGAAGAACAGGGTTTATTTGAAGTGTGGGGTTTGAGCCTCATAGAGGATTCCTACGTATGTCACTTGGATGGGAATCAAAGCCCACATAGTTCGATGTGTCTCATAAGAGATTTTAGTTATTTTAGAGAAATTATTTTAGGCTTCATTCTTGAAAATTATTTCTATTTTTGGATGTAATGAGATGGATCTCAGGCCTTTGGAAGTCTTCCTACATATCCCAATTATGGTGGGGAATAGAGTTCTCATAGTTCATTTCGATAAGGTGTTTGTGAAAATGTTGTAATCATCAAAAATCTATAAGCCCATGTTAGTCATGCTCGGTGTGAGAAACAAGATGATGTCAAAGATTCATCAAAGGCACACACACTTTTCCTCCTCCACTATTGGAAGAGGACGGGCCTACGATGGAAATGGTGGAAGAGGTCGAGGCGAAGAACCTTCTCTCTATTTACTTTATATTAGACAAGGTTCCAATGTTAGGAAGGAGTGAAAGTGAAATAAGTAGAGAGAAGTAAGACTAAAACCTTATAATTTAAATTTTAGGGGCTTACACTAGGATGGATACTCTAAAATTTTTCTTCGTAGGAGAGGGAGACTTCTCATTTGTTCCATAGGAAAATTAGGAGTGAACTGTACCTTCCCTACAAGAGAACTGAGGTTCCAAGTTTTAGAGATGAGAAGGAGAGGTCATGACCCAAACATTAATCCCCCAAACTAGGAAATTTAGAAAACTATTCCTGGGAGAAATTTCCATGTGACTATAGATATACAAACCCAAATATACTCAATGAATCCTAACCCCATTGCAAAAAAAAGTGGGAAACCTCTAACTGTAGATATATAAACCCAAATAGAAGACACTCTGATGTGCCCTCCCCAAAGGTTTGATAAGTCATGAGATTTTGGTGGAGGTTTCAACATAACCACTTTCCGATAAGGAATCCAACGAATAAAAATTCTTTCCATAAATGGATTTGAATAAGGATTAATTAAAGTCTTGTATAGACTGAAGGGATTAGGGGAATCAAATAAGGTCACCCAAGTTAGTATCAGTCATGTAGGTATGGGCATGCAAGTAGGCTCGAGTGACTTGATATCAATATAAGTGATGAACAACCTGTATGTCAATACTTGTGTGAGACTTGACTCAATACTTCAAGAGTATTCACAGGTTTTCCCAGAAATGGGGTGCTTATGTTCCATTGAGAGGAATTGGTGGTGCACAAGTGTTTCTAATTTAGGGAGGTTGGGAAATTTATGTGCACAAGTTTTATGTATTTCAAACACTAAATAGATTTAATTCCTATGATCCTCCTTTAATTACTCCTCTCTAGGTGTTAAATAGATAACTTGAAAGTTTTGGAAGACTTGGGCGAAGCACTAGGAAGACCAAAGAAACAATTGGTCTTCAGGTAAATTCATCCATACAAATGAAGGCCCCAAGGGTCTATTTATAAGAAAATAAGTGACCTTGGGTAAAATAGTGATTGGGTGTTCAAGTACCTTGAGTGTCTATGGAGCCTCATATTGATTGGGGTGATCCATGTTTCAAGCCTTTGAAAATCTTGATTTTCTTCTTGTATTTTCTACACTTTTTTTCTATGGATTTTCCCTTTCTATTTTTTATGGGTGTAATAGAACGGAGTATCTATAAAATCCCACCCCCCTCAAAATGGGATCCAAAATAAAAATATTATCTTATACTGAGGTAAATTTATGAAAAGGGAAAAAAGTGGTTGATGTGGCGTACATGTGATAGCGTGGAAGGTAATGGGCACACAAGGTGATGGTATGAAATGTGATGGCGTGCAAGGTCATCTTCATCGCTTATATATATTGGATTCTATTTTATGAAACTTACAAATAACTCGGGAAATATATCTCTCGACGTGCAAGTGTTTTTTCTCAGACGCTCATGTCAATCGCACTTCTTTTATATGTTTTTGATTTTCATGCAAAAACTAGGGCTCTATACTTGCATGCCAGATTTATACTTGCACACCAAATCCATGCTTGCGCGCCTTAATTCCTTTGTCAAATTTTCTAAATTCCTTTTTCCAAAACATAAAAAATTAAATTACTTTAAAGATGAATTCTGATCTCTTTTTTAGGTTCAATATCTCCTAAGATAATTGAAACTGCTGATGAATTGGCTAGTAAGAGAATTGATGATATGATGAAGATTGTCGGCCAGGATTACATTGACATCGGTGACACTACTCCCCCATAAATGGAAAATAATCTGAGGAAATATCACTTAAATTTTCCAAGGAGTATTTATTTTCCTTTGTATGGTTATATCCATCTGCAGGATGTCAACTTACCGAACCCAAAGGATTATATTCCACTTTCTTGGTTTCAAGACCATACCAATTTTTCATCTTCCAATATTTCTATTGTGGGCACATATATCAACATGGGGATAGAATCTAAGGCCCATTTCATGCATCACAACTCGTGTGATCCATATTTGATAGCATATACAAACAAGCTATAGACACACTTCTATTCATCTATTTTTCAAGACTCATAGAAAGATAAATCAAAGTTCTGGAAGAAAAGTTGGGACTTCTACCCCGAAAGGGGGTGTTAAAACTGCATGGATGTGGGTGTATTGGGTGCACAAGACATGTACAGAGTTTATAGACTACTTAAATTGTGTTTGGATTTATGAGGCTATACGGTTCGGGGAAAACCGATGTATATAAATATGATTATATTGTTCCATAGTTTCTAAGACGATGGAGTTCAGAGACTAATTCCTTCCATTTGACACAGGGATAAGTAGGCATTAGTTTGTAAGTTATATACAAGAACTATGGAGATCCAATCCTTAGAGATATGTATGATGAGTTTAATATTCCAAAGGTGACATGAAATGACTCAGAAAATACACTATCCTTGTTTCTTGAGTTAATGAAGATATTGTATAAAGTCAAGAAAATGAACACAACAAAGTCCCACACAAGAAGGGATATTCTTCCAAATTTGTGGATGGAAATATTCCTAGCGAAGAATATGGAGAAGTTTCTCACTTGCACTCGTCCAAAAACTTGTCCAACAGAAGAAAAGAGAGGTACACCTGACACCTTCTAGACAATATTAGAGAAAGGAGAGTTTTAAAAGTGGGGGTATAAATTCAATTCCAAAATTCCTGCGAAGACACGTCTTGAAGGTTTCCTATCCATGTGGCTCAGTGTGTATCTGTTAAATGTTCGAGATTCCAAGAGTGGTTTAAGGATAAGAACTTTTTTTATCACACCTACGCTGGCCAAGAAGAGGATGGTGGTATTGGATACCCCTATTTTGAAAAAGATTAATAGGATATTATTTTATATCTATATAGGTAAGTATCCTTTTAGAATTGAAGGACCATTCCAGGTGTTACGAGGGTGAATCACCACTCATTTCATAAATTATGATGTTAAAAGTAGGGTACAAGTCTTTGGAAGTTCGTTCCGACCATTTGTTCAAGATTTCTCTTATATTTCACGTCTGTCTTTGAATGATTATGATAATAAGGTTAGGTTAAGTATGTACAAGTAATTTGATCTTTTATCTTACGGGAATCCTCCAACAGGGAGATTTGTTGATGATGGGATGGCTATTATAGAGCCAAGGGTGTATATGTTAGCTTTCAGGGTTGGCGTATTGGCCACCAGGATTGTTAGGGAAATCATATGTGAGGCCTATGATCCTTATAGATTTGTACGTCAATTCAAATGTCTAGAAAAAATTACAATATATCCTTTAGTTCATGTCGGATTAGAGAAACATCTGATAGAAGCCCGAAAACTATGGTTGCTAACGAATATAGGGAAAACTAGGTTAATATTCAATTTTCCTTCCACATATGAAACAAGAAGAATGAATATCTGGTATGCTGAGAACTGGGTTTCTTCATACCCAGAAGGGGTGTTAAACCATGTTGTCCCTCGAGTAGGGATAAAGAGAGGTAATATGAAGGAACCCAATCATTTGGAAGGTAATTCTTCATCATTAGGGGATGATTCGTTGGAGTAATAAGGTGGAGGTAAAGAGGCTCCAAGATCACTAAAGCAACCTCATGTAAGATATAATCCACCTATTAGGGTCAGGATATCCACACCATCAATATCAACTGAAGATATACTAAGCCGGTCTAGTCTCCATCGTTTAGAAGAGAAATGGGTCCGATTTTCTCATATGCCATTTGTGACTGTAGGAATTGTGAAGAAAATCAAATCTAAAACTGTCGGATACTCTTCCAAACCATCTGGAATGTACTCAAAATATGTACAACCGAAGGTGGTTCAAACATGGAAAAGCCTGCATTGTGATGATGAAACAACGTGGATATATTTATGTGAAGGGTTGTGTATTCTAAGGATAGGGGATCTATGATCTTCTTCTGATATTATTTTATGAATAACCCTAATTAAGTGAGAACTTATATATCAGAATAGAATATGATCATATACGTAATTGATTAATCTATTTCCACCAAAAAATGAGTGAAATAAATGATAGATTGTGGTGCCACTGAGATGAAGAATGGTATGATTTTGTTGATCTTGAAGATGTAAGTTTTAATTTTCTCACATTATTTTTTTTATTTTTTATTTGAATTTAGTCAAATCATTTTTACTCAGAGGAAATATCATTTTAACTTGTAGTTGGCTAAAGGAAAATCGACTAAATTTCTATCACCACAATATAGCCCTGGTGGTACTACACTTGGTGTTATTGGATCACCCTATGAATCGGGAGAGATATCCCCAGGACAATAGGCCATAGAGGATGAAATAGAAAGTGGACAACAGTCTCCAATACCAATTTTTGGAGATGATGATGCAAGTTTTCGAAGAAGGTGAATAAATAGAAACATAGAAGAAAAAAACTGTGGTTAAACGTTTTCTCAGTAGTGGTAATCATTCCTGACAACATTAATTTTAGCTTTATTCATAGAAATTGTTTAAAATTATTGAAACTATAGTAGATTATTATGTTTATTCTCTTAGTGAAATCACTAACGAGCCTCGAGGAACCATAGAGGGTTCTTACAAAAAAAACACAAATTTCTACCAACCCAATAATTCTTTTGACTGAAGAGAAATTTTGGAAAATGGAACCAAAATCTGTTCCCGGTGTTTCTCCTATTCAAGCTACCATGAGAGAGGAGAGCTATATTAAATCAGAAGTGTTTCATTAAAAAATAAGTGTGACAACAACTGACTTCCACTATGTGATACTTTAGGTTCATCGTATGCACTAAAAAAATCCTCTAACAAATTATGCTCACCCCATAACTATTAATGAGGAAGATGTACGGGGTCAAAAGTTATTAGAGGAGGGTTTCAAAAAAACCACTCCAAGTGCTCCCATGGGTGAGACTAACTTGGGATCTAGGATATCATTGGATGCTTTGATGAATTTTGGCATGTCTTTTGAAGAAAAATTAGAACACGTTAATATGCCAAATACATTATAAGATTTTCAAGTTCCTTATATTGAACAAAATGGATGTGATTTTTTATTTTTTATCTTATTAATATTCTTATGATTTATTTTCCAAGCTTGATCGGTTAAAATATGCAGTTCCATCTAAAGAAGATGCTTGAATGATGATTCTTGAAGGAAGCGTCAACATCACCATCAATCCCACCATTACAGAGAAGTTAGATCAGGTGAATCTTGAGACAGAAAATCCTCTTAAGATTCATTCATAAGATCCTGAGCATGTTAAAGAAAGTAGTCCCCACCAAAATATGCCAACCAAAACTGTTGAGGCTGAGAATATTGGGGAGGATTATTCTCCAGATGTCAACCTATTATTAGGTAAGGGTAACCGATATTATGATTTTTTCACTCCTATTGTCCTTTTGAAACTGATTATAACCATAATTTTTAATTCACCATATAGGATTATCAACTTCAGTGGCTAGTTATGGAGGTTAAGATTCTGCATCAGATCAAATAGTATTAGTAATTAAAGCAATCACTGTCATGTAAGAAGTATAATAGTTCACTTCTTTAGGTGCATTAATCTCATAATATGTTCCTCCTTACGATAATGATTCTGAATTAGACTCAGAACTACAAAATTCTCTTCATATTTCATGTCTCTAGGCATTGTAGAACATATGAAAGATAATATCTAAAATTCCCCTTGAGGAACTAACCTCACAAATTCCACTCCTTTCATCTCTGTTCATAATAGTAGGATTTAAAAGTTTTGAATAACATAAAATTCATACTAAAGTGAAATTGATTATTAAAAAAGGGAGTAAGAGCATAAACTTCGACAAGATATGGTAAAAACTAGACTATCGACCAAAACTGATGAATTCGAAGCAAAATTATCCCAAGCTAAGATCAATCATAAAAAAAAGATAAAATAACTCAAGAAGAAAATTAAAGAAAATACTATTCAGCAGCTGATTCTTCAACAAGAGTTAGATATTGTTACATGGGAGCTTTTTTAACTTCATGATTCATTAGGATAAGTCCGAAAAGATAGTGAAAAATCCATTAAAGATGATAAATAAGCACATCATCATGCTTAAGTAATGAGACTGGTCAACTAACCGAACTTTAATGGGAATATTATGGGACTCAATAGGCCATTAATCAAGTGAGAAGTTATGTAGAAACCCTATTGGTATTTATAACAGAGATACTCTTGTTTTGGATGCTCCTATGTGGATTTTTTTACTCATAAATGGAAACATTTTTTTAATCATATGTGTCTTCATATTTTCTCTTTTTTTACCTAATCCAATGGGCCTAGTAAGAATAGTTTTATTTTAACTAGGGTTATATAGACAACCCCACAATCTTTGTATATTTTTCCTTTTTATTTCTCCATATTCCCTAAAACCTATAAAATGTAAGTCTAGAGAGATGAGACTTTGACTTTTGTCCAGAGTTCCCTTTACAAGTTTATAATCTGGTGAGTACCATGTCTCTTATTATTTGGAAATTTAGAGTCATGCATTTTAGACTAATAAGGCTTGTGTTTAAGGTCGAATATATTTGACCATAAATTTTAAAATTATATCCCAAACAAGGCTCAGTGGCTAAGAATTACTCTAATATTCCTTAAATACTTCTAAGGGGAATCTCGAGTCATGATTTATTTTATGGTCACCAAATCTAAAACTTGTGTAAATATAAAGGTGGTCTTTTCCAAGAATGAGGTTACCATTATTTGATAAACCCATTATAGGGGTTGTATTATGCAGGGCCAACTAGGGAATATGCTACATAGTGAAACAGTGTCATCTTTTGATTTACAAGCCTTCTATGTAGGAAAATTTTATGCTAGGCCATTGGGGGCATGTACTGCATATTCAAGAAAACAATATCTTATGAATTTAACAATTTTTATTGATATACAATAGAAAATAATATTTGGGTGACTTAAGACCACAATGGGTAGTTTTTCCAAGGAAATGGATTTTAAGAATAAAAAGTTATCTATGCCAATATATATGATGAATTGGAAAACCACTTATCCACAAATTTAGTGAGTGAGGAATGGTTAAAATTTTTTAAAAAGGGGATTTTTGATGTCATGTTGTGCAGTTTTAGGTTATGCAGTGAGGACATTATATTGTGCAGTTTTAAGTCCTGCATTACGGACATTATACTGTATAGTTTCAAGTCATGCAGTGAGGACATTGGGTGCCTTTAATTTAAGGTCTTTTAGCTTTGACCAAATATTTAAGACACTCCAATTTCTTGATAATTTATTTTAAAACATACCATCGTGTTCATGTATGGAACGAAATAAGTGTAAACTGTGATTTGGAAATTTCTGGATCTGAAGAATGATATGGGAAAAGGGCTAAAGGCATTAGAGAAATTATTTTCTAAGAACTAAGTTACCAGTATTTGACAAAACCGTTATGGGGGTAATATTATGTATGTCCAACTTGGGAATATGATGTATAACCAAACAGTTGTATCTTTTTACTGATAGGCATGTTATGTAGGAAAATTTTATTCAAGGCCATTGGGGAATGTATTGCATAGTAAGAAAAAAGAGGTCTGAGAAATTTGAAATTCTATTGCTGAAATCCGAAGAAAGTTCATAGATATTAAGATTTTACACAACACAGATTTAGGTTTACAAAGAAAGGTTCTTGAATACAAAAATATTTTTTCCAATCATGATTTCCAAAAAATCTTAGTAATATTATTCCTACAAAGGTCTGACCCAAACGTAAGAAGTACGACATCTATAGTTTTAGGTCATATAGCTAGGATCAAAATATAATAGAAATAATAGATGATATATAGGTAAATGATCCATGTTTATTTCATTATGATTTAAACACATGAAGTGGTAAATGTGTAAACTATCTTATTGAAGTCCTTTAAATCGAGGGAAAGTTAAGGGGACAAATATAAATGGATGATTGTTTTAATATACAGATTCTTGTGTATTATCATCAAAGTTTGAAGGGGAAAAAAGAAACATTAACCATGAATGAAGTTACCATTATTTGATGAACTCCTTATGAGGGTTGTATTATGTAGGGCCAATTGGGGCATATACTAGATATCCAAACAGTGGAATCTTTTGACTGATAGACCCCATATGTAGGAAACTTATGCAAGGCCACCTAGGGAATATAATTCATAGTCAGGAAAAAGAGTTCTCATATTTCAGAAAATTTTCCACCAAACCATAAGAAAGGTTGTGAAGATCTGAAACCATTCATGATTAAGAATCTGAAATATAAAAGGGGTAATGGTCAATGTATATGAGAAATATTTGAATCAATATTGGCCATGAGTTTGGAGTCCCTTATATAAACATGACTCATATGTAAAATGGGGATATTTTTTGTTCCTTTACTAGGATCTATAATGAGAGGAACCAAAATGAGGAATCCAACATATATATTGTTAATTATATGTGAAATAGAGAGAAAAAAATTTATCTCATGGATGGGACTTGGAACTATGACCTAGTTTTCACTACATGTCTCAATGGGATTAGAATATAGTCATACGTAGTTCTTCGGGTAATTTTCAGTTTAATTTCGTGAAACAAGGACATTATGTTGTGCAGTTAAGAGTCACGTAGCGAGGACATGAAGTGATTCTGACGTGAAAAAAGAATATTGTAGCCGGACTAAGGAATTAGACCCAGGTGTCACTATATATCTCATATGGTTGAGAATCAAGACACATGTAGTTCTTGAAATAATCATTTCCCACACCAATTGAGATTCATGTGAGAGACAGGGGCTTTTAACACATTCCGTAAGAATGGTTAATCTTAAGAAAAAAATGGAATAAAGATCAAACTGTGTATCCTGAAAGAGCACTCTGTATAGATATAGTTCATATACAGGAGGAAAAATGGGAAATAATTTTTTTGTGGTTACAGATGGGACCAAGAATAGAGATCTAGGTGTCTCTACATATCCCATTATAATTAGAATGAATCTATAAGAAGTTCTTGAAATGAGGTCTCTATAGAGATCTGATTCAAAAATTGGTTGAAATGAAACTCATGTGCCACTAAGGAGTAGAAATGATGTAAGTGTTGCTTTTTCATGGAATATATTAATGTAAAATAAATATGATGTTAACCATATAGTTTAATGTCATGTAGGAAGGAAAAATGATGTCATGTAGTTTAATGTCATGCGACAAATAAAAAGATGATATACATTTGAATGTCGTCAAGTGTGGACGCATATGTTTGTTATATAATTTAATGACTTGAAACTAGGAATTTGTCCTATGCAGTTTAGATTCATGCAATGGGGAAATTTGATGTGAAATTGCACAATGTAACTATTCAAGAATCTTGAATTGGTTGGTGTTACAATAAGTTCTCCATCCATTGAGATTAGGGAATAATCTCCAATAGATAAGACCTTATGTACAGAGTAAGGTCCTTCCCACTTTGGATCCTGTTTTTGAGGCGTCTTTCCTACTATCATTGTATTCATGAGGACTAATACCAATTCTCTTTGAAGAAATGAGGAGAGGAAAACTTTGTTGTTAAAATCTCGTGTTATTATTTTCCGGTAGACTTCAAAATGATGCAAAGTACACAATCTATTTTCATATAATCATTCTAGCTCATAAAATCACTTTTGAGACTATTCGTTTGTAGATAACTGATCACAGATTGCAACTCGGAGTAAAGGAAATTGTAATGCCCTGACCCTAGTTACCCAGAGTCGGTGCATTATTACATAACATTGGCATGATATAAGGAATCATGTCCCGAAAGACCGATCAGTTTAGTATCCTTGGAAGTACTAGATACATTCATATGTTTTACATTAAATCATGAAATATAAACATCCAAAACATTTCCCCCCCTTTTTTAACATACTTATATAATTTGACTATCCCTGCATGTCAACCATAAAACACTTCTTCACATCCGGGAAAAAATAAAACATAGAAAGGGGTGAGCCCCGATGCTCAGTAAGGATAACAATATAATGGAAACTTTCATAAATAAGCATAAAATTTTAAGGAAATGTATAATCCTAAAACAAAAGGTTTTTAAACTTAAACGTTAGCATATTATGGAAAAGATAAAATCAAATAATTTCATTTACTTATTCACATGGATATTCAACTAGTCAAATAATCACATCCAATATCAATAGCCACTTTCATAATGATGGAATGCATAATTCCAGACTTCATAACCACATAGTCAATGCCTTGTTCCAAAAATACAAATAAGATTTTGTCAAGGTCTTTTTCAAAGAAACTATTTTGTCTCATGAGACCTACCGATGCATCAAGGAGCTATAGCAGGCTTCACCCATCACTTACTAAGTCTAATGCATTTCTCATATGAAAAGGTTTAAACATAACATAAACATTCATATTGAAACTAGCATACGAAATTTCAATACATTATTTATATTCCATGAATGGTATAAAAATAACACATCCATAATAAAATATATCACAAAACCTTCAATACAGTACGAAAGATTTTTATCATAATAAATCAACTTCAAACAGGTTTAAAATCCATCAAAGAATGTGGACATAAATGAAATCAAAACTTTTTGAGAGAAATATCTCTTTCGATTTTGAAATCATTTATAAGTCATGTAATTATAAAAAGAAAAAATTTATTTTGAAAATATTCTTATAATATTGTAAGGGAAGCTTCGACAATGTTGTAACGGAGAAAAATAGCAACACCCACCGTATAAGTTAAAAAAAGACATTCTTACCTTAATCTTGTTGAAAATTTCATAAAGTACCTTATTTGTAAAATGACGGAAAGATTTCTTTCAAAAAATATATGGTAAACTAAGGGTATAAATGAATTTAACCCATTGTCTAGTAAATAGTAAAAATGTTTTGAAATACATTTTTAATGAAACACAGATGTTGATGATAAAGAGGTCCCAGTAGATACTTACGTAAAAAAACCTCAGAGAATGAAGAGATTGTGAAATCGACCCTTACCTTGTACTTTTCCTTAGACTATGGTATGTTAAATTCCTGTATAATAGTTAAAACATTGTTATTAAATTATACTTTAACTATATACATAAGTATTATATCGTATATGATCCTCTAATATTGCTTTGTTGATAATATTTTTGCAGTATCATCGTTTCGGGTATTAACTGATCTATTTTCCTTTATATGCTCAATTACGTAAGCCATGTTTGTTATGGATAAAATGAATTTCATTCATATCCAGAGTTATATTAAGTTCTTAAACGTTATTTTTAATCCTAAAATTAATTTTATTCTTGAATGATTACGATGGAGAATTAATCTCATCGTGTTTGTGGAGACGGTTATCCCTGCGTACGCACGAGTGACAATATCTATATATTGATGGTAAAATTGTATGTAATTGGATGGTATATCATATATACAGAATAATTAACATGTTATATTTATTATTTACATCAGTTATACTCATTATTATACCATCCAAATAATGAAGCGTTTGAATAACAAACTACACCACAACGTGGAGACGGTAAGCCTTACGTACGCACATATGGTAACTTTTTCATTCATATGATGGATAGAATAATAAAAATATTTGTAACATTTTTATAATAACATCAAAGTATAAATAAGATACTGTATTTATTGTTTTATAATGTCAACAATAAATAAAGAGAAAGTGGAAGAAAAAAGAACTTGAAAGAGGGTGGTGAAATATTTACCTCTTCTTCGGGTTCTTCCTTTTGATTTGATCAAAAGGGATCCATAGGTTGGATTTATGAATAAAGTAAGGCCTCTAGGATAAATGGAGGAAGTTTGGGAGGATATTTTGGTCGGTTTTGGCCAATACAAATGGCTTTGGAGGTGTGAAATTAAGAGAAGGGAAACTATAATTTTATAAGAGAGGTGAGGGTAACTTTAAGAAAAACTTGAAATATTATTTTATAGTAAAATAATTTTCGGTTTCTAATGGCTAAAAAATGAATTATTTCGAAGATATGGTGGGGATGGGTCTAAAACCTCTCAACTAATAGGTTTTAGACAGATTTAGGTCACCATATTAACCTTATCTTTTAGATTTAACTCTTAGTTAAATAGTATGACATTTACCATGTATCTTTGTATTTTTATATTATATGGTTAATAAAATTACAATAATAATCCAGAAGAACCCCATGTGGTTCATTATTAATATATAATACCTTATATAAGTCATTTTTTCTGAACCTTTTATTTTTATGAATAATATATCAATAAATAATATAGTATTTGTTTTAAAAACTCAATTATGTCACGTTTGACACTATTTAGTATTTGGTTTTTGTTAAAATCATAACAACATGATTACTTAGAACATAAATTATTTAATCCACCCTAAAATTTCATATTAAAATAGAAAATTATTGGAATATATCAAAAGTCTCAAATTACATTTATTTGGATATTTATAATATCAATTATTTTAATCTTTCATTAATAAGGTCATTATTGCATCATCATTGTGTCATAAATAAATTATATTATTTAAAGTTAAAAATTATAAATGAAATATCATTATATAGGAAATATTTTTATCATTATAATGAATATTTATAGTGGAATCTATCTTATGTATAACCTTATATTAAAAATGTTTTAGTTGTTAAACTTTGAATTTAACTCTTTTAACTCTTCTTTAAATAAAATACTAATAAATGTCCTAATCTAATCCAAGTGAACCAAATGGGATCATATTTTATATCTAAGGTTGTTTTTGGTCTAATTACACTTATAAAATATACTTATAACATGTGTTAGAATAATTATAATATCATTTTTACCCTTAATTACCCTATAAAAGTTTAACCGTGGTAAATAAAAGTAAAAAGTTACTATTCACCAAAAATTATTTTCATCTTATTGAACCACATTTTACATACTTATATTAACTGTGTCTCAAAGATTTTTGAAATTCAACTCACAGAAGCGGTAAAATTATGTTTTATGCAAATTTGAAAATGCTTCTAGAAGGTGTGTAAAATACGATTAAAAGTTCAATAAAATTTTATATATCTAAACTTATTATAAAATGAATCCAATGAATTTAATTGAACATATATTGTTATTATGTATCTATTTTGACCTAAAATAAATTAAAATAAAATAACTAATTATTTAAATAAAAAATTCAGTTTTAAATAATAATGTAGTGTTTTTCACTATTCATCAAAAATTGAAAGTTTTCAGAAAAATACCCAATATTCACCTGAAGCTAATTTTGATATTCCGAATCCAAAAATGAAGTCTATTTTGAAAAATAAAATTTATAAAATTTTAAAAAGTGGGTATTACTATTCATAACGGCTACTTTGATTGGTCTTGGTGTGTTAAAACTCAAGGTTGCGTACAAGGCAAGCTTCTGCATTCTTCAAAGTGAAACGTACCGTGGAAGCTTGTGGTGTTACAGAAGTTGAATTTAAATTGGAAATACTAATTTAGTTTGATACACCAATGAATATGGAGCTGCCTATGTGGTAGTATAAGTAGTAGTTTGATAAGCCCATAAAGCATGCAAAAGTTTATCATGCCAATATTTCTTATCTTTATCCACCATTTTATGGAGTATATTTGATAGGGTATAATTGAAATCCTCTATCTATCCGTTGTTGGCTGCATTAAAGTGAGATGAATGGTTTTATTCGATATTATTCTCATGATATAACTTATTTACCTCAACAGAATAGTAATTGGTGTTGTTTTCCATCAATATAGTATGAGGGACACAAAATATGGTGATGATATTAGCTTTAAAAAATCTAAAAATGATTTTTGATCTGACTTCTTTGAGAGGTATTACCTAAACCCATTTGGAGAAGAAATTTGTATCAATAAGAATATACTTAAACTGCTTAGTCGTAGTTGGAGCATAAGGTCCTACTACATCTATTCCCCCTATAGAATATGTCCAGTAGTATTTAGTTGTGTGTAGTAACTCCAAGGATTTATGAATTAAGTTGGAATGCACTTAGTAGGGATGACATTTCTTGGTGAAATCCGTGAAATCCTACACCATTGAAGTCTAGAAGTATCCAAGCCTTCGGATTTGATCAGAAAGCCTATGCCAAGACTGGGGAGCACCATAAGCTCTTGCATGTACTTATTTCATGACAATTATAGTTTCTTATCCATCAATACACATGAGGGGGACCCCATTAAAGCCTCATTTGTAAAGGATCTTCTAGTGCTCTGGGATATCATAATGGGTGAAATTGGCCACTCATCATTGGATCTGTTCTTTTTTAGCTCTATCTGGTAGAAGTACTTCATTTTGACGATATTCCATGATAGGTGTCATCCATTCTGTAGTATGACCATACAGATCAAAAATAGGATTGGTTTCATTAATTTCCTCCATTATAATTTGAATGAAAGGTGAAACCACATGAATATGGGAAATAATGATGATTTTCTAATCCCGATTTGGATCTTCCAAGGTCGTGGATGCATTAGCCAATGCATCATCTTGGACATTTTATGATCACGAGACATAAGACAATGTTGGCTCTATGGGGAATTCAGTCATTAATCCTTTAACATAATCACACAAAGGTATTAACTCTTCATTTCTGATAGAATAATCCCTATTGATCTATTTGGTTACTAACTCTAAATCACATTTCACTTTTAGGTGGTTTACTTGTACCTAGAGTGCCAATTCCAGGCCTTCAATGAGATATTGATACTCTGCCTCATTATTGGTACTACATTTTGATAACATAAAGGAATATGGCAACACTACTTTTTCTGGAGAAATAAGTACAATTACAAACCTAAGTTTTTTGAGTTTAGGGTTTTCAATTATCTTCCCCATTGGGCTTCTGGAAGCACCATCAAATTACATTTCCCATGTTTGGGGACTGTCTTGAATAGATAATATTTTTTCATCAGGGTGATCAGTATTCAATGATTTATCTTCGGCAGATGGATGTTCAGCAAATAAATATTCCGTGTCTTGGCCTTTTATTTCTTTATAAGGAACAAATCGGATGTCGAACTGTTTCAAAATAACTACCCACCATGCCAAACTTATTGTAAGCATAGAGAAAATAAGGATAAATTTTAGTGGGTTATTGCGAGTTACCAAGTGAACATCGTGATGTTGCAGGTAGCACCTCAACTTCTAAACTGAAAATATTAATGCCAGGTAGCACTTATCAAGACATTAATATTGAGTCTTTGTGTCAATAATTGTTTGAATAAAATAATAATGGCTATTTTCATTCCCAGCATCATTCTTTTGGGAAAGTAAGGAACCTAGTGATCGCTCTAAAGCTATCACATAGAGAATAAGTGTATTTTCTTCAACAGGTGTAATTTACACTGGTGGACTCAAAAGATATTTCGTGAAGTTATAAAATGACTCATGGAAGTCTTTGGTCCATTGATATGTAACTCCCATTTTCATTAATCTAGTGAACGGTAAACACATGCCTACTAAATTGGCGATAAAGCACCGTGTTTAGGCCAAGTGTTCTTATAATCCTCTTAATTCCTTAAAATTACGAGGAGGTGACATGCTATGTATATCTTTTTTATTCTCAGGATCAACTTACATGCCATTATGGCATATAATGAAGCCAATTAATTTTCTTGAGGTAACCCCAAAATAACATTGAAAGGGATTCATATTTAAATTATGTTGTTGAAGTTTACTTAATATTGCCTCTAGATCGGTTAAGTGATTGTAACGTTGTCTAAATTTAACCACAAGATCATCCACATAACATTCAAAAAAATGTTCCTTGGAAGGGTTTGAAGATACGGTGCATGGAATGTTGATACGTTTCACCTATATTATTTAAGCCAAAGGGAATTACTCGATTACAAAACACACCTTGAGGGGCTCTGAAGGCTATAGACTCCTCATCCTTTGGGGCCATTAGGATTTCATTATTCCTATATTATCCATCCATGAAGGTGAGATCTTCATAACCGGCTATTGTATCAATCAAAATTATGTGATTGGAACTAGGAAGTAATCTTTGGGACAATTCCGGTTAAGATCTATGAAGTCAATACACACTCTTATTTTACCATTTTTCTTTTTCACTAGGATAATGTTGGCTAGCCATTTGGGATATTGCACCTTCCTGACAAAGTTAGCTTTGATAATCTTGTCGACTTCAGCTTCAATTTTAGAGGAATGAGTTGGGTGTGTTCTTCTTGTTCCCAGCTTAAATCCTCAATAATCTTCTGGAAAACCCAAATGATGAGTGGCCACATCAAGATTAAGGCCTTGAAATTCTATATAGTTCCAAAAAAATATATCTCAATGTTTCTTTATGAATTAAGTATACACCTCCTGCTCTTCAGATGTCATGGAAGGACTAATTAGAGTGCGATGTTGATCTTATTCTATACTCAGATTTACTTCTCTGATCTCATCCACAGTTTTGGAGATTCCTTTTTCAAATGATGGAGGAGAATCCTTGAGATATTATTCTTCTTCTTCCTTACATGTCACTTCTTCTGTTTCTACTTGCAGATTAGGTGAGAAATAAAAACATTCAAAGCTAGGTGAGGAGTCAGTATTTGGACATCCTAAAGAAGAGGAAACCATTTCTGACACTTCTAATTATGAAGGGTATTATCATAGTATTGAAGAGATAATTATGGATTGGGAGTCAACATCCTCATATTCATTTATTACAACAACAACTTATTCTATCCTAATTGATGAAGAATAGACTTTCAGAAGTTTGGTGGATGAAATGAAGACATATCTATTTAATCTTTCAACACTTCATGGTAGATCAATAATTTATTCAACTTCGTTTGACTCGATTTCCAAAATTTTCATTATGGAAGTCACTGGATAGGTGCTTGGATTTGAGTCTATCCTTTCAATTTTATTGATAGGCAACACAAAATATATACCCAAGTGCTATAATAGGTTAGCTAGGATATTTTCCAGGTGATTTTGATCATTGATTCTTGCTACATCTTTTATCACAGGCCTCATTCCCTTTGTGTTATAGAATTCTACCTAAATATACTAAGATTGACTTGTTTGGAATGGATCTATGTTGCAATAAAATGTCCCAATTGGACCATTGAAGCAATTATTGAGACATTAGTGATATGAAAAAGGAATGGTTTCATGTTCATGTAATTAAGGCCTTCAAAGAAGAATTATGAAGGCTCTGTCTTGATGGACAACCACGAAGTATGAATTAGAGAAAAGATCCCCAAACAGAGTTCTAAGTGTAATCTCCCCTGGAGTTTCTTGTTCATTCTTGTCATAACCTTTTAACATCAAAGTGGAATGAGATAAGTCAGATTCAGTGAGACCCAATCGATGAGTGTACGAATGGGAATTAGGTTCACTCCTGATCCATTATCAATAAAGCCTTTTCATATGTATTTATCATTAACCCTTCCAGATAGGTACAAGGGCCTGATGTTTCCATGTTCAACATGATCCTCATATTCATCTGTGAAAGATATTACTGCATGAAATTCTTCAAGATCATTCTCTATACGATAAATCTCAGCAGTAACAAATTCAATTTCAAACTCTTGAGGACTTGACAAAGCCTCAATAAGTGATTCTAAAAGATCTTTTGATAGATTCAAGGAATCCATGATTGAAAACTTGGCTAGTAATTGGGTTATTTTTTCAAAACATCATAAGTTTGGTCCAAAGGTCTACGTTTTCCAACATGAAGATTTGGTTTTTCAGGAACCTTGTAAGTTGATGATACTGACATATATGTACCAAGTGTTGGGGTATAAGTTGTAAATAATTTTGATTTTGGTAGATTATATGGACTAGGTCTATCTACTTGCTGGTAATATGGTGGTGTAACCTATAATTAGTCCTCCAATATAATTATGTTAGGACTGATCTTGTCATGTGTGGGAAAATTTCATTGTTCTTTTTGAACCTGCTAAAAGTCTCTCCCACAAGTTTCTACCACATAAATAGTTTGGGTAGGGGTAGAGTTAAACTATTGGTTTCTAGCATATCCATATCTTCCCATCTATCCTTGAACTTGGATTCTACCTCTAGTTCCCTAGTCAGGTACAAGGAATTCAAGATCATCATAACTAGAATCATTATTCACATAAGGATATGTTAAGTTGATAATGTTCATGGAACTGGAGATAAATTCATCATCTAATGAATATTTTTCTTGATAGGTCAGTTTTGGTTGTGTCGTTTGGTGGGGCGGTGCTCGTGCTTTTGAGACAGATGGAATGAAATTTTCCAAATTCAAGGATAACTTTGGCCTTGTAACAAGCTCATTCTCTTCTAATTATTGTTTATCTTTTTGATCATGTCGCTTCTTTGAGGATTGGCCTTTAGAGGACTGATTTTTGGTGAAGATGGATTTTCTAAAGTAGAAGTGGTAGAAAACACAGTCAGTCATTCCAACTGTGTTGGTAGAGTGGCATGATTTCAGTTGATCATTTTCTTGATCATATAATAATCTTACTTCTGTGCATTTTTTCTTTTGACTTCCTACCATTCTCCTTATTTCTCTTAATAATTAGTAGTAACACATGCTACATGGGATGATGAACTTTTTAGTTTCACTTGTCTAGAGTCTACCATTTTTTTGCAGGAGATCTTTGAAAACAAAACACTCCTAAATAGGATGCCCCAACATTTTATAAAAGGGAAAATAATTTTGGAGATCTTCATCCCCTTCTTTATTTTGTTTCTTTAGCCCTGGAAGTTGAACCAAATTGTCTTCCAAGGATGAAATGAAGTAACTGAGAACCTGTTCATTTAAAAAAAAATTGTTCTTTAAATCCTCAAAATGTATTTGTCTTTGATCTTTTTGATCATATTGACGAGGCGGTCATTACTATTGACACTTTGGAGGTTTTCCCCTTCTATATTATGATTGTTTTAAAGTAGAAGTAAGTACAGGTGCTGGTTTGAGTGTGACTGTAACAGCTTCTTCTTTCCCTATTCTCCTTCCCAGAGCTGATGGAATTCCATGAGATTTAGCTTTGGTTTCTACAATGTAATCCTCCACTTGTTGGCCAATTTAAGAAAGGTCTCAAAAACCCTCCTATGTATTTTAGAAGGATTAGTGGTGTGCATAACTCATCATATAGATTTGTCACACAAATTGACAACAACTTTTCATGAGGGAGTTCTATATTTAAGGAATATGTTAATCCTTTCCATCGAGTAATGAAATTTGAAAATCTTTCATTCCCTCTTTTTTTTCAATTTGTAAGATCAAAAATTGTTTTCTTGGGAAATGTTGAGCTAAATTCGAGAAGGAATTTATGATGGAGGTATTCTCATCCAGTAGTTGATCGAGACTGTAAACTTGTATACTAGACAAAGGCTTGCCCTTGTAATGACTACACAAAGCATCTGAGCTTTAATGATTCATGTTGTTGACTGGTCTCCATCATGGGATCACAACAAGAAACAAAATATGTTAAGTAATGCTCCTAATCTCCCGAAACATTGGAGATTGGAAATATAGTATTCAAATAGTTTGGTGGGTGGGGGATTAAATCCACCCATTTAGGGTAAGATTTATTTCTTGGTTGTACTGGTGCTAGTCATTCTCCATAGTTTCCAATAGAGTTTTTAATGCCTCAATTGTGCTCATAGGAATTTGGGGAATATTTTGATGACTTACAACCTGTACAGGTACAGTAATTAGAGCTTGAACTGGCACGAAGACTGGAAAAACCACTAGTGGTGGTGCTACTGGTATTTTTCTTGGATAACCCATAGGGATAGGCATATAAGGATGTGTTTGATCATGTCCTACCAATGTACTCAATATAGGTAATTCATTATTTTCATCTGTAGTTACAACAAACCATATTTTCTGAGGAGTTCTTATAGGATTTGAAAGTTAAGGGTCTTCTTGGGGAGCATGTTTGACAAAAATGGTACTTCAAAGTAACTCTTCATTGTGTATTTTCAACTCCTTAACATCCTCTTCTTACTGGGAAAATCTTTATTTATGAGAAATAGATTGTCCTTATCCATTGGAAAAGTGAGGCATTATCTGACTTTTACCTTTCCCCTTGTTATATGCCTTTTGAAGGGGTGGGAGTTGGTTACTTGAGGGAATACCTAGATTTTAGGTATGCCTTTTATTTTGAGTATTCACACGTCTTTAATTTTCTTTAGTGTGTACCATATTATGGATAATAAATTCATCCTCCCACTCCCTTGAACTATACTCATTCTCTGGATGATCTTCCATAGCGGTATTAATGAAATTTACTGATTCATAATGAATTGATGGAATTCTGTCAGTATCTTTGAAATATATTCTACTCTTGTATCATCTATGAGACTTTGTTCTCCAATATGCTGAATTTTTGGGAACTTTATGACAAAAATTAACCTAAAGGAAATCCTTAGATAGTTCATTTATGCATTCACTTTTTTTCTTCTTCCCTAATCAAGAGAAAACTGACTTCTTTTAAGGAAGGGATTTTAGATGTGAAAAATCTCCCAGCCCTACAAGCTGGGGCTATTCCTGTTATTCTTCTTACAACCTTTAAACACTGTTTATTGAATTTGAATATATAGTTAAATAGGCCCTCTGTCCTGTAGTATGGGGTGGCTCTTGAAATATTATAACTGAGATTAACACAACTGCTCTTTCGATTTTGTGAATTTTGGTCTGAACATTGGTTGGGTGCATTATCCAGCAACCAAGTAAATTTCTTGTTTTGGAAGTCCGCTACGCTATTTCAAAAAAATTCATAATATTATGACTAAAATACCTTAAACTAGAGGTCTACATAATGTTATCAGATGCTTGATTCAATAGTATCTCAATAGCTTGCTCTCTTTGGTCCTGACACTGATGAGAGCTAGTCAATTACTGTTCTTGAGCATAAATTTGATTAAACATAAAATATATTTATTGTATCTGGTCATGGGATATAACATTGCATGAGAACACTTTTTATGGTCTTTGCTAATTTTGGAGAATAGTTAAATTCAATGCTCTATGTGCACCACATCCTCTGATATGAACACTAGATGGGGTATCAGTAATTAACTAGTGTAGCCTCTTTAGTGTATTGAGGCATGCACGCTAAAGGGTTCCCTTCTATTTCTCAACCTTTAGATGTCAAGAAACTAAGAGATAAGCCAATTTAATTTGGTGTTTCCACCATTCTATTGACTTTACAGAACTTTGATATTCATCATATGGTAATACTTTGGCTTTTAGATGATGATGAGTTTTCCATATGTTGAGGAGAACATCCTGAATGCAATCTTCTACCATCAATTCTAGAATGTTGTAATGAGAGGTTTCCAAAGGCCAGAACATGACTGGTATTTCACCTTTAGCCAATTCTTTTCACATATTTAATATATCTTCATCCTCTCTTGCTAGATATTTCTCAACATGGTCCAACTAGAGTAGACAGTTCTCAATTGTTTTATTACAAAAAATGGAATCAATTACTTTTTTCTCTACTATATTAGAAATAAAATGGCCCAAGGGAGGTTCATAGAAGTACTTCCACCTTAGGATGTCTTCTGGTTCAGAAAGTATTTCACTTCTTTGTGAAAAGGTCTCAGACATTACTAGACTTATATTGGAAAGTGCCTTGAGATAATAAGACTTTCTCAATACTACATTATCAATTAGAGAATTATCTTGACAATGGGAAACAATACTGCGTAGAGAACATTCGTAGTGAATGACATCATGTGGAGGACCACCATGGTAGATTATAGAAAGGGATAAATCCTTTTTCTCCTTGGTTTTCTAGACACACTGAGTGTTTCTGTGGATCTCATCCAGAGATAAGATCTCTATATTGACCGAAGATTCATGAAGCAATCCTTTATGACGAAGTGTCCGATGGGGAAATTCATAATTACTACTACTACTCCCATAATTTAGTAATGGGAGAGTAGGATCTTGAGTTGCAATAGATTAATGTCTAAGGACTTCAAGAACTACAACATTAAGAGGAGCCAAATCAAAGACTGGCACTTGATATTCCAATTTTTTTTGTGAGACTTATTCTTAGATGCTCTTTTACATGTAGTTGGGGCCACTTTATGGAAGAATTGGTTATCATGGGTAGGTGTATGTGCTTTCCTTGGAGTGGTCATCAGAATGTGCTGATTATCTCCAATTAGAAAGGTTGTATGTTCCTGTTCTAGTTGTCTATATGATATGGGTGAGTATGCCCCATAACCCTTCTGGACTAGAACACATGTATGTATATGCTCAGGGATGGCATGCTTTTGAGTCATCTCAAGTGTGGGGATATAATTATGTATTTTTTACTCTGGTACTGCTGAAGTTGTTGTTATGATATTCTGACATGCTTCTAGAATATGGGAATGAATTTCTGTATGCCCTTTCACCATTTCTAAAATATATTTGGTGACATCAGTAGCTGAAACAAGAATATGCGTCCATTCTATATCTGGAGTAGGTGAATATACCTACTCATGTCCTCTCTTTCCTGTCAGTGGATACTGACAGTACTCGTGTATGGGGGCAGAGAGTCGAGTCTGCCCAAGTTTTTTCATTGAAGCATTCTGACTGACTTCTCCGGGTGCTGTCAAATGAGACTGATGGAAGGATTGATGAATGCTGACAGGAATATGTTCCTATTAGCTATTTTCTGAAAATCATGGTTGATGGATTTCTCTCAATGATGATAGAAAATATTTCTGGTAGGTTTGGTGAGTGTAGGTAGGTGTATGTTCCTACTTACCACTTACCAACATATTTGATCAGCAGGCTACCTTGAATGTAGTTAGATGAGCCTGCTAACTGGATGATATTTTGTAAGTGGTTGTATGCATATGATCACGGTACTCCACCGGATTTAAATGGTGGGATTAATTGTTCGCTATCAGGTGATTCTTATGGCTAGAAGAATTGGGATAGATGGGTGTATGTGACCTTTCATTTTTTTCCGCCAAGTTAAGTTAATGGACTTATCTGGAGGGGAAAAGGTAATAACCTACTCTCTATTGGTCGAACATTGTCTATGGTGTTTTGTCTTGTGTGCCCGGGTCTGAGGGCCCTACGCCGAACAACTGAAGGTAACACCCACATCATGTTGGGGGTTCACTACTGCACGATTCTACTAACAGAAATTGTTGGTGGGAGCCCTCGGGAAGGACTCGTTTATCTATGAGTTGATTCCATGAGTGATCTCTTGATCCACATCCCTATAGTATGGAAGGGGATGGTTATTGTGTTCCATGGATAAGGATCTGAAACAGTTGAAGATGGGGGTTGTCACCATCTACTTCTTGACTACTAATCATCGTTGACTGGATGATCTGTGGTTGTTGTTAACTTGGAGAGTATATTGGGTATCTTCCAGGGTTGGGATAGTACCGTGATGACGGTACTCCCATAACAATACTTTTGAGACCCAGTGTTGAAGATGCTGAGTTAGTGATGTCATCCTTCCATTAGATGGGGATGTAGCTTGAGCAGTGGTCGATGAATTCCTGGGTGAAAACTTAAAGGAGTCCATTTTGAGTTAAGGGAGTTTTGAGAAAACTTGAAAAAAAAAACAATGAGATCCATTAAAGAAATATTTTTTAGATGTACACATGCATGATGGATTTCATTGTCTAGATTTCCTTTATCAATTGATAGTGTCCTGAAATATGGGTAACACTATTAACTTAGTTAAAGATTCACATCAGGTTAACCATTTTTGTTTTGCATCCCTCAGAATGTGTGTTCTAGTTATGAATCACTACTTCTGGGTGGTTTCCATTGGATTTTTTTATAGGACCAGAAATATCCAACATTTCGTTATCCAAAGATACATTCTTTCCAAAGGCAGACATTCATTAGGTTTGGACATACGGTAATTAGGAACATGCATTGGTCGAGAGGATGGGAAGTCAGACTCATTACACCCTTTTTGGGAGAATTATTTCCTACTCCAGGTCTCTCTTATAGATTGGAGATATTTTAATGAATCCTTATTAATTCACCAAAAATAACATAGGTTTACTTTGGAATTTTTAATCAATTATTAGCATGTGTGAAATTTAGAATCATATATATGTATTCAAGTTTCTTAATTAATGGATACATCCATATGTATTTGAGGTTCTCCATAAATGGTATCCTCTCATATACTAGTTATATTTTCTTTTAACCATTTTTCTGATAATACTTGTTTTTTAAGACACTTAGTGGGGCACTCTAGAATTTATTGTCGTCTAGGAAGACAGAAGTTTATTTTTGATGTTGGGATAATAACCATAAATATTTTACCTATGTATCCATGTAAAAGGAATCAAAAACCTTTAAATTTAGTTCCACTTAATGGGAAACATCATACCTTTTAAGGTCATGTGATAAGGACCTAGCCGTACACTTTAATGTCATGTGGTAAGGACATCTAAGAGGAAGGTGCTTGGTAACAATTTGGTGTGGTATTTATACCTAATTATCCAAAGGAACTTGGAAGGAATATGGGTTTCCAATTTGGATTTAAACCAATTTGGAATATGTACTAGGAAGAAAAGGGTTCATTTGAAGTGTTGGTTTTGAGCCTTAGAGAGGCTTCCTATGTATCCCATTTGGATGAGAATCAAATTCCACATAGTTCGATGCATCTCATTAGAGAGTGTAGTTCTTTGAGAGAAATGATTTTGGGATTACTTTTGGAAAAAGTGGTCTATTAAAGGATGAAATGAGATGGAGATCTGGCCTTAGTAAGGATTTCTACCTGTCCCAATTATGGTGGGAATTCGAGTTCTCATAGTTCACTCTGATGAGGTATTTGTGAAAATTTTGTGATCATCACAAATATCTAAGCCCACGTGAGTCACGCTCTGTGTGAGAAATAAGAGGATGTCAAAGATTCACCAAAGGCTCACACACTTTTCCTCCTCCACTGGTGGAAGAGGATGGGCCTACGACGGATATGGTGGAAGAGGTCGCGGCGATGAACTTTCCCTCTATTCACTTTACATTCGACAAGGGTCCAATGTAAGGAAGGAGTGAAGGTGAAGATACTAGAGAAGAGCAATACTAAAACCTTCTACTTGAAAGGATTGGGGCTTAAACCAAGAAAGATGCCCTAAATTGGTCTTGTTAGGGGAGGGAGACTTCTCATTTGTTCCAAAGGAAAAGTAGGTGTGAACTATACCTTCCCTACCAAATATATCAGGTTCTAGGTTTTAGATATGATAATGGTAGGACATGACCCAAACCCTAATCCTACAAACTAAAAAATTCCCAAAACTATTCCTGATAGAAAGGTATATGTGACTATGGCTATAAAAACCCCACAGACACTCCGTGAATCCTAACCCCATTGTGAAACAAATTTGGAAAACCTCTGACTGCAAATATACAAACCCAAATAAGAGACATGCTGGTGTGACCTTCCCAAAGGATTTATAAGTTAGGGGGTTTGGTAGATGTTTCAATATAACCCCTTTTAGATAAGGTATATAATAAGGAATAATCCTTTTTATGAATGGTTTTAAAGAAGGCTTGATGAAATGCTTATTTAGACTGAAGGGATTATGTGAATCAAAGAAGGGATCCCATGTAAGTATCTGGTGCACAGGTATGGGAATGAAAGTATGCTTGGCTGACCTGATGTCAACATAAGTGAAAAACAACCTGAATTTTAATACTTAGGTGATTCTTGGCTCAATCCATCAAGAGTATTAATAGGTTTTCCCAAAAGTGGGGCACTCAAGTTCCTTTGAGACGAATTGGTGGTGCCTGAGTATTTTTGATTTAGGGATGTTGGTAACTTTAGAAATTCTAGTATTATGTATTTCAAACACTAAAGGGACTTAAGTCCTATTATCCTACTTCAATTCATCTGCTCTACATGTTAAAGAGATACCTTTAAGGTTTCAGAGGAATTGGGCAAAGCACTAGGGTGACCAAAGTGGCATTTGGGCTTTAGGAAAAATTATTTGTACAAATAAAGGACCCAAGGGTCTATATATAGGAAAATAAGTGACCCTGGCTGAAATAGTGGTCAGGCTCACAAGTGTCTTTCATGCCAGATATGTGGCGTGCAAGTACCTTGCACGCCGACGGAGCCCTGGATTGACTGGGGTGATCCAAGTTTCAAGCCTTCGAAAATATTTATTTTATTCATGTATTTTCTTCTTTTTTTCTAAGGAATTTCCATTTTTCATTTTTTATGGGTGTAATGGAATGTAGTGTTAACATGGATTAATAATAAGTTGATTTGGGAGACATATATTTTATTAAATAGATAAAAATAGGATTGGAAAATGATTTTGGGATTAAGTGATGAATGTAATTTTGGAAGACATTCACTATTTTGGGAACTTTATATGGTTGAGGTAAATGAAATTCAATGGGATTTTATTTGAGTGAAAAAGGTTGATTTTTTTGGATAAATATTTTTTTTAATTATGGACGTATATTTATTTGGGTTATTTAGGTTAGTGATTAACCTATTTTTGAGAAAATGTGATTAGGTTAATTAATTTTTGGTATGAGACATCAATATTTTTTAATGTTATTTGGATATAAATGTTAAAATTTATCTTGGAAGATTATGTTATCAAATCCTTCTAATTTTTGGGTTTCACTCTTAGTTTGGATTATTTGGAGGAATTTTAAGGACAATTATTTATCAAATGGTCTTTGTTGAACTTTGGATATTACTGTTTAATTTTGGAGATTAAAAATATTTTTTCTTCATATAATGTTTTATTATTTTTAGGGAATTATCTAATTTTATCCTAACCTTTTTGGGTTTGGTTAATATTTCAAGATAGGATGAATATATAGTTAATTCTTTGTGGATTATGTGATTCTCTAGAAGTTGATTCTAGTGCTTTAGGTGTGTCCAAGTTACCTTGAATACTCATCATTTAGAGAAAAGATGAGTTTGTGGTATAAATTTTTTAAATGATGAAACTATAATTGAAATTAAGTCTATTTCCTTATGATCTATGGCAATATCGTATATAAATTCCTCAAATGTATGAAAAGTATCTTAAAATAAAAACTTTTTTTGTTTAGTTTTCCTGCTATGAAGTCAATGATCGTTTAACTCACCATAATTTTGTGGTTTAGTGATTGTAAACATTCTCCTGGTCACTTTTTCTATCAATATCCATTAGAACTTGACACTTAATTTTTCTTCCATATCCATTATTTATTATATGGAATCTTAGTATGTGTTATCTCAGGTGACCTTTGTACTTCACTTTCTTTATTTTAAAGTGGTAGTTTTATTAACCTTTTTTCCGATGTGGGATTCCAATAATGGTATTTTGAAAATTCATACCCTCGTTATAGACCCCAAATTAAAATTTCTAGGACACAATTTATCAAATTGGGGAGGATGTAACATCCCACGTTTTAAGAAAGAAACATTAGGTTTGATTGTGTACATGATACACTACATCAAGCTTAAACGAACAACTAAATATTATTATTTAAATGTTACCATTATAGCCTAGATGTTGGATTGTTGGGATTGAATAGTATTAACTAAATTGAGAAAAAAAGGTTTACACATGTTTATAATTAATTATTTGGTGCAAAATTATTTATAAATGAAAATAAACCCCATTTTAAATAAAAGTAAATGTTTTCTAGAAAACTATTTAAATGAAAATAAGTGATATTATAAAATAATAAAATCACACTATATAGATTTTTATTAGACAAATATTTATGTAATATATTCAATTTAATTTTAAAAATTCATCTTATATGTTTTCTACATATAACATAAGAACAAATTCAATTTATTGGATGAAAGAAATATTTTTCAAAAAAATACAATTTTACCACTTTTTGATGGAGAACCCATTTTAAATAAACTTTTTTCCACTTTTATATTTTTATACTTGAAAAAATTAATTTTTTATTTCGAATAAGGACATCAAAATTTACTTTGGTTGAAATTTTGGTATTTTTCTAATAAAATTTACATTTTAATGAATAGTGAAAAATACTGCCTTTTAATTCAAAACTTCCTTTTCATTAAATTTATTTATATAGTTTTATTTTCATATTAATTGGTTTTAAAGTGTAATTGGATTATTTTTTTTATCATTTAATCCAATTTTGTTTATTGGAAGTAATTTCACCTTGATATTTGATATAAACACATGTCAATATTTTGATGGTTTTTACTTATAAAAAATTTGTTTTTTCATTTTGAAAAAAGGAATTAATTTTAAACTAATTACTGAAAGTTTTGTGTTTTTAATTTGGAAAAACTGATTCCATATTTGGAATCATAATTTCCAAATTTTTTAAATTGGTCCCTTTTATTTTTGGACATTATGAATAGTAAAATTAGTATTTGTTTTTATTTACCACGGTTGAAGGGTAAATCTGGTAAATAAGGATAAAAATAAAATTGTAATAATATAAAACTATCTTAAAACATGTTAAAATCCTATTTTATGACATATTTATGACTAATAAAACCCTTGGTATGAAAATTTGGCCTTTAGAAACCACATGGGTGTGATTATGACACACATAACTTTTAATTTAAAGTAAAGGAAAATATGTTATAAACATAAATCTTCTTTGTAAAAAAATTTTAATATGGGTTTATATAAATTATATATTCAACAATAAATATTAATTATAAATCTAAAACTATTTCCTATATCATGGGGTTTTATTTATAATTTTTAGACATTAGATTAATAAATTTAATTGTGGCCCAATGGTGATGTAGCGATTACTTCATTAATAAAAGATTCAAATAAATGATATTATAATTGTTAAAATAAATAATATTTGAAATATTTGTTGCCATACATGAATTTTATGGATGACTATGACATGTTATTATTTATTTAATATATTTTTTATAAGGAATCAATTTGTTATGAATTTTTGAAAAAGTCCATTATGAATAGTATCAAAATTGACAAAATTCATAACTTAAAATATAAAATAGTTCATTAAGTGATATAAAATTCATAAAAATCAACTATTAGACCAAATGGTTAGGATATGTCCTAATATTTCATAAATTATACTCTTTTTATCCATTTGACATGTTATGGTATTTAAAATAACTCACAAAGTTTAAATGACTAGTAATCATGTAAAGATGAAAAAAATGTAAAATAAGGCTTAAACCAAAATGGATAAGGATTAAAAAATATTCAAAACTTCTATAATTTTAACTATATAATGGGTATATGTCCTAAAATAATCTTACCTTTTAAATAAATGATTTTGGGATCATTAGAAACTGAAATTCATTTTATAATAAATTAATATTTCAAGACTTTCGTAAAGTCCACCTCATCTCTCCTATAAAAGGGAACTTCTCCTTCTCTATTATCCACACTTACAAAGCCTTATGTTTCAGAAAATCTCTATCCTAACCTCTTATTATAATCCCTCCACACATTATTAAATCCTTTATTTTGGAAGAAAACCCTTCTTATAGGTGTTAAGGTGTTTTTCAAAGGTGGTCAACTAAAGAAGAGATATCGTTTTCTTTAAGTGTTCCTATTTTATTTCTTCTTCCACTTCCTTAAAATATCCTCCAACTATGATAAGATAATAAATACAGTATAATTAATATAATGACATTTTATTATGTTAATATAATTACCTAATTCCATATCCACTTCCATTAAATGGGAAAGGAATTAATCATTCTTGTGTACGTGTGAACTATCACCTCTACCAACCGATCTAATTCATTTTTTAGAACCGTCTTTCATGACTGGTTATAATAATTTAATTAATGTTCTTATGTTATATTAATGTCATATTAATAATATAATATAATAATATATCAATTACGTTCTTACTTCTATGTGCATAAAAATGATAACATCGTTCGTGTGTACGTGTGAACTATCACCTCCATGAAGCGGTGTGACTTGTTTTAACTCATTATATAACTGTATGATATATATAAGTATATTTAAATTATTATTATGATGTTAATAATATCATGATAACTCTGTAAATTTAATATTATAAGTACCTTATTTCCATAATTATCGATGAAAAATTGAAACTTTACTCATGCGTACGTACGGTTTACCATCTCCGTAATTATAACATTATTCATTTTTCATAACCATAATTAATGGTTTGATTTAAATTTATGATTACTGTATAAAAGTGATGAATATGTCATTAATACTATTCTAGAGATGATTTACTTATGACCACATGAACGAATTACATCATTCTATGCTCATTTTCGACTCAAGTACCGAATATCGATAAAACATCCCACATGAACTCAAATAATTGACTAATTTATATAACATGGTAAAAATTGATATAAAGGGAATAAAAAAATTGAAAATTTTTATCAAGAAAGTATAAATTAACCTAATTTTATTATTCATTAGGATAAATAATAAATGAGACAAGTCAGACTCAAGGTAATGGAAATCTTAACCCAGTATTCATTCATTGAGATAAATATCCATGTTACTGGTTTTGTTTTTCGATGAATATGTGGGAATTTACTCTAATTGGTTTACACTGAATATCCAGTTATATTTGGCATATTTATATTCTTCAAACATAACTATGTTATTGATTTATCCTTAATCCAATGATATGATCTTTGTAAAGTACTTCATCTCAATATCCTTTGATTGAGGCATATCTTGATGTTTTTCAACTTTATTATATTATAAGGTGTCTATAAAACCCTTTTAACACGTTATATCATGAATTAGTATGTTATCATGATATTTAAATTTATTTAATGTTATTCCTTAATTGTTTTTATTCAAGTGTTTCTCTAGTGGAAATGGACTCTTTAACTAAAACATCATTTTTAACGTTTCAATGATTTATTATTATAAAACCTTCTATTTAATGTCCATGTTTTCAAAATGGTTTTTATGAAATTATTTATATGGATATAAATGTTTTAAAATTTCAATTTATTTCAAAAGTTTCAATGTGTTATGGGACACTTTGATTCAGATTTCACTATATCAAATGTTTTAAATGGTTTTGAAAAATGGATTTAATATTTAAATATCTTGAAAATATTTCTTGTGATTACAAATTTAATTTTATGAGTGAAATTTTGAAAATTGAAATCTTTTATGTGTTATGACTATATAATGGTACTTGTACATTTTATGGGTGGTTACGTGATAAACCAAATACGGATGGTTTCATGATAAACTAAGGATGGGTGATTATGTTATAACCTCCAATGCATTGGGTATGGAAGTCGTCCGTATAGATAGTCCATTTAGTGATATGTGTGAAAGTCGGCTGTATGGATATTACATTTAGTGATATGTATGGAAGTCAACCATATGGTTATTCCATTTAAGTATGATTATTTCCCAAGTTAACTTTATATATTATGTGTGATTTGTATGGGTTTAAGGTGATCTTTTGATTAGAAAAATCGAAAGCAGTGATATTGTATTAATTAAAGTGTATTTACTACTTCTTAAAGGTGAAAATATTACTTTATGATAAAGAATTCATGGTTTTCATGTTTTTTCAAGACTAACAGTTTTCCTTCTTTTTGTATCCTTTACAGATCTTTTTTATGCTCATCCAATGTTTGAAATGGTTTTCATAGGATTTAAATGAGAATAGAGTCAGGAATGTGATTAAGGAAATGTTATGATTAAACATGAAAAGAAACCACGTTTCATTTTAAAACTTTTTGTTTAATGGAATAAATGGATACTGATGGAAGTATCCACATTGTATTTCTATTGTTTTGTTATGTATAAGTTATGTCCTAATTCTCTGGAGCTCTAAACTTGAAAATATCCTCAATGTGAATTGAAGTCAGATTATTGACTTAAATCAAGATTAAGTAATGTTTAAGTTTGGGGCCTTATAAATCACTTATCCCATACATAGCAATCTCAAGAGACATTAAGCATAACCCAGTCTATTGGGGGATATATAATTCCTTCCCCAACCATCATCACAAATTATGTATAAGTGTTCCATATGAATACAATCATAAATATTATCATAAAATTCCTATATAAAAAAGATGGGTTATATAATATTTTCATAGTGGTTTCACAAAAGATATAATCCAGAATTTGATCAATTGGTATGAAAAATACAATCACCCAAATTGATTATATCATAAGATTATTTAGAGTGTGATTCATAAAACATAATTTCATATGACATATATCTTTTGGAGATAGATGATAATGTAAATAAAATCATTATAATAATTTTCTAAAATATTTTTTAATTCTATTATAAAAAATGAAGCTGTAAGTCACTTCTAAAATCTAGATCAAGAAGTGAAAAGAGGAATTTGAAAACCATAATTTCAAAATAAGTCATGATAATGTTAACTTGAACATAAATAAAGGTAGATAGAATAATTTTTTATTAAAAGATAAAATACATAAAAAAAAGTTTCAATATTTTTGTTTTGAAAGTTTAATTTCTATACTTTCATTCCACAGTTTTAAAAAACATAACACACCCTTAAAAACTATATTTTAATATCATTATATTTCCTAAGTTTTTACAATATAATTATAGAAAACAATTAACTCTAACAAATGTAGTAATATTTATTACCTAATGAATATAAACTTTCAATACAAGTCTGGTCCATTAGACTGACTTAAGTTTGACACATCAGACTGACCAAAGTCAAGTCCATCAGATTGAATAAATTCTAATATATTGGATTGAATGAAGTCTAGTCCATCAAACTGAATAAAGACCGGTCTATTAGTGTGATGAAATCTAGTATGTTTGTATAAAAAATATAGTCTATTAGTATGGCATAATCCATTCCATTAGAATGATGGAGTCTAGTTTATTAGTGTAACAAAATCTAGTCTATCAGTAGGAAAAAATATAGTCAATCGATATATTAAAATCTAGTCTATCGGTATGACTGAATCTAATCTATTGGTGTGATAAAAGATAGTCTATCATAATTACTGAGATTAGTCTATCAGTGTGATTATGTTTAGTCTTCTAGAATTACATGTTTCATTCCATCATAATAATAATGATTATAATCAGAATTATAAATATATCTATTAGATGAAATTAATTTTACAACATTGTAATGCTGTTATCAAAACGAAGTCAAATGAAAATATACAGATCATGATAAACATTCAAATTGAAGATCATCTGAGTTCCTTATAACTAACTCTAAGAATCACAAAAATATAACTTTTGAAGGATTGCCTATAAATAGAAGTGTATTCAAGGATCTTGGAGCTGATGCTTTTAAAAACTCAACCCATATAAATATTGATTTATTATAACCTCTCTTTTTGTTTTTCTTTATAATTTTTTTGATATTTTTAATTATAAGGATTATTTGTGAGGATTTTAAAATCCATGAAATATTTTTTTAATTATATTATATGTCTAATCTAGGGTTAAGATTAAAGGATTTGGGGGATAGGAAGATAGTTTGATCTAATTAGTATGATCATGAGATTCCAAGGATATGAAGACATGGTTGATTGTGATATTTTTTATCGAGCACTTTTTGATGAAGAAAGATATACATGATAGGTTGGTTTAAACTATGAATACCTTAAGTCAAGGTTATTGAATTCATTAACGCTGGAAGTTAAAGTGTACATTTATAGTTTATAAAGTTTCATTTATTTTACTAAATAACTTTGTAAAGTTTAAATTTAATTATTTCTACATGTTGTTTCAATTATATTGTTATTTTAAATTGAAAGTTAGTTTTGCTAAACTTTTCTATGCTTTTATTTATCAGATGAATCATGATTTTGTTACAAGTTACTCTGATCATTAGATGAAATATCATTTCAATAAATTGTATTAAATAGGTTTTAATTTTAATTAGATTAATGTTTTTAAACTAAAATTCACCCCCGCCTCTTATAGCCTTTATAACACTGGTTATCGAATAATTGGCATCAAAATAGTTTCTACTTCTTGATTTTCTTTTTTTAATTTTTTTATTTCAAGAAATTTTTAAAAGTTTTTTCAAATTTTATTATAAATTTTTTGTTTATAAACTCTTACTACACTAATGTGTATATTGTAGAAATAGTTTTTATTTCTATAATAAGCTAGGTTTAAATGTTTCTAGACTTGAAAATATGAATCCTAGCAGACCACCAATCATTTAAAGTGCTATCTATTAGTACTGGAGAGATATAATGAAGACATTCCTTATTAATACTATTGTTGAAATTTTTTTAACATTGACTAAAAATTTCAAGATTCATGAAAAGGAATTTTTTTCTTTTACTAAGCATGAGAATTTGGAATATCATTTGAATTATAGAGAAAGTATTACTATATTTTTTTATATGAATTAAAACATATAATGTCATATTTCTTCTTATGAATCCACTAACAGTATTTGGAAGAAGTTGTAAGTTACAAACTTTGTAACTTATAAAATTATTAAGACTATGAGATCAATTATTCATGTTGAATATGAAGAATTTGACTTTATACTTGGTGTATATATTGTAAAGATGCATTATATATTCATGGTCACTTTAACTGTCTTACAATCCCTCAGTGAAAATATTACTGATTAAATTTTAGTGGAAATATTATCGAGATAATGCCTATATAATGGGAATCCAAAAGAATTGAATTGGATAATAGAAGAATAATTTCACATCTACCATTTGATGATTTTATAGGAACTCTCATGTAGTATGAGGTAAGTATCAAGAGAGATGCTAAAAAATGGAAAAATGAATGGAGGTGTTTTTTTCTATAAATATTAATGTTTGTAATAAATTTCATTCTACTAATAAGGTTTAAAAACCATCAAATAAAAAGAAAGTACAAGTTCAAATAGATGGTATTTTATCAGAAGAAATTCATAATTAACTTTCTCAGTTATCCTAGAGGATAAACAAGATAGTTGGGTAAAATGATTTATAATATTAATATATGAATAATCATAAAGACATAAGTGATGATTAGGATTCTTCATAAGTTATATGTTATGAACGTAAGAAAACATGACATATTATACCAGACTGCACGAAGTTGAAAAGAAAAGATAAGAAGGATAAAAATTCTAAAAGGAGTTATATAAAATACTATAAGCATGAAAATAAGAAAATTTAAAAAGATTCAGACACATAGAGTGAAAGTGGTAGAGATATTTTATCAAAGAGTTCTTATGATAGTGGAAATGAAGAGAAAAATATTGTTTTCTATACTGATATTTGGAAGATTTATAATTTATCCATGGTAAAGGTAAATACTGAATCTCTAAATAATATTAACTTAAATAAAAAAATATCCAAATAGAGAAAATGATAATAAATCTACATCTTCCGATAGTGAATCTTCTTTATTAGAATAAAATTATGTTTGACCTAATTTTAAATAAGTTTCTCAGTTTGAAAAACTCTTAGAAAACTATAATTTTAAAAATATGAAAAAACATGATATTTCTAAAAAAAACTTGTTAAAGAATAATAAAGAATTTATATTCTTACAACTGATATTTCAAACATTTTGAAATATTTTAAAAATAATGATTTTGAGAAAACTGATATGTCTAAGGAGTTAAAGTAATCAAATATCGATAAAACTAGTTTATCAAAATATTGAGATAAACTTAATTCAAATACTACTTATTTTGATGATGATAATTTAGTTATAAAAATAAATTAAAAAATATATAGTTTAAAAAATATTTTATCAAATTTTACTTCTCGAAAGGAAAACATTGAAAAAATGTGTAAACAAATTAGACCTCACAGTGATGTATCCAGAATATGATATATAAATAAAAAACCTATTTTTCATAACAACTAATTTATTCCAAAAAAGTACTCCATTTTATCATGAAAAGTAAAAGTTATGGTCACTGTAAAAATAAATGTTATTTAAAAATATTTCAATCTCTATATTTTTATAAGGTTAATTTTAAAAATAATTAACTTTTTCTCAATATAGAAAAGTTTGAAAAATGTGGATTTGAAAAATATTACTTTCTAATAATAAAAGAACAAAGTAGGTTTGTGTTTCAAAAATCTAATCTTTTTGTTTTTAGGATAATGATAAATGTAACCAAAACAACACATGGTATATGGAAAGTGGTTATTCCATAATTTGACTAGATAAAGTATTTTTTCAAGAATATTATAATAATGAAGGTGGTAAAGTTACATTTAGTGACCAGGATCAAGGATAAATCATTAGAATTGGTAATATTGTTCTTCTTGGAAAATCCTTAATTCAAAATGTTTTATTTTTTGTAGGATTTAAAAATAACCTTAATATCATAAGTTAAAATTTTTAAAGGGGATATCTTGTCAATATCCGGAATGAAAATTTTATTGTTCATAGTTAAAAATATGAATTAATATTTTTTTTCAATCAACGTGACAATGTTTATACACTTTACATAGAAGATCTTTGGATCCAAGATCTACCTTGCCTTATAAACTAGAATAAAAATATTACACATGGAATATAATATTAGAAAACAATAATGTTAGAACATTATATAAACTATCTAAGAAAGGAATATCTAAAGATCTACAATAACTTAAGTTTTATACTTCAAAAGTTTGTGATCCTTGTCAATTCATAAAGCAACATAATTAATTTTTTAAAAAATTTAGTGAAGTATAGTCTTCTAAAGAATTATAGTTATTACACATTGAATTATTAGTTTCTACAAAAACTAGAAGTATCAGTTAAAAATACTATTTATATATTTTAGGTAATGATTATACTTGATATATCTGGTTCTATTTTCTTACAAAGAAGTCTGTAGCCTTTTGTGATTTAAAATTTTTTAGCCCAAGAAAAAAATAAAAATTATATCCTTTATAATTATTCATAGTGATCATTGATTATAATTTTTAAATTATTATTTTGAAACATTGTATATAAAAAGGGTATATTAGATAACTTTTTGTCACATAGAACTCCACATAAAAAATTTTGATTTTAAAGGAGAAATTGAATTATTCAAGAGATTAAAAGAACCATGTTGAGCTAATACACAATTACTAAACATTTTTGGGGTTAAGAAGTTTTTACTACCTACACTTTATAAAATAATTTTTAATAATTTATTTTACTATAAAAACTCCTTATGATTTGTGGACTGAAAAATAAGAATAAATTTCTTACTTTAATTTTTTGGATACAAAGTATTCATTTTGATTAATAATGATAATTTACATAGGTTTTCTCAAAAATTATATGAAGGAATATTTTTAGGTTATTATAAAATGAGTAAGGATGATATAACTGTTAATAAAAAACAAGTAATTTTGAAGAAACAATACATTTTGAATTTGATGAAATTAATATTTTGTTTTCAAACAACCTTAAACAACATATTCAGTTATTATTTCAAAAAATAATTTTAAACCTATATTTGAAAGTTCAAATAAAGAGAGAAAAAATAAAGAATATATTTATAAAGTTCATTCTCAAGAATATTATCAAAATTTTTTTGAAGAACAAAATTCAATTTACCCAATGAATTAGTTGATACTTAGGATTCATGCAAGTGATAACATCATTGGTGACGTCAATCAGCCAGTTAGAACTAGAGCTTCCTTCTGAAATAAAGTTGAACATTTTTCATTTTTATCATAATTCAATCCTAAATTTTTTTAAGAATATTTAAGTTATTAAGATTGGATAAAATCCATGCAGGATGAACACACTGAATTCTAAATCAATAAAGTTTGGACTTCGGTTGAACGATATAAAGATACTTTTGTAATTGGTCAAAAATGGGTTTTCCAAAATAAATATGGTGAAAATGGAATTATAGTAAGAAATAAAGATACAATTTTTTGTAAATTATATAATCAATGATAGGGAATAAATTATTAAGAAATGTATATTACTTTATTAATAATTGAAGTTATTAGTATTCTTCTATTTTATGTAGAATTTATTAGTTTCAAACTATTTCAAATGGATGTAAAGTGTGTATTTCTTAATATATATTTATATGAGGAAGTTTATGTAGTAAAACCCCCTAGTTTTGAAAATAAAAAAAATCAATAACATGTTTTTAAACTTACTAAGGCACTTTACAGACTTAAACATGCCCCAAGAGCCTGGTATGATAGATTAGCTGGATTTTTATTATAAAACAACATTGTTAAGGGAGATGTAGATCGAATATTTTAAAAAAATAGTCACTGATCAATTTTATATCAATGATATTATATTTAGTTTACCTCAAACATATTTGATAGATTCCTTTGTAGATATTATGAAATATGAGTTTCGAATGAGCATGATGGGAGAACTTACTTATTTTCTTATATTTCAAATTTCACAAAAACTATAATGAACTTTAATTTCTCAAAATATGTATATAAAATATCTTTTTAAAAATTTAATATATGAAAATACTAAAATTATAAGTACTACAATTAAAACCTCAAATACTTTAGATATTGATGAATCTAGAAACCAGTTGATCAATATACTTTTAGAAGAATTATTGGAAGCTTACTATATTTTACAGTTATTCATCTAAATTTAATGTTTTCTATACTCTTGTGTGAAATATATCAAGTTAATTCAAAATAATTTCATATTAAATATGTAAAATGATTTTTTAATTATCTTAAGGGATATATGGATTTAGGCATATTTTATTCTTCTAAAAATGATTTTGAACTAAAATGTTTTTTGGATTTTGACTTTAGGGGATGTAAAATGGATATAAAAAAGTACTTTTAAAAGATGCCATTTCATTGAAGAAGATTTACTGTCTTATTCTTATAAGAAACAAAAATCTGTGGCACTTTTCGCTACAAAATTTGGATATATGAAAATTGGATGTTGTTGTGCTCAAATGTTGTGGATGAAACACATACTCACTGGTTATGGAATGAGTTTTAGTAAACTCAAATTTTGTGTGATAACACAAGTGACATTTCATTAAAAAAAACTCAACACATCACTCAAGAGATAACAACATAGATATGAGAAACCATTTTCATTGATATTAAATAAAAAAGAAGATATTATTTTACAATTCATTGGAACACAAGAATAACTTGATGATATTTTTACTATACCCCTTAGTTCTATTAGATTTTAAAATATTAAATAAAAGAAAAAATGATCAATATCAAGTGAAAATTTATATATGCTTCTTGTTTACCAATCTCCTTATATCAAAGACATCCTTTACAAAGGGGGAGTACATTTTTTTTCTAAAATTTTAATTTAATTAAAAGCATTTTATTTTACTAAATTTTTCAGATTAACTATGTTTTTTGGTTTTTACTTTAAGCTTTACCAAATTTTTTGGATTTAATAATTTTTAGTTTTTCTATATTTTTGAAATTCATGAAAATTTTTAGTATTTTTAAAAACTTTTGTTTTTATAGAATTTGTTTTTTATTTCTAAAAGGTTTCACCTTTCAAATAATTTTTAGTTTTTATAAAAAAAAGAAGAATAATTATTGAATATAATTTCTTTTATAAAGCTAAAATTATGCTCTGATAGGTAGACTCTAATATTTTATATTTACTATCTTTTTATGTATTTATTCAGTTGTTATTTTCATTGTGTTTATTTTTTTTTCAAAAATAAGAATTTCATTTTTTAGAAAATATTTGTGTCTAATATGAATTTATTTTTAAAAACACTTAAGAGTTTGGAAATATATTTAAAACTTCTATGGATGTTTTTTGATCATCAGATCAACTTATAGAATTCGATATTATCTGTCAAATCATTGGAAGATGAATCATCTCCCCAAGACTACAAATATATGAGCATGTCACCACATTCCACATCAGTTTCTAAGACAGTTAATGACTCTTGGCCCTAAAATTATTTAGAAGTTCAATTTTTTATAATTATTAAGATTTGATTCTACTTCATCCAATAAAATATTCCAAGTCAGTTTATTTTTGAAAGATGTTTACTCTGGAAGATATTTCAAATAGAGAGGTTGTAATGAGAAGAATGATTCAGAATAAATGGTATGATAAAATTTATTCCATTCTAATAGAAATTTTATGTTTTTATTGTTATGAAAAATTCGGTGTTGAAAATTTATATTTTTATCTTCATTTTCCAGATATTGTCAAAGAATTTTATTCTTATACTAAGTTTAGTATGGAAGATCATATGGAAGTCATAAATTTCTATCCCTTTTATGGAAGTATATTCTAAATATCATATAAGTTTAAAAACTTGTGGGAGTACCATTGCATAGAAAGGCTTACCTTGTAACACATATTCTTCCTCAAAATTTAGGTTCATTTGATAAAACAGTGGTCAAAAAATATTTACATTCATCTTATGAAAAAATAATTAAAGTCTATCATTTGAAACCGAATACAAGATTTGTTTCATTGTGGATTCCAGGATACTTAATTCTGAGGAAAGGTGATGTGACGCCTTAAAAGATATGTATATAGTTGTTTTCAACTTTCTTATCAATATGAGACAAATAAAATTGGTGAAGAATGTTTTCATATCAGTTGAATCTATCTGGAAAAGTGAAATAATGTTCAGGATTCTTTAGTTTCCAAGATTTATAAATAAGATTTGGAAGAAATCTATGTTTTTAATGAAGATAAATGATCAAGATATAAACATTATGTAAATTTTTTTTGTTGATATATGAAGATATTATTTCAAGGATGAAATTAGTTTTCATTCCATATTTGATGTTTTTTTATAAATTGGACTAGGTTTCCTCTGAAATCGAAGCTTGATAATTAAAATAATATTTTTTGGAGAATAAAAAATCTTTTTCATCAACTACTAAACCATATAAGAAAATAAAATTTAGTTCTGAGGATGTTTTTCAAGAGATGAAGAAAAAAAATTAATAGAGGAAATTGAGAGATTCAAGGTTTGGATTAGAAAAGGCAGAGGCATTAGCCCTTAAACAAAAACTGAATAAGTTTTAAAAGAAGAATAAAATAAGACTAAATAAAAGAATAGGTTTGATGTGGTGAAGGTTTTGAATATTTTTATAAAATGGGTTGAAAGAGCACATGGTGATTTTCATACAACTACTAGAGAGGAAGGAAAAAATTTTCTTTCGATTTTTCCCATATATATGGTTTAACCAATTCTTCCTCCAGTTATTATTCCTCAGTTTGTTCTATAACTAGAAGTCTGTGTAACTTCTAAAGGTCCTACTGATGTGGAAAAAAGGAAATGTAAAATTTTTTGAAGTAGAAAATGTTGTTTATGAAAAAAAAAATTTAAAAGGTATCTAAAGAATCCTGGTAAATATGACTTTATAAGTGAAGTAAAATTGGTCAGAAAATTTTAAGAAGAGTTGGAAAAGGAATCTAAAGAAACATATTCAGAAGAATAAGAAGAATAATAGGAAGATAAAAGTAATTGAAAATCATCTTCTTTTACTACTCATCTAGAAGAGGATTAGATCTTGTATTTTCAGAGAAAGAAGAATATAATGAAAAAAGATATTGAAAATCCACAATCAGAGAAAAGAGTATCTATCAAATATAAATTCAATCGAAATTTTTATGTAGAGGTATTTTCCTTTTTTAAAAAAAATAAAAGGATGTAGATGTTGGACACTCAATGTGTCATATTTCTGATGGTTCGTCAGATTCAATGGATTCACAACCTACACATTATGAATAATGAATGGAATCTAGATTCACTTATTTTAATAAATATTTGAACAAGTTAGTGGTTGAAATTCCATTTATAACTAATATTTAATCACAATGATAACATATTCATAAGAGGATGAATGTATTAGAATAATTGGTTGCTAAAAATTAATTGGTTGAAACTGTGGTACAGAATAAGGAATAATTAAAATCATTTAAAGTTTAATCAAAATATGAAAAATTTAGGGTTAAACATATTTTAATACAGTTAAAAGACACTGAGAGAGATATGAAGGTTCATAGTGAACAAATAGAAGTGTTTAAGAAGAATGTATTGGACATTTATGAATCCTTTAAATAGTTATCTTCATAAGTTCATGAGAAATTCAATCTAGTTTAACATTTCAAGTATTTAATGGAGTCTTAAGATCAATAGAAATCTTTACTCCAGAAGAAAAACCTGTATATTTGGGAAGAAGTTGGGAAGTTGAAGGAATTTGAGAACATTGAGAAAAATTATATTAGAGAAGAGGTTGAAATATTAAAATAATAATTCTAAAGGTTTAAAGTTTTTCAAAAAAGACCTGAAATTTTGGAGACAATGGAACCATACGTTGAGGAGAATTATGAAGAATTTAAAAAGTTAAAATTCATTATGAAAAAAGCTACATAAGAAATAATTATTTCATTTCTCTTAACTCTTATTGATGTTTTAATATTGAAACAAATGTTTTAATGTGTATTTTTATCTAATTTTCTTCAATATACATATTTGATCGAATGTTTTCCAATTTTGAGTGTATTATTGTTCTTTCTATATTTTATTTGGGATGCATGTTTATCATTCATAAATTGTTTTGTAGATTTTTTATCACTAATATTTTAGTTAATTTCTACCACCTATATTCCTTTTTGGAAATCAAAATTGGGGAGAAATTATTAATTGGTCGAGAATTGATTCAAAGGGGGTAATTATTGTTTGGGGAACAATTTATTAAAAAAGATATTTATAGTGATGTTATCAAGAATAAATCTTATATTTTCTTCTTGAATTAGTTTTTTTAACCAAAATGAGTCATAAATAAATGATAATATAAGAGAAATAAAAGGATCATAATTCCTAAATGAATAATGGGTTCTAAGTATTTCAAATTTTATTAGTTTTATGTTTAAGTGTTTTATTTTACTCTTTTCAAAAAGGAAGATTTGTTAGTATAAACTTTACATTATACACTTTATTTACTTAGTTTTGGAAATCATAACATACCCTTAAAAATTATGTCTTACTAACCTTATATTTCCCAATTTTTTAGAATTTTTATGTAGAAAAAAATTAATTCAACTAAACTTAGTAATATTTGTTAGCTAACAAATATAAACTTTAAATACAAGTCTAATCGGTTATTCTGACAAAATTATGATCCATTTGACTAAAAAATTCTATTCTATCATTTTGACTGAAGTCGAGTCCATCGGATTGACTAAATTTTTGTCCATTATACTGACTATTGAACAATCCATCGGTGTGACGGAATCTAGTCTATTGGTTTGATAAAACCTATTCTATCAGTATGACATGATCTATTTTATAGGTATGAGTGAATCTAGTCTATCAGTGTGATGAGATGTAGTCTATAGGTATGACAATATGTAGTTTATTGGTATTTCACAATCTAGTCACTGTGTATGACTGGATCTAGTCTATCGGTGTGATATAATCTAGTCTAACTGTGTGACAAAATCTATTCTATCAGAATGATTGAGATTAGTCTATTAGTGCGAACTATTTTTGTCCATCGGACTAAAATGTATTATTTTATTAGTATAATAATGATTATAATCATGTTCCAAAATATATCTATCATATGGAATATATGATGTTATTCTATTTGTTTACTAAATAACATTGTAAATTTTCTCTTTACTTGTTTCTACAAGTTCTTAAAATTACACTGTGCTTTATATAGAAAGTTAGTTTTACTAAACTTTACTATCCTTTGATTTACTAGATTCATTATTAGTCAATTATAAGCTACTCTAATCATCAAATATAATTTTAGTATAATAATTTGTATTAAAGAGGTTTGGGTTTAAATTATTTTAATTCTATTAAACAATAATTCGCCCCCTCTTATTTTCAATATAACTCTTACAATCGAATAAAGATATACCTTTTAGGAATTTTAAATGGTTTTAAGGAAGCCTACATCGATGAAATAAATATAAAATTTCATTTTTAATTGAGAAAGTGTTAAGTATGAATGGATCAAAAGAGGTTACCTAACTATATTTCAAAATAATAAAAGAAAACTTTTGTGGCATTGGAGAACATGTACATGGAGGACAAAATAGTCAATGAAGAGGAGGGGATTTTTTTCTTAACAACATCATATATTATTAAATAAGGAATAAATAAAATAAGTGAATGTGACATGAAAATTTTATTTATCTAGATATAAATAGAAAATATCATTTGATAAAGATAATGGAATAATATATCAATCATATAAGAACATAGTTAAATAATAAATATTGCAACTCAATCAAATGTGATTAAGTCAAGAAAAAACCATTAAAAATAATGTAGTGTGTAAAAAATAAATCCATAATGGAGTAAAAGAGATAATTAATTCATCATGAATGATTGTAAAACAACATTTTAGACATTTCTATACATTGAATTTGATAAATAGTGGATAATATATGAAACAAAAGGATAATACTCGAGAGGAATGGAGATATGGAAAGAAATACCTTATGTTGAGTGTTGTCTCAATTTGTATGAACTATAACCATTTGAATAATTTAATTATCTTAAGTATTTAATGTATTAAAAACCTTTTTTATATTAATTTATTTATTATTATTTGTTTTAATCCATTTATAATAATGTTTCATTAATTTACTAAATTTAGTATTGTTCACATTGGTCGTTTTGAGGTCATTCTGTTTATAATCTCAAAAACTATTATAGTAAAATTTTATTAATAAAAGGTTGATATAAAATGGTACCATAAGGTCTATAAATATAAATGTATTTTATCCATACCATTACATAGGCTTGAGTTTTTTAAGTTATGAAATCATTTCCATGTAAAGATTCTTCCTTGATAAGGTTTCCTTTGGTGGTTTAAAAATTATTATTATTGTTAACTTTTGATTTCATTATTATGATGGATATTTTTACATTATAGATTTATAAACATTAAATTAATTAAATATTAACGTGATATTAAATTTTGGTATGAATTTTTTAGAATATCCATAAAATATGAAAACTTATGCAAACATTATCGTTCAATTTGAGAGTGTAAAATCACATGTTGAGTGATGCTTTCCAAAAGATTTTAAAAGAAAAAACAATTAAATATTTGAGATTTGTAAAAACATTATATTATAATGAAGCTATTTTTTCAGAGATATTTTAAAATTACTTATGTTATCGGAAATTATATGGGTATAATTGAAACAATAAAACACATTTTTTTTAAAAACTATATTTTAATGTAGTAATTGCCTATGATATCGTGTTTGGTGAGAGGTAATGAGAAAACTATCATCATTTATGGATAAATAAGATGATAAAAACATGATAGTTAAATAATTTCATCAAAATAAGTCATTATTTTAAATATCATTAAGGTATAAAATCACAAATAATAAAAGAGAAAGTGGATTGGAAAACCTTACCTTGATCTTTGAATTTCCTCCTTTGGATTGAATCTTAAGACATCAAAGAATGAAATTTTGTATAAAAAAGAGCCTTATAAATGTTTGAATTAACGTTTATATACATATTTGGTCCTAATATAAATATAAAATCAAAATTTAGATGTGTTTTGAAAATTTTATAATGATTTCCCTTTAATTGATAAGATTTGATGGCATTTTCAAAAATATTCAATCTTTAAGCATCAATAATGTAGTTTTTAATTGAAAAGAGGCTCATAAATAGAAAATATATGATATTATAGACCATTACCCAAAACCACTTGACTAAATATAAGTTATAAATATTTTTATTAATTTATAAATTATTTTTAACATTAAATAACATTTAAAGTGTTTTTAAGGTTATTATTGTAATTTGACTTTAAAAATACCTAAATAATTATGAAATTCAAATTTAAATTTTTAAATAATTAAATGAATATCATATTAATCCATAAAAATCAGGTAATAATCTACTTCTTACAAATATTATCACTTTAATCTTTTTAAAACAACCATGTTTGCCTTTTCCTCTGCATGCACAAGGGTTGCTTCGACACTCTATAAGTGTATCATGTACCAATTTTATTATTTAATTTAAAAAAAAATTATTAACATAAATATAATTTATTATTAATAATTATTATAATATAAAACTATTCATAATGTTTTTAGTCTCATTTATATCTTTATAACTTATTTAATATAATAATTTGTACTTCTCTTATATTATGTAAGTACTGAGTCAGTATTTGGATAATAAACATATTATATAGTTTTAAATTCATATATATTGTAAGAACCCGATTCTTTCATGAGGTATAAAATATCTTAATTTCCATAAATTATTATTTTAAATGATTATTTATGGAAAAATGTGAATTCCCTTTGAGGTTATCAAGGTATCGGGGGTGTCTGGGGTTTGGTCAAAGCCTAAAACCCATCTTTTGGGGTGAAACAGTCCTGGTGCACGATTAGTTGAAATTGTGTGGGGTAGGTCACATAGTGAATTATATCCATGTGAGGCTGGACAATGGGAAGCTACATGCTTCACGGTTTGATAAACCATGTGATTTGGGGTGCATGATCATGTGAAAAACTACAGACTTTCGACAAAGGATTTTGGCATGGTTTATACATGGTAAGTCAAACCATGCGCACTAACCATGAGAAGTGAATCTTCATATATAAAAAGACACACATTTTGTGCACGTCTTGTCCAACCATGTGGCCAAACCATGTGGCCTCATAATTTGAACGAATTTATAATTTTTTCCTTAATTAAATCTTATAACCTATCCTTTTTCTCCTTTCAACCTCCAAAAAATAACCTCACTATTTGAGAGCCCTCTTTGAATCCTATTTTAGGATTTTCCAATGAATCTTCATCCAAGATTAGAATCAAGATCCGTTGGAAGCATTAGATCCCTCTAAGTAAGATCTCCATTCTTTTTGTTCCATTCCTTGTTCCTCTTGATATCATTTATGCTATTTAGGTGTTAGCTAAAATTCCCTAATTTTTGGTTCTTCTTATGTTCATTGATTTTCTCTTAATTTGAGTCAAATCAAGAGCTAATACTAGAAGATAACTCCACTACAGACCTATGTTAGGTTTTTTCATTCTTTTTTCTCAATTTAATGTTTTTATATATATGATGTTGTTCCATATTCCCAATTATTATAACGACATCCTTGATATGGATTTTAATCCTTTCTTTAAATTGATAGGTATAAACTTTGTAATTGACAAGACCCATTAATAAATGAATAAAGGTTAAGAACCTAGAATTGGAACCATCCCTTGGGTGTATTGTTTAGTTAAATGGACAACCATGGTTGGATTTTGAATTGGGTCACCCTTAATGTGTTCTGTTTACCCCTGCTATGGGATATCAATAGATAAATTTAATTACAATTAAAATTGTAATATTAATTTTGAGTTGAATTGGTTAATGGAATGGGATGAATAACCATGAGCCAAGTGTTTCAATGTAATTACTTTATTAAGAATGAGATTCCTTTTGAAAATAAATGTCAACATGAGATAATTAAAAGGGAAATCCTTCTAATACTAGCCTATGACCTTTGCCCCCTTTTGAGGAGATGTTGACTTGAAATGGTCATGGTATAAACCTTGACATAGTTGAATAAGGTTGGTTTAATGTTTAATATATATTCCTTGGGTGAAACATGTGTTTTCATATAAACACCATGGAAAAACTTGTTTGGATTTTTCCATGCTTAATCTTGAGTGATACTAGGACTTCTTAGTTTACTTCTAAGGGAAGACTCATGGGGGATGACTGATATATGCTCGAGTAATACTTGGACTCCTTATGGTTTTCCAAAAATGGAATTTTGGGTAGTTGATTGTATATTCCATGATTGAGACATGGGATCCCTTAGAATAAAGTCAAGGATACCGTCAACGGTGACGATACTATATAAAACCTAGAGTGATACTTGGGTTCCGATGAGGATCACCATATATTCCTAGATTGATACCTGGATTCCAAAGAAGTAATTCCAAGGAAGGGCCCGGGATTATAGTTTAATAATAAATGGAATGATTTATATGATGTGTCTTCCAATCCAAATCACAAGCTTGGATTCAGTATTTGACTTATACTTTATTGATGGAATGGTTAGGAATATATTGATCATATATCTTATAAGGGATCTCGGGCTATATTCCAGGTCCCTAGACTTATTAATTAAATGAACATGATTTTAAATTGATACAAGACTGACTATTATTCAGAGACTTTCTAGCTATGGTTGAAGCTGGTAGCATAGGATAGGTGTCTATGGGAACCCTGACCTTTATGGGTTGTTTACTTTCAATACTTCCTTTACAAATTCTATTAATTTCTGCACACTATTATTATTATATATTCATTGACTAGATGGAAGTAGACCTTTGGGGTTTGGCTATTGAGATTGTATCTCACACCATATTTGAGCCATTGTGGGAACCCGAATAGACTATATGGACACAGGTATGGACAAATGTAGGTGACCTGCTCTAGGATTTTGATTGTTTCTTTGGAGCAGAGGAGAAAACAAGACTGAGATGAGGCTCATGATTCTATTTGGGAAATTTTTTGGCTTTTTGATATTTTTTCATCTATAATACACCTACCATTTATTCATGTTTTGGTTGTTTTTTAAAGACATTAGATGTATCATCTTCATCTATATATGAGTTTACTTCTAGCATTTATTATATATTTTTCTCTTATCTATTTATCATATGTTTGTTGTTTTAAAAATTCTTCTATTTGACTCTGAAATCTATTTTTTTATGTTTTTCTCTCGTAAAGAGGTTATAGTCTACCCATATATAGACCATAGACACTCGTAGCTAGTCTGTATCCTCTAGTGTTTTGGGGGTGTGCTTGATGCCATGTGTCCACTCGGGATTGGGGCACATTTCAGTGGAATCTGGGTCTATAACATTACAAATATATAGGATAAAAAATTATATTATTATTATAGTTATCCTTCAATTCAATCATATCCTTATCTCCTCTTTAATACTATCTCAAATACACGAATTGTTTGATTTTTTAAATGTTGTATAGACTCTACATCTGCAGCAGTAAATATTTTCATATTTATCTTGTCTTAAAAAATAATTTTTTATTATTTGGATAATATTTATATGGTATTTTGAGTATATTTTTATGTAATACATGTTAAATATCTTTATATAATTTTCTATACCATTTTAGAAAAAAATATAACAGTAAAAGTAAAATTTTACTTGAATTAGAAATATTATTTTAATAGGAATTTCAATTAAAATGTATTACAAAAATTATTACCATGTAGAATTTCAATATCCAATATCAAAATAAATCCATTAAATATATAAAAAATTAAACTTAAAAATAATTGATAAGCTTTTTAAATTAATTTTAATAAAAAAGTGAAAATATTTTAAATTTTATATGACCTTCCATATGTAATTATTTTTAAATTTTTAAATAAAATACCTTCCACAAAATTTTGGAATGATGATTAAAAATATATTATTTATTTTTATTAAAATAAATCATACATTCAAATATTAAGTTTTAAAATAAAAAAATCATTATATATTAAAAATATATATTTTTCAAAACAGCAAATATTTCATTTTCAAATGGAAATACATATTACTGTTTTATACCTTGATAAGATTCTTTCTAAGATAATCATGATAATAATTATCAATATGAATTCATATAATTCACATTAATATCCAATTATAATATTTCTAATTATAAAAAAATATTTTAATTTATTACAATAAGAAATCATTTTAAGAAAATATATTTAACGATTAAATATAACATTTTTTCTATCATAAAGTAAGCATAATAATTTTAAATGTAAAATGAGTATGTAATTTATTATATAATTCTTTTTTTTAAATTAATATGTACACATTTTAAAATAAATATTTCTTGAATAAATATAAATTCATAACACAAATATTATTTAAACATAATACTAATTTATTCACAAAATTGAATTTTGGGGATATGATCATTATTAAAAACTATAATTGTAGATAAATAAATCATGACTATGAGATATAGTCATGGTTTTTTGAATTATGGATGGACTAACCATCCCAACAACTTGATTTCCATGGTTTCTTAAAATCATAACTATATAGGACTATAATTACGATCCATAAAATAGTAACTATAGAAATTGGGTCAAACATGGATCCATTGGGTTTCCAAGTGGATACCCTATTACCAATATTGTTAAACCATGGAAATATAATGACAATGAAAAGATACTAATAGGATTTGAACCCAAATCACCATCTTACAAACCTATACACTTTACCACTCAACTAAAAAATCACATATAAACATATATATAACATTTATATATACATATATATATATATATATATATATATATTAAAAAATGAAAAATATTTTTTTATTATAAATTAATAATTATTAATAATAATAATTCACTACCACCCTGTCGTCATTTTTTTGAACCATGGATATAAGTGTACCTATAGTTACAGAATTATAAAACTACAATAATAGGGTGCTTAATTTCCCCCCTATTATTATTTTCAGTTATAATAGTAGCTAAAGGGGGCCAATAGCCATGGTTAGGAGCTAACTATAACTATAGTGGATTCTTACCATGACCCCTCCCCCAAAAGAGTACCCCTATAGGGAAACAAATGAGAGAAAGAGGGTAGTGATTGCCAAAATCCCACCTCCAGTAGGCCTAGGATTGGTGACTATCACTGATGGTATAATGAACATTCAAATGGAACATATGACCCACTATGAGAACATGAGAAAATGAGTAATAAGACAAATAAACCAATCAAATCATTCTTAGATAGATAAAAGAAATCCCAAGTGCATACATATAATTTCAAATAAGACTAAAACATCTTTAATGGAAATTATAAGTACCTAAAAAGTAAACACGACAGTGACCATGAATCCCAAAAATATCCTACAAAACCAAGAGGTATTAATATCCATATGGATCTCCATAATTCTTCTACTAAACTGAAAAACTGTTTATATACACATAGTGTGAGCATAATAGTATATTATGTAGGATCCTCCCTATAAACTATCTTGTAAAAGATAAAGGAAGCATACAAAATCCCATTAAGCAACAATGAAACTAAATCATCACCTAAAAATGAAAATTATATTCCTATACTCACCATGGATATCTCCTACCAAGTATCACATACAATAGATCATATATTGTAATAATAAAATAACATGGGTACCTTAAATCTTCCCAACTTGGGATCCACTTAACCAGTTCCCCAAGCTAGTGGGTCATATGGCCTCAAGAGCACCTCCTCATACACTATAGGATAGAAACTATAAGAGGGGTTTTATGTTATTATGATGGAGATAGTATACACCCATATCAGAGTGGAATAATGGTAATAATAAATGATAGAAAATAGAGGATGCATAATATAATATATGGCATAATATAATAGATGGAACAATAGATCGCCTCTAGACTTGGGGAATAACTGAGGTTTCTATAACTAGTCTAATGAGATAATGTCTAAAACAATGTTACAGTCCCTAAATATTATATGAATATGATACATCTTGACCATTATTAAATATGGTAGGGTTATTCATCGTGCTAAACACCTTAAGAAAATGAATGTGGAGTGCCATGCCCATCATCCAGATAGAATTATAATGGTGTGATACTTCATGCCCAACACCCAACGTAAGGGATCATGAAACATCATATTCAATGAGTCCCTTAACCATTGTTCAACAGCCACTAACCATGTCTTAATAATAAAAATAATAATAAACATGAGTGATCACCTTTGATTCGTTTATTACCATTAAACCTAACTAATCATGGGTATTATAATCATCAAATCCATATAATGGTAAACATGGAACACATGACACAGCCTTTCCACCCATTTTTAGATAATTAATTAAATCCATTCAATTATATGGAAGCAAAAATCTAACCCCAATTCAATCTAAACACTTAGAAGGTGTTTGGTTATTTAAACATTTATATATAGGTGGGAAATTAATTAATCACACCAAAAGGGTGGAATTCAATGACTTTGAGATCCTATAATAATTTAACATGGGTCTACAGAAGTTTCTAAGTATGGTTAAATTAAATAAAGAAATAAAAACATGTTTTTAAGGCATTGCATGGAAATCTATGGAATTCTGAACGTTTTTAAACATTATGAAAACACCTCTACCTTGAAGGAAAATTGTTATACCACATACCTTAGGTCCTTATATTACTACACATCAGGTATTAGACTTTTATTTGAAGGAGAAAAAAATAAAATGGAAGAACATTCAGTGCCCTAAAAATAAGGCATATGAGCTAGCACAAAAATACTGTTTTCGAGAGAAAGAAGAATGATAAAACAAGCCTAAGTGTTGAATATATCATCGTTGTGTATCCAACATGACTGAAATCATTTGAATTAGATAATTTTTCACAGATTTATAAAGAAGCATATCATCAGTTTTGAATATCTATCCCGAGAGAAGAATTTGGTTGTTCTGTCCACTAGAGAGGAAATAAGAGAGGGCTGAGAGTTTAAAGATAAATTAATGGAAAATGGAAATTTATCCCCTCAAAAATGGGTTGCAATATTTGAAAACCCATACGTATATCATTACCCTTAAACCCCACTTTCACGGGCTAGGCACATAGTTTCCCTAACCCTGTGCATGTCTTCTGAAAAGCCTCTATCACCAATGTTTGCAATTCCACATGGGAATGTGGCCTATATCACATGGTTGCTGACAAACCATGAAGCATCTTCTATTCAACAAGTTCCCTAAATGGTTGAGTCACGTGGTTTGTAAAAACCATACTCTACCCACTCTATTTTTTCAATTTTCGGAGCTATGGGATCTAAACAAACCTTGAATGCTCCCAAAACCTTATTTAGGTCATAGGTCCTGTTTATGAAGATAAAATAAAGATTTAAACTAAAAATAAATGACTCATACCATTGTAAAAATCTAGTTCATTACAACCTCCCCTCCTTAGAGTAACTTTTCCATGAGTTGGACTTCAGAGGGTGAAGAGGGATTGTCTAAAGAAAGCTCTAACCACTGGGCATGTATATCATTTTCCCACTCCCAGGTATCATCCTGTACTAGGTTGTGCTATCAAATCACCCATACTAAATGATCTGGCCTACCAGGGAGAGTCTTTAAACTCTGATCAATAATACTTAATGATTAATTCTCAAAGGAAGCATCCATATCTAACTCAACCTCATCAGGATGGAAAATATACACCGATCCTAGATAGTACTAGTGAATCTGAGATACATGAAAAATATCTTTAGTTTCGATTGGAATATGAATTTTGTATGTATTGATCTATCATCATGTCCTTTCAAATTAGTTGGAACTACTCAGTATTCTCATAGAAGAGACATGGTCCAAGAAACATTTCCTCCCTAGCCTCTAATGAGAACAAAGGTGATTAATGAGGCCTACCATATAAGAATTCATAAGGACCCATCTATATGGTAGCTTGATATCTACTATTAATGGAAAACTCGAAAAGGGGTATGTGTTTCCCATATGAACCCTCAAAGTCAAGAACATATTCAAGGAGAGTTTCCTCTAACACCTGAATCATGTGCTTAGTCAATTCATCGATCTAAGGGTGAAATTTCATTCTTAGAAGAACCTATGTACCCAAGTCCATATGTAACCCTTTCTATAATTGAGATGTAAAGAGATTATCCCTATTAAATATGATAAAATGTGGAGATTTGTGAAGACATATGACCTTATTTATAGATATCCTCCCTAGATCATCTACTAAAAATGTATCTCAAGCAGGTAGAAGTGTACAACCTTCATCAAATGATCAAAAACAACCCAAACTATGTCACTTAAATGATGTGATCTAGGAAAACTAGTCATGATGTCAATAGGGACATTTTCCTATTTCCACCCAAGAATGGAAAATGTCGGAAAAAGCCTTATTGTTTTATGAAGTTCCACCTTCACATACTGATAGATGGAATGCTATGTAATGAAACCAGCTATCCCCCATTTCATACCGGGTCACCAATACTAGTGACATAAACATCGATACATCTTATGGACACTGGGGTGTACTACGCAAGATGAGGTATGGAATTCCCACATATCGTCCTCTTTGATGTCTTTTGGGACCCATACATTCCCATAATAGTGTAATGTCTCTTCCTCATCAACACTCTAACCAGAATATGAATAATCAATGAAGATACTTTACCTTAGGACTAAAACCTTGGGATCTAATAGTTTCATCATTCACATGCATTCCACAAGGGTAAAGATCACTGCTAATCCCATAAGGAATGTCTAACTATGATCCTCATGAACTTCAACATGAATACCTAAAAAAAAGGTCATGAGATGCCACTCACCACTAGCCTCATGAACCACCTATGTTTGATTATTCTAACTAAAATAATCTTATTCAATATTTCCTTTTCCAGGTATATAAAAAAAATATTGAAATCAGGATTGTATGTACTCAAACCATGTGTGCTACCTAATATTTAGATCACAATGAATGAAGATATACTTCCGGACTTTGTGTTCTGTGAACACAAAAAAAATCTCCCTAAGAAAAAAATGTCTCCATCAATGTAGATCATGAACAAATGAAACTAGTTTGAGGTCATGCATTGGGAAATTCTGTTTGTGAGGACTCAGCTGAAGTGACCCATATTCCCAGAATTACTTATCCAACATCATAACCACCCCCATCCTAATACCTGATTCATTATAAAAAATAGAATATCTCTTTCCTGGATCTGTAAGAATTAGGATTGGCACTGAAGTCAATCTTCCCTTCAACTTTTGAAATGATACTTCAAAAGCTTCTAACCATACAAATTTCACACCCTTCTTAGTCAATCTCATAAGAGGCACTTCTTGGTGTGAGAAATCCTAGATGAAGAATATTTAATACCTGGATAGCCCCAAGAAACATCATATATCAAATAAGTTCTTGTTATATTCATAGGAATCTAAAACTTATATCTTCTCTTGGTCTATTGATACTCCTAACGCTAAGATAATGTAACCCAGTAAGTGAACATGGTAAATCGAGAAGTGGAATTTGGAAAGATTTTCACAAATATGGGGATCTCATGGTTTATTCATCATGATATCAATATGATGGGAATGATTATTTTGAGAGTGATAATATAATAAGATGACACCTATAAAGACTAACATGAATGAATCCAGGTATGGGTGGAAAATTAGAATCATCTTATCCATAAAAACATTTGGCATGTTTATGAGTCCAAATGATTTTACCATGTACTCATGATTACCATACCTACTCCAGAAAGTTATAAAAGGCATGTATGACGTTTTTACATGCACATGATGATAGAACGAACTTAAATCAATCTTTTAAAACAACCTCACTCCTCATAGAAGAACAAATATGTCATCTATTCGAGGTTGTGGATACATGTTCTTAACTATAAGCTGGTTCTATCATTGATAATCCACCCAAATCCTTAGGGTATCATCCATCTTCTGGGAAAAAAAGGATCGGTGAACCCAATGGAAATGTTTTTTGGCATATAAAACCTTTATCCTATAGGTCTTCCAACTACTTATTAAGCTCCAAAAGATATATAGGTGCATCCTATAAGGAGGAATGGACACTCATGCCACTCCTAAAACTAGATTAATGGAAAATTCTACCTATCTCATTGGATGTAGCCCAAAAAAATCAGGGGAGATTTCCCTAACATGATTCACCATAGGAGTGAAAAAATTCATTCGTAAGCCTTGATCATCCTAGAATATAATGGAAATCTCGGCTATCACTCTACCTAATCCCCGATGCTCAAGTCCGGATTGAGATGAATGGACATCCAATTCTCCCTTTTGTACATGTATGCTACCCTCTTTTTATGTAAACACCACTCTATAGCTGTAAAAATAAATATGGTCCTGATAGGGTACTAACCAGTCCATCCTGACAATTACATCAAACCCTATCATGTAGAGGATAAAAAAATTCCATATAAAGAGATATCTTCCTAACTCAAGGGGACAATCCTTACATCGGTGAACACTCTCTAATCAGATACCCAATGGGGTATCTAGTGTCATAACTCCATATAAAAACTATATCTCAAGTCCTAGAATCTCTAGAATTTCCTCAGATATAAAAGAGTCTGTCCCACTTGTGTCAAATAAAGCAGACACTAAAGTAGATGCTACTAGAATAGTAGCTCAAATAGTAGAAGGTGAAGTGATATGCTCCTCCAGTTTAGGTTACACTCCATGTAACTAGCCCATAACAAGTCCCAAAGTCATATCCTAACAGTCCTAAGCAGGCTCACCCTGCTGGCACTGCAAGTCCTAAGCATAATTACCTCTTCCACAACCACCACTTCGGCCTGATTGGTCAGTCGTATTCCACCCACCTGACTTGAGAGATACTACTCGCCTCTCTCTAGAACTTGGGATGGGTATAGATCCCCTATTTTTTGAATTGGAGTAAATTTACTACAGAATCATTGAATATGCCCCGTACTACTATAGCCTTTGTGGTCTACTAGATCTAATATACACTAAGGTTTTATGTGTTGCAGCTTCCCACACTGGTGAAATATTAGGAATATGTCAGTATGAGTTTTCTGAATGCTAATAATCCTTTGAGAAACCTCAAAATTCCACAACCTTCTTCTTGAATAACCACTAAAAGGTATGGGTGTTGAATTACCCTAGTTACCACAAGAAGTTTCCCTTAGATTTCCCTCAGTAATGAGGGCTTGGTTGACTATCTCAAAAATAGTGGTTAGATGGAAAACATTAACTAGTGATCAAATTGAATAAACAATCCCATCCTTGAATAACATGGCATTCATAATATCATCACCAGATAATTTTAGTGAGAAATGTCGCAGCTTAGTAAAATGAGTAGAATATTCCATGACATGAATGACTCCCTAGTGAAGGTTTATAAACTCTATAGCCTATTTATCATTTAATTTATATGGAAATAATTAATCATAGAATACTGTTAGAGTGTGTTTCATGAGGATGGTCAAGTTTAGATTTATATGACCCAAGATATAGCACATTTTCTAAAATTGGGGTCACTCACAAGGAAGTAGTGTCGAATGACTAGGTGGTACTTCTAAAAATCTTTTTGGATTTTTAATATATTGAAAACATAAAATAGAAAAATTAAATGATGTTTAAAAACACAAATAGGGTGAGAAACATTGATTAAATAGAAGAAAACATAGGATGAAGAATAGCACTAAGAATAAGAAAAGTAGAAAGAAGAAAAGGACAATCACTAAGAATAGGTCTGGATCCATGTTGATCCACCCTCAAATCCATTTCACAAATCAACTTAAGAATAAAATCAACAATTATTGACTCACTCAATGCATGTCTGATGTCTAGGACCACAAATATATCTCACCCAAAACATTGATAACTCATGGTAAGAATTATATCCATTACACAAGCACTCCCCTAGAGTGATGAAATATCAGGTTCAAATCACTCTAACCAAGAATTTCTTCATTACTAAAGTGGTATTCAAAGGATAAAGAATCATGAAACCTTACTTAACATCTTGATCGAGCAAGTTAAGAGAAAAAGGGAAAAGGATGAAGGGAAATCAATAAACAAACTGATCTAGCCCAAGAATACACTCACGCGCACCACAATCATCCTTCACAGACTCCTCAAAGTGATGATGAGAAAATGATGTTCTCGATGATTGTTGAATCTCCAATTTTCATTGGGTTTCATAACCTGAATTAGGATTCACAAATTAGATCTCTATTACTATATATATGAGTTCACATCACGAAGAATGAAGAAACAAATAGAAAATCAATGTAATTAAATTGATGAAAAATAAAGAACACACAGTTATTTAGAGAGATGAAAACTAAAAATGAAAATAAAGGAAATTGAAAATGAGGAAGTAAGGAGAGAAGAGAGGGTTCCCATCTCCAGATGTTGGAGACAGTCCTCGTGTTTAGGCGTATAAAATAAGAGTGGTAGAGTTACTCCCCTTATTCAAAAAATTGAAAAGTCACAAAATGGTTCCTAATAGGAAGCATCATTCCACATGGAATGCTTTGAAACGTTGGTGATCACCCATTGGTGAAATCTGTGTGAGTGCACAAAACTTCTTTTAATGACTCGTGTATCCCCTACATTTTCCCACGATCATATTTTCCATCAAACACCATCCCTGCACCAACTCCCCCTGTGTAGAAAAATAGAATTAAACAAAAGACGTCAGACATTTTGTACATATGAAAATAAAAATATATTACTTAATTTGATTAAATAACTAATAAAAATAAAAATAAATAAATGTTAAAAATACTATAACTACTATTAAAAATCTTAGAAAAATGTTAATAAATAAATATATATATTTTTAAATATGTTTACTGTTATTAAAAAATATAAAAATATAAATATAATACTACTTATATTTATTTATTTATATTAACTATTACATATATATTTACTAATTTTCTTATATTATTATATATATATATATGAATTTTAATATAAATGTACTTATAATTATTGACTATATTTATTTTATTACTACTATTATAACAATTATTTTTATATATGTTAAATTATATAGTATAGATATTATATTAAATTATATATTATATGTAATATATTATATATTATAAAAAAATAAAAATAAGATTAAAGTGGGGGGATAATCAGTTAGATGTCGATGTAAAAGGGGGGATTTGGGAAAGAGGATAAGGGAGAATGAGAGAAGGGGAACTTGGTCACAGGGAGAGAAGGTAGGGAGAGGTTGGGGGAATCAAGTGGAGGGATCAGGTTTAGAAAATATGGTTATGATGAGAGGAGTGGGGGAGTGACAATTTCATGGAAATGTTGTGAATCTACAGACAAAGGAGATGGTGATTCGGGCTCGGCTTCCCACTTAGACAGCACTAGATGGTTCTGTGGAGAGGAGCTCCGGACAGAGGCCTTAATAGCAGGTGGTAGCTGAATGTTTCCAAAAATGGTGGTTTTAGGTATGTTTCATCCAAGGTGATGTGAAATTTGGGAATTTGTTTAAAATCTTTTTTTGTTGTTCAAATCTGGAAACAATATGTAGCTTTGGGGATTTCAAAGTTTGTTTGGGTTTTTTGTTGATTTGATTGTGTCGCCCCCTATATTTGTTCGATTTTCTATGTGAATTATTTATTTTGATGTCATTGTGTTGGAAATAGTGTGAGGTGTTATTTATGATGAATCAAGATGGAACAGTGACTCAGGTTACTGTTGGGTGCAGTGTTGGTGGAGGCAGGGTATAAGGCTGTTAGTGATTCGTGTGAGTCACCACTGGGTGAAGAATAGTGTTGAAAACATTGGAAAAGGGAAGTGACGGTGTGAATTTATGGGGAACAAAAAAATTACAAATAAAAACAAATAATTTATTAAATTTTAAAAAAATCAATTAACTAAATAAAAAAAATCTAATTCACATTTTAAAAAAAATATAAAATTTAGATTTATCTAATTAATTAACAAATTAAAGAAAAAAAATTGATTCCAATTACAATTGGTTAACACATTTAAAAAATAAATTAAATTAAAAATAAATAATTTGTTAAAATAATATAAATTTTAAAATGATTTGATTATATTGTTTAACTAATTAATTAATAAAATTAATAAATTAATAGAATAATATTAATCCTAATTATTTTAAAATATAAAAAAACTAAAATAAGATTTATTTACCAAAACATTAAAATGAACAAATAATTGAATCGATGAATTAATTTAAACATAAAAAAATAAAAGAAATGAAGAAACTAATTACAAAAAAATAGTTGACAAAATAAAAAATTGAATGTTAAACAAAATGAATTAGTTAAATTCAAAATTATTCCAAAAGATAAGATTAAACATGAAAATACAAAATTTTAACAGATAATTATATTTTTGATAACTTGATGCAAAAATATAAAATTGAAAATTATGAAAAAAACATTATTTAAATAATAAAAAGTGAAAATGTGGTGGAAAAGGAGAATTGAAAAATAGCCACATCAAACTCCAACACATTTAAGTATTTCTATGCCCACAAAAATTCATTCTTTTGTATTTATAAAACAAAATGAATAATTTTCCAAATTTATTTCAAAATGAGAATGTCTGGACTTTTTAAAAATAGAGGAACATAACCTTGACTGGATTTATAGTGAATGTTCTCTAAAAAAGGCCCTACCTAGATTCATTGACACACTGAAATTAAAGGGCAACACAAATTAATTCACTATCAAGGATGTCATTCCTCCTATATAAAGTCACATACTACCCTACATCATTTCCATTTCATGTTCCAAATCTAAGATTGATAACATGTTAGATCAATTGGAATTAAAATCTTAACAAATGATATCTTCAATTTTCACATTATCATTGGTTCCAAAAATTCCAAAGTTCAATTCTTTTAGAATAACTTTATTGATTCAACTCAAATTATCTTCAAACAAGTAAATTGTCCCCTTCTTAACATGGGTTCTAAAATCCCCTCGCCTTAATGAACTCATTTCAGACCACTAGGCACTTTATTAGTTTTTTCTCTTTTCTTATCCAGCCATGTTTGTCCAAAGCACTGTGAAAAAAAACTTATTGATAAATACAGAGGACTAACGTGCATGAACCCAGTTCCTAGAGTCTTAGAGATTCACCATAGTTTCATGTTTCCCCGTTTTACTCTAGTTTCAAAGGACTTATATGATTATCATCTACATTATCTCCCTAAATTGAATATGTTTTTATTATTAAAATTGATTCCCCAAGGTTGGAGTTCAAATTTCCAATTTCTTAATGTCATTATCACAATTACACAAAACTATCCTACCTCACTCCCTTTCCAATATCCTAAATATAAAATCCAGAGAAACTATATGTTACTCCACTAAAAAAACATACAACCCCAACAGTTTGAGACTTAGTGAAATTGTCGATAACTATTATGTTTTTATCCACTAGGAATGACAGACTTAATGTGAAAATTGAAGCCTAAAGACCCTTATTTTATTAAAGAAGTTGATATTTTTTAAAATATTTTTAGAAATTTGAAAAAAAATGACAATTTGTTTACAAAATAATAAGGAAAATTTAATGTGATGTCAACGACCCCTATCTTCGACACTTAAATCCCAAAAGTTTCCCCAATTTTGACTCTCAATGTGAGAGATAGATTAGTTCAAAATATATGGGAAATTTAGCATGAAAAGAAATATGAAGCGGTAGTAGTGAAGTTCAAAAATTTACCTTTCCGCACACAAAAAGAAAAAGACAAAAAAACATATGCACAAGAACCCCACCATCCAACACCAGCAAACAATATTTTAAAAAAAAAATCATGTTGTAGATTATTGAAAGAAAAAAAATTCATTAAAATTTAAACAATTGCATGATGATCAATGATGTGTAACAATAATAGAAAGAAAGTGAAAATAAAGTTGCAACAGGTTTAACAATTCAGGTAAACTAAATTTTTTAACTCCCTAAATTGTAACAGATAACACCCAAGAAGAGAAAATAGATTTACAATTTTTGAAAGAAATAAGGGTAACTCCCCCTCACATAATACCTATAATCATGAAACTTGAATGAAAATGATTTAAAATTTTGAAGACTAAAATAATACTTCCCTAAGTATGGAATCTTCTCATGTTTTTTAAATGAAACCTCTCTATGTTTTCTTTGGGTAGGAACTCTGGATTCTCCATTCAAGTGCCCAAAATATGTAAAATAGTTAAATTATTTTTTATAATTTAAATCTCAAAGTAAAAAAAATGCATCCAAAGTATGAGTTATGGAGTTTTATCAAATAATTATATTGTGCCTCTCCCTTTGGTTTAAAATGACCACCGCATAGAGTTATTTATTGATTATTTCTTAAAATAAAATAGATCAAATTAAAACCAATATTAAGAAACTAAAGTAGGAAATTAAAAAGGATAATATTGGGATAAACCCCAAAGGGGTACTGTAGTTTTACTGTCTATAGCTATATAATTTTTGAATCAACCCCAGTTTGATGGGGGATGTGGATTCTTCCTCCGGAACCACTAGATGTGGTTCTTCCCAGCTTCTGAGACTTTCCACTTTTGGGGTACCCCATGTTCAACTTCATACAAGTCCCTCTCCTTAGTAGTGAAGTACTTATTTTAGATTAATAGAAAGTAAAATTTTTATGGGTACTACCCCTCTTCTTCAACATGGGTTTGAGGCTTGTATTATGGTTCATACCAACTCTTGGCTTCCTCATTGAATATAGAAAGTTTGTCAACACACTTTGTAATTGCCATGCACAACTCCAAACACTATTCTTATTCCATAGGGGCTTCTTCCTCAAGACTCTCTATGAAAGAATGTAACTTAGCTGGATCTTCATAACTAACATAGGTAGTATCAAAATTACCCTTAGTTGTAAGAAAGGTAGAAATATAAAAAAGAAAATCATGCTCGATGAAATAAAATTCCACATGAGTTTGGTCAGCTTCCTCTTCTCCAACAAGATTCAGTGCTCCTGGGATGAAATCTGAAGTAGGATTGAGATAGTCAACCTCCTATAGTCTTTCTTCAAAACAAACCACCTCTTGGGTGGTCTCCTTCAAGGAAATGGAGAGGAAGTCTTGTGCTACTTTGACCTGTTGGGACAAAGAAAAATCATTATACAAGTTTGTACAATCAATATTATTAGTATAAAAATTAGGGAAATATTGATAATCAAATATATGTCCAAATCATGAATTTAATAAAGTATCATCTTCCTCTTGCCCATGAAACAATCTCTAGATGTGGATTCTGGAGTTTGGAAACTTTAGTCCAAGGGCAAATCCAGATAAAAACAGGTAGCTCCAACTTCTTCATTATTTTGTTTTTTTCTCTTTCCTTCTCAATTTTTTTCTAGAGTGTATAGATTCAATTAGTGTTTTGGGTTCTACCTTAATCCATTGGTCCTCTCAAAACAAGTAGGTGGGTCCTAGTAATTCTATTATTATCTTTGTATTTAGTATATCCTTCTTGGTAGGCTCATTCCCAACTTGAACCTTTTTTGATTTGATGGAATCTATGTGCATACTACTATGTTGTTTGATGGGTAACATCCTTGGTAACATCTTGGATCTCTCATGTTGGTCAGTTTTGTAACCAAAATTGGAACAAAGAATCATGCTCATAAAGTGATTTCACATCATAAAAATCAAGCATATCATCAGTAAAGGAGAATAGAATCTCCATTTTTTTGTTTTTTTTCATTTTTTTATTAAAAAATTTAAAACAAACTCAGGAAAATATTACTTCCCCAGTAATGATGCCAAAATTGTATGCCATCTTTTTCATGAGGATGGTCATGTTTACTTTTATAAGACCCACAATATAGAACAGTGTCTAACTTTGGGGTCACTCTCAAGGAAGCAGTCTCAAATGACTAGGAAGTATTTCTAAAAATCATTTTGGATTTGTAATATGTTAAAAATATAAAACAAAAAAATGAAATAGTGTTGAAAAACACAGTGAGGGTTAAAAATAGTGATGAAACATAAGAAAGTAGAGGAAGAAGAACAACACTAAGTACAATAAAAGACTGAAAGAATTAGAAAACAATCAGTAAGAACTAGTCTGGATCCAGGTTTATCTAGCCTCAAATCCCTTTCATAGATCAACTTAAGAATAAAATAAAAAATTCATGACTCACTCAATGATTTTTTTATAGTTAGTACCACACATATCTATCACCCAAAACATTGAAGACTCGTGCACAGAATTACTTATATCACATGAGCACTCTCCCAAAGTGAAGAAATATCCATATCAAATCACTCCAATCATGAATTTCTTCCTAACTGAAGTGATCATCAAAGGATAAAAAACATGAAACCTCACCTAATACCTTGATTTATTGAGTTAATAGGAGAAGAGGAAAAGGATGTATGGAAATCAAGAAACAAATAGATTGAGTTCATGAATTCGCTCACATGCACCCCAATTCACCTTTATAGTCTCCTCAGAGAGATGAATAGAAAATGGTGATTGCGATGATGCTCTAATCTCCAGACCGATTTTGGTTTCAAAACATGAATCAAGCCCTGGGAATTATATCTTCATTATAGAGTTACGATATCCCAACATGAAGAATGAATAAACCAAAAGAAAAAATGCAATTGAATTTATGAAAAATACAGCAGCACACAATTAGTTACAGAGTCTAAAACCAAAAACGAAAACAAATAAAATGAAATATGAGGAAGGATAAATGAGAGGGTTCCTATCTCCAAGTGTTGGAGATAGTTCTCGTGTCTGGGCATATAGAACAAGAGAGGTGGAGCTACTCCCATTATTCAAAAAAACATAAAAAGTGACAAAATGGTTCCAAACAGGTAGTGTCATCCCATGTTGCATGCTCTGAAATGCTAGTCACCACCCATTAGTGAAATCTATGTGGGTGAAAACAACTTCTTTCAAGGACCTGTGTATCCCCTTCACTTTGCCACAATCATACTTGCCTTCAAACACTATCCTCGCTCCAGCTCTCCCTGTGCAGAACAATAAAATTAAAAAAAGGCACCAGACATTTTTTACATAAGTAAATAAAAATATATTACTTAATTTCATTAAATAACTAATAAAAATAAAAAAATGTTAAAAATACTATAGTTATTATTAAATAATTAAAAATAACGTTAATAAATATATATAAATATATATATTATTTAAATGTACTTATTATTACTAAAAATATAAATATTTATATATATATAATATTAATTATATCTATTTATTTATATTAACTATTAAATATATATTTAATAATTTTCTTATATTATATATATATATACATATATATATTCATTTTAATACAATTATACTTATCATTATTAACTATATTTATTTTAATATTATTATTATTATTATTATTATTATTATTATTATAGATGTTAAATTATATATTATAGATATTATTTTAAATTATATATTATATATTATATATTATAAAAAATAAGAAAAAAGAGGGGGGGAGAATCGGCTAGAGGCAGAGGAAAATAGTGGGATTTGGGAGAGAGGAGAAGGGATAATGGGAGAAGGGGGGTTCTCATTCACAGTGAGATGAGGAGGGGAGAGGTTAGGGGAATCAAGAGGGGGGGTTTAGGATCAGTGAACCCAACGACAATGAGAGGGTGGTGGTGCGACTCTTGCTCGATGGTGGTGGTGATTTGGGCTTGGCTTCCTGCTTGGAAAACACTTGATGGTGCGCTGGAGAGGAGATCAGGATGACGACCTTGATAGAAGGTGGTGTCTGGATGTTTCTAGACCATACGATTTTAGGTAGGATTCATGTACGGCTATGTGGAAATTTAAATAATCAATGAATAAAAAATTTATTCCAATTACAATTTGTTAAAATAATTAACAAAATTTTAAAAAATTAATTCAAAATATATAATTTGTTAAAATAATACAAATTTAAATACAATTTGATTAAAATATATAACTAATTAATTAATTAATATAATTAACAAATTCAAAGAATTATATTAAACACAATTAATTTACAATTCAAAAAGTAAATTGAGATTTATTTACTAACAAATTAAAATGAAGAAATAATTTAATCAATGGATTGATTTAAACATAAATAGAATAAAATAAAGGTGGAAACCAATTCCAAAATTATAATAAAATAATTAATTGAAAAAAGTTGAATTTTAAATAAAATGAATTAATTAAATTTAAAATTGTTCAAAAAGATAAAATTAAACACTAAAATACATAATTTTGACACAAAATCACTTTTTCCATAATTTGAATCAAAAAATTCAAAAAATAAAAAATATGAAACAAAATAAATTATTTTAATTAGAAAAATAGAACCAAAAAGTAAAAAATGATGTGGTAAGGTGCATTGAAAAAAAGTCACATAAAAGACCATCTAAAAATCCCTCTGAATCATGTCCATATGTTGGTATACCTGGGTAATGACACCCCACCATTGCTTGGCATAACCATGTAGCATATAGGTAGTGGGGTTGACCCTCCGGTATGTAGGTGTCTTTAAGTGCTTTAATATAAAAAGAATCGCCTCAATCCATGAATTAGTAGCATGTGTTATTCCATACCCTAAAAATGTGGGAGGATGCTTCTATTGGAATTCTCGATTCAAATATACCATATTTGGGGCATCTCGAGAAATAATTTTCATAGACTATATCATATGAAATAAACCCTCCTGAAACTGGGCGGCGGTGCTCATATCATGAATAGTAAGTGGTTCCATATGTGGAACTACAGAAGGTATCATTGGCAACGTAGGGCACATCACCTCTAGAGCATGTTCATCATCGCCTTCCTGGCATATGACTCAAGTATGTCATGGTGGCATGATTCTATAATTCGAAACACATTACTTAGAAAATAATTTAGCAGTTGAAAAGTGTTCAAAAAGATAAAAGGATAGGCACACAACCTTCCTTTAGAAAATGTCACACCTCTCTGCCTGTTCCAATAGCCTGGTCTAGGTGATAAAGGAAATCATAACAGGCTTTAAGAATATAAGAGACACCCCAAATAACAACAATTAAGGTCGTGTTTGGGTCTAGGTCTCATATTACATGATCGATGGTTCTGGTATATAGAGTGTCAATCATAGGTATAGATGAATACACCCTTTACTATACAATTGAAATCCCATTCATCACTAACTATTTAATCTAGAAGTTTGAATTTTATTTAGGTCACACTTTTTATATATAAAAATATAAAAATATATCATAGTACAGTTTGATGTGTTTCCATTGACAATTTATAAAAGTCATACTCCTTATAAATTGCAATTGGCACATAATTCAATTGTAACCTAACCTTTACATCTGATATCATGGTGTAATAATCCATAAGGAATGATTTGACTACATGACTCATCATTTAGGATTTATAGAAGCACTTAATTTATAAATCACCATTGGAATTCAAGAAATCCAATCATGTATCATTGTTTCTTTCCATGGAACCAGTAGGTCCAAAACCCACAACATGGTATAATTGGTCAATTAAATTTTCATCCCCAATATATGCAGAAAAACAAAGGTTATATTGATTTCGGAACTTTAATTAATCCAATCATATTATCCCTACAAGAAATGTTATCACATCTTAGTATATAAAAATCAAGGCACTAAACTATATGCATAAGGATAATGTACATAAGAACTAGATATGACATGGGTAAATGCATGGTATATTAGTCCTAATGTGCCTCTAATGATGAATGATATTATAATTAATTTTCTTACCATGCCAAGGAAAAAATTTTGTTTCAACAACATCGACAATAATAATATCTCAAAGCATGTGCATCACCCTCCAATAACAACAATTACCCATTTCAGGTAACTTGGGTTTCCTCTATACGTTGGTCAACTACTCCCAGGCATAGGCTCATTTCAAAATTCCATTTCATCCTAGTCTCCTATATAGTACCTAAACAGTAATACAAAATGAAAATAAATGCCCTGATACCAATTTGTAACAACCTGAACCAGAATCCACATAACAAGTGCCCTAATCTAGTGGGTCAAATGGCCTCAAGTGAGCCTCCTTGTATTCCAGAGGAAACTAACTAGTAGTGAGGGTCTATGGAGGTACAGTGGGGAGACTATGTTGTAACAACCTGTCTTTTCATGAAGGTATCACTTATTTTTTCAGTTTGAATCCTTTTTTATCTTTGTAAAAATACCCTACGACCTAAAAAGGTTTTTGGAGCGTTAGGGTTTTTTTTTTCAGAGCATGGATCTCTGGAAATTTGACAAACAGAGTGGGATACAGTATTAGCGCACTATTATCACGTGATTAGTACTAACTGTGTGACTCAACCGTGCGAGGAATATGTTATACAGGATAGGTTTCATGGTTTGTCTACAACCATATGAGCTAGGCCACAAGCCCGTACGGAATTCCATACATCAGTGACATAGTCTTTTAGTACGTCCTACGCATGGTTAGGAAAACAGTGGGCCTAGACCTTGTTAGTGGGGTTCAAGGGAAGTGGCTTGGGCATGGTTGGAACAAGTTTTGGTCAACCATTCGGCCAAACCGTGTAACCTAGTTTTGAGGGAGGGATTTACCTTTTTTTAGTTAATTAATCTTAAATCGCTCAGCCCTCTCTTATTTCCTCTCCACAAGATAGAACACCAAAATTCTTCTCCTGAGAGAGCTCTTCCAAGAATAAGTTAGGATTGTTTTTAACTCCTTGATCCAATCACTGATTCAAACACCGTACATAACATTGGATCCGCAATGGTAAGCCCTTCAATCCGTAGGATTGTTTTTTCATTTATCTTTCTATCGATGATGAGATTTTGGTGTGAGATCATATTCCCTTTTTTTAGGGTGTTGGGACATTCATCCATTTTATTATGTTCTCCTTTGAATCAAAGGCTGATACTTGATGATTGTTCATATACGGACCTAAAGTAAGTTGAATAGTAATTTTTCTTCAAGGTTTAAGGGTTTTCATAGCATTTTCCAATGTTCCACATACTATATATTTCCATGAAATGCCTTAAAAAATTCCTTCTTCAATTAATTGAACTATACTTAGAAAATCCCACTGACCCGTGTTAAATTATTAAAGGATGTATTCTTCATTTATTTCCACCCTTTGGGGGTTCTTAATTAATTTCCCTCCAGTATATAAATATTTAAATGACCAGACACCTTATAAGTGTTTGTCTTGACATGTAATTTGATTTTAATTTCCTTATAATAGAATGGATTTAATTAATTAATTGAAAATGGGTTCCAAGGCCACACCAATTGTTGAATGATTACCTTTATATGGATATAATGATTATAATTCCCATGATTAGTTAGGTCGAATGGTTATGAATGAATTAGATATGATCCATCATGTTTATTATTATTATTATTATTATTAATCCATGGTTAATGGATATTTTGAAAAAGTTAAGGGACTCTTTGAGAATGACATTTCATGCTCCCTTACATTGGGTGTTAGGAATGATGTCTTACACCATTATACTTTTATCTGAATGATGAGCATTGTGCTTCACATTCCTTTCCTTAGGGGGGTGGACATGATGAATCAGCCCACCATCTTGAGTGATGGTAATGATGAATCACATTCATATGATATTCATGTATGGTACTATAATTAGATCCATTGGATCCTTAGACTAGTTATGGACACTTGTGTTACGCCCCTGGTCTATCTAGCACCTAGTATCCATGTATATTCCTCTAAAAGTCCCCATGTATAGTGTGTGTATATACATGAATACCTATTATATATATATATATATAATGACTATATATATATATATATGGTTATCGCTCAGACCTATACACCAGCCTACACTGAATCATGTAGAGCCAGCCATGTGTCCTATAGGAACCAGAGCCACATATTAATTATTTTTCATCATTGTTTAATATTCATTTTACTTATACATTGCAATGAGATATACACTATTTGGATTATTCTAAACATCATTGGTGGTGGCCTACTGAGTTTATCCCACACCCTACTCGATATGTCTTTGGTACCCAAGTTGACTTCATGACTATAGGTGTGGAGATGGGAATGTGCCCTATTATGGATGTTTGATTTGTTTAGCTTATAGCTTGGAAAATGGGAGCAGAGAACCAATCATGTGATCATGATTCTAGTGGAATTGTATTTTAACATTTTTTATGTTATGTATATCATTTTTTATATGCATGTCCCCTATTTTCCTTTATTATATCAACATGTCATGACATCATTTTATATGAAATAGCCTTTGGATTTTGGTATTTATTCTTGTTTCATGGTTGTTATTCTTCTATATTTTTTTAATTATTTCTATTTCTATTGTTCCATATATTATATTATGCTTCTATTTTTTTCTATTACTTATTATTACTATTATTCCACTCTGATATAAGGTTTTAGTGTCCCCACCTTACCATTATATACCCTCTCTACTAGTAGGAAAACATTGGTGTACAAGGATGTGCGCTTGAGGCCATGTTACCCACTAGCTCGGGGCACCAGTTAAGTGGATCCTAGGTCAGGATGTTACGTACCCCACTATCACTACCCCACAATGTTTCCACTCTACCCCAATTCCATACATCCCAATCCATCTCTCTTTAAAGGAAGCATACCTGAAGACACCAGGGATTGATATCACAACATGCACCTCATGCATCACATCATCTCATCACATCATCCAAATCTACATATAGTAACCATTTATTTTTTGGGAGCCACCAAATCATTTATATCATGTATCATACATCGTGTACTGTACCTCAAGTAATCACTACCCATACACTGAGTAGGTATCTCAAGCCATCACAACCCATACACATCTTACCTATAATAATCCTTTGGATACAATATCTAGACATACATTTGTGTGAAATAACCACAAGTCATTGCATCTCACTACACACACATATGGATAAACTAACCATTGTTCATACTGACACATAATACTATGAAGAGGATAGGGTGGGGCTAGAGGGGGTAGTCATCCATCCATCCTCAGAACTGGGATGTTGGGGAAAACACCCTCCCATAGTCTACTTTGTGTCATTTTATTTACCGATAGGGGTGGGGTAGCATATGAAATCATCAAACATATTGGATAAAATATATCTCACAACCTCACTATGGGCATAACCTAGTACAAGGATCAATAGAAGCTATTGTCACTCAAACACCTGGCTGCCACTACTAGGCAATAGATATCCAATAAAAAGACAACTAGCTAAGAAAGAATACATTAAATTATTTCTCTACTTTTTATCATTTACTTTTTTATTTAAATTATTAACCATTAATTAACATTGATTAGGCAATGATTTATTATACTCAAGTGAATTCCATTTCCTCTGGGAATAATCCAAATTAGTCTACGGTTTCTTTGGATTAACATTAGCATTTTACATTCTAGCATGAACCAACCCCATGGGTTAAAACAAATCAAACATTATTATAATTCCACAATTCTAGGTACTCTAGGAAAACATCCTAAGACACTATCAAGAGATAGATAACCAGGAACATCCATCTATATCAATTAGTATGGAATGTAATGTAGGTAAAAAACAACTCGATCACCTAACCTTTAAAGGATTTATTTAGAATAATGAATCTAACATAAGAACAACAATAGTTCATCCTAGCTTCAACAACTTTATCATCCAAGTTCCATTCCTAAAACCAACATGCACGTCACTATACATCTCTATATCATAGGATTTAACCACTACCACAAACTTTGACCTCCCTTACCATATCTCTATTGACATCCCAGACTAATATCATAACGTAGTCCCAGACTCACATAAAGAGAACCTTACAGAAGATGGAAAACAAAAAACATTGTCAATTGGGATATTTGTCCCTTAAAATAAGGCATCTAGACTTCACATGAAAACTGGATCTCATGTCCCTCAATGTAAGGCATCCAGAAATTACAAATAACTATCAATCTCATCCCTGTGTTTTTATCATTATCAAATAATCAGGTTTTTTCCATATTGAATTAAATAATTCAGTCATCGTGGGTTCTAAGTACTGGTAACCCATGGAATAAACTTATACAATCTATTAAAAGATTTAATCAAGATTTCTAACATTTTTTTACCTCTAATAGGATTTAAATATCAAAAATTATCATTATTATGCTTTTAAAAATTAATCTCATCCATAATCATTCTAGATTCAAGTTTTTTATCCAATTCCATTAACACATGGAATACCATATTCAATTAAACATTCATAATTGCATAAATTTTATTATCATAAAAGTATAAGTGACTATGGATTTATTAATCATTCATGTTCTTTAATTATTTAATCAACAAATAAATTTTTATCATCTTTACATTATTTATCCAAGTTATCCATTAAACATGTTAATCTAATCATAAACAAACAATGTTAAAAAATAATATCATTGATAGAACACTATATATAAATTAAAGAGTAAAACCATTATCATGGTGGAAAGCAACAATATGTGGTTGTTAAAGATAAACCAATTTCATTCTTTAATGCAGTTTAATCTTTATTAGGTTAATTACACTACTATAAAAAGAAGATAAATCATGATAACCTTATGATTTCATGTATATAAAAGGATAATCAATAGATACCCTAACTCAAACTTCTAATATTAGTGAAACAAAAATAGGATTCCAAATTGGATCTTTGATCCCCTCTCCCAAGAGGGAACTACAATCTCTGAAGGATATTGCGCCATGAACTCCCCATATAACGACAATGAAAACTCAATTAGAATGGTGGATATAAAATGCTATATAATGGAAAGAATAATGATATGAAAATGAGATAAAATGGAGGGTAAATTCTATGAAAAGAGGAAGAACCTACCTAAGATTTCCATGGAATGATCTCTGGAAGATGAGACTTAATCTCGATCAAAAGGGGCTTCAAAGCCTTTGAAAATCCCTCTAGGGAACTTAGGGTTCAAGATAAAAGAGAGGGAGAAAAGTGGTTCTATATTGACTAGAGGGTATTTATAAGAACCGTGAGATTTATAATACTGTGGTGAAACCCCTAGAATCACTCCACAGGACTACCTAACAAAGGGTATACTATAGCGTAGCCCAAGTGGCCACATTATAGCCCCTTGGTCAATGCGTGTATCCAAAAAATGAGACACAAATCTAGCTAGATTTTATTTTCTTAAGGGGATATACTATGGAATAATTGATACCCATGGAATATCCACCCTTCATTTTACCAAACTACCCAAAAACACCATTAATCACATCCTCCTCACTCAACATCATAGTTCTCAACCCCCAGGGAAGGTCTAATGTTATAGCTAATCACCACTGCATAGCTACCCCCAACAATTTTATAGCCTAAAAGTTCTCCCTCAATATCTCATAGGCCACAAAATAGATCTGCATACTATATAATCCAAGCGTACAGTGCATACCAAGGATCCATGTCACAATCTTTCCAAAATTGGTAGTGGAACCCCCCACCTGTTTACCCTCTAAACTCTCCAGGAACCATCTCCAAGCACCTCCAACACCCAAAAAACACAATGGAAGGGACACTATGATCTGTTACATAACATCATATACCACTCAAACCATTCTCATCCATGAGAATCCAAAACCAAACCTGAATAAAAGGAAAGAAAAGGGGTTATTAGAATAACCACCACCTAATATATCTCTCATGAATATCGCCATCACAAGAGATAAACCAACTCAATCAGAGGAAATGACTTCTAAACCACACAAAAACAACACCAAATATTAAACACTCTCCTAGGGGAGATACCTTTCAAATAATAGTAAGTCCACAATGAGAATGAAAATAAAACCATCCCCTAAACCCAAAAAAATCAACATCCACAATGGGCATCACTAAAGAATGAAGAGCTAAACAACAAATAGCTTGGTGGTACTGAGCATGTATCTTTGACTTGTGTTCACAGGTACTCTTCTCCACAGCACTGCGTCACCATAAGACAAGAACCAAGGTAATATCATGCTTGTGTAACACCTTATCTTGGTGTTCTTGGATCTCTACTATCCACTCCTTGAAGTCTACATCATTTCTATTATTGATCATTTCCCAATCAATGATGTAAGATTCATCATAATGGTAATAGTAGATTTTTAGTATATGAAAAACATTATATATCTGGATCATCTGTGGAGAAAGTTTTATATGATATGTCATGGATCCAACATGATCCAACCCTCAAAAGTTTAAAAAATATGGGAGAATTCTTTCTTATATAACTAAACCGCTACTGATCATGACAAAGAGTCAACTTTAAGAACACATGATCTCAAACATCGAACTCCAAAGGTATCTTCCTATGATTAGAATAAGATTTATGATGATCTTTTTCTACATTCATATTTTCAAGAATTACTTGAACAATCTCTGTCATGCTCTACACTAGCTCCATCTTGAGAATTAAGTACTCTTTAAAACCTGTCCATTATAGTGGATAAAATTAATTTCAGATGTATAAATATTCAAATGACATCATGCCAATGTTTGAGTGAAAACTATTTTTGTGAGAAAACTTTACCCAAGGTAGGTTACCCATATACAAGTCTCAAAAATTAAAGACATAAGAATGCAATATATATTCAAGAGTCTATATAGTCTACTCCATCTAACCATATGCCTATAGATGAAAAGCAGTGTTAAGGAACAAATGAGATCCAAAATCATAATGAAGACCTCTTTACACCCTAGTGGTAAAATGATGATCACAATTGGAAATGATCATCCTCTAAACTCTGTGGAGTCTCACCACCTCCTCCAGATACTACCTTGAAAAAAATTCCACTAGTATCTACTCCTTACCTGTTATAAAATGGGTTGATTTCATAAAACAATCAACCATCACCCATATATCGTCACAAAATCATTGGGCACAAGGTAAAGTAGAAACAAATTCCATAAATATTTCCACTCCATTCAATTGAGGAACATCTAACAGATGGATTAAACTACTGGGAACATGGTTATTATCCTTCACTTTATCATAGACTAAAGCAAAGACACAAGAACTTTGAAACTGCACACTTCATCCAAGGGCACTAAAACTATCCTCTCATAGATTAATCAATATTTTTCATGCTCAAGTGTACCACCAAGGGTGATATAAGGAAATCATAGATAACCATATCACATAATACCAAAGGGACAAAAATAATTCCCTAGAAAAACACTTTATGTTACTCATACTTAGACCAATAATCAAGGGCATCACTAAAGACAACTTGGTCACTCCAGACCTCCACCTTAGAATCCCTTAGCTAGAAATCCTCCACATGATGCACCAAATATGGATGCACTATCATCTTTAAAATACAACCTCTACCTCCAACCTCTCTCATATCAAGATTCATTTCTAAATATCTTCCACCACTCTTTGGTAATCTCTAGATTCACTCACAACATCACTATGTGACATCCTAGTCAGCATATTAGCTATAAAATTACCCGTTCCCAGTGTATATTAATTCCCAAATTTTTAATTCTACAAGAATTCTATCCACCATCACTGCCATAAGTTCATGTCATACTAGGATATGACATATCATATCCTCTAATGATCAATACAAACAACAAAATACTCAACAATGAGGTAATGTATCTATAACATTCAGGAAAATACAACTGATTCCAACTCTATATCAAGGGTGGCATAGTTATTCTCATGGGGAAATAACTACTGAGGACCACAAGAAACACCGGATCACTACCACATTAGAACACAACCCAATCCATGATGTGAAGCATAAAAAAACCTCCAACGGAACTCCTTCTACTAGAAACCAATGGACTAGAGCGCTAACCATCTTCTCCTTTAGGCAATTGAAAGATTCATGAAATTATTCATCCTACATTAATGTCTTATCCTTTCTAGTAAATTTTTTCAGAGGAGTCTCAAACTGATATAAATTTCATGTAAACCTCCTATAATATCCTAAAAGACCAAGGAAACTTTTCACCTCTGCAACATTCTTGGGGGATTCCTAACAAAAAATATTCTTATATCTTAAAAGGTCCACAACTACTCCTTTATAGGACAAGAATTTCCCCAATAAATTAATTTCATGATCCCATAACTCACACTTTATTAACATCCAAAATAGCTTCTGACAATGAAGAACTCCCAAAATGACACACAAATTCTATGCATGGTCTTCCATATACATGGATTATATAATGATTTATTTGAAGAAAATCACCATGAACTAATCTATGAACTCTCTAGACACTTTGTTCATAAGACCCATGAACACTACTAGAGTTTTCTACACACATAATGACATCACAATGAACTTGTAATGTCTTTAACAACATCAGAAAAAGGTCTTTAAAACATCATACTCCTTTACCTGCATCTGATGATAACCTGAATTAAAATTGATCTTTGATGACCAACTTACTCCATTTAGATGGTCAAAAAAATCATCAATATGTAGAAGAGAAAATCGATTCTTTACAATCACCGAATTTAAGTGATGATAATCGATACAAAGACAAAAATCTTCATCATCATTATTTAAGAGAGAAACCAGCACACCCTATGGTGAAACACTCAGCTAAAAAAGACCTCATTGCATTAGATCATTGAGTTTTACCCACATCTTTCACAACTTATAATGAACCATAAAATATAGAGACATTGATATAAGAGAAATTCACTGTTAAAAATCGCCCTCAAACTAAATCTCTTGTCGAGGGGGAACCACTACATCCTCCTCAGGAAAAGAATTATGGTAAACTTCCACAAAACTATGAAATTTCTATAGATAAACATCTTATAATGGACCTGACCTCTCCAATCCATTACTTCGTGAAAATATGGCATTTGAGGTTTTCTGGGAGGCAATGATGACTGATTTTAGGAGTTTTCCAAAAATCCAATATTCCAATGATAGGTGGTGTCAGTAGGTGGAGTCTGTAGGTGGTGTTAGTAGGTGGTGTTGGTAAGTGGCATCTGTGAGTCGTGTCGGTGACTCTCCATCAGTGGGTCATTTTGGTGACTCTTCACTGGTATCTCACATCAGTAACTCACCATTGGTGGGTCATTTTGGAGATCAGCATTGGTAAGTCGTGTCAGGGACTCGCCATCAGTGAGTCATATTTATAACTCACCATCAGTAGCTCGTGTTAGTCAGTCTCCATTAGAGGGCCGCATCGGTGACTCATCGTCGGTAGGTCGTGTGGGCGACTCACCATCGGTAGCTCAGATCCATTACTCACCATTTTTGGGTAACATCGATGATTAGACATCTGTAGATCACATTAGTGGCTCTCCATCGGTAAGTTGTGTCATTGAATTATCCAATGGGGGTCACTTCCAATAGTTTTTCAAAATTCTAGTTTTTCCTAGTTTTTTCCAATTCCCCCTCAATAATGTTTTATTTAACATGCAATGGGTTTAAAAGCATGTTTAGGTGTTTTTTAATATGTTTCAAAAAAATATAAATTATATATTTAATTTCTTAATTCCCCTGATGCTTTTAATAGTCAAACTGTGTGGCCTTTATCATGATCCAACTTTAATGGACTTTGAACCCATTTTCCCCATGTATTTATGATATGGACTTTCTAAATCCGGGACCCTTCCTTTCTTAGGATATTACCGTTCTCTTGATATTGAGGCACCCAGAACCTTCTTCCCCAAAGTTATTATGCATTTTTGGTGATCTCCTTGGACCACATATCCCTAAAGGATCCTCCAGCTACTTGCATACCCCCAATTTTGGCACTAGGAGGAGTTTTCGATCATCCTTTCTTCCAAGTATGGATACCTTAGTCTACTTTAATTTGTGTATCATGCAGGTTGGGTGTATGAATGTTCTCATGTGAATATAGTAGAATTCCAAATAATAAAATATAATCAAATCTGCTTAATATTGATATGCAGGGGCTAGGGAAAAGTGATACATGCTTATGTTTTATTTTTTACTGATATTGTGATATGTATATGCTATATGCCTAAAGAAAATCATATCCATTTGTGGTCTTTATTTGTGAACCTGTGATGGCTTGTGTATATTTATAATTGATCCTATGTGAATGACCATATGAATATAAAATTTGTCAACCATTTATATTTGGTTAAATAGATAAATACCTTATGATCGAACTTGCTTTGTGATAAACCCTAAATTATCAAAGTGGAATTAAAGAATGAGTGTTTTCTAAATCTTAATGGACCTTTTTTGTCGGTGTGGTTGTGTGTTATTTGAGTCTTTGTTCTGTATCGTGTCTTGTGTGGTGTTGGGGTTGTGAGAACGATTGTTTCCAGGGTGGTATGGGTGGTGCAATGGAATCTCATGTTAAGAGATTGACTAATTGTGGAGTGGATGAGCAGTGTTTGAGTAGTGGGGATGCAAGTTTGGGTTATTGTATGTTTATGTTGCTGGGTGTGGTGTTTTTATAAATTAGGGCTATTAGGTTTGGTTGTGACGAGGCATGTTGTGGGATTTGGAATTAATTTGGGGGTTTTATTTTTGAGATTAAGGACTGGGTAGAATTACATAGAATAATGATAATGGAAGTGGTCATTATAAGTGTTAAAAAGAGTGGAAATATGAAATGAGTTGCTTCAATGTAGTTATTTTTCCTTAGCATGGTCTATGCTATGTGGCTTGATGTATTCTATGGTTGACAGTTTCATGGGTAGGGATGAAAGGAATAAATGGTATCCTTAATAAATAATGATAATTGGTTAAATGGATTGGTTGGGTGTATGTTTCAGTTGTGTCTTGTTGTGTATGGATTTAATTTATCCACTTCCAAAGTGACTAATGTTGGTGTTAAATAATTCATTTAGAGGTAGCATTAGAGTTGGAAGCAACATGGGGTGGTTTCTTGTTTGATTGAGAACCCATAGGTTGGTCTTTAGTGTTTGATACAATACAAACATACCTATATTTTCCTTGTGTTTTATATACACATTCCACTCTAGTTGATCACAATGTACTGAACACCCCCATTCTCATGGGGGAGGGTGTCTCTCCCAAACATCTCGGTAGGAGGATGGATGGTCGGACACCCTCTCTTCCCAGCTCCCTCTTCCAGGAAGTGATATCCCAAGATTCTTCGGGTAGACAGTGGTATGTGAGGCCTAGGTATATGCTGGCGAGTTGTGTTTTCCCCAAGTGTCTTCGGGATGATATGTGTTTTGTGGACCAAGTGTTTACGAGTGGGATGTGATGTGATATGTGGACCAAGTGTCTGTGGATGGGATGTTATGTGATATGTGGCCCAGATTTCTACGGGTATGATGTGTTGTGGTTGTGAGGCCCAGGTGTGTGTGGGCGTGATGTGATTTTTTTTAAGAGGTGGGAGTGCCAGGATGTTTTATGTTAGGGTGTGAGAGCAGCTAAATAGTTGGAATGTGGTGGAGGGTACCCTATCATTGATGTGATCTATATTAGTATATATGACTTGTATTATTTGGTGAGTGTTCATTTGGTGAGTTTGGAGTGGTTAGTATACCTTGTTAGGTAATGTGGGTTTATGTTATTTTCTCACATGGGAATTAGTATGATTATATACTTGTGTAAGAGAGACTTTGGTTTTTCCCTACTGAGTATACTTGGATGCTCATCCTATGTATATAAAATAGCTTTTAGGTTTTTAGGAGGACAACATAGAGTGTGCTGGGCATTACTATCTCAGACAAGGGGAGATTTTCTATTTCATTTCTTAGCTTTGTTCTTTTGGTATTTACTTTTGAGACTATTGTTTTATATAAGTTATATTTTAATCATGCATGTGGGATAGATTTTGAATTTCTTTTATGTATTTCTTGGAGTTGTTTTGTGGTTGAAACATCTTATCTCCCGATATGGTCACTGTAAAAAGTGTAATTTCTCCCATTTTGTGAAATTTGTATACACTTGGTGTTGGTCGCCTCCCCAGGGCCTACTAGAGGTGGGACTCAGGAGGTCATTATCTCTCTGCCGTTATTTCCGGCTCCAGAGGGGCATCCTTATAGGGAGGGGGTCATGAAAAAATGGTTTCAGAGGTGATGGTTGAGAGATATGATGTAGTTTGGAGTTAGAAATAGTGAGGATTGCATGGGATGGTAGGGAAACAGTGTTAGGTGATGTTGGTGCATGATCTAGACTAGGGAAGACTGAATAGGACATGGGATTTTAAGGACCCTTGATCTAATACAAGGACACCGATCCTATCGAAAAACTAAGTGAGGCTACACCATTTGTAGGATAGAGATCCTAGGAAAGTTACATGCATCATAATGACTTTTTTCTTCTTTGAATTCGAGTCTTGGGAAAATTTGGAATGGTTAACAATAAAATGAGTTAAAATGAACTTTAAATAAATTTCTATACTACTCAAGTTTAGGAATTCATTGTTTACCTTTCATCTATGGCACATATTTTTCATCCAAATGTAGTAATATTAGAATATAATCAACATGAAAACCCAAATAATCGACGAAGGGTTGACCCAGGGTAGGAGGACGACCAGTGGTATAAAAAGTTACATTTTTTCCAATGAAAGTCTCTGGGGTGGTATGAGGGAAGTGTTTCATACATTGATACTAAAAGTTGGATTGAGTAGCATGTGATCCCTTTCAACTTGATTTTGGCTCCAACAGAGTATTGGGTTCCCTTGGATGTGATCCAGATGCGTGGCGTTGTGCATTAGTGGTGGGTTCTTTACCCAGGGGAGAGGAATGATGCTGACATTTTGTGGGTTCATTTTGAGAAGGATTTCCAAACATAATTCCTTTCTATAACCATGAATACTATGAATAGGTAGGAGTTACTCTCCCTATAGTAGGGTAGTATGTCAGTATGAGATATTGGGATCAAATTCAAGTATCTCCTTCATTTTTCTCCAAATCTCTTTTTGGATGAGGAGTCTCATGCGAGACACCCAGAGGAGGCACTTGGTCCTTCTCTCTAGTACACAGTTACTCCCTTTACCTTACTAACATACTTGGGGGTCCTAAAGAAAGAATAGGTAGTTGAGAGGATTCAATCATGAATAGGTCTACCGCAAGAGGGGATTAATCCAAGTTCTTTGAAGGAAAAGGTTATCAGCAGTAAGTATCAAACTCTAGGGCTTTCGGGGTTCCGATCAGTGGGGAGATGACCTAAGAAGATTTTATTTTGAATTTATGGTTTTCATATCTATACTATGGGCCTGGGAATGATATTTTTTATCTATGGAGTCCCTGGGAATCTTCAGTGTCAGTACCCAGTGGTCGTTTGAGCTCAGTATAGTGGAGGTGGGTAGGTACAATGCCCACCTCAGCAACAGTTTCTAGCTAGGCTGTTTCAGCAGTAGGGATATCAGACTTCTACTCCACTGAGAGGAGATGGGGAAGGTAGAGGTTGAAGTCAATGTTTTCCTTAGGATCCTTGTCCTGGGCATGGTTGAGGAGGTGTTCATTAGTATAGGGGATGTGGAGCTGGGTGTGGTCAGTTACATGATGCAGAGGCAGCAGTTCCAACAGGGCCAAAGATCATTAGAGGTACGATCGGGTTGTTAATACTATTTCTTGTGATTTGTTTGATTCAGGAATTTTACACACCTTTTTTGAACCTACTCTATCCCATTATCTGGGGCTATAAATATAGAGTCTTCACATGCCCCTGGTGTTGAGTACGCCAGTCGGAGGTTAGACCAGCCTGTTTGATGTGTGTTGGGGATGTATACTGATAATGGGACTATATCAGTCCTAAGGGGATCAATTATTTCTGTAGATAAATCCATATGATGTCATTCTTAGTGTCGAATGGTTTTATTCCATACATGCCAATATTGACTACTTCTGAAGGAGAGTTGTGTTCTTAGATATGGATGGTCAGCACATGGCTTTCATCGGAGAGTGAAGCTGTCAGGTGGGCAGTCGGTGTGTAAAGAATTTTCTTTCCTTACTGTTCGAGATATCAGTGGAATTGGTGGATGATGAGATGGATGAGGTTCCTAGTATTTTTGGTGAGTTCTTGGATGTCTTCCCAAAGTAGTTTGTGACTCTACCCCCTCAACATGATGTTGAGTTCAGGATTTACCTATAGCTTGATGCCTCTCTGATTTTGATGGATCCTTATCGGATGTCACCTTCTGAGTTACAAGAGATAAGGATTTAAATAGATGATCTATTGAAGAAGATTTTATCTGTCCCAATATATCATCATGGTGGTGCACCGGTCTTGGTTGTGAAGAAGGCAAACGGTGGTCTGAGGTTGTGTATAGATTATCAAAGGTTCATACAAGATTTATCTCAATTAGCATCCCTATTGAGGGCCCTGACAAGGAAGGAATAGGATTTTCTGTGGATTGAGTAGTGTGAGGCAGCATTCAGCTATCAAAATGGGAAGTTGATCAGTGGTCCATTGCTCTAGTTTCCATAGGTAGAAGTGATGTTTAAGGTGTTTTGTGATGCTTCCAACTTGGTTTTGGGATATGTGATGATGTAGCATAAGGGAGTGATCTCTTATGGGTCCAAGAAGTTGCATCCCCTTGAACGTAACTATTACAACCATGATTTGGAGCTAGTGATGGTCGTGTTTGTGCTAAAGTTGGGACAGAGTTACCTAATTAGAAAGCACTTTTTGCTTTTCACAGATCTTAAGAGCTTGAGGTATATCTTTTCCCAGTGTGATCTAAACTAGATCCAGTGGAGGTGGATGCATTTTCTATAGGATTATGACTTAGAAATCTCTTACACATTAGGAAAGGATAATGTCATGTCTAATGATTTGAGTAGAAAGTTTAAAAAGGAGGTATTTTGGGAATATATGGATGTGTGTAAGGTGATGTAGGAGTCGGTTTTATTGTATTTAGATGTAGGAATGGATGGTGGAAGAGGTTGTCTATTTCATATGATAGTGTATTATTCTCTAATGTAGTAGTTGGAGGAGTCTCATTGGGGAAACTCATAGGCAGAGGTGATAAGTGATTGCATTGACCATGGTGACTCTATAGAAGGATGGTCGGAGGATGGTCAGACTCAGATATTGTTTCATGGTAAGATATTTGTTTCAGTGGTGATGCATGAGGGATTTATCCGTGTGTTTAATGGTTCGCCTTCAACAGTAGACCTAGGAGTTTCTAAGATGTACCATTGCTTGAGAGAACAGTTTTGGTTCCCAAGGATGAAACAGGTGCTAATTGAGTTTGTGGTGATGTGCTTGGTTTTCCAGTAGGTGAAGGCTTAGCACCATATACCCAGTGGTCTGTCACATCCCTTAGATATACCTGAGTGGAAGTGGGATGACATATTTATTGATGTTTTCATAGGATTACCCAGGGTTCAGGTAGTATATGATGCAATATGTGTGATAGTAGGCCAGATGACAAAATTGGATCACTTCTTAGTGATTAAGGAGTCATGCGTAGTGGATAACTTGGCCAAGAGGTATGTAGATGAGGTGGTGTGACTGTATGGAGTTCTAACATCCATTGTTTCATATCGGGATACACGTTTTACCTCACAAGTATATAGGGGATTGTATCATGATTTTGGAACTCAGTTATTCCTCAACACTATTTTCCACCCTCAGATAGATGGGAAGATAGAGCAGACCATCCAAAAATTGGAGGACATGTTGTAGGCATACATCTTGGACTTTAGTGGATCTTGGGTATGACACTTTCCCTTGGTGGAGTTCGATTACAATAATAACTATCACTCTCCCATTGGCATGGATCCATTCAAATATTTTTATGGAAACTGTGTCGTTCACCCTTGTGTGGGAATGAAGTTTGGGAGGCAGTTGTTCTTAGTCCGGACATGGTACATAGTACAACTGAGATGGTGCATCTTGTTCAGGAGAGGATGAAGGTAGCGCAAGATTAGAAGAATCCATATGCTTATCGTAGGAGGATACCCTTGGAGTTTGAGGTTGGGGATCATGTATTCTTCAAGGTTTCCCCTCTATGTGGGAAGAAAAGGTTTATAATATGGAGCACACATTATTCAAAGTTTATTGGACCCTTTGAGGTGTTGGGGTGAGTTGGAAAGGTGGCATACCAGTTGATGTTTCCACCTTAGTTGGAGAAGGTCCATGAAATTTTCCATGTCTCTCAACTTCATTGGTATCTTCATAATGAATCTCATGTCATTGACTGGGGAGAGTTGGATGTCGAAGATGACGTGACATTAATAGAGCATACAATAGTGATCCAGGATCCTCAAGAGAAGGTGTTTCATGGGAGGAATATTCCTTTGGTTCACGTGTTGTGAAGTCATGGGGTCCTGGAAGAGAGTACCTGAGAGTGATAATTGTAGATGTGTTCCCAATACCCAGAGTTGTTCTGATTTTTTCCATGTTATGCTTCCCTTTAAAATGTGATACTTGAACCTTTTTTGTTATGAGATAGGTTGTTTCCTTGTTCCTAAAATGTGTGATAAAAATCTTTTCATTTAAATAGGGAAGGACTTGGTTCATAATCCAGATGAATTAATGAGGATATGATTAAATCCATGTGGGTGAGTCAGTTCCACCCAGAGAAGATAGTATCTTTCACAGAGGAATGAATTCCCTGATTCATGTGTTCAGGATGGTGTGGTTGTTGTGATTTTGTGGTGTTTCTTGTGGTCAATTGGTGTATTAGATGTCTTCTAAGGAGTTGTTCTTGGATGTTGATGTTTCACTCCAGCTTTCAAAAAACATAGGGTGGTTTATCATTGAAACTTTGATGTCATAGCGGTGTTTCAAGTATAGAGGGAACCTTGAGAGGAATCTCATAGGGTGATTGTTTGGACCCCTATTTTCCTTCTAGGATGTTTTTTAGATTCTCAAGGATAATAATAGTCTGAGTGGAATTTTATATAATGGTATAGATCTCCCCAGTCAATTACTTTATTAAAATATGGTTCTTGTGGTGTTCTTGGAGGCAATGGTGACCCATTTAAAGAGTTTTCCAAAAATCCAATTTTCTAATGGTAGGTGGCGTCGATAGGTGGAATCGGTAGGTGGTGTCGGTATGTGGCATCAATGAGTCACATCGATGACTCACCATCAGTAGCTCCTATTGGTGACTCACCATCGGTGGGTGATGTCAGTGACTCGCCATCAGTAGGATACATTAGTGACTCGACATCGGTAGGTCACATCAGTGACTCATCCAATAGTGGGTCACTTCCAATGTTTTTTCAAAATTCCATTTTATCCCAGTTTTTCTAGATTCTACCCTTTAACATTTAATTTGACATAAAATGAGTTTAAAACAATTTTTAGTTGTTTTTGAATCTGTTTTAAATGATAAAAATTATATATTTAATTCCCCCCCCCCCCGAGTCTTTCAACAGTCAAACTACATGGTCTTGATGTGACTCAACATTAATGGCCTTTGAAACTGTTTTCCATATAGATTTAGGATGTGGGATTTCTAAATCCGAGAACCATCTTTTCTTGTGTGCTTCCTTTTCTCTTGATACCTAGATTCACATAACCTTCTTCCCCAAAGTGATCATGCATTTATGGTGATCCCCTTCGATTGTGTATCCTTATAGGTTCCTCCTTATGCTTGTGCACCCCCTATTTTGGCACTAGGAGGAGTTTCTGGTCATCTGTTCTTCCAAGTATGGATCCCTTCGTCTCATTTAATTTGTGAAACATGAAGGGTGGGTGTATGAATGTTCTCATGTAAAGATAGTAGAATTATGAATAAATAAAAATAATCAAATCTGTTTAATATCGATATACAAGGGTTTGGGGAAAGTGACACATGTTTATGTTTTAATTTTTACTAACATTGGGATGTGTATAGGCTATATGCCTAATGAAAATCAACGACATTGGTGGTCTTTGTTTGCACACCCTTGATGAATTGTGGATGTTTATTGTTGATATTTTGTGAACAATCCTATGAACATGAAATTATTTAACCACATATATTAAGTTAAATAAATTGATTCCTTGGGATCGAACTTTCTCTATGATAACCCCTTAATTATCAAAGTGGAATTAAATAATGAGTGTTTTCTAAATCTGAAATCACCTTTCTTTGTTGGTGTGGTAGTGTGTTGTGTGTTGATTTGTTCTATATCATGTCTTGTGTAGTTGTGTGGTACTGGGGTTGAGAGATCGGTTGTTGCTGGGGTGATATGGGTGGTGTAATAGAATGTGAGGTTAAGATATTGATTGATTGTAGAATGGATGGGATATGTTTGAGAAGTGGGGCTAAAGTTTTGAGTTGTGCTATTTTTATGTTTCTTAGTGCGGTGTTGTTATATAGTGGGGTAGTTAGGTTTGGTTGTGATTATTCATGTTGTGTGATTTGGAAGTAAGTTGGGGGTTTTATTATTGAGAGAAATGACAATGCATAATTACTTTGAATAATGATGATGGTAGTGGTCGGTATGGGTTTTAAACGAAGTGGAAATATGAAGTGAGTTGATTCAATATATTTCTTCTTCTTTGGTATGGTCTATGCTATTTGGATTGATGCGTGCAGTGGTTGAATGTTACCTAGGTAGAGATTAAGTAATAAATTTTCACCTTAATAAAGAATGATAATTGGTTAAATGAGTTGGTTGGATATATATATATATATATATATATATGAGTTGTATATTGTTATGGATGTATTCCATTTATCAACTTGTGAAGTGACTACAGATGGTGTTAAATAATGTATTTAGTGGTAGCAGAAAAGTTGACGGTATCATGGGTTGGTTGGTTGTTTAATTGAGAACCCATAGGTTGGGATTGATTGTTTGATACTGTATATACAAACCTATTTTTTGATTTTGTTTTCTATATACACCACACCCTAGTTGAGAACTATGCGTCGAATACCCCATTGTCATAGGGTAGGGTATCCTTTCCAAACATTCTGGAGGGAGGATGGCTGGCTGGCCACACGCTCTTCCCTACTCCCTCTTTTAGGCGGTGATAACCCAAGATTCTTCAGGCATGTAGTGGTTTGTGAGGCCCAGGTGTGTGCGTGTGAGTCTTGTTTTCCCTAGGTGTCTTCAGGATGAGATGTGGTTTGTCACCGAGGTGTTTGTTAGTGGGATGTGATGTGATATGTGGCCCTGGTGTCTGTGGGTGGGATGTGATGTGATATGTGGGCCATGTATCTGCAGGTGGGATATGTTGTGGTTGTGAGGCCTAGATGTGTTCTGAAGGGTGTGTTTTTATTTGTTTTGAAGAGGTGGGAACCCCAGTATGTTTACTGTTAGGGTGTCATAGTCGCTAATTAGTGGGAAAGTGGTGCAGGGTACCCTATCATCGATGTGCACTATATTACTTTACTTGACTTGTGTTATTTGGTGAGCGTGCCTTTGGTGAGATTGGGGTGATTAGTATACCTTGTTTGGTGTTGTTGGTTTCTTCTATTTTCACACAGGGGCATTAGTATGCTTCTCCACTTGTGCCCAAAAGACTTTGGTTTTCCCCTATTGAGTATACTTGTTTTCTCACCGTATATATTTAAAGATGCTTTCAGGTTTCTGGGAGGGCTACGTGAACCTACTGGAGGATGGACTTAGTGGGTCATTATCTCTCTTCCTTCATTTCCTGTTTAGGAGTGGAATATTTAGAGGGAGGGGTCATGAAACCTCTGATGAACTTAGAATCAACTCATTCATTAAGGAATACAAGGATGGAACACACCTCTAACCCATCAGAGGGTCTCACTCACCAATAAATATTATTGGCTCTCAATTCTTATTAAATAAAACAATCAGTATCCCAAAGAAATCCATAATAGACTTCACAAAATAAAGGTGTTACATGCCAAGGATGATGTTATAGATATATATTGTTAAACATAGGAAGTCTCATAAATATCATTACTTCACCAAAACTAGCTCATAGCCTTTACATACTTCATATAAATAAGCTCAAACTCCATCTAGAATAATCAATATAAATGGAAATAGAAGCCTCTCCACCTTAAGTCCAAAATCATGAACTTGGGTAGGTGATATAAAGGATTGTGTAGCTCCTAAATTAAACAATGCATGAAACCAAGTATAAAATAAGAAAATGGTACCGCGAATGATGTCTGGATCTCTTTGTCATAGAAACACCATGACATGAAGATGACCATGACATGCTCTGGGGAAGATCATACCTTGATGAAGAACACCTCTAAAACAACACTCTACTCTCTTAGGATGAGGATAATCTCATAGTTTTCTTCTGCCTACACTATCCCCTATCTATTGATCCCATCATAGATCATCCAAATACTACTAACTCAATAAATGAAATTGAATCTAAAGACCTAGTTCATATTACCATCTTTGAAAGTTCATGCACTCTCACCACTGATTTCCTCAACCTCCTCAAGAAAAATAGTTGTTTGATCTCTTTGAATATGTATCAGTCCCTCAACCCCATAGAAACTAGATAACTGGGGTTGGTACCTACCCCCAACTAATCAAAAGATATTCTATCCAAGAAACTATGAACCCTATACCATAACACTACTTTATGAGGAATCCTAACAACTCCCATCTCATTATGACCTAATTTTGGCTAGTGTCATCTAAAAAACCTATGCACTCTCTAGTACCTCAAGATATGTTAGTAACATGAATGGGTGAATTGGAATTGGATCCATGGACAAAAATACTCCTAAAAATTCCTCACCCCAGTCTCCTCATCAAGAAATAGTTCTCAAACATATCAAAGCAGGTTACTAAAATATATCTAGGACTCCATCATGCTGGAACACATATGTAAAATGGTAAGCTGCTTTAGGTGACTAGCCTGCTTTGTGGTTGAAAAAAGAAACTATACTCAGAACTGATCCTTGATTTTCTCCTAAAAGAACTATGACTCATCTCAATACCCAAAGAACAAAATCCACCACTTCTTTAATACTCTATGCAGCATCATCATATCCAACTAAACATATTTCTCCTTCTGAGGATATATTGAGTTGAATGTCATTTCAACCTCCTCCAACATGTCTCCTGCCACTGAGTTCAATAAAAATCCCTCACACTTCTTTAGAATCTTTCACTAAAAATCTTGAAGTTAACTCCTCCAAATTTCTTCATTATCAACCTCTACACTGCGGTGATCTATTGGACCATCCTGCCAAATATCTTTAGTATAAACTTGACAAGAACATTGGCATGGATCCATTCTTACAAGAAGAAACAATAGTTAGAGACTCATAAACCAAGAATATGGAATTTTTTATATTAATTAATTAATTAATTTCAATTTAATTTAAGGTTAAACCGAATCTCAAGTTCTACCAAATTCAAATATAAGTGAAAAGAACAATGATTCATGATACTTTCCTAGGTCTTTAACCCATAACTAGTGTCACTTTTTTAGAAATATTTTTAAACTTAAAGTTCTATACATAAGATTATAGGTGGTCCCTAAATAACCATGTCTCAATTGGCCCCCCATGTTTACATATCTTAATAAACATTGCTGACAATGTTTCCCTACCAACCCATATAGTATCACCTATACCTAACTCCAAACCCCATCATATCCCTCAACCTGAACCTCTGACACTACAATTTCATGAAACACTCTCCCCAAATAGTACCCCTCCCAGGACAACAATGAGAGGAGGATAGTGACCACCTGAGACATCCAGTAGGCCCAAGGTTGGTGACTATCACTGAGGGTATAATGAACATACAAATGGGAGGCATTAACCACTATTACAACATTCTGAAGATAGAGATAATTCTGATACACCAAAAAATTATGTTAATATTGAAAAAATAAGTCCCAAGTGAATAAATGTAATGTTATATGAGAATAAAGAAAGGAAATTAAAAGTACCAAAAATGTAAACTTGATAGTGACCATGAAGCCCAAATATCTCCTGAAAAAACATGAGCTAATAAAATCAAACCCGATCTAAAACCTACTCTTGCAGACCTAAACATAGTTTATATTTAAATGGGTTGATCATAATAGTATACTCAATAAGATCCTCCCCATATCCTCTTGAGAAAAAGATAAATGAAGCATACTAAATCCCAGTGAACAATAGTGAAACTAACTCATTACCTAAATAGGCATACAAAGATCCCAACCTCACCATGGCTATCTCTCACCATGTTTCCAATACAATAGATCATATATTGTAATAATAAAACAACAAGGGTACCTCGGTACTACCTCCCCACTAGTTTTGCACTCTTCACCAATGTCATACATCCTAACTCATCTCTCTCCAAAGGAAGCTCGATGGAAGACACTTGGTCTAAGTATCACAACATGTACCTCATACATCACATCATCTCATAATCCCATCCACATATCTATATATAAAACAAGTACTTTCTGAGATCCACCATATACCAATTCATGTGTATCATAAATTATGTATTTTTCCTCAATCCATCACAACCCATACACTATGTAGGTACCTTGAGCCATAAAAACCCACACATTTTATACCGATACTAATCCTTTCGATGCAATATTTGGAAATTCATTGTGTTAAATAACCAAAATCCATTACATACCTCTAAAAACATATATGGGTAAACTAAACATCATGTATACTAAAAAATAATACTATAAAGAGAATAGATAAAGGCTTGAGTTATAATCATCCATCCATCCTCACCACTGGGATGTTAGGGGAAACACCCTCACATAGATCACTGGGTGTCAACTTTCCAACCTATAGGGGTGGGGTAGCATATGAAATAATGAAACATATAGGATATAATATATATCAAAACCACACTAAGGGAATAACTAAGTCCTAGGATCAACTGCATCTATCATCACTTAGACACCCAACTGCCACTGCTAGGGACTAGATATCTTATACATAGACAAGTAGTTAAGAATACTTACATTAAATTACTTATTACATTTTTTAATTTATTTTTTCCTATTGATTCATTAACCATTAATTGAAATTGATTAATAAATTCTTTATTATCCTTAAGATAAGTCCATTCCCTATATGATTAATCCAATCGATACCACATTTCTCATGATTAACATTAACATTATTATTCTATAAAGAATGAACCCCATGGGTTAAACATTTATTAAACATTGTTATAATTACATAATTTTAAGTACAATAGGAATATATCTTATTTTAACATCAATAGAAACATAAACAAGCACATCTAGTTACCTCAAACAATGGGGAAAAGAATACAGATAAATAAGAAACTCAATCTCCTGACTATTAAAAAAATTATTCACAAGAAAGTATCCATCTTGAGCACAATAATGTATAATACCAACTTGAAACTGATCCACCATCATGGTTCCATATCAAACACCATCATTCACATCACTATGTATATTTACATCGTAAATTTCAACTACTACCATGACCTCAAGCCTCCCCACCCATATCTCACCAGCCATCCTAGGTTCAGCCATCTGAGAATCATATCATATCGCATAGAAAGTCTCACATCTAGATCACATCATAGAAGGAAACCAAAAAAATATTCAATAAGAAAATTTATCATAAAAAATAGGGTATTCAAGCTCCACATGAAAACGGTCTCTCACATCCCCCAACATAAGGTATCCATCCCTTATAAACAATGGGCACTCTATACCCCAATATTTTTTTTCATTATCAAAAAACTGGTTTTTATTACATCTTGAACTATATGGATCAATTATCATAGGGTCTGGAAATGCGTAATATAAGGGACCAATGAATGAACCCTATTAAAGTATTTAAACATTTTTTCTATCATTTTCCAGCATTAACAAGCTATAAAGATTAACAATTATCATTATCATACCTTTAACCATTAATCTCATCAATAAACATTTCAGCTTCAAGTTCCTAATACAATTTCATCTACTCATGGAATAAAATATTTAATTAAACATGTGTAGTTTCATCAATTTTTTTACCATCAAATTATATTGAAATTTGGATTTATTAAACATTCTATGTCTGTTATTCTATAGTCAACCAATTAATTTTTACAAAGATTATGTTATTTATTATATTTTATACATTAAACATGATATTCCAGGAATAAAAAAACATCATAAAAATCATATAATAGTTAGAATACTATCTATAAAGTCGATATGCAAACCATTATCACAGTGGAAATAAAAAACATTTGATTGCTAAACACAAACCAATTTCATTATTTAACCTAGTTTAATATTTATTAGGTTAATTGAACCACCATTCAAAGAAGATAACTCATGATAACCTACGACTTATCATAAATAAAAGGAGAATAAATGAATCCCAAACCTCAATATTTCTTTATTTATGTAACACAAAGGGGATTCCAACATAGATCAATCATCACCTCTCTTATGAGTAATGAACATTTTTATTTGAATGCATCGACAAATGAAAAAGAAAAGTCTATAAGAATAATGGAGATAAAATTCCATATAATATAAAGAAGAATAGGAGGAAAATGAGATTGAATAGAGGAAAAAATCAAGAAAATAAAAAGAACCCACCTCTTATCACCACGAATTGATCTTTAGAAGATTAATCCTAAACAAAAGGGACTTTAAGCCCTTCGAAGAGAATTCTGGATCCCTTGGAGTTCAAGATAAAAGAGTGTGAGAAATTTTTTTCGAATATCCTAAGGGGTATTTATAGAAAAACTGAGATTTATAGGACCATGGTGCTTCCCTTATGACTATGCCGCAAAACCACATGATAGATTGTATACTATGGAACAACCTAAGAGACCATCCTACAACCCCACTGGACAAATACTTTCTTTAATGAAAAAGAAGATCTATCTAGATCCTATTTTCCTAGGGGGTTACGATGTATCCTATAGCCCATGGAATAGCCACCCCCAACTTGGAATAACTACTCAAACTCCATACACCACATCCTCCTCATTGCACATTGTAATAATCGACCACTATGGAAGGGATTATTCAATAGCCAACCACCACGGTGCTACTACCCCCAAAAAGGTATTAGCCTAAAAATTATCTCTCAATCCCTCCAATGACATTGCATGGATCTGCATGTCCCAGAAGTTCGAATTATGGTGCATCCCAAGGCTCCTTGTTGTAGCCTTTCTAAAAATAGAAGTGGAAACCCCATTTTTCCATTTACCCTAAAAAATCCCTAGGAACCCTATTTGGGAACCTCCACCACCAAAACCTCATGAAGAAAGGGCTATTAAGATTTTTTACCTTATACTTCTCATGGGAAATAATTTTCCTACAGTGGAATGGGAACCCCTATAGCCACTATTTTGTTAAAATATAGCTATAAGCTACTCTATTGTTATTTTTTAATAAAAAATCTAGAAATATATGTTATTATCACATTTTAGAAAACCATGACAATAGGTCCATTGCTATAGGGTGAAAATATAGTAGTTTCAAAATACCTAATCATATCTTATCTTCTTATTTTCTCGGATCTCATTATGAATACTCACAAATGTTTTATTTTCCCCTATAAATAACCACACATACTATACTCTCACTTCATCCCCAATATTCCATTCATATTTATACTTATTTACCTTCTTTATATAAGTTTTTTTGCTGCAATCATTTTTCTGGGGGGGATAAAGATGTATATTTCAACTGTGTAGTTCTCTTATATACTTTTTATTATTAACCTATTATATTTATACTGATTTTATAGAGTGTATTTATCCATGGAATGTGATTAATGTAATAATATTCATTTTTTTAAATTATACTAGAATTATTATTATAAATTTTAGAATTTATTAAAACAAACATATGATTTAAGAAAAGATATTACTTGTTAAAAGTTGGGTTAAACATAGGTTGTTATATAATATATTTTGAAGAGGGGGAATAGGGAGTATTCAACTATCACTATAACCATCATTCTAGATGTTGGAGAAAATAGAAAGAACCAAAGACCTATATGGTTAACTACATTTTATGATGGAATAACACACAAGCTCATTCGAAGTGTTAAATATTGGGTCTAAAACATTTATTAATACAACATGAACCTATCACTTCCCCATCCCCATTACATAGTACAAACTGTTGCCACCACTAATGATGAGACTTACCAACATCACCACTATCACACAAAAACCAAACAACCTACCATTCCAAAATTCATTATCAATTTATCTTTATAAACTACCACCCATATTACTAAACAACCTTTGTGATATATTTTTTTTAACAAAGTTTTTTTTATTTTTTCAAAACAATACTTTTTGTATACAAATGTTTTTTATTCCGGAATAAGCCCCAGTCCATCGTATGGATTTTTTGTAAGAAAGTAGGAAGTTTTTGAGAGAACAAAATACATTTCAATTGGATTTAGATCCATCATAATTGTGATTAATTGAACTCATTATTTGTTAAAAAAAATCTTATGTTGTTTGAAGAATATGTATTGTGGATGAAGAGTTTTGAAAGAATATTGTGAAGTTAGGAGTTCGAAATTTTTCGAACTTTATAAAACAAATTAGATGATGATTTTATGGTCATAAAGTTCTCACAAATCATAAAATATCTCAGGATAAAACCTTTTGAAGATATGGTGGAGAGGTTTGAATAATTTCAATTTTTAAGTATGGATATTCCATCATAATGGTAGTTTCATCATAATGATATTTACATCATAATGGAAAAATCCATCATAATGGGAATTCCATCATAATGAGAATTCCATAATTATGAGGATTCCATAGGGATGAAGCTAATGGTAGATTATAATGAGCTGAGAAAGAAATAGAAATTGTAATGAGTTTAGAAAGAAACATAAATTGTAATGAGTTGAGAAAGAAACAAAAATAATAATGAGATGAGAAAGAAATAGAAATCTTAATGAGATAAAAAGGAAAAATAATTCATAATAAGCTAAGAAGGAAACTAATTTGTAATGATATGATAAGGAAACAGATTAATAATGAGCTAAGAATGGAACATATTTGTAATGAGCTGAGAAGGAAACAGATTCATGATGAGCAGATTATGAAAATGTCTCAAAAAGAAAATTCTAGAGGTTTTATAAGGAGTTGAAGAGATCAAACATGAAATTAAAATTTTCATAAATCTTGGAGAAATATAAAGAGGACTGAAGAAGTAAAATTTAAACTTTAAATGTGATATATTTTTAGAGTTTTAAAATTTAAGGAAGTGGGTATAACGACCCATACTTTACATATATTGTTATTACTTCAGATTTGAAGCATACTTATTACAACATATAACAAAACCATGGAAGGACCATATAGGTATAATGTCTTTAGAAAGTGGGAAACATAAACAACTGGGTCATAAAATCAACTACATTATCTCTCATTTTTTTCATCATATCTAGAGTCCCTTTTTGGCATATCCTACTTAATATCCTTCATCCTGACCTGTGGAAAAGAAAACATACAGAAGGGTAAGATCAAATGCTCAGTAATGGTAAACAAAAGAAATATCAGTCATATCATATTCATAAGAACATAACATTTTGAAAATCATAACCTGCAAAAGAGGTCATAATATCATGTCATAGGATAAATCATAGTAATGAAAAGTAATCCCAAATAATCATAACTTAAAAACATGAAACTTTGTGGAATACACACATAATCCTAGAAAATCGTTTCATATTAGTCAAGACTCATTGCCAAGACCACCATAGAGGACAATATCCATTACAGAACCGAGTTCACTCCTCGTTCTAGTCCTGTATCACTAAACCAATTTAACTTGTCATTCCAGCCATGTCTATCTCATTAGATATAAATCTTCACCCAGTGCATTCTAGATAGATATAGGTTCCACCCATCTCATAATAAACTCATTCTTATGTGTTCCAAAAAATCATAAATCATACATCATAGCATAACCCATGTAATAAAAATGGGATTCTTAAACATCATGACATCATAACAAAACACATATAAGATAAAAGCACATCATAAAATTAATTCCATCATAAAACAATCAAATCAATGTGAAAATAGGGATAGAAATAGAACCCTATTTTATCCTATATGGAAAATAATTTTGGTAAAACACTTGAACTCCATTCTTGAGGAAAATATCCTTTCTACTTCAAATTGTTTTTTCCTTTCTTAACATGTCATACAATTTTAAACTAAAAGAAGATGATTAAAAATAAACTTGAAAACTTGTAAAGTAATCTTCTTGGAAATAATTTTCTAAAAATCCATTCATGCCTTATAAGTTAAAAAACATTCTTCTCAGACTTTGGCCAGAAAAGTCAAAAAGTATCTCGTACGAAAAACGACAAAAGATTCCTTTCATATATTTTACTAAAAACTCACCGAAGGGTAAAATTGGATTTAAAAAATTGTAGGAGGATGGAAATATTTTTACATATTGAGGAAATATGGATTTGGATGATAAAATACACCCCAGTAAATACCAAATTACAAACAATCTCTGATAAAAATGAAATTGTGAGATTTTCCCTTACCTTAGTTCCGATATGCTTCGTATGATTCTGAACCTCCTGTAATATGGTTTAAATAATGTTAATTGACTTATTACAGAATCATATTCATTGTTATGATATAATATATGGTCATATTTGTATCTTCTTAGTAGTAATATTTCATTGCTACTTGTTATTCGGGTGTTTATTGATTTATGTTCTTATGCGTGTTTTGTCGAATAAATTCTTATTCCTCTTTATAGGATATAGATACATAATTTACATAATGGTATTAGTGTAATATATATCATATTAATTTATTCATTTATTCATTTCATTTATATAATCATTATTCAATGAATATCATATAGAATGAGTCGCATCACATCGTGGAGACAGTAGGCCGTACGTACGCACGAGCGATGAAATCGTTCCCATGATCGTGGAATTGTATTGAATTGTATGTATAATATTTCAGAATCAATAAAACATTACAATAATCATATATAGTTATTTATTTACACCATTATACCCATCCAATTAAGGTGGTGGTGGAAAACATATTGCACCACGGCGTGGAGACAGTATTCTGTACATACGCACGCGTGTTGATTTTGTTTACAATAGGATGGATAAGAGGTCGTTTGTTTCATATTTATAATAACATATCAGTATATGAGGGATACTGATGTTATTACCTCATAATGAAACAACTAAAGAAGAGGGAGTAGGAGAAGAATGGATCTTGAAGAAAACGGTAGACGGTATTACCTCTTCTTCAAAGTGCCTCCTCTAAACTTTCTCTTAGGGCATTAGAGTTGGTATTTTGAGAATACCATTACCTCTAGTAGGTTTATAAGGAAGTGGGGAATTTAAATGGGCAGGGGTTGGCCGATCTTGAAGGCTCAAAGTGGTGTGAGGAGGAGAGGGAGGAGGTTCCCTTTTATAAGGGAGGAGAGGGGCACCTTTGGAAAGTGTGAAAATATTATTTTATTATAAACTTATATTCGGTTTCAAAAGGTCCAAAAATCATTAACGATGAAGATAAGATGACTCATGGTAGAAATAAAATCATCCAAACAGAATTGGACATGTTTTGGAAAATATTGTAATCATTATAATCTTATTTATTTAAATCATTTTTTAATGAGGTAAATACTGCATCATTATTGTTTCAAAAATAATTTAATTTATTTGATGTCTAAAAATTATAAAAAAATACCAAAATGTAGGAAATCTTTTTAGATTTCCAATGAATATTTATAGTTGAAAAGATAATTTTTATAGCCCCTTATAAAAATTAATTACTAAAGGATTTTTTGTTAATGGCAATTTTATCTTTACATTAAATTAATTAATCTAATGTGTAATTGTCTTTCATAAGTGGCTCCATGGTTCCAAAAATCGACCCAATGATTCCCATGGTTGGAAATTACTCATCCAATAAGTTTTTTACAAGTCTTAAGGTAATTTTGAATTATAATAATTTTCTTTTGACCCTGAATTACCCTATTTACTTTTAACCGTGGTAAATAAAAGTAAAAAGTTACTATTCACCAAAAAATATTTTTATCTAATTGAACCACATTTTACTCCTTGATATTAACCGTGTACCTCATATTTTCGAAATTAAACTCCCAGAAGCAGTAAAAGTAAGTTTTATGAACAATTGAAAAAGCTTCTAGAAGGTGGGTAAAAGACGGTGAAAAGTTCAATACAATTTTTTTATAAATTAAAAATTATTATAAAATGATTCCAATGAATTTAATTGAACTTATATAAGTATTATGTATCTATTTTGACCTAAAATAAATTTAAATAAAATAAATGATTATTTAAAAAAAGTCGGTTTTAACCAAAAACTCAGTGTTTTCACTATTCATCAAAAATTGAAGTTTTTCAGAAAAATACCAAAAATTCAGCCTAAGATATATTTGATATTCCGAATTCAAAAATGATGTATATTTTTAAAAATTAAAAACATATAAGTGGCATTAATTAATTTTAAATGTAATTCCCGTTATCAAAACAAATAGTGTGTTTTTAAGAAACAATAACTATCAAATGATCATCACTTGTTTATGTCCAATTTCAAAGTGAAATTAATTTCAATGACCATAATTGGATTAAATGGTAAAAATATATTCTAATTACACTTTAAAACCAATTAAAAAGATAATATATCCATATAAATTATTTTGATGAAAAAAGTTGTTTTTAATTAAAATATAGCGTGTTTTTACTATTCATCAAAATATGAAAGTTACCAGAATAATATGAAACATTTATCCAAAGTAAATTTTTATATCCTGATTCCAAAGAAGAATTTTATTTTTTAAAATTGAACTTATAAACATGTCAAAATCTAGATTTACAATGTGTGTGCCATCAAAAGGCGGTAAAACTGCATTTTTTGAAAAATACTTCTTTTATCCGAAAAAATGATTTTGTTTTCATACCTCATTCTAGAAAATCTGTAAGATGATTTATAATGTTATAAATTTTAAAATTCATTTAATAATATTCATAAAATCTTGTTCAAAATATTATAATAATATATCATTGTTTAGTGAAACTCGGTATTGCGTTCTACACACGTTATCGAGGAAGGTTGTCATTGCGTGTAACGCAAACCAAGATAGTGTTGTTTGCAGTGAAAGACTCCTTTGCGTATAACATAATACATTAAAAAAATATACTTCTCATAAAATATCAGGGTGTTACATTCTACCCCCCTTAAAATGAATTTCTCCCTCGAAATTCATCACTTCGTAACAAATAGATGAGGATTCCTCTCCCTCATCATATCCTCAATCTCCCATGCAGCTTCTTCTAATTGGTGGTTCCTCCATAAAACTTTCACCAAGAGAGTGGTCTTGTTCTATAGAACTTTTTCGCGATGATCCAGAATCTATATCGGTTATTCTTCATAAGAAAGATCTTGCTCCAGTGGTACAACTTCTGAGCTTAGTACATGTGAAGGATCAGGTATGTACTTTCTCAAGAGAGATATGTGGAACACATCATGAACTTGAGAGAGATTCGGTGGAAGCGAAAATCGATAAGATACCTTCCCAACACGATCTAGTATTTCGAAAGGACTGATATACCTAGGGCTCATCTTTCCCTTCTTCCCAAATCTCATTACTCTTTTCCAAGGAGATATTCGTAAGAACACTTTATCACCCACTTCAAACTCTAGGTCTTTTCTTTGGTTGTCAGTATAACTTTTTTGTCGACTCTGAGCTTCTCTTATGTGTTGTTGAATAGATCGGACTTTTTCTACCATCTCATCAACAAGATCAGGTCCTAATAGCTTTCTTTCCCCAACTTCATCCCAGCAAGTTGGAGTTCTACATTTCTTTCCATAGAGAGCTTCATAATGAGCCATCTGAATACTAGAGTGAAATATATTATTATAGTAAAATTACACAAAAGGTAGGTGTTGATCCCAACCATATTTGAAAACCATAGAGAAAGCTCTTAACATGTCTTCTAGAGTTTGAATTGTCCTCTAAGACTGACCGTCTGTTTGAGGATGATAAGCAGTGCTGAAAATCAACTATGTATCTAGAGTATGATGAAGACTTCTCCAGAACTTCAAGGTAGTCCTCGGATCCTGATAAGATATAATGGAATGTGGTACTCCATGCAATCTTACCACTTCCTTTACATATATCCTGGAAAGCTGATCGAGAGAGAAAATATTCCCTAATAGAAATGAAGTGTGTCGACTTCGTAAGATGATCAACTATAACCCAGATAGCATTATTGATTTTGGATGTTTTAGGAAGTCCAGTGAAAAAGTCTATAGTGATGTTTTCCCATTTACATTCACGTATGGGTAATGGTTGTAACATCCCCTTAGACTTCTGTCTCTCAGCTTTAACTTGTTGACAAACCAAACATTGAGAGACATATTTAGCAACATCTCTTTTTATATAATTACACCAGAAGTACTCTTTCACGTCCCTATAGATCTTCGTGCTTCCAGGATGAATAGAGAATGAAGAACTATGCGCTTCATCCAGCAACTCCTTTAATTCGGGTATTGGAGGAACACAAACCTGATTTCTGAACCTTATTATCCCATCACAATCAATGTTGAATTCAGGAACATTTCTCACCTTATTTTGTAACTCTACATCTTCTTTTTATGCCTCTTTAATATTCACATGTATAGATGGTTGAACATTCATTTGATAAAGATAAGAATTTTCCCCTTCCATTATAATTCCAAGATCCATCCTTTTTAAATCCTTAAATATCGGATCTTTTGTGATCCTCATCATGGATAAGCTAGCATGGTCTTGTCAACTTAATTCGTCTGCCACCTTGTTTGCTTTCCCAGTGTGGTAATGAATTGAGCAGTCGTAATCCTTAATCAGCTCCAACCATCTTCTTTGGCACATATTCAGCTCCTTTTGTGTGAAAATATGCTTTAAAATTTTGTGATCAGTATAAATATCACACCTTTCACCATAAATATAATGCCTCCAAATCTTTAATGCAAAGATTACTGCAGCTAACTCCAAATCATGAGTTGGGTAATTTTTCTCATGAATTTTCAACAGTCGTGAGGCATAAGCTATCACCATATCGTTTTGCATGAGAACACACCCCAATCCCTTCTTGGATTTGTGACTATAGATCACAAACCTTTCTCCACTACAAGGCAGTGTGAGCAAAGGTGCACTGGAAAACCTTCTTTTCAATTCCTTGAAATATTCTTCACACTACTCCGTCCACACAAACTTAACTCCTTTTAGAGTCAACCTGGTGAGTGGATTAGATAATCGTGAAAAATATTTCAAAAAACGTCGATAATATTCATCCAAATCAATAAAACTTCAGATCTTAGTTATTGTTGTTGGTCTCGACCATCTTTCGATAACCTCTGTTTTTGCTGGATCAACAGGTACCCCCTCTTTTGAGATTATGTGACCCAAAAATGAAACTTTTTGAAGCCAAAATTCACACTTGGTAAATTTGGCATAAATATTCTCCTTTCTCAGGGTCTTCAATAAAATTCTCAAGTGATATTAATGTTCTTCCTTGATCATTGAATAGAAAAGAATATCGTCTATAAAGACTACCACAAACTGATCAAGTTAGTCTCTAAAGACTATATTCATCAAATCCATGAAGATAGCAGAGGCATTAGTAAGAAAAAATGGCATCACTATAAATTCATAGTGCCCATACCTTGTATGGAAAGCCGTCTTTGGTATATCCTCCCTTTTGACCCTTAATTGATGATACCCTAAACGAAGATCAATCTTGGAAAAGTATTGAGCTCCGCATAATTGGTCAAATAAGTCATCAATGCGTGGGAGAGGATATTTTTTCTTGATCATGATCTTGTTAAGTTATCGATAATTAATGCAGAGTATCATTTATCCATCTTAATTATTTTAAAAAAAGAACAGGTTCTCCCCAAGGTGACGCACAAGGGCATATGAATCCTTTATCAAGATTCTCTTGGAGTTGATTCTTCAATTCCTGCAACTCAATTGGGGCCATTCTATAAGGTGTATTTGAAATAGGCAAAGCACCTGGTATGAGTTCTATTGAAAACTCAACATCACGATTTGGTGGAAGACCTAGTAATTCCTCCAGAAAGACATTATCAAACTCCCGTACAATGGGAATATTCTTAATCATGAGTTTCTTTCCAACCATTTGAGATAAATAACCTTCATTTATAGGAATCAATACCCATAAGATGGAAGAAATTTCCTCTGGAAGGTTATATTCATCCCCGCATTGATAGACAATCATAGATTGATCTGGAATATTAAATGTGATTTCCCTTCTTTGGAAATTGATATGAGCTCTGTATAAAGAAAGACAATCCATGCCAAGAATCACATCAAATTCCACTATAGGAAGGATCACAGGATTTGCAGGAAGCACTTTCCCACAAACTTCAATCGGAGAATAATTATAAACTTTTGATGCGACCGTTATGCCATTAGTAGTTTTCATAGATAACTCAAAATCTAATTGTTGAGGTAATACAGTGAAACCCTTAGAAAATTATTCAGAAATAAAAGAGTGGGTGGATCCAGAATCAAATAAAACATTTGATACTTTAGAGTGGATGGTAAGTGTACCTTTCACCACTTAGTTATCATACTCCACATCGCCGATAGTAATTTCATGTGAATTTCCTTTTCCTTTGGACTTAAGAGTTTGTTGAGGTCAATCATCATCAACAACCCTTGGATTTGGGCATTGATTGGCCTAATTCCCTATCTCTTTACACTTGAAACATTGAAGTGTAGGTGGTGCATTATGTGTATCCCTTTCTTTGTTCGCATCATTATACATCTTCTTCCCATTATTTCGACATTAAACTGCCCGATGACCTTCTTTTCCACACTTAAAACATTTTCTTGTCCCTTTAAGACAATTCCCTCCATGTTTCTTTCCACAATTTGAGCATAAAGGAAAACTCATCTTCTTTTCAGTGTGGTCTTTAGATTTTCCTTTGAATTCCATTTTCCTTTTCTTATCAAACCCATATGACTAATGGGTTACTCCAAACTCCATCTCAACCTTGAGAGCACATCGAACAATTTCCTCTTAGCTATTGAAGTCCCTTATAGCTAACGCCCTTCGAAGACTTGGTTTTAAGCCACCAAAGAATCGATCGATTTTACTCTCAGGTTGGATAATAATTCCTGAAGCGTACCTTGCAAGTCTTGTAAAATTATCTTCCTAGGTACCAACCAATTCATCATCCTTTTGCTTCAGTTCAAGAAACTCCTTCTCCATCTTTTTTCGAAGAATATGAGGAAGTACTTATTGAAAAATACGTTCTTGAACTCGTCCCATTCAATGGACTCAATTTCATCTCTTTGCCTCATATTCTTGATAAGATTCCACCATTGATCAGCATCACCTTCCAAACGATACACTGCTAAGATGACTTTTTCATGTTCAAAACATTGTAGAACTAAAAATATCTTTTCAGTGGTAATAATCCATTGTTCAGCTATTAATGGATCAGAAGACCTGCTGAATGAAGGTGGAAGTTGCCTCATGAATGATTCAATAGAATGTTGTTCCTTCCTTTTCTCGTTTGTAAGTCCTGCATAGTTTAAAGGTTGAGAAAGTTGTGTGAGCATGGCTACAAGATTTTGAATTCTAGCTCCCATAACATTTGGTTGCTCAGGGGGACAATCATTTCATTTCCCATCACATTCAGCATTAACATGATTCCTTCGGGTTCCAACCATTGACTAAAACAAATAAGCATAGTGTGAGAAACACTAATAATATTAGAAAAACCACATAATAAAGAATAAAATTTCACACTTAAGGTCTTATCATAGGTTTTTAATGGCCATTTCTAAAACACTAAGATTTTTTTCTATGCTTAGACTAATTCTTAGGGTTCTTACTAAGGCTTTCACATCCTAGTTTCCAAAGGTTGACTATACCTTTCCTCTGATACCAACTATAACGACCCATAATTTACATACATTGTTACTACTTCAGAGTTGAAGCATACTTATTACAACATATAACAAAACCATGAAAATACCATATAGGTATAGTTTCTTTAGAAACTGGGAAACATAAACAACTGGTTCATAAAATCAACTACATTGTCTCTCGTTTATTTCATCATTTCTAGAGTCCCTTTTTGGCATATCCTAATTAATATCCTTCTTCCTGACCTAGAGAAAATAAAACATACAAAAGGGTGAGATCAAATGCTCAGTAAGGGTAAACAAAATAAATATCATTCCTATCATATTCATAAGAACATAACATTTTGAAAATCTTAACCTGCAAAAGAGGTCATAATATCATGTCATGGGATAAATCATAGTAATGAAAATTAATCCCAAATAATCATAACTTAAAACATGAAACTTTGTGAAATACAAGAATAATCATAGAAAATCCTTTCATATTAGTCAAGGCTCATTGCCAAGACCATCATAGAGGACAATATCCATTACTGAACCGAGTTCACTCCTCGTTCCAGTCCTGTATCACTAAACCGGTTTAACTTGTCATTCCAGCCAAGTATATATCATGAGATATAAATCTTTACCCAATGAATTGGAGGGAGATATAGTTACCACCCATCTAATAATGAAACCATTCTTATGTGTGCCACAAAATCATAAATCATACATCATAGCATAACCCATGTAATAAAAATGGGATTCTTAAACATCATGCCATCATAACATAACCCATATAAGATAAAATGACATCATTAAATTAATTCCATCATAAAACAATCAAATCAATGTAAAAATAGGGATAGAAACAGAACCCTATTTTATCTTAGACGGAAAATAATTTTGATAAAACACTTGAACTCCTTTCTTGAGGAAAATATCCTTTCTACTTCAAAAACATTTTTCCTTTCTTAACATGTCATACAATTTTAAACTAAATGAAGTTGATTAAAAATAAACATGAAAACTTCTAAAGGAATCTTCTTGGAAATAATTTTCTAAAAATCCATTCATGTTGTATAAGTTAAAAAACATCCTTCTCATACATTGGCCAGAACAGTCAAAAAGTATCTCGTACGAAAAATGAAAAAAGATTCCTTTCATATCTTTTTCTAAAAACTCACTGAAGGGTAAAATTGGATTTAAACAATTATAGGAGGATGGAAATAATATTACATATTGGGAACACATGGATGTGGATGATAAAATACACCCCAGTAAATACCAAAGTACAAACAATCTCAGATAAAAATGAGATTGTGAGATTTTCCCTTACCATAGGTCCGATATGCTTCGTATGAATCTAAACCTCCTCTAATATGGTTTAAATAATGTTAATTGACTTATTACAGAATCATATTCATTGTTATGATATCATATATGGTCATATTTGTATCTTCTTAGTAGTAATATTTCATTTCTACGTGTTATTCAGGTGTTTATTGCTTTATGTTCTTATGCGTGTTTTGTCGAATAAATTCTTATTCCTCATTATAGGATATAGATACATCATTTAAAGAATGGTATTAGTGTAATATATATCATATTCATTCATTCATTTCATTTATATAATCATTATTCAATTAAGATCATATAGAACGAGTCACATCACATCGTGGAGACGGTAGGTCGTACGTACGCACGAGCGATGATATCGTTCCCATGATCGTGGAATTGTATTGAAGTGTATGTATAATATTTCAGAATCAATACCACTTTACAATAATCGTATATAGTTATTTATTTACACCATTATTCCCATCCAAGTAAGGTGGTGGTGGAAAACATATTACAGCACGACGTGGAGACGGTATTTCGTACGTACGCACGTGCGGTGATTTTGTTTACCATAGGATGGATAAGAGGTGGGTTGTTTCATATTTATAATAACATATCAGTATATAAGGGATACTGATATTATTAACTCGTAATGAAACAACTAAAGAAGAGGGAGTAGAAGAATAATGGAACTTGAAGAAAATGGTAGAAGGTATTACCTCGTCTTCGAAGTTCCTCCTTTAAACTTTCTCTTAGGACACTAGAGTTGGTCTTTTGAGAAGACCAGTACCTCTAGTAGGTTTCTAAGGAAGTGTGGAAGTGAAATGGGTAGGGTTTGGCCGAGCTTGAAATCTCAAAGTGGTGTGAGGAGGAGAGGGAGGAGGTGTATAACGACCCATACTTTACATACATTGTTAATACTTCAAAATTGAAGCAAACTTATTACAACATATAACAAAACCACGAAAGGACCGTATAGGTATAGTGTCTTTAGAAACTTGGAAACATAAACAACTGGTTCATAAGGCATCTACTTTGCCTCCCATTTATTTCATCATATCTATAGTCCGTTTTGGCATATCTTACTTAACAACCTTCTTCCTGACCTGGGGAAAGAAAACATACAAAAGGGTGAGCTCAAATGCTCAGTAAGGGTAAACAAAAGAAATATCAATCACATCATATACATAAGAACATAACTTTTGGAAATCTTAACCTGTAAATGAGATCTTAATTTCATAACATGGGATAAATCATGGTAGTGAAATGTAATCACAATAATCATAACATAAAACATGAAACATTTTGGCATACACACATAATCACAGAGAATCATTTCTTGTTAGTCAAGACTCATTGCCAAGACTATCTTAGTGGACAAAGTCCCTTTCTGAACCGAGTCACCCTCGTTCCAGTCCTGTTTCACTGAACCGGTATAACCTACCGTTCCAGCCATGTCTATCTCATGAGATATAAAATCTTTACCCAATGCATTGGAGGGAGATATAGGTCCCACCCATATTATAATGAATCCTTTCTTATGTGTGCCACATAATCATAAATCATACATCATCGCATAACACATGTAACAAAAATGGGATTCTTGAAACATCATGACATCATAAAACAAATCATATAAGGTAAATGACTTCATAAAAATAATTTCCTCAAAACATAATCAAATCAATGTAATAATAGGGATAAAAACATAACCCTAAATTATCTTAGATGGAAAATAATTTTGATAAAACATTTGAACTCCATTCTTGAGGAAAATATCCTTTCTACTTCAAAAACACTTTTCTTTTCTTAACATGTCATACAATTATAAACTAAAAGAAGTTGATTAAAAATAAACATGAAATCTTATAAAGGAAGATTCTTGGAAATAATGTTTTAAAAATCCATTCATGCCGTATAAGTTAAGAAAACATTATTCTCATACTTTTTTCGGAAAAGTCGAAAAGTACCTCGTACGAAAAACGAAAAAATATTCCTTTCATATCTTTTACTAAAAACTCACCGAAGGGTAAAATTGGATTTAAACAATTGTAGGTGGATGGAAATAATATTAAATATTGAGAAAACATGGATGTGGATGATAAAATACACCCCATTAAATACCAAAGTATAAACAATCTCGGATAAAAATGAGATTGTGATATTTCCCTTACCTTAGGTCTGATTCGCTTTGTACGTGTCCGAAGCTCCTCTTCTTTTAAACGCCTCTTTGAATCCTCCACTTAGGGAACTATGATTGCTCTTTGAAGAAGACCAGGACCTCTAGGATTATTCTAGGGAAGTGGAGAAGGTATTTTGGCAGGGGTTGGCCGAGCTTGAGTGCTCAAATTGGTGTGAGGAGGAGGGGGAGGAGGTGCCCTTTTATAAGGGAGGAGAGGGGCACCTTAGGAATATCTCAAAATATTATTTTATATTAAAGTCAAAATCGGTTTATAATGGTTCCAAAGGGTCTTATATCGAAGGTAAAGTGGGGATGGGTCGAAATCCTATCAATCAATAGGATTTAGACAAGTTTAGGTTATTATTTTAACCTTATCAATTAGATTTAACTCTAAGTTAAATAATTTAACTTTTACCGTGTCTTTTTGTTTTCTTACACTATATGGTTAATACACATACTATAACATGACAAACGAACCCCAAGTTGTTTATTATTAATATATATATCCTTATCTAAGTCATTTGGCCGATCCTTAGATTTTTAGGAATAAAATAACAATTAATAATATAATATTTGATTTAAAAACTATTTTGTGTCAATTTTGACACTATTTGATATATGATTTTTGTGAAAGTCATAACAGAATTATATGTTCGAACCATGTTGATTAAATCAACGCTAATATATCATAGTAACCTATAAAATTATTGGAATTCATAGAAAGTCTCAAATTACATTTATTTGGGCATTTATAACATCAATTATGTTAACATTTCCTTAAAAGGGTAATTACTGCATCATCGTTGTGTCATAAATAAAATAATTTATTTAAAGTCTAAAAATTATAAATAAAATATCATTATGTAGGAAATCTTTTTAGATTTCTAATGAATATTTATAATCGAATTTATCTTATGTATAAGCCCATATTAAAAATGTTTTAGTTATTAAACATTAATTTTAACTATTTTAACTATTCATTAAATAAAATAATATTAAATGTCATAATCTAATCAAAGTGGACCTAAATGGTCATATTATATTCATAAGGTTGTTTTTTGGTCGAATTACACTTATCCAATAGAATTAGGACATGTTTTAGGGTAATAGTAATATCATATTCACCCTTAGTTACCCTATTTACTATTAGCCGCGGTAAAAAAAGTAAAAAGTTACTATTCACCAAAAAATTATTTTTATCTCATTGAACCACATTTTACTTACTGATATCAATCGTGTGTGTCGGATTTTCGAAATTCCATTCACAGAAGTGGTAAAATTAAGTTTTATGCAAAATTCAGTTTTTAACCTACCACTTAGTGGATTCACTATTCATCAAAAATTGAAAGTTTTCAGAAAAATACCAAAATTTCACCCCAGGCTAATTTCGGTATTCCGAATCCAAAAATGAATTCCATTTTGAAAAATAAAATTCTAAAAATTTCAAAAAGTGGTTATTACTATTAATAACGGCTAGTTTTAATAATATTTTAATTGCATATCGTTGTTTAGTGAAACTCGGTATTGCATACGACGCAAGCTATCGAGGAAGGTCGCGATTTCGTGTAAAGCAAGACAAGCAAGTGTTGTGTAGAAAAAGATTCCTTTGATGATTTAAATAACATAAATGTCTCGGGTGTTACAAGGTGCCCTTTTATAGGGGAGGAGAGGGGCACCTTTGGAAAGTGTGAAAATATTATTTTATTATAAACTTATCTTCGGTTTCAAAAGGTCCAAAAATCATTAAAGATGAAGATAATATGACTCATGGTCGAAATAAAATCATCCAATCAGAATTGGACATGTTTTAGAAAATATTTTAATCATTATAATCTTGTTTATTTAAATCATTTATTAAGGAGGTAAATACTGCATCATTATTGTGTCATACATATTTTACATTATATGATATCTAAAAATTATAAAAAAAATACCAACATCTAGGAAATTTTTTTATCTTTCTAATGAATATTTATAGTCGAAAAAATAATTTATATAGCCCCTTATAAGAATTAATTACTAAAGGATTTTTTGTTAATGCCAATTTTGTCTTTACATTAAATTAATTAATCTAATGTGTCATTGTCTTTCATAAGTGGCTCCATGGGGTCCCAAAATCGACCCAAGGATTCCATGGTCGGTCATTACTCATACAATAAGGTTTGGACAAGTGTTAAGGTAATTTTGAATTGTTATAATTTTCTTTTAACCTTGAATTACCCTATTTACTTTTAACCGTGGTAAATAAAAGTAAAATGTTACTATTCACCAAAAATTATTTTTATCTAATTGAACCAAATGTTACTCCTTGATATTAACCGTGTCTCTCGGATTTTTGTAATTAAACTCACAAAAGCGGTAAAATGTTTTTTATGAACAATTGCAAAAGCTCCTAGGAGGTGGGTAAAAGACGGTGAAAAGTTCAATACAATTTCGTATAAATCTAAAATTATTATAAAATGATTCCAATTAATTTCATTGAACTAATATAAGTATTATGTATCTATTTTGACCTAAAATAAATTTAAATCAAATAAATTATTATTTAAAAAATTCGTTTTTTACCAAAAAGTCAGTGTTTTCACTATTCATTAAAAATTGAAGTTTTTCAGAAAAATACCAAAAATTCAGCCTAAGCTATATTTGATATTCCGAATTCAAAAATGATGTCTATTTTTTCAAATTCAAAACATAGAAGTGGCATTAATTAATTTTAAATGTAATTCCCGTTATCAAAACAAATAGCGTGTTTTTAAGAAACAATAACTATCAAAAGATCATCACTTATTTATGTCTAATTTCAAAGTGAAATTAATTCCAATGACCAACATTGGATTAAATGGTAAAAATATATTCTAATTACACTTTAAAACCAATTAAAAAGATAATCTATCCATATAAATTATTTCGATGAAAAAAGTTGTTTTTAATTAAAATATAGCGTCTTTTTACTATTCATCAAAATATGAACGTTACCAGAATAATATGAAAATTTTATCGAAAGTAAATTTTTATTTCTTGATTCCAAAGAAGAATTTTATTTTTTCAAATTGAACTTATAAACATGTCAAAAACTAGATTTAAAATGTGTGTGTCCTCAAAAGGTGGTAAAACTATATTTTTTGAAAAATACTTCTTTTATCCGAAAAACTGATTTTGTTTTAATACCTCATTCTAAAAAATGTGTAACATGATTTATAATTTTATAAAATTTAAAATTCAGTTAATATTATTTATAACGGCTAGTTCATGATATTATAATAATATATCGTTGTTTAGTGAAACTCGGTATTGCGTACTACACACGCTATCGAGGAAGGTCGTGATTGCGTGTAAAGCAAGCCAAGCTAGTGTTGTGTGCAGTGAAAGATTTCTTTTCATATAACATAATACATAAAAAATATACTTCTCATAAAATAACAGGGTGTTACAGTGGGGAAACTCTTCATGTTTCTTGCTTTTGTTTTGTGATTCACCTATAAATACTTTCTCAGATTATTCATCCATTCAATAATTTTCAGACAAGAAGAAAAGGCAAAGCACTGAATAAATCGAGTGAAAGTAATTTCTAGCTATAGATCTAGTGAGGAGGACCAGACAGCTGAATGTTTGTTTACCATTTTGATCATTTGAGTATGATTTGAGTTTTTATATTGAGAATGTGTTTGTCATATTGAGTCCATTTTATTGAGGGCATCAAATCTAGACTCATCATATTGAGAGAAATATATCTAGACTCATCATCTTGATAGAATCATATCCAGAATCATTGCATTGAGAGAATCAGATCTAGACTCATCAGACTGTGAAAATTTAATCCATCCAAATCTAACTGAGGATTCAGAATGATCAATTGTGGATCAGTTTCAAAAAAACCTTTATTCTTTTGTTTGAATCAATTGTTTTATAAGAAAATAGTGTAAACTGATGAAATTCAGTATAATCTTTCCTATCAGTAGATAGAAGATTTCTAATGGGATTTTTCATAAGTTGTATTCACTTCTTTATAATAGTGGATTTTCATAGACCTAGGGGTGTGGTTATGGAAATGATTTAGGTCCTCACACTGAGTCCAAACCTTGTAAATCTTTTTTTCATTACTTAATTTCCTAATTTTCAATTCATGTGTATTTATTAAAATTTTATAAAGAAATAACTCTTAATATGTTTATGGGTTAAGTTTCTAAATTTTTTGAAACTTATAAAAAGTGAACAACTAATTCAACCACCCCTTATCAGTTGTTAGTATATCATTTGGAACATCAATTGGAATCAGAGGAAGGGTTCCATTTTTTTAATCCTTATCATAGAAAATATCAATTCATTCAATGTAGAGGAATGCATAAGTTTTATGGAAAAAAATTCGTTTGGATGAAAAAATAAGATGATGCCTTATCTCCTATCTCTTTGTCTTGAAGTTGTTAGTGCTTCTACAAGTGGTTTTCCACCTATTCAGAAAGATACCCCTATGTTGTTTTCTGAAAAAATAAATATATAATTATATATAAAGGATAGAAATTAATTCCTTATGTCCTTATTAAATAATATTTATCAGAAGTTTATTGGTGTCAAAACTTCGAAAAGTTTGTTAGACAATATGGAAAGTATTTTAAAAGGGAATACTAAAGTGAAGGAAGAAAAGAAATAAATCTATTGTGGTAAGTATAGAGACATAAAAATGAGCTATGAAGAAACTATTGATGAATACTTCATCAGAGTAAATGAAATTATTTTTAGCATCGGAGGATTTGGAGATGTCTTGGGAGATTCTACAATTGTGAATAAACTTATGAGAAACATTATGAATTGGTTTGATTATTCAATTTTTTCTTTAGAAGATAATGATGATTTATCTCTTAACGAATTTCATAACACTCTTGTTTCCTATAAAATGAGAAAAAAATAAATTTTTAAAAATAATATTAAAGATGAAATGGATTATGAAGCTATGAGAAAGTTAAAAATCCAAGATGTTTAAGATGTTGATCCTTATGACTTTGAAGGTAAATGAGATGACGAGTTGAATGATAAAACCATGTCACTTATATCCAAGAACTATTGAAGATGTAGGGGAAAGTATAGTGGTAAACTTCCTCTCAAATGTTTTGAGTCTGGTGGAATTAGACACTCTGCTATGAATTACCACAAGAATAAATTTGGAGAATATTGAGATGATTCTGATGAAAAGCCTCGATAGAAGAAGTGGAAAAAATGATAAAGAATAAAAGTCTTCTAAAAAATACAAGAACAATTTCTATGGAAAAAAATAAGTATGTTGAGTAATAAATTTGAATCAAACTCAAATTACAACAATTATTTTAAAGATGAATGTTCAGAAATAATCATAACCTTCATTGCAAAAGTTTATAAAATAAAAGATTCCTTAGATAGTGAAGAAGGTATTAAAGAATATTATAGAGGGTATTAGCTCAGAACAAAACTTTTTGGGAGTCTTGAGAAAAAAAATCTCAAGAAAGAAATTAGAGTAATGAATAAATATTGTTAAGAAGTTGTTGATGGAAGAAAAGATGTCATCATTCAGGAGGATGAATACATTTAAGAGATCATAAGTTACAAACTAAGTTTTGATGAACATGGAAAGATGATTAAAGATATCAGAAAAAAGTTGGAATCTAAAAAAGAATAAGTTATAAAGTTTCAATAAAAACTTTTTGAGTTCGAAAATACCCTGAGGAAGATGAATGAAAACTTCAACAAAGACTAAGAAGTAAAATTTTAGACTAATAAAGTTTTTTAGAGGGATCAATATTAGAATAAAGATAAATCTTCACTTGTCAAAATTAATTATCCATCTAATTATTTTAACATTTATTTTTCTAAAAAAATATTGGGAAATATTTCATTGAAAAAGGATGTGAGAAACCTATACAATCTATATAATTTGAATACACCCTCCGAAGGAAAGATGATCTACATCATGAGTATGATAGAGAAGAAAGAAGATATCAACCTCAAAAAAGTTTCAATAGGGAAAGATATTATTTCAATATAAAATCTAGGTTTGATGGTTATTTTTGGTGTTGTAGAATCAGTGGGCACATGACATATAATTATTGGCACAACTTATCCTTACCTGGAAGAAGTTTTGAGAAAATTGGAATAAATTGTGAAAGAAGAATAAGCTACTTTCCAAACATACAAAAATTTAAAAAATTGAATTTTCAAGATGTTAGAAACTTTCCAACAAGAAATAAATTTGAAGGTATGGAAGATATTTTTAGAAGATGTGATAAGACTTTTCATTATGCTTAAAAATGTATTACACTTATTTCAAAACAAGTTTCTTATAATAGAAAAGTAAAATAAGATGAAATTAAAAAAAGATGAGAAAAGAGATTTTTTGTTGAGACAGATTTGAATGAAAGTAAAAGAAACAAACCATGGATACTTGATAGTGGTAGTTTTTCAAATATAATAGGTGATATGAAATTCTCGAAACATATTGAAAGTCATAATGGATGATTTTTTAACTTTGGCAATGATAGTTACTTAAAAATAAGATGAATCAAAATGACCGAGATTGAAGTAGAATAGTTGAAATCTAAGGAAGTTTTATTTATTTATGGGATAAAACATAACATAATTATTGAAAGTAAACTTTGTGATGATGGAAAATAAGTTTTGTTTAGAATTTTTTTTTGTATCATCAAATGTGTGAAAAATGGAAAAGTTATTACAAAAGGATAAAGAACCGGTTGGAATCACTATAAATTCATAGAATTCAATAACTAGTCTTAATTGAGTGTTGAAGATAAAAAAAATTGTGGCAATGAATACTTATGAACCTTGGATAGAAAATTATGTACAAACTTTCTATATTTTATATCATTCAGAATATTCCATAATGGAAACAAAGAGATCAATATGTTTGTGTAACTTGTCAAAAAGGAAATACGACATACAAAATTCATAAAAGAGTTGAGATACAGTCTACCAGACCACTTGAACTTATTTATTCCAATTTATGTGGGTCTATGAGACATCAATAAAAAATGGTATTTATATTTTATCACTTTTATTGGTTATTTCACTTGAATTACAAACATCATGTGTATGAAGAAAAAGTCAAAGGCTATTGAAATGTTCAAATTCTTTAGAATAAATGTTGTTAAAGAATTAGGGGTTTCTATAAAAAGGATGATAATGAATAATTGTACCATATTCAAAATTAATAATTTTGAAACATATCTATGAAAGCATGGATTCAAAAAAAATTATATTCCTCCATATACTCCACAACAAAATTGAGTTGCAGAAAGAAATAATACATGTTTAGTGGAAATGGGAAGATGTATGTTAGCAGAATACAAACATTAAAAATTCTATTGTAAAGAATATATTAGTACTATTGTACAAGTTAAAAGTAGATGCTTGTTGAGACTGGAAACCAAAATTACCACTTATGAAATATTTAACAATAAAAACCCTTAATTGAAATACTATAATGTTTTTAAAAGTCTATGTTTTCTCAAAATCAAAAATCCATATTTGGGAAAGTTTGATGAAAAAGATGAGGAAGAAAATTTTATGGGCTATTCACCAAATGGAAGAAGTTATAAATTCTATAACAAATTTTTAAAAAAGTTGGGGGACTCATACAATGTGAAAGTGATTGAAAATAAAAACTCATTAAATAAGGTTATTGATAATGTTGAGGAGGATAAACTGGATATCTCTAAGAATAGAGAATGTAAGTCAAAACATTCCCATCAAAATTCAAAAAATTCATGTGATGAGAAAAGTTAAGTTGGTAAAGAAACATTTAAATTCCCTAACATACAAAAACATGTTGAATCCGAAAACGTTATTAGATATAAAAAAGATCTAGTTCAAAAAAGAAGAAAGTTGAGATTAGAAAATCAAACTTCAGTTTTCTTAAAAGTTGGACTAGAATCAGTTTCAGAATCTATTCAACACAAAGAATGGGTAGATTATATTAATGAAGAGTTGGATCAGATTGAGAACAATGAAACATTGTAATTTGATTCATGTCTAGAAAATAAAAATGTTATCAGAACCACTTGGGTTTATAGAAACAAGTTAAATAAACATGGAGAAGCTTCAAGAAACAAAGCTAGGATTATTTGTAAAGGCTATGAATAGGTGGAAGAAGTGGATTTTGAAGTAATATTTTCATTAGTTACAAGATTATAAACTATTAGAATGTTTCTTTTAGTGGACACACATTAGAATTAAAAAGTTTATCAGATAGATGTAAAATAGGCTTTCTTAAATGGTGAGATTGAGGAAGAAGTTTACATTGAACAACCTTATGGGTTTCTACATAATGTGGATGAAAACAAAGTTTGTAAAATAAAGAAATATTTTAATGGGATGAAACAATCTCCACATTCTTGGTATTCAAAACTTGACAATTTTTTGAGAATGTTACATTTTTCTAAAGGAAAAGTTGATAGAAACTTATATGTGAAAGTTTTTGATTCCAGATCTATAATTGTAATTTTTTATGTGGATGATATAATTTTTTTAGGATAGAGAAGATAAATGTAAAACATTTTTTAAATAAATAAAGAATAATTTTTAAATGTCAATGTTGGGAGAATTAACTTTCTTCCTTGGATTACAAGTTCAAAAAAAGAAAAATACATTTTCTTATCTTAATAAAATTATTCCGGGGAATTGTTAAAGAACTTCTGGATAGTAGAATCCAAAGATGTTTCTACTCCTATTTTAGTGAGTAAAAAGGTGAGTAAAGAAGAATTTTAAAAAAGTGTGAAACAAATTCATTTTTAGAAGCTAATAGGAAGTCTATTTTATCTTAAAGCCTAAAGGAATGATATTATTTATGATGTGAATTTATGTTCCAGGTGTCAAAGTAATATTAAATAATCACATATGTTGGAAAAAAGAGGGTAATGAAATATGTCAAAGGAATAACTTCGCAAGGGTTGTTATACAAAATAAATAGTGAGATGAAGTTTCATGGTTATACTGATGCCGATTGGGTTAGAGATTTTAATGATAGAAAATCCACCTTAGGATGAAAAATTTCCATCGGTGAATGTTGTGTGATTTTGAATTGTAAGAAACAAAGTTTAGTAATTTTGACCATAGCTGAATCTGAATATGTTACAACTACTCAAAATTGTACTTAAATGATGTGGATGAAAGTTTAGTTGGAAGATTTGAAAATAAAAGTTTCTAAACTATAGAAGATAATTTGTGAAAATCCGAGTGTGATTTATCTTTATAATAATCATGTCCAACATTCCAGATCAAAAGACATTGATATAATGTTTTACTTTATAAAATAAAAAATTTCTGTTGGATATGTTTTATAGGAATATATTTTAACAAATTATCTGATTGCTAATATCTTTAAAAAAGAAATTCCAAAAGAAAGGTTTGTGGAATTAAGTATGAAACTTCATATTCAGCCTCCTCCCATATGATCCTAGCCCTCATAAAGAATAACCCCCACCATTTTTTGGACTATGTGGACAATGGGGGATAGAATGTAACAATTTTTTTCTTTTTAATAGGTCTTTCCTTATCTTTCTTTTTTTTGAATATGAAGATGTGGTTATCAAAAAAAGGGGACAAGAAAATGAAAAGTGAGAGGAAAATATAAAATCGAGGTGGTTTTATCTTTACATGGCTATAAAATTTTCTTATCACTGAGTGATGTAATTCCTTCAAAAAATTATTTTATATACTAGTGTTGTGTTAGTACACTCTCTTTTGAGAAAGACTGTGTTTTGATAATAGTAAAAAACATAAGTTGTTTACAAAAGCTGAGTTTTGAAAAAACATTATAAGAGTTTGAAATTTTTTTAATGAGGGTTGTCGAAAAATTCAAAGGGGGGGGGGATTGAATAAACTTTTTGATAAATTGTTTTAAAAAGATTTTTTTTATTTTTTTACAACTAAAATTTTTGTATAATAATGTTTTTATATTCAGGAATCGGACTCAGGCTATTGCAATGATATTTTGTAAGAAAGCATAAAGTTGTTTAATGAATAGAATAAATATATATCGGATTTATATACATCATAATGGAGATTCATCAGACTTGGATTTTGTTATAAATTCATATTTTTTTGTTTGAAGAAGTCATATTGTTCCTGAAAAGTTTTGAAAGAAGATTGTGAAGCCAGGAGGTAGAAAGTGTTCATACTTTCTGAAAAAAAAATTAGTCAATGCTTTGATGGTCATAAAGTTCTCACAAATCATGAAGACTATCATGAAAAAATATTGTGATGATATTGTGGAGAGGTTTGAATAATCTCAAATTTGTAGTATGAAGATTCCATCATAATGGGAATTTCATCATAATGTGACTTCCATCGTAATGGGAAAAACCATCATAATGGGAATTCCATCGTAATGATAATTCCATAATTATGAGGATTCCATCAGGATGAAGCTAAAGGAATATTTTAATGACTTAAGAAAGAAAAAGAAATCATAATGAGCTAAAAATTAAATATAAATTTTAATTAGATGAGAAAAAAATAGAAATCGTAATGAGTTGAGAAAGAAACAAAAATCATAATGAGTTGAGAAAGAAACAAAAATCACAATGAGACGATAAAGAAATAGAAATCGTCATAAGATGATAAGCAAACAAAATTTGTAATGAGATGAGAAGGAAATAGATTGTTAATGAGTCCAGAAGGAAACAAGTTTAAAATGAGTTGAGGAGGAAACAAATTCGTAATGAGCTGAGAAAGAAACAAATTTGTAATGAGATGATTTTGAAGAAAACTCAAAAAGAAAATTCTAGAAGATTTATAAATAGTTTAAGAGGTCAAAGATGAAATTAAATTTTCCACAAATCTTAGATAAATATAAGGAGGATTTAAGAAGTCAAAGTTGAAGTTAAAATGAAAGATATTTTCATAGTTTTAAAATTTGAGGAAGTGGGGAATGTTTTCATGTTTCCCTATATTTTTTAAGTCACCTAAAAATAATTTCTTAGATAATTCATTAATTTATGAATTTTCATGCAATTGGAAAAGGTAGAGCACTAAATAAATCAAGTGAAATTCATTTTCAGCCAAAAATATCATGAGGAAGATCAAACAGTTGAATGTTTGTTTATCGGTTTGAGCATTTGAGCAGAGTTTGAGTTTTGTAGATTGATAATGGGTTTATAGTATTGAGTCCATCATATTGAGAGAATTAGATCCAGAATCATTGTATTGAGAGAATTAAATAAAGACTCGTCATATTGAGAAAATAAGATATAGACTCGTCATATTGTGATAATATGATCCAGATTCATCAGATTGAGAAAATTGGATCTAACTAAATTAGATTGAGGATTCAGATTGAGAAATTGTGGATTAGTTTCAAAAAAGTGTTTATTATTTTGTTTGGATCATTTTTTTTAAAAGAAACATTGTAAAATAAGGGGATCCAGTATAATCGTTCCTATCACAAGATATATGGTGTCTATCTAGAGTTTGAACATGTTTTATTCACTTTATAATAGGGGATTTTTAAAGACCCACATGAGTGGCTATGGTAAGGATGTAGGTTCTCACATTGAGTCTGAAACTTGTAAATCTTGTGTGATTTACTTTATTTCATAATTTTTCATGCAATATTATTTACTAAAATTTGATAATGAAATAAATATTAACTACTTACAGGGGTTATGTTTCTTAATGTTTTGAAACTTATAAAAATGGAAAAACTGATTCCATGCCCCGTTCTTATTTTTTATTCAATCCTTTGTAACTTAAATTGAATTAATCATTACATATTTAATTACAACCATTTTTTAGTTTATATATTCATATATTATAAATTTACCACATTATAAACTACCCAACAATTTATTTATCAATTCCATCCCTATAATTTTTTCATTTGGTTCATCCACATTTCGTATTCTTGGAAATTAACTCCCAAAACAACTTCAACCTATACATATATCTAAAATAAAATAGGTATACCACCATCTAATACTCCTATACCACATAAATCCAAATATGCAAGGACACTAATTTATATATTATGATAATTCTGTTAGTAAATAAATATTACACACTACTACAAAAATGAGCTATATCAGTGATAAAAAAGGGCTTAACAGTGCTAAAAAAGCTTTGTAAATCTTAGTTCTAATATAGGGGGGGTCCCTTTTATCAGCACTCCGAAAAGCGCTGATAAAGGTCAAAAAAATTAAAAAAAATGCGGGGAGTGATTTTATCAGCACTCACACCCCCTTTATCAGTGCTAGGAGGTCTCCCGTGCGCTGCCCTTCTCGTGCATCCTCATACGCGCGCACCCCCTTCGCTTCCACCCGAACTCGAACCCGGGACCTCCCCCATTTCGCGGCTGCACCTCTACCACTAAGAAATTTCGTTTTGTTCTCTATTTATTGATATATATATATAATTATATTTATTCATATATTAATATAGATTCATATTAATATAAATATATTTATTCGTATATTAGTATATATATATTAATTTGTTTATAATAATATATTTATATATATATTTTTTGTTATAATTTTTTATACGTATATTTATTTGTATATTAATATATACATATAAGATTAGTTTTAAATACATTAATGAAAAAATATTTTTTTTTATGTGTGTTTATAAATAAATAAATACATACATATATGTGTGTGTATTTGAAAAGCCATAGAATGTTAAAACGACCATAACTTATAATATAGAATTCCGTTTCAATGCCAAAACCAGTCAAATCAAAGAAAATGAAACAATCTTCGATATGATATGTGGTACAGGCCTAACGAACATCCGGATCAGAATTTATACTTGTTTTAATGTTAACAAATTGGGGTATCCCGACTAAAAACTCAGTTTTGGAGGCCTTCTGGACCTTTTTTGGGCTAAAAAAATGGGAAAGAGGCTTTGCCTTAGTCACCAAAATGTATAGATCGTCGCAGGCTTCAATTTTATATGTTGAAGAGCTCAAACGGACAACCAAATCAAAATTTATGGTCGTTTGAAGTTTGAGTTACATTTTCAACTTATTTTAGATATTTTATTAATTGTTTTTATTATTTGTGTCCTCAAATTGTTATTAAATGATTTTTAATTGATGATAACTAGAAAATTATTAATTAATAATATTTTTTAAAAATATTTTAAAGCCATTTTCACTACATTTATTATATATTAAAAGTAATAGTCTATTTATACGTATCTATAACATATTTAAAATATATATTTTGTGTTTATATCAATATAAATATACTCATATAGCAACATATTATTTTTCATAAAAAAATATATATTTTTTGAAACGTAACATTTATCAGTGCTCGGGAAAAGTGCTGATAAATCCCCCTTTTATCAGCGCTACTAAAAGAAGGGCTGATAAAGGGGTCCCCTTTATCAGTTCTGATATAGGGGGCCTTTATCAGTCCTTTTTTTAGTGCTGATAAAGGCCCCCTTTATCAGCGCTTTTTTTAGCACTGATAAAAGTGAAGCGCATCCCATGCCTGTTTTTGTAGAAGTGACAGTAGATATATAATATCAAAATAGTAATATGATATAGTCATGCTACTTTCAGATACAAAAAAATCAAAAAAAATATGGTTTCTTATTCTTCTATTCCATTACCCTCTTCATGTTATTTATCCAATTATAATCATGTTTCACTACATTAACATAAACATAATTTTCAAAGACATGGAATTCAATAATCACCCTACAACAGTAATTATTAACTGGAAATAATAGTGGAAAATAAGTAAATCATTATCAATAAAACTATTCCCATTATTTTTTAGGCCTAAATTATTATCTTTATTAGGTCAATATTGAATATTTACCCAAATATAATTAAATCATGATAATTCTAGGAATACATAGATAATAAATAAGATAAAGTTTAAATCCCCTTCCTTAAGTGCGACTCTAATGGTTGATGCTTGAAAATAAGAATAAAATGATGGTTAATTACTACCAAACTCACAATAATCCTCCATGAATCCTATAAATGTCACTCCCCCGTCATGAGATTGACTAATCATTAACTAAACCAAATATAACCCACTTCAAAAACCCCTAGTAAGGTAAATAATAATATGGAATGAAATTAAAGGGTGATAAAGAGAACCTTGGATTGAAAGTTATTGATCGCTTGAAGCTAAGGGCTAATATACACTAAAGTATGACCTAAGATCAAAATATTTGAACAAAAATTCACTAAGGTTTTGAATGTGGTAATAGGAATTGAAGATAATTTTATTAAGTGCATTAATTTATATTTAAATCCTAAGAATATAAAATCACAATGCCATGTAAGACTTAACAACAAAATGATGGTATGCTTCGAGAATCATGGTGAAACCTTCACCAAATATCATGGAGTAAAAAAATTAGAATTTATATAAACAAAAAATAATGGAGAAAATTGATAAGACCATGGTAAATCAACCCATGGGGGATATTGTAGTGTAAGTATCCCCAGACCTACTGCCATGAGAATTATTCATGGTAGTAGACAATTTCTCATTGACATGGAAGGTTATATCTAAGGGTAGTGCCTATTGATGTAGGCCTAGGGATATTTACATGATAATATGCCCGATGTAAATTTCCTATGGTAGTATTCTAAGTCATATTTCTATGAAAATAGATTTCATGGGAAACCAATCTCTTACCACAAGACTTGCCGATAGAAACAGGGTCCCCAATAAATTAAAATGTATACTCTTTGGTTTCAATTTTTCAACCTGTATCCTATATAGGAGGCACTTCATACCACTAAAAAACAATATTTTATATATATATATATAATTATATATATAATATATAATATTTAATATTATAGTCTGTCTATTCCAGCAATTCCTATATGTTGGAGTTAGTTCCTTAAAACCAAATACTTCGTACTTGATATTACCTAGATATAAAAAGAATTAAATATTAGTAAATATATTATCACATAATGAGTTATATTATGTATAAAATTAATACGATAATTTCCTTAAAGTATCTATCAAATCGAAAATGGTCATAGAATTTTCTTACTATGATGAGAAGCTTGAAGAAATATGGTGATATTCTTAATTATATATTCTTTGGTTTAATGAAATATATCTAACAAGAAACATATGATTTTTTTTCTATCAGTTGTAGGGGGTATATAAGTCATTGATACTTTTTCTCATGAATTTTATATTTGGTAATATCCAAAAGAGAATGTTATGAGAACAGACCCAACGGTTGGAATTCCACATGATTTATTTTTCATTGTCTATTCTTATCTATGGATTTGTGTATTGGTAATTAAACATTAAATCATTATTAATTTATATCATGACTTTCATAATTTTATATATTAATTAAAAATCATGATTATGTGATGAGGAAAGATACATTGGGTGGATCATAAGTGATGTGACATTAATAAATAAGTTAAGAAAGGATTTTATTTCTTTTGAGTTAATGGAAGTGGATATATCAAGATCTTTGATTTGAATGGTACCATTTAATTTAGTCTGTGGACATGGAGATTTGTTGAAAAGTTCATTTCAGGAAATTTAGAGAATGATATACCAAGAATATAGGTTGAAGACACTTATACACATTTTTCTTGATGAGATATAGAGAAAAAGGGATTATATTACCCAATGAGCATCCATATGAGGTTTCTATTGTGGAAAAATTAACATCATTCTGAATGGGTTCCTTGATGTGTTACTAGATGTTAATATTTTACTTTAGTCTAGTTCACCTAATTAGATACAGAAAGAGTTCTAAAGGGTCACACAATTTGTGTATTTAGAACATCTATTAAATTCTATTTGAATTTAATATTATAATAAATATTATTCTCAAGTCCTAAGAAATAATAATTACTAAGGTTATATTGATCGTATAACGATTATTTTAATGAATAATAAAATGATATTTATATATTTAAATGAATAGTTATTATTCAAGGTTTTATAAATGCTAAAGAGGATTGATGCTCTGAGATAAGGGTCCAGGAGATATGATATTTAAATATCTTTAAGTTTTGTGCATGTCAAGGAAATAAAAATAATAACAACAATAATAATAATAATAATCAATGTTGGGTTTTAATTATAATTTAGAGATTAGTTAAGAAGCATTGTATAATAAATAATATTTATTACTAAGTATAGAACCCATATTGTATAATTTTCTAGGAAGAAACACTACAAGAAAACTACCATTTAGCTGCGGTTTTTTCGCGGCGGTTAAAAAAACCACTGCTAAACGTGTTTCAGGCTGCCATTTCGCGGCGGTTTTTAAACCGCCGCGAAATGCCATATTTTTTTTTTTTCAGGATTAGCGGCGGTTTTTAAAAAACTGCCGCGAAAAGCGACGGTTTCGGTAAAACCGCCGCGAAAGGAAAGGAAAAAATAAAAAAACACGAGAAACCCCGAAATCACTAAAACGACCATAACTTTTGATCCGGGCGTCCGTTGGAGCGCCACGACCAGTCAAATCGAAGCTCATGAAGAGATCTAGAGGCACATATAATCAAAACCATGAGAAAGTCTAAGGTGTGGAAGATATTAGAGTCATAATAAAGTTAAAAAAAGTTCTCCAACTTCAAACGAGCATAACTTTCGCTCCGGGTGTCCGTTTGGGCTCTACCATATATCAAATCGTAGCCAACGAAGAGAGATACGCACAAGTTTGACAGAAGTACACTTATTTCATGTTTTTCGACCCCAAAACCCCTACGAAGGCCTTCGAAACCCCGTTTCTGTCACCAATGTCCCGTCGAACTTGTCTTCAAACGGACCTAACTTTCAATCCGCGTGTCAGTTTGGACACCTCCACCTGCCAGATCATAGCTCGTTCCATGAGATTTAGTTTGACTGGTCGCGGCGCCCACATGCACTCCTGGATCATATGTTATAGCCTTTTTAGTGGGTATCAAGTTTGTTATGTTTTTCAATCCCTCGTTTCTAGCACCCTTTTCCCGTCAGCTTTTTTTAAATGGTCGTAACTTCTGATCCGCCTGTCCATTCGGACTCTCTCACCTATTAGGTCGAAGATCGTTTTAGGATCTTTGATTTGACAAGTCGCATATCTAAAACAGACTCTCGGATCATAAGTTATCTCTGTTAATGTGAGTCCAATGTTTTTGTCTCTTTATGAAAGTTTTGACGGGTTTCAACGGTTGCTCCATTTATTACTGTTTATTTGGGTTTCCATGACTTTTTATCTTTATCAATGGTTTTTTGTGGGTTATTATGATGATTATGTTGAATTATTAAGGGGTTTTCTAGAGTGGTCATGAGTTTTCATGCGTTCTCATTCTTTCTAATGCCTCATTCTTCATATGCTTCTCCATCCGTTTTCATGTGTTTTCATGATTTTTCATCCCTTATCACGACTTTTCATACTTTTTCATGTGTTTCCTTTATTATTTATTATTTATTATTTATTATTTTTAATATACTTTAATTTATTTATTATCTATTATTTTTAACTGGTTATTTATTATTTATTATTTATTATTTATTATTTATATTGATTTATTATTTATTATTTATATTTATTATTTATTTATTATGTACATTTATTTACTATTTATATTTACTTATTATTTATTATTTATTATTTATTAATTATTATTACTAATAATAAAATATTATTATTAATAATAATATTTGTCACTGGTTATTTATTATTTATTATTTATAATTTATAATTTATTATTTATTATATATTATATATTATTTATATTTATTATTTATATTTATTATTTATTTATTATTTATTATTTATTATTTTTATTTATTTATTATTTATATTTATTTATTATTTATTATTTATATTTATTTATTATTTATTATTTATTATTTATTATTATTTTTAATTATTTATTATTTATTATTTATTTATTATTTATTATTTATTATTTATTATTTATTTATTATTATTTATTATTTATTATTTATTATTTATTTATTATTATTTATTATTTATTATTTATTATTTATTTATTATTTATTATTTATATTTATTTATTATTTGTTATTTATTATTTATTATTTATTATTTGTTATTTATTATTTATTATTTATAATTTATTATTTATTATTTATTATTTATTATTTACTATTTATTATTTATTATTTATTATTTATTATTTATTATTTATTATTTATTATTTATTATTTATTATTTAGTATTTATTATTTATTATTTGGTATTTAGTATTTATTATTTATTATTTATTTTTACCATTTATATTAATTATTTATATTTATTATTTATTATTTATTATTTATTATTTATTATTTATTATTTATTATTTATTATTTATTATTTATTATTTATTATTTATTATTTATTATTTATTATTTATTATTTATTATTTATTATTTATTATTTATCATTTATTATTTATATTTATTATTTATTTATTATTTATGTTTATTTATTATTTGTTATTTATTATTTATATTTATATATTATTTATTATTTATGTTTATTTATTATTTATTATTTATTATTTATTATTTATTATTTATATTTATATTTATTGATTATTTATATTTATTTATTATTTATATTTATTTACTATTTATATTTATTTATTATTTATTATTTATTATTTATTATTTATTATTTATTATTTATTATTTATTTATTATTTATTATTTATTATTTATTATTTATTATTTATATTTATTTATTATTTATTATTTATTATTTATTATTTATTATTTATTATTTATATTTATTATTTATTTATTATTTATTTATTATTTATTATTTATATTTATTTATTATTTATTTTTTATTATTTATTATTTATTATTTATTATTTATTATTTATTATTTATTATTTTTTATTTTTTATTTTTTAGTTTTTATTTTTTAGTTTTTAGTTTTTATTTATTATTTATTATTTATTATTTATTATTTATATTTATTATTTATTATTTATTATTTATTATTTATTATTTATTATTTATTATTTATATTTATTTATTATTTATTATTTATGTTTATTTATTATTTATTATTTATTATTTATTATTTATTATTTATTATTTATTATTTATATTTATTTGTTATTTATTATTTATATTTATTTATTATTTATTATTTATAATTATTTATTATTTATAATTATTTATTATTTATTGTTTATATTTATTTATTATTTATTATTTATTATTTATTAATTATTATTTATTATTTATTATTTATATTTATTTATTATTTATTATTTATTATTTATATTTATTTATTATTTATTATTTGTTATTTATATTTATATTTATTTATTATGTATATTTATTTATTATTTATTATTTATTATTTATTATTTATCTATTATTTATTATTTATTTTTTATATTTATTTATTTTTTATTTTTTTTATTATTTATTATTTATTATTTATTATTTATTATTTATTATTTATATATTATTTATATTTATTTATTATTTATATTTATTATTTATTTATTATTTATATTTATTTATTAGTTATTAGTTATATTTATTTATTATTTATTATTTATTATTTATTATTTACTATTTACTATTTATTATTTATTTATTATTTATTATTTATTATTTATTATTCATTATTTATTATTTATTATTTATTATTTATTATTGTTGAGTTTATATCTATTATTTATGTATTATTTGTTTTTTCAACTAATATATATATGTATATTAAATTCTGTTTATTAACCACATGACGAGCTTGTTGGAGTGGTAAAGTCTTTGGAAAATATGCAAGAGGTTAGGGGTTCAAATCTCACCAAACGTAGTATTTCTTTATATTGCATGGGCATGTGCATGGGATGTACATGTATGGATAAATAAAGTAAATAAAGTAATACAAAATAAATAAAATAAATAAAATAAATACGAAATAAATAAAATAAATAAAATAAATATGAAATAAATAAATACAAAATAAATAAAATAAATAAAATAAATAAAATAAATACGAAATAAATAAAATAAGTAAAATAAATAAAATAAATACGAAATAAATAAATAAATAAATAAATTAAAAACAATTAAAAACAATTAAAAATGATTTTTTTTAAAAAAAACTGCCGCTAAATCATTTAAAGGCGGTTTAAACCGCCGCGAAACGTTCTGCGATGGTTTTAAAAACCGCCGCGAATAGTTTTCCGACGCACGATTTCGTGGTGGTTTTTAAAAACCGCTGCCAATTTATTTAGCGGCGGTTTAAACCGCCGCGAAACGAAAAAAACTGCCGCTAAATCGTGTAGTGAAAATTTCTCATGCAACAAAATTATCTCTAGACAATTCCCTCAAAACATGATAACACTATCTCAAGAATGCTTTCAATAATATAGATCAAAGATCATTATCCTACCTCTCAAGACTAAGAAACCCTGATAGAATAATTTTAGACTGAAATCGATTCTCATTGTAATCAATGAATAATGATGCAAGAAGTTTGGTTCTTCCATGAAATCACCCAAAGATCCAATGTTTGTATTTTGAGATTTGTAGCTAATGTGTGGAAATTTCTAGAGGGATTATATCATTGAACCCTTGATTTAAAAGATGAAATAAAAATATTTTTCAATCAATTTAACGATAAAGATATAATTCAATGTAAACTTAATTCTTATCTCTATAAATTATATGTGAAAAAATCATCTATTTGAATCTTTTAGGGTTTATATCAACCAATTTTGAGGATTTATCCGAAAAAATCGATGAAACCCATTATTAGGAATGGGATCAATCACTTCCGTTGCACCCTGTACCATCAAGTGGGATCATAGAAGTCACATATTAATTTATAATAACTTTTTTATTTGTTCATAGAATTCCACATTTTTTGTTAGTTTTTTATTTCCAATTGTTTATTCCTTAATTTGAATGGTGGGATCTTATGTTTTTCACTTTCATATGACCAATAATAAGAAAATAAAATATGTAGTGTTAAAAAATGACATCTGAAGGTTCTGTAAATTTTGTATGGATATCACTAATACATGATTTGTAACTGAAAAGTACATTATATGTCCTTGTTCAATGCATTAGAATGAGATATGAAAATTATGATACATTGCATGGGAGAAAAGAACATAGAATCATTGAAATTCATGAATTAATTGTCCAAATGGCATGTGTATTGAGTGTTATAAGGCATGTAGATAGTGTAAATTTCATGTAACCCCACATGGTTTGGATCTATGGGAATCTCATAATTTGTGTGGTTAAAGTCTGTTGCATGTATTAATTACACATCGCGTATTGAATAGAAGTTGAGAAACATAGGAGAAATGTGATTATATGATCTATATCCATTGTACACATCATGTTACACATATATTTATACACATAATATACATCCAACCCCTTGACATGTGATGAGGATAGTTGATGAACATAGTACATGGAATGTAGCAGGTTTTACTTGTTGTGTTACTCATACCCACTCATGTGGAGTACATGCTAAGCCAATATATACCCAATGTGAATTAATTACATGGAAATAATATTAATTATATAATTAATGCCAAACTCCATGGTGTGTAGTTGGTGTACATACAGTGTGACATGTTTTCCTATGATTTTAATGTCGATTCATTTTTGACGATTTATGTAAAAATTAAATTCCTAAATAAACAATTTTCTACATTATTTTTGAACTTTATTCCATGTAGAGTAGAAGGTTACATATTGTGTTTCCTCTAATACATGTCATGTTTAATTCCATATGGTTACATGCCATGATCCATGTTAGTACACATCGTGCATGAATTAATTTTTAATTAATTTAATTTAATTTATTTGTCTAAAATTATAGTATATGATAATATTAATGGCTATTTGGATGATTAATTAAGATAAATGAATTAATTAATTAATAATATTATTTATTTATTAATTCAGGAAATTTATCTTATTAAATTAAAATGATGACCTATGAATCATATGTACCTTATTATTATGTACAGTTTTATGTGTCTATGGTTTCTTTTATGTAACTTCATATCCTTGGTTCCCCTCACATGCGTGTGAGTAAGAATATTTAAAGGAATAAGCTCCCAGGATAGTGGAAATGGTTCAAGATGAAGCTGAGGTGAAACCAACCAAGGAGATACAAAGGTGATAAGTGAAATACCTCAACTCGAACCAAGGCCACTTCAAGGAGTTATTCCCGTAGTGAAAAGGGTTGGTTTATCATTATCTTGATAAACCAACCAATAAAAATCTCATTATCATACTATATATTTATTTTATGTCTATCTAGTTCATGGTTAATTATTTATGCATATTTTATGTTTAAATATGATCACATAAAATTAATAAATTAACAATCATGAAAGATAGTATAAAGAAAATATATTATGCTCAAATTATTTTATCAATACACCATTAATTGATTATATAAAATCATCATAATTTTAAAAATATTTGTAAAAGATAAAAAAAGTAAATTTCTGTATAAAATAAATAAAATCCTTCAAATAACATATTAAGTTATTTAAGTCTTCCGTTACTTGATTTAAGTTGAAAGAATAGTTCAAAGTGTTAGTTTGGACCTTGTTAGAAACTTCTATTTGTCATGGATTTCTAATGATTTTTTTGAGTTGACTTAACCAATTCATAATTAAAAGTAGTTTCCTATGAAGTTTTTGCTTTAACTTGGATTCATGTGTTGAGGAAATATAGGTTTCAAATTTTGGGATTAGAAAGTCCACTAAAAGGATCAAGGAATTATGATTTAATGCATTTGGAAAGGACAACTACCTAAATAACTATGAGTAATTGACCAATCCATCATCTAGGACATTAAAAGGGAAATATGGATCCTTTACACTAGAATATCCACACAATAGGATATTTTAAATCAAATGGTGTCATATATTAGTATTGAATAAAATAATGGGAGACTAATAAAATAATTGTTTTTATGACACATTTGGAAATCAAGATAAATTCATAAAACCAACTTTTATTTTCTTGTAGTAAATGGAAAGTAATGCAACCTCGATATTATACCAATGATCTATTTTAGAGAAAGATAATATCCCCATCGACATGATTTTAAATGAATGGTACATTTAAATATCAATTATACTACAATAATAGGGGAACTTATATTTGTTTTAGTCCCAATATTCTATGAATGATCCTTATAAGTAGGCTAGTTATCACACGACTCGACCCACGGGGTCCCACCTAGCTAGCGGTCACTAATGGAAATTAATCCTTTACCAATGGTTTCAAACCGTTGGTAAAGGATGCCAAACCGTTGGTATATAGTATACCTATGGTTTGGAAAACTGTTGGAAAGTAAGGCATGGCAGTAGCCCATTACCAATGGTTTTTGTATAACTGTTGGGAAAGGCAGTGTAATTGGAGTATTGCGAACGGTTTTACAAACCATTAGCAATACTGGTAGTGTAAATGTTTTTACCAATGGTTTCTAGAAACTGTTGGTATATATTGTATACTAAACACTATACCAATAGTTCTGAACTATTGGTATAGTTTTTTAATTTCTATTTCCAGAACTATTATACCCACAGTTTTAAATTGTTGGTAATGTGTTTTTCCAGAACTATTATACCAACGGTTTAAAACCGTTGGTAATGTGTTTTTCCAGATATATTGCACAGAAGCCCTCTAGTAGCCCCTCTAGTATACACCTGCATAAAAAATATCACAAAAACCACATATAGACCTAAAACAACATAAAAACACCTAAAATAGCACAAAAAACACATAAACCATAAAAATCATCCAACCATGTCATGTACTACAATTCCCTATTTCAATATTCATATGAAAACAATCATCCAGTAGAGTTAATAATAGTTTCAATAACTCAAACATTATTTACACCCATTTCTATCTTCAAATGACAACCACTCTTTCAGTAGTAATTCACCTCACCCCTGCACAACCCCCCCAACCAGAACAGCCCCCCATGCCCCAATCAAATTCTAATAGGCAGAATAGTCTGAGAAATACTTATTAGAGTTGAATAAGAGTTTGAAATTGGATCAAATCCCAATTTTTTTTTCCTGATCCTAGATTTTGGTATGTAATGATTTGTGATGCATTTTGCATTGAACTTGTATTTTTTATAATATATGGTGAAAAGGTATTTTCTTAGGAGTCTCTTCACTTATGACCCCATGAGTGAAACTACCTAACTCATGAAAAAGTGTTTGCAACTATCGTTGATTAATGTAAATTTCAGTTGTTGTATTCACTTACAATAATGTCTTTTGAAACAAATGAGAGACACTTTGAGTGGTGTCGGCCACACCATGCCTCGGATTGAGGAAGGGTTGACTCGTACATGACCCAAATGACCCATGGATCTTTTTCTTAAAGTATCAACACAATCCGAATTCGTTTGGTCAGTTTTTCGTATGCCGATTGTTTTTACTTAAAAGCGTATCCATTTTAAACAAAAGAAAGACACTTTGAGTGGTACCAGCCACACCGTGCCTCGGATTGAGGCGGGGTTGACTCGTACACATCACAAATGACCCATGGATCATTGTCCAAAATTATCAACAGAATCTGAATGTGTTTGGTCCATTTTCCATATGTCAGTTGTTGTTTTCCCTTAAAATGTTGTCCATTTCAAAGAAACGTGAGACACTTTGAGTGGTGTCGGCCACAACGCACCTCAGATTGATATGGGGTTGAATCGTACACATCAAAAATGACCCATGGATTTTTTTCCTAACGTTTTAACATAATCTGAATGTATTTGGTCAGTTTTCCATATGTCAGTTGTTGTTTTCACATAAAATCATGTCCATTTTAAACAAAAGAGAGACATTTTGAGTGGTGGCGGCCACACCGCACTTCTAATTGAGGCGGGGTTGACTCGTACACGTCAAAAATGACCCATGGATTGTTTTCCTAAAATATCAACACAATCTGAATGCATTTGGTCCATTTTAAGTTTGATAATTGTTGTTTTCACTTAAAATCTTGTCCATTTAAAACAAAAGAGAAACACTTTGAGTGGTGTCGGCCACACTGGCCCTCAGATTGAGGCAGGGTTGACTCTTACATGTCACATATGATGTATGGATCATTTTCCTAAAGTTTCAACAGAATCCGAATGCATTTGGTTGGTTTTCCGTATGTTAGTAGTTGTATTCACTTAAAATGATGTCCTTCTGAAACAAAAGAGAGACACTTTCAGTGGTGCCAGCCACACAACAACTCAGATTAAGGCAGGGTTGACTTCTACAAGTCCAAAAATGACCCATGGATCGTTTTCCTAAAGTATCAACATAATCTGAATGCGTTCGGCCGGTTTCAACCACCCCACACACACTTTTTAAGCGCGATAAACACCTAAAAAATACATATTCATCCGTGTCGCGCAAACCGCATGTCTGAATGATGTTTCGTATCCTCGTACACCTCAAGAATAATAATTAGGGTGTTTTTTTGTGATTTCAATTCATTAGGATGTCGTTCGACATGCATTTAACCGTTAAACGCATGTTTTGGCCATTTACGACACGCGAAGTGCGTTTTCGGACAGCGCGGTCACACTACACCTCCGATTGATGTGTTGTCTGGACAACCATTTCAAAATTCACTCACTCTTTGTTGTTGTCTGATTTCATGACATTCTGAGGTCGTTCGGTCAGTTTTGACTACCCCACGTGCGCTTTTCAAGCACACCAAACACCTAAAAAACACAAATTCAGCTGTGCCGCGCATACCGCGTGTTTAAATGACATGATGTCTCCTCGTACATCTAAAAAATAATAATTAGTGTGTTTTCGTGTGATTTAAATTCATTCCAATGTTCTTCGGCATTCATTTGACCGTTAAACGTATGTTTTGGCCATTTACGACAGGCGGAGTGTGTTTTCAGCCAGCGCTGTCAGACGACACCTTTGATTGGAATTCCATCGGGCCGAACATTTTACAATTCACCCACCCTTTGTTTTAGTCTGATTTCAGGGCATTCTGAGGTCGTTCGGCTGGTTTCCACCACCCCATGCATGCTTTTCAAGCACACCAAACACCTAAAAAACACATATTCAGTCGTGCTGTGCAAACTGCGCATCTGAATGACGTTTTGTCTCCTCTTAAACCTCACAAATAATAATTAGGGTGTGTTCATGTGATTTCAAGTCATTCTGATGTCATTCGGAATGCATTTGACCGTTAAACGCATGTTTTGGCCATTTACGACACGCGGAGTGCATTTTTGGCCAGCGCGGTCACACGACAACTCCGATTGATGTGTTTTCTGGCCGACCATTTCAAAATTCACCCACCCTTTTTTGTCTTCTAATTTCAAGACATTCTGAGGTCATTCAGCCAGTTTCGACCACCCCACGCACGCTTTTCAAGCACACCAAACACCTAAAAAACACATATTCAGTTGTGCCGTGCAAACGGCATGTTCTAATGACGTGATCTCTCCTCCTACAACTCACAAATAATAATGAGGGTTTTTCAGTGTGATTTCAATTCATTACGATGTTTTTTGACACGCATTTGACCGTTAAACGCATGTTTTGGCCATTTACGACAGGCAAAGTGTATTTTCAGCTGGTGCGGTCACACGACACATCTGATTGATGTGTTGTCTAGCCGACCATTTCACAATTAACCCAAACTTTGTTTTCATATGATTTCATGGCATTACGAGGTCATTTGCCCAGTTTCGACCACCCCACGTGCGCTTTTCAAGCGCGCCAAACACCTAAAAAACACATATTCAGTCGTGCTGTGCAAACTGCGTGTCCGAATGATGTTTCGTCTCCTCTTACACCTCAAGAATAATAATTAGGGTGTTTTACTGTGATTTCCAGTAATTTTATGTCATTTGGAATGAATTTGACCGTTAAACACATGTTTTGGCCATTTACGACACGCAGAGTGCATTTTCGGCCAGCGCGGTCACACGACACATCCGATTGATGTGCCGTCTGGCCGACCATTTCAAAATTCACCCACCCTTTTTTTCGTCCGATTTCATGGCATTTAGAGGAAGTTCGACCAATTTCGACCACCCCACGCATGCTTTTCAAGCGCACCAAACACCTAAAAAAACACATATTCAGTCGTGCCGCACAAACCGCCCATCTGAAGGACGTGATGTCTCCTCGTACAGATCAAGAATAATAATAAGGGTGTTTTGTGTGATTTAAAGTCATTCTGATGTCATTTGGCATGAATTTGACCATTAAACACATGTTTTGGCCATTTACGAAATGTGGAGTGCATTTTCAGCCAGCGCGGTCACACGACACCTCCGATTGACGTGCCATCTGGCCAACTATTTCATAATTCATCCACCCTTTGTTGTCGTCCAATTTCATGGCATTCTGAGGTCATTTGGCCGGTTTCGACCACCCCATGCAAGCTTTTCAAGTGCGCCAAACAACTAAAAAACACATATTCAACTGTGCCGCACAAACCGCATGTCCGAATGATGTGGATTCTCCAATTACACCTCACGAATAATAATTTGGGTGTTTTCGTGTGATTTCAAGTCATTCTGATGTCGTTCGTCATGCATTTGACCGTTAAACGCATGTTTTCGCCATTTACGACACGTGGTGTGCGTTTTCAGCCAGCGCAGTCACATGACACCTCCAATTGACGTGTTGTCTAGCCAACCATTTCACAATTCACCCAACCTATGTTGTCATCTGATTTCATGGCATTCTGAGTTCGTTCAGTCCGTTTCGACCACCCCATGCGCGCTTTTCAAGCACACCAAACACCTTAAAAACACATATTTAGTCATTCCATGAAAACCACACATCCTAATGGCATTCCATCTCCTCTTACACCTCACGAATAATAATTAGGGTGTTTTGTGTGATTTAAAGTCATTTTGATGTCGTTCGGAATGCATTTGACTGTTAAACGCATGTTTTGGCCATTTAAGACACGCGGAGTGCGTTTTCGGCCAGCACGGTCACACGACACCTCCGATTTACGTTCCGTCTAGACGAATATTTCAAAATTTACCCACGCTTTGTTTTCGGCCAATTTCATGGAATTCCAAGTTCGTTCGGCCGGTTTCGACCACCCCATGCGCGCTTTTAAAGCGCCCCAACACCTTAAAAACACATATTCAGCCGTACCGTTCAAACCATGCGTCCTAATGGCATGACTTCTCCTCTTACACCTCAAGAATAATTATTAGGGTGTTTTAGAATGATTTCAAGTCATTATGATGTCGTACGACATGCATTTGACTGTTAAACGCATGTTTAGGCCATTTACAACACGCGGAGTGTGCTTTCAGCCAGCGCGGTCACACGACACCTACGATTGATGTGTCGTCTGGCCAACCATTTCACAATTCACCCACCTTTCTTGTCATTCGATTTCATGGTATTCTGAGGTCATTTGGCTGGTTTTGACCACCCCACGCGCGCTTTTCAAGCACGGTAAAACACCTAGAAAACACATATTCATCCATACCACGCAAACTGCGGGTCCGAATGATGTTCCATCTCCTTGTACACCTCATGAATAATAATTATAGTGTTTTTTGTGATTTCAAGTCATTCCGATGTCTTTTGGCATGCATTTGACCGTTAAACACATGTTTTGGCCATTTACGACATGTAGAGTTCGTTTTCGGCCAGCGCGGTCATAGGACACCTCTGATTGATGTGCCAGATGACTGAACATTTCAAAATTAACCAACCCTTTGTTGGTGTCTGATTTCATGGCATTCTAAGGCCGTTCGGCTGGTTTCGACCACCCCACGCACACTTTTCAAGCACGCCAAACACCTGAAAAACACATATTCAGCCGTGCCGCACAAACCGTGCATCTGAATGACGTGTAGTCTCCTCGTACACCTCACGAATAATAATTAGGGCGTCTTAGTGTGATTTCAAGTCATCATGATGTCGTTCGGCATTCATTTGACCGTTAAGCGCATGTTTTGGCCATTTACGACACACGGAGTGTGTTTTCAGCCAGTGCGGTCACACGACACCTCTGATTGACATTCTGTCTAGCCGACCATTTCACAATTCACCGACACTTTGTTGGCTTCCTATTTCATGGCATTTCGGGGTCGTTCTTCCGGTTTCGACCACCCCACGCGTGCTTTTCAAGCGCGCCAAACACCTTAAAAACTCATATTCAGTCATCCCATGCAAACCGCACATCTGAATGACATGTTGTCTCCCCGTACACCTCGCAAATAATAATTAGGGTGTTTTTGTGTGATTTCAAGTCATTCTGATTTCGTTCAGCATGAATTTGACCGTTAAACGCATGTTTTGGCCATTTACAACACGCGGAGTACATTTTCGGCTAGCGCGGTCACACGATAGCTCTGATTGACGTGCCGTATAGCCAAACATTTCACAATTCACCCACCCTTTGTTGTCATCTGATTTCATGGCATTCTGAGGTTGTTCGGCCGGTTTCGACGTGCGCTTTTCAAGCACCCCAAACACCTAAAAAACACATATTCAGTCATTCTACAGAAACCGTGTGTCCGAATGATGTGTCTTCTCCCCATACACCTCAAAAATAATAATTAGGGTGTTTTCGTGTGATTTCAAGTCATTATGATGTCGTTCGGCATGCATTTGACCATTAAACGAATGTTTTGGCCATTTACGACACGCGGAGTGCATTTTCGGCCATCACGGTCACCCGACCATTTCAAAATTCACCCACACTTTGTTGTCATCTGATTTCATGGCATTCTAAGGTCGTTCGTCCAGTTTCGACCACCCCACGCGCGCTTTTCAAGTGCGCCAAACATCTAAAAAACACATATTCGGTCGTGCCGCACAAACCACGCATCTGAATGATGTTTCGTCTCCTCTTACACCTCAAAAATAATAATTAGGGTGTTTTCGTGTGATTTAAAGTCATTCTGATGTCGTTCGGCATGCATTTGACTATTAAACGCATGTTTTGGCCATTTACGACACGTGGGGTGTGTTTTCGGCTAGTGCGGTCACACGACACCTCCGATTGATGTGTCATCTAGTCGAACATTTCACAATTAACCCACCCTTTTTTGACATCTGATTTCATGGAATTCCGAGGTCGTTTGACCAGTTTCAACCACCCCTGCTCGCTTTTCAAGGGCGCCAAACACCTAAAAACACATATTCAGTCGTGCTGCGCAAACCGCACGTCCAAATGACGTTTTTTCTCCTCGTGCACCTCAAAAATAATAATTAGAGTGTTTTTGTGTGATTTCAAGTCATTCTGACGTGGTTTGGCATGCATTTGACCGTTAAACGCATGTTTTGGCCATTTATGACACGCAGAGTGCGTTTTTGGCCAGCGCGGTCACAAAACACCTCCGATTAACATGTCTTCTAGCTGACCATTTCAAAATTCACCTACCCTTTGTTGTATTCTGATTTCATGTCATTCTGAGGTCGTTCGGCCGGTTTCTTCCACCCTACGCGTGCTTTTCAAGCGCGCTAAACACCTAAAAACACATATTCAATCGTGCCATGAAAACTGTGCATCTGAATGATGTGTCGTCTCCTCGTACACCTCACAAATAATAGTTAGGGTGTTTTCATGTGATTTTAAGTCATTCCAATGTCGTTCGGCATGCATTTGACCGTAAAACCCATGTTTTGGCCTTTTACGACATGCAGAGTGCGTTTTCAGCCAGCGCATTCACATGACACCTCTGATTGACGTGCCGTCTGGCTGACCATTTCAAAATTCACCCATCGATCATTGTTTTGAATTATCAACACAATCCAAATGTGTTTGGTCAGTTTTCCATATTTCTTTTATTGTTTTCACTTAAAATGGTGTCCATTTCAAATAAAAGTGAGATACTTTGAGTGGTGACGACAACACCACACCTCGGATTGAGGCAAGGTTGACTTGTACACGTCAAAAATGAACTATGGATCGTTTTCCTAAAGTTTAAACACAATCCAAATGTGTTTGGTCGGTTTTTCGTATTCTAGTTGTTTTTACTTAAAAGAGTATCCATTTTAAATAAAAGAAAGACACTTTGAGTGGTACCAGCCACACCGTGCCTCAGATTGAGGCGGGTGGGGGGCTGTCTGGGGGGGCTGTCCAAGAAGGAGGTTGGGTAATGTATCTAAAACTCTATCTAGGTATCATACATGAAATTCCAATAGGACTGAGAACCACCGCGAGGTGTTGTCCTGGAGCAGGGCCAAATCACAGCATTACTACGGCATGACCGCGGCGTGACCGCGGCGTGACCGCAGCGTGACCATGGCGTGACCGCGGCGTGTTGGCCCAGTCCAGCAACATCCATGGGGCAGCATCTTCTGGCCATGATTCCGAATAAATCCTATGTAGTTGTCCTTCACATTAATGAAACTGATCTTATGTTATAAAAAACAGACTCTTGATTCAGGATTGTGGTATGATAAAGATATATATTTTATATTCTTTGTTTTTAAAATTTGTACTAGTTAGTTGAAACTACTAATTGAGAGTCAAATTATCACACACTAAACTATCTCGGTGAGTTTTCACAGACAACGCACCTCTTTTGGAGGGGTTTTATTATAAAAACATGACTTTATTTATCAAATGAAACAATTATATTAAAGAAATTTTTTTCAAGATATGAAATTCAATATAATTAAGCAGAATTAAGAAAGAATCTAAATTAAATTTAAATCATTCTTACATTAAAGAGGCTTCCATATTTGGTTGAATATAAAGAGTTATATTGAATTCAAAAATATCCATACCAGAGTGAAAAACCAGGTTAAAAAATAAAGAGTTATACAGAATTCAAAAATGTAATGGATCAATCTGCCCTTGATCACCATCAACATCAATATTGTCATCATTAGCCTCATCCTCACCTCCATATCTATCCTCATCGTCGTACTCATCATCATCCCCATGCTCATCATCGGCCACATCCTCGCCAACGGCCCAATCCTCACCCTCGGCCCCACCCTCGCCCTCGTCCTCATCTTCATCCTTGCCCTCGTCCTCTTCAGCATCCTCGTCATCACCAGAAACGTCATCATCTCGACTGCCAATAAAACTGCCTCCTGGTGCATTGGGTAATGCACCCATCGAAGACATAAATGTATGACAAGCCGCGCTAGCCTCTGGTGGAAGTGATGAAGATAATGCTTTCACCAGTTTCATAAATTCTTTGTCCCTCATTTGAACTTGTACTTCCAAACCTGTGACCCTTTTATCAATCTTTATTGCAAGCTCCTTGACATGTTCCAACTCGTTGGTACTAGAATGGATTCCAAGAGAGGACTAATACCTCATCGGGACTATATTCTTACCAGGTCGGCAGCGTACTCAACCAGAGTGCTCCTCTCCCAAAACCTGATATAAATGATCGTGTGGCCCTAAATTGTCAGGCTCCTGGGAATCAAGGGACTCTAAAGCATCCTGTTAAAAATATTAATAGATTATTAAATTTCAAAATAGATATTAAACATTTAAATAAACAAATTAAAACTTACAATCTTTTCTTGTGTCGGTTCATTAAATAAAGTTCCATCTTTTTTCCTTCTACTCGGGGAAAACAATTTTTCTCAATGGATACGTCCTTCAATATTCAATTTGTGCTTCTGTAATGAAATTGAATCAATATAAAGTGCAAGTATAATCATATATTCGATATTAAATAAATCACATAATTTAAGTAGGAAACAATAAAAAGGACAAGTCCTAAGGAAAAATTATGAAAAACAATATCGTACTAGTTGCCTCTCATGATCTGACATAGTCGTGCACCCCAAAGTGTGGAGGTATTGTTTTGAATCAATGGTTTTTTTGTTTTTTTTCAGAATATTCCTAAATAATGTTAAATAATAAATTAGATAATATTAATGTGAAATATGAAAACAGTCATTTAAATACCTCAAATGGGATTAACACATTAAATTTGGCAGTCGCCTAATGGGTAATAATTTGGAGTTATTTCTCTATCGGGCAGTCATCCACGATAGGTAATGTCTCCAACTCCATTCCCACTATATCACACCAGCCATCATAAAACTCATGCTTATAAGCTCTCCAAAGCTATCCTAGCTCCTTTAAATGCACCAATCGTGCACCTTCGCCATCAGGGAAGTTATACCGAAGTTGACACCCAAGAGATTAATTCATATAAATACAAAAAAAATACTAAATTAAATCCCATAGATTTTTTACCCATATTTGTGCCCACACATTATCATTGACTTCGTGTGGCAAATTTCTCCAAGAGAGGGGGCTGACTGGAATTATGTCAGAGTATTTGGCTTGCGTCGCCAAAAAACCCTGACATTCCTGCACAAATTTATCAATCATCTTTCCATAATCATTGTATTCAACCATCAACTATGTCTGGTGGTTACATACCACACGCAATTGAGTATTCCCCTCCCCCGCCTTCTATCAGAAGATGAATATGTTTTTAAGGAAAAAAATATCAGTACAAGTTATAATAAAAATAAATTTTGGTATAAAAAATTGGTAGAGTTATATAAATATACCTGTGGTAGATGGATCAATGGGCATCATTGGATGTCCATAAGCCTAAGGAATATCATGTAAAAGTGGAGTGTCCCTCAGTGTATGTTCCTCAGCCACATACTATGTCGGAGCAGGAGTCGAAGAAGGTTTAATATAATAGCCCGAAGATAATGAACCAGAAGAAAAAGATGATGGCACAGAAGTCTGGCCATCTGGTAGTGTAAACATCAGAGGCCTAAATATCATGTGTGTCCCTAAAGAAACACCAGGATCAAAATGGGGCATAGAAGATACGTCTGTGGTAGTGGAATAATCCAATCAGGTACGACCAGTGGATCATATAACTCTCTCACCACGAACCCTCGTACCACCGGCCTTAGAACCGGGACCACCAGATGGTCTTCTAACTCTGAAACCCCCCCCCCCCTCCTACCACCAGCCTCTGTACTGGGAGAAATATCAGGATCCTCATCAGATATCTCTCGTCTTGGGGGAGGATTCTGAAAAAAAGTATTACACAAAAGTAAACACATGATATTATAAGTTATTGAAATATATATATTTGAAATAAAATACACACAACAGGGATTAGTGGAGGAATTCCCATCTGTGTCATGCGACGATTATTTTCTGTCATTTTTTTCCGCTACCTCTCTTTAATGGGTGTCCTTTCCTGCAATGAAAACAAATATGGAAGTAATTAGAAACAGATAAATAATGTTTAACCCAAAAAACAAAATATAGAAAAACCATTATGAAAAAAGGACATAAAGAAATAGAAGATTTATGGTGGTTTGAAGGTAAGTACTAGGATACACAGTCTGAATGATGTATGTGAAACATGTAGGTGAGAACACGACTGTATGGTTCTATATATTTCCGACCAAAACTTTGGGTTCACAATCAACTCTGACAATTGATCTATTGGATTCATCATAACTAATAAACGGATTGCTTCTAATTGCAGTAGAAATAGTGTCAACTTCAACATCACCATCATCAAAAACATGTCTGGGATTTACTTCAATAATTAAACTGAATTTATGATGACGATGATATTTGACATAAAAAACTTGTTTCACTATTGATGCCAATACATATGGTTCATCGGTGGCAAGAGTGCGAGGTGTCCACGGGGTGGGCGGCTTTCTAGGGGGGCCGGGGTGTCCAGGTGGTCGGGCTATCCATGGGGGTGTTCAGGCTATCCAAGGGGGTAGGGGGAGTCCAAGGGGGTGGGCGGGCTGTCCAAGGAGGTGAGCGGGGTGTCCAGGGGGTGGGTGAGGATGCTCGGGGGGTACGAGGTGTCCGGGGGGGGGTGGGTGGGCTTCCCATGGGGGTGGCAGGGATATCCAGGGGATCTGGGGTGTCCAGGGTGTGGGCGGGCTGTCCAGGGGGGTGGGTGGGATGTCCACAGGGGGTGGTCAGGCTGTCCACGGGGTTGGTGGCATTGTCAAGTGGGTTCGGTGGTGTCAAGGGGGTGGGGGGGGGGGGCTTTCTAGGGGGTGGAGGCGTCCGGGGGGATGGGGGTGTTCGGGGGATGGTGGGAGGGTGGGAGGGGGTGGGGTGGGAGGGCTGTCAACAAGGGTGGGGGGATGTCCAGGGGGCACGAGCTATCCAGGGGGGGTGAGAGGGCTGTCCATGGGGGTGGTGGGGCTATCCAGAGGGGTTGGGGGTTCCAGGGGGTGGGGGGGATTTCCAGGGGTGGGGGTTGTCCAGGGGTACGAGGTGTCCAGGGGGTGGGTTGGGTGTCTAGGGGGTGGCGGGGGTGGTGGGGCTGTCCAGGGGGTGGGTGGGTTGTCCCTAGGGGTGGGGGTAGTCCACGGGGGGAGGGGGTGTCCAGGGGGGGTACTATAACTAGTTCCAAATCATGCATTGGAAAATACAAAAAAATGAATAATAGCATCTACTTTTTCTTTTTGAGTTTGCGGTATGTTAAATTACTTATATATGGTTCTACGACGGTTTCCAAAAATCACTGCTAAAATTTTCATCAGAATCCAACTCATGTTAGTTCTATAAATTTAGCGGAAGCTTCGTGGAATCTTCCCAGAATGTTTATTGGGGGCGTTTTTGGTTTTAGCGATGGTTTCACCTGCCAAAAAAATGGAAAGGATATGGTAGTGGTTTGAACCACCATTATATCCTCACAATTTTTTGTCATGGAAAAAAACTGCTGAAACAAAAAATGGTAAAAAAATATTGACCTTAAATAGTGGTGGTTTAAACCAATACTAAACAACCATTAGGTATATATAGCAGGGGTTTAAAACATTGATATATATCGCTTTAAAAAACCCAACATTAGAATTTTCAACCTAGGAAGATAAAAAAATCAATACATATGTTTAAAATTATATCCATATTCACCACACCCACCTATGAGATCATATAATAATGAAGGTTATCAAAATGGTTTACTAGAATGTAAAAATTAATTGACTATTCTTGGAATACATTACATTATTTAAGCAAGGAAAAACATTCAAGTGGATATTAGATTTCTAATACATCCTTGGAAGACATTAATAAAGGACGAAGTGAACTCATTAAAAAATCTAATGAGATGTACATAATCTAAAAATAGTATTAGGATATGGGATATTAGTGGTAATTCTCAAACATATATCCAAACATATAAAGGATTCACTAAGTATAAATATGTTTAATGATATTTTAGAATACAATAAAAATGGGATCTGTCTTTGTACAGTTCGAAACAAACCACTTAGAATTTTTTTTTCCTATTTTATAAAAATATATTTAAAAAACACTCATTTATATCATTAAAAAATACATAGGTTTTATTATTAAAAAAAATCGAACGTTGGCATCATAAAAACATAACCAAATAGTCACTCAGTGGGTCAACACCTCCTAGAAAAAAATTAGGCACACTTTATGAATATAATTATCTATAAGAAGAACTTAAGAATAACTCACTTGAAATTTATAACCAAAGGAACCCAATACATAATCACTATAAATCCATAAGAAAATAAAATACTTTTAAAACCAACACTACAAACTCTATAGAACAAAAGAAGAGGAAACCCCATGATCCTAGGAAAATTCCACCATTCTTAGGTGGAATCACCTTATTAGTGGTTGTATGTCATATGTTTAGTTACAAATGATATATGAAACCAAAGTCAAACCTAGTCACAGACATCTAAAAATCATGTATTAGTCATTGATTCAATATCAAATAGTGTGAATCATAGAATTTTCCAAAATCCCTAAAATAGGAAAAAATGACGTGATATTTCTAGATATTGAACTAAATATAGAAATTAGAGGAATAGGGATTCTATGTTTGTATTTGGGAATAAGTTTAAAGAGTCTAACCTGGATGGGGGAGTTGTAGCCAATTAGATGGAAGAACTCGGGGTGGGTTAGGGTTCACCTCCGAGCCGGGGGCTTCTGGAAATTGGGGGAACCGATTTATGTTGTGCTGCGGGGGGGGGGGGGGGGGTACTGGAAACCTGGATATTTGAGGAGATATTTCCCAACGGTTTTTAAAACCCATTTGGAAACCATGAATTCTCCCAACGGTTTGTAAAAACCGTTGGGAAAAAATGGCCTTTAGTAACAGTTTGTAGCAAACCGTTGGTAAAGGTCCACAAAACAAAGATTTATCAATGGTTTGTAAAAACCATTGGTAAAAAACACTTATACCAACGGTTCTCCAGAACCATTGGTATAAAAGTGTTGGGAAAAGTCTACTTTCCAGTAGTGGGTGAGTTGGTGTGCCACCCCAATACTATCTCAAATAGATTAGGGGATGGTGACTAGCACTGAGTAGGGAAATCACATATATGGGAGGTTTTATCCAAATATTCTTATACACATGGACATATATCCTCATACAAGTCACATTAATTAAGAAAGTCAAAAAATTGAAAAATAAATGTATGCACAACCTCTAATATCTGAAAACCAAGTACGATGGTTCATAACCCAAGTAAAGAAATGGAAAAATATAATCCTAAAACTAGAAACTAGGTCTAACCTAATAATGAAAAGGGAAACCATCTAAACATGAAACCACTAGTCCGATAAAGGACCTACTACCACTACCTATAAATTCTACTGAACACCACCCACACAAGGTCACCCTAGATCTCCATCAAATAACATATCATATTTGTAAGCTATGACACATGTGGGTAGAACGCATACATGGGTGAGTTTATAAATACCTAGTAGAGAACTGTAAAATTAATAAGAAGTAAATCATTAAAAAATAAAGTCAACTCAAAAACACAACCAATAAGGAAAGAGGGAGAAAAAGACATATATGACCAAAGGATGTTCTCAAGTATCAAGGTACAATATCAACTCTCAGCTAGCCAAACAAACTCTAAATTCACATATCCCAATGAAAAAAGTCTCAATAAATCTATGCAATCATTCCATCAGTTTATGTTGAAGGATCCCTTCCCCAAGATGATGTGTGAAATAATGACTCCAATGGGCTATTATTGCCCTGTCCAATCTCTATATAAAGTTAAAATAAAAAAAATCTATAGATAGAGGATCCCTACTTAATAATGTGGGTGAAATTATGACTTTATCTAATTTTTTAGGTAGAGGATCCTAACCTCATGTTCACATGCATGAAATGATAACTCTTGAGGAGGTTTCCATACACAATAGGAGAGTTACTAACTCTACCTAGGAATAATGATGGGGAAAATTCCACATATGGAAGAACTACCCTAAGCTAAGGGAGAGTACACAGAATATCCTATGGGTACATGGTGTGTTTCTCAAATAGCCCTCTTAGACATGTCATGTCATCCCACAAAGAATGTTTAATCCCAATTAGATATAATGTAGTGGGGTTACATGATATTCCATGTCCACGAAGGCACTCATAATGCACCCTGTTTTCCTGGATTATGTATGTCTGAGGGTACACAACACATGGACTATCCTACATGGCATGTGGGCCACACAGTTTTTTGGGAATGTTTCTCCTGAATACACTGAGCTGATAAGGTAATGGTCACATGGTTTGTGGTTTAACTACAAGTCTATTTGATCATTAAATCTAGCTTAAAACCTAGCGCCACATAAAAGAGACTGTATGATGTGTGTTCTTCTGAATCACAAATCATGTAGCAGGGAATTATCTAGAATTCCAAATCAATGTCATGTATTTCAATTTCAATGCCTCACTTACCAATTTCTTCATAAATGACACCTAAAATTATCAAAATTGAGTTAACCATCATCCAATATATTTCGAAAGATGGATTTCATCCATCCCTCACTAGGAAATGGATTCATCATGCCTCCCATTTAATTTATGTCATCCTGAAACCCCGAATCAAAAATATGACTGTCGCTAATCCTTCCGTATATTTCCATCATGGTTTTGGAATATATTTAAAACCATGGTCCATAATTATAAACCTAAAATATCAATCCATGGAACCTTTGATTGATCACACAATGAAATGGGTCCTCAAAAATGATTGAACCACCATCTAATAAAATACTGGTTATGAACACATGTAAAAATGAGGGAGAAATCCATGAAACACTAAACTGAGAGACAAACAATGGCATTGTTTGGTTTGTCCAATGTTCACTGAACGAATTGGAGGAGCTGGTATGAAACAAGAATAAACTACTCATTACAATAATGATTATTATCAAATTCTTAAATTAATGGGACTACAAAAAATTGATTCCAGAATAAATTATTTGGAGTTAATCTGTAATTGAAACAAAATAAAAAGTGCTAATAAATTCACAAAACAAATTCATACCATAAGAATATATAGATAATTGGTTAATAACACATTTTTGGATTTACCAATTTTTTGATTTATTTATTTATATCACATTTTTTGGTCACATGGTTTACCAAACTGTGTGGAAACTATGGGTGGGTTACTGTAAGAACCCGGATCTTCATTTCGGGTATGTTTTTACTAATCTGGTCATTTTTGAGAAAAAGTGGAAAATATGGAAATTTTCAAAATACACGTCATGTACTTTATAAGTACACGCGGGGTACTTTGATGCAGTGCGAAGCCATGTGTTGGCCGTGTCTGGTCTATACACACAGTGTGTAACGGTGATGTAGAGGCCGCATAAAGTGGAGTACAGAAAGTCCAAGTACACGCCATATACCCCAGAATTACACGCTGTGTTGTTTCTTTTATTTTCATTAAACAGACCAGGGTCGCGCCTAATCGACAGAAACAGCTCCTTCTCTAGGTTCTTCGACCGGGAGCACCCGTACGGCCACGAACATCCTTCGAGCCCCCGAGCCTCCATCTATTTTTCGAATTGACCACTGTCAATTGAGTTGGAACCACAGCAGTGAGCTCTTCCTTCTTCTTGAGTTTCTTTCCTTGATTCCCTTTCTTTCTCAAGATATCATGGGTTGAACGTTTTGTTCATTTTCATAGATCTATGTTGTTCTAAGGAGAATCAAACCTCGCGGTTCAATTATATTGATCTCCTGGAATTAAGGGAGGTGGTTTGTGCCTTACCTTTCGATGTCTTTCAGTTTTATATGAAAATTCCACCAATACCCGTGAACGGGGTATTGCGTGTTTACCTTTTTGAACCTGTTGTTTCTTTCCATTATTGTATGCTTGTATAGAGTTAATTTGATCATAGTTGTGGATAAATTCTATGCTTTGATGTTTTTCATGCCTTTGTTCTTATTATGACCTTTTGTTCTTGTTATCCTTTGGTCATTATACCTATTTTCCATTCCTTGTGACTGTAGGATGGAATGATATTATTGACCTTCTTGTTTTGTTGTAGATTGGTTAGCCAAGTAGCTCTGTAGGTCTACTTTGACCTTATAGCATTATTATGCACTAAATGGCATGGGAAAGTGAGAACCTGGTGTTATAGACTATAAGGGGTAGACTGAGTAAGCTTCATAGAGGGTCTTGGAAATTATAGACTACATGAGGGTAGACTGAGTGAGCTTCCTCAGAGAGTCTTGGACATTATAGACTATAGGGGATAGATTGAATGAGCTTCCCAGAGAGTCTTGGATATTATAGACTACAGGACGGTAGACCAAGTGAGCTTCCTCGGAGAGTCTTTACCTTGTTTGAATTTCTTTAAAAACATTCCAGGCTAGAGAAGAAATTGACTGAGTGAGCTTCCTTAGAGAGTCTGTGATAGACCTGAGACTATAGGAGGAATTGACCGAGAAACTTCCTCAGAGATTTTCTAGACATTGGGGCTATAAGAGGGTTAGACCGCATGATCTTCCTCAGAGAGTCCCAAACTACCCTAGACTATAAGGGGAATTGAGCGAGAGAGCTTCCCCAGAGAGTCTTATAATTTTGTATGACCAAACCAGAGGGGATAGGCTGATTGGACTTCACAGAGGGTTGTTGGTACTTCTTGAATAGAACCAAATGGGTTGGCTACGAGTACTTCTCATAGGGGTTCCTATTTTGTTTATCTTCTTGCTTCAAGGCTTCTTGTTATTCTGTGGATTGATTACTACTATATATCATCCTGCTACTAGTTACTATTTACTGCCTACCATTTACTGTTATTATTTACTGCTTACTATACTATTACCTGCCATATGCTCACTTACTATTAGGCACAGATCTTTAGGTGGTTTCCTACTGGAATTTAGTATCACACCCTGTTTAGTCCATTCTTTTGGGCCCAAGCAGACTATGTTTTTGTAGGTATATACAAGGGCAAGCTCCCTTCGACTTCTGGTACTTGATTTCTTTGGAGCAGGAGAGCATGGGACCAAGCCAAGGCTTGCGATGCTGAGGAGTTTCTTATCTGTTTAATTTTCTTTGTACTTTGGTTTGGTATTGTATTAAACATTGTGACTTGTTTGGATTCTTTCCTAGATATATGTACCATGCATCATTTCATATATACATGTGTGCTCCAACTATTTATTATATTAGTCTTCCACTATTTATTGTTCTTGGATATTTACTGCTTACGCTATTTTTCGGCCTTTTTTACTTCCGATGTGTACTCTGCCTATGAGGGCATAGATTGTCCAACATCACACCCAAGGCCCTCGCTACTAGTCGGAAGCCTCTGGTATTTGGGGAAATGTGCTTGAGGCCATGTGAACAACCGGGTATGGGGCGCCTCTAGGTGTCTTCTGGAACCGGGACGTTATAAAGTGGTATCAGAGGAACTCTTTTCTCTTGATTTACTATTAGGAGCCTTTATCCAGGGATAGGATGGATTTAGTACTTGGTAATAAGTTTTTCCCGGGAGTAGAGAACTCGTGTATAGGGAAAAGCCAATCTACCTCATTTATTGCAGTTTTCTGGTTTTGAGATTTTATGGTTGATATGATTTCACCTAGAGTGATTCACATGCCTTGTGTTGTTATTGTGGTTGCTATTGTGGTTCTATTTCTGTCGCAACTCGATGAGATGAGGGTATGTCATATCATTCATCATATAGGCACTTGTTAGAAATCATATGCCATGCGTTCTTTCCATGCCATCTAGAATGCATTAGCCGTTGCATGTTGTTATGATAGACGTTGTATTGATTATGCATGTTGTTGTGATAGATGAGTTGATAGAATCCCCTGTAGTTTGATAGAGGAATTGTCTGTATTGTAACATGACTAAACGAATGCCAAATTTTGGTTCTTGAGGTGTTATGGGCCCTCATTAAATGGAAATTAGTGGATCATTGACTTGTTTCTCTTTTATGTGACTTGTATAAGATGTCAAGCTTTGATTCTTGGGGATTATGGGCCCTCATGGATCAGAATTTGGAACCTTCATGTTTGTTTTTCAGTGTTTTCTGGGCTTCAGTGCAGTTTCTGAGCTACTAACTAGAAAAACCCAGAATACACAGAGTGTAATTGACTACACGCTGTGTAGTTTTAAACCGTTTCACTGACTATGTGAACAGAAACACGGTGTGGTGAAAAAGTTTTCAGGAACATGCCATGTACGGTCATTACATGCCATGTAGTAGTAATCCGTGTACCCGACCGTGTCACTAACAACACGGTTCGGGGACGCTCGTGTAGTACACTCCATGTTGGGTATGAACACGTCGTGTAGTCTTGTTCTAGGTACCCAACCCTGTCACGAACAACATGGGACGATGTTATATCTCCTATACACACTGTGTTTGTTTGGAACACGCCGTGTAAAGATCAGCCGTGTACCCAGCCGTGTAACTAACAACACGAGTCGCTGAAACCTTGTCTAGTGCACTCTGTGTCCTTAGTGAACACACCGTGTAGTCTAGAGTTAAGAGGACCGTGTGAGTTAGCCGTGTAAAGAGACTCAGTCAGGGGAATAGAGGTGAAGTACACACCATGTTTGGGAAAAAACTCAGTGTGTAGTCTGGTGTGTTACACGACCAAAGGTGGTAGAATTACATTCCCATGTGAATGGTTTTAAAGAACATATCGTGTAGTCGTGTTGGGTAAAAATTTATTTTTTATTTCTCCTGTTCCCATTTTTTACTCTTGTGTTCTCTATCCTTGATAATCATAATCTAAGGTGTACTTTTGATCTTTCAGAGATATGCCTCTGAGATGTTGTCTGGTTGTACATCAGCCTCCAGAAAGTTATTAAACATCGGATATAGCCGATTTGGGATCTCTTATAGATCCTCCTGTTGTACCAGCCTTGGAACCAGAAGTTATACCCATTTTAGGCATCGATGTGCAGTTCGGGGAAGACTTCCTGAGGATGATTTATACCTTTCAGGGAGCACTGCCTCCTGCCCCATTGATGGATGAGTTGACGCGGGTTTTCTAGAAGTAGCATCCTCCTACTTTCTAAGGGGATGGAGGACCCCGGGCTGCAGAATCATGGCTAGAGGCCATGCTGATGATCTTTGAGCACCTGGAGATAACTCTCGAGAAAAGGGTAAAGTTGGCTACTTATATTCTCCGAGACACCACCAAGAGGTAGTGGGAGGTGATCTGACAGTCAGGGCGCCAGCAGAGTATGACTTGGGATGAGTTTTGGTGCATCTTCTACGATTACTTTTATCCGGAGACCTTGAGGGCTGACTAATCCTGGGTGTTTATGAGTCTCGAGTAGGGTACTCTTTCTATTATGGAGTACTCGTCTCGTTTTACTGAGCTGTAGTGCTTCACACCAATTCCAACAGGTGATGAGTTGTTCCTTTCTTGGAAGTATGAGGACAGTCTCAGGTAGGAGATTTGTTCCCAGGTGAATATCTTTAGGTTGACTTTGATATCCTCTATCGTCAACCAGGCGCTGATCACTGAGCGGAATCTGATAGATTCTGGAGTAGTGAGCCAGGGTGGTTCGACATCTAGAGTCATTGTTCCTCCTACTGATAGCAGGAAGCGCCACAGGGAGTCTGCTTGAGGAGATCAGGGTAGGAGGAATGTATCTTAGGGGCAGTCAGTTTGTATGCTACCAATGTGGTAGGAGTGGGCATACTAGGCCTTAGTGCCAGAGAGACTCGATGGAGTGTCGATCTTATGGCAAGATGGGCCATCTTCAGCATTTTTGTCAGATCTTCTCACCTACAGCTGGTGGTAGGGGTTTTTATATGACCCCGCATACAAGAGATGTATCACCAGTTTCTCACCAGTCTGGGAACTAGAATTCTTCCGGCCGTTTGGGCTGAGTTGAAGGTCGCGGCCGTGGTGGTCAGTCACCAGGTTACCAGTGATAACAGAGTGGTCAGCCAGGGGCACAGGGGCACGGTACAGGCCAGACTTTCACCGTGGAGAAGACCTATCAGGAGCAGGATCCATGCCCTTCCATAGTTCGAGGTACGATCTTAGTAGCCTCAGTTTTATCTTTATCCCTTTTCGATACTGGTGCTTCGCATAGTTTTATCTCTTTTGCTATTGTGGAGAGCCTTGGGCTCTGTATCTTTTCATATGCTGACTAGTTGACTCTTGATATACCGTTGGGGACGAGGATGTCTGGCGTACGTCATTGTAGATGGTTAACTCTTGAGGTTGCAGGATGTCACTTCTTATGGGACCTCTATGTCCTAGAGATGATAGGATATGATGTTATTCTCAGTATGGACTGGTTAGTTCCCTTACAGGCATTCATCAATTGCTATCGCCATAGGGTGAGTTTCGTATCACCAGAAGGTGGATCTTTTCTTCATAGAGGTGAGTGGGATGTCCAGGCGGGTAGAGATGGACCAGAGCATCATGGGCTAGGAGGAGTTACAACCCAAATTTCCAGTCTTTATCTGGATGACCAGGGGACATTGCAGTTAGACTTTCCTTTAGTGGTGGATCGTTTCAGGGATGTCTTTACATAGAACTTTTCAGGTTTGCCTCCGGAGTGTGAGGTACACTTCTCGATTGAGATCGTTCCAGGAGCGGAACCAGTGTCCATTCCTCCTTATAGGATGACTACACCTGAGTTGCAGGAGCTCAAGAAGAAGTTGGAGGAGTTGCAGGAAAAGGGTTTCATCTGACCCAGTACTTCTCCTTGGGGATCACCTATCCTGTTTGTGAAGAAGGTAGACGACACCCTTTGGCTTTGCATGGATTATCATAAGCTAAACTAGTTGACAGTCAGGAACCGATACCCCTTACTGAGGATCAATGACATCTTTGATCATATTCGAGGAGCCCGAGTGTTCTCAAAGATTGAATCGAGATCCGGTTATCATCAGTTGTGCATTAGAACATAAAATATACCTCTGACAACCTTCAAGAGCAGGTATGGTCTCTATGGGTATACGATCATTCCATTCGGTCTCACGAATGCACTAGCAGTTTTCATAGCGCTGATGAACCGATTGTTCCATCCATACGTGGATTCCTTCATGGTGGTTTTTGTGGATGATATCTTGGTGTACTCTCACACTCGACACGACTATGATACACATCTTGAGATCATTCTGAGTACACTGAGAGAGCATTAGTTATATGCTAAGCTCTTGAAATACCACTTTTGGATGGATCAGATTCACTTCTTGGGTCATGTTATCTCCGAGACAGGAGTATCAGTAGACCCAGAGAAAGTGAGAGCTGTAGTTTCTTGGGAGCATCCGAAGAATTTCGTTGAGGATCATATTTTTCTAGGGCTAGCTAGATACTAGAGGTGTTTCATAAAGTACTTTTCATGCCTTGCAGCACCACTGACAGGTCTGACCAAGAAGGGTGCGGAGTTCGTATGGTCAGATTCATGTGACTCAACCTTTCAGGAGCTGAAAGGGAGGTTGACGTCAGCGCTGATACTAGTATTTCCAGAGCCGGGAAAGAGATATACAGTCTACTGTGATGCTTCAGGTGTCGTATTATGAGTTGTTCTTATGCGGGGAGATGGAGTCGTTGCGTACGGGTCTCGGCAGTTGAGACCACATGAGAGAAACTACCCGACGCACGACCTGGAGTTGGCAGTTATTGTTCATGTCTTATGCTGTTGGAGACATTACCTTTTGGGATACCACTTTGTGGTTTTCACCGATCACAAGAGTCTCAAGTACATTTTCACTCTCCGTGATCTGAATCTGAGACAGCGCAGGTGGGTCGAGTATCTCCAGTCCTTCGACTTTGAGCTTGCCTATACACCGGAAAAGGGCAACGTAGTGGCTGATGCATTGAGTAGGAGAACTCAGATTCATGCAGTTTAGGAGGCCATCAGTGAGTGGAAACTCATGGCTCTGTTCTCTGAGATTAATTTGGAGGTGCATGACAAACAGGGGCAGACTTTTCTATCTTCTATAGTTGTTACCTCTACCCTTATTGATCAGGTGTGGATGAGGCAGCTATCAGACTCAGAAGGCCAAGTACTGCGAGAGAGTGTGTTAGGAGAGAACCCTCTTCCTAGATGGACAGTGGGTGAGGATGAGATCATGCGTTTCCAGGGACACGTATGGGTGCCATTAGACATACTCAAGGAACAGATGCGGGATTTTCATTCTTTAGTTTGGTCAATTCATCCTGGCATCACCAAGATATATCGTGATCTACACCGCCAGTACTGGTGGCCAGGTATGAAGAGGGATGTTTTTGGTTTCGTAATGAGATGTTCTACTTGTCAGTAGGTGAAAGTGGAGCATCATAAACCAGCAGGACTTTTATAGCAGTTACCCATTCTTAGGTGGAATTGGAATGATTTCGTGATGGACTTTGTGACCAGGTTACCAAGGTCAACTTGAGAGAGTGATGCTATTTGGGTTGTCTTCGATGGTCTTATGAAGGTTTCTCACTTATTTTCGATCAAAGAGACTTTCATCGTTGAAGAGATGGGGTGGTTTTACATCCGATAGAATGTACTTCTGCATGGAGTTCCACACTCCATTGTTTCAGAGAGGGATGTGCGTTTTACTTCTCGTTTCTGGAAGGGGATTCAGAAGGCTTTGGGTACACAGGTACTTTTAAGTACAGCATACCATCCCCAGACAGATGGCCATTTTGAGTGTACGATCCAGGTGCTTGAGGATATGATCTGAGCTTGCATTCTAGACTTCAAAGGTTCTTGGGATAATCATGTCCCTCTTGTGTAGTTTTCCTATAACAATAGTTTTTAGGCGCCTATTCAGATGGAACCTTATGAGGCTTTATACGGTAGGCCATGTCGACCACCTTTGTGGTGGATAGAGGTAGGAGACGCAGCTTTTCTGGGACCTTGTCTTGTTCAAGAGACCTCAGAGCAGATAGAGTTGATTCATATGAGGATGGCTACATCACAGTCTCAACAGAAGTCATATCCTGATCAGCGGATATGACCTCTGGAGTTTGAGGTCAGGGATCAAGTTTTCTTACGTGTCACACTGAGTTTGGGACACAAGAGGATTCAGAGATAGGGTAAGATTTCACCACTTTATGTTGGTCCGTTTTATTTGTTGGAGAGATTTGGTTTGGTTTCCTATTGGTTTCAGTTACCTCAGAGGTACCGGGCTATGCACAACGTCTTCCACGTTTCTCAGCTCTGACATTACTTTTCAGACCCATCTCATGTATTTCAGCCCGAGGAGGTTGAGCTCGAAGTGGTTGCGTCATTTGAGGAGCATCATTTTCGGATTTTTGATTGCAGTACGAAGGTTCTCCGTGGCCGGTATATTCCTCTGGTATGGGTGCTATGGCAGCACGGGCAAGTACAGGACGAGACCTGGGAGAGGGAGGTCGGTGTACGATCGCAGTGGCCAGAGCTCTTCAGGGTTTCTTCTTCTACTCCTCACTAGGGAAATTCGGGGACAATTTTCTTTAAGGGGGGAAGTTTTTAAGAACCCATATCTTCATTTCAGGTACGTTTTTCCATTTCTGGTCATTTTTGAGAAAAAGAGGAAAATCTAGAAATTTTCAAAAAACACGCTGTATACTTAAGTACACGCCCTGTACATTGATGCAGCATGGAGTCGTGTAATGGCCGTGTCTGGGCCACACACACGGTGTGTAAGGGCGATGTGGAGGCCACTTAAATCAGAGTATGGAAAGACCAAGTACATTCCATGTACCCCAGAAGTACACGTCATGTAGTTTCTTTTTTTCATTAAACGGACTGGGGTCGCACCTAATCGACAGAAACATATCCTTCTCCAGGTTCTTCGACTGGGAGCGCTCGTACGACCGTGAACATCCTCTAATCCCTTGATCCTCTGTCTGTTTTCCGAATTGACCATCGTCAATTGCATTGGAACCGCAGTGGTGATCCCTTCCTTCTTCTTGAGTTTCTTTCTTTGATTCTCCTTCTTTATCAAGATATCGTGTGTTGAATGTTTTGTGCGTTTTCGTAAATCTACGCCGTTATAAGGATAATCAAACCTTGTGTTTCAATTATATTGATCTTCTAGAATCAAGGTACGTGTTTTGGGCCTTACCTTTCGAAGTCTTTGAGTTTTATGTGCAAATTCTGCCAATACCCGTGAACGGGGTATTGCGGGTTTAACTTTTTAACCATGTTGTTTCTTGCCTTTCTTGTATGCTTATGTAGAGGTAATTTGATCATATTTTTGGATAATTTCTATACTTGGATGTTTTTCCATGCCTTTGTTATTGTTACGACCTTTGGGTCTTATTAGCCTTTGGCCGTTATACCTGTTTTCCATGCCTTGTGACTGTAGGATTGAATGACATTCTTGACTTGCTTGTTTTTTTAGTAGAAGAGTTAGCCAAGTAGCTCTATAGTTGTACTTTGTCCTTATAGAATTATTATGCACTAACTAGTACGGTACCATGAGAATATGGTGTTATAGACTATAAGAGATAGACCGAGTGAGCTTCCTAGAGAGTCTTACAAATTATAGACTATATGAGGGTAGACCGAGTGAGCTTCCTCAAAGAGTCTTGGACAATATAGACTACAGGGGATAGACTGAGTGAGCTTCCCATAGAGTCTTGGATATTATAGAATATAGGATGGTAGACTGAGTGTGCTTCCTCAGAGAGTCTTTACCTTGTTTGAATTTCTTAAAAACCTTTCCAGGCTAGAGAAGGAATTGACTGAGTGAGCTTCCTTAGAGAGTCTTTGACAGACCTAAGACTATAGGAGGAATTGACCGAGTGAGATTCCTTAGAGAGTTTCTAGACCTTGGGGATATAATAGGATTAGACCGCGCGATCTTCCTCAGAGAGTACCCAGATACCCTAGACTATAAGGGGAATTGACCGAGCGAGCTTCCCTAGAGAGTATTATAATGTTATATGACCAAACTAGAGGGAATCAGCTGAGTGCACTGCCCAGAGGGTTGTTGGTACTTCTTGGATAAGACCAGAGGGGTTGGCTGCGAGTATATCCCAGAGGGGTTCTTGTTGTGTTTAGCTGCTTTCTTCACTACTGCTTGTTGTTTTGTGGATTGATTACTATTTTATATCATCTTGCTACTGGTTATTTTTTACTGCCTGTCGTTTACTGTTACTGTTTACTACTTACTATACTATTACCTGCCATATGCTCACTGACTGTTAGGCACAGATCTTCGGGTGGTTTCCTACTAGGATTTAGTCTCGCATCCTGTTTGGGCCATGCTTTTGGGCCCAAGTAGACTATGTAGTTGCAGTTACAGACAAGGGTAAGCACCCTTTAACTTCAGGTACTTGATTGCTTTGGAGCAAGAGAGCATGGGACCAAGCTGAGGCTTGCGATGCTGAGTAGTTTCTTATTTGTTTACTTTTCTTTGTACTTTGGTTTGCTATTGTACTCAGCATTGTGACTTGTTTGGATGCTTTCCTAGATATATTTATCATGCATCATTTCATATATACATGTGTGATTCAGCTATTTATTGTGTTAGTCTTCCGCTGTTTTTTGTTCTTGGATATTTACTGCTTCCACTATTTGTCTACTTTGTTTTATTCCGCTATGTACTCTTCCAATGAGGGAATAGTTTCCCCAACATCACACCAAAGGCCCTCACTGCTAGTCGACATCCTCTAGCATTTGGGGAAATGTTCTTGAGGCCATGTGACCAACAGGGTATGGGGCGCCTCTGGGTGGCTTCCGGAACCGGGACGTTACAGTTACTACTTCCTCAAGGAACCCACACGGTTTGGAAAATCATGTGCCAAAAATGATTTTTCCTCTATTTGGAGTTATATATTTTCTTAGGGAATGTCACATACTTAGTTCTAACCATGCACCAAATGTGCACCATATACTACCCTCTCCAACAAGATATATGGTTTTATAGGGAGAACCTTGTACTTTTCCCAAACTATACTCAAACCATGCACTCCCAGGGCTCCTAAAACCCTCCAAAACTATCCTAAAGTTACCTGAAAATTAAAATAAGAAAAAAATAACAAAAAAACTAAAATAAGTGCCTAAAGAAATGTGTAACATACATTAAAAGTCCAGGACATTACAATATCCACCTCTAAGGACCTCTCATATTCAAGAAGTGTATCTTGAGTTCCTACTCAAACAACTTAGGAAATTATGACAATACATTAGATTCCATCTCCCAAGTCTCCTCTTGGATATGACTGTGTTTTCATAGATTTAGAACAATTTTTATCATCTTACTCTATAATATTTTCTCAATATAATCCAAAACATATATTGGATGTTCCATTAATGATGCATCTGGTTCCAACTCAATGTACTCATTATCGATCATGAGCATAGGATATGGCTCATACCTTTGAATATTATACACATGTAACATGTTATGAATACCTCTATATCATGGAAGGAAATAAAATAGGTAAGACACAATTCATATTTTTTCAATGATATCAAACATTCCCATTAATCATGGCACAAAATTTCTCTACCTCTATAAACATCGATACACTAACTAATGTGTCAGCTAAAATAAAAAATTAATCACCCATAGAAAACTCCAAAGGTCACTACTGATGTCCAACATATGATCATTAACTACTCTAAGTGGTAACCAAACACTTCCATGTCAGATAGACCTAATTAGAGCTCTCCTACACCATACCACCACTTATAATAGCCACCTCACCAACCACATGCCGAAAAAATGGTTAATAGAATAACAGACCATAAAGATACATGAATGGTTCTGTTTGAATTAAATAATAGTAAAAAATAATTTATAAAAAACTTTACTAAGGCTAGATAATCATCCCATGCTCCACCAAAATCTTGGATGCATGTTCTAAGCATATCTTCCAAAAATGTATCATCATCTCTAACTTCCCATCAGTCTATAGATAATACATCATAACGAGATTCAAATATGGCCAATATATTTCTACAATCCTTTCCAAACCATGATGTGAGATGAGTATCCCAATTAGATACTACAATATTTTTCACTCTATGCACCCACACTATCTCTCAGTCATAAATTGTCCCCAATACATCCACATAAAGAGTCTCTTAGATCAGTAAGAAATGTGCCACCACATTATGCTAAAAAACTATAATCCAAACTATATATCAACCTCTTGGGTTCCTTGGAAACCCCACAGTAAATTCCATTTTCACCTCATCCCACATCCATAAGGGCATAGGAAGATGAAAAAGTAAAACATCTATTTTCTGATGCTCAGCCATAGTCCTCTGATAGGTAAGAGAATGAGAGAAAAAATTAGTGATATCTATATTAATACCTAAACAAAATAAATTTTATCTGATGTCATGATGAATATTTTTTAATATTAGGTACACTTCTCACTATGAAGCTTGAAATTCCCTCTTCATCTCTTCCCTCTTAGAAGTAGGAGAGAGAACTATTTGATGAATGAAGATCATTTCATCACCATCTAAGAACCATCCTAGAATTGGGACATTCCCCCACCAACCATTCATGTATCACTAAGGAGTTAAAATATGACTCTTTTCTTGATTACACCTTGTCTAACAGGGTAGACATGGTAACTAAGGAGACATATTTCATCGCCTCTTAGTCCTCATATGCACCAACCAATTATTTATCCACTAAGCTCATCAACTTCCAACCTTTTGTAAAAACGTTCACCATCCATGAGACTGCCTCCTACCATAGGATTATTGAACTTTATTCAATAGAACCCTACCACTTGGTTTTATCATTTAATTACATTCAAATCATAAAATATTTATCTAGAAACCTAGTATCCTTAACCTAAGGTACTCAATTATGTGTCTTGCATTGTTGATGGATTAACATCCAATACTTGATCTGGCTAATACTTGGTTATCTCCATCATCCAAACACATAGGACACTTTGATTCATAACAACCCCATCCATAGATCCAAACTAAACTACTACATCGGTACTCAACTATTAACAAACACGTCCCAAGGGCTCACAACATTTAACTATACTACACTCACAAAGGGTTTAACATTCCTTATCACCATCCACGTATACCTCCGTTTAGACATTCTCCTTAACCCGTATTTAACCAAGGTCACATAGCCACATGAGGTTCCTACCTCATATCTAAATAATCTATATAACCTATTGTGATTTAATTAATCCAAACCTCTTGACCACAAGTTTATAAAAAACATCACGGTTTTCCCACACTTCTATATGAACTTGACACAAGTTCAAAGGAAGACATATGGTATGATATCACATTCATCTGCATTAGACATAGAGACTCATGATATTCCCACCCCTAGAGTAGTTTACAAAGACCCTTCCCTTTTTACACACTATAGATCACACTTATCATACTTGAAATGACTTCCTAACAACATTTCACACCAATTTAAACCACTCACTTGAAGACCATTCTCCATAGATCCTTTTAAAAACCCAAGGTTTCATAAAACTTTCAAATCTAAACTCTAAATTCATTCCATCATTCTTATATAAGAATTATATCTTTTATTATGATTTTAAACCAATATGTCTTGTTTGGTCTTTCCATTCTATAGAAAAAAATGGTCTCATCCCACTCCAAGGCATGAATTTGGTTTCTAGTTCAAAACCAAAATGTAAACCTCCTTCAGGAATCACATAAGGATACTTTCATATCCTGGATTCTTAGTTCACTCCAGGAACCACTATATGAAGTATCATTTCCACTACCAATCAGTTCAAATTCACAAAATCATCTTCAAACCATCCTCAAGGCATCTAAGAATTCACTAAGCTCATTATCTATAACACTAATGTGCCACTAGATAAGATAGGTGGTAATTCCCATAAAAATAAAGAATTAACACTTAATGGTATTATAATCTAGGACACACACTACTAAATACCTAGAAACACTATACTAGATCACTTTTTAGTCAAGGAAAGGAGAAAAAATTAGTATATTTTGGCCCAATGATTCTTTAAAATGATTGTTTTTATAACCAATAAAAAACTAGTGGCCTCTAAATGTGATCATAATCCTTATTCTACTACTAGTATACCTATCAAACTCATAGACACATATTAGTGGTCTGGTATACATCATATATTAACCCATCTAACTCAAGGGTCTCTTCCTTGAGCAAGACCCCACTGGCACAACCACTAAAGGTGTTAAAATTTCACTATAGGTTTCCATAGAAGTATATATCCCATAACCCCACTCTTATCACTTTAGAGATAGTTACACCATTGTATTATGACACATCACAATCCAAACACCCCTTGTATGGGTTCACTACTAGTGTGAGATCCAATAAAAAATAACTGACCACTTTTGAGCTCATCCTTCAAGGGAGACTATTCATACAAACCTATATTCATAACACCACCACTCATAATAATATTAAACAAATGAAACATTCCCTATAGCCACACCTCACATCAATCATAAAAATAAAGAGACACTATATATTTTCTTACATGTACATCATAAAACATTAAATTTCAACTACCAAATGGGCCTATTAAAGTACCAACTTATTATGAAAAACCATTTGTGATCCATGAAATTAAATACCCTTTTAAAATCATAATTCTATTTTCATTTAAACACCTTGAGTAAATCCAACCATTTTTTCCATTTTGAATCCATTACATTTCAAAATGATCTATTGAAAATTTTATTAATCACTCAGAATTTCAAAATACCTTGAAAACCATTTAGTACATTCTTTTCCAAGTGAATATTCTCCTTAAAAATCACTTAAATGGCTCAAAATAATTCATTACAAGGGAAAAAAGAACACATTATAATTACCCCTTACTCAAGGATAACGTATATATCATTAATACTTTCATGTTAGTCACATTCATAAATAAATATAACTAATTATATCATACTAGGGTTTAACTAATTAAGTGTCAGTAATAATATATCATGAATCATAGAACACAAAAATTTTAATCAAAACTTAATTATTTCAAATGTTTTATATCACAAGTAATTATTTACATGACATGTTTACTTACAAGATTACACATGATACATGAATTCTCCTAAATCTGAAAAATTATGACACCAAAATCATGCACACCACTTGAGGTGGAATAGGTCAAAAGTAAAAACACAAACCAAAATAGCAATCCAATAATTGGTAACTTAGAGGTTCATTAAACATGAGCTCTCTAGGAACACACGTAACTCCCCTGCCAGAGTTATACAGAACTTATATCCTTTCTAACCTTCCCTAAATACAGTCAACAGAAAAAAAAGGAAAAACTACTCTAATACCACTTTGTAACACCTCGGACTAAATCACTTGGTCTTGGTCAGAGTGTCAGATGACCTCATGCATGTCTCCCCATATTTAATAGGTTTATGAAAGTTGGTGGGGGTTTGAACTATGGTTTGGGGAGGCCATAACCTCAATAATAATAGTCATACACTATAATAATAACAAGTGTAAAAAATATCAAAATATCATAATGGAAACTAGATTAAAATAAAAAAGCTATAATACAAAGTATCTGTTTCATATAATATAAACCAAAATACCTTCAATGTCATAGGCTAACCAAAGTATAATAATTGAAGAAAATAATGAAAATATTGTGGCAAAAATTTGGAGTCTGTTCCAGTATCACTTTCATCCCAAATATCTACATTATCACCTCCCCAAAACAGGGCCCTTAACCCTGGTTGGATCCCTAACCATGAAATATAAATGTGGTTAAATATTCCTGTGTTGTGTGTGAGTGTAAACCTTTTAGGATACTGCCAATGTTTCCTTAACATAAGTACAAAAATATATAAAAGTGTATTCCATGATAATAAATAAAATGTATAAATAACCAATCATATATCAAGTCATGAGGTACTAACCAAGCTTCCACAGACCCTGGATCTACCTACCTAAACACCTTACTGAAAATAATTCCAAAGTAACTATTGTATGAATTAGATCATGTCAAGTGATCCACACATCAGCTCAAAAATTTCATCCAATAACCCTATATCCATATTCTACCTTTAAGGAATAATTCCATTCCACCTTTAAGGGAAAGTCAGAATGTTTACTTTTAAACCCAATTTATATATCTGTTCAAGATACACTACCACACATCAACCCAATATATATATATATATATGATGAAAACAACAATCACACACAACAGCCATATATCCAGATCTAGGGAAAGTCATATCCACAAATGTTGAACCAATATATGGATCTGTGGTAAGCCATATCCATACATGTCAACTTAATATTTGAATCTAGGGAAATCCATATTACCGCAATTCCTTTATGAATGTGAAATCATATCCTTACAACTATAGTGGTGGGATTCCCTCTCTAGGGGGATAACTAGTTGAGTTAGACCAACTAGGTACCTTGAAACTATCTATAGATAAAATAAAAATGCATACAGACAGGAGACATCAATAAGAAAGTAATAAGTATGTTATATCAAGAAGAGAATCATGGGAAATACATACACTCATATGAAAATCATATCAGGAAATGGTCTTACGAGATACACAAGAACCAACATACAAATCATATCAAGGATCTCATGATCCACACACACACCCATATGTTAACCACATCAATCAAGTTTCTCTCAACACACACACCAACAACAACATATAAATCATATCAACTAAGCTTCACATTGTCTGCACACACTCCCACATGAGAATCACGGAATATAAATTAATATAAATGATATCAAATGTTAATTACTTCCTATATCACAAGTAAAAATTCCCAAATTCAAGAGTTATCACCCGTTACATGCCCACACTCCAACGATTACTAAAACCATCCCCAATTAAACACATGGGTATTATATAATCAAGATCCAATAAGAAGAACACAATATGGTATTGAATTCAAGTAGGCATACCCAATGAAAACTACCACCACCAGAGAATCTAGAATCGATCAAGGGAAGATTCCAATTCTCTAGATTTGACTGCCTATCCATGAATAAATCAATAATAACATATTATATCACAAAATAATTTATAGATATAGCCATGATAGACCATATCTAGGATTATTTCCAAGAATATAATAGGATATCTAGAAAAAAATATGAATCAAGGAGGAATGACAACCTCTTACCTTGAGTTTTCATGGTAAAAGGCCTCTATATCCACTAAAATTAATGTTTGGAGGGAGAGTAATTTATAAGAACAACCACTGGAGTCCCTAGGTTAAACATCCCTAGGTTTATGTGGGCGATTGAAGAGTTTTAGAGAGGTTTTAGGTTAAAAACCCAATTTTGGGATTGATTAATTTTTCATTCATATTATTGTCATGTAGTTTAACAAACCATGTGCTATCCGTGTGAGTATTAATTCCTATTTAGGGTACCTATGTGGTTTAGCCACACTTTTTGGAAAAAAATGTGCCAACGGTGATTTTTAATTTTTTCCAAGTTATATAGTTTCTTAGGGAATGTCACATATTTAGCTATAATCATGAACTAACTGTGTTCCATCTACTCCCTCTATTTTTTAAGATGCAAAGTTTTCATAGGGAGAACCACACAACATTATAAAAATGTTCTCAAACCATTAACCCCTTTAAAAGATCCTAAAACCCTCTAAAACCATCCATAAGTTAACTAGGACTTCACCCAATAATAGTATAACTCAAAAAAAAACTTAAATAAGGTATGAAAGAAAGATGTAACATACCTGAAAAGTATGATATGTTAGAATTTTTTTTATCATTATTCAAATATAATCTAGACCCATAATTATTAATTCTCCCAACATTGACATGTATAGTGGTGTCCTGCAAGGTCTCCCATAAAGAGACTTTAAAGGTTCCATACCAATAGTTGGGTGATACCTATTATTGTATGAAAGGTATACTAAGGGTAAGTGATCCTACCATTTACAACCAAAGTCAAACATGCATGATCATAGCATGTCCTCCAATAATTGAATGACCTTCTCAGTATAGCCTACTATCTATGGGTGGAACACTATTCTCTTCTAAAAAATAGTTCTGAAAGGATTCTATAAACCTCTCAACAACTAATGTGTGGAGTGATCATCATGTTTAAAGATAATTGATGAGGGGACACCATGAAACTGAAAAATCTCATGTACATACAAAAATCCCAATATTTCTACAAAACTCTACTCTTTAATGAAAAATAACTGGGCTATATTTTTGAGTTAATCCATAATAACTGGGATAGTGTTGTGACCTCACTCCATCATTTGAAATCCAACTAAAAAATCCAAGGATATACCATCCCCCTTATATTATGGAACCTTTAAGGGATGATCCAAACCTGATGGTATCTGATGCTCAACCTTCAGCTACTAATAAGTAATGTATTAAGAGATAAAATTTTCAGCACTTTTATCTATCCCTATCCACCAAAACAATAACAAATTGGCCTCTCTAACAGCATAATCACCCCAAATTTTGATATGTTTGTCAGGTATTGGCCCACAAACTACCACTAGTTTCCCCATATACACATGTTGGCCCATACCTAGGGAATTTCCACATACCGGAATTGATCATAATACTAATGAATATCCCCATAGTCTAATACATTTTCTTTCATTGTGCATTTTCCTCACTCACAGAGACCTTAAGATACTTCCTAAGAGGTTACCCATATTGACACTACTCCAAAAAAAACTCACTTAACAGTGGAGTTCTAATATTGTAGGGTCTTGAATATTAAGGGGTATCTTTTTAAAATAGTTAGTTATGTTTATTCTTTTAACCCTCTAACATTTTGGGGTATTACATCCCCCCTTAGTGAACAAAAATCCTGATTTGGACCCTAAATTTCAACCTAGGTAGTGCCACTTCACTTCTAGATGGGTATTTCTCTGATACCACTATATCAATTAGGACTCACTGATTGCACAATAACCCACATTTTTAAAATAGACATTGGTTATTAACCTTTAAGGTGCCAAAGGTTTCTCCATAGACACTCATGTACTTAAAGATATAAGAGGAACATATGTGGAATCTAAATATTATTTTGGAAACATTAAGGGAGGAATGATTATATGAGATGTTAAAAAAACGAAACTTCTAGAGTGACCAAGTAAACTTATAAGGTAATGTGATATATGAGGTTGGAGTGTTAGTGGACCCTAATAAGGTAAGATTAGTAGTTTATTAGGAGTATCCTAGGAACATTTTTTAGATTTGTAGATTTATGGGTTTTTAGGGTATTATTGAAGCCTTATTCCAGACTTATCCCACTTGGAACCACCAATGGTAAAATTGGAAAATAAAGGGGTGACATTTTTGTGGTTTGGTTCTTTTGAGAATTCCTTTCAAGATTTGAAATAAAGGTTGGCCTCATCACTAATTATAACATTATCTAAACTTCATAAGGAGTATACTTTTTATTGTGATGTATATAGAATCGGGATGGAATAAATATTAATGCAAGATAGTCATCTGGTTGGTTATGGATTATGTAATCTAAGGTCTCATAATTATAACTATTTGATACATGGATTAGAGTTGGTATTTGTGTTTTATGCTTTGAAATATTGGTGGAATTATCTGTTTGGTGAAAGGTTTATAGTGTACACAGATCATAAGATCCTAAAATACATTTTCTCATAGCACGGTTTAAATATTCATCATCAAAGATGGGTTGTGTACCTACAATACTTTGACATTAATCTAGCGTATACCTATATAAAATGAAAGGATGATGTGTAGGATTCTAGTGTTGAGTTTTGAATAATGAATCTTTTTTTAGATATAGATTTAGATGTCCAGGAATATCATGGTCGAGTAGCTCTTACATCATTATCCATCTCATCCTCACTACTCAACTGGATAAAGAGAATAAAATTTTCATATCTAGAAATATTTTCCCATAGGGATAGTATGAATGGGAGGATTCACCCCCATACTAAACCATCGATGATGATGATATTATTTATGTCTATGGATGTGTTTTAGTTTCAATAGGAATACATGGAAATTTTATTAGAGAATTTCATACCTCAAAGTGGGTGTTACACCCATGTTTGACCAAGATGTATCATGAAATTCACAACTGTTTCTAGTGGATAGGTATGAGGAAGTAAATAGTTTTTTTAAACATGATGTTTCACATGTCAATAAGTGAAAGCTAAGCACCAATGGACCACAAGTCTTTTTCAACCATTTCCCATACCTGAGTGGAAATGGGATGATGCCATAATGGACTTCATGACTACTATACCAAAGAAATCCTATAAAAAGGATGATGTAGGTGTTAACAATGATTGATTGAATAAATTAGACCATTTATTATTACTTTAATAGATCTTTAGTATGTATGAGTTGGCCAAGATCTATGTTCAGAAGATAGTGCATCGGCATATAGTACCATTTATTACTATTTTGGACTTGTATTATTGTTTTAAATAACACTTTTGGAAATTATTATAGAAGGTGGTTAGTACACAAGTACACTTTATTATTGCTTATCATCCATAGAATGATGGACAATATAAGCATAATATTCCAATTCTGGATAAAATGATAAGATCATGTGTCTTATATTTTAGTGTTTCCTAGAAGGACTAATTGGATTTATTAGAGTTAACCTATAATAAAAGCTACTAGTATTAAATTTAGATGGAAATGTTTAAGGAATTTTATAGTAGGCATTGCCTTTAACTTTTATATTGGTCAGAACCTGGTGATTTAGTTATTATCAAGTCAAGTCTTATATAGAAGGCATCTGAGCATGTTCAATTGATTGGTAAGTGGTTGGAAATAGACCATAATAATAATAAATAATATATTTATCATTTATGTAGACATCTATATTTTTAGGTTAGATAATGATTTTTTATGGGTGTCAGCAAGGTTAGGACATCATCATTTTTAGAGGTAGGGAAATTTAACACCTAAGTATGTTGGTCCATTTTAGATTATAGAATAGAACATTGTTATGTCATATAGATTATCTCTTCCACAATATTTTGGTCCCATGCATGACATTTTTCATGTGTCACAGTTTCGATAGTATCACTCTGATCTTTATCATGTGATTGACACTAATGATACCAAGATTTAGGTTGATGTATCTTTTGAGGAATGTCCAGTTTTTATAGTGGATCATAATAAGAATAATTTATTTGGTAAGATGGTTCTTTGGTTATGAGTGTAGTGATAGGAAAAATGTATTTAAGAGGAGATATAGGTGCAAGAGTCTGGTGTTCTAACCCAGTCACCTAGGTTTTTCACCAATGATTATCGGGGATGATTTTGAAGGAAACATAAGGATGATATGTTGTATGGTGTGAATATTTTAACACATCAAACATTCATTGAGGTTAAATTATATTTATTTTTTCCTATAATTATTGTTTTATCCTTAGTTATGAATGTTTTCAAGAATATAAGAGTCTTTGGGAGTGTTTTAGGAGTTTGAGGCTTGAGATTTTAGAAAATAACCCAGTCTGTAGCAAAAATGTGGCTTCTGAGGACACTGTCTAGATGGTGAAGTCCCACTGGCTAGACAGTGGCAAAAAAAGAAGCCTTGTAGGTCTTCGGAGATCACCAGCTAGATAGTGATCCACCAACTGCATGATGTGATTATAGAAAATCTAATTTGGGATTATGGGTGGAATTTTAAGTATCAAAAACGTTAAAATTTCATAATAACCCCTTATTTTTTTCTCAACACTCTACCCCAACCCTAATTCCACCTGTATGGACATAAGGGAATATCCTTATAGATTTTGGATTCCTCCTCTTCATTTCCTATATGTTTGAAGAATTTTTTGTTTCAATAATCTCCTCTTGGTAAGTCAAATATCATATATTCTTTAAGTCACTATTTCGGTTTGATTATTATTTCTAGTATCCTAATCTGATGAATTTAGTTTTTATTTCTCATAACTAATGCATTGGGCTTTATTTGATCTATTATTCTTGTAAATTGATACTTTTTGTACTTAAAGTGGGTGGTATCAAGATATCTCTTGAAATATTGATGCTTTACCATCTGTATGTGATGTGATACCATGAAAAAAAATTAACAATTGGTCTAATTTAATGAATAATTGAATTTTGGCCCTAAATTCGATGAGTTATACCTTTACATGGGCCTTAAGTGGTCTCTTATCATATAGAGACTGAGACTTAGGCCATCGCGTAAGGTGTGTTAACCTTTAAGATTAGAAAGGGAATTAAAGTAGGGACTCTAGGGGTGTTATAGACACAAATAATTACTATTTTTTCCCAAATATGTCTAGGATTTACCCTATATTTAAGTTAATAAAATTAAAATATTTACTGATAACCTCTAATTAAATATTCAATTGTTGAATTATTGGTCAATGGATTATTAGATGATGAGATGATGAACTAGTGATTGTGAAATTGATTATCTGGTTCACATTATTATTATTATACTTGATTGGAGGACCTTCGACGTCTTTCCTTGGATTCAATATGCCTATTATTATATACAGTTAGGGGAAATTGGAATTTTTTTTCCTTGGATTTAGTGTGTCTATTATTTTATATAGTTGGGGGAACTTAAAGGTATTTCAATGGATCTCATGTACCCATTGTTATATACATTTGGGGGACCTTATATGTATTTACTGGGGTATGGTGTGCCCATAATTATGTAAGGTTGGGGGACTTTGTAAGTACTTATGTGGATTTGGTGTTCCCATTAGTATACATGGTTGGGGGACCTTGGAAGTATTCCCTTAGATTTTTAATGTCCATTATTATATACACTTAGGGTACCTTGGAATTAGTTCCTTGGATCTTATGTAAACATATATTTATATATATGGTTTTGATACTATGGAAAGAGACATTCAGAACTAGATGAAGTAGGTATGGTGAACCAAGGGTGCCACCATGGACCTGGGGGTTAAAAGTCTAATTCTTACTTAATCATTATATAATAATTTTTTTTTTAATTTTATATAATTATATATTTTTAATCAAACTAGATATGATTTAGACACCAATGGTGGTTGCCCACTAAGTTTTACTCACACCCTTCTTAGGCTTCCATTGGTACTTGGGTGGAATTCATGGTTATGGTTTGTATAATTGAAATGACCCTATCATAGTTGGGTGATCTGGTATGTTAGGGGTGGATCAGGGATGGTAGGACCATACATGGACTCATAAAAATTTTGAGTTTATTTTCCAATTTAGGATTATTTTGATTTTTTATGTATATTTCATTATTTTGTTTTAGCCTAGCTATAAGTTTTGGATTATTTGACACTTATCGTGTTTTCTGTTTGTGGAGGTATGTGATGGATGATATTGTCATAATTTATTCTATTATTTCTACTCTAGATAGAGGGTGTTTTCTCTCCATAATATCTTCTTAGACCTTTTCTGTTATTCAGAAACCTCTAGTGTGAAATTAGGAATTCCTGAGGTTATTCAATGATTTATTCTGGTTACTTATGAGTGAACCAAGTTGGAGATGTTAGAAAAACTGCCACTAAAGGTCCTGGAACATCTTTTCCACTCCAAGATTTAACACAAATGGAGATGTATGAAACTCCTTTAACAAATCCCCTAGAAGCATAATTGGTACCATTGTTCACCCTTTAAAGAGGATTATATGATCCCCACCTTCAAAAAATCCATCAGGAGTATGTACTATGAATATCTTATCATGAAACACCTCATGATCCCCATCACAAAACTATACTACACTAACATGTTTTAGAAGTGGAGGAGTCAGAACCATCAATCCTAGGTATGTTGATCCTCCCTCATCGACCATATCTTAATTCAATAAGGAAAACTAATCTAACACCTCTCCTAGATACTGGGAACAATATTTCCTACTAAGAGAATATTCCACAACATTAACTTTACAAGGAGTAAAGACTATCTTGAAGTCATAGTCCTATAGGAACTACAACCACCATATTTTTATTAGTTTGATATCTCTTTGGGTGAATATATAACCAATACTCTTATGGTTAGAATAAAAAAACACTCACTAAGAATCTATTATCACCAAATATTTAGAGAAAACATCACAACTAATATTTTTAAGTATTTGTTTATATAGTTCTTATAATGGGGACTCAAGTTCCTAGACATGTAGGTTTTCACTATCTTCCTCTACATCAAAACACACATGATTCTAGATCTAGAGGAATCACATAACCCTATATACTCAACACCTTCTTCTGAAAAACTCAAAATGGGATCATTCATCAATCTCTATGAAAATTCATCAAAGTCCTTATTTCAATTTTAGGACAATATAAAAGGATTCCCATTTGGGTTAATTCATTTAGGGAGTTTCAATCCTAAAGATATATATAATGGATCTCTCATAATATAAAATGAATCCAAAAAAAATTCCCACCTCTATCATTATCTTGAATCTCAAGATAGCACTACCTCAATATTTTTTTGGCTCCATAGAGAAAATCTCATATAAGATGAAATTTCTTTGAAATTGGACCTCTCTAATCCATAAATCACTCTTCAAGATTTTTCTATATAGCTGATACTATCAATTTACATCCAATGTTCTACATTCAATGGCTTTGACACTGAGTAATCATTGATAAAGAATTAAAAAATTGTCTACTAAAGAATGGATGTTCTAGTTCATGAGTCCCATAAAACACCATTGGGGATTTCGTCACACTAAAGGGAATCTCCTAGTACTCATAGTGATCATATATACATCATAATTCCATATTAGGTATGTCCTCCTTTTAAACTTGTAGCTAATGATAGACGGACCTGAGGTTGATATTTGGGATCTACCTTGCCCATTTCAAATGATCCATAAGGTATTTGATTATCATTAGTGGATACCTATTCTTGATGATCACCTAGATCAAGTTATGATCATCCAAGAAAAATCTCAAGATCTCATTCACCTTCTTAGTGGATATAATCTAATAATTTTATTGCACCCAAAGTAAATCCATCCAACTGAAGAGATATTGGCTACCCCTTATTATAAATGATCTTAATATGCTATAACTAAAACTTCTTGTCACTAGTGAAGGAAAATCTTGACCCTTCAGCCCAGGTCTACCATATCCTCTGATAGAAATAACCAATTTGGGAATAGATAGTGGATAGCTTGTTCGTACCAATAATTATATCATACAATCTCATCACAACAACAAAAAGGTCCCTTGAGACACTCTCTATAATAAGCACCAAATAAAATTTCTGATATAAGAGTGTGATTATGGAATCTAATCCATTGGGAGTCTTTAGCTATAAGGGGAGGCATATACCGTCTATTGAAATCTCTAATTCTCGAACAAGGGATATGTCTAGAAAGGATTTTCTTGATCCAGTATCTATCAAAATTGAAGCTAGGGTTGAGAAGACATAGATAATACCTCTAATCTTTTCAACCACCTATGGTTTATAAGACTCAACCACTTACCACTAAACTCTTACCTAACCTCCAACCCCCGAATCTAGAAAGGGACCACCTAGAGGTGGTGGTGATTTTATCAGGTTATAACATCAGCTACCACTTTTATCTCTAGAAACTCCTCTAGCATAACTACCACCCCATAGTTCCTCATATAAATTCTACAATCTTTTCCTTTATATACCTTACGCTATCTATATATTCACTACTATATCAATGGTTAGTAAGTATCATTTTATATGACCTCTCCCATCACTAATAAATCATTGAATATCCCTAAACTAATTGGAACATCTCTGGGAACCCTATTCCATTGAACCTCTAGTTTGAGACTAGATATTTCTATGATTTGAGTGTCATGACCTCAAATCCCAACTCATCCACTTACTTCTAATGTATCTTCTCCTGGGTGATTTCTATCAGGATCTTCTGGCTATGAATACTCCACCAAAAATCTTTCAACCTACAAGGCAACCTCTAGAACCCAAACATAATTGGGGATGCAATGGGAAAAACTCAAAGTTGGATGTCTCTACATACACTATTCTTTAATATCATCACTTGAAAATATGTATCAGGAACCATTTCCTAAGAGTATTAGGTGTGTTATGTAAACCTCGACACATACTCATCCATTGTTAAGTTTCCCTACTAAAGATCAATAATATCCTAGATGTGCACTTATCACAGAGTCACTAAGAAGTAATTCTACCATAAGTGGTGCTCAAACTCGATCTAGGGAAGAGTCACCTCATCATGGGCCTGCATCATCAATATCTTCCATCGTCCTACCAAGCCATGAAGAAGACTCACCACAAGAACCATCATCTAAACTGAAGGAGTTCAGGTAAGAAAAAATAATTGAACTATGGACTCTAACCAGTCCTCAACTACCTCTAGGTCTAGATCACCCTATAACATTGGTAGTATCTTCCTTTAAAACTCACAAAGCATGATCAAACTACACGTATCATCATCCCACATGGATTGAATGATTTTATTCCCAAAAAGTGGTAAAATATCAACCTTCACTATGAGAGGTAGGTATGTTAACTATATGATGGATGTAAGTACCGATCATTGGCAACTTATAGGGAACACCTCCTAAATGGGCCCCAAAACTAGGGCCTCATCACTATATTATTCCTCATTAGGATATTTTCATGGAATCCTGACTAGATTTCTACATGGAGGCATCTAGAAATAATCAATATGTTCCACAATTAATAGAGAATATATGGGAAGCTGACTCAAGATGGACATGGAAATAATAACCCATTCTTATATGGTGCATGTTCCATTGTTTTTTTATCAACTTATACCTCAATGTTCAAAGTAGATAAGAAGGTTATCAGAGTCATTTTGTATGGTTATGTCGACCACCACACCATTACTAGGGTCTCTAGCTTAATAGATGAACTTGATACACTTAAAAATTATTTCCTTAAATCCCAAACCAATTCTAACAACTACTCTATCATCAAACTCCACTCTTTGTTATCCCCCTTTGATACCAATTTGACACGACCCAACCCATCGAGGCCCACCTAGACTATTGCAATCCAAGTGTATCACCCCATGCCTACCCCCAATAGTCCAAGGGTTAGTGACTAGCACCATGTATACATATCACACATATATAAATTCTTGGACTAATTCACCTATACACATGAACAAATATCCTCATACAAATCAGAGTAATGAATGGGTTAAACAATTAGAATAAAAAATTCATTCACAACCTCTAATAACCAAAAACCATGTATTAACGTACATAATTGAAGTAAAAAGGGGAAAATATAGGTCTAAAAACTAGAAATTATATCCAAACTATAAATGAGAAGGGAAAAATTCGTAGCATGTGACCACCAATTTGACAACAATCCTGCTACAACAGACACCAAGTGACATTAAATACCACCCATTATAGGTCCCTCTAGATAATTTTCAAATATCCCTTTGTATGAATAATAAAAAACATGTGCAAGAAGATCCCATGAATGGGAGAGTATACACAAACCTAGTAGAACACCCCTAAAATCACCAAGAAGTAGAGAATCAATGAAAAGTTAACTCAAAACCATACCTAAGATGGCAAGAGATAAGAAAACATTGATATTTATAAAGGATGTTTTCTAGTCCCATAGTACAATATCAACTCTCATAAATCTAAGAAAACACTTCAACTGTAGCTCTCGATCCTAAATTCACAAGAAACCCACTAAGTCATTCCCTCAGATGATGTTGGAGGATCCATACCCCATGATGATGGGTGAAATAATAACTATAATGGAGGATACATATCCTATAAAAGCTCTATATATGGTAGAAATAGCATTTTTGTAGATAAAGGATCCTTTCCCCATAATTTGGCTGAAATTATGACACTACCTGATATCACTGGTAGAGGATTACGGCCCCATGTTTACATGGGTGAAATACCGACTACCCATGAATATCCCAGTCCCAACGGGAAAGATACCAACTCCACATGAGAATAATGCGGTGAAATTTCCACTTCTAAAAAAATATCCCAATCTAAGAGAGAACACAACGTGACCTATGGGTATATGGTGTGTTCTATGGGAACACAACATGCTCTCTCGAGTATGTCTCCTAGTAGAATTTTGTGTTACCACATGTCATACATCATCCCAACTACATGACATGTAAATGGTTCAAAAAATGTTCCATGTACATGGAGGTACTCATCGTGTACCCCATATCCCCAAGTCATGTACTTCCAAGGGTAAATAGGGTGTGGCCTAGCCTATATGACATATAAGTCCACATGGGCTCCTGCCTATTTACTTCCAGTACACATTGAGCTATACAGGTATGAGTCACATAGTATGTTGGTTAAATATAGGTTATTATGATCCTTAACTCATGCCTAAACCCTATTACCATATAAAAGAGACTACATGGAATTTATTATTCTGAAACACATGGTGTTTAGTTGAGAATTTTCTAGAATTCTAAATCCTCATCGTGTCTTCCAATTCCAATGCATCCTTAATTGATTTCTCTAGAAACCACACATGTAATTCCTTAAATAGATTTTGACATCATAAAAACTTATTTGTAAGTGGATTTTTAGTTATTTGTTATAGGAAAATTGATTCCTTGCACCTTCTTTCAGAGTTCCTTTATCCCAACACCTTAGCTAACAAAGGTGACCATCCTTGGTCCTTCATTAGATTTCAAAAAACAAATTGAACCTTTATCGTGTCGTGTTCCATGATACTAAACCCATAATAAATATTTGTGTAACCCATGATTGATCATGTAAAAAAATGGTTCTATGGAAATGGTTGAACCACCAGTTAATAAAATACCAGTGATGAATGTACATATAAAGGAAAGAAAAATAAATAAAACACAAAAATAAGATATGAATAATGTCCATGTTTGGTTTGAACACTTTTTTCTGACAAAATTCAAATATATGAGATGAAACAATAATAAACTAATTATTCTAATAATGATGATTATCAAATACATAAACTAGTAGGATTGGGAACAATCAAGTCTAGATTAGATTATTGGGAGATAATATATAATCCCAATAAAATAAAAATTTTGTATAAAATCACAAATCAAATCCATAGATTGAGAATAGATCAATCATTGGTGAATAAAACATTCTCTAGAAATTTCATTTAAGAATCAAATATGTTTTTCATTCAATCCATAAATATCCATGATCGATTGGTGAAGAAGAGAATCTCACTTCATCATCATTGATTATTCCTTGATCCCAATACATATTTAGATATCAATTCCCACATGAACCTCTCTCTCCCTCCCTAAAAACTATAGGTTTATAAATATTATACTAGATTTAATAATATAAGGGATTAAATAGGAAATTCCCTAAATTAAATAAACTATGTAATTAAATTAATTATTTCCTATATTTATTATACTTGTTCCCTAGACTATACATCATCCCAAAAACCAAAGTGAATATAACTCACATCATGCCTAGGGTTATGCCCATATTCTATATTCAACAGTAGTCTCAATTTACCCATCCAAGGATCATTTTGGTAGATAAACCATTATTTTAAAAATCAAGAGTGTATATGTATTAATTTATAATAACTTTTTAATAAATTAACATTAATAACATATAATTCCTATAACTCCACACCAAATAAATGACTAGTACCAAAAATATTATTTAAAATATCCAAAGTGTATAGTCATAAAAACCAAAGTTATGTCAATAGGATCATACCATCATATGGAAACATATTGTTGATACATTGGATATCGAATGCCTCATGTTATTATCCATTTACAATGAAATCTAGATGTTTCATGAGTACATGGATGTATATACTATGTTGTCCCATATCTGTTATTTTTATTAGGGGAAAGTCAAACATGAGAGGTATGAGATCTCTAGGGAAATATTCACATGAAATCTTGGATAAGGTGTGCCATATAGACCTCATGTAGTCAAAATAATTGGATATATTTATCATTTGGACATCGTAGGTTTTGAGCTACTTGATGAGTTGTACACTTATAGTACATTCCTTTTTTCATAAATATTCTCTAGTTTTATTGTGAATTATAATATGAAAAATATTTTGGTGTCACTCCCAGAATTCCTTACACTGATTCTTTGAGAGGATAAGGACACGAGACATGAAAAACCTATCATTCTTATGGTAAACAATGTGAATGGAAAGGAAAAGGGATCTAAGACTACTTCCATGTATAAGGCTTATTCAAAATTTTCTAACTATGATATGAAAGATCCTAAGGTATTATAAGTAACAAGATTATGAATTTTTTCATGTGGTAAAAAGTATACTAGAATAAGAAATAGGATTTATTTAAGAAGAATGTCGATGCTTTAGGTGATTTTTTTATCGAATGTAATCTTTCCATTTCTACAAGTTTGGTATTAGATATAGCTTGTGGTGTTCACATTGTATACAAATATAATGACCTAGTAGATTCAAGATGGTTGTAATGGGTTAGGTGGATATTTGAGCTTCCCACAGAGCAAGACTAGTTTCACTAGCTGTTTGAGACTACCACATTACATTGCTGATAGGATTAATTATAGTTTTAAAGAATTTTTATAAAATTACTAGTGTTACTAAAAACATTATATCTATGTATAGTTTAATCATTGTTGAATTTTTACACAATTTGGTAAAAAAGCTTCTACTTTTAAAAATATAACATTTTCCAAGGTATGGAACATCATAACAATGGTCTTAATGTACTATAATAAGAAAACCAAGTGTTGGAAATAGTTAATGAATCAGGTTTACATGACTTAAATCTCACCCAATTTTGGTATCACTAATTTTTTCATGTAAATGAGGGGCACCTAACATATCTATATTAAGAAGGGTATTTTGATTATTCTAAACTAATACCACTTGGTATGTGTCATTCTGGTTTAAAAGGTAAAATTACCAAACCTCTAGTTAGTGGATAGGGTGAAAGGATCATATAGCTTCTTTAATTAGTTTACACAGATATGTTTGGGCCTTATTTGGTTAAATCTTGTGTTTTATACTCTTACATCATAAAATTTTATAATGACATAAATATATATATATATGTTTATTTAATGAGGTATAATAATGAATCCTTTGATAAATTTAAGGTGTTTGAGAATAAATTAAATAATCATCTCGATAAAAAAATAAATTTCGATTAGATAGAGGTGGGTAATATCTTAACCGATATTTCATCAACTATATATGGGATTTTTGGATACTATCTCAATTAACTTTTCCATATAAAACATAGTGAAATAGTGTCAGTGAAAGGAATAACCCTACCTTGTTGGATATGGTGAGATCAATGTTGAGTCATATATACCTTCCATTTTTCACTTTGGGGGTATGCAATATGGACTATAACACACATACTAAGACAAGTGATAACTAAAGTGGAAAATAGTATCACATATGAGTTATGGTGTGAGAGTAAATTCATATTATATAACTTAAATTTGTGAGAATGTGAAGAAATTTTTAAGGACACTCCTCTAAATAAACATACACCTCAAGGAAAAAGTTATATCTTTATAGGATATCCCTAGGAAAAAGGGTGATAATCCCTCAAAAAAATATTAAGATAAAAAGTTAATAGTGTCTATACATGTCATCTTCATTGAGAGAGAACACATATTAAAAATTAATATTTATAGAAAGATTAAATTTTATGAAGTTTAATTTAGTGATACACCAGAGTTAACACATGAACAAATTCCATAACTCCCCATGGAAGAGGTATTTTTAGAGGAACAAGCACTTGTTTCTAGAATCAATGATTTTTGAGAACCAAGTAGATATAATTTTCTAGTAGCTAAGGATATTCACTCATTATTAATTTATTATTAAGAACCTTTTCCTATAAGGAGGTAGTAAGTGACTTAAAATATGAAAGATGGAAAGTATTCATGAATTCTATAACAAATTCTATTTATCATAACCAAGTATAGGTTTTGGTAGATCCTCTATTATTTGTAAATCCTTTTGGGTACAAATGTGTATTCAAGAAGAAATTGGATAAGGAAGGTAAAGTTATTACCTATAAGGTATGAATGGTTTTGAAAGTTTTTAAGAAATATTGAGTCATACAGTATGATAAAACATTTTCACTAGTTTCCATATTAATCCCCATTAGAAATTTACTTACCAGATAAGTTTACCATGATTACGAGATTTTTAAAATTGATGTAAAAATAGTTTTTATCTCTAGGAAACTTATGAAATATTTCTATATGTCACTTCTTGAAATATTTGTGATAAAAAAGTATTACAATAAAGTATGGAAGTTGTAAAGAAAAATTAATTGATTAAATAAATCATCCAGATAAAAGAACATCCACTTTGATAAAGTTATAAGGGAATTTGGTTTTATAAAGAATGAATGTGATTACTATATCTATAAAGGTTTAGTGGTAGTGTAGTATTTTTCTTTTAGTATATTTTTATAAAATATTACTAATTTAAAATAATATATTAGTTATACAATAAGTTAAAAATGATTGAAAAAAGTACATCTCTATAAAATTATTAAGTGAAGAAGCCTATATTCTATGGAATAAGTTCATTTATAATAGATCTAAGATTTTTCTCAAAATAAATTGGGGTACATAAATTAACTAATTACTGAATATATTTAGTATTTAACAATCCTATAGTGGATTTTAAACAATGTCACATAGTATATATCTCTCTAAGAAAATATTTCCATGGACATAAGATAAGATATAAAGAATTAGTAGAATTATTTATGCATTTGAAATAGGTTTTATAATTTTTTATTCTATGTACTAGGCATGATGTTTTTTATTCTATGATCATGGTAGGAAGATATCAAGTAAACCTAAGAGTAAATAATTGTACTACTATAAAGAATCCTAAAGTATAAATGGAATACTAAGAATATATTTCAGTTTTATGGAGGATATGAGGAGCTATTTATAAAGGGATTTATAAATTCTAGTTTCCAGATAGGTCATAATGATCTAAAATTTCATTTGGGTTATGTTTAATCTCTCAACGGAGGATCTATGAGCTAGAGAGCTTAAACTAGCTTGTGGTCTTTGATTATATAGAAAATTCTATATATATTCAAGATTATGATAAATATAAATAAGTAGTTTAGATATGTAATTCAATCCATTAAGTTGATGTTTTTCCTAGTATTAAATATGTTAGTATATTTTATTCTGATAATACTATAGTGGTGGCCCTTTCCATGGATCTAAGCTCACATTAGTGGACAATACACATACTTTGGAAGTATCACCACTTGAGGAGTTTTTCTCAAAGTGTTGAGGTATAATTAAGTATATTTTCACTATAGGAAAGAGTGTATGACTAATTTACTAAATATTTATCTCTACATAGTCATAAATATCATGTGAGAGATAGTAGACTAAAAGTCATTGGAATATGGAACTAGTGAAAGTGGGAGTCTATTAGAGTTGGTTCTCTAGAACCAATAGCCTTTTACTTTTTCTTACCTATATATTCAAATACTTGAATATTAATAAATATATTATCACAAGAGGAGTTTTATTTAATGTGAAATTAATGTTATAATGTTCTTAGAGTATCTATCACATTGAAAAAGTTCATAGCAATTCCCTACTATAATGAGAACCTTGAAGATCTATGATGTTATTCTTAATTATATTTCCTATGGTAGAAGGAAATCTATATAATGGGGAATAAATTATGGTTGTATGTCATGTTTATGGATATCATAAGGCATTGAGACTTATTCTCACAAGGTTTTCACTTGGTAATCCCTGAGAGAAGAGGTTATGAGAATATACCTTCTAGTAGTAATTCCACGTGTTTCATGTGTCATTGGATATTCCTATGTATGAATGTGTGTATTGGTAACTATAATTAATTTATTATTATTATATATAATGAATTGTGTACTTTTATATATTTATGAAAAACTTTATGACATATGTTGGCACTGAGGTAGGATATGTTGGGTGCATCATATAGTACATGACATTAATGAATAAGTTAAGAAAATATTTTTCCCTTCTAGGTTAATGGAACTTTATGTCTCGGGAAATTTTATTAGAGTGAAACTGTCTAATTAATTCACTGATCGTGTAAGTTTATTAATTATTTCATTTCAATAATTACATATAAAAATATATCTAGCATATAGGTTGACGACATTAGTATACAACATGATAGATGAGATATCAAGAAAAATTGATCATATAACACAATGAGTGGTCATAAGAGGATATTATCAATAAAACATTAACATATTTATTTATGGGTTCCTTGACATGTTTCTATATTCTAATCTTGTACTTTGTATGAGTTTTCCTAGTGCTGGTGAGAAAGTGGCTCATAGTGCCACACACTAAGTGTATCCAGAACCCTTGTTAAATTCTTAATGAATTTGATATTAGAATAATATTGTTATAAAGTTCCAAGGAATAATATTTTTGTAGGTTATGTTGTTATCATAAATATTTATTTAACGAATAATAAAATGATATTTATTTATTTAAATATATAGTTATTGTTTAAGGTCAGATAAATACTAAGTATTGAAGAATTGGGTTAAGGTTTTGGGAAAAGTGGTATTTAAGTATTTGTGAGTTTTGTGAATGTTAATGAAATAATAATAATAATAATAATACTCTTATTTTACATGGGTTTTAACTTAGAATTAATATATTGGTTAATATAATTTCTTAAATAACAAATATATAATTCTAAATATGAAACCCACATTATATAACTATCATGGTGGATTATTTTTTGTGAACAATATTTATCTTAAGGAAATTATATCAAACCCAGAGAGAAATATATGAGTAATTCTTCCAAGAATATAGATAAATGATCCTCCTCCTCCCTCTCAATATCAGGTTAACTAAATGAAATCCTTTAATACTGTATGGTATTATTTTTGAGATCAATAAAGAAAAACATAAGTGGCTTGGTTCGTCTATGATAAATCCTATAGATCTAAAGACAAAATTTCAGGGTTCATAGTGAATATGTTTAAACTACTAGAGGCATTATAAACATTAATCCTTTATCACAATGATGGTATGTTAAATTTCTCAACTATTTTGACAATGAAGAAGTAATTTTTAGTATTGGTAATTCTTACCTATATAAATGAACTATTAATTATATGTTAAAAGATCTTATCTTTTAATGTTTTAGGGATACTATCATCCATTTATAGGGATTTTTATGAAACTAGTGTAACTCATTTTCATACATAGTCCTAATCACTTTCGTTGTACCTTAGAACCTTAATTACACCCATATACATCGGTGCATGTGGAAGTAGGAGATTTTTGGGTAAGGAAAACCATCACAGACATATTCACCCATAGTTTTATGTCTACTACTTACATGAAAAAATTATTATAGATATATGATATTCTTAATAATGGTATACTTCCATAGGAATCCACTCCTGTGGTTGTAGGTTCACATTGGAATGGAATACCACCATAATAAATCCATCCCATGGTTATAAGCATGTCTCATAACAATGTATTGTGATTTTTATAGTGGTAAGCCCTACCTGGGAAGAACCTATGTCCATATTCATTAGTGCTAATGGGGGTATGTTAGGTACCCAATTATGTATTTTATTTTCTATTAATAAGTGATGATTCTATATAGCTAATTTTTCAATATGCATTGTAAGAAGAATAAGTTTATTTGAGTATGAAGTTATTTTATAAGCTAAATGAAAGTATTTTTTTCAATTATAGAATACCTATTTGGATATATTCTTGATAGAAAACCTTTAAATGTGATAATTTTGGGGAAAGTTTTCATGGAAATTGAGAAAATTATAAATTACTAAGAATTGGTACTGTCTAAAAAAATCGGTAGAGTATGGATGAATCTGTCTCATGGGAAGATTAAATAACTAATATTAAGAAATAAAAACTAACTAAAGATGTGAAAAATAATCCAATGGATGTTATAAGAAATTTTTTTTGTGATCAGATAAATAAACCCTTTATGGATAATGTTTGAAGTTGATTTTGAGAAATTGAGATGGCATAAGAACAAGTTGAATAGGTTCTAGAAGTATCTAAAGAAGCTTTTCATTTTAGTATTAAGGTGAGAAAAAATAGATAAGTATTTTTCCTTGTATTATAATTCATAAGTATTATGTTTTTATATGTGAGGATAATTTTTTAGAATGATTTCTAAGTAAAATGGAAAATGAACAAATTCACCCTATGAATGTGAAGATGGATATGTGACTATATAAGGATGATTGAAATCTACATAAGAATTAATTAAGACTCTATATGGGTTATTTATAAGTTTTTAAGGAATATATTGTTAGTTCATAAGGACAATTCCAGTCCTAATAAGGATTATCTTGTAGTTTCATAAGGATTATTGACTTCTTAAATATGATCCACAACTATGTAAGGTTGTTTGTCCACTTCATAAATATCATTACATACATTATTTGAGGATCATTATAGACACCTTCATAAGGATAATTTTCTATAAGAATTAATATTTATAAGTATCATTACTTTGTAATGGTGAATTCCTTTATAGAACTTGTGATTTTTCTAGAATGAGATATTTTGATGAAAACTTATTGAAATCTCATGATGGTGAATCAGTCTTTAAGGAAGTAATATCATAAATTATTTTGAATATATTTTTGATACAATCTGAAAAATATTTGAGAATAAATCCTTGTTCAAAGTAATGGTTCCATGTCACAACTTCATGGAGTCATACACATGTGGATAAAGACAGAAAAGAATTTAATTCCTATAGATTTTGTAGAGAATAAGCTATGATATTTTATATTATATTGAGATTAAAGTATATCAAAATTATTGATGAGTTAAAAGAAGATATTTGACTGGGATTTTGAATGAGGATTTTGTAAAAATTAAAACTGGAAAATATCCACTAGTTTGAATGAAGAGATCACATTAAATTGAAATTAAATAGAGTTTCAAAAATTAAATTGTGAAAACAACTAATCTTGATATCATGATATTAATATAAAAGTGAAGGTAAAAGGAGAAAAAGTTGTTATAATAATTAATAACTGAGAACTTATTACTTTATTGTATCAAAGTGAAAATAAGAAGACATTTGTTGAGATAATTTTTGAAAGGAGGCATGAAGTACCCGAGAATTCGAGGATTTGATGAAGAATTAGATGATTGAATATCCCAATATAGTAAAAACGATATGTGGAATTGATCATTATTATTATCTATTTAAGTTCATGAAGAAGTGAGGAAAAAATAACTTTTTTTATGAGGCTTAAGGAGAAATATTTATTTCAAGTGGTGTATAAGAAACTAGGAGAAAAATAGATCTTTCTTGTTTGTGAATAAACATTGTCTAGTGGGAAGAAGATAGTTATAACCTTCTAGCGTGAATCTGGGATAAGATCATTGTAGGGATCTTTCGTGATGTGATCAAGATGATACTTAGGGTAACCACTTGAGTTTATAGCGGATAATTTTAGGTTGGGAAATCTAAAAAATAACATAAATGAGTATATTCTTATATTCTAGTAGAACATTATAAAAATATCATTTCCTATTGTTATTTATTTTACTGCTATATTTGGGTGATGTTGAGTAACATAGAAATAGTTAATCTCAACTTCAATCAGACAAATGGTTTTATCATAAATAGATAATTTTAAAATGAATTCCATTAATTCACCCCACCCCTTCTCATTGGTACCAAATTGACCTAGGATTTAAAAGTGGTCTCCTAAAAAATCAAGGCACCCTTAGATATATCTAAGAATTTACTGAGTATAGAGAATTTGTATTCTATAAATTTCAAAGTTTTCTAGACATTTATTTGGAATAACTACCATAAGTAGAAGAATAGAATATTGATTTATCTCTAACCACGTGATCTGGAAGTAAGAGAAAGTACAAAATGGTATTTCCACCCATTACTATGGGTTATCCTATTACTCTTTCAAACAATATAAATACATAGGTTGATAGAAAATATCAAAAATCCATTTTTATCTCTTTTAGAAAAGGTGCATACAAAATTCATGGGTATTAAAAATGTTAAATAAATATTGGATAGATTATAAAGTAGTTATGAAGTTGATTATATGGTCAATTATTCTAAGTTTTATATTTGGGGGAGCGTATCTGAGAATATTAAAATAACTTATGATGAAAATATTGATGAAAATTTTACAAGATTCAATGGGACTATAAATAATATCTAGGTATTTAGTGAGAATCTATATGATTTTACTATTTTTTAAAATCTGATGAGTAACATTCTAGATATTTTTGATCCTAAAATATCACTCCTAAAAGATAAATAAGGTATTTCGTGAGATGAATTGTGTAATATTCTCATTTCTTAGGATATGATAAAAATTACAGTTTTCAAAAGGAAGATAATATATGAGAATTCCTTTGTGGGTGTGGGAATTCAAGGATAAAGAAGAAGTAGAACTGAGTGATTTTTATTATGAGAAAGATAATGAATATTTCAATAAAATTATTTTTCTTATGTAAAATAATTTCAAATAGGGAAATATTATATTAAAAGGTTAGAAACCACCAAGTATTTACATCTATAATGGAATTGGAAAATATTCATTAAATATCATAAAGAAGAAGGCTTTTGAATCTATATCAGATAAAGAATACGAGAAACCTCATAAATATAAATATGTTAAAAGTAATATGAAGAACTCTAGAAGAAAACGTTGTAATCTAATGAGTAAAAATTAACAAGATATATATTAATCATGCATCCATTTAGTGGATGAAATTAATTTTATATTTCATTTTTAAAATGGTTTTGATACCTTAGCTAGTGAGGATATTTAAGGAGAACCAACTAATCTAGAAAACATGTTAAAGAATTAGATAGAATCTTATCTTGAGAATAACACACAACTCAAAAAGGATAAAAAGAATAGGATAAAAGAAAATAATATAACGGTTGAGGTAAAATAGGAACATGTAAAGAAACAAACACCTAATATTGATTATATCAAGAAATATAAACTGATAGTTGTTGAGTAATAGGAAATGGTGATAGATTTTGATGAAAAACTGGTTGGAAAAAAGGAAGAGTAGTATGAGAAATAATCAATGATTCTTGTATATCAAATTGAATTGAAAAATATTATGGAATATTTAAAAATTTTAATTGATGTTAAATCTTAGTCTTCTTAATATAGTGAGAATAATGGTCCCAATAGACTTGTTAAATTGAATCTTAATCAATTTCAAAGAAAACCTATTATCACTAATAGTACAAGTTTCAAATGAAAATCTAAACTATTTTATACTAAGAAGATAAGTGAGAGACAATATTCCACTTAAAAGGAAGAGATAAATTTTCTAATAATACTACTTACCCCTAGGAAAATACAAGCTTAATTTTCAGCATCACAACAACAAAAATTTTCTAGATATATTTATCATCAATATAGAAAATCAATATTTTAAGGTTTCTGATGATATTATGGCGTGTTTTGACCTAAATCCTACTATTTAATGTTTAATATGTCTTTACCCAAAAAGTGGAATGAACCAAGTGGAATCCAAACTGATTAAATGATAGAATATTATCAATAGAGTCGGCCTGTGACTATAAATTTATCAAATATTTCAACCCAAATAGATTTGGATGTTTAGAATAAATTTGTGGTAGATTTGTGTAACATGATCAAATATTTGAGGAATACATGACTAGTTTACCTAAATAGATACCATATGGTTTGAAAGGGGATGAAATTATAAATGTAAAACATTAACATTTCTATCTTTCTTATGTTTCCAAAAAATCATGTGTATACCCCAAAATAGATGATCATTATATGAAATAGTTCTTAATTATTTATCCTAACCCATTTTAAATGGATAAAATATAGAAACAAATTCAAATAGATTCGAATGATAATGTAAATAAATAGTTTAATTTTAGGATATAAAAATTATTGAGAGGTTTCTAAAAAGTTTCAACCCAGATATTCAAGAAACTCTATGTGGAAGATGTGAACATGCTAGACATGATATGAATATAGTATAACCTTTTAACAACATCAAAAGGAATTTATGAAGAAGATGATGCATGAACTAGACAATACTTTTTCCATGATTTTTGATGTAAAGAAGACAACTCCACACAATAAAATAGTTAAAAGGAAGAAGATAACCAAGAAACCTATGAAGAATCGTGACAATAAAGGAAGAATGAATAATTTATCCCTCATAGAGACCAAAAATATTGAAGGATAGTCATTAAGATATCTATCATCCTTTTTTCTTTAAAAAAATCATATAAAATGATCTTACTTATTCATTTAATTACTTCATTTTAACTAACATGAAGGGAATTTATGAAGATTAATTAAAGAGGATATATCAAAACATAATTTTATGAGAACCTAGAATTTCTAAATAGGCCTTAAATATTGATAGTTTAGGTATTCATATCACACATTTTATCTATAAATATTTTCATATGAATGTTAATTATTAAGGGGGGTAATGATTAATGTAAAATAAATGAAAAAGGGGGAGTAAAATTATATTTCACATCAAAACAATTATGTGTTTTTTGAATTGAGTGAGTATTACATTTTTTATGAAGAATATATTGTATATCCTATAAAGTGAGTTAGTTGAGTTGATATCATATACATGATTATTTATGGATATATTTTATTATCTTGGTGATTATATCTTATTTTATACACTAGGTTTTACCGCATATACTTAGAGTTGATTAACTAAAGGCTCATTTCTAAGGAATGTGTGGTATCATCCTTCTCTCAATAAGAGGATCATGTTGTGATTCTAAATAAAGGGAGAAAAAAATTGTTTCTCTCAATAAGAGGATCATGTTGTGATTCTAAATAAAGGGAGAAAAAAAATCGTTTTGGGACTCATGGAATAAGTTTAAATATACCATTTTTATTATTTTCAATAAGACAAAGAAGAAAAAGAAACACTATAGACTTAACTATTTAAAGTATTAAAAAAACTAATAGGGAAGATTGAAGTTCCAATTTATGGATTGTACTTATTGTCAATAAGTGAGGGTTTTATTATATATATAAGTTTTCAAAATTTTTTGAACGAAAATATAAGTTGAGTTATGTAAGAAGTTTTTGTGTAAGATGAAATAAAATATAATTTTTTTCTATAATACTTATTTTGATGGATTCTTGATAATGAAGGAACCAGATATGTAGTGGAATCATGAAAATAGTTCAATTTATAATTTTTATGTATAATATATAATAAAATAATTGATTAAATATATAGATACTAAGTTCATTACAAGGATCACATGGAATTTATTTTATATTTAAAAATGAAACATAAATCATACCGTGATAGAACAACGTGATCCATGTGATATCTTCTTATCTTCAAATCATTGTAGCTTGAATCCACCAAACTAGATTATATATAAATCATCCATTTGTATAACATATATCCATGAATGTTGCGCATTGATTCTCAAATTCTATCATAGAAAAGAAAGGTCTTTACAGTGCATGTGCAATCAAAATAAGATCACATGATTGATCCCTAAACATTGATCGATCTGTTCATGATATTTCTCACTCAAGTAGCTTGAGGTAAGGGAGAAGAGGAGATAAAACCCATAAATTCTTTAAAATGTACTCTAATAATATTCAAGGATCAAAAATTAGTTTATATAGTTAGATTTAATTTTTAAAAACATTACTTAATCCCTTAGATAAGTTAAAATTTTTAAACCAACCCAAAAATGCATTAATAACAAATTAAATGTGTCTTAAGTGTCATGAATATTTCACAACTCAGTGGTGAAATAATAAAATTCCATGTGATGAACCACAAGGCAATAACTCATATTGTTCCTCCCATTATTGTTTAACCAAACTTTAATGTAAAATATTTTTTCAAATAATTAAACTTTCACAATTTTTTTTATAATTAAATTACTTAAAATTACCATGAGAAATAAATTGAATTATAATTTTCTTAAGACAAAATAATATAATTCAATTAATTTATTAGTGATCATTTATTTAGACATCCATTGGTCCTCATACAAGGAGACCAAATCATCCCTAACTCTAATTCATCTGAATTGGTGGAACATGTGGATAAACATGTGTGTGTAACCCTCTAGGCACTCATATTTATAGTATCAAGTCTTAAATATAGACTAAGAGTGGTTTCTATCAACACATCATAGCCCTTAAATAGATAATGATAATTAATAAAAATGACTACCTCTTATGAATTCTCATTTTTTAATACAACCCCTCTTTCTTAATATCTCATCTAGTAAGTTTCATATCATGTGTCATAAATCTATATATTTGACATATCATTTTTTAAATCCTAAAATGAACACATTGACGTTACATCATATACATATATTTATCAGATAGTTCAATTCCAATCAAAATTCCATAGATCTCAACTTCTATAAACTTAGAAGGGACAAATGATTTTTTAATCTACTCATTAATATGAGATCACTCATGATGCACCCGATATATCCTACCTCTCCATAAGTATATATCATCATATTTTTCATAAATACATCAAATTTTGTGACACTTGATATTCATTAAAAATAGTCTAAAGTATGAGTAGAAATTCACATGTTCAAATATAGTAATATCCAATGACTTATAAAAAATTTTGAATTCCTATAGGTAGGCCAATTCTCATAACCTCCTATCTTGGAGAATACTAAGGGAGACATTCATGAGAAAAAATAGCAATGCCTTACGAGCCACCTACTCCTGATATCTTGTATCATCTATTTCTAGTCATATGATTTCATCTGGCCATAAAACTTATATATATGAATATCATCATAACACTTCAAATTTATCATCATAGCGGGGAAATTTTATTATATTTTGATGCGATAGATTCCCTAAGGACATTATAATATTAAATTTCTTGTAAAATAAAAATCATCATGTTATAAGATATTTATTAATATTCAACACTTTGAATATAATAGTAATCGAATGTACAAAGTCAATTGGTTCTAGGGAACCAACTCTAATAGATTCCCACTTACACTAGATCCAATTGATAACTATATAACTAGTTGTGCTCACTTTATAAACATTATTTTGATGAGTTATAAGTACAACTTCTAGGACTACTATGGTTTAATGGATGTTCTTATTACTATGAAATCATATCTTATAGGAAATCCCTCAAGAGATGATATCACTGAGTGCATGCCTTTTTTCCTCTATCATCCCTAATATATTGGATAATACCATAGTAAAAAATGTGTCAAAATACGATTACACATAATTATCTTGGTATAAATCAAAAATTTGGAATAAAAAATTATAAGTACACTTCTTATGTTTCTTCAAAATACATGATATACTTAGTCTATATTGATATGGAAACTACTGTATGTAAAACATTTTTATTTTTCATTTTACTTTATCCTTAATATGATACTTGATTAAAGTGATGTAAAATAATACTAGCTTCTTATCCAATTGAACATTAATATTTTCATTTCTCCAATAACTAGTTTCTCATACAATTTTACATTCTCAAAAAAAAATTATAATAGTTATGACCACCAAAAATTACAGTTCTCTATGTTGTGTTCGATATTCAATCACTATGCTTGACACATAAGAAATATCAAACCTAAGTACATATCATGAAATGTGAATGTTTTTTCAAAAATAACCTTAGGAATATGTAGCCTATTCATCACAAGAATCTCCTCCTATGTTTTCTTTCATTAACTAGGGATATTTATTACTATGCGACAATGGGAAAATTCTTTTTATTCCATCTTGTATTTATCAATTCCATGTCAACATATGTACTATTACTTGTACTAAGAAATCCATAGATATACCTATATTAATTATATTATCTTATAATTATGTTCCTACTTTAAGTTGTTCTTGAGAAATTGTCTTTAGTCTTATATATAAGACTAATAATTTATTTTTCATAAGTTATCAATCCACTATACAATTTTCTGTCATTTGTGATGGAATCCCATAAAAATTAACTCGCTATGGAAAATTACATCACAGTAAGTATTATATTAGATAGATCATTTATAATTTCATTTACAATGGATATATATATTTGTTACTAATACTTTTTTGTGATGGAATGTGAATCTATTGGAAGAAAAATAAATAAATTTTCTAGAAATGGAATAAATATTTTTCATAAAATGACTTTTGTGATTGAACTTGATTTTTATAACAAAAGAGCATTTTTTATGGATAGATATTTCCAATGTGAAAAACATAATAAAATAAAAAATAAATATACAAAAACTGTAATGAAAAAATAATTATGATTTAACAAAAAATATTTTTATCGAAAAAATATCATAAATTCACTATGGGGGAGGGGGATGCATTGAAGGGCCATGTGAAGGAAACTTCATCCCAAAAACTTGCACAAGTCATCACATGTACTGCATCATCCACCGAAGGAATTTTTTTCCAATTTATAAAAAATTATAACAATATATATTTACTGTGTACTCAATGTATCATAACATTTTATCGCCACAAAAATGTCTCAAAAAAATATGATATTTTTATCAACACATTCCAAATAAAATAATTCAAAAACTCTCTAATACCGATTAGTATTAATAAATCCATTATGAAATGAAAATCATGAATTTTTAATCTATTAATATGATCTTTTCTGGAAGAAATAGAGATTATGGAGGTATATCTATCTAGTAACCTCAAATATACAATCCATTGAGGCTCATGTGTACACCAATGCTTTCTAAAAGCTTAACATGATATTTGAGGCTCATGTGATGGTTGGTGACCCCCCCCCCCCCACATGGAATTTTACCCTATCTCTATGAATTAGGTTTTTTCCCAAAATAATCAATATTTAATAATTAAGTATTATGTATTATTAATAATTATTATTTATAATCATTTATTATTTATTAATACTTATTAATATTTACATTAGTTAGTAATTATTTGGAAAATAAATTAATTCTTAACTATTAATCGGTAATTATTATTTAGTATATATTTATATATATAAATAATTACATATAAACACACATGGGGACATATATCTAATAGGTTAGGGTCAATACCCTTTATTATAGAAACCAAAATACATAATGGGGAGGAAGAGGTAAGACAAGGACAAATTTCCTCAGTCCATAATAGATAAAAATAGTCCAATGGAAAACATCACAGAGGTTTGATATGTAAATTAATATGCATACCAATTCTTATTAAAAACTCATTCTGATATTTAAGCCTCATGTGGTGATGAATCCCCCAACCACCATTCCACATGGGCGTTATCTACATATCTATATTTTAACCCTTTTGTAGGGGTTCTCATTATCATCCGACTCGATCACCCTAAAGGACACAAAATTATATAATTTCTCATCATCCTACTCACCTTTGAGAGTAATCTCATTTTCAGGTTCCTTGACCACATTCTAGTTACCCTTGAGAGGACTCCCAGTAATTTCATCTTCAATATGGATAACTAGAATTTATAGAGAGTTTGAGAACATAATATTAGTATCAACATAAGTACATACCTTCCCCTTCATCCTGAGATTAAAAAAAGAAATGGATGATTCCACTTACTAATTTACTACTAATCAACTTTAGTCTTTAGGTTTTGTTATACCAAACAGCTCCTTAATCCTAGGATAACCCAAATTTTAAGACTCGATTTTTATGCAATAATCAATTCTGATGGAGAAATATTCACCCGATTTTTATTGGAAGTGTTCAAAAATAGAAATATGAGGAGATCCAACATGTATTAGTGAGCCTACTATATCTTCAAGTTTAACCTTCTAAATTTGGTAGCTCAAACTCTTTTCAATAGAATTAAATCATATAACATAAGCACACACACATCCTAGATAAGATTTTCTAGGAATTATTTTCAATGGTGCAACTTCCTCAACATTATTTTTACCTTTAAGATCACCTGATCCTAACAAGTTCTTCTACTATTATAGCTGAAATTAAATTATAGCTTTATCATTTAGCTCACAATCATTATCCTTAGGTCCAACTTCCTCTTCATTCCTCCCAACTAGAACATATTTAAAGGAGTTTTACTCATCCTCATCATCCTCCCATGACTAGACCTTTGGAAATGGATTGGGTATGGGAGATGCCTATGGAACAATCTTAGAATCATAAGGGTTATCCCTATTCTCTTACCTAGAATATATATTCTCAAAAACAACATTAATCAAAGATTACTTAGAATCAGTAGCTTCTTCTAACCCACTCCTTTAAAAAAAATACTTATGAAGGAAACATTGCCCGAGTATAGACACATCATTCCTTTTAGATCCATCAGTGGTCAACCCAAAATTATATTTAATCCCTCCCCCATCGATCCATATTTAATAGAGGCCTGTTAGGCTAGAGGTCCAAAATCATGGCCAAATTCATTACTTGCATTAATCACACTATTCCTAGCGTGTATTCCTAGATTTAGTGGATCCATGGCCTTCTTAGAGGGGAAATCATTATTCCTCTATCTTCCCTTCTAAAAATTGTTTCTTTTTTCATGACCTTTCAATTAGAAAAGTCAAAAAACCACTATCCTTATAAAAAATAATTATAATGTCCAATGGCTGTGTAATATGGAAAAACTTGGGTGATTTTGTATACTCAATATTTAATTCAGATTTTATATCCTGAACTGATAAAAAAATATTATCAATAAATTCAGTGCACAAGTCAAATTCAATAATCAGCCGAGTATAGTGACCAAATCATGCAATTTTATTTTCGTTATCTAATATAATGTGGACATCTATGGAAAAATAAACATCATGGATAATTCTAGGATGCCATTAATCAAATTAAAATTGTACACCCTAAACCAATTCTAATCTGAGGTATACCTAAACTCATTTGGATTGAATTTCTAATCCCAATCCTATAAATAAAGAAATCCAGGTTTAATGGACATAAAGCAATTTTCTAAGACCAAAAAATTTTAATTATATAAGGGGAAAATAATATGAAAAAATACCCTTCCCCTAAATAGAAATTTACAATTTTCATGCCCCAAATTATATATTAGTGAATAACCAATTCCTTTAACCTCAAAGGTTTTGAGCCATTGGAATAATTAAATAGAAATTCAAAGAATATTAATCTAATTAAATATGTTCAAAAATGGAAATTGGTTAACAATAACCTGATAAATGGACCCTTTTCTCAAAATCCTTTAGATATCTACCCCCTTCAACTGAAAAAATAATCAAATAAATGCATAATCCTTGGATTTAATCCCAACTATTTCTCCTTCACAAACAACTAGAACCACCTTCTTGGCATCATCACACCTATCAGAGACCTCCATGAGGTAATTTCATATAAAACCCCTCCCCAAAAGGCAAAATCTTTACCTCGTCATGAACAAATCCATTCGAGGGGCTCAGATTACTAGAAGAAATCTCCTTCGATTGATCCACCACATTGTATTTCCCTCTAGGTAATAGATGGAAAACCAAATATTGTGTAATCATTATGATCCTGAAGATACCTAATCACCTCCATTACCGCCATGGAAGCTCTCCCAAAACTGCATCCTCTCTATCATAAAAACTATATGCATGCATACATACATACATACATACATACATAAATACATACATAGATACATACATACATAAAAACATACAAACAAACAAACAAACATACATACATACATACATACATACATACATAAATACATACATACATATATACATACATACATACATACATACATACATACATACATACATACATACATACATACATACATACATACATACATACATACATACATACATACATACATACATACATACATACATACATACATACATACATACATACATACATACATACATACATACATACATACATACATACATACATACATACATACATACATACATACATACATACATACATACATACACTACTGGAAATAGAGGATTTCCCAACGGTTTAGAATCGTTTGGAAAGGCTACAGAACCGTTGGTGTATGTTAGACCAACGGTTCTGCAAACCGTAGGGAAGTAAGCCGTTGGGAAAGCTTTTCCCAATGGTTTACAGTGAACCGCTGGGAAATGGTGGAGAAAAATTACCCTATCCCAACGGTTTTGGGAATCCGTTGGGAAAGATTTTTCCCAACGGTTTACAACCGTTGGGATAATGTGCTGAAAATTACCAGGTTTTTCCTAACGGTTTGGCCAAACCATTGGGAAAACCCAAGATCTCATATTTCCCAACGGTTTCTAAATCGTTGGGAAAAGTGTTTTACCAACAGTTCCATGAACCGTTGGTAAAAAAGAACACAGAATGCTATGCCAACATTTTAAAACCGTTGGCATAGCCTATGCTGGGAAAATTGCCCAGTAGCTTCGCAATTTGCCCTACAGCTCTCCAATTTGACCACCAGGTCTCATTTTGTGGTTTCCCCCTCATTTTCAATCCAATTATTATACCTGCAACAAACTAACATACATATACAATTATTGTACCTGCAATAACCAACTAACACATACATATAAAGAACAAATTCATACACATTTAACATATAATGCTGGAACTATGCACATCCATAATTAAATTAGAATTCATAACATAATTATAAACATACATAATTTATTTAGAATTAAATTTAAAATTTAGATTAAAGTTAAATATGGAATCTGGAAGTCAATTCATAATTTGATCGGTTTTTTGTATACCATATATTTTTACCTGAAATGATGTCCATTTTAAACAAAATACATACACTTGGAGTGCTACCGACCACACCACACCTCGGATTGAGGCGAGGTTCACTCGTACACATCACATATGACCTATGGATCGTTCTCCTAATGTTTAAATGGAAACCGAATGCATTTGGTTGGTTTTCCGTATGTCAGTGCATGTTTTTCAATTAAAATGACGTCCTTTTGAAATAAAAGGCAGAAACTTTGAGTGGTGCCGGCCACACCACGTCTCAGATTGAGGCGGGGTTGATTTTTACATGTCACATATGACCTATGAATATTTCTCCTAAAGTTTCCATGGAAACCGAATGTTTTTGGTCGGTTTTCCGTATGTACTTAAAATGTTTTCCATTTTAAAAAAAAGAGAGCCACTTAGAGTGATTTCGGCCACACCGTGCCTCTGATTAAGACGTGGTTGACTCGTACACGTCAAATTTGACCCATGGATCATTGTGCTATAGTATTGACACAATCCGAATGCGTTTGGTCACTTTTCCGTATGCCAGTTGATGATTTTCAATTAAAATGATGTCATTTTGAAACAAAAGGTAGACACTTTGAGTGGTGGCAGCCACACCGTGCCTCAGATTGAGGTGGGGTTGACTCGTACAAGTCACATATGACCCATGGATCGTTTTTCTAAAGTATCGACACAATAATAATGTGTTTGGTCAGTTTTCCATATTCCAGTTGATGTTTTTCAATTAAAATGACGTCCTTTTGAAAAAAAGGCAGACACTTTGAGTGGTGATGACCACACCACGCCTCGGATTGAGGCGAGGTTGATTTGTACATGTCACATATGACCCATGGATCGTTCTCCTAAAGTTTCAATAGAAACTGAATGCGTTTGTTTGGTTTTCCATATGTACTTAAAATGTTGTCCATTTTAAACAAAAGAGATCCACTTAGAGTGATTATGGCCACATCGTACCTCCGATTAAGGCGGGGTTGACTCGTACACGTCACATATGACCCAAGGATCATTGTGCTAAAGTATCGACACAATCAGAATGCATTTGGTTGGTTTTCCGTATTCCCGTTGATGTTTTTCACTTAAAATGGCGTCCTTTTGAAACAAAAGACCGACACTTTGAGTAGTGGTGGCCACACCGCACCTCAGATTGAGGAGGGGTTGACTCTTACACATCACATATGACCCATGGATCTCTGTGCTAAAGTATAGACACAATCCGAATGCGTTTGTCGGTTTTCCGTATGCGAGTTGATGTTTTTCAATTAAAATGACGTCCTTTTGAAACAAAAGGTAGACACTTTGAGTGGTGGAGGCCACACCGCGTCTCAGATTGAGGAGGGGTTGACTTTTACACGTCACATATGACCCATGGATCGTTGTGATAAAGTATTGACACAATCCGAATGCGTTTGGTCGCTTTTCCATATGCCAGTTGATGTTTTTCAATTAAAATGACGTCCCTTTGAAACAAAAGGCATACACTTTGAGTGGTGCCGACCACACCATGCCTCGGATTGAGGCAGGGTTGATTTTTACACGTCACATATGACCCATGGATCGTTCTCCTAAAGTTTCAACAGAAACCGAATGCGTTTGGTCGGTTTTCTGTATGTACTTAAAATGTTGTCCATTTTAAACAAAAGAGAGACACTTAGAGTGATTCTAGCCACAAAGTGCCTCCAATTAATACCGAATTGACTCGTACGCTTCACATTTGTCCCATGTATTTTTTTTCTAAAGTATCGACACAATACTAATGCGTTTGGTCGCTTTTCCGTATGCCAATTGATGTATTTCAATTAAAATGATGTCCTTTTGAAACCAAAGGCAGACACTTTGAGTGGTGGCGGCCACACCGTGCCTCGGATTGAGGCAGGGTTGACTCGTACACGTCACATATGACCCATGGATAGTTGTGCTAAAGTATCGACACAATATGAATGTGTTTGGTCAGTTTTCCATATGCCAGTTGATATCTTTCAATTAAAATGACGTCCTTTTGAAACAAAAGGCAGACACTTTGAGTGGTTCCTGCCACACCATGCCTCGGATTGAAGCGGGGTTGACTTGTACACGTCACATACGACCCATGGATCGTTGTGATAAAGTATCGACACAATCCGAATGCGATTGGTCACTTTTCCGTATTCCAGTTGATGTTTTTCAATTAAAATGACGTCCTTTTGAAATAAAAGGCAGACACTTTGAGTGGTGGCGGCCACACCATGCCTCGGATTGAGGCGGGGTTGACTCATAAATGTCACATATGACCCATGGATCATTTTTCTAAATTATCGACACAATCCGAATGTGTTTGTTCGCTTTTCTGTATTCCAGTTGATGTTTTTTAATTAAAATGATGTCCTTTTGAAACAAAAGGTAGACATTTTGAGTGGTTCCGGCCACACCGCGCCTTGGATTGAGGCGAGGATGACTCGTACACGTCACATATGACCCATGGATCGTTCTCCTATTGTTTCAATGGAAACCGAATGCGTTTGGTCGGTTTTCCGTATGTACTTAAAATGTTGTCCATTTTGAACAAAAGAGAGCCACTTAGAGTGATTCCGGCCACACCGTGCCTCCGATTAAGACGGGATTTACTCGTATACGTCACATTTTAACCATGGATTGTTGTGCTAAAGTATAGACACAATACGAATGCGTTAGGTCGCTTTTCTGTATGACAGTTGATATTTTTCACTTAAAATGACGTCCTTTTGAAACAAAAGATAGACACTTTGAGTGATGGCGGCCACACCATGCCTCGTATTGAGGCGGGGTTGACTCGTACACGTCACATATGACCCATGGATCATTGTGATAATGTATCGACACAATACGAATGCGTTTGCCAGTTTTCCGTATGCCATTGGATGTTTTTCAATTAAAATGACATGATTTTGAAACAAAAGGCAGACACTTTGAGTGGTGGCGGCCACACTACGCCTCGGATTGAGACGGGGTTGACTCATACATGTCACATATGACCCATGGATGGTTGTGATAAAGTATTGACACAATCCGAATGAGTTAGGTTGGTTTTCCGTATACCAGTTGATGTTTTTCAATTGAAATGGCATCCTTTTGAAACAAAAGGCAGACACTTTGAGTGGTGCTGGTCACACCACACCTCGGATTGAGGCAGGGTTGATTCGTACATGTCACATATGACCCATGGATCATTCTCCGAAAGTTTCAACAGAAACCCAATGTGTTTGAGTGGTGTCGGCCACACCGCGCCTCAGATTCATGCCCAATGAATACATCTCTTTTATAACATACCAAGAATCTATGATATTTATTAGTTGTGTAAATGTGATTTACATTGATTATCATGATGAAAATAAATAAAATTTATATTATAGATTCTCTAGTATTAAAAGAAATCAAGGAGGGTGGGAGGGCTGTCCGACGGGGCTGTCTGGTGGGCTGTCTGGTGGGTGTCCGGGGCTGTCTGGGGACCAAGGAGTAGGGTGGGGGGGCTGTGCGGGGGGTTGTCCAGGGTCCAAAGAAGAGGGTGGGGGGGCCGTCTGGGGGTCTATCTGGGGGGCTATCCGAGGGGATGCTCGGGGTCCAGGGAGGAGGGTGGGGGGTTATGAGGGGGGCTGTCCGGGAGGTGTTCGGGGGGTTGTCTGGGGTCCAAGGAGGAGGGTGGGGGGCTGTCTGGGGGGTTGTTCGGGGGGCTGTTTGGGGTCCAGGGAGGAGGGTGGGGGGATGTCCGGGGGGCTGTTAAGGGGGCTGTCCGGGGGCTGTCTGGGGGTGTTTGGGGGGTTGTCCGGTGTCCAAGGAAGAGGGTGGGGGGGCTATCTGGGGGGGGGGGCTGTCTGGGGGGTTGTCCGGGGGGTTGTCCGGGGTCCAGGGAGGAGGGTGGGAGGATGTCTGGGGGGCTGTTCATGGGGCTGTCCGGGGGCTGTCCGGGGGTGTTCGGGGGGTTGTCCAGGGTCCAAGGAAGAGGGTGGGGGGCTGTCCGGGGGGGGGGGGGGGGGTTGTCTAGGGGGTTGTCTGGGGGGGCTGTCCGGGGTCCAGGGAGAAGGGTGGGGGGGCTGTTTGGGGGGTTTTTCAGGGGGGATGTCTGGGGGCAGTCCAGGGGGTGTTTGGGGGGTTGTTCGGGGTCCAAGGAAGAGGGTAGGGGGGCTGTTTGGGGGGCTGTCTGAGGGGCTGTACGGCATGGCTGTCCGGGGTCCAGGGAGGAGGGTGGGGGTTGTCCAGGGTCTAGTAAGGAGGGGGGTTCCCAAACACACAACCACTAAAAGACAAAAACATCTATAAAAATAGATAATATATAAAAATTACTCAACTCCAATACTATACTACGAGTCTAGAAAAAACCAACAACTAGAATAGATTAAATATCAAATCTCAGTAATATCAGTCAAAAATGTAATGGATAAACTTGTCCCACATCACCATCACTATCATCACCATCATCATCACCCTCGTCCTCGTCCCCATCATCATCCTCACCCTCCTCTCCCTAACCCTCCTCCTCGTCCTCAACCTCCTCCTCGCCCTCGCCACCCGCGTCGCCCTCCTCCTCTCCCTCCTCTTCCGCATCAGACTCCTCACCATCATCATCGTCAAGCTGTACATCGTCCTAAACACCACTAGAACTGCCACCTGGTGCACCATATATAGAACATATTGACGACATATATTCATCAAAAGTTGGGCTGGCCTCTACTGGAAGTGTAGGACGTAGAACTTCAATAAATTTCATAAATGCACTGTTTTCCCTAGTAGACTGTTCTGCCGTCTCTGTGGACCTTTTCTCAGCCTTTGCTGCTTGTCCCCTAAATTGCTGCAGCTCATTGGCACTACAGCTCGTACCTGAGGATGTCCAATACCTCGTCGAGGCTATCATAGGTCAGCATCGTACTCTGCCAGAATGGTCCTCTCCCAAGACCTGATGTAAGTGATCTGTTGGCCCAAAATTGTCTGGTTCTTGGGTATCGAGGGCCTCTAAAGCATCATTTTACAAATATAAATATATCATTAAGTTAAAAAATAGATATTAAACTATAAATTCAATAGATTAAAACTTACAATCTGCTACTGAGTCGCTTCGTTGACGGCACTTCCAACCTTTTTCCGTCTACTCGAGCAAAACAGTTTTGCTCGAGGCACACGTCCTTCAATATTTTTTATTTGCCTCAACAATGACATTGAAAACTAAAGTTATATGAAAACTTTATCAAATTATTAAATAATTGAGGAAACAAAATAATGTCTAAGGAATAAAGAAAACTTATAAACAATTATCATACCTGCTTCCTCTCATGATCAGGCATCGTAGTGCGTCCCAGTGTATGGAGGTATTTTTTTGCATCAATGTTCTTTTTATTTTTTCCAGATGATTCCTAAATAAAATTCAAAAATGCAACAGATAGTATTAATTAAAAACATGAAATTTATAATTTAAATACCTCAAATGTTATTAATACCTTAAACTGCTTACTCGTCCAATGAGTAATCATCTGACGATACTACTCTATAGGACAATCATCCACCACTGGTACCGCCTCTAACTCAGTGCCAACTCTAGCAACCCAGCCAATATACAACTCATGCTTGTAGGATCTCCATAGTTCGCCTAAATCCTTTAGACGTTCCGGTCATGCACCCACACAATCGGGAAAATTAAATCGAAGCTAAAATCAAAATATTAATTCATATAAATATAAAAATAATTCATGTAATTAAATAGAAAATATATTTTTACCCATATCTCTGCTCAAGCTCGATCCTTGACCTCATGTAGCAAATGTCTCCACGATAGCGGGCTAACGGGAATGATGTCGGAGTATTTGGAAAGCGTCGCCAAAAAAATCCGACATTGCTGCCCTGTTTTCTCAACCATTTGGTTGTCTTCATTATAATCCACCATAACCTTTGTGCGGCGGTTCCACACCGAACGCATGCATGTACACCCCCGCCCACGCCTCCTGTCAGTAGATGTATCTTTCATGAAAGAAAAAAAAATATTTTATCAAAACATGTTATAATGAAAATAAATATTACTATAAAAATTTGTTAGGGTTCTATAAATATACATGTGCCGGTCTGATCGCTGAGCGCCGCTGGATCCACATAAACTGATGGAACACCCTGTGGTGGAATAGGAGTCGAAGACGATGCAATATAGAAGCTCAGAGAGATGAAAGTATAAGGAAAAGAAGATGGGACAACTGTCTGACCGGATGCTGACTGGGGAGTGGGAATCATCATGGGATGTGAAAATGATGGGTCAGAAGATGCAGAAGGTAGCGAAAACATGGGAGGCCTAAATATCTCGTGTGTACCTAACGACACATCGGGATCAGAATGTGGGAAGGATGACACGTCAGTGGGAGGGGAAGGGTCTAGTCAGGTACGCACAGCTGCTCGTCCACCTCTGGTACGAACCCTCCTCGTACCACCGACCTGAGTACTAGGACAAGTACTAGGATCCTCGTTGAATAACTATCGATGTATAGGTGGATCCTACAAAAATGTTTACAAAAAAAATAATCACATGACATTATTTATTCTTTAAATATATCAATTTGAAATAAATTACTCGCTACATGCACTAATGATGGAACTCCTAACTCCGTCATTCGACGATTGTTCTCCATCATTTTTTTCTTTCGTCCTTCTTCAATTGGATTCATTTCCTACTTTTGAAAACAAATATGTAATTAATTAGGAAAATAAAACTAATGTGTAACCCATAAAACTAAATATATGAGGTCATAGGGGGATTCATTGGTAATTAAGCAATCAATTGTTTTAGAAGATCCTGAATGGATTTAATAAACCATACAAGTTGTAATGTTCACCATGTTAGAAATATTGTTTGACTATGTTTGAATACAGTTCAATTCCAAAGTAGAAAATGCAATTCAAAAAAAAACTGCAGCCAATAAACATTGAAAATTCACATAATGGTCAAGTCAGCTATCAATTGTTTTAGAAGTGCTTGAATGGATTTAATAAATCATACAAGTTGTAATGTTCACCAAGTTAGAAATATTGTTTGACTATGTTTGAATACAGTTCAATTCCAAATTAGAAAATGCAATTCAAATAAAACTGCAGCCAATAAACATTGAAAATTCACATAACGGTCAAGTCAGCTAAAACATATTTGTGATCAATACTAAATCAATTTGAATATTAACAACCTTAACAACCCAACTCGAGGTAAACCAAAATAATTGAGAACATGGATGAATGATTCTATATATTTTCAACCACAACTTCATGTTCACAATCAACTCTGACAATTGATCTATTTGAGTCATCAAAAGAAATAAATGGATTGGTTCTAATGGCACTAGGGACAGTGTCAATTCCATCATCACCATCATCAAAAATATGTCTTGGAATTACTTCAACTATGACACCAAATTCAGGTTGAAGTTGGTCTTTGACATAAAAAACTTGTTTAGCCATTGATGCCAACACATATGGTTCTTCGGTAGCAAGAGTGCGAGTCATTTTAATTACTCGAAATCCAAAATCATGAATAAGTTTGCCACGTATCATCATCGAATCAAACCAATGGAATTTAATCATTGTGACTCGTCCATGAGAGTAATAATCCAATATTATAATTTTCTCAACAACTCCATAATAACCCACATTTTCAAATCGCGGTCTACTATCTGATGCACTGGCATAACAATATGTTGTGGAATTAACCATAACACCATCATGTTGTGTTCTCATGTTCTTTTCTCATTCACTAACAATAAATTTGTACCCATTGATAACAATTGATTTACAGTCACGAACCACGGTATTAGGACCAAAAGCCAAAGCTCTTATTTCCTCAGAGACAGAGTCAGCAGACAAACTCAATACCTGCAATATAAATGACTATTAAACTTTATTAAATATTGATATAATTATTTTAAACATTATTTTTTTTATACCTTCAATTTTAACCAAGTAGAAAACTCTTTGCTATGCAAAGTCTCTCTTCTTCTCAAAGATAAAGAACGATGATTCCTATTTATCATTATTTTATGTTCCCTGTAGATAAAAATATGAATAGTTTAACAGATATATATGTATGATATACATAATCAATTTAGTTACCTGATATAGTCATCGAACAAATCACAGTTGAACAAAACTGTGTGATGTGCCATCTCCCGCTCTTCATGGATTAATGTCTTCAATGTATATGATCCAGGAATTCCTCTTGTTTCAAGAAGTGATGGAAAACTGGGTTCAATTTTCTCATACTGTTCTTCTTCATTTCCCATTGGTCTTTTCAATCTTGTAGTAAGATCAGAAAAATACATTGAACAGAAATCCATAAATTCTTGAGCCAAGTAACCATTCACGATATAACCTTCGGGATGATTTCGGTTTCAGACATAAGACTATAATGTGAACATATTTTTTTCAGTTGGATACATCCAACGAAAAGAAACAGGTCCTCCGAGAAGTATTTCAATGAGAATATGGATACTCAGATACAGCATGCTTGTGAAAAATGATGGAGGAAATATTTTCTCCAACTCACACAAAATTAAGGGGGCATCCGTCAATATTTTTTGAAAGAAAGACTTGGAAAACTTCTTAGCATAAATATCTCTAAACAAATGGAACAACCGAATAATATCAACCCTTACATTATTGGAAAAAAGTTGACGGATTTCTATTGGAAGCAACTCATGCAGTAGAATGTGGTAATCATGAGTCTTCAAAGATTTTAGCTTCAACTCTATTCTGTTTGACCCATTTAGATATGTTGCTTGAATAGCCATTAGGAACTCTAATAGACTCTAATACTTCAAGAAATTGTTTTTTTTCAGTAGGTTTCATCACATAAGAAGCACATGGAAGTTGCCATTTATTTTCACTAATATGCACATGATATAATTCTGGTCTGATGCCCAAATCCACCAAGTCATGCCGACATCGTAAATCATCTTTTGTATTCCCCTTGACATTTAGAAGAACCGAAAGAAACATTTTGCATATATTATTTTCAATATGCATTACGTCTATGAAATGATGTAACAAATTGGTTGACCAATAAGGCAAATAAAAAAAGATACTTCTCTTCCTCCAATTGTAATAGGTTTCAGTGGAAAAATTCTTTCTCTTTCCAGATTTCATTTGACCTTTCCTGAATGAAAAACTGAAATCTTTCAATTCATTAAGCATGTCTGTTCCAGACATACGCTGAGGTGGATCATTGGTCTCTATGGTATTATCAAATCTTCGATGATTCATTCTATATGGATGATCCTTTGGAAAGAATCGTCGATGTCCCATAAAAATGAAACTACAGTGATGTTTCAGTCTTCTAGATCATGTATTCTTCATACAAATTGGACATGAAAAGTTTCCTTCGTGCTCCATCCAGACATCATTGCATAATCTGGAAAATCATTGATCGTCCACATAAGCGCAGCACACATCTGAAATATGTCTTTCAAACATGCATCGTATGTGGGCACACCCACATCCCAAATAAGTTTCAACTCTTTTATTAAAGGTTTCATATATACATCAATATCAATGTCGGGATCAGAAGGACCGGATATGAGTATACTCATGAAAGTGAAAGGTTTCTTCATACACAACCATGGGGGAAGATTATAAATGTGTATAAAAACTGGCCATGTGCTGTGCGAAGTAAGCATCTGCCCAAACGGATTAAAATCGTCACATGAAAGAACCAACCTCACATTACGCACGTTAGCTGAAAAATCAGGATGTCGAGCATCAAATCTCTGCCATGCAAATCCATATGCATGATGAACCAACTCATCATTAGTCTTATTTCTCTCGGTATCATTCCATCTCATTTTTGTTGATATATCATCAGACATAAAAATATTCTGGAGTCTAGGGATCAATAGAAAGTTCCACATTACTTTCCGTGGAACGCGGGATGGTGTTCCATCAGATTTGGACTTCCAGGGGGATGTGCCACATTTAATACAATCATTTCGTTCAGCGGTTTCCTCCCAGAATAAACTGCAATCTTTCGGGAAAGCATGAATTTTGTTTCTTGAAAATCCAACTTCCTTAACTAACTTCCATGCCATATAGTGGTTTGAGGGAATATTTGCATCATCTTGAAGTAAATCCTACAAGAGGGAAAGAATGTAATCGATTGCTGTATTAGAAATCCCATACATAGTTTTCCCATGAAACAATCGGATTAAAAATTCCAGCTTTTTCATTTTATCGGATTGTCGATATACTAGAGTCGTGGAAGCATCATTCAATTTTTTCACCCTATCAATATCATCATATTCACTAGATTCATCAGTTGTGCTTATATCGAAGTCTTCTTGAGTCAAAATCCTTTCTTTTTCATGATGATTAATAAACGGAAACCAATCATCTAACAAATTCTCCATTCCAATCTTTTCATTTCGATCATCACCAATTTGAGATTTCATTTTCTCCCCATTGTGATACCACACAAAGTACTTTTCTTGAAAACAATTTTTGGTTATGTGGTAGCTGACTTCTTCACGGATCAACCAAGGTCTACCAACACAATTGGAACATGGGAAGTGTATGCAACCACTATCTAAAGCATTGTGAAATGTAAAATCTATAAAGCTCTCCAAATTGTTTTGAAAAATCTCTTGAGATCTGATCGGTTTCATACATCTAACTTCTTTACATTCTATAAAAAGAATTTATATAAGTCATTTTTTCATAAACAATTTAATAGGATTGAACTTTAAGAGAAAATACATTTAAGTAAATGATAAAGGAAGAAGTTTCTAGTCAATGTAGTGAAAAGCACCCCACCCTCATAAAAGTGATTATTGGCCAAGAAGGACACATAATATACAACGTACAATGAGAACCATATTTAGTTGACCCTAAAGTTATATTAGTACAGTAATCTTGGGGGAAATGGAATATATGATCCTGGTTAACTGATGAATTCAAAAGCTCATATTCCATATGTTGGACACTATCTAAGGTAAGAAATCATGTGAGGATGGGTTTACATCATTCAATTTCTTACATGCTAGTGAGAATGAAGACGTAAATTAATGACTTGAGTTCACTGATACCATGTCAACCGTTATACACACCATGTGAACCCTTATACACACCATATGAACCCTTATACCATACCGTCATTATTACAACCATTAATAACGACTTATTAAATAACATCAATTATTAAAGATAATCAAATTGAACATAAATCAATAATAATATTGGATATATCAATTAAAATGAAGTCATACTATCTTACATCATAAATAACCACCCACAACCATGATTAATGACCACAAACTCCCCTTTCGGCCAAATCAAAAGTGAAAACAAAAACACATAGTTGTAGAAAAAACATCATTTGTGTGAAGAATAATAATCTCATTGTCCTCATGATATTTGAACCATGCAGTCATGATTTTCGAGATGAACTTGTATCCATGAAACCATATGAGAAACACGATTCAATACATGCATTTTTCTGAATTTCCCAAGCATTTTGAGGAACCCCAAATCATTGAAATGGTCATTGTGTTTTAAAAATGTGATTTAATAACACATGTATGATGTCGAAGGCAGAATGATTAATGGTTATATTAGAAAAACTAATATTCACTAATATTGTGAATTTGACATTCTGTGAATTAGTTTCATGAAGAAGGAAGAAGTACTAATTAGGGACCACATACTATTTGGGAACATTCAAGGAGATACTCCATATGTTATATTGTACAAAGGATAAGTGAACAATGTGTCATTTTATATATATATATATAGATTTTGATAGAAACATGATACATACTTTTTATGTAATACACATAGTGTACACAAATTAAGATGAACAAGATCTTCATGTTTGGCATGATCTTAATGAAAGAGTGATTTTCATGAAATAATATCAATAAATATTACAAAAAATTTCTTATTAGTTCCTATACATGGACCTATAATATTTGAAGCAGATTAAAAAAAATATGAATCGTTAAAATTAGAAAACAATAAAGAGACACCATGCCCTTATAAATGTAAATGTGTAATGAAAACATTAATTGTACATCCACCGATATAGGGATTTTAGTACACAATTCATGGAACATTCATAAAATTTTACAAAAACCCTAAAAATTAGGAATAACGAAATCTTTGAGAATAGAAGGATATTCTTTATAAGAGGTGGAACTATATCCTTGATAAAATATAGAAGGATTCTAACCTGGTAGTTGCTGATTCGATGGAAGATGTGGGGATTGGGAAGTGCTTCTTCTAAGGAATCACGTCTGGAGACGAGCGGAAGGCTTCTGGAATCGTGGGGAGGCCGCTGCCTGCATTTGGGTATTTGGGGATTTTTTTTCCAACGGTTCTTAAAAACTGTTGGGAAAACTATGTTTTTACCCTCTTTTCCCAACGGTTTCATAAAACCGTTGAGAAAACTAAGTTTTTCCCCACTTTTTCCAATGGTTTCATAAAACCATTGGGAAAAGTAAGTTCTTCAAGGTCTTTACCAACGGTTTATATAAACCATTGGGAAAGACAACATATACCAATGGTTATTTAAACCGTTGGTATACATGTGTTGGGAAAACTCCCCTTTCCAGTAGTGATACATATATACATACATACATACATCCATGCATGCATACATACATACATACATACATACATAGATACATACATACATATATACATACATACATACATACATACATACATACATACATACATACATACATACATACATGCATACATACATACATGCATGCATGCATGCATGAATCCATCCATACATACATATATATATATATATATATATATATTAAAATTATGTACAAAGCGTCTCTATGTAACTAATACTCTAAGAGAAGTTAAAATTTTGGCTTCAGTTTCAAATGACCATAAATTTTGATTTGGGTGTCCATTTAAGCTCCATGGAATATGAAATAAAATATTAAAAAAAATAAGTACAATGAATTTAGATATTAATTTCAAAATAATTAATAATACTTTTTTATTATCATTCTAATAGAAGATGAAAATAAAACTTCAACTTCAAAGGGTCATAAATTTTTTCCGAGTTTCATTTTGGGATCTACGGACTTTTAAATCGAAACTTACAACAAGTTATACATCATTTACATTGAAGAGACCCTGTTACTTATTTTTTATTAGTCAAAAGGCCTATAATTCCCCGAAATTTGAGTTTTTAATTGTTATATCCTATTTTTTGAACTTTTGATGGTATTTCTTCTTTGTTTGAGATGTACTTATTAGATGATTTTTTGTATAATTTTAAATATTTACATGTGTTTATATTTATATATATTATATATGTGCATAAATATTTATATGTATTTATATATATTTATAGTTATTTTAATTTTAATATATTATGTGGGTATGTATGTTTGTGTGTATATATATATATATATATGTCACAAGTGGGTGTCACCTCGATGTGGTGACTAATGATTGGAGTGATCCCTACTCGATAGTGGTGTGATGTGTAGGCTAAGCGGTGTAGATTCACAGGTTTTGATGATGGGTATGGCCCATACATGCGAAACAACAACTAGAGTGACCCCCACTCGACTGTGGAAGTTTTGTGTAAGTTGGTGATGATGGTTGTGGCCCTAGAAGTGAGTACAGTGGAAGAAGATGGTGACCTTTGCTCAACAGTGGGGGTGTCGTCTAGGATTGGTGAGTGTGTATGATAAGTAATGGCTATTGAGAGTGATAGCAGACCGATGGAGATCTAGGTCCCTATCAGGGGGGACTATCTTGGTCCTACGATCCATTTCTTATAGGGTGTACTATCCATGTTATGGGGTCTTTATGTTCTATTTTAATATATAGGGCCTAAGTGCCTATATAATATTTGATAAAGTGTTTATACCTGGTTCTCATCCCTTGGGGGATAATGAGACACCTAAGTATAAGGAAAGGTGGGTTTCTGTGTTATCTTGGGTTTTAATGGCACCCCCAATATCTAATATATATATATATATATATATAATTATATTTATTATTATTATTTCTATTATTGTTATATTTGTTAGTATTGTTGTTGTTATTGTTATGAGGATGATGATGATGATGATCATGATGATGATGATGATTATTATTATTATTTCTACTAATACTATTATTATTTATTAATATTTTTTTATTATTTATTATTTATTATTATTTATAATTTATAGTTTATAATTTATTATTTATTAATCATTATTTATTATTTATTATTTATTATTTATTATATGTTCATAATAAATATTAATAAATAATAAATAATAAATAATAAATAATAGATAAAAAATATATATATGTATGCATATGTATTTATATAGTATAAGATGATATCATTTGAACACCTATGAATCTTTTAATAACTAAAACTCAAATAACAGAACAACTTATTTCTTTCATTGAAACTTGAAGGCAAAGCATTTCCCTTATGTAACAATGATTTAGACAAAGAAAATATATGATCAAAATGGCAATATAACATCCCAAAATATGATTTTATAGCCATAAATTTTGTAACAACTTCAAATTAGCTTATCTTGCATCTATAATAATTCATAATAACTTATACTGACTTAGACCAATATATAATAATTTACAATAATTTATTTTAATTTATAGTATTTTATAATTTATTAATTATTTATTATTTTATATCACTATATAAAAAATTATTCATTTTCTTCTAATAATTTCTATATTCACTATTTTAAATTATTTTTTAATATTTTAAATATCTTTTTTATCATTAGACTAAATTTTAGTAATTAATTATAAATTTTGATTTATTATAATCCTAAAAGATTATATTATAATTTATAAAAATATTACTATTAATAAACTAAAAAATTAAAAAGAAAATTAATATGGTGACATTATGATATAATAAAACCAAAATAATTTAAATAAACATTCAAATTATATAACTAAAAAAAATTCACTATTTAGAAATGTTTAAAGGTATACTATTACATTTTTTTATTTTAAATTGTAGATTTGGAACCCAAAAACTTTGAAACTGATGTTTAAATATCAAAGAGAAGATTTATAATCTAGAAAATTTGAAACAGAAACCTAGATTATAAAACAAATTAAATGAAAAAACAAACTGATTCACACAAAAATGAGAGAGGAACGAAATTGGTGGCACATAATGAAGGGGTATGGGGTGCATTTCATTTATTAGGTACCTTTTGAGATATATTTCTTGTGAAAGAACATTTCATAATAACATTCTCCCTTTTATATTGATATTTTTGGAAAATATCTTATTTTCAATGAGTATTTATGATGGATAAGAAATTCATCACAAAAAATAGCTATCATAAATATTTTCTCTCTTATCTGAAAAAAGTGATTTTGATGAAATAATTTTATCACAACTAATATACCGACATGTTATTTATGACAGACTATGCATTCTATCACAAATAATCATATAGGATAGGGATTATTCATGACATATTGGTTATTATGTCAAGAATAATACTGCATAAAGACACTTTTCCTGACTGATTATAGATTCTCATCGTAAATAACATTCTACAAAGACATTATTTTCAATGAAAATCTATATTCCTATATGAATAAATTCTTTTGATTCTATTTTTTTTTGATGAAAATAAGTTTGTTTTCGCAAAACAAAATACCTGAAGACTATTTTTTATGGAGGCTTAATTTTATAAAAAACCTATCTCGCCACTATGCGTAAAATCTAGCCAAAAATATTCACGGAATTCATCATTTCCATCACTAATAACCATCGTAAAAACATTATTTGTGACAAACTAAAATTTCCATCCCAAAAAACACTTTTTTAGCAACCATTTGGGGCAATATTCTTACCCGCCGTAAATAACCTATCACAAAAGGTCAATTTTCTTATAGTAAAAGTATTTGTTTGGAAAAACTATAGTGCTCCCACTAACCACATGTAGACACCTAGAAACTATTTGCTCCAAAGGAATAATCTATATTCACGATGTTTTCATTAATCCATAAATGGATTCTCTATAACTTTTATTCCTTATTCGCATTTTATGGTGTCCCCAACCCTTTCTGGTCACATCGTATAGACATATTCCATAAGGTTTCCTCTAAGTAAGGTGGAATTGACATACAATTAAAAATATATCCTTCCTGGAATATTTCTATGATATTTAAAATTCGAATGGATTGTAGCATGATTTCCTTTCATAACCAATCGATCCTTATTAGTACCATTCTTGTACCCCTCGTGTCTAATTTCTTTTAAATACCCACCAATGAATTTACATCAACTTGAGAAACTACAAAATTATATAACTTAATTTTAATACATGGAATCAAAATTTTAATTCATACAAACTTTTCAATCATAACTAGTCACAACTTTCTAATCCCTATAGTATTTATTATTCATAACAAATAATATATCACCCATCTAGGTGAATTTAAAACCATATTTTTGGATTTTAAAACATTCCTACATAGTATATGTCTCTATAAAAATTTCTCCCACTTAAACTTATGGACATTAGTGTTCATATACCAAATCATGTGCTTTAGGATCCTACAATTCATTGAAGTATAGCTTGGTCCCACTATCTCTAGAGATATATTCTTCCCTCATTAAAGTATAGTTGGTTTTAACCAAAATATTTTTATCTTGGGAGTGTTATTATGATATGTTTCTATAATGGATTCCCATCATATCATAACTTATGTGATATCCATTTGTTAATCTAGTTGGTAAGTGGTTAGTTGTCACATTACTATTAGCGATGTATATCTTGAAATACTATGGAAGACTATAAATATATATAATAATAAACATTTATCAACACTATATTACCATTATATAAATGGTTTAAATGAGTGAATATGTGTTCATAAAAAAATCCACCCTAAAATTTACTGATTGATGATTACTTGGTTAAGAAATTCTCTAATAAACCACTTGGAGGATCTTGTATCTTCTTATTATGTGAATTCACTTTCACTGATCATTCCCAAAATTTGTTAAAGGAATTTAACTGATTATATATATTTACCTCTATATTCCCCTTAGAATAGTTTACACAATTTATCTACACTAAATCTAGATTCTTTGGGGAATACCTTTATATCTAAAGGTTTCTTTATCTAAAATTCAATAAGTATGTTTGTTCAGTATACCTAATATTTTAACTCATGAGTGTCTAAAAACCTTTTTGGATATAAACTATAAAATTACTATTTTTTTTAATTGAGTAATATTTTTATTTCCACATATGCATATGATTATTATATTTTATATTTGTTAATCATTGTTAATGATTCAAGTATTGCTAGACTATTAAATATGAAGTACCATAATAATATTAATTTCAAATGATGTAATATCGTGTTATCTAAAAAATAATACTTAGATAAATTTATTGGTGAAAATTAATAAAAAAACTATAGTTCTATAATCTATCAATTTTTAAATATGATGTTTTGTGCTTCTCAATTCAGGAATAGGAATCACCATTTCTCCACTACTGAGATTATTCACCTTACTTCTTGTAATTGTTCAGAATTTTCTTGGTTCCTTGATTGGAATACAAGTATAAAAATTGAATATTGTATTAAATACTCAAGAATTGAAATTGAAATATCATATTCCATGATTAATATACATGAATTATATGATTATTCTTTCTTCTTTTCAATCCATTGTAGTTCCTCTTCTGGTGAATTGTTTGGCCACATTAACAAAAAATGGCCTCATGTTTACCACACTACCTCTAATTCTTTTGTATCTTAGAAAGATATTGTAAATAAACCATCGACACTCAATTTTTTATAGGATTTTCAGAATTATATTGTATTTTTTTCGTGATAATGAATGAGGATTCATGTTCCCACTAATCCTTATTTATCTGGGGAAGCATAATCAAAATATTGTCGAGGAGTTTATTTATACTATTTATCCAATAAATATAGAAACATATTTAATATTTAGGTGGTATAGATGATAATATATGATTAATGGATAATTTATTATCCTTATAGAATCCAAAGTGTAGTAAATGTTGAATTAAATTCAGTATTTTAGGGAAATATCACTTGTTAGGTACCTATCTCCCTATATCAGCTATTAATGTACATTTACATTCTCATTTATCTTTATCCTTTCATTCTCATTTTCAAGATATATGAGATTAGAGATCATGGTATATGAATACATGTATTTAAGTATCATATTCAAATCATTATTTATAGCCGATAACTTGATGCAACATACATTTGAAGTGTCATTTATATACCTCTTGTATACATCCTTCTCTATTACACTCACTATTGAGATGGTCAAATAGGTATAGGGGACTCTAGTATATAATTTAAAAAAATCGTTATGGTGTAGTATATAAATCATTTTACCACCCTTTTAAATTTATACTGGTGAGGAAATGGTATTTATCCTGAAATGATCATATTGTTACCATGGTTTCACTTTCCATTTTCTACTATAGGTAAAAGAAAATTATTATACTCTATACTGATTACCAAAAGTGTGATGTAATAAATTTTATTTATTAGTATTCCAATATTTTATCAAATCCCAATATCCCTCACCATTTTATTTATAATATACTATCATGTGGATATTCTAGTGGAATGTATCCATATTTACATTATCATAATCTATTATTTGGCCATAAAAATTAATCAAAGGTATTTAGGTAGGTGGTTCTTTCCAAATGCATTAACTTAAAAATCCTTGATTCATTGAGTGGACTCCCTAATCCTAAAATATTGAAATTTAATTTCTTTTATACCTACCTCAAAAATAGAATTTAACAGAATTTTCTCATTACGAATTTTATTAAGTTAACCCATTATCATTGATAGGACATCATGATAATTTAAAGTGCTCTCGACTTTATCCTAATCGAAACTTTACTATGGGTGCATATTTACTCAAATAATGGAAGGTGGAATATGACTTATTATTTCCTTGAGGTATTGTTATATCTAATTCAACATTATTGATTATTTTATCTATTTACATTCATGTCAACATCATGTGAATTTTTAATAATTAATTAACCATGTCTTGTTAAAATAGGTTATGCATAATCCATTTATTTCTCTTATTGATTAAAATCCAAATCTATTTACTACGCTCAATAAAATGTGACCACAGTCACATATTTGACCGTGTATAAATAGAAAAAATTAATTGAGATTATATTAATTTTTATCTTTGAACTCGTGTTAACTATTCTATGTGATCATATAATACACACATAATGATATAATTAACCAAGAAAGATAAAAATAAATAAATAAAAATATGATCATGAGATTTTTTTTTCTATTGGTTGAACCTTTGAGTGGAAAATAGATCAACTAAGACCATAAAAAAAATACCTTGATTCATTCCTAAAATATATTGTAACACCTATAAAACAACCTTGAATTATTATTGTTTGGATCCATGTGATTTCTCAACTCAAATCACATCATCGTAAACTCCTTTGATCATTACAATGTATACTCACACACAAGTGAGGGGAACTCAGGATATAGGAATTACATTTTATAACTAAAATGTGGACATGAATTCCCTTATAAATTTAAATACAGAGAAATTATTTTCATATCATCAAAACAATAAACAATTATCTCATTTTTAAAATAAAATTTAATAATTAATTTAAATAAGTGAACACGCATACATGAACTGGTCGGTCTCATCTCATGATCAATCAACATGGAATAAAAGTAAAATATTAAAAATTAAATACACAAAAATTCAACATGAGATAATTTTTAATAAATTAATTATAATTAAAATAATTTTAATTAATTATCATTACATTTCATCTCACCTGAAAAATATTCATAAATTTCAGACAATTAAAAAAAATTCCGATTTCTATTATATTTTTTCATGTTTATTTGGACCTAGAATGACCCCTAAAGAGTAAACATATTGAAACCTAGGTAATGTTAATAATAAATCATTTTAATGTTTTACTAATATTCATTATTAGATTATATGGATTCATATTCAATATAATAATTTTTAGTAATTATTAAATCGAAAAAAATAGTTTTATTCTAATTAAATTATTTTTCATAAATTATATAGATTTATTTAAAAATTAAATTAATTAAATTTATATTTTATATTTTATTAAATTAAATTAATTTTTTATCATAATATAAAAATTACCATAGGATAATTTTTTGGTATTTTTCTAAAATATTTGATTTTTGAGTGAATAGTGAAAAATACCGATTTTATAAATAGAGTGACTTTTATTTCTATCATTATGATATTAGTATGACTTAAAAATATATAAAACTTTTTTCTCAACAAAATATATATTTAATTTTTAAAATAAATCATTTAAAATTATTATGCTGAATTTGGATACTCATGCTTGACATTTTGGAAACAAAAAATATATTTTAATTTAATAAACAACTATTTTACATTCTTTGCATTTAATTGTGTGGATGAAAGGATCCATTCCGTTTTATCTTGATATATATATCAAATAAAGTTTTTTAAAAAAAATAAACCAAAAACAATTATATAAACATTACACTTTATTTTGGTGTAAAATCATTTTTATGCACAAAAAAGTTGTTTTTCTAAAAATGGTTCTTCATTGTGTTTGGAGAACTTATTTTAAAATTAATTCCAATCACTTATGGAAATATAATTTTAAAAAATGGATTACATATTTGGAATCATAATTTTCTAATTTTTTAATGATTTCAATTGAATTTTTTATCATAATGAATATTTACAAGGGTAAAATTTTGTTGTTATAGTAAAGGTTAAAAGGGTTAATGGGGTAGGTTAAACTAAGAAATAAGGATTCAAGTGTCTCTAAAATTTTTCTAAATATTATTTTATGAGATTATTAAAGACATAAATTATCTTTTTTTCAAAATTATACTAAATTATAGACACTTTCATTGAGAAATAAAATTATTTTATTTTAAAGTTCTTAATATTTACAAGGGTGGCACGCCTCTCACATATAAAAGGGAACTTTCTCTCCTTACTTATCCCAAATTTGAGCACTGTCAACCAAGATATTTAGAAATACCTTCTCAAAACTCCACACCACATCCTATAGGTCCTTATCTCGCCAAAATATCAATCCTGTAATGATTAAGATGTGATCCAAAGGAAGATATCCATGGAGGAGGTATGAGTCTTAACAGAATTCTTTCAAATTTATTTCTTCTTATACCACCTTAAAATCTATTATAATCATAATAATATAATTAAATAATCATTTTATATATACTTAAATTTTATTATATTTATATAACAACTATTTTCTACCTCCTCTCCATCCAATTATAAGTAAAAACATCACTCATGTGTACGTGCACATTACCTTTTTCATGAAGCAATATATTTTATTATTCCCCACCACTTATCTTGGATGGTAAAAGAGATTAATTTAATGAATAAAAGTAATATTTATAATATTATTATGATTCTATAAGGAAATTTTTTATCTAATTTATTCTTATTTTTGTCCATTATAAAAATTTAAATGTTTCTTGTGTATACATGAAAACCACCGCATCCATGAAACGACGTATTTAGTTTTTCATTACTAACTTAAATAGATGGTTATAAAAGTATATTAAATATTTAAAAATGATAATTATAATATTTATAAGATTATTTATATGATGTAACTATGAACCCATTGGCCACGATCAGCACACCAAATCTGTTTTTAGATCAAATGACCCAAAACCTCTGACGTGATATTAACTGGTTTAGTAATTAAATAGAATAAAATAATAAATGAAATAAAAGTAATAATGATAATGGAAAGTAAATTAAAAAGTTTATTAATCAATTGAATAATTAATAATATAATATTATTTATGAAAGTAAATGATGAATGTAGCGAGTCTGGATTTGTGGTAAGTTATTTTTCCTTAAAACCTTATTTTAAAGGTTTTAAGTTATTTTCATCCATATCCGTATACATTAAATTTTTCCAATAATGTTAATATTTATACTTAAATTATTTTTAAATTTCATTTTATACTAATTTTTACATTATTTTTAAATGTTTAAAAATTAATCTTATCAAACTTTTCCGTATATGTAATTTTTTTCAATTTCTTCACTAAGGTGAAAAAAATCATTTTTTAAGATTACAGCAAGCCCAAATTTTTTAACCACCACATATTTTATTCATTATCAAGATTAAATTACACGTTCCTATGGTTTTTTAAAGAATACCCTTTTTATTTTTATTCTCGTAGTTTTAATTTCTAAATGTTTTCGAATGAAAAACAATATTTCTCAATTTATGAGATAACTAAAATTGATTTTTCTTATTGGATGAAATTCTAATTTTATGGGTTTTATGATGGAAATGAATTTTTTTTGTATTTTATCCATGTTATGGTTCCTTTAAAAATTCTATGATGATAGGTGGGTCTAATATATCCCTCCAATGCATTAGGTAATAATATGTTCTTGAGAAGAGACATGCTGGAATTTATTGTGAAGGTTATTCCTTAAGGTTGATTATAAGGATAATGTCCCAAGATTACTATGTGGGTTTTCTAGGTGAGTTTTATTGAAAATATTTTGATCTCACAAATTAAGAAAATGAGCTTATTTTTAAAGGAAATTTAAAGACATTTTAAATGTGAAATTTTTTTTATCAAGGAAAGGTTTTCAAGAGTTCTCATATTTTCTCAATAAATTACCATGGTTATGATTTTTCCTTTATGTTTTCTATAAAAATTTCTATGAAACAAATTTACGTAATAAGGTTGATTACATGATTATGTAATTTATTATTTCATTTCAATGTTTATTTTATGAAAATTAAAAATCCCTTATAGATTTTAATGTTTTTTAAATGGACTAACAAGTTTCTTTCATTTTTATATCCCTTACTGAGCTTTGTTTTACTCATCACATGATTTCAAATGTTTTTTACAGGGCCTAAGGATGTGTATGAATTTTAACAAGTTAAAATTTATCATGCCTTAAATGAATAAAAAAATTCATAAATGAAATAGGAATGAAAACATAAGGACCTATTTTTGTGAAAAAATGTATAGTTTTTGGGAATGTTCACTTTATTATGTTATAATTTTCCTAATTATCTTAAACATTAAACCTAAAATATCTCAAAAATTTAATTAAGTTCATCCCTTGTAATAAATAATTAAATTATGGGTTTATTATTCAATTAGGTGTTATAAAATTGGAATATAGTGGGCCTGTTTGGGCCAAACAGGTCAAGTCTAGTCTTACCCAGCCGAACCCGGGTCAACCGACGTAGCTGGGTGTCATGTCACATATAAGGTGCATAGTTGTGTTGGATTGTGCCACCATTTGTAGCACTAATTACTTTTATAAAAAAATTATAATAAAATATCATAGTAGTCTCTAATTTAGGAACTTTCATTCTTATCCAACCCCCAATCAATGGGAATGAAATTTTAATGTAGGTGTCTTATGGAACTTGCCATTCAATATTTTAAAAAAAATATTTGTCTTCATCTTATGACTTTTATGATGCCTATGAACCTCACCCTTCCGGTGATGTTCTCTAGTGACACCCACCATCCATTTCCACCACACTGCGTGTTGATGACCACTACCCTCATTCCAGTTGACACATACACACTCGCGTAATATATTAATTTATTTTTGATAAAAATTAATGAACCCATTTGATATTTGAACATATGTTTCTTGGCCATTAAAACTCAAATTGATAAATCACTAATGTATTTGGGATCATATCAAATCCCTCTATCCAAATTATGTAAATTTTAATTGAAATTTTAACTTAAATAATTGTACAATCACTCTTATATTATTGAAGGAACCAGGTATGTACCAAAAGAAATAAATTAGGTCAGTTTAATTTTTTAACATGAAATATATTATAAAATATTTGAATCTATATAGTTATTCCCGATTCATTCCAAGGATCTTGTTTAATTTAATTTAATTTCAAAAATGAAAAATAAATGGTACCTCAATGGAATAGTTCAATCTCCAGGATATCATCCCATATCTCTATTTTCATAGCTCAAAGTCACCAGACTAGATTCCCTCTAGATCATCCAAACATGTAATAAATCTCCATTAATGTTATTATTTGATTATGGGGTGGTAGTGGGTAAGATCAAAGGAATAATGATGCTTTTATGATTGTAATATTATTACACGATCAATCTCCAAACTTGGGTTAACCTATCCTTGATATTTATTTCTCTAGAAACATGAGAGGAGGGAGGAGAGGATATAAAAACTCTAAATTCATGAAAATTACCTCTAATAATATTAATTACAATATTGAGTTTAAATATTTAATTTTATATTTCCAAAATTTCATTTAATCTATTGGATAATTTAAACCCCTCAAACCAACCCAAAACGACATGAATAACTAAGTAAAAGGCTCGTATATGTCACAAATATTTCATCACTCACTAGTATCATAATAAAAGTCCACATGAATAACCATGAGACATTAAATTGGTTTGTTCCTCCTATAATAATTTAATAAACTATTGTACCCTAAATGAATTTTGGAGTGGATTTGTTGACAAATTTATTTGTTGAAAATATGTGTGGTATTGACAAAGTTCAACAATTTTTTTACTAATTCTTAGAGAATTATTATAAATCCATTAAATCCATAATTTTTAATTTTATCTTAGATAATTTTTAGGGATTAATTCATTCCATAATATTGAATTTGAAGTAGTTCATGGGATGTGTAACAACAATTCATGAAGGTTAGAATTGCATAATGGTATCTTACCCATGTGTAAAAGAAACCATGTCTATGAATAAAGGTAACTAGGGGAGAATATAGAGTTATTTAATGGTATAAAACCCATATGAATTGGTAAAAAGGTTCATGTGTAAAGGTATATCCTCATGCAAGAAGCTCTTGTAAGGGTAATGGATATGCAGTGTAAGTGTACTCGATGCACTGTGTAAGTGTACCAGGTTGAGTAATGGTACCAGTGATGTCGCATAAGGGTGGCACGTGGATAAAATAAATCTATATACACTCATTTAAGGGTAAATTGAATCTCATTTAAAGGTAATATATAAGTTCTGAAAGTCATGTAATGGTAAGCATCTCATTTAAGGGTAGTTGTGTAAAGGTACTCACATGCTCGCGTAAGGGTAAAATCCCATGAAGCCTTACATGAAGTTCACTACATAAGGGTATCCATGCTATGTAAGGGTTTCTTCATGCATGTTACACTTTAGGGATAATCGTCTCTCCTTAGTCCCATGGAAATCAATATTCCCATGCCAAAACATTCACCCTAAGTCATTGAAGGTACACATTTACCATAAGAAAAGAATTTAGGGATCTAGTGGGATACACCATACTATAGGATATTACACTATAGAAAATAAAAATAGATGGCATAGAGGGATATTTCATGAAAAGTGCTTGTGAAGTTGAGATATAGAGAGTTCACACATGTCATGTTGACACACATTTCACTATAGAGATTATTGGCTACACCATAGTGTCCATGCTTTAGTCCATGATAAATTTTTGGATAAAATTAACTATCCATAAATACATGAAAATAAGTGGTTATTATCAAATAAAGGGTCAACCACATGTGACGGAAGTTTTTATGATCATCATTCTAAGAAAATATAGTTTTTTATATTTTATTTAAATACATGATGGCATATGAAGATATTTGTAGGGGAAGATATCATGGGAATTCATATCCTTCCTAGATGCATATGATAATATCCATTATATGACCTTATATACATGGAGAATTAAAGATACATTTAGGAATATTAAAATCACTATGTTTAACATTCAGTTTTCCATATTTTATGGAAATATATTCTAAGAATATGGATACATTTTTAGGAAGTTAAAACACTTGTGATAATGGAATTATAAAATGAGAAGATCTAAATCAAATGAAATATATCTGGTAAAACAAACAATAGAAGGGGAGACTCTGAACCATTTGACATATCTATTGAAGAATAAGTAGAAGATAATTCCATTGAAATATTTGAATTATAGAAGAAGAATATTTATTGCACCATAATAAAGTGGAGTGAAAGTTAAAGAGTTTTTTCATCCATCAAAGTAAATCTATTCTAATGTTATTCTGGAATGGAGTCCCAAAATTATTCTAGAAAGAAGTGGAATATATTATTTTTTGAATATCTGTATTCATTGAATATGATAAAGAGATTTAGTTCCAGTGAGGGGTTAGAATTATTGAAGATCTATCAACCATTAAAAACTTTTCCAACAAGAGTATGTGATTTTTGTTCCAATGTTTATGTGAAGAGTTATTTCAAACTAGTTCTGTAAAGTGAATAATAGGTTTTACATCAAGGTAATTTTATATATTGTGAAGGAGAAACAGGAATTACTTCAGTAGAGTATATACATTTTTTAAAGTTTCATTCAGTATTGCTGATAAATGGACCTATATTCCCATAAACTATGTGTGTATTCTTCCTAGAGTAGTGACCAAAGGAGTAAGAAGAAGTTTATCCCTTCCATTGATAATGATCTAAAGAAGGAATGTTTAAAGGTGTGACCTTTTATAAGTAGTGAGTTTTCCTTAAATATTTAAGGTAGAGAGACTAGTTATTGGGGTGACCTAACCAGAACCTATGTAACAAGTTATATTCATATTGATTTTGGTGCATAGAATAATGTCAAGGCATGCTCTTTGGATGTATCCCAGTGAGGGTGAACCAAGTAAATTCTGAAGTCCATATTTACTTTTTGTATGCTCACCAAAAAATGGGATGCAACCCTAAACATATCTAGTTAAATAGAATAACAAAGTGAACCACAAGGTTAGGAGGTTAAGATCCATAAAAGTAAGGTGAGAAAATAAAACGAGAAAGAGTTTTAATTGATAAGGATTTTCATACACTGATTCACTTCCCCCCTTAGGTAAATCTCAATCAAATTCCCTTATTTATTCATAACAATTGGTAACAAATTCATGGGTCCAATTTTGGATTTTTTATTACTCTGAATTAATCTGAAGTTATATTGAAGATGAAATCCAAAGTTAAGGATCATTTATTTGATAGAAAAAATTTTAAATCTTGTAAAAATGAGTTTATTTAATACATAGAAGTTTATCTTGGAGTTTCTTGAGAATTTATAGAAGATATAATTTTAATTTTGAGTAGACATGAAGTTATCTTTGATACATATAAAAGAAAAACTAACATTGATGCATCAGTTAAAGTGGCCTTAATGTATTTTATCACGGAAGACTTACACACACAGGTGAATCATTATAAGTTCTCAAAATTCTTGTGGATGCAATTATAATATTTTTTTTTGTAAAAGAAGAAAGTAAAATTTAGAGGTTCCTTATGAAAAAATCCAAGAAGTAAATCAAGAATAATTCATCCCAAAGGTTAAGTTCTTCATATAAGGTAAAATCTAAATCTATTAATTTTGATTCTAACCCTCATGTGGAAAATGGTGTGAAATTTTAGACTCTCTCTTGTATATGAGGAGGATATGGTATTTTGGAGATGAAATGGAAATAACATCAAGTTTTTATTATAAGGAATTATCATTCATACATAAATTAAAGAAATTAAGAATTATGCATGAAGTAAAAGACTAATAGGAGAATAAGTGGCCTCAAATTTCAGCATTCAAAAATGGAAATAAATATGAATGAATAAATTGATACACTTAAAGAGATTTCCTAATAGATAAAAATAAAAATTTCCATAGAGAAGGAATTAAAGGAAATTTTTCTTTAATTAATAACACAATCTAAAAAAGGAGATGGTTTTTAAGTGATGTCATCTCATAGTTAATGAATTTTTATACATATCCAAAAGAAAAAAAATAAAAAGATAAGATACCTTGAAAAGATGATTAATAAATAAAGAGAAAACGTGAAGATCTATCCAAGATATTTCTCTGCCTATGAAACAAAAAAGATAAGTTTAGTTATAAAATTTAGAAGTAAATAGTTTATCCTTGAAAACTATGGAAGTATGGTCCCATAAATGAATGAGGCATCAATGTTACCCTATTGTAGAATATTTGGTCACATCATGGAGAGATTATTTGAAGCCAACATGAACATATATTTTATAAGAACTTTTGAAATACCTTTGTCTCATTCAAATTGAGACCAAATGAGTTATTATTCATTTAGTAAATATTTAATTTATTCTAACCATGATCACATGAAAAGGTATTGAAAATGGAGAAATTCATGGAAGGGTAAATAATCCATATAGAGGAATTCCAATATTATGACTTATAAAGAGATTTCATAACTTGTAAAAAACCCCATTAGGCTAAAAAATAATTTTAAAGTTTTGGTGGATGAGAAAGAGATACAATAAAGGTTTTATAAAATAATAAATTATGATCACTCAAAATAACTCTATTAGAGGAAAATAAGACATATCTAGAAGTAAAAAAACAATAGGTTCTTTCAACATTGAATAAAGTGTAAGAGAATACGAAATTGACACCCCTAATAAATATGTATTACAAGATTGTATGTTTTTCTATCAAGGAATAGTTTTTAAAAAGTAGTATTAAAAACCACTAAGAGGAAAAATATTAATTTGAAATTGAAAATAAAGTCGAGGGTGAGATCCACTAGTGATAAAACCAAAGAAGAAACTTGTTCAAGTGTGATCTATTCAACAAAATATGGAAACACCAAGTTAAGAAAAGATGAAAATGTTAAAATCCATGAAAAGAACTATGTAAGTGGTAGCATACAAGGAAGATCCATTGGAAAAAGGTTTATTTATCCATCAAAACGTGATAATGAATAACATAAAGAGATAATTTCATTACATTCATGAAATATAAAAAAGGAAAAAAGAAAGGTGGATGGTGATGGATTGGTTCATAAAAACTAGACTTATTCCTCAACTTGAGGAACTTCGAGGTACCCCTATCCTCGTATTCTTTATTATGTATAATTTTTTATGAATAATTTCATAATTAAGAGGGAGATTCGATCCATGGGGTGATTTTTCTTGTAAATCACATGAGTGATTGTACTAGAGAAGAAAAAATGGATGGATCTTAATGGTAATATGGTCAAGAAAAAATATTCATTAAAATAGTGATTTCATTTCTATTACAAAGCTTAATTGTTTTTTACTTATATCAATTGGTATCAATATTGAAGATTAATTCTTGTGGATAATTTCCATGCTGAAAATACATGCAAAGAAGTCCTAGTTGGTATTGAACAAAGTTAGTATCAGGTTGTATATTTGAATCTAGCCTCAAATAGGAAGAAGATGATTGGGAAATACAATCATCCATTAAAATGAATTTTATATTCATATATATGTTCTTATAACATGTGTATATCCAAAATCTATTGAGTTGGAAGAAGATTTCCAACAAGTCGTACCCCCATTTTTTATACCATCAAGTGATATAAAAAATGGTTTCAAGAGACATGGTCTCAGGGGGAGTTGTGATGAACATAAAAGGCTATTCATCCTTATTAGAATTTTTTGAATCATATAATGAGATTAAAGTCATAAAGTTAAAATAATATCATTTTCTCGAATTAAATTTCCCCTGAAACAAGTGGTGTAAAATGTGTTTCAAGTGTTATAAATTACTAAATTATATGGTATGTTTCTCATAACCAAGTACTTTAATGTTTTGTACTAATGGATTGGTGTGAAGTGATAGAAATCAATAATTGTGTTTGAGGAAATTTGAAAAGACACATTTGTTTTGTGTACTTCCTAATATTCCGGGGTGACATGGAAAACTTTATTATTGTATATAAAAACTCATATTTCCTACCGTGATATCTATATTAGTAGGCTGAAATGATTTATTAACATCTCTAGTGCTAAGTGGTAAATTCACTCAGTGAATCTCTTGTGAAATTGTTGCAAGAAAAGATGTTTTCCTACAAAACATATACTTTTAAAGGATTTGGATAATCAACATATGGAATATTCTAAAGAATGTAGTTTGTTTTGAAATAAGGGGAGAAAAGTTCCCTGGTAGAAGAAGAAATCTTGATATGACGAATATATCATTAAAAGGGAGAATATACTTACAAGAGTTCATTGAATAAGGGGGAGAAAAAAGTATGATGTGTATTGAAATTAGGGGAAATATTTTTTGCATCAATGGATATTTTCCTACGCGATTCATAATTCCAAGGGGAGAATAAGCACATGGACTATACCCTTGTATTTTATTGAAAACAAGGGGGAGAAATGAAAAAGTAGGGTCACTTAGTTTCAAGGTGATATTGTCAAATAAATCCAAGGGTGAGATTATTTAACCCCAAATGAAGTTTGGAGTGGATTTTTTGAAAAGTGGATTTGTTGATAATATCTATGGTATTGATAAATCTAAAAATATTTTTTGGTGATTTTTATATAATTTTTATGGATTAATTTAATCTATAATATTGAAGTTAATCTTGGATAATTGTTATGGACTCTTTTAATCCATAATATTAAAGTTGATGTAGTTCATGGGATATTTTATGAAAGTTGGAGGTTCGTAAAATATAATCTGAAAGAATTTTGGTGGAATAATAGAATTATATATGTTAGAGGATCTCTATATAAACGTAATGAAATACTTTCATAAGTGTATCTTTCCTAATGAATAAAAGTAAGTCTTTTTGGATAGAGTTGCATAAGGGTATCTTGCACATGCATAAAGGTAACCTGGGGAGAATATGGAGTTGCATAAGGGTATAAACCCCATGAATAAAATTATCCAAATCCATTCATAAAGGTAAACCCTCATCCAAGTAGTTTGAGTAAGGGTACAGGATGTGCTGTGTAAGGGTACTAGATGGAAATGTAAGGGTACCAGGCTGCATAATGAGACCAATGAGGGCTACATAGGGGTAACAACAAGGTTGTGTATGGGTAGAATGTGGCTCGCGTAAGGGTAAAAGTGCTCATGAAAGGGTACTTGGTAGATCACAAAAAGTTATACAAAAAGTGAAATGTCTCATGTAAGGTTAATCATCTCACGTAAGGGTGGATGGGTAAAGGTACACATAGGATCTCATAAGGGTAAAATACCATGAAACATTGGGTAAGGGTAGCTGTGTAAGGGTATACAAGAAATGTAAGGGTTCCTTCATACAATTTTCACCGTAGAGATAACCACCACCCTATTGTCCCATGGAAATAGATATTCACATGCTGTAGTATTCTTCTTATGTTGTGTAAGGTTCGAATTTAATAAAAGAAAAGAATTCAATTATCTAGTGTGCTATGTATTAGTATAGGATATCACACCCCATAAAACCAAAATATGGAATATATGAAAATTCAACAACACTTTTCTTATGAAATTGAGATATATATATAGTTTTTACACACTGTAAATACATGAATTGCACAATGGAGAGTATTGGTTATGTCATAGTGTGCATGTATAATTATATGAGACATTTTTAAGAGATTATTTATTATCCATATATTTGTAAACATAAGAGGTTATTATTAAATTAAGGGTAAACTGTATAATCTGGATGTTTTTATAATCATTGTTCTGAGAAAATATGGTTTTCCATATTTTATAGAAATGCATGCTAGTAGATGGAGATATAATCTGGGGTAGTTTTTATAGGCATTCATATCTTTCTATTATACATTTGATAATATCCATGATATTAACTTAGATATATGGAGAATTTAAGAGACATTTATGGTACATAAATCACAGTGGTGAACATTCAGTTTTCTATATATTATCTACATACATTCTGAGAAAATGGACACATTCTCAGGAAGTTACAACACATGTGATAATGTATGTATAATAGGAGAAGATAATAATCATATGACAACATCTCTCATAAGAATAAAATAATAAGTCTAGAATATGAACTATTATAGATATTTGTAGAAGAAGAGATGGAAAATTCCATTAAAATATGTTAATTATAGAAGAAGAAATTTTTTTACGACACAATAAAGAGGATTTAAAAGGAATGAGTCAATGTTTTCAGAAAAGTGAAGCCATTTCTATATTATTCTTGAAGGGAGTTCTATAATTATTCTGTAATATAGTGGAATGTATGATTCTTGAAAGATCTATATTCCTTGAAGAGGATAAATTGGTTGTGTTCTAGTGAGGGGTTGTAAGTCTTGAACATCTAGAAACCATTGAATACTTTTATATCAGTATTATATGATTGATGTTCCAACAACAAGGATAAGAGTTATTTCATACTGATACTAGAAAGTGTAGAACAAGTGTTGCATCAAGGTGTTTTCATGGACTGTGAAGGTGAAATAAAAATCAATTCAGTAGAGTATCTATCTTTTTTGAAGATGAATTATACTAATGAAGGGACCTATATATCTATAAATATGAGTGGATTCTTCCTAGATTAGTGAGAAAAGGAGGCAGAAAAATGGGATCCTTTCCACTAACAGTGATCCAAATAAGGAATGTTTGAGGGAGGGACCCTAGGGAAGCATTGAGTTATCCCTAACCCTATAAGGTTGTGAGCCTTGGCATAGGAGTGACCAAGCCTGAATCTATACAAGCGGTGAGATTCATAGTGATTTTAGTGGATAGTACAATGTTGATCCATACTCCTTGGATATAGCCCAATGAAATTGAAACAAGTAAATTCTTTTATCTATATTAATTTTATACATTCACACCAAAATAGATCAATCAACTCCAAGAATATACAGTTAAAGAGAATATCAAAGTGACCCTCAAGGATGAGAATTAAAGATACATAAAGGTAAGGTGAGAGAATCCAAGGATAAATATTTTATTTTCTCAAGATTTTCATACTCTAATTTATCATCACTCTCAAGGTAATATTAATCTATATCCCTTATTAATTCCAAACACAAACCCTAAACATAAAACATTTATTCAAAAATAAAACATTCCAGTATTTAGTTTTATAATTACTTAACTAGTGAATACCATGAGAACTAAATTCAATTATGATTTTACTAAAATAAAATAATCTAATTGAATTAATTTACTTATGATCATTCACTTGTATTTCTATTAGCCCATAAAAGTGGTACCCATCATATTTGGAACTCCAATTCATCAAAATTAGTGGAACCTATGAATACACTTTGTGTGTGGCCCTCTAGGACCCCATCTCAATAGTTGTGAGTACAAATCAAAAACCAAGAGAGGTATATAAGAATAATTCATGTCCCATAAATAGATAATGGAAATTCATAGATTTTATTAACTCCTAAAAATTCTTATTGTATAATATAATCCCTTTGTCTTGATATATCATCAACCTAGTTGTATCACTTGGGTGATTAGCCTATATGTTTGATATAACTTTATATGACTTTTTGAAATAAATATGTTGACAATACACCATGGCCATGGATTTACCAGGCAATTCCATTCCATTGAAAGGGAAAAAGATATCAAATTCAATTAACTTGTAAGGGATAAATTCTTTCTTGAATTATTCATTATTTCTATCTGAATCATGATGCAACCAAAGTATTCTACCTCTCCACAAGCAAATTCCATCATAATTTTTTCCAATACTTCAAATTAAGAATATCATGATATGAATTAATAATAATATCAATTTTGAAGACCAATACACATGTTCACAATTAGGAATATCCAATAAAACATAAAATATGTGGAATTCCTACAGGTGGGTCAGTTTTATAACCTTTTAAAAATGATATTCCAAAGGGTGAAATTCATGAGATTAAGACTTAATGTATTATGAACCTCCTACCCCTAATAGACTGTATCATTTTTTCTAAGTCATGTGATTTATCAAACTTATATTTAAGAATATCATCATAGAATTTTGAGGATACCATCATAGCGGTGAACATCTTAGACAATTAAAAAAATATATACCCTAAGGAAATTATCACATTAAATTTCACACCAATGAATAATAATCATGTGATAACATATTTATATATTCTATACTTTTAATATACTAATAATCGAAAGTAAAAAAGTTAGTTGGTTTTAAGGCACAATCTTTTATAGATAGTAGACCTTTAAATGTAATTATTGTGGAGATTTTCATCATGTAAACCAATATAAGCACTGATAAATAATAATTGTTACTATATAAAATAGTTTTGATTGAGTTTTGTTAAATATAGATAAAAAAATAGATTGAGGAATTTATATTTAGAAATAAAAACTAGTCAAATATGTGAGAAATCATCAAAAAGGTCTTATAAGACAAAGATGTTATGATAAGATGAAGAAAAAAAATTAATGGTGTTTGATTTTGACTTTGAGTTATTGATAAATCCTCAAAAGGATCATGTTATTCTATGTAAGGATAATTCGTGAGAAGGATTTCAAAGTAAAACAATTAAAGGAATAAAATCACCCTGCAGAAGAGAGGATAAATCTGAGACTATTTAAGAATGATTGGAGTATATGTAAGGATCAATTAAGAGTCAATAAGTTTAATTTATATGTTCATAAGTATCATTATTTCAATTTATAAGGATGATTCAGGTCTTCATAAGAATCATCTTCTAGCTTAATAAGGATGGATTATTTTGTACTGATGATCCACAACTATGAAATTTTATTTTTAGTAGTATAAGGATGATTATATAATTTTTATGAGGATTATTCTAGAAACATTAAAAAATATCATTAACTATAAGGATCCATATTTTTAAGGATCATTTCTTTGTAAGGATGTAGTCCTTTATAGAATTTTTTAGTTCTATGGAATGGGTTATTCTAATGAAATGGGAATAAAATTATACAATGATACACCTATATTTAAGGAAATAAAATCAAATATTATTCTAAATATATTTATGATAAAACATGATAATGTTTTGAGAATAATTCCATGATTTATGAAATCATTCCATATTTCAAATTCATATAGTCATGCACATGTGGATGAATAATTAGAAGAATTTAATTACTGTGGATTTTACGGAGAAGAAGTTGTGATATTTTATATCACATGAAGAATAAATTATCATAATATTATTTATGAATTAAAATATAATATCACATACCTTAAATAAACCATAATTATGATTTTAATATAAATTATTGAACTTTCATAAATTCATATGATATTTTAGGTTTAGAGTTTTATGGAATTAGGAAAATCATAATATAAAATTGCAAACTTCCACACAGTTTTTAATTATTTTAAAAAATATGTTATATTGTTTAAAATTATTTTTCATTATTGAAAATTTTTTCTTATTCAAGATTAGTAGTTAATATTTAATGATTAGCCTTTTTATAGTTTCTATATATCCTTAATCCCTATGAAAAACATTTGAAAATATATTATGTTCTCAAAAATCATAGTAAGGTATATAAAAATAAATGAAACCCATTAGCCCATTGAAAAACATGAAAATCCATAAGGAATTTTTTCCTTTTATATAATAAAATTTTAACTCAAATAATCATTTACTTACTCATGAAATAAAAAAAATGTCTTAAATTTTTTCAATTTTTTTTGTAAGAAATCATAAAGTAAAAAAACCATAATCATGAATGTTACTTATGGAAACAAGATAACTCATGAAAATATTTTCATTGAAAAATAATCCATTCCACTTTAAAAGGTTATAAACATTACTTTAATCATAAGACCATTTTCTTAACTCATGAAATGAAAATATTTCCATTAAAAAGAATATAAATCCTAAATAACTCTATAGTAATCTTGGGATATTAGGATCTTATCACCCTTACAGTCACCCATAGAATGGGATAACCTACTCTGTTAATTCCAATATATCTCTTCTAGAGAACATTTCATTATTAAATTCATTATAAGAAAATAGTATAACATCCCATTATCATATATAATTTATAAGAACCATGACATGAATAAAAATCATAAAGTCTTTAACTTTCATCATAAAACTCATAGAAACATTTATTCGAACCCACAATCTGGAGTATATATAGTTATACCATAAAAATAGACTAAAATATCATTTTATTTGTTAATTATTTAAAAAGAAAAATTTATTGAAAAATGGTAATTATATTTAATTTATAAAACAATGAAACAACTAAAAGATAGCTTCATTATAAATAAAATAATTTATGACAGGAAAAAGAGGTCATGCAGTAAATGTTAAAAAGCATTCTTTTTATAACTTTATAAAGAAAGTAAAAAATGACCCATATGGAAAATGATAAAAATATTCCTTTTTAAAACCTTATTAAATAAAGTCAAATATAATTCAAAATGAACATAAATAATCACTGGATTATATATAATAGCATTATTGAATCCACAGAGAGAATATGGATATTAAAGAGAAATAAAAATACATTACCTCAAGTCTCAACTCGACACGTACGCCATTTACTTTCCTAAATAGAAAACTTATATTAATTATTTACTTTCTTCGGAATATTTTTTATATTTATTCCATTATTATTATTACTTTTATTAAATATGTTATAATACCATATTTAACTACTCAATTGTTTAGGTTTATGTCGGTCGTTCAATCTGAAACATTTTTGGTGTGTTTCTAAAGGTATGTGAAGTCATAAAATGTTTCCATCATCTTTATAGAATTTTAATCATGTCATAAATATCATATTTATACATTAAATACACTTTTATTATGTGAAATCCTAGTTAAGGTATTATATTTTTTAAATGTTTAATATGTTATACTTTCGGTTCTTGGATTTTGGGAGGCAAACCATGGGTTTTATAAAGGACTTAGATTGGGAACTAGCTAAGAGTGGGTTCACACCATGAATTTTATACTCAAAAAAATAATTTATTTTGGGAATAATCCATGAAGATGGTATAGGAAATGAAAAACTTTTATTATGTGAAATTGTTATTCACATTCTGAACTTGCCCTTTGGATTTTTAAATAAGGGTGATGTGTTTTTTAACATACAGGATATATCAAGAATTAATGCTGTGAATTTTTAATTAATATAATTAAAATATTATATCTAATATATTTATATGTGTTCATCACCCAATGCATCTATCAATCACTTTCCTCCTCTCGTCACTGAACTCTAAGGCTACACCAGGTGATTATGGGTGGATCCAACCCTTCCTAGATTCTTCTATTGGTGTTATGTTCTTTGGGTTGGTTGTTTAATCATATTTTGTTAAGTTTGATAATTCACTATTCCATTATTTATCAATATCTTGGTTTTGAAGTGATTTTTGGATACATCATTAGATTCAATTGATCATGATGTGATCTCACTTGATCTTTTAAATATTCCTCTTTGCAATGGTCTTATAGAGGTTGATTCATGTGTTTTTTGTGGTGTGGTACATGATATTCCTGATGTATGTTTTGATATAACTTCTCTACTAACCCATTGAATTATATAATTTGATTCTAATATGTGAAAATCAAATTTTGGACCTCTTTTTGTTCATCTTTCTTCCTCTCCCATTTTCGGTGTGTATGGATCCCATTATTGGTGGTTTTTGACCTTTGTTTGAGGTAGGTGGTTCAATATATATCCTATATAGAATGAAACATGAGTTATCTTGATTTATTTAATATTTTTCTAAATTAATTTATATGAGTCTTGAATTATTGATGTTTATATATAATTGGGCTTGTAAGAAAATATAGTCTCCCCTCATTTTTTTGAAAGAAATTTTATTTGGAAAGAATTGTGAAATGGGTTTTCAAATCATGTTTTTATAAATAAAGTGGCTGTTTATAATTTTTTTGAAATGTGAAATATTTTTGAAATTGATTTGTTATATACCATGCATAGGAGCCTTGGGTACTTAGGTGGTTGTTGTAGCGTTGGGCCTTTTCCATTTATATTGTAAGGGGTTAACTTCCTAAGGTTATCCTTTATTCTGAGATCATAGATGCTTTGTATCTTGGACTTGATTAACATTTTAGGGGGTTCAACTTCTGGGGTGTTTCTCTGTTCCCTATACTTTGATGCATGAGTTTTAGGTACTTGAGTGAACTAGTTATTCATTCATTATTCAATACTTGGGGTGTATTTCTTTGTGTGCTTTCTTTCTAATTGGTTTTACATGATATTCTACATTCTTTGATAAATGAAATGGTTTATTGAAATTATGCTTTAAAACTATTTTACTTAGATTTGTTTTATCAATTATAGAGAATGGGGAAACTATCTTCTAGGATTTTTAAATAAAATAGTATAGCTTCTTACCTTGCATTGTTTTATTTGGTATGAGAATATTTGGATTATTATGTAGATACTTGATATGGAACACCTTGGTGGGATCTTATTGATCCTATTAAGATCACACCATATACACTCTATTAGGGGTGTGTATACCTTTTTTTATTTGATGCAGGAAAGGGAAAGGCGATGTATTGAGGCGGTGACATTTCTATTAGATGGGTATGAGTAGCAGGTGGTGAGATAGTGCGACATTACCCAAATATCACATGAATCATTTTTTGATAGTTTTGGGTTTCCTTTTTTCTTTTTCTGGACATATCCTTTGGTTTTTTTCATCTACATTTATGTTATATCGCTTCTATTATCAATCATTTATTATGATATATTTATATATGGTTAAATATATGTGTGTGTGTGTGTTTCATGTACCTTTATTAAGTTTGGGTGAAATAATTCCCTCTTATTGTTCTTTGATTATCAGGTGTTAATCACCAGCCTATGTGGATCAAGGAAGCCCTTTTTGTCTTGTTGTAGTCTATTTTAGAGCCTACGTGGATGGTTTTTCCAAACTACATCATCAAAATTTGGTATAAACCCATTATTATACTCATTATTCGTAATTTGGTAGACATGAGATAGGATTTTTGGGAATTTTAAGGTAGGTTGTGGTGAGTTTCAATCCAACTCTAGTCTAACGATCCTTAAGTCACCATGGGATGTTTGTATGTGTGTCTCATTTATTGGGTTTTGAACTTGATATCAGTATTTGGTTAGGTTATTCTAGTTTAAAATGATATTGTTTCATTGTATGGTCATTTTTTCTACTTTTGGTATATAGAAATATGCCTATAATATGTTTTCTACAGGTTACATAGGAGGGTACAGTGGGAGATTCGCCTCCTAGGAATCCTTCTTAGATTAGAATCTTTTATTGGATATCATGTGATCAGTTTGTGTCATGGACCAGAATGTACCATGGTTCCATAACCAAACTGTTGAGGTACTATAAATATCTAGGGAGAAATATATTGAGCTCTATATTTCCTACATGAGATGCTCTCATCCTTTAAGAGTATTAATGAACCCCAAAAGGTGGAATAATTTCTATAAAATATTGATCAAGTCTTCAACTTCTTATATATACTTGAGTTTATAAAATTTAAATGAAAAATGTTCAATACCAAGGGTCCTAGAAAGAGGTGGTGGGATTCCATGGTATAGGAAAAATAAAACCTAGTCTTGGATTTGAAGGGTTTCTAGGACCTCTTCCTTCATAATTTTTTTTCCATAGTCTATGATAATAGTGAAGTCCTTAGATTTTCTCCATTTATAGTAGGGAGAGATCTTGGTGTCGGATTATCACTACCATTTTTTGGAGATGGTTTTTTTCTTTAGTGGTGGTGATGAATAACCTACTAAAATCTCTAACATAACTACAGGGATTACAACCAGACATCCAATCAAAAGTAAACATGCTGACACTTTACACCTTTTCTAAGATGATAGATAAGACTATGGTGGTAGAAAAGGATATAGTAGAAAAACATAGCTACTTTTACATTTATAATCTACCCATTAGCACACAGGGAATGAAGAGGAAGGTGAATAATAATTTCAAGGGTGGGGGATGTGGTTCTTAATAGTGATACCCCTCTACACCATCAGTAGTTGCCAGGAGTGTGCCCCTAACTTTATATTACTGTGGCAAGTTAAGGCACACCTGACATTATTTCCCCACACCCATGAAGATTTGTACTATTTTTAACTGTTGTGTCAATATATAGATGTTCCACCAGGATTTATCTATGCCCTATTATGTTCATTCATCTTCAACTCCAAAGGACACTAAAATACAATTAGATACTTCATAGTCATTAGGGATATATCCACAAGCCTCAGGAGTGATGCATTATCATTAAAGGTATGAGTTTCTAGTGGAGGTTGATACAGGACCAGCTATCGGGAGATGTACCATATTTATTGCATCTTATATAGAAACTACTTTATTTGTAACTAGTGCCTCAGACTCATTTATATATGCCCATTTTTCAATTTTTGAAACTTACAATGGAGATCATTCCCTTTATTATGGATCTAGGGACAACTATTAGAAAGAGGAAGGGGTAGAGATTTTATTGTCCTATGAATTCTCCATCGATTGTTGGTGTAGAGTTATTATAGTATTTCCTATTTCTTGATATGGATATATTTTATGTTATCATCAAGAAGTAGAAGATAGTTTCTCATATTGATGAGATTTATTATTATCATTAGTGTGTCTCATTATTTGTCTCTAATGGGGTCTCTTGTGTATTTTAGAGATATTGGGACCCAAGGAACTGTCATGAAAGACCTTTATTCCCATATCTAAAAAGTTTTTTGTATGTTGTTATGGTTGAGATTAATGTTGTTTCCCCTCATATTGATCTTCACTTAGTTTTTTGTTACTTCCCTAACATGTTCCCAGATGACTTTTTCAATCTTCCTCTAGAGATATAAGTAGAGTTCACAATTGATCTGGTTCCTAGTATTATACTAATATATTTACTCTCTTATCATAGAGAATCTACTCAAATGAAATACCAAAAGGTTTAGTTGAAATATTTTCTTGAGAAAGGCTTTCTTTATCTTAGTGTTTCATCACGGGTAGATCCTATATTATTTTACAAAAAGTTTGATGGTTATATGAATATATTTATAGATTATAGAAATCTAAATCATGTGATTATTAAGAATAAGTGCACTTTTCCCCATGTGGATGACATGTTTTATCAGTTAAAGGGGGTGAAGTGGTTTTTGAAAATCGATCATTGGTCAGGATATCCTTATATTAGGGATTGGGAGTCTGGTATCTCCAAGACTAATTTTAGAAGTATGTATGTAAATTATAAATATCTTGTAATGTCTTTTGGTCTAACTAACACTCCTATATATTTTATAGATTTGATGAATTGGATATTCCATTAATATCTCGACACCTTTTTCATAGTCTTTGTGGATGATATCCTAGTTTATTTGAGATCTTGGAATGATCATGAGCACTATCTAAATTTGGTTTTCTAAATATTATAAAGCTACCAACTATATGTTAATCTATAAAAATTCAATTTTTGGATCCAAGAAGTGAAATTCATGGGATACATGATTTCAAAACATGGTTTCTTAGTCGATCATTAAAAGGCGAAGGCATTCTTGTCATGGGGGGATCTATAGATAATCTTCAATATATAGAGCTTACTAGGTCTAACTAGATATTATTGGTGTTTTTTCAAGGATTTATCAATGGTAGTATCACCTTTTACCTATATTAACTATAAATTGGTGAAATTTAGTTAGGATGATTAATGTCAAACTTCTTTTGATAAGTATAAACGGATTATAACATCCACCCGTATTCTGATCTTTTTTAATCCCAGTAAGGGGTTATGTGGTATATTGTGATAATCTTGGAACTGTTTTGGGTTGTGTTCTTATTTAGGATAACCATATCATGGCATATGGATCTTACCATCTTTTCCCACATGAGAAAAATTACCCCACTCGTGATTTGAAGCTTTCTACTAATATTCATGCACTTAAGTGTTGGTGGAACTATGTTTTTAGGGATAGGTTTGTGGTATTTTTAGATCGAAAGAATTAGAGCTATATATTTTCTCATAAGGTTTTGAATCTCAGATTGAGGCGGTGCATATAATACCTCCAAATGTTAAATTTTGACATCACCTACACTCCTGAGAGATGGGATGTTATTTTTTATGACCCCAATAAGAATTTTCCTTCTTATCCTATATTGGAATCAAATTATGACTGAAAACTTATGGTTATTTTTTCCCAAGTTTCCTATGGATTCCCTGGTGGATGATTCAGGAATGGTTCTGACTGGTGTTCAGTTATTATCATCTCTCGTTGAGTTGATTCTATAATATTAGTAGTAGTATGGTGAGTTAAATGGATACATGGAAACCTTATATAGATTGAATATGTTTTCTAGTTATTCCCTCATGATGGTATTCTACACTTTAGGGGTCGATTTGGTGTCCCATTATCCATGATGAGTTAAATGTTTCATGATTATCATAGTTCTTCATGGTCCATTCACTCTAGAACTATGAAGTTGTATCATGATATTAGACGACATATTTTATGGTTATGTGTGAAGATGAAAATTATTGATTATGTGTCCTACTATTACACCTTCAAGAAGATAATGGTAGAGAACCTAAATCCTTTTAGTCTTCCTTACCCTCTTCCGATGCTAGTTTTGAAATGGGAAGAGGTATCCTTGGACTTCATTATTGGATTACGAGAGACTCCCTAGGGGAAGAATGTTATATTTGCAGTGATTGATCAGTTAATGAAATCATTTCATTTTATTCTGGTCAAGGACATCTCCATGGTTAAATATATGGGTATTTGTATGTACAAAATATTTTATTTCTGAATCAGGTACCAAATAGAATTTTATCTAATAGGGATCTTATGTTTACCTCCCATTTCTAGAATAATCACCAAGAAGAAATGGGGACTCAAGTCAGATTGAGTACAACTTACCATCCACAGTCAAATGGCTAGACAAAGAATTATATATATATTCTAGAGGATATTATTCATGTATGTATCTTAGATTTTGGTGGATTGTTGGAAATCCATTTGGGACTAGTTGAGTTCACTTATAATAATAGTTTCCATTCGTCGATCATAATGGCTCCCTTTGACGCTTTGTATGGACACCTATGCTGGTCACCTCTTTATTATATAGAGGTGGGTGATAGCTATCTTATGGGACTAAGTTTTAATCAAGATATTTTTTAAGGATTTACGATATACTTTGATTCTTTGTTATATTTTAGAGTCTAATGAAATTTTATGGATATATTCAACATCATCCTTTGGATTTTTATTTGGTGACTAGGTTTTCATGAAAGTTTATCCTCAATTGGGTCACTTACAGATTGGGAAATAGGGAAAGTTAGATGCAAGATATGTTGATATATTTGATATCATAGAGTAGGTTGTAAAGGTTTCTTATAGGTTGTATTTACTATCTCATATGATGGGTATTCATGATTTTTTCCACATATCTCTACTCAAGAAGTACGACCCTGATCGGTCCTATGTTTTGAGTTGGGAGGCGATTGATTTGGAGCCAAGTTTTTATGTTGTAAATAAACCAGTAGAGGTAATCTATTATTATATAGAAGTATTTCATGGTAATTCTATTATGATGGTCAAAGTTCTATGGTGGAATAGATTGAATTATCATTAGACTTTGAAGTATGAATCATTAGTGAGGGAGTATGGCCTCACCTATTTCTGGAGAATTGTTTTTCAACGTGACTTTCTAGGGATAAAAAGTCTTATAGTGAGGAGAATTTTAACATCCTAGTTAAGGTGCACACTTTTTTAATATTTAAGTGGTTCTATTTAGGGTTTGGGGGTTTTGGGAGGTGAAATAGAGGTTTTCTAAAGGACCTAGACTGGGTGTTGGCTATAAGAGTAGGTTGAGGCTATGAATTATATATTCACGATGTGAATTACTCTAGGGAATATTCCATGAAATTGGTACAATATTTGAAAAACTACCATTATGTGAATTTTTTCTTCACATTATGAACATGGCCTTTGCGTTTTTAAATAGAGGCGATGCGTTTTCAGTATACATGCCATACCAGGAGTTCACACTATGAATTTGTAATTCACATCATGAAAAAAAACCCATTGAATTTATATTGTATTCATCTTACTGCATATCTCTTGTTCAGTTTTCTCCTATATTCTCCAAACCATAGAGATTCACCAGATGATTTTGGGTCGATCCAGCCCTTCAAGGATTCTCCTTTTGGTGTTGTGATCTATGTATTGGTTTGTTTCTTCTCATTTGGTAAGTGTGGTCATTCTCTCTTCTATTCATTATGTAACAACCCAAACTTTTATGAATAAAATATTCTTTATTTTGATTTAATTTAATGTATTATGTTTATAGAAAACACATGAAGTTATTTTATTATATCCAATTGGATTTTAAATGACCATTAAGTATCTTTACCGTTGATAATATAGTCATTGAATAGTGATCACATGACTAGTATAAATATAGGGTTATAACAAATCCTTTTGGCATAAACAAAGGAAGTGATGTCCTCAACTAGTAGGATTGTACCCTATGAAGACCATTTATTAGAGTTTCTGAGGGAGATAGAATTTATAGGATTTCCCTAGACCAATCTCAATTCAAGATCCAACAAATTAAGAATGAGTGAAACAGATTACAAGAGAAGTTCAAGCTCATCGAGATCAAGGCCCAAACCATGTTCACCGAAGAGCCCCATGAAAGCCCCACCATCACGCACCTTACTCTTAGGGTGTATAAAAGTGTAATGAAGGGATATGTATCAAGACCCTCGTAATAAAAATATTTACTTTATTTTTTTATAGAATATTTAATATATTTTCATCCTATTATTGTTACTTTGTAAATAATTTCTAATGCATAAGTAATATTTTTGGTTAATATTCAAATTTAATTAAGAAATATAATTTGATGAATTAATGGATTTTTGAAGTAAATAATATTTTAATAAAATAATAATATTAATTTATTTTTTAAAATATAAATGTTCATATAATTTTTATGATGTCAAATGTAATTTTTATTAGGGTTTAAAAACTCTTATTGTTGTAAAACCTGTCAATATTCAATAAATGTCAGTTTTTATTGAAACGACCCAAACTTGTAACAATGCAATTTATCCATTATTGTAGTAATTTTATAATCATATAAAATCACATTAGCAATCACAATGCCGCATCATTCTTAAATGAACTACTATGTGACCTTTATACATAAATTTTCCACTTATGTGTTTTGAATTTTGAAAATCTGACATACACTGTTGTAATCGGTAAGATGTTTGGAGTCCGACAGGAAAAATGTAATTTTTGGTGAATAGTAACCTAACCTTATGAATAGTAACCTACCCTTATGAATATTAAATCATCTAAAAGAATAGTAACCTCACCCATGAATGTATAAATAAAATTTAGGCATCTTATAAGTGACAATATGACCATAGTAAAAGTATTGGTATTTCTGTAAGTCATAAATAAATAATTATAATTAATTAATTAAATTTAAAAGAAAAATTATTTTCCTATTTTTTAAATAAATTAAAAATTTTATTTCTTCTAGTTTTAAGATAATTTTATAAGCCCCTATCCAATTTTTAAACGCATTATAAAATCAGTTTTAATTTTAAAATCAGTACATTTCAAGTAAATTATAATTTTAATTATAAATTAAAATATACATATATATATATATATATATATATAATTTTTTGAAAAATGGAGTTCATGTTTGGATTCTACATTTCAAAAAATGGTTAGGGTGAATTTTTGATATTTTTTCTAAAATACTGGAATTTTTTATAAATAGTAAAATACATTAATTTACTATATAAAAACATTATAATTTAAATACACTATTCCTAACATCATGGGTGATGTGAGAACCCAAATCAATATCTCACATGCACTTTTTACTATTCTTGGTCATGTAATCATCACTATTTCTTGTCTTATGGAAAAAATAATAAACTAATGAATAAAATATTAAGAACCCCCCCTCCTCTATAAATGCCACACCTCAAACCCTCAATTATTCACACCTCTAAAGCTTCAATAATGTTACAAATTATAACCAAATATCTTCCCTATCCCCTACCCCACTTCCATCATCCCTTGTTCTGATAAAAACACCAAAACCTCTTCCCAAAAGAGGCTCTCAAAGAAGATATATTCCATAGGTAAATTTTCTCTCTTTTCTTTCAATCTCCTTTAAAATTTCATTTCCTTTCTTCTCTTATCCTCAACTAATCTTATCTATATTTCATGATAACATCATTATGATTGATATTCTGGTATTATATCATATTAATTGAATCATATTCATTATAATCCTCCCTATGTCTCTTTGTTTATAAAAATGAAATCTTTGACTGTGACATGTTAATTTACCTACATCATGGGTGATGCACATCCATTTTCCTTCAAATCCATAAAGGATGTCAATGAAACCATAAAATGGTTGAAAAAAGATTTTAATATTTATTTTTTAACCCCTTTTATGTTCTATAAACATCTTTTATTCATAATATTAAATGAAAAACAAAACACGTTCCTTGTGATCCAAAAACCACCCAAATTAAACAAAAACCGTCATCATTAAATTTTAAAAAGTGATTAATCCATATTTTATATAAAATAGTTCATTAAAAGATAATTTAAACTCATTTAACATCATTAATAACATGTAATATATGTTCTGGATGTTTATCCATGTTTTACACGAACTTCCATTCATGTGTACAAGTGAACCGTTCATGAAAACTAAGAAAAAGAACACTCTTGAACAATGAATTTAAGCTCTATAACTCATAAAAGGTCCATAAATGAACTTCATAAAACCATAATGAATAAAATTCATGTATTAATATCTATTTAATTGTTAATTAATGAATATAATTTCATTATACAGTGCATTAAAGTGAAGAAATCATTCAGATACAAGGTAAGTGGAAATTCTCAAACCCAACTTTCTTTCTTCAGGTCCCCACTCTTTCAATAAATTTTCAGTATGGTTAATCCATAAAAATAATTTTACATAATTATATTACCTTTTATGTAATATAAATGTTTTTAATAGAGTTTATGTCAAACACAATGTTTTTCAAAAGAACTATTCTTTCAAAAACACACCTTTTACTTCTCACTCAAGGTTGAGGGTTCTTATATCAAGTATGTTACTCCCTCTTTATTTGGGAAACCAAAGTTTATGAATGTATTATTATGAGATAAAAACAATTCCTTTACATTGTTTATTTATGTTCATTATTAATATATTTTCTATGTGTCACGCATGATAATGTAAATGTTATGATGTGATAAGTGTGCCCAAAATTATATACCGCAGTATGAATGTTTGAATGTGACGGGTGTGCCCATAATTATACAGTACTATAATGAATTGGGTAAATTGAATAATATCATGTGGTAAACTGAAATAATGTGTGAATATTATGTTATCTTTGTTCACAACTATGTGTGGTAGTTGACCACTAAAACATTATGTTTCATTTTTATGCATTGTCGCATTCCATGTTATTATATAATACTTCTTCACATGGTTATAATGATGATGTTATGCTCACCCCATGTTACATTGTTTCATGTTATTATCTATCCTCTTACTGGGATTTTAGCTTACCCATTTTTTGATGTATATCCTCATGTGATGACTTGTACTAATGAAAAGTTAAGAGATGATAAGAATATAGAGAAGAATGAATTAAATAAATGTTTATGTTTTATGTTGTAAAATTTATGTATGGTTATAGTTTTCCTAATACCACTAAACATTTGGATCCTCATTGTGTATTGTTTTTAGGTTGTTTATCATTAAAATGATGTAAAATTAATGTAAGAAAATAAGTGTCTCTATAGTTGGTATCAGAGGCAGGGTTTAGTTAATTTGGGAATTAGGATTAGTGAACCCTAGAGAAATCCTCTATTATGAGACTAAGTAAAAATATGCACACAAGAAGATTTTATAGACATATAGATCCCATAATATATGATTTTAGTGTAAATTGCACAAATGAATAAGTTGTTTATTCATTAATCGTTTACTTTTGTTTTGTTCTAACATTCTCTATTTTAGAAAATGGTGGGAACTAGGAGAAACCATGCCAACAACCCATGTTAGGGCCAATGCAATGATTTCCCGAACGACATCCCCAATGCTTTGGGAGGTGGAGTTCAAATCTTCATGTTGCTTCTTACCCAGCTATCTCAGGTCATGAACAATAACCTAAATAATGTTGAATGTACTCCTTCACCTAAGTGGGAGTAACTGACTATCGAGTGTTTTATGCGGCAAAGACCATAGACGTTTAGTAGATCTTCTGATCCAATAGTTGCGGAATAGTGGTTAACTCCATGGATAATATCTTTTCTATGCTTCAATGTTATGATATGGAGAATTTGATTCTTTATGTTTATCATCTAGATCGAGAGGCTGATAAATTGTGGGATTTGATTAAGAACATTAAGAAGCCTAATGAAATTGAAGAGATGGAATGGGAAGAATTTAAGATCATGTTTCTTAATAAGTATTTCCCAAGAACTCTTCATATAAATATTGGGAGAGAATTCATAGAGATCAATAAAAATGAAGGATAATATATCACAGCCTACGAAGAAATTTTTACAAGGCTTGCTATGTATCTTTGAGTTTTGTTATTAAAAATAGTTGAAAATTTGATAGATTCATTAGCGGGTTAAAACCACACCTTTGAAAGGATATTTCAATTAAATACTTTGATATTTATGAATAATTTGTTTGATGTGCTCTCAAAGTAGAGATAGAGTTTGGAGAATGGTCCCATTGATATGGCGATAAGAAACAAAATGTGGAGTTTCAACCCATGGGATCTAATGACAAAGGAGGGAAGAAAACTCAACCACCCACATGCCAAAAATGTGGGAAGAAGCATCATGGGAATTTCCTAAAAGGTATGATGAAATGTTTCAAGTGTGGAAGATAAGGCCACCAAGCTCTTGAATTTCAAAAATACATGAAGAAGTAGGAGAATGTGGTGGAAGAAAAGAAAACACCACCCATGGTCCAATGCTACAACTGTAGGGAGCAAGGGAACTATGCAAGCTAGTGCACTAAACCTCAATCCCTCAAGGGTAATCTGAGTCAGCAGCCACCAAATCCAAACAAAAAAGGTAAGGCTTATGCCATCACTACTGCGAAAGCTGAGCAAGAAAATTAAGTCGTAAATGGTACACTTACTATTCACTCAAGAATGGAAAAGGTCGTATTTGATTCTAGTTCTATGAATTCCTTTATATCTCGTATGTTTTCTATAACTATTTAATCTAATCCCCAAAATCTTGAAGTATAGATATCTGTAAAAACACCAATTGTTAAAATATTTACAACCCAAGTGTTGGAATATTCTCATGTTGTCTTATATGGGAATATTCTTCCAAAGAATCTCATCATACTTACCTTGGTGGAATCTGATGCTATGATGGTAATGGATTGGATTTTGTTATATATAGCATATAATAATTGTCAAGAAAAGTAAATATATTTTCATATTCTAAACCATCCCATTCTCCTCTTCAAATTCATGGAAGATCATGAATCTCCTTTGAAAAATCCTTCAACGGTGTGGGTTTTGATTCCCTGTGAAGAGGAATACCATACTCAAATGGTTGAGTCAAAGGAAAGTGTCAACCTAGAGGAAATTCCCATCCTAAGGGAATATATCAATGTATTTCTTGAAGAGTTAATCAGACTTCATCGGGATCACGAGGTAGATTTCTCAATATAACTCATACCCTGAGCTAATCCTATCTCAATGTGTCTCTATAGGTTGTCTCCTATCAAGCTGGAGGAGTTAAAGAAGTAGTTGCAACAGCATTTGGAAAACAATTCATACGCCCCAGTGCATCGCCTTGGAGTGCGTCAGTACTCTTTGTGAAGAAGAAGTATGGATCAATGAGGATGTGTATCGATTATCGAGAACTCAATAAGATCATTATAAAGAATAAGTATCATATTACAGGGATAGATGACTTGTTCGATCAGCTATTAGGATGTCATTACTTCTCAAAGCTGGATCTTCATTCTAGATATCATCACCTAAAGTTAACTAAGAATGATATTCGGAAGATTTCCTTTTACACAAGGTATGGTCACTATGATTTTCTGGTGATTCCCTCCAGACTTACTAATTCCCCTACAATATTCATGGATTTGATGAATAGAGTCTATAAATAATACCTCGACAAATTTTTGGCATGGTTTATCGATGATATTATCATATACTCCAAAATCAAGGAGGAACATGAAGAATATATAAGACTTATGTTGGCGACACTAAGGAATGATATGTTGTAGGCTAAGTTCAGAAAGTGTGACTTTTAGATGAATCAAGTCATGTTCTTGGGAAATATGATCACAAGTGAGGGAATTTATATGGACCATTCAAAGACAAAGGTGATTAATAAATTTCTCAGACCCTTTAGTGTCACAGAAATCCATAGTTTTCATGGATTAGTTGGGTACTACTGATGTTTTTTGAGAAATTTATCACAATCTTCAAGCTTGCTAAATAAGTTAACAAAGAAATGGGTTAAGTATTTGTTTATAGAAGAATGCCAGGAAAGATTCAAGGATCTAAAGATAATATTGATCACTGCACCTGTACTCACATTACTGAAAAGTGGAGAATGTTTTTTGATATACAATGATGCTTCAAAGAAATTATTGGGTTGTGTACTCATGAAAAATGATAATGTGATAGATTACGCCTCACGATAGTTGAAGATCCAAGAGCAGAACTACCTGACGCATGATCTGGAGCTAGTAGCTATGATATTTTCCATAGAAATCTGGTGGCACTACCTATATATTGAGAAGTGTGACATATATACAGATCAAAAGAGTATAAAGTATATATTAACACAAAAGGGGATCAACATGCATCAAAGGATATGGTTATAGCTAATAAAAGACTTTGATTTCTCTATTGATTGTTATCCTGGAAAGGAAAACAAGGTATCTAATGCTCTAAACAGAAAATAACCTGCTACTCTATCCATGATGTTGATTGAGAAAGAACCTATCTTCATGGATATTAAAATTATGGTTTGGAAATCATAATGGCAGGGAATAAATCCTACCTTTCCCAAATTATTTCCCAACCATCTATCCAAGAGAAGATTAAGTAGGCACAAAGGGATGATCTGGAGTTACAAAAGAAGTTGAATGGATTAAAGGAAGAGAAGATGAAAGAGTTCAATATCGATGATGATGGTGTGATTTAGTTTGGAATATATATTTGTGTTCCTTTATCACCTGGGATAAAGAAGTAGTTGTTAGACAATACACATTTCTCAACATTCATTATCCATATTAGTAGCACCAAGATGTACTGATATCTCTAAGAACACTTCTGGTAGGATAAAATAAAGAAGGAGATTTTATAATATATCTCAAGGTGTTTGATATGTCATCAAGTAAAAGTATAGAAAAAAAAGTCCAAAGGGGTGATGAAACCATTTCCTATACCCATGTGAAAATGGGAGAATGTCACAATGGACTTTTTCACATGTCTCCCAAAGACATCCAAAGGAAACAATTTGATATGGGTTTTGGTGGAATGACTCACCAAGGCCACCCACTTTATCGTTATTCGGGAGTATATATCTATTGAAAAACTTGAAAATATATGTGTGAAGGAAGTTGTGAGACTTTATGGGGTTCCAATCTTGATTGTCTCTAATCATGATCCAAGGTTCACATCACTTAGTCAAAGTGATGGCCTCGACCACTAGGATCGTAACCTATAAATCTCATTTATTAGAGATTTCAAGGGAGATAGAATCATTAGGCTTTACCCTTAACTAATCCCAAGGAAATATTAAATAACTAAATCATGAATGAAATCATTTATGGAGTAATTTCAAGCTCATCAAATCATATCCCAAACCATGTACACCGAACCACCCCAAGAAAATCTCATCACCGCACACCTTACCCTTAGGGAATTTTCTTGTGTAATGAAGGTATATATATCTAGACCCTAATTATATGAATTTTCATATTTTTCCTTTCAATAAATCAGTTATTATATTTATCCATTTTAATATTAATTTCTAAATTTTTAAATAATGGTATTTTGATATGATGAAACACAAATTGTATTTTTGGAAATATGGAATTTCAATCAACAAAATATTTTTTATGAAATCAAGAATTTTTTAAATAAATTATATTTTAATAAATTTTATTATATAAATTTTATTAAATATAAATGATAATATAATTTTATGAAGTAAAAAAAATTTAAGGGTTAGAAAATAGTTATTATAAAAAATTAGTTTTTTTCAATAAATGTGTATTTTTTTTAAAGTGAAAATTCTCATACTTATAGAATTTTTATGGATAAAATGAATATTATTTTTTAAATCATCATGAAAAAAATTATCCAACCATTATTTTCTCATAATTTTCATAGAACGTTGAATTTTTTGGTCAAAATTAAATACGATGTAGATATACAATGTGTATTATGACAGCATAATGACGAAGAAGTGATGACATATATGACATAAAAGGTATCCACAAACAAATATATATTTCACATTTAAAAGATTTTTTTTAAAATTATTTTATTAATTTAATAAACCCTTAATGAATCCTCAAAAACCTATATTATATTTTATAGTTTTAAAATCAATTCCTTGTAAACAAGACCCGCTAAAACATCAAAAAGTGTATTATTTTAATGATATTGGTTGTTAAACATGTAAAATAATGAAAACTGCTCTAATTTTTTAGAAACTAATGTCAAAATCTATGAGAAGTTTTGCGGTTTTGATTTCTTTGTTGTATAGAGTCCATAACCTTTGTTTGGAAATTAATAAAGAACTCTCTTCTCTTTTTCTATATAGACCCACCAAACCTCCCATTTAAATTCAATAAAAAATATTGGTGTGTGAAATTAATCTTTCCTTATCTCTCTAGAACCCTCCCATGGTTCCCCCAATATCTCAAGATGCTCCTCCCAAGCTTTTAGAAGTGTCCTCAAAAGGTAAGGATCATCTCTTTCCCCTCTTTTTTCAAGCACATCTTTTATGTTATGCCTTTTGTTTTCCATTTGTTTCATGTTTTTATATGTTCTAAAACATCCCTATTACTTTCCATATGATTTCAAACTCATTATATAACTCTTAAACTCTCATTAATCCCTCCCATGGACCTTTATGTACCCCCATTGTGTAACTAAAATTAGCATGTGATTTTTCATTTCATACATATGTGTAATGAATTACCATACCCATTTCCTCTAAAAGGTATTAAAATATATGTAACTATAATTAATTTATTGTGGAATTATATTTACGTAACCCACACTCCTTAATAATGTTATAAAATTTGTTGAAATATGTCTTTATGTTTAATAATCTATGTGGCACACATAAACAAGTACATATTATGATGGGTATTCCCAGAATGTGTTCCAATGCATTGTGTAATGTTTTAGTCTCATGAGACACCATATATGGTATTAGGGAGTAAAAATAATCCATTATGGGATTGTATCCACCATGTGATATTTTCTTGGTATTTATCCTTCACTTATGTTTATGACACTATTTATGTTGTCTCCACACTCCCATTTTTCCTTTATACTATCATGTTTTATCATGACCCATTGTCCAAGATTATGAATCTCACACCTCTTATGTTACCTTAATATTAATATAGGATCACATGTACTAATTTAACTTATTATATTCTTTTTTATTCGTTTACTTGGATTTACTGCTCATCCTTTTCTTATGTACGTCCCTAGGTTATCCCATGCAGTTTTAAAAGAATGATGGAATTTTAAGAGTATTTTAAGTAATAACTAAAAAGTTTTATTATATCCATGTTTCAATTTTATGTGATATATACCTAATATCCCAAATACACTAGGCTCTATGATCTTATGGTATTGTTTTATGTTTACCTTTATGTAATAAATCATGAATTAAGGTTTATTAAAGATATGGGTTGTCATAGTTGGTATCAGACGAAAGTTTAGTTATTTTGTGGATTAGGATTAGAAAAATCTATAGAAAGAATAGGGATAATATTAAATTTAAGAAAACATCCCTAAATTTTGTTAAAGTATATAGTAAGTGGTTTCTAAGAAAATACATCCTTGTTTAGATATTACATGTGGACACGGATCTAGCACAGAGGTACCTAGGGGTAATAACCTCAAAAGGGTGCATTGAGTTGGACATGATCTTCACCCGATGCACAAAAATGATCCTTTTACACACTTATTTTGACACTCCCAAGGGATATGATTTGTTAATTTCAAAATCTCCTTTCAAACCATTGTTAAGTGAATAAAAATGACCATTAAATTTTATATTAGGAAATAGATTATGAATATATTAAATTGTATCCTATAAATTCATAAGTTATGGAATAAATTTCATTTATGTGTTAACCATTTAAATTTTATGGTTTCCGATTTATGTTATTACTAGTTTAAAAATACGCATCCCTAACTTTCCCTTTATTCTAGTCAATGACTGGGAATAGGGAGTTCAGAGTCAACAACCAATGCTAAGAACAATATAATGATTTCCCAAATTAAATTCATAACCCAATGGGAGTAATAATTTTGAACTTCTTAATAATAATTTCTCAATTAACTAAAGTTTTGAACTAAAACTTTAATTCGAAAATACACCCAATTCCCCCTAAGAAAGTGTGAGCTACAATTGATACCTTTATGTGAAAAAGGACAATAACTTTCAATTTATCTTTTGATCACTTAATCATGGATCAATGGATCAAATCCCTTGAAAATATCTTCTCCATCCTTAAATGTTTTTAGAAAGATAAGGTCATGCATGTTGTTTATCACATGGAGGGATAAGCAGATCAATTGTGTAAATTGATAAAAAATACTAATCTTGAAGAAGAGTTTGAAGCGATGGGGTGGAAGTAATTATAGAAAATGTTTTTCCACAAATAGTTCACTTTCACTCTTAGACTTAAAATGGATAGGGACTTCCTTAGAATCAGTAAAAAGGATGAAGAATCCATCAGGGTGTGTGAGGTAAACTTCATAAGACTTTCATGAAAATACTTTGTCTTTTTCATTACCCTTGAATGTAAAGTTGACCACTTATTTGGTGAGATAAATCCAATTTCATTAAAATTATTATCAATTTAATACTTTTAAATCTATGATAAAATTTTCCATTATACCCTCAAAGTTTAAATGTAGATTATAAAATCTCAAGGTTTTCATGAGGATAAGAAGCGGAAATAGAGTTTCATTCTGGTTTTATGATGGAGAAATCCAATGTTGAAAAGAAATACCAACATCCCACTTATAAAAAGTGTGGGAAGAAGTATCTTATAAATTTTCTAAATGGGATAATAAAATTATTTGGGTCTAGAAAGGAAGGTAAGATAGCTAGAAATTTTAGTTAGGATAAACTCACTTATGTAACGGAAGAAAGGAATTATCTAGTCAACACTCAGCGAGTAGTAAAATGTTTCAATTTCAACATAAATAGGAATTATTTAAGATAATTCCCTTAGATAAGGGTTTTTAGAGAAAATAAATTTCAATAACCTCCAAGTTATTAAGATAAATATAATTTCATTATAACTACTGATGTGGATCTCAGCAATGAAGTGGTGATATACACACCTGTTATTAATTTAATGATAGAAAATTTACTTTTTTATTCTGGTTTAATGCATTATTTAGTATCATTCATGTTTAGTTGAACTATTCAAACACTACCTTAAATCATGGAATTAGAGCTATAAATGAAAATAGAAAATGGGGTAATTATTTCATCCCAAGTATATAACTCATCCCCTATAAAAATTTATGGGCCAAACTTCTAAGAAAACCTTATGATACTCCCTTTATCATAATTTTATATCATTATGGGTATGGATTGTATTTCATTATATATACAACATAAATTTCTTATAGAAGGAAATCACCCTCTATGTCGTGAATCCCCTCTGATCTAATAAAATTTCAAGGAGGAGGATGAATCTATTTTGGTACCATCATCTCAAGCATGGATATTATTGTTATATGATAAATTTTATCTAGATAAAATGATTAATTATAAGTAAAAAAGAACTTCCTTGAATACATTACCATTATGAGTGAATAAGCTGATGTGTTTCACAATGAATTGTTTGGTCTTTGTCCTAATCAAGAGATTGAATTTTCAATTGATATTATACCCATATTTTTACCAATATCCAACAATCTATATATAATGACTCTTATTGAACTTAAGGAGTTGAAGATTCAAATACAAGATAATCTGGATAAAGGGTTCATATTACCAAGTTCTTTATTGTGGGGGTGCATTAGTCCTCTTCATCAAGAAAAGGGATGGGAAAATGTGCCTCTGCATTGATCATAGTGAGCTCAATAAGATCATGATAAATAATGAGTATCTAATACCATGCATTTATGAATTTTTTGATAACTATGTGGATCCCAGTATTTCTCTAATGTGGATCTTAGATTAGGATATTATCAAGTAAATGGGAAGAAGAATGATATCCCCAAGACTTCTTTTCATACAAGGTATGGGCACTACGAGATCATAGTGATGTGATTTGGACTCACCAGTGCTCCAACAATCTTCATGGACTTTATGATTGTAGTATTTAGAGATTAACTTGAAAAAAATTTGGTAGTCCTTATATATGATATTCTTATCTACTTCAAAAGTATGGAAGAACATGAGAAGAATTTAAATACTATACTAAAGACATTATAGAAGGAAATATTATATGCCAAGTATTGTAAATGTGAGTTTTGGATAGAGAAAGTAACATTATTAGGTCATGTTATCACCAATATGGGTAAATTTGTATACCCTTCCAAAATAGAGGCAATTGAAGGATTTCCTAGACCAACCTCTATGATGGACATCCATAGTTTCCTTGGACTATTTGGGTATTATAATAAATTTTTGAAAAACGTCTCATGATTTTAAAGCCCACTTAACAAGATAACATGGAATAGGGTAAAAAAATTTGGAATAAAGAATGTGATGAATGTTTTAAATAGATGAATAAAAGGATTATCACCACACATGTGCTCACATTACCCACCAGTGGGGATAGTTTTGTGATCTATTGTGATGCATCCAAAAAATTGATTTGATTATTTACTCATGAAAAATGACAAAGTGATATCCTATACCTTCCACTAACTAAGGTTATATGAGTATAACTACCCAAATCATGATCTAGAATTGGTTATGGTGATATTTACATTAAATATTTTGTAGAATTATCTTTATGAGGATAAGTATGACATATATACGGATTATAAAATCCTTAAGTATATATTCACACAAAAGAATCTTAATATTCACAAATGAATGTGGTTATATATAATTGAGGATTATCATTGTTTAATATATTATCATCCTGGGAAAAAGAACATAGTGGTAGATTATATACGTAGAAAGGATCTTTCAATACTAACCATGATGAGGATTGTGAGGGATAAAATCTTATTGGACATGAAGAGGATAGACATGGGAATAATAAAAGGATAGTAATGTCCCACCCCTTCTTATTGTCTTGAGAGGGTAGAAGGGCGTTACTTATCCTTAAGTAACATCCCCAAGATACCAAAGGCTAGAAATAAATGACAAAGGGTTTCAATACATGTGGGGGATGATTTACCCTTTAATAATAACACCGCAAACCAAATAATACATTACCAAAAAACCACTATATGATGAATGATAACAGTGAAATAAAACTCAACATTTCATTTATCAAAATCATTATAGAATCAAGTACTATAGTGGAAGATTATAATATCAAAGTAAATAGAGGATGAAAAACAAATAAAACTCCAAGACCACCACAAGACTCCATGCTACACAAACTCCATGTTCCAACATCCAAAAAATCTCAAGTATCATGAGGTAGTGAAAAAGATGAGTGATACTTTATCTTTTACCATGTCCCAATAGATGGCATCTGCAAAAGAACCAAAGTTCCAAAGAAGGGGGTGACTACTAAAACTTAGTAGATTTTCTCCAATGGATGTTCTAAAATAATGTAAATTCATTCTCCCTTGGAGAACATGTTGTGATCACCACTAGATTTTCAATTTTATGACCCATTGCACCTCTGTATGATCCCTCCCTTGCGGTGGTGCCTCTGTCAGCCGTCATTAATCCTAAACTCTATCCAGTTGGTTTTTCTCACTAGCCAAGGACTAGGGTGGGGTCATCATCTTCTCTGGACTCTCCCTCCCAAAGATCATTCAAGGATGATTTGTATGGCTCTCTAAGAGGTCTGTAACCCATCCATCCTAAGCTAACATTAGAGTTTTATATATTTTTTAAGTGTGGAATAAATTCTATGATGGATATACCTACATCGTCTTTTTCAGAGGCTATGCATCTACTTCAATGAACTCTAGTGGTTCTATTTGTAACTGATAAACCATATTTTCTAGCCTTGAGGAACTTCGTGGGATCTTGTGGGCTGTTCATCCTAGCTAGGGCCTCTTCCCTTGATTGAAAGTCCTTCGGTGTGGATTTGGATTCATAGGAGGATTTTGTTAGAGTGTGGTGAAAAAGAACTTGTGATTTTGTAAGATGCATTTTTTATCTTTCTCATTGGGAAATGGAGGTTCATAAGGGCTAGGATTCAGATCTAGTTGTAGTGTGGATCTCTCTTCCTGGGCTGCCCCTTTTATTTCATAATGTTTCTCTACTATGAGCCATTAGTGATTCTCTAGGGGTCATTATTTGTGTGTATGACCGGACCCTCAGGATGGAAGACTCTTCGACTGCCCACATTTTTATCGAGATGTACCTTTCCAACAACCTCTCAAACTAGATTTCTCTAATTTTTTAGGGAACCTTCTCTTGGTTTCAACTGATTGTATACCCCCCGGTTTTACTCCTTCTACGGCCTCCAGGGACAATCTCTCCTAGTGTGTAGGAGTAATCTCCATGCAGAGAATCTGGGCCCATCCTCTATGTTTACAGCCTCAGGTCCGAAGTGTGAAGTTTCTCTTATTGTTCTTGAGGCTCCTTTGGTAGATAGAAAAGGTAAGTAGACTTGTGTCTCTCTGGAACCTTAGGTGGACCTGGTCTCTCCCCCTCATGTTCCTCCTATCAACCCTTGTAATGCCTTATAGCCTTACAATACCCTTAATCTACTCTAGGCGTGGGGTTGAGGAGGCCTTTATTTTACTTGTGAAGGTTAATGGGTTCAATACTATTCTAATTTCCTCCCTTCTCCAACATCACGGTATCAGCCTTGTGGAGTCTACACCTTCCTTAAACAGTGCTTTTCTTCCTATACAGTTAGCTGGTTCCTCATCCAACACTCTGAGTCGGCCCCCTTTCTCAACTCCTGAGGAGTCCCCAAGCTATTCCTCGTGGGGGTTAGATGTGGAAGAGGCCCCTTTGGCCAAGGTTTCCCCTCTCCTTCCTTTTTCAGCTCCTAAGATGGCTCCTGTTTCCTTGCTTTCTCCACCCAAGCAGCATATGTCCCCTCACTATCTTCAAGACAACTCATCTTTTTCCCTGATGGTTTTCTATTCATTTTCTAATGGATTGTTCACTCAATCTCAAAAATAATAACTTTCAAGCTTGATATCCTTACTCTTCATGTCAGAATATAACTGTTTCGTCTAGGTCCAATGTCAGGTGCTGTCTGGTTCAATGTTAATCCTTCTTTCTTATAATTCATGGGGTTGTGGCGCTCGGGTGAAGACAAACCTCATTTTTTTGGATGTAAAAAAACCAAAGTTTCTCTCATGGCTATGATAAAACCAAAAACAATTCCTCCAAGATTCCTGAGTTCACTCAGAGGATTAATATATGGAATATGCTTTATGCAGGGCCATGCAACTCTCATATGTGGATCTTCTAGAATAGTGACATCTCAGTGGATCTCATTTCTACTTTATAATAATATATCACTACAAGAGTTTCCTTCAACTCCAACTACTGTTTATTTTCATTCATCTATGGTAGTTGTGACTCACAGAAAAGAGAGGAATTTTGGATTTTGATGGGTGCTTTCTATCTAGGGAATGACCCCTGGATCATGGTTAGGGGATTCAATAATATTGTGAGCATTAATGAGAAGAAAGGGAAAGGGATTTTTCCATAAGATACAGTGGAATATTTGTTCATTTTATGGTAGATAAGGGCTGATGGACATGTGGTTTTCCTAGGATCCATTCAATTAGTGCAACAACATGAAGGGGAGATTTCTATCCTATAGCTACTTGGACCGCTGCTTGGCCAATGATCTTGTTATCACCTCCAATTATAACACTAATGTAACTCATCTTACTCGAGGTATTTTTGGTCACTCTCCATTCTTAGTATCTATGTATTGCAGTTAGGAAATTATGGTTAGATTTTCCTTCTCTTGTTTGTGGGTGGACATACCAGGTTACCACCAAGCTATTGGAAACTCTTGGAGTAAGCCAGTACGGGAGATCTCCTAGAAAGTATTTCACTCAAAACTCCATAATCTTAAGTATGGTATAAAAGAATGGATTAGACTACAGCCCCCACATTCTATGGATATGTATTTGATAAAAAATGATATTGATTGCCTAGATATCGTCTTGGAAGACAATTTAGATGACCATGTTTTTGATGAGATGATTGGAAAGAAGGAGATTTTGGAGGACACGTTTCTTTATCATGTGTGGATAGCTCGAGAGTAGTCTAGTATAAAATGGATTAATGAGTGTGACTAGAATTATGTTTTATTCCATGCCTATATCAAGGAAAAAGGGAGACACTCATGGCCTAATATTTTTCTTTATAATAGAAAGTATTCTAATGATCCTAATAGGGTTGGGCTTTAGCTCTCTCCCACTTTAGTGAGATCATTATAGGGCCCAACCCGAGTATTTTGGAAGGTTACCCCGAGGGTTGTGAGAAGATTTTGGAAGTTGTTTCTCTCTCAATCTCCATCAAAGATAGTGTGATTTTTGAGGTTGAGTCCTCTGAGGAAGAGGTGTTTAAATTGATGAAATTCCTCAACCTAGAGTGTTCCCTAGGTCTAGATGGTTATCCTAGTGTGTTTTACAAATCCTCTTGAAGCATAGTTGGGAAATATATTACATTGGAAGTGAAATATTTTTTCCATGGAGACAACCTTCAATGTGTGTCCAGTGCTACCTATCTTTTCCTTATTCCAAAAATCAGAGAACCCACAATCATCTACCGCTACCGGTCAATCAGTCTCTGTAACTATTCTTACAAGGTATTTTCTAGTGTGATTAACAGAAGACTCTCACTTCATCTCTTTAGGTAGATTTAAATAGAGAAAAATGGTTTCATTAAGTGGAAATCTATTCAAGGGGTGATTTATTTGGCTTAAGTAATGATTTTTGATATTAACATCAAGTCTTGAGGTTCAAATATGGTGATCAAACTCAATTTGGAAAAAGCATATGATCGAGTTGTGTGGAGTTTTATTTTAAAGGTTTTTCTACGTATGGGATTCTCTAGTAGGGAATTAGACCTTCTTTTCAGATGTTTTAATTATACCTATATGTCTATTTCTTTTATAGGGAGGTCCTTTGGGTTTTTTTAATTCTGTTTGTGGCCTCAGTCCCGGAGACCCACTATCCCCCAACTACTTCATCCTATCTTAGGACATGTTAAGCCTTCTCATCAATAAGATTTTATTAAGGGGAACCACTTTTCCCTACATGTGTTGGATACATCAAAAGAGAGTGTCTCACTTCATGTTCATGGAAGGCATGATAATATTTTTGAATGTAAGTAAGGGATCTATTAGAGGTATCAATAAAATTCTATAAGATTATTGCAAGTGGAGCAGTCAAGTGATAAATATGTCAAAGAGAAGTATTTTCATATCATACAGGTACTCTGATCAATGTGCTTCTTCTATAATGAGCAGTTTTAATATGCATTGGAATTATTTTCCCATGGAATACTTGGGTTCCCCCATATCGCCAAGGAAACTAAATATTCATCACTTTGATCCGCTATTCGGTAGAATCTTAGGTATAGTTCTAAATTGGAAAAAATGATTTTTATCCTTTGGGGGAAGAATCAGCCTTGTGAATTGTATCCTATCATCCACTCCTATCCATGTGTTATCTTCTATCAAGGCTCCCAAGAAGATGATTTATTCCATTGAATGAATCCTTGTCTCCTTTATTTGGGATGCTCATACAAATGGAAAACATCATTGGGTTTCTTGGGAGTGGATGGCCAATCCGACAAGATAATGAGGTATTAACATCATGGATTTATCGATCACACTACAATGAATTCATGAAAGTCTTGACTGGGAGTGTCTGGAGTATAGCTCACTTTGGGGTAGACATATGAGAGGAAACTTTTGTGAGGAACTTCTTGTTGCTGGAGGGATCTCATCTACTATATGGCCCTAAGTTTTACAACATATCCTGGTTTTTCAAATCCACTCCCATTGGATTGTTGGAGAGGGTGATATTTCCTTTTGGATCCAAATCTATGTGGGCACTATTATTGGAATTTATGGATGTCCAGTTCTATAGATCATGTTCAAGGATGCTACAAATTTACTAAGGTTCATTGATTTTATTTTGAACTATGATCAATGAGCAATTTTTTATAACATTGATCTTAGTTCAAATCTGGATGGATATGTTTTTACCAAGTACACTTCTGGTGATTTTTCATCCAGGGACTATTGTAGAGTGCTTCAAACTAGTGAGGGGGAGGACACATGGGGAGATATGTTGTGGTTGCAGGAAATTCCATCCAAAATAAACATCCTTTTATGGAATTTTAGTGACTGGGAATTTCCTATTGAAGATAATATTCAGTACATGGGAATTTTCATGGCTTCCCAGTGTACTTATTGCAGTTCATGTAAGGTAGAGATGGCTCATCACCTCTTCTTTAATGGAAATTGGGCCTTCGAGTTATATAATTCTCTTGGTGAGTTCACTGGGTTCCAATATTAAGAGTAGAACTCATCTAGATTTCTTTATTCTTGGTTTCATGTAGAAATTGAAAGTGGTCTAGAGAAAATATTTAGATCTTTGGTTTTGTTGGAAGGCTACTGGTGTATTTAGATGGCCCAAAATTTAGCTTTCTCTGAAGGGTTGGCCACCCAGAGTGATTATATGAACATTCGAACCAAATATATTTTGACTAAATTAACAATATTCATTAAGAATGGGTGGGATTCTCCCACTTTTAATCACATCCACTCTGGTGTTTCTTCCTCCACTATTGGAGCTAGGAAAGGGAATTGGGTTTGTTGGTCCCTCCATCCCTCAAGACTTAGGATTAATACTGATGGATCTTTTAGCTCGAGTATCTCTCTTAGAGGAGGTGTTGTGTGGGATTCTTACAGCTCTGTCATTTTTGCGGTCAATGCATGCTTTGGTCAGGGTCATGATCTCCATGCTAAAGTGATGGTGCTTCTTACGGGGATTCAACTTTGTCACTAGAGGATGCATATTCTTGCAGTAGTTGATATGGATTTCTTGGTCCTTTATGAAGCCCTGAAAGGTGTTGGTAATATCCTTTTGTCTATCACCTATTTTATTAGAAGATGTATAAGGTTTCTTTGTTGAATTGTGGAGGTTCTCCATACTTGGAGGGAGGGGGAAATTTTGTAGATTTTATAGCCTCCTTGTCTTCTCTCAGTACTGATATCACCATTTTTATGTAGTTAAACTCCCTTAATTTGGAGTGGATAATCTTTTTTAGGGGTATTTCCTCAACCTACACTATTTTAGGCTACCTTGAGTAGTCTCTTGCTATATTAAGAATCTTTTATTGAATAAAATCATGATTAGTAGTAGTAGGTCTTCCTCCAATGACTTAACTAATCAAGACACAAGGATATAACATGTTAGTAACATTTATATAAAACAATTTATATAAAATAAATTCTAAAAAAGTTTATATCAAAATAAAAACTAAATCCATTGTAAATAGTTTTCCAAGGAAATCACATAAAAATTTCTATAAATCATCTTACATTCAACTTTGGCATAACCTCTTCCTTTCCATACAACCATACATACAACCGTGAATTAAATACATGGACCTCTACATACTCATGAGTGGTGATTCATCCTTATCCTAAGATATCACTTAGTGTACCACTTTGATGGGTGTACTTTATCCCATATCTGTCCCAGCCTTTTGATGGGGGTACACCACATCATTTTCCATCCCAATACATATGAACACATGCCACACAACCATGAAAAACTCATCAAAAAAAAAAATTGTGTTCAAACCATTTCAATAAAAAAAATCATTATTTTTATTGAAACCCATTTTTTTCAGAAGAAAAACTAGCAAATATTTTAAAATCAACATTTTAAAATCATGTTATCAAAAAAAATTCCAATAACACACCAATTTACCCAATTTAAAAAAAACCATCACTCAAGAGGGTTTTAAAAATCATGTCATAGAAGATAAATGATTAATTTAAATAAATGAAATCAATTTGAACCTAAGGCTTAAATTTCTAAAATAGAGGGGTTGATAGTGAAGACACCTACCTTGAGAGTTTTGGTGATAACAATAAACGTCATGAAATAACATCACAAAAATGAGTTAAATCTTCATGAATCTTCCTTAGACATATTCCCCTATAAAAAAAGACCAAATATAAACATATTTGGAATTCATAACCTTAGATCTACCCATAGCGGCTGTAGATCTAAAAAACTGAGAGAGAGGGTGAAGTATATCTAAGAAAACTAACAAGAATAATCAAGGACAATCACATAATTTGAGGATCAAACTTCAACACACCAAGGGATGACTCCAGATTGATTCCAATTTTCTTAGAGAGGTTATTTAGCCTTTGAGAGACCAAAATCCTAAGTTTTGGACGTTTTGGGGGAAAAAGTAACTTAGAGGTAAAAATTAGTTAGATCCACAATTTAAGGATCTAACTTTGACCTACGCACAGTTTAGTCGCACAGTTAGGAAAACTATGTGCTAAATGTTCTCCAGCCCCTACCTTGAGGATGGACCTCACACATTTGGCTCACATGGTTAACAAACCAAGCACCAAAAATGCCAAATCTCACTAACCACAAAATATAAAACACTACATAGTTATCCTAAGCTTCTTCGTGGTTTTGACAAACTATGTGTAGCCCGTCCGCCTTCCCTTTTTCCCTTGTCCCACTGTGCACGGTTTCCTATAATTGTTGCACATTTTCCACAAACTATGTACCACTTGTAAAATTTCCCCCCAAAACTCTCAAAAAGTTCTTCAAAGTCTTAAAAAATTCACCCTTTAACTTTATATACCTAAAAATCATAAAGAATTGGTTACATACCAAAAACCAAGGCTAATACATTCTCCACACCATTGGTCATTCTATCCCCATAAAGTAGAAAACCATCAGTGACCTGAAAGAGTTCCAGCCATTTCTCTTTCATCTCTTTCTCACATTCCCATGTATCTTCCTGAATTTGACCATGTTTCTACAAAACACACACTAGAATGATGCTTTTTCGATGCAAGACTTTCTCTTTCCAATCCACAATCTGCACTAGGATATGTACCAATGAAGCATCCATCTATATATTAATATGATCGCATTTGGTCACATGGTCTAGATCAGGATGATACTTTTTCAACTGAGATGCGTGGAACATATTATGAACCAAATTGAAACATGGTGGTAATGCTAGCCAATAATCCACCTCTCCAATCCATTCTAGTATCTCAAAAGGGCCTATATATTAAGGAGATAACTTTCCCTGCTTCCCAAAATTTCAATTTCAAATCCTTGAAGAAATTCGCAAGAACACAAAATCACTAACTACAAATGACAACGTTCATCGATGATGATTCACATATGATTTCTGACAACTATGATCCATCTCCACACATTTCATGATCAACTGAATCTTCTCTATTGTCTCTTGAATAAGGCTCAAACCAACCAGATAAGTCTCTCCTATTTCCACCAAACAATGTTGAAAACTACAAGGGATCCCATACAATGCTTCAAAAGGAGCCATATTTATTGAGTCTGGATAGTTTTTGTTATATTAGAACTCCACCAATGACACATGATCTCCCCAAGATCCACCAAAATACATTACACAAGCCTATAACATGTCCTCTACTATTTGTATCATCATTTCATATTTCTCATCTATCTGAGGATGATATTCCATTCACATAGTCAACTGAGTCCCAAGGGATTCCTGTAATGATTTCTAGAAATGGGAGGTAAACCTAGAATATATGTCTAACACGATCATAACTAGTATGTCACGCCTCTTTTCCATTTCTCAGATATATATTTTGGATAGATCCTCCATTGTATGAGTTTTACGAATAGGGATAAATGCGATGACTTAGTAAGTTGATCCACTATCACCCATATAGCATCTTGATTCTGAATCTTTCTTGGGAGACCTGTAACTAAATACATAGTTATATAATCCCATTTCTACACTATAATAGGTAAAAAAATATAATATACCTAATGGTCATTGATGTTCTTCCTTAACTTGCCAAAAATTTAAGAATATAGAAACTAACTCATCCACCTTCCTTTTCAGGCCAATCCACCAAAACTATGACTTAATTTCCTTATACATCTTATGTATTCTAGGATGGACAACCCATCTCTAATAGTGGTGATAATGAAGAAGTTTTTCTTGAGAAGTCATGGGTACATCCATACAATCTCAGAACCACAAAACTGAACTCTCATCTAGCCTTCATCCCTCAATGGTCTCCCCGCCATTGAGTTTTTACCTCATAGAAAAACATTGTACATCATATTTCTATGCCTATACCATTTTCAAAAAATTAGGAACAATCAAAACTGGAAAGAAAACTGCAACATCGCCTCAGTATTCACATTCTACATGCATGTTGGTTAGGACCAACATCATGTGACACTCATCTGAAGCTTCTTTTTCCAATAGATCATATGATAATCTACTTAATTCATCAGTCATCAAATTTCATTTACCTAGTGTATACATCAAGTCAAATTAGAACATTTGGAGATACTCCATCCATATTCTTTTCCTTATATTTTAATCCTTTTATGAGAAAATATGCTTCAATCTCTTACGATCTATGAGAAGAATAAATTTCTCACCGAAGAGATAATGACACCATGTTTTTAAGAAATAAACAACTAAAGGTAACTCCAAATCATGTGTTGGGTATTTATTCTCATGAACTCTTAAATGAATTGATCCATAAGAAAAAACATATATGGACACCTTGGATTAGGACACCCCCTGACCCAGATCCTGAAGAATCTCAATACACCATGTACCCTTGTCCTGATTCTGGAAAAATCAAGATCGGTGCGGATGTAAGGTGAGCCTTTATATCTTAAAAAGATTCCTATAATTCCTCACTCTACTGTAATGCAGCGTTCTTCTTTTTCAAAGCTATCATTTTCGAAGATAGGTATGAAAATACACACAAAAATTGATGGTAATAACTAACTAGGTTAAGAAAACTCTGTATCTCAAGGACGTTCTTTAGTGGTTTCTAAGAGGTAACAACTTATATATTTTTTGGATCCACTGAAACACCTTTTTTAGAAATTACATGGCCAAGAAAGCATACCTCTTGTATCCAAAATCACACTTTGATAATTTTTCATACAAATGATGGTATCTCATGATTTCTGATACTGTCACTATGTGCTTATCATGCTCATCCCTTTTCCTTGAATACAACAATATGTTGTCCATAAACACCACAAAAAAAATCTAGATATAATTGAAATATACTATTCATTAATGCCATAAATACCATTGGTGCATTCATAAGACCAAAAGGAATTACTTTCATAATGTCGATATCTGCTTCTAAAATATTTCTTCAGAATATCTTCCTTTCAAACTTGTAATTGGTGATATCCTAATCATCATTCAATATTTGAGAACCATTGTGATCCCCTCAATTGATTGAATAGATAATCAGTGTGTGGAAGTGGATACTTGTTCTTTATCATAACTTGGTTAATCTTATAATAATCTATACTCAACCATAAAGTTCTATCTTCTTTATTCATGAACAAAATTGGGGTTTCCCATAGAGACATGATCGACCAAATAAAAGCCTTTCTTTTTAGCTCTTTCAATTGCACCTTTAGTTCCCTTAATTTTTTTGGTTCCATTTGAAATGATGAAATTGAAATAGGACTAGTCCCCAAAAGAAGATCAATCATAAACTCCACTTCTCTCATGGGTGGTAACCCTGAGAATTATTGTAGAAAGACATCTAGAAATTGATCAAAGACTTCCAGAAAAGAACTTATTCCAACATAATACATTGATGAAAAGGAAAAAATCTTCCAATTGGTAATAAATAATTCCCACAGTCAGTGCCAACAAGCTCGTTTCACCTATCTTCTACTTCCTTTCTCTTTTAAAGAGATGCTCAACTCTATCCTTAATCTCAAAACTAACTGTTCTACTATAACAGTCGATGTGATCCTTGAAAATTGTCAACCAATCCATAACTAGGATTAAATCATATAAATCCATATCCATCATATATAATTCTCATTTCAATTAAAGTTCTTCAATAGTTATAGAACATGATCTACACAGAAAGTCTCAACAGTCACCTTCCCCAATAGGAGTTTGAAGTTTTATTACAGAGGCCATCATCTCAAGTTTTAAACTTAGTAAATCAATTTAACAAGAAGTAATAAAGGAATGTGTTTCACCATTATAAAATAGCACTTTCATAATGGTAGAATTCAAAATAATCATACCTTTCATAGTATATGGTCCCACCTGATCATCCATAATCACCTGCTCAGCTCCATATAATTGCTTCATCACTGCACTTTTTTATTTGTTACCTAGTTGATATTTCCTTTCCTGAGGAGTTATGGTATTTGTAGAATCATCATGGATAGATCTGTTTTGATAATGAGATTGGTTCTTTTGTCCTTGTCCCATGAATGCATATGATGTATGTGACATTTGATAAGTGTCCTGAGAAACTAAAATTGGAGCACTGCAACACTAGTTATAAAGATTCCCCATTTGGTAGCAATTTTGTCATGATCTATGTTTCATCATACACTCTTTCTTTATGTGGTTAAGAGAACTACTTTAGAAACATCTTGCTCTACTCTTGGTTTGTGGAGGAAGGTTCATTGACCCAGCCATCTGATTTTGATTCACACTTCCACCTTGGAAGTAGGTGTCCATCTTCCTCTTGCTCCTTGTATTTGATTTACCACCATTTCATATGGGTATCAACATAATTCCTCATCCAATAGCTCCTAAAATGTCTCTTTTATCCATCATCTCTTTATTTACCATCTATGTATATTTCATAATATAGAGAGCAATTATCTTTGAGAAAATATCATTCCTTATCCCCGATTCAAAGATGCATTCCTTCTAGGAAAAACTATCCACAACCTCATGTCAAAAACGTACTAAATTAATGAATTTATCCACATACTCGATGGTAGAGAGATTTCCTTGCTTCAAGCTGAAAAATTCTATCATTCTATAAATCTTGAATGTATGAGGATAGAACTATTTATTGAAAAATTCCTTAAAATCCTCCCAACTCTAGCCTTGATCTACTTTAGCCTGTAACACTAGATCTCACCACTAAAATTCAAGGTTTTCTAGAATATATTTCACTATCTTAACGTCTAACTTCGCTGGTGTGCCAATGAAATCAAAGATATGATTCATCCTGTTCAGCCACACCACTTCCTTTTCTTATTCAAAATCACCCTGGAAGATGGGTGGATTCTGCTTTTGGAACTAGATTAAATGATCCACTTTCCTTGTATCATCCCCTTAATTCCTTCTGTCCGTAGATTGAAATTTTTAGAGGATAATCTGAACCATATCTTGGGTCACCTATGACATAGGTGCAACCACATTCTCCACAGCTTCTTCCGATTGGTTTATACGTTGCCTATCAGGTTCCATTTTCTAAAAAAACAACTTCATAAGTCTCAATCTATATTAACTGAAGCTACCACACCTGTCACGACCCATTCTCGGGGCCCGTGCCGTGACTACCCGAAGCCCGCCTTCCATAGGCCAAGGGCTGGAGACTATCACCAAAGGCGTAAATCCCGATAACTGGGAAGACATTGCCTTTATAAAAGTAAACAAAACACCACAGAGTATAAGTGGAAGCAAAACACTAAGTATAAAAGAAAGTGCTGAAAAGTAAATGGGCCAGAATACAAAACCAACTAAAAGTGCAGCTATAACTGAACAAAAGTACAACAAAAAAAGACAAACAGCTAGAAGAAGGAAGCAGCTCCTGGGTCGTCCTCCTCAGATCCTACCTGAAGGGTAGGTACAGATAGCGCAGCTCCTGGATCATCCGCCACGGATCCTACCTGAAGGGTAGGTACATAGAGCCTCCTTAATGCTCTCGCCCGTCAACCTCATCTGGATACTGACTCGTCGTGTAGTCCACCTCCGGGTAATGACTCGTCGTGTAGTCCACCTTCGGGTACAGTCCAGTCCTCGAACACTCGGCCTCTGTCAGCACTGCCCGTCGTCTGCAACCAACACAACGAGGTGCGGGCATAGCCCGTGTAGGGGTGAGTATAACGATACTCAGTAGGGACCCCGAGACCCTCAAGGTCTCACTAAAACCAACAAGGATAACCACAAAGAGGATCTCAACAGATAACCTCTACTTAGGTATATGCCCATACATATACCTAAGTTATCAAGTAACCCATCTCAATCATGAGGAAACACAAGGATCATGAAATCAACGGATAACCACTACCCAGGTATATGCCCATACATATACCTAAGTTATCAAGTGACCCATCTCAATCATGAGGTAAACACAAAGGTCAAAAGTCTCAACTCAAAGCAAAATTTTCATCAACGAAACTGTAACTGCTGAAGAGATCCGTCTCTGAAGTGTATAGTAGTCCTGTCACGACTCCGAGGTACTGCTCTCTAACCTAAGACCGCTGAGTTACTCCTCCTGTCGAGTATCACGGGTGTGCGGCCCACTACCGGGCGCTCCGTCCGCTGAGGGTCTGTCGCCAAATACTGGGTGCTTCCCCTAATAGCCTACAGAGGTACTCCTCCTGTCGAGTACCGCGGGTCTGTGGCCAAATACCAGGCGCTCTTTCCGCCGTGGGTCTGTCGCCAAATACCAGGCGCTCCGTCCACTGGGCTATTCGACTCACTCCAAGTCGAGTCGGTCAAGCAGTCCTCAGGTTTCAGCAGGATACACGGTCTCCGTACTCCGTACGCTCATCTCCGGGAGGGTCCGCTCCACGAGCTACAGGTCGATACTCCAAGTATCACAAGTCCCACGAAAAAGTATCTCAAAGGACCGCCTCGTCATAGGGGTCTCTACGCAACATTCGGCACGTCAATCGGACGTTCGGTCTGTGAGTTACTAGCCTTTTCGTCCCCGGGGCCCGGTTGGTTTCGTGTGCGAACCAATTCGGCTGTAACTCAACTACACCCCGAACACTCATAGGGAATACTCATAGGGACCGTTTCTCAACGTGATCACCAACGCCGCTGATGGTTCGTCAAACAGACGTCTGGTCTGAATGATATCAGCTTTTCCGTTCTAGTTTCCAGGTTGGATTTCGGGTACAATCCAACCCGGACACTATCCAATAGCAACCAAAACTCGGGATAAGTATGCCAAAAGTTTTGTCTCATCAAGAGGAAAACAACGAGACAGACGGCGCGTCAATCGGACGCCCGGTCTGTGAGTTATTGGCTTTTTCATTCCAGGGGCCCGATTGGTTTCGTGAGCAAACCAACCCGACCGCACTCCTATGGCATCCAAACCTCGAGAAGAGTAAGCCAAAAGATCCGTCTCACTAAGAGGAATTCAAAAAAGTCGACGGCACGTCATTCGGACGTCCGGAACTCATGTTACGAGCGTTTCCGCTCCGAGGGCCCGGTTGGTTTCGTGTACGAACCAACCCGGTCGAACCCAAAATTCTCTGAAACCTTGAGTGTAATATACCGAAAAGACCGTGTCGATCCAAGGATCGTGTTTCCGCTGACGGCGCATCAATCGGAGGTCTAAAACTCAAGATATGGGAATTTGACCGAAAGTGGTCTGAAAACGGGGGGTCTGGGCCCAGGCCGACCCGGCCCGACCCCCCTGGGTCGGCGTGAACTGGGTCGACCCGAACCGGGTCGAACCGACCCGGGTCTGACCCGGATGGGCCCGGCCCAGCCTGGCTCGGTCCGGTCCGGCCCGACCGGGCGGACGCCGCGGAGCGGCGGGGGTGCGCGCGGCCGCTCCCCCTTCGCCGCTGATTGACGCCGGCGGCAACCGCCGCCAGCAACTTCCAGTAGCGCACCGCCGCCGCCTTCCGCAGACCACCGGACGAGCTCCGGTGGTCCATTTCTCCTTTTGTCTTCGCCTATGGTCCCCCCGGGACCCCACCTTCACTGTGAAGGGATTCAAACGCCAAAATGGCCTGCTTCGTCGTCCCCCATCAATCCGCACGTCAAAACAATTAGCGTCGTCTTTGTGGTTTTCCAGCGCGACCCGATGGCGTCGCGCCCCTTCGCCGCGGTCCGACTCCGACTGTGGTTCTTTGGTTTTCTTCGACGCGGAACGACGGCGTCGCGTTCTTAAACTTCTTTCCACGGCGAGGCGCGATGGCGCCACACATTTCCTTCCACAAGAATCCGCGTGGTGCGACGGCACCACGCCTTCCCGTACCAACCACAAAGGAACCATCACGAAAATAATGAGGAGGGTCGGTCGTGTTTGTGCGGTCCGACCCCCTCGCATTATTCGATAACAAATGGTTTAAATCCAAAAAGATATTCAAGTTGGTAATCACGATCAAATAAATAGATAAAACCCCTACATCGATCCACATGTACGAACGATCCGCGGATCAACCCGGAATTGGTTGGTCCGCGCTCGTCGTTCTTTTCTCAAAAAGTAAGAGAATACCAAAATAAAATCCCAACCCACAACATAATCTTCGCAGATCAAATTAATGTTTATTTGATCCGCGTTCTTTGATTTATAAGGAAGTATCATGGGGTTCATTAATATTTCATAAACAATTCCCTACCTCGGTTCAGGAACGGTGCACGTCAATTGAGCCGTGGAAGACGAGCGTCGCAGAGGTCGGGCGTCGCGGAAAACGAATGTCGATTCCATTTTCGTCGAGGTGCGTTCGAAGAGGAAACGTCGTTGGAAGAAGATGTCGCATTCTTCGGCGGAGATGTTCTTCGTTGAAGAACGATGTTCTTCGTGTTCTTCGTCGAGGTTGAAGAAGAAGAATACTTCACGCTTCCCAAACCTCTCAAAGTGGCAAAAACTCTAACAAAAATAAAATAAGACCAAGTCTTAATTTTATTAACACATCCTAACCATTTGAATTTCAAGAGTTTGAAAATAAGTAACTCACTTTATTAATTATAACAAGTTGTCAAAAATTAATGAAAGTGAGTTAATGGGGAGTTAGGAAAGTGAAGGGTTAAGAGGAGTTAGGGAGTTAAGGAATTTGAAAAGGTGGGGAGGGGTTCGTGTGGGCCCCACTCTTTCAATTATCCACACATGGGAAGTTGGGTGGATGTGGGCCCTACCACCAACTTCCCATGGGAGAAATTAACCACCTTGTTATGAAATAAAATTGATTCCACAATTTTATTTACTTTTTTAATTAAACCTCAAAATTTAACTTCTTCACCCGCACAAACGCAACTACGGTAAAGGTCCCCTTAAGCGATTACCGGCATTTCGAGTTCATCGGTGCCCTCAGAATTTGATTCCGAGCACCGGTTCAAAAGTTAGAAATTCCCGCTCACTCGTTCACTGAACGTACCCGAGCCAAACTTCGGAAATTAATTCTGGGCACACCAGGCCTCAGAATCAGGCTCCGTCCGAAACTGCGTTCTTGTAAAATTCCAAAGAAAATTAAGAAAAAAAATTCCTTGAAATTTCCGGGTCTTTACAACACCAACAATCACAAAATTTCTTTTCAAAATAAACATTTTCCACATTCACGATTTTTTTAAAACATTAACTTGATTTTTGAAAATCAAACCATTTTCAAAATACCTCTATCATTTCCTTTTTCAAAATCTTTCATTTGAAAATAATTTCACAATTTTTTTTCAAAAATAATCACTTTTTCACCAAAAATAAATTTTTACTCAAATGATGTATACACTCCTAGTGGGAAGTAATTCCTCAAATGTATTTCATGCATGTCTCATTGGCTTAACCCATGAAAATGAGATTTCAAATTAATAAGTGTCTTAAAAACACTTATATACCCAACTCCCTAGTAACTTGAAGTTTAGCATAAAAAGGTTAGCTACATCATTATATACTCTACATTCCAAGTCCTGACAGTCCTACTCCTTTCTATGATCCCAACCTAAGGAATAGACAAGAATGAAATTCATCTCAAGAACAATATCACTCATGACAACTTGTTCCACCGGAAAAAGAACAATTTGATACCATTTATCTCCAAATGATTTTTGTGCTGAACAAAACTAATACCATATGTAACATCCCACCCCATTTTATTGGCTTGAGAGGGATGAAGGGTGTTACTTGGACTTAGGAGACATCCCCAATACACCAAAGGCTTGAAAAAATTGTCAGAGGTTTTCAATACATGTTGGGGTGATTTACCCTATAAGAATAAAACCAATAACTAAAAAAACCACTATATGATTCATGATAAAAATGAAATCCAACTCAACATTTCATTTATTAAAATCATTATATAATCAAGTACCACAGTGGAAGACTACAATATCAATGTAAACAAAGGATGAAAAACTAATAAAACTCCAATAAAATCACAAGATTTCATGCTCCACAAGTTCCATGTTCCAACTTCACCAAAATTACCATGTATCATGAGGTATTGAGAAAGATGTGTGATACTTTACCTTTTCTCATTTCCCATTAGATGAAATCTACAAAAGCACCAAAGTTCCAAAGCAGGGGTGAGTACTAAAACTCAATAAGTTTTCCCCAATGACTATGATGACCCAGACTCTATTGGTCCTTCCCTTTGCCAAAATCCGGGTTCTAAAGGAGTGGCGTCTCGGTGAGACCGATCGGTGAGACCGATCGGCGTCACCAGATCTTTTCAAGTTGTTTTCAGTAGCACTCCTTTGCGCAAATAGGGTTTTAAACCCTATTATGACTCGTTTAAATGTGTTTTTAAGGCCCATAACACCCATAAGATTTTTAATTAAATGCTTCATCAATTCATGAGTCATCTTAAACCACCCGACCCCCGCGCCTTACGCGGTTTCACATTTTCACCTCAACCATCCTCGGCTCTTATAAACTAAGGGTTAGCCATGGTTTCTCCTTTCCTCGATCATGGATTTTCACAAACAGCTTCTGGTGCATCAGGCCCACCGCATCGTTATCCGTAAAGTTCCGCGCCCCCGGCCTAAACTTTGATCATCTATCAACAAGTCGGGAATTTCTCCTTCGTGTATCTCTTTTGTGTATCATGCGGGGTGGGCGTACTCTTGGTCCTGTAGAATTGGGTGAACCATACCTAATTAAAGATAAAGAACAAATTCTATAATGAAAGAAGAGGGGGGGGGGGGGCTGTGATTGTTGACGGTGTTTTATATTTTGATGTTGTTTCTTCTATGACCATCTTGTTAAGTTGTGCCGACTTATGCCTCCTGAAAATCTAGGCCGTTGGTGGTCGTTGTTTGTGCACTAATAAACCCTGCTGATGTTTTAAATGGCTTGTTTGTGGTTGTAAACTCCTGCTATGAAAAGTGAATCGGTTAATCACGTATATCCAGCTGAATAATTGAAAGCACCAGGATCAACCTTTCTGTGATAACTCTCGGTTATAACACACGGAATTTGAATCATGGAGTGTATTAAGTCATTTAAATCTGAAAATCCCTCACTTGTGTTGGTAGTGGTAGTTGGTTGTTTTCCTTTCGGGCCGATTGCTGGAAATGTGGGATGGGATGGGATCCCCTGTTCTTTTATACTCTCGGTGGTCATGTGAATTTGGGGGATGGGATCTCCTGTTGGTATGGATTCGGTGGTTGTGCATTTTAAATCCGGGTGGTTACTTTCTATATCACAAATTGGGGTGGAATCCTCTGTTGAGAACCAGGTGTACGTTTTGGTTGTTGTTTGACTGTTTACTTTCCTGGACTTATGCCTATGCCAACTAGTTCCCCAGTAGTGCTTAAACATAAACTTTATTACTGAATGTGAAATGAGAAAGGGGACACATGGGTTGTTGGCGTGAGTCGTGACTCGGACTTGAGTGTTATTGTGATCTGTAGGCTGTCTGAAGAAAAACCTAGCGTTGGGTGAGTGCTTGTTACATATATATATATAGTTGTAGCTTTGTGTTTCTTATTCGCGCCCCACCCAAGTTGAGCACTTAGTGCCGAACACCCCCATTTCATGGGGGAGGGTGTTTTTCCCAACACTATCCTTAGTGGCTGGTTATTAGCTCCTTTTCTACTCCCTTTCCCGGATATCCCAAGTATATTCGGCCAGGCTGTGATGGCCTTATGTCCATTATTAGCCCATGAACCTTCGGGCGGGGTGGTGTGGTGGTTGGCCAGGTGTGTGCGGCAAGTGGTTTCCCAAGTGTCTATGGGATTAGGGCCAGGTGTCTTCGGGTGTGGCAGTGGATCCTTTAGTCCAGGTGTCTTCGGGCGTGGTGGTGGTTGTTCTAGCCTAGGTGTTTGCTGGCATGGTTACATGTGACAGTTGTGGCCCAGGTGTGTGCGGGCGGGATTCAGCAGTGGGACTGCGTGCGGTTTAGGCCCAGGTGTGTTCGGGCGGGATTTCAGTAGTGGGACTGCATGCGGTTGAGGCCCTGGTGTGTGCGGGCGGGATTTCGGCAGTGGGACTGCGTGTGGTTGTGTCCTAGGTGTGTGCGGGTGGCTGTGGCAGTGGGACTGCGGTGAGAATGGCGGGATTGGTCCGATGCATAGGATGTCTCAATAACCAGTGGGAAAGTGGCGCGAGGTACCCAAACATCGATGTGCTCTTATTATATATTACTTGACTTGCGTTATTTGGGGAGTGAGCCTTGGTGAGGCCTGGGATGGATAGTTTTCCCTGTTAGGTGTTTGGTTTACTCTTTTTCTCATGGGACTTTAGTACGTTCCCCCACTTGTGCACAAGAGTCTTGGTTTTCCCTACTGAGTGTACTTGTATGCTCACCCTACGTATATAAAACTGCTTTCAGGTTTCCAGGAGGACTTCGGGGATCATGCAGGACCTTACTAGCTCAGACTTTGGGAGCAGTTGCAGTTGTTGTTTTTCTTTTTGGTACTTACCTTGTAGTCACCTTTTTCACTTTGTGGCTTTTACTTTTGAAACATGCATGTGGGAATGGTTTACTTTTGGATTTACTTTTCTTTCTACCTTGGTGTTGTTGGGTTTTCATCTCCTTATCTCTCGATCCTAGAAAATAAAAAGGGTAATGCCTTCAATTTGTGAGAATTTTTCTATACCCTTGGTGCTAGTCGCCACTCCGGGACCTATCGAAGGCGGGTTTCGGGGGTCATTATCTCTCCTTAAACTTAAAGAAGGAAGGGCCTGGCAATCTGCTAACCCTTCCCTCCTTTTGGTGAAGGCGGGTCGTGATAGAATGGTATCAGAGGTGATGGTTGAGAGACAGGAGAGAGTCTGGAGTTATTCACAGTGATTATTGCATGGGATGGTAAGGCAACGGTGTTGGGTGACCTTGGAGCATGAATTAGGCCAGGGAAGACCGTCTAGGACACGGGATTTTAGGGCCCCCCATGATCCGATGCAAGGACTCTGGACCTACCGAACGACCAAGTGAGGCCACACTGATTGCAGGGTAGAGACCCTAGGAAAGGTACATGCATCATAATGACTTGTGTTATTGTGTTTCTGGGATGTCTTGGGAATTAAGAATAAATTAAATCTTAAGAAGTTTTAAGAACAATATTCTTCACTAATTGGGCTTAGGCATTCCTTGTTTACCTTGCAGCTATGGAACCTGGAAGGCGACCATGTGTGGTACAGGAGATAGAGGCCTCAGAGACTACCTTGGCCGATCGGCAGAGAGCTGATCGAGAGGAAGAGGATGACCAGTGGCAGAAGACTCTTCGAGCCTTCCAACGACAGGCCCTCGAGAAGTATGAGGGCAGCACCTCCGATATGGAGACGGAAGGATGGATAGAGGAGCTAGTTATAGCCTCCGGCCTGATTCGGGCCCCGACCGAGTACTGGGTTCCTCTGGCTGTTAGCCAGATGCGGGGAGCGGCACGTCAGTGGTGGATGCTTTACCTGGGGGAGAGGAGAGAGTCTGAGGTGGCTTGGGAGGATTTCGAGAAGGAGTTCCAGGCGGAATTCCTCTCCTCGACGATGAAGGTAGAAAAGAGGCAGGAACTACTCTCCCTCCACCAGGGGAGTATGTCTATGAGGGAGATAGGGATCAAGTTCAAGGACCTCCTACGTTTTGCTCCGGACCTCTTTCCTGACGAGGAATCTCAGGCAAGACGTTTGGAGGAGGCACTCCGACCCTCCCTTCAGTATGCTATTACCCCCTTTACCCTGCCGACGTACTTGGAGGTCCAGAAGAAGGCCGAAGTGGTGGAGCAGATGCATGCTCAAGGGGGAGTGTCACGAGAGGGGATCCAGCTGGTACCATCAAAAGGGAAAGCCGTCAGTACCAGGCCTCCAGCATCAGGACCCTCTAGGTTCCGACCCACAGGGAGCAGGCTGCAGCAGTTTCAGTTTCGATCCCCCGGTCCTCGCCCTTTTCCTACGGGCCCGGGACCACGATGCTTCATCTGTGGGAGCCCTGGGCATCTCCGGAGTCAGTGCCCAGACCGGGTGCAGTACAACAGTGGTAGTCATCCTCAGCACCCGCCCCAGAAGCAACTTCCAGCCAGACCTTTCCAGTAGCAGCAGGAGGGACAGCGAGCTCCCACTCCTCCGAGGGAAGACGTAGGAGGAGGCCGACCTCAGGGAGCTCCACAGGGACCTCGACTAGGGTGTGGTCGGGGAGGTGGCCGACAGCCGTGGGGCAGGGGAGCTAGGCGTGGGCAGTTTCACGCTGCAGAGGCAGCAGTCCCAGCAAGGCCAGAGGTTGTTCGAGGTACGATCAATCTGTTTATCACTCTTTCTTATGCTTTGTTCGATACCGGAGCTTTGCACTCCTTCGTTGCAAACCAGTCTAGCTCGTTCCTTGGGCCTAGATGCCGAGTGACTTCCAGTGCCCCTGGTGTTGAGCACACCAGTTGGAGGTCAGACTGACTTGTTGTTCGTTTTTCGGGGATGTAGACTGATGGTAGGGCCACATCAGTCGGTTCAGGATCTTCTTCTGCTATAGATTCAGCCATACGATGTCATCCTAGGCATCGAATGGCTATTTTCTGTGTGCGCCGTCATTGACTGTTTTCGAAGAAGGGTGGTTTTCTCAGACTTGGACAACCAGCATGTTACCTTCACCGGCGAGTGGAGCAGTCCAAAGGGAAATAGGAGAGAGGAACCTCTCCTCTCCTTGTTGACCGAGATGACGGTAGAATCAGTAGATGCAGAAATGGTGGAAGTGCCAGAGATCATCCGTGAGTTTATGGACATCTTTCCTGAGGAGGTGACGACTCTACCCCCTCGACGTGATATCGAGTTCGGGATTGACCTGCAGCCCGACACTCGTCCAGTCTCGATGGCTCCTTATCGGATGGCACCTTCGGAGCTACGGGAGTTGCGGATATAGATTGACGATCTGATGAAGAGGGGTTATGTTCGTTCGAGTGCGTCACCATGGGGTGCTCCGGTCTTGTTTTCAAATAAGGCATATAGAGGTCTTAGGCTGTCCATAGACTACAGGAGGTTGAATCAGGTGACGATCAAGAATCGCTACCCTCTCCCAAGGATAGAAGATATTTTCAACCAACTGAAAGGGGCAGGATGGTTCTCGAAGATTGACCTGCGGTCTGGGTATCACCAGCTGAGGGTGAAAGAGAGCGACATCCTGAAGACAACGTTCAGTTGCAGGTATGGACACTTCGAGTTCGTGGTCATGCCCTTCGGTTTTACGAAATCCCCGGCTGTGTTCATGGGACTTATGAACTCCATCTTCCGGGAGTACCTGGATCAGTTCGTGGTTGTGTTCATCGACGACATCCTGGTCTACTCTAGATCAGAGGAGGACCATGCAGAGCACCTGAGGACAGTTTTGGAGGTCCTCCGACAGCACTAGATATATGGGAAGTTGTCAAAATGCAAGTTCTGAACCCGAGAAGTGCACTTCCTCAGGAACGTAGTGTCTGAGAAGGGGGTAGTGGTCGACCCATCAAAGGTTGAGGCAGTTGTTTCTTGGGCAGCACCCAAGAATGTGGCAGAAGTCTAAAGTTTCCTCGGGCTGGCGGGTTACTACCGGAGATTCGTATCCAACTTCTCCCGGGTAGTAGCCCCTTTGACGACTCTGACCAAGAAGGACCAGGCCTTCGTATGGAGTGAGCAGTGCCAGTCAACCTTCAGCTATCTGAAGGATAAGTTGGTCAGTGCCCCAGTGCTGAGATTACCAGAAGAAGGGGTGGCCTATGAGGTATTATACGATGCTTCGGGACAGGGCCTGGGATGCGTGTTGATGCAGCAATGAGGGGTGATCTCGTATGGGTCCATGAAGCTGCGTTCCCATGAGCGTAATTATGCCACCCACGACGTAGAGCTTACATCAGTTGTTTTTGCGCTAAAGTTATGGCGGCACTACCTCATCGGGGAACGCTTTGTGGTCTTCACGGATCACAAAAGCTTGAGGTATATCTTTTCCCAGTGGGACTTAAACTTGCAACAGCAGAGATGGGTGGAGTTCCTCTAGGATTACGACTTCGAGATCTCTTATACTGAGGGCAAGGGAAATGTGGTGGTCGATTCTTTGAGCAGGAGGACGCAGAAGGATGCGGTCTGAGAGTCGGCGGACGCCTGGAAGGAAATGGAAGAGTTGGTTGCCTTACACCTGGATGCGACGATGGATAGTGGCAGAAGATGCCTATATCAGATGACAGTGCAGTCATCCCTGTTTCAGTAGGTGGAAGAGTCTCAGTGGGGAGACCTAGAGTGCGAAGTGATGCGTGACCAAGTTGACCAGGGAAATGCTCCGGAAGGATGGACCGAGGATGGTCAGAACCAGATGCTTTTCTAGGGAAGGTTGTTTGTCCCAAAGGCGATGCGCGGTAGGGTTCTTAGTGAGTTCCACAACTCACCCCTGGCGGTACACCCTGGAGTTTCCAAGATGTACCAGGGTTTGAAGAGGCAGTTTTGGTGGCCAGGAGTTAAGCGAGCGGTGGCAGAGTTTGTGGCCAAGTGCCTAGTGTGTCAGCAGGTGAAGGCTGAACACCGAGTTCCAGGAGGCCTACTACAGCCCCTAGGTGTCCCCGAGTGGAAGTGGGAAGACATCTCAATGGATTTCGTCATGGGACTACCCAAGTCCCAAAGAGGGTACGATGCCATCTGGGTGGTAGTGGACAGGTTGACGAAATCAGCTCACTTTCTGGCGATCGGGGAGTCGAGTGCTGTGGGTGCTTTGGCATGAAGGTACATGGATGAGGTGGTGAGGTTTCATGGAGTCCCAAGGTCTATAGTCTCGGATAGGGATGCATGGTTTACCTCGCGGGTCTGGAGAGGATTGCACCATGCGTTTGGCACCCAGTTACGCCTTAGCACTGCTTTCCATCCCCAGACAGATGGAAAAACGGAGAACACCATCCAGACCGTGGAGGATATGCTGCGAGCATGTGTTATGGACTCAGGAGGGTCATGGGTGAAATACTTGCCTCTGGTAGAGTTTTCCTACATCAATAACTACCACTCTACCATTGGCATGGATCCGTTTGAGGATTTGTACGGGAGGCCATGTCGTTCGCCTGTGTGTTGGACTGAAGTAGGAGAGGCAAGCATCCTTGGTCCGGAGGTGGTGCAGAACACGACAGAGAAGGTTCAGCTCATACGGGAAAGGATGAAGGCAGCCCCGGACCGACATAAATCGTATGCTGATACCAGGAGGAGGCCCTTGGAGTTTGAGGTTGGGGACCACATGTTCTTGAAGGTCTCCCCTCAGCGTGGGCAGCGGAGGTTCGACAAGGGGAGTAAGCTTTCCCCTAGGTTCATCGGACCCTTCCAAGTGTTGCGGCTGGTCGGCGAAGTGGCTTACCAGCTAGCGTTGCCACCGCCGCTACTAAGGATACATGATGTCTTTCATGTGTCCCAACTCCGTCGGTATCTGCACGACGATTCACACGTCCTTGATTGGGGTGAGCTGGACATCGAGGACGACGTGACCTTTGTGGAGAGACCAGTGATGATCGAGGACCGCAAGGATAAGGTGCTTCGTGGGAGAACCATTCCCTTGGTTCACGTGTTGTGGAGACATGGTGGGCTTGAGGAGAGTACGTGGGAGAGGGAAGCATAGATGTGTACCCAGTACCCATAGTTGTTTTGAGTTTTGTTCCTTGTTGTACCTGTTGTGATAGAACATTTTGTCTTTTGGAAATGAAATGTACTGTTTTCTTTCCTCTGCTTGTGTGTGAAAACCCCCGGCTATAGGGAAGGAGAGAACCCGACCCCTAATCAAGACGCATTAAGGTGGATGTGATTAAACCCGTGTGGGCGAGTCAGTGCCGCCCAAAGCGGATAATATCTTGACATGGGGGAGAGACTCCCCAACCCACGTGCCCGGGAAGTTTGGCATGGTATGTTGCTTGGTTCGTGACAGGAAGATGTTCTTAGTTAGCGATGAGGTTCACTCTTGAGAGGTATCTTTTGGGGTGGTTGTTCGGACCCGCCCTTTCCTTCTGGGTTGTCTAAATTCTTGGGGATGAGAATAGTTTGAGAGGTATCTGATGTGATGACCCAGACTCTCTTTGTCCTTCCCTTTGCCAAAATTTGGGATCTAAAGGAGTGGCGTCTCGGTGAGACCGATCGGAGAGACCGATCGGTGAGACCGATCCGCGAGACAGATCGGCATCACCCGACCTTGTCAAGTTGTTTCCAGTAACTCTTCTTTGCGCAAATAGGGTTTTAAACCCTATTCTGGCTCGTTTAACCGTGTTTTTAAGACCCATAACCCCCATAAGAGTTTTAATTAAATGATTCATCAATTCATGAGTCGGCTTAAACCACCCGACCCCCGCACCTTGCGCGGTTTCGCGTTTTCACCTCAACCATCCCCGGCTCTTATAAACTAAGGGTTAGCTGTGGTTTCTCCTTTCCTCAATCGTGGATTTTCACAAACAGCTTCTGGTGCATCAAGCCCACCGCATCGTTATCCGTAAAGTTCCGCGCCCCCGACCTAAACGTCGATCATCTATCAACAAGTAGGGAATTTCTCCTTCGTCTCTCTCTTTTGTGTATCATGCAGGGTGGGCGTGCTCTTGGTCCTGTATAATTGGGTGAACCAGACCTAATTAAAGATAAAGAACGAATTCTATAAGGAAAAAGGGGGGGGGGGCTGTGATCGTTGACGGTGTTTTATATTTTGATGTTGTTTCTTCTATGACTATCTTGTTGAGTTGTGCTGTCTTATGCCTCCAGAAAATCGAGGCCGTTGGTGGTCGTTGTTTTGTGCACTAATAAACCCTGCTGATGTTTTAAATGGCTTGTTTGTGGTTGTAAACTCCTGCTATGAAAAGTGAATCGGTTAATCACGTATATCCGGCTGAATAATTGAAAGAACCCAGATCAACCTTTCTGTGATAACTCTCGGTTATAAAACATGAAATTTGAATCATGGAGTGTATTAAGTCGTTTAAATCTGAAAATCCCTGACTTGTGTTGGTAGTGGTAGTTGGTTGTTTTCCTTTTGGGCCGATTGCTGGAAATGTGGGAGGGGATGGGATCCCCTATTCTTTTATACTCTCTATGGTCGTGTGAATTTGGGGGATGGGATCTCCTGTTGGTATGGATTCGGTGGTTGTGCGTTTTAAATCCGGGTGGTTACTTGCTATATCACAAATTGGGGTGGAATCCTCTGTTGTTGAGAACCAGGTGTAAATTTTGGTTGTTGTTTGACTGTTTACTTTCTTGGACTTATGCCTATGCCTACTAGTTGCCCAGTAGTGCTTAAACGTAAACATTATTACTGAATGTGAAATGAGAAAGGGGACAGATGGGTTGTTGGCGTGAGTCGTGACTCGGACTTGAGTGTTGTTGTGATCTGTAGGCTGTCTGAAGAAAAACCTAGCTTTGGGTGAGTGCTTGTTACATATATATATATATATAGTTGTAGCTTTGTGTTTCTTATTCGTGCCCCATCCAAGTTGAGCACTTAGTTCTGAACACCCCTATTTCAGGGGGGAGGGTGTTTTTCCCAACACTATCCTTAGTGGCTGGTTATTAGATCCTTTTCTGATCCCTTTACCAGATAGCCCAAGTATCTTCAGGAAGGCTGTAATGGCCTGAAGTCCATTATTAGCCCAGGAACCTTTGGGTGGGGTGGTGTGGTGGTTAGCCAGGTGTGTGCGGTAGGTGGTTTCCCAAGTGTCTTCGGGATGAGGCCCAGGTTTCTTCGGGCGTGGCAGTGGATCCTTTAGCCCAGGTGTCTTCGGGCGTGGTGGTGGTTGTTCTATCCTAGGTGTTTTCAAGCACGGTTACATGTGACAGTTGTGGCCCAGGTGTGTGCGGATGGGATTTAGCAGTGGGACTGCATGCGGTTGAGGCCCAGGTGTGTGCGGGCAGGATTTCAGCAGTGGGACTGCGTGCGGTTGAGGCCCAGGTGTGTGCGGGCGGGATTTCGGCAATGGGACTGCGTGTGGTTGTGGCCCAGGTGTGTGCAGGAGGGTGTGGCAGTGGGACTGCGGTGAGAATGGAGGGATTGGTCCGATGCGTAGGATGTCTCAATAACCAGTGGGAAAGTGGTGCGGGGTACCCAAACATCGATGTGCTCTTATTATATATTACTTGACTTTCGTTATTTGGGGAGTGAGCCTTGGTGAGTCCTGAGATGGATAGTTTTCCTTGTTAGGTGTTTGGTTTACTCTTTTTCTCATGGGACTTTAGTACATTCCCCCACTTGTGCACGAGAGTCTTGGTTTTCCCAACTGAGTATACTTGTATGCTCACCCTATGTATATAAAACTGCTTTCAGGTTTCCAGGAGGACTTCGGGGATCACGCAGGACCTTACTAGCTCGGACTTTTGGAGCAGTTGCAGTTGTTGTTTTTCTTTTTGGTACTTACCTTGTAGTCACCTTTTGCACTTTGTGGATTTTACTTTTGAAACATGCATGTGGGAATGGTTTACTTTTGGCTTTACTTTTCTTTCTACCTTGGTGTTGTTGGGTTTTCTTCTCCTTATCTCTCGATCCTATAAAATAAAAAGGGTAATGCCTTCCATTTGTGAGAATTTTTCTATACCCTTGGTGCTAGTCGCCACTCCAGACCCTATCGAAGGTGGGTTTCGGGGGTCATTATCTCTCCTTCAACTTAACGAAGGAAGGGCTTATCAATCTTCTGACCCTTCCCTTCTTTTGGTGAAGGTGGGTCGTGACAATGACTTTCCTAATAATTTCTATAAGGATAGAACATGTTAACAGTATTTATATAAAACAATTTATATAAATAATATTCTAAAATACTTTATACCAAAATATAAACTAAATCTATTGTAAATAGTTTTCCAAGGAAAGCACATAAAAAATTCTTTAAATCATATCACATTCCACTTTAGCATAACCACATCCTTTCCACACAACCATACATACAACCATGCATGAAATACATGGACCTCCCTATACTCAAAAGTGGTGATTCTTTCTTCTGTTAATCCATCACTTAGTGGACTAATTTGACGGGGGTACTTCATGCCCATATGCTTCCCAACCTTTTGATGGGGGTACTTCACACCCTTATCCAACTCAATGAATATAAAAACATACCACACAACCATGCCAAACTCATTCAAAAACCATGTGTGTTCAAACCATTTCAATAAAACATCATTATTTTTATTGAAAACCATTCTTTCCATGTAGAAAAACTAGAAAATATTTAAAAAACATGTTTCACTTTCTAATAACAAAAATATTTCTCTAATTTCCACAAAATGTCACCCAAGAGTGTTGTAACAATCATTTCATAGTGGATAAAATATAAATTTAAATCAAATAAAACAATTTGAAACTAAACCTTCAAGTTATAAAATAGAGGTGTCAAGAGTGAGGCCACCTACCATGAAATTTTTGGTGAAAACAACAAATGGCATGAAAAAACATCATAAAATCAGGTTGAATCTTCACAAAACCACCTTAGATCTATTCCCCTATCAAAACAATAAAAAATATAAACATGTTTGGCATCCATAACCTTATATCTACCCACATAGGTCGTATATATATGAAACTAAGAGAGTGAGTGAAGTAAAACTATGAAAACTAATAAGAACGATCAAGAACGATAATATACCATGAGAATCGAGCTTCAACACACCAAGGGATGACTATAGATCGATTCCAATTTTTCTATGAGATGTTCTCCAACCTTTAAGATACCAAAATCCCGAGTTAGGGGTGTTTTGGGGGAAAAATAGGTAGTTAGAGGTAAAAACAATTTATATCCACAATTTAAGTATTTATCATTGACACATGCATAGTTTAGTCAAACAGTTAGGAAAAATGTGTGCTAACTGTGCTCCATATAGTGACTTAAGGATGGAACTCCCACAGTTTTCTTTCATGGTTACCAAACTGTGTTTCAACCATTCCAAATCTTACTGTCCACCAAATGCACCACACTGCATGGTTTCTCCTAGGCTTCTGCACGGTTTGTAAAAACTGTGCACAATCTATGTACCTTCCCTTTTTCCCCCTATCTCATAGTGTATGGTTCTCTACAAGTGTTTGACGGTTTCCATAAACTATGAACCACTCGTTTACCTGTAGGAAATCTCAAAAAACTCTCAAAAAGTTCTCTAAACTCTCCCAAACTTCACCATTATGATTAATATACTTAAAAGGAATAAATAAATGGTTACATATAAGAAACTAGAGATTCTATAAGGATCATCATACTACCTTTCTAAAATAAATTATCAAACATCCATTCTTGATAGGATCAACGAGGCTCATAAAGATGATGAGGTGAAATATAAAAAGGTAGTGAATATTTCAGAGTTCAACATTACTAAATATGGATTTATAATGCTTAGAACCAAGATTTGTGTCCCATAAAAACTAGAACTGAAGAGGGAAATTTTGGGTGATGCACATAGCTCGTCCTTCCCTATTCATCTAGGAAGCACCAAGATGTATATATATTTGAAGAAAAAAATCTAGTGGAATAACAATAAGAGAAAGATTACAGAGTTTTTGTCTTGATGCTTGGTATGATAATAAGTTAAGCCTAAATGATATAAGTCTAAGCATATGATGAAACCATTTCCCAAACCAGTATGGAAATTGGAATATATAACCATGGATTTCATCATAGGATTCCCTAAGACATTTAAGGCAATAATGAAATCTGGATGGAAGTCAATCACCATATAAAGTCATCATTTTTCATTTCTATCGAGGAATATTTCTATCTTGACCAGATCGACAAGATATACATAAGGGAATTGGTAAGACTACATGGATTTCCACTCTCTATTGTAACTAGTCGAGATATGAGGTTACATCAAGGTTTTAGAGAAATCTTCATCAATAATTGAATACCGAACTGAGCTTTATCACTTCTTATCACCCTCAAATGGATGTTTAATCAAAAAGGACCATTCAAACTATAGAAGATATATTGAGATCATGTTAAATGGATATCCAAGTATTTTTGGATCAACAAATTTCTCGAGTTGAGTTCTCATATAACAAATATTTATATGATAGCATTCAAATAAGACCTTATGAGGATCTGTATGGGAAGAGGTGTTAAACTCTGAAATTCTAGGATAAAGTTGGAGAGAGGAAGATGATGGGACTTGGTCTTATCTAGGAGATGAGAGAGAAGGTTCAAACCATCAAGCATTAAATGAAATACGTACAAAGTAAATAGAAAATATATATAGATAATTATTAATGAGACTTGGAGTTTATGGTCTGAGATAAATTGTTCCTTCATATATCACCATGGATGAAATTCAAGAGGTTTTGAAAAAATATAAATCTCAATCCAAGATACATAATCCCCTTTTAGATCCTTGGTCACATCAGAGAAGTGGCATATTTTCTAACACACTGACCTAACCTATCTCAAATAATGATGTGTTCCATGTATCCCTCTTGAGGAAGTAAATACTAAATTCCTCACATGTAATGAATACAGATCTAGTACCATTGGTAAATGATTTTCATATGAGGAGAATTCAGTGGAGATCTTATATTATAGAGACAAGGTTCTATGAAACAATACAACTCACCTGGTCAAAGTGTTGTGGTAGAACCACAAGTATGAGGAAGAAACATGGGAACCCGAAGAGGCTATGAAATAGAATTATCACCAACTATTTTAGTGTATGAAATTAAAATTTCATGGGTGAAATTTCTAATGGGGGGAATAATGTAATGACCTGGACTTTTATAAATGAAATTTACTTTTTTTAAATAGTAAATGAATTATTAAGAAATGAAGTAATAGAAAAAACATGCACAAATTTGGATATTTTTAATATTTAGGTGGTTTTCCAAATTTAAAATACATTTAATCATCATAATCATTGATAAAATATCCATTGAATAGTTATCATAGGTTTACTGTAAGTAATGTGTTATGGTAAAGTCCAATTAACATATATGGAAGAAGTGATGGGCTCGATCAGTAGGACCATACCATATTATTCCCATTTATCATTGCTTGTGAGGGAGATAAAATCGATGGCCTTTTCCGTTAACTGATCGCAATCCAATATTCAAAAACAAAATAATGAAAAAAACTATTTATATTATGGTTAAAGCTCATCGAGATCGTGGTCCAAAACATGTATGTTGAACCACCCCAAGAAAATCTCACAATCACACACCCTACCCTTAGGTAATTCACTGGTGTAACAAAGGGATATATATCTAGACCCTAATTGCAGGAATATTTATATATTTATTTTCAATTAATTAATGATAATATTTATCCTTTTTAATATTACCTTTTTAAATGATGAAATAATGATATTTTGATACAAGAAACACAAATTTTACTTTTGAAAATATATAGTTCAAATCAAGACACTGATTTTAATGAATTAAATAATTATTTAAATAATTTTTATTTTAATAAAATATTATTATTAAATAATTTTTATTTTAATAAAATATTATTATTAAATAATTTTTATTAAATATAAAAGATAATATATTTTTATGAAGTCAAAAATAATATTGATAAGGGTCAGAAAACTATTATTGTAAAAAACTTAATATTTTTCAATAAATGTATATTTTTTATTCAAAAGTGTAAATTCTCATAATTATATAATTTTATGGATAAAATAAATATTATTTTTGAAATAATCATGCCTAAATTTTCCAATGGTGATTTTTCATAATTTTTAGACACAGTCCAATTTTTGGGTCAAAATTAAATACAGTATAAATACCTAGCGTGTATCGTGATATCATAATGACCCAAAATAAATAAAATATATTACATAAAAAGTTTTAAAAAATAAAATATATATTAATCATTAAAATAATGTTTTTTCATATTATTTTATTAATTTTATAAACCATTAATGAATACTTCAAAACCTATATAATATTTTATGGTTTTAAAATCAATTCTTTGTAAACATGACTCACATACACATCACCAAGGGTATTATTTTATTGAGATAGATTATTAAATATGAATAATAATTAAAAAATTATCTTTGGAAGAAACCATGGGAAAACCCCATGGGAATGTTTTTGGTTTTTATTACGTTATCATATAGAGTCCAAAATCTATGTTTTGAAATTGATAAAGAAATTTCCTCTCCTTTTCTATATAAACCCACCTAAAATTTGATTTATCTCCACTAAAAACTCTTAGATCAAGAAAACAATATTACCTTACCTCTATAGAGCCCTCCTAAGGTTCCCTCAAGCTCTTAATAAACTCATCCCATCCTTTTACAATTTTCCCCTCATGGTAAGGGGTCATCTCCTTATCCTATTTATTCAAGAACCTACTTTATGTTATGCCTTTTCCCATTTTATAATGTTCTTATATGTTCCAAAAAAATATCTATTACTACCATTATGATTTCCAAATGATTATATACCCCTTTAACTCTCATAAATCCCTCTAATTAACCTTTATGTACCCCCGTTATACTGCCTAAATTAGCTTGTGATTTTCCATACCAAACATTTGTGCATTAAATACTCGTACCCATTTAAACTAAAGGGTATTCACCAAGATGTACCTATAAGTAATTTTTTTGGAATTATATTTATGTAACCTATGCACCTTAATCATGGTATTAAATGTGATGAAATATTTCTTTATGTTGAATGATCTTTTTGGCACGCATAATCATGTACATATTATGATTGGTGCGCCCAGATAGTGCTTTAAAACATTGGGTAATGTTTTAGTCACATGAGATATAATGTATGGTATTAGGTAGAAAACCTAATTCATTATGGGACTCTTTAAACCATGTGATGTTTTCTTGGTAGTTATCCACGTGTTATGTTTATGACATGATTTATATTATCACCACACATTCATGTTTCCTTTATATTATCACATTATATCATGACTTATTATCCATTATTAAAATTATCACCCATATTATTCTACCTTTATATGTATATTTTCTCACTTGTATTACTTTACCTTATTATATTCGTTTTTTATTCCCTTTCGGGGATTTATATCTCCCTTCTATCTTCTGTACATCCCTAGGTTATACCATGCATTTTTAGAATAACAATTGAATTTTAGGATCATGTTAAGGAAGTTTTCAATAATTTTGTTATATAAATGTTTCAATTTTATGTTATATATACATAATTTCATAAATAAACTAGGCTCCATAATCTTTTAGGTTTGTTTTATGTGTACCTTTATGTAATAAATCGTGAAATAAGTTGTATTAAAGATATGGGATATCATAACTTAAAGAGTTGAAAATCAACTTAAAACTTATAATATATAGAAGTAACTAATTTAAGAAAATTTATAATATTCTTGAGATATATATCAAAAATATTTATCATTGTAAACTTAATGAAAAATAATCCTGATAAACAATGGGATTGTAACATAAATCCCTTACATCAAGTTAAACTTGTTTCGAAAGCACTCTAACCTTATGCATAATAAATTCAAATTTATTATAATTTATACCCTAATCATATAAATACATATTATATAATATACTATCCACTTATAATATTTCAACACCCAATTATAAATAATTCCTTATTAAAATCATCGTTTCTAGGTGTTAAATATTTAATTTTCATGAGAATTTTGGTTTGGAAGTTCTAATCCTTATACTTTGATCATGATTCCATAATCTCTAGAATTTTCCAAATTATATAAATATCATATATATTCATTATATATATATATCTATAAAAGTATATATAGAAAAATTAATTACATCATTCATGGAGATGGTAGGTTGTACATACACATGAACACTATTTTTGATTTTCGAAGGATGAAAAAAATAAAGGTAGATAATATTTCACTTTAAAAAAATTATTATTATATAATATATATAATATATATTAATAAAATATATCTTTCATACCATCCATGTAAATCATAAATAAAAAATGAATCACATCACTTCATAGAGGTGGTAGTCCACAAACACACGAGGGATGTTATCATTTTTCAATGGATTGGAAGGTAAGAATAAATATATGATATTATAATTATATGAATAATAATTATATCAGAAATATAATATATTAACATTAATATCATCATAATAACCATTTATAAAAAATGGTTATGGAAAATGAATTTTTTCACTATGTGGAAGAGGTAGTCTACATGTATGTGCATGTAATACTTTCACTTCCCATTTGATGGAATATAGGGTGGATAGTGGTGGTTCCATAATCATAATAAAAATTAGTAAATTTAATATAATAAAGTTAATATTTTATGATTAATACCAAAAATTTAGGGGAGTTCGAAGAATAAATAAATTGAAAGAGGTCGAGCAGGATGATTACCTCTTTTTCGATAGGCCTCCTTTAGATCCTTTCTTAAGGACCCTTGGAATGGCATTTTAAGAAAACACAAACCTATAATTAATGTATAATATAGTTTACAATATAATTTGATAGGTTTTTTTCAATATGGATTTCTAAAATTGGTGTAAATAGAAGAAATGATGGGTATCCTTTTATAAGTGAGGGAGAGGACACACATGGAATTTCTTAAAAGATTAAAATATAATAAAGCAATACTCGATAAAAATGCATCTAAAAGTCTAGAGGTTCAAATTTGGGATATTATAAGGTCTAAATATATCCATAAAATAGAATTTATTCAGGTTTAATTTGAAAAATTATATTTCTATTTGGGTTTAACCCCCCCCCCCTCCGTAGACCTGTTTTAACCTTAACCAGAGTGACAAATTGTTACTATCATTACTATTTATTACGAACAAACATGAAATTAAAATCATTAAAAAATTAAATTATTATTCAAAATATGAAATCTATTTTATCAAATTAAATTAATAGAATTAGCATAAATTAATTTAAAATTAAACCCATAAAATGTAGAGAAATTAGTTTTCCATAAAAATGTTTTTGTAAGTATAAAAAGCTTTTATACCAAAATCCGACACAAAATTAATTCTAATTATCATAAATGTATTATTAATTATATAAATGAAATAATTTTACTTTTTAAAACAAAATTTAACATTATAAATTCTTTAAATAAAAAGGTATTTTTTTTAAAAATCTATATTTATCATTATTCATAGAAAAATCCATCTTTTTAGAAAATGGTAAAATGTTCACTCTAAGATAATTTTTACATGATAATTTTAAAAATTAATTTCATTTTTTAAAATAAATTTTCAAAAATTGGGAAAAATTTAATTATATTATTTTTCCATAAAAATCAATCCAAATATTTTTTGAGAAAAATTGTATTTTTGAATGATATAAAGATTTTACTAAGAATTGAGTACTTACTTATCAATATATTTTCTTTATCTAAAACCATTCTATATAATATTAAAAATGTGTTATTACTATTTATTTCTCCAATTTAATGGTTTTGTGGTAATGGTATTCTATATTATGATTCATTTAGACTTAGGTTTTCATGTATCTGGAGCTATTAAAGAAATTAGGTTTATTTGAGGAGAAATATATCATAAAATCTCTTTGTCTTTTAAAATTTTACTCCTACATACTAACAAATTCATCATACTTTTACTTTAGATCAATGAATTCCTTCCCCATTTTTATACAAAGAATATGTGGAATGTACTTATTAAAAAATAATCTCCAAAACTCATCACACTCCATGGAGTTAATTTCTTCATGTTGCCTCATATTCTTGGTAAGAGTACACCATTGATATTCTTCACCTTATAGATGATAAATATCCAAAATAACTTTTTCATGTTCCAAACACTATAGAATGGTAAATACATTTTTAGTTATATGGATCCGTTACTCAGCAACTAGTGGATTAGTAGATCCACTAAAAGAAGGTGGATATTACCTTATAATGGAATACAAAAACACTATTGTCTCTTATTCTCATTTGGAAGCTCATCATGATTAATGGATTAAGAAAGTTTCGTAATCATATAAAATATATTTTTCATTCCATCTCCCATAACATTTGGTGTATCAAGAGGAAAATCATTGCATTTTCTATCACATTAATCATTAACCTGATTCTTTTAAGTTATATCCATTGACTAAAACCAAAAAAAATAGTGTGAGAAATAATAATCATAGTGGGAAACAATATAATTATAAAAAATAATTTATTGTAATTATAAATAATGACACCTTCTTGTCAATATATGACACCTTAGGTTTAACAAAGGTCATTCATGGTTATCATATGCATAAATCATTCATAATGATTCATAAAATAAAAAGTGAATTAACCCATTCATATCTCATGAGAGTATCAAACCAGGTGTGCAGTAATGGCACACTCACCATAAACCAGAATGATAGTCATGATATAATCAAAAAACCTTTTTTAGGTATATTACCCCAAGATACATCTATTACAAACACACATTCACTTGTAGTATCTAGAGAGTGATTTATCAGGAAAATCAAACTTCTTTCTTTACTATAAAATATGATATTTTCCTATACATAGGATTATCCTAATGGTTCTAACTAAATTTTTCTCACCCAGGTTTCCAAAGGTAACTAAAATTTTCTATCATACCAACTATTATGAACCATACTTTTCATACATAGATATTTTCCTATACATAGGATTATCCTAATGGTCTGGATAAATTTTTAGGATGCTTTATATGACTGTTTCTTTCTCAAGAAGATAAGAGCTGATAGATCTAGGTATTTCCTACATATAGACAAAGGATTCCTATCAGTTATGGATAATTAAACTCTTTTTAATGATATTTTTCATTCTATACCTTCATTTATTGCTGATGATATTTTTAGAGAAAGATGCTTTGAGGATAGGATCAGTTATGTCATCCGGTCTCAAGTAAGTGTTTTTTGTTTGACTAATATCTTAGGAATAATGAATCAATATCTTATTACTGAGTATAATTTAAGGGAAAATAGTAGTACATGACTTGGTAGATCAGTTCCATGAAAGGGTATTAGTTCATCTACAGGAAGGAAGCACCATCTGGAGGGTTCTTGATAGATCATTGTCAACCTAAGTATCGACACCAATAGTTCAATTATATGCCATATGTGTAGAGAATACAGTCATGTAAAGCCTTAGTGTGACTGATACCAAGTTCAATACTAATATTATGGTATAATGGGGAATCTTAAAATGTTTTTCTAGACCTTTACATCTATTCCTAGTATAATAGGATCTCCACCATCTCTGTATTCCAAAGAAGGATCAGTAGCTCCACATCAGGCTATAAGATGGACTTCCACTAGTCGTACAAGCCAAGGAGGTGGACATGGTTGAGGAGGAAATACTTAGGATACATAGTTCTAGATTAGTGTACCCACAATGGGTAGTCATGTTACAACTCAAGTTCATGGATCGGGATAGATATATGCAGTATAGCCTATACCTTATGATTAGGGTGTCGGGTCATCTACAATATGAGGTATGTTTTCGGTACCCACTACTTTAGTATCTATCATTTTTTATATAGGTTCTTCACATTGTTTTATCTCTATGAATACTATATAAATATTTGGTATTTATATTCAGTATTTATATGGTGCGATGAAACATGATACTGCATTGGGAATTTGATCATTGAGTGTGTGCTAGGGCAAGGAATTCTCCCTTGAGGTAGGAAACTATCATTTCTCATAAGACCACTTCATCCTTGAGATGATGGGCTTGAATATCATTATTAGGATAGATGGGTTGGTCCCCTATCATACTTATGTGGATTTCTATAGCCATAGGGTATCATTTACATCACTAGACAACAATAGTTATCTTCACAAGGATGAATGGGATGTCAATGAAAGTAGAGTTGTGGTAGAGAATCATGGTCTAGGTGGAGTGAAAACCTTGATTCCTAGCCTTTATATGGAGGGTTAGGGAATATTTAAGACTAATTTCCCTCCTATAATAGGTTTTTTCATGGATGTTTTCTCTTACGATTTTTATTTGGTTTACATCCTGATAGAGAGATGGATTTCTCTATCGATCTAGTGTAGGGTGTAACACCAATATCCATTTATCCATAAAAGATGGATATTTCTGAGTTGAAAGAGAACAATATGTATCTAGAGGACTTGGAAGTTAAGGGTTTTATACATCCCAGTACATCACCTTGGTGTTCACCTATCCTTTTTTCAAATTGGCGGATGGTACCCTCAGGCATTGTGCGGATTATAATCGGTTGAACCTGCTTGAAATTAAAAATTGGTATCCATTTCCTCATATTGAAAACCACTTTAACCAACTATAAGGAATTATGGTTTTCTCTAAGATAAATTTGAGGCTAGGTTATCATCAATCATGAGTTATACATTCATAAATACCTCATATAGTGTTTCAAATCATTTATGGTATTTATGAGTATCTAGTTATGTAGTTTGGTCTCATGAATATTTCCACCATTTTTATAGTTCTGATGAATAGATTTTTTCACCCATATCTGGATTCATTTAGGGTAGCCATCATGGAAAATATATTATTGTATTCTCATAATAAACACACCCATGTCAAACGTCTTGTGTTCATACTAAATGCACTAAGAGAGCACAAACTATCTGCTAAGATCACCAAATTCTACTTTAAGATCAACAAGGTCCACTTTCTGGGTCATATTATTTCAAAGGAAGTAATATCTATTGACCTAGAGAAGGTTAGAAATGTAGTTTCCTAGGCACAACCTAATAATTTATTTAACATACAAATTTTCTTGGGGATGGATGGATATTATATATACATTATTTAGGAATTATCATGCCTAGAATTACCCCTTATGGGGTTGACTAAGAAGGGTGTGAAATTCATGTGGTCAGAAGCTTGTGAGTTTTCCTTTCAAGAGCTAAAAGTAAGACTGAATTTAGTATTGAACCTGATTCTTCTAAATCTAGGTATAATCTATACAATTTATTGTGATGTATCAGGTATCGGTCTAGGAGCAGTTTTAATGCGGGAAGATCATTTTGTGGAATACAGGTCTCTATAGTTGAGGCCGCACGAGAGAAATTACACTACATATGATCTCACTCTAGAAGTTTTGGTTTATTCCTTGCATTTTTAGATGAACTATTTACTTGGATATAGGTTTATAGTGTGTACAAACCAAAAAATCCTCAAGTATATATTTACACGATGTGACTTGAACCTCAGACTTAGAAGGTGGGTTGAATACCTGATGTCCTTTGATTTTGATCTTGTGTATATTCCTGGGAAGGGAAATGTTATAGCAGATACTTTGAGATGGAGTAATTATTCCCACTAAGTGCAAGAGGCCAGTAGTGAGTGGTGGTTTATGGACCTATTTTCTAAGATACATGTAGATTTCATATATGAACATGGGAATCCTATTTTTACAACCTTATCAGTGACCTCTTCACTTATGTAGAGAGTGAAGATGAGGAAACTATCATATCCTAAGGTCCTAGCCCTGATGAAGAGTGTTTCAAGTGATAACCCAATACCATGATAAATCTCTTACAAGGATAAGGTTTTGTGCATCCATGGATGGGTTTGGGTTCCAACATACATCTGGGATCAATTGATGTGAGAGTATCATACATATACTTGGGAAGTAAACTTTGGCCTTAAAAATATGTATCATGATCTACATCACCAATATTGGTGGTCTGGTATGAAAAGGGATATATTTGGATTTATTACTAGGTGTTCCACCTGCCCATAGGTGAAGGCGGAACACCAGCAACCATCAGGGATTTTTCATCCATTTCCCATTCCTTAATGAAAATGGGATGATGTCGCCATGGACTTTGTGACTATATTGTTGATTTCCCCTTGATTAAATCACGCAATATGGGTGATATTTGATAGGATCATGAAGTTTTGTCACTTATTACCTATTAGGGTGACCTTTTCTATAGATGATATTAGTAGTATCCATGTCTAGTTGATTATCCGACTTCATGGAGTTCCACAGACTTTACTATTAGATAGGGATGCTCATTTAACTTCTCGGTTCTGGAAAGGGTTTTAGAGGGAATTAGGTACATAAGTACTTTTTAGTACAATATACCATCCTTAGACCGATGGGCAGTCTGAGTAGACAATACAGTTGTTAAAGGACAAGCTTGGAGAATGTGTCTAGGATTTTGGAGGTTCTTTGGATAAACATATAACCTTATCCATGTTCTATTATAATAAAAGATTTCAAGAAACAATACAGATGGATAATTATGATTTATTATATGGTATTCCATGTCGATCATGTTTGTACTGGATAGAGGCAGGGGAGGCCACACTGCTTGGACCTTGTCTCGTTCGAGGGATTTCAAAGCAAGTTAAGATGATCAGGAAGCATATGGTTATGGACTACTCTAGGAAGAGATAATATTCCAACCTCCATTGATGACCTCTATAGTTTGAGGTCAGGGATTTGGTATTCTTGCATGTATGTACTAGACTCTAGTCTCAATGATTTAGGTGTAAAGGTAAGCTTGTGATTCATTTTTTTAGTCCTTTTGAGGTTTTGGATATATTTGGATCAGAGGCATATCCGATTTTACTTCTTTATAGATACATATATATGCATGATTTGTTCAAAATTTCTCAGTAAAATCAATACTACTCAGACCTATCTCATGTTTTACAACCTGATGAGGTGGAACTAGATGTTGATGCTTCTTTTTATGAGCACCTTGTTCATATCATTGACTAGAGCATGAAGGCTATCTGAGGCAGGTCAGTCCCTCTAGTATGGGTTCTATGGAAACACATCCATTTATAGGATGATTCTTGGGAGAGAGAGAGGTCGGAGTACATGCTCAGTGGAAAAATTTATTCTCAGATGAAGCTTTACCACCCTTGGAAGGGAAAATCAGGGATGAGTTGCTTCAAGGAGGAAGACTATAAGATCCCGACTTTTCTATGAGGCACGGGACCTTTTAATTTTAGTTTGATTCCTTTGTTTTATACTGATAGTAATTCCTAAGGAGTTCATGGAGATTATGAGGGTGTCTGAGGTTTTTTCGGAACTTAGATCCATGAGTTTTGAAATAAATAGGTGGGTCACATGGTTAGTATAAGCCATACAGCCCAGTCTTCATGGTTTGTCTAAACTGTGTGGGGTCGTCAAGTGCATGGAAAGGGTATTCACAATTTTTTCTAATCGTACAGCCCATTCCACATGGTCTTATGCGTGAATTAGGTGTTGTTGTAGTGGTTTTTTTTCATGGGTTGTGCATGGTTAGTATAATTGTACGACTAGCTCATGTTAGGGGTGTCATGGGGAAATTCTTATCACACTATTAAAGCACAGTTTGTCTAAGCATACAACCAAACCATGAGAACTCTTTTTAAAGTGGAAAACTACCAATTTTCCATCCTCCCATATTAAAACTAAAACCCTCTTTCCCCTCTATTTTTTCATAGTATTCAACCATCTAAGGTTTTCTTCCATTTCTTCTCCCGGGTATTTGAGTTTTTTCTTCCATATGAGCTCAGAATCAACCTCCAATCAACTCGTTAGATTCCTATTAGTAAGAGCTTTGATCTTATTAATTATTCTCTTATTTTCTATCACCATTTTAGTGCTATTTTAGTGTGAGATAATGTTCCCTATTTTTAGTTTATTTGTCTATTCTTCTATTTTCTTCCAATTCAGACCAAACAATGGGATGATACTAGATGGGTGTTCATCTAAAATCATATGGTAGGTGTTCTATGACTTTTCCCGTAAGTCTTGTTGTTTTATAACTATCATCATTGTGTTGAGTGCTAGTTTCACCCACGATTTGACCCTAAAATAAAATTTCCTTAAATTATACGTTTAAATTGGAATTTAAACATACTATTAGACCATATTATTATATTTTGGAGTCTAGGAACTCAAATTTAGACACCCCTTGGGTGTTCCATGCTTATTCCTATATACCCACTTTGTATTTTAATAACTGAAACACTCATTGGTGTGTTGGTTCGATTTACTCAATGAATTAATTTATTTAAAGGGATAAATTGATACTTGTAAATAGGAAATCATGTTTAGCTTAGATCATATTAAATTAGAATCAAATGATTAATGGTACGATACCTTACATATCCTTTTTCATTATTGAATGAAAATGTATGGACTCGAATTATTGATATATAAATTGAATGATTTGTCATGGTTATCACATGTCTTTGATTTTTTAATTAAACAAAAGGTGTTTATTTATACTATGTACCTTTTTATTATTATAGTAGTGGTCATAATTGATTAGGAATTAGATTCCTAAGGGAATTCCATGAATACTCATAGGACACCACCCCAATTCACTGGGTTATTTTACAAGGGATACACCAACCTTGTATTTCATTCAACGTATTATTATAAATGAGTTCCTTGGTGTATTATCAATGATTCACTTTAATCATTTAATTATATTATAATTCCTCAGATATACTCCATCGATTCAACTAATTTATTTGGACAAGAGGCTCTTTGGATTATTTCCTTGGTACCTAGTCATACTTAGCCTTGGATTTACTATATACATTCTCCATTGACTCTGTTAAACATTATTCCACTGGAATTGGATGAGTGTACCCCTTGGATTACACTTAGACCAACATAGTTATGCTTAATGGTTTATATACTTTGAGTTGGATCAACCTTCTAAGGTTAAGGATGGATTGATTCCTCTTGGATCCTGCATTACAATAATTATGACTTGGACCCATGGGTGACACCTTGGGTCCTATTTATTATTACTTAGACTATCACACTTGGGTTATACATGCTAGACCATAACATATTGTAGGTTTCTTGTTCATACATTAATAGAATGATCCAAAGAAAGTATGGTCGGTCGATCATCCCATAAAGACTCTAATCTCGATGTGATTATTATTTCATGAATGTTATTCCACTACTTATCTTTATATCTACACTCTAATACATTTATACTCATGGACTAGACTTGTATAGATGTTGGTGTTGGTGTACTATTGAGTGTATCTCACACCATGTTCAGGCCATCATTTGGTACCTGGATAGACTTCATATATGCGAGTAGGGATAAGGTTAAGTGCCCAGTCTTGGATGCTTGATTGATTACAGTGTGGGAGATTTATATTGTAGGACTCAGCCTTGTCTCGTGATTTTATTGGATAGAATTTTTGGTCTCTTGTTCTTTTGTTATACATGTATGTATGTATGCCTACATTTTGTATAGTTTTAGGATATACTCATCATTTTGTATATGATTATGATTTTTCTCTTAATTTTTATTACTGTCTTGATGGTTTACCTATGCTTCCATATCTGTTATTTTTATGCATCTGTTGTTTATTCATTTATTATACCACTTTACTACTCTGATCATGAGAGTCTAATCCCCCATTGTACCACCTTGTTCCCAATAGAAAGGGTATAAAAGAATTTCAGAATCAATTTCATGGATTGAAGATAAAACATATGAATTAATATATTTTATAGTATGTAGTATACACAAAATCAAGATTAAACAAATTGTGATATTCTATAATTTAAATATGGACATTATGACCTAGACATTGGTTTGGCGAGTAGGAATAAGAATAATTATATTAGTGAATACATGTAAAAAATGTTTCCTTAATAAAATTAATATTATATTATGAATTTATTATCAATTCTTTATAAATGAAGATAAAATATTTTAATGGTAAAAGATGTATTTTTCATAAAACTATTTTTATATAGGAAATGTATTTTAATCTTAATAGATTAAATTTATCACTATTGATAAATGATTTTAATTAAATAAGTATATTATATATCCAATTTAATGAAATAAAATTCATTTAATTATGGTTATTAGGAAAGAATGAGAATAAATTCATTTTATGCTTCAAAAATAAATTTTTCATCAAAAATGGTTTTTATTACACTTTATGCATGAACATTATAATTATTTTCCTCCACATTTATAAATTTTATTTTAATAAATGGAAATAATTTTTTAAATAAGAATTTAATAATAGTCTGATTATGATTTTTTTGTATTTTTTTAAAAGATTTATTTCTAAGTGTATAATGAAAAATGATGATTTTTTTAAAAAACTGTATTTTCTTTTCAATAAATCAAGCAATTTAAAAGTAACATTTTATTTTAGATTTGGTTTTAAATTATCATAATATCCATTTTATTAATAATAATACATATAATTACACAGTAATCAATATTATATTTGATTCAGGTATAAGTTCATTTTTATGCTTAAAACACAAATTTCAAAAAATTGTTTTTCATTGGATTTTACGCACTTGTATTAAAATTAATTTTGTTCACTTATAAAAATTGAATATTGAAAAAATAATTTAATATTTGTAATAAGTATATTTAAATTTATTAATTATTTCAATTTAACTTTTGATCATTATGAATAGTTACCATGGTAAAAATGTGTTAGCACGGTAAAGGGTAAATCAGGTTAATTTATGTAAAAGCTAACTGATAAGGCCAAAAAATCTTATATTAATTATTATTGGATTATTATATTTTGAAACTTATCACCATATATTTGAAATTGTATATTTTTTGGGACACATTACAATTACTAATACATTATAATAATTAAAAGCTAAGAAAAATTACAAGTGTGTCACTCCCTTCACTTATAAAAGGGAACCTTCTCTCCTCCGTTACCCTTTCCTTTTGAGCACTCTAGTTCAGCCAATACCTACCAAAATTTATCTACAAAATCCTTAAAAAATTTCCTAGATGTCCTGGTATTCTCAAAAATATTGATTCTAGAATTCTTAAGGTGTAATCCAAAGGGGGATTTCAAAAGGGGAGGTATATATCCTAACTATCATATTTCATATTTTTTTATTATTCTAAATATTTAAAATATTATTAAACCTTACTAAAATAATAATATCAATATCTTAAATATGGTAAAATTTTATTGTGATTATGGTAAAACCATTTTTAATCTCCTTTTTTGTCATATGGTAAATGAAAACATTGCTTATGTGTATGTGTGGGCTACCACCTCCACGTAGCAATGTGTTTCGTTTTTCATCACCGAATCATTTGACTAGTTAAAATTTTGGATGAAATGAATATATATGATATTTATGAAATAATTATGATTATTTAAATATAATATATTTCTTACCATCTTACTCTTTTTCTTGTTAAAAATGATAACATTACTCGTGTGTGTGTGTGGAACACCATCTCCACAAAGCGATGTGGTTCATTTTTCATATTTTTATTTCATGGATTATTATAAAAATTTATTTAATGTATAAAATTGATAATTATTTCATGATTAATATTCATTATATGATGGTATAATGATCCCTTTGACCTTGGCCAACCTATTGAAGTTGTTTTTGGGGTTATAAATTGAACATCCTCAAAACGTCTGACGTGGAATTAATCAATTTAGTAGTTATATAAGACATGGTAATAATGAAATAAAAGTGAGTATGATAAGGAAATAATCCTAAAAAAGTTTCATTAGTAAATAATTAAAATAATTTCATTATACATGAGTTGAATAATGTTTATGGAAAATAAAGAATGAGATGAGAGATTTCTCATCACAATTTACTTTCATTGAGACTCATACCATTTTCACAACATGTTTTCTTTTATGTAGTGTATATATGAAAAAATGGATATATTTTATAATTTATATATGGAAATTAAATTTTTTTACAATTTTTTTTCATGTTCTTTCCTTCAATGTTTTTTTTACTTAAAAGTTACTAAATGCATAAGGGACTTTCTTTTTAAAATGTTATTTTAATGTTTTCCTTCCAACTCTTTTTCTTCGATGTTTATGTTATTTAAAATGTTTCAAGGATGTTATTATTTATAATTCAAAGGTTTTTTATGTCCATTTTAAACTACTTTTAAATTTATTTTCAACGTTTTAAAAAGTAATATTTTAACATTTACATAATGTTTCATTTTGACATTTTTTACCAAAGTGAAAAAATAATGTTTTTTAACATATATGTCATGAGAAAAATTACACACCATCACATAATTTATTTTTTAAAAATAATAATATTCAAGTTTTCAGGGATTTAAACATTCAATTCAATTCCCATTGTTTTTTGGAATTTATTATTTTAAATAGTTTTCAAAAGAAATTGATATTTCTCCCTGTTTTATAAGAAAATGGAGAATTCTTTGCTTATGGGATCAAATGAGTATTTCAAGGGTTATAGAATGAAAAATTAAAAGGTTATAAATTTTTTATTCATGATATAGTACTTTAGAATTATAAATGATGATGGTTGATATTTATAAAGCTCTCCAATGAATTGGATAATGATTAATATTTTAAGGGGAAAATTAGGTAGACACCTAGATTGGGTACTCTTATGGACATAACTACGATATAGTTATTCTTGACGTGGGTTAAACACAAGTGAACATAGGTTATGAATATGATTCTCCAATATACCAATATTATTCTTTCTAATAATAATTATGGAAATATTTTTATTTTGCGGGGAAAGAGATGTTTTTTAACTTTTAAAGGTGAATAGTTTGTTTTCATAAGGTGTCATATCTATCATATTTCATTCATGGGTTTTCTATGATAATAATGGGTTTTAATTTTTTTTCATTAATAAAATGATGAGTTTCTAAAATAGATATGTTTTATTTATGTGTTCAATTTTTTATTGTTAAAAAAATAAATGCTTTAAAGTGTTTTTATGTTTTTCACTAGACTGGTGTGGTTTCATTACTTTTATATCACTTACTGAGTTTTGTTTTTCTCATTAGACATTTTCAAATGTTTTTCATAGTTCTTGAAGATGATTATAAACTACTATGAAGTTTATCTATGAATAAAATAAATTGTCCTTGAATAAATAAAGTTTGTTATTAATGAAACATGAGTGTGGATTAAAGAAACCTATTTTATGGAAAAATGGTCATTTTGTATCAGTATTCATTATGTAATGTAATTTTTTTTACTAATTCTATAAAACTTTAAACCTTAAATTTTCTGGAAATATATGAAAGTGTGACCCTTATTATAAATCATGTAATTATAGGATGATCATAAAATAAAGTGTTATATCAAGTGGCACCATGGCAACCCAAATTATAATATTAGATAAGATGAGAAAAAAATGAACTCTTTCAATCCAATTTGAGATAATATTTTGATATATTTGTGACATTATCATTTAGTTTTAACATTTTTTAACCCATTTTTACATTTATCATAGAGAAAAACTTTTTCTAAGGAAAATTAATTTTATGAATAAAAATAAAATAGTATTTATAACCAAATTTGAACCTTATGATTCCAAATTTTATGATTTAATTTTTTAGATTTTATAAAAAATAATTTTAATATAAATATGTAAAACAAAACAAAAATAATTTTTTGAAAAAATTCTTTTTATGCATAAAAACAAAATTACCCTAAAATCACATATCGTATTGATTCTCATTACATTTATTGGTTTATGATTAAAAAAATATAGTTGTGTGAATTTAAAACTAATTAAAAACTAAATGCAACCTTGTAATTACTTACTTAAAGAAAATAATCACTGAATAGTTCTTTTATTATAATAAAACATCACTTGGGTTCTAAAAATGTAAAAAATAGGTTTTGAAATCCAGAATTGTATTTTAAATACTTTATTTCACATATTAAATTAATATATATTCTATTAACAAGGTTTTACAAACATTATAGTCATTCATATATCATGATGATGTCAAAAAATGATAGTATTTATAAAAACGTTATTTTTCACTATTCGCAAAAAATAAACTATTTTTTAAATATACCAAAAATTTACCCTAAAATAATTTTTGTAATGCCCCAACCCCAGAATACAAGAGACAGTGCATTATTTTAATACCTTAGAATGATTTCAAGTAATAAATTCCCAAAGTACTAATCAGTTTATTAGTCTTGGAAACAAGATACATACATACGTTCAACATTACAACTTGAAAAGAAAAACAATACTAAAGTTTTCCATTAGAAACATCCAAGATTCCTAGATTACGCCTCCAAGTCACTTATAAATAACTTCTTCATATCCCGGGAAAATAAAACATAAGAAATGGGTGAGCTCAAATGCTCAGTAAGAGTAGGCAATACAATGGAAGATAACATAAACATTAGGAATGGTGAATAATTGAAAACACAAGCCTTTACAAATAACTAACATGAACACTTTATGGTAGGAATATGAGTTGAGTAAATAATGACTTAATAAAAAATAGTTATGGGTGTTCTACTAGTCGAATATCCACATGAAATATCAATAGTTAATCTCCTAATAATGGAATTCATAATGTCGGACATCATAACCACATAGTCAAGGCCTCGTGTCAAGACTACAAATAAGATTTTGTCAAATACTTGATCCAAGACACTTATTTGTCTCATAAGACCTACTGATGCATCTAGGAGATATATCGGGCTCCACATATCACTTAATAAGTCCAATGTATTCCTCATATGAAAAGGTTTAAACATAACATAAACATTCATATTAAACTACCATACGAAATGTCAATACTTTAACCATAAACCATGAATGGTATAAAAATAGAACATCCACTGTCAAACATAACTCATTTAATACAATATGGAATATTTTATTATAATAAATTAACCTCAATAAAGAATAATGAAGGATATTGACATATATGAAAATAATCATAAAATCTATTTGAGAGAAGTATCCCCCTTTTTCTTGAAATCATTCAAAAGTATCACTATTTATCAAGAAGCTATTTAAAATAGATTTTTAAATCAAAGTTTCCCATACAACTTTGAAAATTTTAAAAGGAATTTTAATTTTAAAACATTAATTTCCATATAAATAAATCCTTAAAACCTTTTTAAAACATGTACAATAATGAGAAAGATTTAGAAGAATAAATTTTTAAAACATTTAAAATTATATTTTAGTTAGAGTTCCTACCCAAATGAGAGACGCTTGAATAAAAATAATTTAGGTAATAAAAACTTAATAATATCATTATAATAAAGATATTCATGATATATTGTTCCAAATTACAGTATATACACCAAATAAAAGTGAATTGGTGCATAACAACAAATAAGTCTCAATGGAATGTAAGTTGAGATGAAATCCATTATAAAGAATATATCCATAGATTAATGATAAATTAATTACATAATTATGTGTGAAAAATATAAATACACTAAATATGATTGGATATTCAGTGTAAAAACTCAGAGGATATTCACTCATATTCTTGTAACAACAGCACTAATGACTTGGATGTTTAACTCAATGAATGAAAATTGAGTTAAGATTACTCCTATCAAGTTCATATCGAAGACTTGAGAACTTATTAATGGATTGATTATGTGTATCAAAAGTATATCCACAAAAAGGGGAGTGTAAATTACTACATAAATAAAAAATAGCGATTCCAAACATAATCTTGGAGTAAAAATAATCAATGAATCATGCGTAAAGCCCAATGAGTGGAAATTGAAATTGGAAATCCCCTTACTGATCTGATAACTCAAGAAACATACAACCCTTGAAAGAAGGATCATACAATTAAGATTTAAATACCAATAAATTAAACTATATTAAACAAAATATACATTCATGGGTAGTACATACACCACACAATAGTACATAGTGGCTAATATAGCTTGAATCTCACGGGAATAAAAAGTGAGATGAAAAACCCTTATCACGTTGTAGTCAATTGATTCATTTGAACAAAATTAATAACCACAAAATAAATCATAAAATACCATGAATTTAAATATAATTATTATAATATATATCAAATTTAAGTATACAATACACCACATGAAATAAATAAGTGACGAACAATGGAAATCTCACGGAATTAAAAGTGAGATAGGAAACCCCTTACCTCAAGTGAGACTTGTCTTGTATGTTCTTTATTCTTATAGAATAATAAAATTAAGTTAATTTCTACTATATTAAGAAACAAATTCAAGTGTATTATTCCTTTTATATCCCTTATTACCTTGCTATAACAATTAGTTAATTATTTGAGTTCATATTGGATATTTTATTGATGTTCGGAACATGAGTCAAGAATGAACTTGTTATAATTACAATTTTTCCATGTGATAAAAATTAAATTATCTCCAGAATTATATACATGATTTAGATATCATATATATATATATATTATATATCCAGTATATATATGTATTTTTAACAGTACATAACATTTGAAGATAAGAAATGAAATGCACCGTTTAGGGAGACAGTAAGCCGTATGTACGCATAAATGCTACTTTCATTTCTATTTTGTATTTTAATGGAATTAAAACATAATGATACATAGGTATATTATAATTCAAGTATAATATCATATATAATATAATTAACTCCATCCTTTATGTGTCCCATATAAGGCATTAATGATTCATATCACTTTGAGGGGGCAGTAGTCCGCACTTTTCTCAAATGAAGTTATTGCATTTACCCGTAATGGAAACCATAAAGATATGGTATAAATGGAAAATACAGAAGATTAAAGAAAACATAAACATAATATATATCATATATAAATATAGTGCCATCTTAATGTCCACCATGAGAGGTTGTAGGAGATAATTGAACAATCGTCGTTTCGGGAGGCGTTAGTTTTCCATCCACAGAAACAGTGTGTTATTTATCCATTAGATGGAGGTGTGTGTGAGTGTAATTTGAATCCTTAACATAAAAACATCCTAGTATATTTAGGATACTGTTTTTGTTATAAAAGAAAATAATAAAAATATTTTAGGGGTTTGAGAAGTAAAATAAAAGAAAATATGTTAAGAGAAAACATTACCTTTAATTTGGGTAACTCCCTTTGGTTTGAACCAAAAGGGCCTCTTGAAGTGACTTCTGCCTAAGTTAAGGCCTCTAGGTGGAAGATATGGATCTTGAGATATTATTTGGGAAGGTTTTGGACTAGCTATGTGTCTTGAGAGGTGTGAGGAATTGGTTAGAATTGGTTCCCTTTTATAAGGGAGAGGAGGGGCTCTTTAGGAAAGTTTGAAAATGTTATTTTATTATAAACATATCTTTGGTTTCAAAAAGTCCAAAACTCATTAAAGTCGAATATAAGATTACTCATGTTAAAAAATAATATCATCCAATAAGAATTGGATAGGTTTTGGATATTGTTTTAATATTAATCATCTTCTTTATTAAAATTATTTATTAATGAGGTGAATACTACATCATTATTGTGTCATAAATAATTTAATTTATTTGATGTCTAAAAATTATAAAAAAAACTAACATTATGTTGGAAATTTTTTAATCTTTCCAATGAATATTTATAGTCGAAAATATTACTTATATAACCCCATGTAAAAATTGATATACTAAAAAATATTTATTAATGTCATTTTTGTCTTTACTTTAAGTTAATTAAAATAAAGTGTCATTATCACTCTTAAGTGGCTCCATGGGGTCTCAAAATCGACCCAAGGATTCCCATGGTCGGTAATGACTCATCCAATAAGGTTAGGACAATTGTTAAGGTAATATTTTATTATAATAATATTAGTTTTTCCTTGAATTTCCCTATTTACCTTTAACTGCGGTAAATAAAAGTCAAAAGTTACTATTCACTAAAAAATATTTTCATCTTATTGAACCACATTTTACTTACTAATAACAACCATGTATGTCAGATTTTAAAACTTCAATGCACAGAAGCGGTAATATTTCATTTAAATGAAAAAAGTCAGTTTTTTAACTACTACTAAGAGGTTTTACTATTCAACAAAAAATGAAGTTTTTCAGAAAAATACCAAACATTAAGCCTAAGCTATATTTCATATTCCAAATTCAAAAAAGATTTCTATTTTAAAAAATTCAAAATATATAAGTTGCATTAATTAATTTAAAATTAATTCTCGTTGTCAAAACAAATAGCGTGTTTTTGAGAAACAATAACTATCAAAAGTTTGACACTTGTTTATGTATAATTTCGAAGTGAAATTAATTCCAATGAACAACATTGGATTAAATGGTAAAAATATAATCTAATTGTACTTTCAAAAAATTCAAATGTATAATTGAACATTCTAAATTATTTTGATTTAAAAAGTTGTTTTTAATTAAAATTTAGTATTTTTCACTATTCACCCAAATATGAAAGTTATTAGAAAAACACCAAAAATTTATCAAAAATAAATTTTTATGTCTCGATTATAAATAAGAAGTTTATTTTGTTAAATTGAATATATAAAAGTTTCATATATTGGCTTTAAAAAGGGTTCTCCATTAAAAGGTGGAAAATTTTCATTTTTTGAAAAATACTTCCTTTATCTGAAAAAAATGAATTTGTTCTTATATTATCTCTAAGAAACACATAATATGGATTTTAAAATTATATGTAATATATAAAATTCAGAATTCAGTTAATATTATTCATAACTGCTTTTGAACGGTTGGTTTGGTAAGTCCTCGTGCGCTCGAACTCGGTTTTGTGTGAGGTGCAAGCTATTGAATTACTTTAAAGAGATAATGTACTATGAAACCTTGGGGTGTTACATTATCCCCTCCTTCAATAAATTGCATTATCATAATTTAATCTCGGGATTGAAAACTTGGGTTTTGACATTTCAAAATATCTTAGTTGAAATCCCACATTGAAAATGGATTAATGAGGCCTCTATTTTAAAATAAACAAAGGTAAGTCTGAAGGTTACCGAACATAAACCATAATAGGGTTCCATGTAGAAAAACATCGATATTGAAGAGAAAACTAATCATCAAGTTCTGATGTAGAGTGACCGAGAATATTATTAGAAGAAATTTAATGACCTGAAAGCTATAAACTTGTGATGGGTTGAAAGTTTTTTTATTACCCAGTAGGAAAAGTAAACGAACAAAATTTTTGTTTTAAGTTCCTTTTCATAATGATGATGAATTTATTTATGATATTGACTAAAATTATAAGGATATATACTTACTTTATAAGTATAGTTTCATCCATTAATAAATTTCTACCACAAACTCATCTTTTCTCCAAACGATGAGTATTGAAGATGACTTGGTTTCACCTGAAGCGCTACAATAAACTTATAGAGAATCACATAATCCATAAAGGATGAACTATATATTTCCATTGTCATTAAACATTAACCAATAAAAAAATCGTTAGTACATGATCATATGATCCCTGAAAAGGATAATTCTTTATAGAAACAAATACTACTTTAAATCTCCAAAATTTAAACAAAAAATACCCAAAGTTCAACAGATACCCTTCAATGAACAATTTTCCTTAAAATCCTTCAATATAATCCTAACTAATATTTAAACCCAAAAATTCAGAAGAATTTTATTACATAGTCTTCCATGTAAAATTGTATCTTCAAATAACATCGACTACTCTTAAAGTCACATACTTAAAAGTAATTAACCAAATCACATATTCTCTATGATAGGTTAATCATTTCCATAAATAATAAAAATCGCTCTAAATCCATAACAAAAACGTTGATAAATATCCACCATTACTCCTCAAATAAAATCCCATGGTATTCTATTTTCTTTAGGCATATAGTGTTCCCAACAGAGCGAACGTCTTCCAAAATAACATTTATCACTTAATCACCAAATCATTTTCCTAAACTAAGGATATCCATTTTATAATAAATAATGTCCCGAATCAACTTAATAAAATCATTTAACTAAAAATAATTAGTCACACTAACCAGGGACTTCATGTAGTCCAGTGGTATGCAATAAATCCCAATCGCACTCTGGTTGTGGGTTCAATTCCTATAGCTTTGTCCGACGCGACGGGTTGTCACACGGTCTGTGTGTTGTCCTTTTTCAAAAACTATATTTTATTACATTACCAAAATGAGATAAATTCCTCAAAATAACCATAACATAATTTAACCAAAAATGTTATCTCATACCTCGTATTTTCATCCCAAAATTTAATAACTTGTAATAACTTCAAATTCAAGGATCATAAAAAACCAAATGTTTATTTATAACTATATCCACAAGAGAGAAGATAATTCTTACTCAAGTATCATTTTCACATGACAAAATGCAGGGTTACACATACAAGAGAAAATTATTCCAAAGTAATCCCATCAACAAAGAGCACTAATAATTTTAAACATTTCGCCAGCCATTTATTTCCACATAGCTTCTTCTTTGACCAAGATGATATACTATAGAATAGGAAATTCACTCAGGTAATGGTCAGGTCCCCTACATTTACGGAGAATGACCGTAAATGGATTCTTGGGACCATTTTTATTTTCAACTATAGTACTCTTCATTTTTCCTCGACAATTATTTACTTTATGTCATTCTTTCCCACAAATAAAGCATTTCTTTGTTCCACTGGGACACATTCATGGGTGTCTCCTTCCACATTTCCTACATGATGGAAATTGAAATTTCTTTTCTCCATGGTCTTCACTACTGCAGATCTTATCATTCACTGCCTTTCACTTATTTGTTGAGTCCAGGAGTTTGTTAATATATATGTTGTTGATCATATTTCTGGAAAATTGACTTGGCATGAACACGATATATTTTACACCTATCAATATTCCATTTTGTTGCTCATTTCCACCACTGTTCCAACCTTGTACATCATGCTTAAAGTTACTATGACTTCCTTGGAATCCATCCATTGACTAAAACTAGAAAGCATTGTGTGAGTAATAATAGTCATAAAATCATTTAAAGAATATCATGACACCTTATTTTCAATTTGAAACACCATAGGATTAACCAAGGTCATTTATTCTTATCTAATATTAAAATCCTTCAAATCAGTTTTTAAAGAAAATGTAAATTACCCTAAGCATATCCCCTGGGAGTGTCGTAACCAAGAGTGAAGCAAGGCCTGTTGTCGTGTACCAGGATACCCTAGGTCAAGCCCGAAACTCCTTGTCGGAGTTTTCACTCCTATGTACATTTGTGCCAGAGCCGTATTTACCTACTCATATACAAATAGGGATGTATTTCTTGGAAAATACACAAAATATATACATTACCAAAATTATAGGAAGTTCTTCTATACTAATCCTCAAAGTCTATATTAGTGTAATGTCCTCTAATCAGATTTTATCTAAATCTAGTTTCCATGGTTTGTACTAAACGTTCTCTGATACCAATTGTAAAGCCCCGACCCCAAAATCCAGGAGCCGGTGAATTATTTTAATACATTGGCATGATTATAAGGAATCAAGTCACAAAGGACCGATCAGTTTAGTAGTCTTGGAAACAAGATACATAAATAAGTTCAACATTACAACTTGAAAAGAAAAACAACACTAAATAATTCCATTAGAAACATCCAAGATTTCTATATTATGCCTGCAAGTCACTCATAACTAACTTCTTCATATCATAGGAAAATGAAACATAATAAAGGGGTGATCTCAAATTCTCAGTAAGAGTAAGCAATACAGTGGAAGATAACATAAACATTAGGCATGGTGAATAATTGAAAACACATGCCTTTAAAAATAATTAACATGAACACTTTATGGCAGGAATATGAGACGAGTAAATAATACCATACTAAAACATAGTCATGGGTATTCTACTAGTCGAATAACCACATGAAATATCAATAGCTAATCTCATAATGATGGTATGCATAATGCTAGAAATCATAACCACATAGTCAAGGCCTTGAGCCAAGACTACAAATAAGATTTTTTCAAAGCCTTGTTCCATGAAACTGGTTTGTCTCAGGAGACCAACCGATGCATGGAGGATCTATATCAGGATCCACCCATCACTTACTAAGTCTAATTAATTCCTCGTATAAAAAGTTTTAAACATAACATAAACATTCGTATTAAACTGGCATACAGAATGTCAATACTTTAACCATAAAACATGAATGGTATAAAAATAGAACATCCACAGTAAAATATAACTCATTCAATACAATATGGAATATTTTATTATAAAAAATTAACCTCAATCAAGAATAATGAAGGATATTGACATAGATGAAAATAATCATCAAAACTATTTGAGAGAAGTATCCCCCTTTTTCTTGAAAACATTCAAAAGTATCACTATTTATCAAGAAGTTGTTTAAAATAGATTTTTGAATCAAAGTGTCCCATACCACTTTGAAACTTTTCAAATGAATTTTAATTTTAAAACATTAATGTACATATAAATAAATCCTTAAAATCATTTTTCAAACATGGACAATAATGAAAAATATTTAGAAGAATAAATTTTTAAAACATTTAAAATTATATTTTAGTTAGAGTTCCTAACCAAATGAGAGATGCTTGAATACAAATAATTGAGGTACTAAAAAATAATAATATCATTATAATAAAGGGATTCATGATATATTATATCAAATTACAGTATATACACCAAATAAAAGTGAATTAGTGCATAACAAGAAAGAAGTCTCAATGGAATGTAAGTTGAGATGAAATCCCTTATAAAGACCCTATCCTTAGGTTAAGGATAAATCAATGAAATAATTATGTGTGAAAAATATAAATACACTAAATATTATTGGATATTCTGTGTAATAAAATCAGAGGACATTCACACATATTCTTGTAACAACACCACCAATGACTTTGATGTTTAACTCAAAGAATTAAAATTGAGTTAATATTACTCTTATCAAGTTCATATCGATGACTTGAGAATTTATCAATGGAGTTATTATGTGTATGAAAATTATATCCCCAAAAAGGGGAGTGGAAATTACTACATAAATAATAAATAGTGATTCCATTGATAATCTTGGATTAAAAATAATCAATGAAGCATGCGTAAAGCCCAATGAGTGGAAATTGAAATTGGAAATTCCCTTACCGATTTGGTAATCCATAAAACATACACCCCATGAAAGAAGGATAATACAATGAAGATGAAAATACCAATAAAGTAAATTATATTACACCAATAATACAATCATGTTTAGTACATACACCACACAATAGGAAATAGTGGCTAATATAGCATGAATCTCACGGGAATAAAAAGTGAGATGAAAAACCCTTATCACGTTGTAATCAATTGAGTCATTTGAAAAAAAGTTAATAACCACAAAATTAATCATAGAATACCATGAATGAAAATATAATCATTATAATATATATCAAATGGTAGTATACAATACACCACATGCAATAAATAAGTAGCGAACAATGGAAATCTCACAGAATTAAAAGTGAGATAAGAAACGTCTTACCTCAAGTCTGACTTGTCTTGTATGTTCCTTGTTATTCCTGAATAATAAACTTAAGTTAATTTATACTTGATTAGGAAAATTTTTAAATTTTATTATTCCTTTTATAATACTTATTACCTTGTTATAAAAATTAGTTAATTATTTGAGTTTATATTGGATATTTTATCGATGTTTGGAACTTGAGTCAAAAATGAACTTTTTATAATTACAATTTGTCAATGCGGTCAAAAGTCCATTATCTCCAGAACGATATACAAAATTTAGATATCATATATATATATTATATATCTAGTATATATATGTATTTTTAATAGTACATAACATTTGAAGATAAAAAATGAAATGCATCGTTCATGGAGACGGTAAGCCGTACGTACGCATAAACGCTACTTTCATGTCTATTTTGTATTTTAATGGAATTAAAACATAATGATACATAGTTATATTATAATTAAAGTATAATATAATATATAATATTATTAAATTCATCCTTTATACATCCCATATAAGGCATTAACGAGTCATATCACTTTGAGGGGGCGGTAGTCCGCACTTCCTCAAATGAAGTTATCGCATTTACCCACAATAGAAACCATAAAGGTATGATATAAATAGAAAATACAGAAGCATAAAGAAAAATCAAACATAATATATATCATATATAAATAAATTTCCATCTTAATGGCCACCATCATAGGTGGTAGGAGATAATTGAACAATCATCGTTTTGTGAGGTGTTAGTTTGTCATCTACAGAAACAGTGTGTTATTTACCCATTAGATGGAGGTGTGTGTGAATTTAGTTCAAATACTTCTCATAACAACATCCTAGTATATTTAGGATAATTTTGTTTTTATAAAATCATGGAATAATAATATTATATGGGTGGTAGAAGTAAAATAAAATAAAATATGTTAAGAGAAACCATTACCTTTAATATGGGTAACTCCCTTTAGTTTGAACCAAAAGGACTTCTTGAAGTTAATTCTACATAAGGAAGGATTCTAGGTGGAATATATGGATCATTAGAGCTTATTTGGGTAGCGTTTGGATGAACCAAGGGGATTTATACGTGTGAGGAATGGGTTAGAAGTGGTGCCAGGGAGAGGAGGGGCTCTTTAGGAATGTTTGAAAATGTTATTTTATTATAAGCATATCATTGGTTTAAAAAGGACCAAAACTCATTAAAGTCAAAGATAAGATGACTCATGTTCGAAATAAAATCATCTAATAAGAATTGGACAGGTTTTAGATATTTTTTTAATATTAATAATCTTACTTATTTAAATCATTTATTAATGAGGTGAATCCTGCATCATTATTGTGTCATAAATATTTTAATCTATTTGTTGTCTAAAAATTATAAAAAATACCATAATTTAGGCAATATTTTTAGATTTCCAATTAATATTTATAGTCGAAAATATATCTTATATAACCCCATGTAAAAAAATTATATACTAAAAGATATTTGTTAATTTCATTTTTGTCTTTACTTTAAATTAATTAAAATAAAGTGTCATGGTCACTCTTAAGTGGATCCATGCGGTCCCAAAATCGACCCAAGGATGTCCATGGTTTTCCATGACTCATCCAATAAGGTTATTACAAGTGTTAAGGTAATTTTTATTATTATAATATTATTGTTTCCTTGAATTTCCCTATTTACCTTTAATCGTGGTAAATAAAAGTCAAAAGTTACTATTCATCAAAAATTATTATTATCTTAGTGAACCACATTTTACTTACTAATAATAACCATGTATGTCGTATTTTCTAAATTCAATTCATAGAAGCGGTAAAATTTCATTTAAATTAAAAAAGTCAATTTTTTAACTACTACAAAGTGCTTTTACTATTCATCAAAAATCGAAGCTTTTCATAAAAATACCAAAAATTCAGCCTAATTTATATTTGATATTTCGAATTCAAAAATTATTTCTATTTTACCAAATTAAAAACATATAAGTTGCATTAATTAATTTAAAATTAATTTCCGTTGTCAAAACAAATAGTGTGTTTTTAAGAAACAATAACTATCAAAAGATTGACACTTGTTTATGTATAATTTCAAAGTGAAATTAATTAAAATAACCAAAATTAGATTAAATGGTAAAAATATAATCTAATTTTACTTCCGAACCATTCAAATTCATAATTTAAAACTATAAATTATTTTGATTAAAAAAGTTTTTTCAATAAAAATTTAGTATTTTTCACTATTCACCCAAATATGAAAGTTATCAGAAAAATACCAAATATTTATCGAAACTAAATTTTTATGTATTTATTATAAATAAGAAATAAGAAGTTTATTTTTTTTCAAATTGAATATTTAAAAGTGTCAAATATTGGATTTAAAAAGGTTTCGCCATTAAAAGGCGGTAAAATTGCATTTTTTGAAAATTCTTCCCTTATCTGAAAAAAATGAATATATTCTTATATTATTTCTAAGAAACACATAAAATGGATGTTAAAATTATATGGAATATATAAAATTCAAAATTCAGTTAATACTATTCATAACTACTTTTGAATGACTAGTTTGGTAAGTCATCGTGCGCTCGAACTCGGTGTTGTGTGAGGCGCAAGATATTTAATTACTTTAAAGAGATAATGTACAATGAAACATTGGGGTGTTACAATTTTGACCTGATTAATTAATAAATTATTTCAATTTAATAAAATTAAAATTATAAAATAAAGAAATTTATCCATTAAATAAAATACATGAAAAAAATTAGTTAAAATAAAACTATTTCTTTTTCAGCTGATAAATTATTATTATAATAAATATAAATCCATAAAATCTAATCATTAATATAATAAGAAATGAAATTGATTTATTATCAATATTACTTAGTTTTTCCGATAAAATAATATATTTGACCAAGATTTTTAATGATTAATTTTTTAGAAATCAAATTAGAAAATATACATCAATTTTAATAAAGAGCTCATCTACCATAAAAATTAAAGTGATTTTCCATTATTCCATTATTGAAACAAATATTCATGATATTACTATATGAATATAAATTTGTGGGTAAAAGGATAAAATTTTGTTGTGTAAATTGAGAATCTAGAATATGATACTCTATAGTATTGAAGAGAAAAGAAAAAAGTTATTTCTAGGACCTTTTCAAAAATAAGGAGACATGAACTTCCCAAGTATTCGAGGAGTTGAGGAAAAATCATATCATTGAAGATTAGAAGAGATTGAGTAATACCAATAGACATTATCATTATTTTCTTACTCTAAAGTACTTTGAGAAGTGATAACACCTAGAACTATTAATTTTAGAGTCTTGAGAATAATGATATATTTCAAGTGGTTTAAAAAGAAACCTGGAGTAAAAGGATATCTATTTTGTTTTAATGTGAAAATTTATAGTATATAGAGGGAATTCAAAGTTTTTCGGTGGGATTCTAGAATAAGAACATATTGGGAATGTATTATAATGTTATTAAGAAGATCCTTGGTGTAACCACTTGGTTTTATTGTGGAGAATCTGTTTTTTTGGTTTTCTAACCAATCACGATAATGAGTAGGGTTTCACAATGAGGTCAAACCTTATAAAAATTTAGTGTTCCTATGTTATTCATTTTACTTTTTTATTTGGATGAGGTTTAGTATTAAAGTAATAGTGGATCTTGACTTTAACTGATCATAAAGTTTTATCCAAAAGAGAGAACTATAAAAATTGTACCACTGATCCCCCCCTTATGGTAATAAAACGATCTGAGATCTACAAGTGGAATCATAGAAAATATATATTCCATATGAATGATCCAAGAAATTTTGAGGTATATAAAATTTAATTTTAGTAAATGTTAAATGTTTCCTTACTTTTTATGAGAATCAATACGATGGTTAAAAAAATAGTATGTTTCCATATCTCTTATAAAATTAATTGAAAGTGAGAGATGTGGAAATAATGGTATTTCTGTCCATTGTTGAGGGTTCTCCTATTATTATTTATGATGGGAAAAATAAAAATTACATTTTGATATCTCTTTTAGGAAAAGTAAATATAAAATTCAAGGGACTTCAAAACTTCTGAAGAAATATGGGACAAATTGGAAAGTAGTTGTGAAGGTAATATTAAGGTTAGGGAAGCCATGTTACATGTTTCAAGGATCAGATTTGAGGATATTGAAATGGATGATGATGAAAATATTGATGATTACTTTACAAGATTCAATGTGATTGACATTAATATCTAGGTATTTTTTGATAATATGGATGATTCTACTATTTGTTAAAAAGTTGATCAGAATCATTCTAGATAGGTTTGATCCTAAAATATCATTCCCAGAATATAGATATGACCTTTCACTAGATGAATTACATAATATTATCATTCCTTATTAAATGAGAAAAATTTAGTTTTCAAAATGAAGATAAAATATGATATGGACTTTGATACTATAAGAAACCTTAAAATCAAGGATGATGATGAAGAAGTGGAATCAAGTAATCTTAGCCTGGTGATTAATCAGTTTGTTAGTTCTTTCAGTACGTAGTGATTGCTTTGTTGAAGAACAACGATTTACCATTTCCCCTTAAAATGTATTTGTTTTCTAAAAAAATTTAATTTGGATGGATATTGATTGTGGGAATATTATAACATATTGTCACTGGGGTTAAAGTAAGAAGAAACACATTAGCTACAAGAGAAGGAATTTAATTAGTATCAATGAAAAAGGTGGATCCTTTTCATATAGATAATAATATGATAAATCTAATTTCATGGATTATATTGAAAAGGTTTTATATACCTCAAGTGGTGATGATGATAAAGGATAACCAAATGGGTTGGAAGACATGTTGAACAGTGATCTACAGGCCTGTCTTGATAAAAACACTTGACTCAAGAAGGATAAGGAGATTATGGTTACTGAAAATAATAATATGAATAAGCTAAAATATGAATATTCCAATAAATAATCATTTTATGTTAATGAAATCAAGAAATTCAAAATGAGAGTAGTTGATCAAGATAAATTGATGAGTGAGCTTAATGGAAAACTAGTTTTGAAAGAAAAAGAGTTGTCTCGGCCACAATCAATGTTCCTTGAAGCTAAAAATGCATTGAAAATTTATATAGAATATTTATAAAAGTAAATTGAGGTTAAATATAAGTCTTCTCAAGTTAGTGAGAATAGGGGTCCTAATAAGAAACATAAATTGGTTCCTAATCAGTTTCAAAGAAAACCTATTATCTATAAATGTATAAGTTTCAAAAAAAACTTGAACTAGCTTAGACAAAGAAGACAATTGATAGAGACTCTTAAACATCAAATTAAGATAGAAATATTCCAAGAATTACATTTCCATTTAGATAATTTAGGATTAATTTTCATCTGGACAATACCAAGAATTTTTTGGATAGATTTATAATCAATATGGAAGACTAAATTTTTAAGGTTTCTGCTGGTGTTGTGAGGTGTTTGGACATAAATACTACACTTTTTATATTAATATTTCTTTATTGGTGAAGATTAATGAGCCAATGGGGATAAATATTAGACAAATGATATAAAATTATCAATGGGGGGAACCTGTTTCCAAGAATTCATCAAATCTATCAACCTAAAAACATATTTGAATTTTAAGAAAAAAATTACAGTATATGTGAGTAGAAGGGTTAGAGATTTGAGTAATGAATGAATATTTTTCCTGGATAGATACCTATAGTGTGAAAGGGAATTAAATTTATAATTTAATATAATAATATTTATTTATTTATATGATTTTAAATAAATCATGTGTAACCCCCAAAGGAGGTGAGTATCCTAATAAAGTGTGTTTAATTTTTTAGCTATCCCAATTATAAATGGATTAACATATGGAGAAATCACAAATGAATGATAGTTCTAACGGGAAGAAAGTGGTTTCACATGAACATATCTAAGTTCATGAGAGGTTTTATAAAAATGAAAACCTAAAGATTGAATAAAACTTGTGTGGAAGATATGAACAAGATGGATATGATATAAAATATTTTATAAACTTTCTACCTTCTCAAAAGGAATTAATGAAAAATATGAAACAAGAACCAGGTAATAAATTTTCCTTGATTTCTAATGTTAATAATTCAAATCTGCATAATAAAATAGTTAAAAGGAAAATTATGTTCATACATCCTATAAAGACTCATGGCAAGAAAGTAAACATGAATAATTCACCCTATGTTGATATTGGAAAGATTAATGGAACTTGGTTAAGAGTCTTATCTAAGCCTTATTTTTTAACTAACTATCTAAAAGTTTCCCCTTATTCCCTAATTTCTATTATTTTAACTAACATGAAGAAAATTTAATGAGATAACATAAATAGGATATGTCAAAAATTAATTTTGTATAAATCAATAATTTATAGATAACCCTTAAAAATTGAAAGTTGGGTTGATAAAATCACACATTTTCCCATTAATTTGTTAATATAAAAGTTAATTATTAATGGGATGAGGGTTTATAGAAAATCCATGAAAATGGGAGAGTAAAACTATCTTTCACTTGAACATTTGGATTGGTTTGTTGAGTTGAGTGTGGGTTACATTTTTCATCAAGAATTTATTATGCAACCATTAAAGTGAGTTATTTGAGTTGGTATCACATGCATGATTATTTATGGATATATTTTCTTATCTTGATCATTAACTATTTTTTTCTATAAAAAGTTTTCCCATATATACTTTGTAGTGACTAACTAAAGGCTCATTTCGAAGTAATATGTGTACCATCCTTCTTTCAACATGTAGATCAATCTTTGATTTTGAATAAATGAGGGAGAAGAAGAAATTAATTTGAGAGTCATATAATAAGTTCATAGATGAGATAAGAATACTTACCTTACATTTCCTTTGTATTTGTTACCGATAAGGGGGTTAATAAAAAAACACACATATTGAAATAATTATCATATGGTATTGGAAAAAATCTGAATGGGGATTGAAGTTAACAAGTATGGGTTTTATTTATTATCAATAAGTAAGGATGTTATTATATAGAGAAGTTTTCAATATGTGTTAAAATAAGAAGAATTGATTATAGGAATAGGCTGTTTTATAAATTGAAGGAAGGTGTGTTTCAATCCTTGAATAATTATCTAGAAATATTCTTGATATAATCCCTTTAAATTTGAGGATTTTGGAGATATTGTTCAGGGAAACCAAGACAAGTACTGATGACTGGGAATTTGTACTATCTATAATAGTTTAGATTGAGTTTGGATGATACTGACTAAAGGATGGATTAAAGAATTAATATTTATAAATAAAACTAGTTGATGATGTGAGAACCCATCTAAATGATGTTATGCGACAAATTTTTGGTGATTAGATGAAGAAGAACTTGTTGGATAGTGTTTGATGTTGACTTTGAGAAATTGAGAAGGCCTCAGAATGAGTTAAATAGGTTATGTGAGTACTGGAGGAAGTCTATAATTTCAGTGTTGAGGTGAGAAAAAATGGATAACTATTTCTCCTTGTATTAGAATTTGTAAGGATCATGTTAGTTTGGGTAAGGATAATTATTGAGAAGAATTAAAAAGTAAATAGAAAATGTGTAAACTCGCCCTATGAATGTAAGGATGAATCTGAGACTACATAAGGATGCTTGAAGGCAATGTAAGTATTAAGGAAAACTCTATAAGATTCATTATAGAGTTTATAAGGATCGTCTAGTCAGTTCATTAGGATGATCTAGGTATTTATAAGGGTCATCATCCATCATTATAAATATTAAAAACTTCAAATGTTTGGCCCACAACTATGTAAGGGTTTTTTTAACTATGTAGGGATCATTCCATAATTAGTGTAAGAATTATTAAAAACACATTTGTAAAGATCATTTACCATAAGGATCAATATATATAAGTATGATTACTTCATAAGGATGAGTCCATTTATATAATTCTTAATTTATATAAAATGAGATATTCTATTGAAAAGGAATTAAAATTATATGATTAAATAATGAACATAAAGGAAATAATATCACAAATTTTTCTGAATATATTTGTGATATGAGATGTGAAATATTTGAGAAGTATTCCATGTCGTAAGTAACTATGTCACATGAAAACTGCGTAGATCCCTACACACATGGATAAATAATTCAAAAAATTTAATTATTGTAATTTTTTATAGATTTCGTGAAATTTAATATCACACGAAGAGTAAAGTATTCTGATATTCTTGGTAATTTAAAAAAAGAAATTGGACCAAGATTTTGAATGAGGATTTTTTGAGAATTTAAACTAGAAAATATTCACCAGTTTGAATGAATAGATCACATAACAATGAAAATAAAAAGGGTTTCTATGATTATATTATAGAAAAAAATATTCAGGATATTAATTTTGTGAATATAAAATCTCATAGAAAAATAAAAAAAATGTATTTTAGAAATTGAGAACTACGAACTCAATACATAATATTATCTCAGTGAAAATAATATGAATGTATTAATGAGATTCTTATAAAGGAGGATAAATTAAATACCTTATCATTTGGGGAGTTAATGAATAATTATATCATTGAATATTTAAAGATATAGGGAAATATTGGAATATTTGATCATGATTATCAATTGTTTAAGCACTTAAAGAATTGAGCATGCACAAAACTATTGATCCAAGAGTATTAGGTAGGAAGATCTATTTCATGTGGTGTAGAAGGAACCATGATAAAAATGAGATATTTATTATCTTGGTTCCACCATTTTATAGTGGGTAGGTGGCGACTTAGTATTCCAGTGGGATTCCAAAATAGGATCAAAGTGGGAATCTGTACTGATGGGATGAATAATACCCCTGGTCTAACCACTTGGGTTTATAGGAGAGAATATATGGTTGAGGTTTCTAACTAATCACAGTAAGGAGAAGGTTATAAAATCAAGGTTGGAACTTGTAAAAATATGATATTCCTATGTTATTTATTTTACTTCTACATTTGGGTGAGGTTGAGTAAAAAAGAAATATAGAATCTTGACTTTAAGTCACATAGGTTTATCTTAAAGAAATAATTATAGGAAGTGTACCACTGATTCACCCCCATATAAGTGTTACCAAAATGACTTGGGCTATAGAATATAGCCTCATTTAGAGATCCTATAACCACAAGTACATTTTCTCATAGTCATATAATTTTCCTGTGAAGGCTTTCCACCATAGACATCCTCGTTCATGGGCATCGGACCCTGTGTAGAGAGAATACCACCATGGGAGCTGGTTCCAATAGATGTGGGTACTTCCAGTGAAGGGATTAAAACCATGATCATCCTTTAACATGACTATAGTTCCATGTACAGAGGTCATACAGCCATGGGTGCCATTCCCATGGTTTTAGGTTCCTAGGTATGACCTATAACCATGATATTTAATTCCTATGGTAGTAGGAACTTCCTACGCCAGACATGTCATTCCTACATCACCCTATGACCATACGCGATGTCTCCAGTGGATATAAAACATTCTATCATGCACATAAAGACACAAGATAGATTCTATGTGGTGACATGGGCCCTATAACCATGATCAATTTGTTTCATTTAGCTATAGGCGGACCTATGACCAAGTTTATACCGATTGTGGCTATATACCCATGATTATAAATCATTTTTATAGTAGTTACCACCATGATTAAATTCATGACGATCCGAAAATTACTACACAAAAGTCAATAAAACTACAAAAGAGGTTGGATTATAGTCTATAAACTCAACATGAAATTTCCATCTACCTCAATGTGTAAAATTTTCAGCAGATATGATCTTTTGATAAACCCATAAAAATCAGAGTAAAAACATATATGCATAGTGGAAATTAAGGCTATTATAAATTTAAAAACTTTTGAAAAATGTATATCTATAGAATTAATATTTTCTTAAAGGTAATTATTTGGTCAAAGAACAAATCACAATTTATTGATAATCAAAAGGATTACAAAAGTCAGAAGTATGGGATTTTTTTACAATCTCTATCAAACAGATATAATAATTTAGTTGGGAGAGTGTCAAGACAAGTCATTCCCTGTTGAACTCCTTTGTTAGCAAGAGCATCAGAAACAGCATTCGCTTCACGGTAAGCATGAGTAGCTATGTGATCAATCTCATGGAGCGAGTTCAGACAATTCATCAAAAGAGAGGTAAGTGTCCAGGCAAGATGAGTGATGCCATTTCAGATGGCATGAATGATAGTGGTAGAATCACTTTCAATCCAAATCTTTCTCCAACCTCTTTGAAGTGAAAAGTCAACAGCATGGATGACCCCCAACATTTCAGCCTCTAGAGATGAATAATGACCACACCCAACATAAAAACAGCCCTGACACTAACTAGATGAGTCTCTAAAGATGGCACCACATCCTCCAGGGCCAGGATTGCCTTTGGAAGCACCATCCACATTCACTTTGATACATCCCGACATCGGTGATTGCCAGAATACTTCAAAGAAACGTTTGGGCTTTGGATATATACCAGGCACATGGAGATGACTAAGGATCTCAAAGTCACCTACTGAGTTGTTTCAATAGTCTTTTTGAATTGAAGCAGCTTTATGAATCGCAATAAGAATCCGAGCTTTTCCTACATTGAGACTAAATGAGTGATTGTTATGAATAAGATCATTAAGAACATACCAGATCTCATGTGGGAGTTCCGCCACTGCCACAAGAAAAATATTTTTAACCTATTGAGAGGCTTTATATCTAATTCATTTTTTTTAAAAACAAGAGAATATAGTCATATAAGGGCCATTTGCAATTAAATGATTCAAGAACAAAATACCATAAAGCAGAGGACGTCTGTAACACCCCAGGTAAATAAAGAATATGACATTTTTATATTTATCCCTATTTGTGAATAAAATGTTAATATTAATTGAAAGCTAATGCAATGATTGATGGCTTACCCAATACGCAACAATGAGTTCCTTCAAAATCTTACGTTGCACTCTAATAATAAAATAATTTTATTTTAAATGGTTGTTAACATCTAGCCGTTGTAATGACGGGAATGAACAGAACTAACTGCAAAATTATTATATATTTTTGTCAGATATTTTTACTTTTTACAATAAATGTTAGAGGATTAAAAATGCGAATGAATCCAATTTTAAGCGTAAACATTGTAATATTCTTTAAAAGGTCGATTAACCGCCTTTTGATGGAGAACCTCTTTTAAATCCACTTTTTGACAATTTTATGTGTTATATTTGACAAAATAAAATTTTTCTTTAGAATCGGGACATCAAAATTTACTTTGTGTAATTTTTTTTTATTTTTCTGATAAAGTTCATTTTTTAATGAATAGTGATAAATGTTGTATTTTAATTCAAAAACCACTTTTTAATCTAATTTATTTATATGATTATATTATCTTTTCAATTGGTTTTAAAGTGAAATTAGAATATATTTTTACCATTTAATCCAATAGTGGTCATTGGAATTAGTTTCACTCTGAAATTGGACTTAAACTAGTGTCAATCTTTTGATATATATTGTTTCATAAAAACACGTTATTTGTTCTAACAACGAGAATTAATTATTTAATTAATTAATATAACTTATATGTTTTTAATTTTTTAAAATAGACATCATTTTTGAATTCTGAATATCAAATATATCTTAGGGTGAATTTTTGGTATTTTTTTGAAAAACTTCAATTTTTGATGAATAGTGAAACCACTAAGTGGTACTTAAAAAAACTGATTTTTCGTTTAAATGAAATTTTACCACCTCTGTGTTTTGAATTTCAAAAATTCTACATACATGGTTTTCATTAGGAAGTAAAATTTCATTCAATGGTATTAAATTTTTTTTGGTGAATAGTAACTTTTATGTTTTTAATCGTGGTTAGAGGTAATTAGTGTAATTTAAGGTAAAAATAATGTTTTAATAATAAGAAATAACCTTGACACATGTCCTAACCTTATTTTATGTCTCATTTCCGACCAAGAAAATCCATGGGTCAACTTGGGGACCCCATGGAGCCACTTTGGAAGGAAAATGACATTAAAAACGTTTTATTTAATATTAAAATAAAAATGTCAGTAACATGTGTTGTTTTACTAAAACAATTTTTAAATGGGGTGTTACAAGTCATATTTTTTACTGTAAATATTAATTATAAATTGAAAAATATTTCCTACATCATGATATTTTTTTATAATTTTTAGACATTAAATAAATTAAATTATTTATGACACCATGATGATGCAGTGATTACCTCATTATTTAACGATTTAAATAAAATGAAAAGATAATGTAAAATATAAGGCCTACACTTGTCAAAAACCTATTGGATGTGTGGATTTAGAACTATTATCACCTTATCCTAGAAATATATAATTGTGGGCCCTTTAAAATCCGAATAACATTTTATAATAATGTTACTTTTCAAGACTTTCCAAGAGTGCCCCTCCTCTCCTCTTATAAAAGGCCCCCACCTCTACCACCTTACCCACATCTCTCAAGCCTTTTTCTCGGCCAAACCCTGCCCATTTTGTCTCTCCACATCCCTATATTACTCCTAGTGGCCTCACTTTGGGCAGAAGTCGTTCCAAGGAATCCTTTGAGCTCAAATCAAAAAGAGTTACCTGATTTAAAGGTAGTGTCTTCTCTTGTGTTCTTATGTTTTATTTTGCTTCTGCAACCCCCTAAACTCTTTTTATTACTTTATTGTGTAATAACACCATTATCTTAAATATAATAGGATGTTGTTATGAGAAGTATTAGAGCTACACCTACATACACCTTCGTCTAATGGTTAAAAAACATACTGTTTCTCTGGTTTGCGATTTTCTGCCTCACGAAACGATGATTGTTGAATATTCTTTTAACACCTTTAAACGTGTCCATTATGATGTCACTGTATTTTATATATTATATATATGGTATTTATGTTTACTATATGTTTCTGTATTTTATATTTAAAACATACCTTTATTCTTTGCATGTTGTGCAAATGCGATAATTTCATATGAGGAAGTGTGGACTACTGCCGCCTCAAGTGATATGAATCATTCATGCAATACATGGAATGTATAAAGAATGAAATTAGTGAACATATGTGACCTATATAACATATATATTATACTGTAATTAAAATATATATATTTCTCATTTATTTTTAATTCCATTAATATGACAAAAAATGAAAGTAGCGTTCATGCGTACGTACGGCCTACCGTCTCCATGAACGGTGCTTTTCATTTTTTATCTCCAAATGTTATGGAATAGTATAAAATGAATATTCAGTGGATATATATTATATTTTAATCATTAATAATATTCTGGAAATTATTTACTTATAACTACATGGGCAATCATTTTCAAAGAAGTTCATTTTTTACTAATGTACCAAACAACGGCAAAAACGTCTGATATGAACTAACATTATTAAAAAATTATTATAACATTATAATATGTGATATGAACTGAATAATAATCTTTAAAGGAGTTACTTAAGAAATTATAAATTAAACAAAGTTTATTATTCAGGAATATAAAGAAACGAACAAGACAAGTTGGACTTGAGGTAAAGGATCCTACCCCTCTCTTTCTTTTTAAGTAAAATCTTTTATGTCATTCCTTTTAAGCTCATATTTATTATGATTGGGATGTTATCTTATATTAATATTACTGTACCTTTTTATTTTCATATTATGAGAGACCCTATTTTCTCTTATCAATCCATTTTGGAAGTTTTGAGTGGCGCCGTTAGGCTGCCGAATTTTCGTAAGAGATCCAACCTCTCTCTTTCTTTTTAAGTACTCTCCTTTATGTAACTTCTTTTAAGCTCCTCTTTGTTATGTTGGGGTATGTTATTTTATATTACTATTTCTGTAAATTTTATTTTAATATGATTAGAGACCCTATTTGATCTCATCAATCCATTTTGGAAGTTTTGAGTGGCGCCGTTAGGCTGCCGAATTTTCGTAAGAAATCCAACCTCTCTCTTTCTTTTTAAGTACTATCCTTTATGTCACTTATTTTAAGCTCCTCTTTGTTATGTTGGTGGATGTTCTTTTATATTACTATTGCCTTAAATTTTATGTTAATATTATGAGAGACCCTATTTTATATCATCAATCCATTTTTGGAAGTTTTAAGTGGTGCTGTTAGGCTGCCGAGCTTTCGTAAGGGATTTTTCATCTCACTTTTATTCCCGTGAGATTTATGATTCATTTTCCACCATTTCCTTTCAGTGGTATATGTAATGCCCATTATTCTACTATTTATGCAATATAATTTCGTTTATGAGTATTTACATCAATGTTGTATTGTCCTTCTTTCATGGGGTGTATGTTTCGAAAGACACTCAAGTCGGTAAGGGAACCTTTCACCCTCCTCTTTTTAAAAGACATATTTTGTTGGGTATTTTAATTTACATATTGTAATGTTGGGATATGTTATTCTATATCCTTATTGATATAAATTTTATGTCCAAGTGATGAGATGCCCTTTTTATCTCTCATCAACTCATTTTCTGAATTTTGAAGTGACGCCGTTAGGCTGCCAAATTTTTTTGCAAGGGAACATCTTAACCCAATTTTGATTCTTTGGGATAAACTTGTACTCCTTGAATATGTCGTTCTTTGAATATGTGTGAATGAACTCTGATTTTTTTACACTTAATATCCACTTATATTTGGTGTATTCGTTTTTCACACATAATTATGTAATTGATTTATCCTTAATCCAAGGATATCATCTTTGTAAAGGACTTCGTCTCAATCTCCATTCATTGAGGCATATGTTGTTCTAATACAAGACTTTCTTTTATATGGTGTATAAACCCATTTGACCTTTAATTTTATACAAAAGTAATCTTTTTCTACGAAGCGTTTTACAAAACGAAAAAAGTGAATGTTTCTTTTAATGTACGCGGTGACAACGACCTTTTCCACCGCCGCGAGTATTATTTGGTCTTTGGCTTCCTCAACAAGGCGTAATGTTTTTAAAATGAAATAAATACCATATAATATTTTATGTATTTTGGTATTGAAAATGGTTTTTATAATGGATTTTTTATGTCAATATATTTAAGTGATATATTGTGTTTGAAATGTGGAAATGTTTTCTTTCCATTATTTTTGTTTTATGTCTTATGATTTTATAATGGTACTTGGACATTTGATGTGTGGTTACGTGATAAACCATATGACGGGTGGTGTCGTGAATACCAGGATGGGTGGTTACGTTATAACCTCTAATTCATTGGGTATGGAAGTCGGCCGTATGGCTATTCCTTTAAGTGATATGTGTGGAAGTTGACCGTATGCTTATTCCATTTAAGTATGTTTATGTCTCAAGTTACCTTTATATGTTATTAGTACTTTATATGGGTTTTATGGTAATATTTTGGTTACAAAAGGGTAAGTAATGATATTTTATTCAATGAAGAGTATTTTCTACTTCATAAAGGTGAAAATTATTACTTTAATAAAGTATTCATGGTTTACTTGTTGTTTTGAAAAACTAACATTTATCCTTCTTTGTGTATCCCTTACTGAGATTTTTATGCTCATCCCAAGTTTTTTTTGAAATGTTTTTCACAGGACATAATGTGGAATAGGGTCAAGGATGGGATCAAGGAAAAGTCATTCTTTCTTAAACCTAGAACTATAAATGACTTTTTTTTGGAGTTCATGTTGTGAAAAAAAGGAAACTTTGTAGAAGTGTCTACTATGTAATATTTTGGGATGTAATAGTTATGGTCTAATTCTCTAAAACTCAAAACCTGAAAATATCCTCTATGTGAATTATTTATTTAATTCAATAATAAGTAATGTCTAAGGTCGGGTCCTTATAGTTGGTATCAGAGGTCGGTTTAGACAAATTTAGGGATTAGGAGTTTTTGTTAGACACATGGTTAGTCCCTATATCTATTATTTCAGTTAAATACTTGTTTTATAACTTTTTTCAGGTTAAGTAAAGTCTGTTACTAATGGAAGGAGGAGGATCTCAAACGACATTCCTATCTCTTCCGGATGACATGCTTGCAATAATTATTGCAAAGTCATGATCAGATGATTGTGAAACTTTTTCTAGCATGCAAATCACTTGCAAGCAGTTGTTTGAGATATCAAACACCTCCACAATACCTCGTTATCATTGTGGATCATGGGTTGTATTTAGACAAATACCATTTTCACAATATTCTCATATTTTCAAGAAAGATAAATATTATCAAGGTATTTTCAAATATTTTACCTTATCACAAGAATTTGAAGCGTATTATGATTTTAAAAATGGTGCTGAGGAAGGAGACCCTTGCGCAACCTATTTATACTTTCTTTTAAAATGCAGTCTCTCAGCACATACTTATGGTATTTTAAAAGGCCCAATAATAGAAAGTTTCAACTCAAATTCTGTCCGACTATTTTATAGAAATCATGTTTTATCAGATGTTTTGGAATTATATGTCATACATGATTATTTTTCAAAATTGTTTTTTTGTGAACACCCATATGACCCATGTTGTACAAGGTGTATTTGGATGGAGGAAGTAAATGATTTTGAAGGATCTCTAAATCATTGTTGTAATGCATGAGACTTCTACCTACATGAACAAGATGACGATGAAACCGAGTGGACGCCATGATCAAGGTATGATGTTATTCATTTTGGGAATCGTTTTATTTTATGGTGTTGAAGTAAGACTTCAAGAATTAAGATGTTGATATCGTAATGAATTTGGATGAAAATGAGAGGTATAAGGAATCTATTGAGGTTAAAAAATGTTAAGGTTATTTTTGGAGTTTTATAAAAAGGACAACACGCAGACCGTGTGACAACTCGTCGCGTCGGACAAAGCTGCGGGAATCGAACCCACAACCAAAGTGCGACTGGTATTTATCGCCTACCACTGGACTACGTGCAGTCCCTGGTTAGTATGAATTATTCTTTTTAGTTAGATTATTTTATGAATTAATAGTAAGTTTATTTTGGGTTATCTATGTAAATTATTAAACTATCATGGAGGATATGTGATTAGGTTAATTACTTTTCAATATGAGACTTTTAGAGAAACTGATGTTATTTGAAGATAAGTGTTAATTTTACCTTGGAAGACTATGTGACTAAATCCTTCAAATATTTGGGTTTCAATCTTAGTTTGGTTTACTTTGAATAATTTTATGGACAAATTGTTTATCGAATGGTCCTTGTTGAACTTTGGGTTTTGTTGGAAATTTTTTTGAGATTAAGAATAGATTTTCTTTTTATAAAGGGTTATCCTTTTCTGGATTATCTGATATTTTTCTAACAATTTTGGTTTTCGTAAGGGTCTAAAGACGTGAGAAATATATAGTTCTCTTTTATGGATTAGGTGATTCTCTATAAGTTGATTATAGTACTATTAATGTGAACAAGTCTTCCAAAATACTCATCATTTGGGGAAAGTATGAGTTTGTGTAAGAATTCTAGTAAAAGTTGAAAGTCAACATGACATGTAAATATGTTTCCTTAAGATCAAAAATAAAGTACTCAATGAAAAGTAACTTAAAACAAAAATGTTGTCTATTAACTTTTCCTACTGGGGAATCGAATACCGTTTAACACACCACAAGTTTGTGATTTTCTTGTGGTTAAATTTCTCCTAAACATGTTTTCTATCACTCTCCCTCAGAACATGACCCTTTGATTTTTCTTCCATATCCATGTTTTCCTACATGGAATCCTATTATGGGTTAACTCTGGTGACCTCTATACTTCTCTTTCTTTCTTTTAAATTGATTGTTTTACCGAATCTTGTTCTGATGTGGGACTTTCAATGATGTTTTCGAGCCCAATTTTAAAATTGCGAGGACGCAATTCCCAAAAGGGGGGAAGGATGTAACACCCAGGGTAAATAAATAATATGACATTTTTATATTTATCCCTATTTGTGAATGAAATTTTAATATTAATTGAAAGGGAACGCTATGCTCGATGGCTTACCCAATACGCAACAACGAGTTCCTTTGAAATCTTACGTTGCACTCTAATAATAAAATAATTTTATTTTAAATAGTAGTTAACATATAGCCATTGTAATGACAGGAATGAACAGAACTAACTACAAAAGTAATATATATGTTTGTAAAAATTTTTTACTTTTTACAATAAATGTTAGAGGATTAAAAATGCGAATGAATCCAATTTTAAGTGTAAACATTCTAATATTCTTTAAAAGGTCGATTAACCGCCTTTTGATGGTGAACCTCTTTTAAATCCACGTTTTGACAATTTTACATGTTATATTTGATAGAATAAAATTCTTCTTTAGAATCGGGACATCAAAATTTACTTTGTGTAAATTTTTGGTATTTTTCCGATAAAGATCATTTTTAATGAATAGTGAAAAATGTTGTATTTTAATTCAAAACCACTTTTTAATATAATTTAAATATATGATTATATTATCTTTTTAATTGGTTTTAAAGTGAAATTAGAATATATTTTTACCATTTAATCCAATAGTGGTCATTGGAATTAATTTCACTTTGAAATTGGACTTAAACTAGTGTCAATCTTTTGATATATATTGTTTCATAAAAACATGCTATTTGTTCTGACAGTGGGAATTAATTATTAAATTAATTAATGTAAATTATATGTTTTGAATTTTTTAAAATAGACATCATTTTTTAATTCAGAATATCAAATATATCTTAGGGTGAATTTTTGGTATTTTTCTGAAAAACTTCAATTTTTGATGAATGGTGAAACCACTAAGTGGTACTTAAAAAAATGATTTTTCATTTAAATGAAATTTTACCACCTCTATGTTTTGAATTTCAAAAATCCTACATACATTGTTTTCATTAGGAAGTAAAATGCGGTTCAATGGGATTAAAATAATTTTTTGGTGAATAGTAACTTTTAAGTTTTTAATCGCGGTTAGAGGTAATTAGAATAATTTAAGGTAAAAATAATGTTTTAATAATATGAAATGACCTTGAAACATGTCCTATACTTATTGGATGTGTCATGGACGACCAAGAAAATCCATGTGTCAACTTGGGGACACCATGGAGCCACTTTGGTAGGAAAATGACATTAATAACTTTTTATTTAACGTTAAAATAAAAATGTCACAAACATGTGTTGTTTTACTAAAACAATTTTTAAATGGGGTTATAAAAGTCATATTTTTTACTATAAATATTAATTAGAAATATAAAAATATTTCCTACATCATGATATATTTTTTTATAATTTTTAGACATTAAATAAATTAAATTATTTATGACACCATGATGATGCAGTGATTACCTCATTATTTAACGATTTAAATAAAATGAAAAGATAATGTAAACTCTAAGGCCTAAACTTGTCAAAAAAAACTATTTTATGTGTTTATTTAGACCTATTATCACCTTATACTCGAAATATATAATTTTGGGACCTTTAAAATCCGAAAAACATTTTATAATAATGTTACTTTTCAAGACTTTCCAAGAGTGCCCCTTCTCTCCTCTTATAAAAGGCCCCCGCCTCTACCACCTTACCCACACCTCTCAAGACTTTGTCTCGGCCAAACCCTGCCCATTGTGTCTCTCCACATCCCTATATTACTTTTAGAAGCCTAAATTTGGGCATAAGTCTTTCCAAGGAAGCCTTTGAGCTCAAATCAAAGAGAGTTACCTGATTTAAAGGTAGTGTCTTCTCTTGTGTTCTTATGTTTTATTTTGCTTCTCCAACCCCATAAACTCTTATTATTCCTTTATTTTGTAATAATACAAGTATCTTAAATATACTATTATGTTTTTATGAGAAGGATTAGAGCTACACCTACACACACCTTCGTCTAATGGTTAAAGAACATATTGTTTCTGTGGTTGGCGATTTTCTGCCTCACGAAACGATGATTGTTCGAGATTATTTAACACCATTAAAGGTGTCCATTATGATGTCACTGTATCTTATATATGATATAAATGGTATTTATGTTTACTATATGCTTCTGTATTTTATATTTAAAACATACCTTTATTCTTTTCATGTTGTTCAAATGTGATAATTTCATATGAGGAAGTGTGGACTACTGCCACCTCAAGTGATGTGACTCGTTCATGCAATACATGGAATGTATAATGAATGAAATTAATGAACATATGTGACATATATAACATATATATTATACTGTAATTATAATATATATATATCTCCCATTTATTTTTAATTCCATTAATATGACAAAAAATGAAAGTAGCGTTCATGCGTACGTACGACCTACCGTCTCCATGAACGGTGATTTTCATTTTTTATCTCCAAATGTTATGGAATAGTATAAAATTAATATTCAATGGATATATATGATATTTTAATCATTAATACTATTCTAGAAATTATTTAATTATAACTACATGGGCAATTATTTTCAAACAAGTTCATTTTTTACTCATGTACCAAACATCAGCAAAAACGTATGATATGAACTAACATTATTAAAAAATTATTATAACACTATAATATGTGATATGAACTGAATAATAATATTTAAAGGATATCCTTAATCAATTATAAATTCACCAAAGTTTACTATTCAGGAATATAAATAAACGAACAAGACAAATCAGACTTGAGGTAAAGGATCCTACCCCACTCTTTCTTTTTAAGTACACTCTTTTATGTAATTCCTTTTAATCTCATCTTTATTATGATTGTTATGTTCTTTTATATTAATCTTAATGTACTTTTTTATGTTCATATTATTAGAGACCCTATTTTCTCTTATCAATCCATTTTGAAAGTTTTGAGTGGCGCCGTTAGGCTGCCGAATTTTCGTAAGAGATCCAACCTCTCTCTTTCTTTTTAAGTACTCTCCTTTATGTCACTTCTTTTAATCTCCTCTTTGTTATTTTGGGGGATGTTATTTTATATTACTCTTCATGTACATTTTATGTTAATATTATGAGAGACCCTATTTGAGCTCATCAATCCATTTTGTAAGTTTTGAGTGGCGCCGTTAGGCTGCCGAATTTTCATAAGAGATCCAACATCTCTCTTTCTTTTTATGTACTATCCTTTATGTCACTTATTTTATGCTCCTATTTGTTATGTTGGGGGATGTTCTTTTATATTCCTCTTTCATTACATTTTATTTTAATAATATGAGAGACCCTATTTGATCTCATCAATCCATTTTTGTAAGTTTTGAGTGGCGCTGTTAGGCTGCCGAGCTTTCGTAAGGGATTTTTCATCTCACTTTTATTCCCGTGAGATTTATGCTACATTTGCCACCATTTCCTTTGAGTGGTATATGTACCACCCATTATTCTACACTTTGTGTAATATAATTTCTATTATGAGTATTTACATCAATGTTGTATTGTCCTTCCTTCATGGGGTGTATGTTTTGAAAGACACTCAAGTCGGTAAGGGAACCTTTCACCCTCCTCTTTTTAAAAGACTTATTTGATGGGTCTTTTAATTTACATATTTTAATGTTGGGATATGTTCTTCTATATCCTTTTTGATTTAAATTTTATTTCCAAGTGATGAGATGCCCTTTTTATCTCTCATCAAATCATTTTCTGAATTTTGAAGTGATGTCGTTAGGCTGTCAAATTTTTTTGCAAGGGAACTTCTTAACCCAATTTTTATTCTTTGGGATAAACTTGTACTCCTTGACTATGTCATTATATGAATATGTGTGAATGACCTATGATTTTTTTACACTTAATATCCACTTATATTTGGTGTATTCGTTTGTCACACATAATTATGTAATTGATTTATCCTTAATCCAAGGATATCGTCTTTGTAAAGGACTTCGTCTCAATCTCCTTTCATTGAGGCATATGTTGTTCTAATACAATACATTCTTTTATACGGTGTATAAACCCCTTTGAACTTTAATTTTATACAAAAGGAATCTTTTTCTATGAAGTATTTTACAAAATGACAAAAAGGAATGTTTCTTTTAACGTACGCGGTGACAACGACCTTTTCTGCCGCCGCGAGTATTATTTTGTCTTTGGATTCCTCAACAAGCCGTAATGTTTTTAAAATGAAATAAATACCATATACTCTTTTATGTATTTTTGTATTGAAAATGGTTTTTATAATGTATTTTTTATGTCAATATATTTAAGTGATATATTGTGTTTGAAATGTGGAAATTTTTTCTTTCCATTATTTTTGTTTTATGTATTATGATTTTATAATGGTACTTGGACATTTGACGGGTGGTTACATGATAAACCATATGGAGGTTGGTTTCGTGAATACCAGGATGGGTGGTTACGTTATAACTTCCAATGCATTGGGTATGGAAGTCGGTTCTATGGCTATTCCATTAAGTGATATATGTGGAAGTTGACCGTATGGTTATTTCATTTAAGTATGTTTATGTACCAAGTTACCTTTATATGTTATTGGTAATTTATATGGGTTTTATGGTAATATTTTGGTAACAAAAGGGTAAGTAATGATCTTTTATTCAATAAAGAGTATTTTCGGCTTCATAATGGTAAAACGAATTACTTTGATAAAGTATTCATGGTTTACTTGTTGTTTTGAAAAACTAAAAGTTATCCTTCTTTGTGTATCCCTTACTGAGCTTTTTATTCTCACCCCAAGTATTTTTTAAATGTTTTTCACAGGACATAATGTGGAATAGATTCAAGGATGGGATCAAGGAAAATTCATGCTTTCTTAAACATCGAACTAGAAATGACTTTTTTTTGGAGTTCATGTTTTGAAAAAAAAAGGAAACTTTGTAGAAGTGTCTACTGTGTAATCTTTTGAGATGTAATAGTTATGGTCTAATTCTCTAAAACTCTAAACCTGAAAAGGTCCTCTATGTGAAGTATTCATTTAATTCAATAATAAGTAATGTTTATGGATGGGTCCTTATACCGTCGTACAAGACAAAAAATATGATCAGCATCCTGCCTGTGCTGATTACACAAGTGACATTTAGAGCAGAGTTGAATGCTAAAAGCTTGTAGACAAGCTTCAGTGGGAAATCTATTATGAGCAATGCGCCAAATAAGGGTGAACCTAGAAGGTTTTATCCAACGCTTGTTAAATTGACTCACCCATTGACAATTAGATCCATCCCCCAAAAAACTATGCTTATAGTAGTTTTTAGAGTCTAGGATTCCATTTGATGTAGGTTCCCAAAACAGGAAGTCACCATTAGGAGAAAAAGGATGATTATTAATTATCTACGAAATATTTTCTGGAAGGTCATGTCTATGAGATTTAAGGACATATTTTATAGAATTACTAGTATCTTTTGGAATAATATTAGGAGGTAACAAAGAAATCAAGGGGTTACCACACCATTTTTCACACCAAAAATTAATGGAAGAATTATCACTAACCATCCATCTAGAGTTTTCCATGATTTGGTGATACGAGTCCCTAATCGAAGGCCAGATCGAAGAGTTGATGTAATTAAAATTCCAATTTAAATGTTTAAAGAGGAATCTATGATTCAAGAATTCAGAAGCTTTAGAGGTACAATTAATAATACGCCAAGTAAGACAGGCTTGAAGAGCATTATTGAACAGCATTAAATTTTTTATACCAATGCCTCCTTTATCAAGGGTTTTACAATAGGATTTCCAAGTGATAATGAAATGTTTCCTTTCAAAAATACTTCTCATCCAAATGAAGTTTTTTTTATAAGTATTAAATTTCTTAAAGATGCTGGCAGGCCACTTATAAATCATAAGAGAGTAGACCATTTTGGAGACAATGGTCGATTTGACCAAACATATTCTACCAGCCAAGGAGAGAGATTTCCTATTCCAAGTAGAGAGTTGGTTTATAATTTGGTAAATAATATTAGCAATGTATCTTGCTTTAGGATAACCCAAAAATAATGGGACACCCAAATAAGTGAAATGTAAGAGGCCTTATTTAATTCCAAGAGAAGTGGTAATGTTAGATTTCCTTCTGACAGGAAAGCTATTTCCAAAAAAATATACGATTTATTCTAGGAAATCACTAGTCCAGAAACTTCCTCATAGTGATTAAGAGCTTTCTTGAGGACATGAATATTTTATTGATCACCTTTGAGAAACAGGATGATATCATCTGCATATATAAAAGGTGGGTAGGGGTATTTAGATTTCTGGAAACTTGTATAGGATTAAGCTTACTTTGATCAACCAGATTATTGAGAAGTCTACTTAAGTAGTCCTCAACAATAACAAAGAGGATGGTAGAGAGAGGGTCTCCCTGCCTGACACCTTTAGAGCATTTGAAAAAACCCCTAGGGGTGCCATTAATAAGAATAGAAATAAAAGCTGAGCGAAATAAAGTTTTAAGTCTTCCAATGAATGAATCATGAAATCAAAAAAAATTAAGACTTTGAAAATAACGTTCCAGTCTATGGTGTCAAAAGCCTTCCTGATATCAATCTTGATGGCTACACATCCTCCTATAGTGTTTTTATTTAGACTATTGGTACATTCGGAGGCAAGAAAAATACAGTCTTGGATGGACCTACCTTTAATAAAACCAAACAGATTCTATGAGACTATTTTATTGCAAATAGGCACAAGTCTGTTCACAATAATTTTAGTGATGATCATATAGAGAGTGTTAATCAGAGCAATAGGTCTGAATTGATGCATCTCTGAGGCATTTTCAACCTGAGGTATTAAAGTTAGAAACTGAGCATTTATTCCATGCGGAATAAATCCATGAATGAAAAAGGTCTTAACAAGGTTACAAACATCATTGTGTATTATATCCAAATGCTTTTGATAGAAACCATTATTGAAACCATCCTGACCAGGCGCACTATCTAGATTAAGGCTAAAATATTATCATTAATTTCATGATCAAGCGGAGTGCTTAAAAGTGACTCATTGTCTCTTTTATCCACAATTAAGGGAATAATATCATATCTGAGATCAATATTTATCTCAGGACCATTAAAAATGTTGTAAAAGTACGAGATAACATGATCCGTTATGGCCTCTTCTGGGTCAATGATCAAATCATTGTGAATAATCTTAGAAAGAGGACAATTGTCCTTTATGATTCTTTGAAGGGAATTATAAAATTTAGTATTGTGATTTCCATTAGTGATCCATTTGGTCTTAAACATTTTTTTACGGATATTTTCCTTAAATGTGAGCAAGGAATTAAGTTTAGGGGAGATATTTTCTTCCAATTGAGGATCCATATTAAAATTTGAATTAGTGTTTTGAGTTTGGACACATCTAAGATCATTTTAAAGAGAGGAAATATTTAGGTCTATTTGAGAATTTGCAGTTTTACACCAACCCTTAAGGGCTTGTTTTAGGATTTTCAATTTGTACATACAGGCAAAGGAATCCTTATGGTGATTTATAGAGTTCCAAGTGTTATGAATAAAAGTGATGCAATAAGGATTTTAAGACCAAGAATTATTAAATTTAAAAGTAAGAACAAGATTATGGTCATTCATAAGGAAGATAACTAGAATAGGATGATGGTCAGAGTTAAGTCTAGGCAGAGTAATGCTGGATATACTATCCCAAAAATAAAGGGCCTTCGTGTTAACAAAAGCCATGTCAATATTACTAGCAATAGTTTTGTTATAATGTTTTCTGTACCAATTATATTTGGCACCATTAAGAGTGACTTAGAAAAGATTACAGTTTTCAATAGTAGACCTGAATTACATTGAGGATATAGAAAGATGTGAGGGACCAATTTTTTCACAAGAGTTAAGAATGGCGTTGAAGCCTCCCATAACAACCCAAGGATCCTGAATGGAGTTGTCCATATCATAAATTTCATTCCATAAAAATCTTCTTTCTTGATAACTATTATTGGCATAAACCATAGTGCAAAAGTTATGCCGACCATTCCACATGAAAACACAAGTAAAATAACACTAGTTAACAAAGAAGGTACCCCTTAAAGGGATTGATAAAATCACACTTTTACACAAAGTGTAAGGATGGTATTTCAACTTGATCCAAGATATATGTATTCCTATCCATGAAATATCATGAATAAAACCCATTAGAAGGTGGATCTATCATCTTGTCCCTAAAATCTCTTTATCACATAGAATGAAGAAAAAAACTATGTCTTCTTATCCTAATATTCCCTCAATAATTTAAGATCAGAAACACCTAGCTCTATATTATTATCCCCAGCATACCTTGACCACAATGATTAGAAAGAAAGAAAAAACAAATGGAAAATTCTAAATATCTTTACAAAGGGAAACCTCACACAATGTGGTATTATCAAAAACACCCACAAAGAAAACTTTGAAATTTATCGAAAGAGATCTCAACAATAATCAGTTGTACAACTTAAAAATGATTTAAAAATTAAGAATAATAAATATTACTTCTTCTAATTTGTGATTATGTCATCTAATTTATCGGTAAAGTTTCAACAAAATCCATCATTTAAAATTAGTGTTCTTTGGGGTCAGTTGTAACTACCTCAAAAGAAAATTTATAATCTTCCAATAAACGCAATACAGATTCAAATAATCTAATGAAATTAATCAGGAAACACTATAGTACATGTATATCTGATGAATTTAATCTTTGAATAAAATTCAATTCACTGTATTTTCAACCTCTAACCCAAAAACAGCTACAAAAAATAATTTTAAGTTAAAAAAACTCACTAAGAAGTATATTTTGATTCTCAAACAAAATATATCAAGGATTAATTATATTATAAATATCTATAACAATATCCCTAAAAATATCCTCCACTTTAGAAAGAACATGATACATAAGAAAATTTCAAGTTTTATTGAAATATAAAAGTAAATACGTCCTATTTTCAAACTATTGTAAATTAATTTTCCAAAATAAACACAATAAAATTCATTAGTAACCTTATAAAAAGAAATTATTTTTCATTCCCTAAATATATCCCCAAAAATTGTAGTATAATAATAATTTTAATTTATACAAGATATGCAAGTAAAACTGAAAAACATTTGATAAAAATTTTCATTTCCAAATTTCCTTCCCCTTTGTGATTTTCAAAAAAGTATCTCTCCCCCTTTCAAAAAAGAATTATAAACAAGAATTAAAACACTCGCTTTTTTATAAATTGAAGAAAAAAAATTAAAAAAATTTCCACTAAAAAAAGTCAAGGTATTTTAAAAAGAGTATGTTTTTGAAATTTCTACCCCCCCCCCACAATAAGATACTTCAAGGATTTTATTATATGATAAATAATAAATAAGGAAACACCCTATAAATTTAAATTCTCCATGAGTAAAGTAATTTTTAATCTCCTAGATGTACCATTTTTTTATTATAAATAATTCTCCCCATTAAATATAGAATTATTCTATTGAAAAAAATACAAGATAAAAACTCTCTCCTTTCAGAATTTAGTGATCATAAGAACAATTAAATAGAAAATAAGATAAAGAGTATTAAACCTCCTTCTAGAAGCTATATTCTAATTCCTACATATGATATTACTTTTTTATGATGGTTTTAGTTAAAATTTAAATTAATATTTATCATGTTCTACTTTATTAAAGTTTTATTTTCTTCTAGAATACTTGAAAACGTTTTCCCACTACATAGTATAAACAAATTCATAAGTAAAATTCAGAAATTTAGTATCAAGATAACCATTAATGGTAAATTAAGATAATTAAGTTCAACAATTAAAATTTATTTTGTTATATATATTCATGTTGAATGTAAATGAAAACGTATAAAATCTCATAATTAAGTAAATTTGATAATATAAGTTTCAAAAAAATAAATAACTTCTTGATGATGTATTTCTGACAAGATAAAAAAATTATTAAATTTTTATTAAAAGAAAATCTATATAAATAGTTAAAAAATCTTAAAATTAATTACCCCTCCATTTTTAAGAGTTTTTCAATGTATTTAAATAGGTTAAACAAGAAGTGGATTTAATTTCACTTTAAATTAATCATTCCCAACTTTTGTATAATATATTTGAATCTATTAAAATTTAAAGGTTTGATGAAAATTTCATAAACCAGATTTTCTATTCTAATAAAGTCAAGAAAAATATCTCCTTCAAGTGTGAGATCCCTAAGTAAGTGGTGTCTTATATCTATGTTTTTTCTATATGAGTGATTTTTTAGGTTTCTAGATACTGAAATTACACTATTATTTTTATAGAGGATTGGAGTTTGAGTAAATTTCAAATCAATATACATGAGTGTGTATTACATCCACAACCCATTGGTACAACAACTTCCATCCACCACATATTTAGCTCTAATAGTGGAGAGTGAAACCAAGTGTTACTTCATGATAGACCATGAAAATAAAAATTCTCTTGGAAAATGGAATTTTATGTCAGTACTCTTCATATAAAACCTACAAGATCCAAATTCAGTAACTAAGTGACTTTTGAGAGTAAAATCAGTTTTAGAAGAATAAAATAAAGTAAGTTTTGTTAATCCTTTCAAGTAATAGAAGATATGTTTTATCATTTTTAAAAGTTATTTCTTCGAATTTGATGGAAATATCACATGAAGAAATATTGGAAACATAATTCCAGATCAATTAGCTATTAAATATAAAAAACTTCTTATTATACCACTATATGTTTTTGATCCATTATTTTCCAAAATTCATCTGGTCAAGTTTGATTGAGGTACTTACCAGAATACTAATACTTGTGGAATTTTTAAAACTAAATCAATTTAGTATTTCTATAATATATTTATGTTGAATTATAATTCTTAATTTAAATCTTTGAGAAATTCAAAAAATAATGAAAAGAATTGATTTCACCCATCATGATCATTTCAAACCCTCTCTTCATAAACTCTAAAAAGTCATTGGAAAAAGATTTTTGAGTTTTACCAAAAAATAATTTCATCAACATAAATTTTAAAAATTATGGTTCCCTTAGAAACAATATATAAAAAATATTGGGATAAATATTTCCCTTAAAAATATTTTGAAGTAATAATTAGGTAATCCTATCATACCTCGCTCATGGGGCTTGTTTAAGGTCATACAGAGGTTTGGTAAGTTTGAATACATGTTCTAGAAATTGGTTATCTTAAAAACTGTGATTTTTTAAAAATAAAATTCTAATTGAATATTATCATTAATAAAAACTATTTTAACATCCATTTCAAATAGATTGAAATTCAAATGTGTTGTGAAGGATAGTAAGATTCAGATATACTCGAGCTTAGATACCACTGCAAAAGTCTCAACATAATTTATGTATTCTTCTTGATAGTAAACCTTAGAAAATTTTCTTATTTTATTACTTATAATTATTAGATTATTGTCTCACTTTGTTCTAAATAATCATTTTACTCCAATAACTAGAAGTTATTTAGGTTATTCTACCAAAGTCCAAACATGGTTTTTTTAATTGATTTATAACTTCTTACATAGACTTTATCAAAAATTCATCACCAAATGTTTCACACCCTAGTACGTGAAATCATGTACGAAGCCTATTTTGACCATGTATTTTTGGTTTCTAGGTTTTCTATAATCTGAGAGGAGGAGTAGGGAACGTTGGTGGCACCAAAACCCCACTGGCTTGCCAATGAAATTTGGAAGAACACCTATTGGGATATAGGTTCGACTGGATAGATGTTGGAATTCCACCTGCCAGATGATGGATACCTAGAGGTATAATATCTCTACCTATACCCACCATCCATCCAGTAAATGTCCAGAAAATCACCAGTGATGTCTATGGGCATGTAATTCAATAGGGGTTAAAATTTCATTTTTTTTCTAAAATGTTTATTTATATACTATAATATGAACCTCAAAACCCTAATATGATTTTAATTGATATAGTATATCCTTGGTGATTATTTGGGCTCTCCCCCTCTTCTCGTTGGTGGATCTTGGTGTAGATTGAAAGCGTAGATCTCTATCAATTGTAATCTGGTGACTTAGATCCATTCTAATCATTTTTATTATCTTCACCTTCATGTGTTTGATTTATTATGAGGATAGATCACTGGATCTAGTATAGAAATATATAATTTATATTTTTCCCATTAGATATTGGTTCCCTAAGATCTGATCTCTTCCTCTTCCATCGTTGTTCTTAAAGTAAATGAGGTTTTCTTTGTTCCTAAGGTAGTTTTCTATATCATATATTTTATGCATTGGCTTGTTTTTTGTTCTTATGATTCATTAATTTTGATTTGTTTTATTAAATTGAATGTTGATATTTTAATTGATCTTTCATGGAAATGAAATGTGTTATCAAAATGGGTTTTCATTGAAAACTTGATTTTATGCACATGTTGTTTTTGTTAAAATCCCTCAAATGGTTTTGTAATGGAAATTGTTTTTAAAGCATGGAAGTGGCACGACATTGCTATAGAAAATGTTTTAGAAAATGTGGGATTGGTTTTCTTGAAATGTAATAATGATATATAGAACATTGGAAGACCTTGAGGTATGAGGAAAAACTAAACATATGCAAACATTAGTGGATTAATCTATCACTAGGGTAGGTGTATATGATTACATGGTTGTTAGTGGGTATCCTTACCAGAGGACTGAGGTTCCAAAGATTTAGGATTCACTTAGATCAGCTAGTGTTCCTTTGTGTTTCTTAGTTGTGTACACCCTTGTGTCTTGTATTTTCCATTGATGATTTATGGATGCATTACATGCCTATTTATTTGGTATTATTATTTTCCCACTTGATATGGATTTTGATTATTGAAACCTATTTTATTCATCTATTTATGGATCATGGATACATATTTCATTAATTGTTTAAATGTGACATGTTTTTGAAAAAATAAATCAAAGGATGGTTTTATATGGAAGAAATATTTCTTTTAAAGTGTTTTATAAATCAATTTTATACAAGAACTAACATATACATATGCATAGAAATTATATAGATTCTTTGGTGGTATCCTATTGAGATTTAGTTCCCATGACCTAATTTTTCTTTTGGGAATTTATAGACTTGGTTTTTTAGGATACAGGTAAAAGTAAGATCATCATATAGAGGATGACTCTCTTGGGTAATGTTGGTTTTTAGTGGGTTGGGATAGTGGTGAAATATGGTCACATGGAGATGGGCCAATGAGTTGATTTGGGTTTCGTGTTGATGATATTTCAATTCATTTATATATTCTATGTTATCTAGCTCTTAGATGTTACCTTTACGGTTTGGCAGTTTTGATATATAATGTATTTGGGATATTTAATATGATACCATATTTTTTATCTTATTATATATTTTTTAGTGTTAAATTATTTTCATGTTTATTTTTATGATACCATTTCACCTTTTGTCAGCCTGTAATGTTTAGGAATTCACCTTGGGCCTTATAGTAGGCCAATTCGAGTGATATTACTAGTTGGCTCAGGTTGGTCTGCTACAAATTGATTCCATAGGTTCAGGTTATTGTTAAAACCTAATCTCATGCTTGTGTATCACCCACTTGTGTTTGGAGGTTATGGATAGACTAGAGCTAGGACCATCGTAACTTGAGAGGTAGCGTGAGAGTTTTCCTGACCATCTTTCTTTCATAATAAACTTTAAGTTACCATGTGATGTTAGTGGTTGTATAGGATACTTGTTCATAAGTTTTTCCTTTTGTATTTAGTCATCTAAAATTCATTATATGATAAAGGAAATGAATTTTATTCTAAGGGGTTTTTATCCTATTTGTTTTATAAAATATAGCTCCCTCAAGAATACCATATTTGAATACTAGAGAGATGATACAAAGATATTCCCACAAAAAATTATTTGGTTGACTCATATAGGTGGAAAATAAATTTTGAATGATCCAATCCTTAGGATAAGTAGCCAATTTTGAATTGGAATGGAAGGTTGAACATTCTTCATAATTCACTAAGCAACATCTATTGGAATAGTGTAGCCCGATCTGTTTGGATTAAGTTGGGATGAATGTTAGCATCCTAGAATATACACTTGACCACAAATTTAGTAGTATGAACTTACTATAGAAGCATGTGAAAGGACACTATAGTAGTGTGTACTTTAGAGACAGTTTTACTATATATCTATGGACTTCCATCCACGGATAACTGTAGAATCTTGTACATGGGTGGTTGTGAAACTATAACATAGTGGACTTACTATGCTATTGGAGGAATATTTTTATCGTTTTCTTTATGATATAATTCAATATAGGATTTTTATGTTCATTTGAAACTCTAAAATTCTCTCTGTAATTTTTTCTCCTGATCATAGTGAAATTTTTACCTCTTCATGGATGCAGTGATCATTTCCCAAACTACATAAATCATTTTTTCATATTATATTCTTCTCGTTGTTTTGTTTTTTATCTTTTAATATTTTCTGAATCATTTCTCATGTGATTTCTCCCAATGTTTTCACAAAAAAAATCCACCAATATTTCATGGTGATAAGGGACCCTAGAAATTAGAATAATGGTTTGAGAGGATTGAAGTGTTTTTACACTTCAAAAAAACTCAGGAAGACTCCATGATTGGTTTCTCCACTCATATGATTCATTGTCAAGGAAATAAGTGGTGGGAATATATTGTGCAATCCATGTTTCATTAAAATCTCACTTGGATTAGCTTGAAGAATACTTCATCAATAGTTATATCCTAAGACACTGAGAGTGGTGAAGGCATGAGAGTTCATTACTATAGAGTATGGAGATTATTCTTTCATGGATTATGCTTCTCAGTTTTTCGAGTTAGAGGACCTATCTCTAGATCTTGTTTTCAATGACTACCTCGAGGTGTGGAGGTTCAATATGGGATTGAAGGTAGATATTTGGTCTATGTTGATTCTTATATTCCCACCCAACTTCATGGATTTTATATACATGTTAGTTATGGCTGATATGGATATAATTGGGAATACATGACTCTTCAAAACATCAGTGACAGTGGGAGGTATCCAGAGTCTGTCTTCTAATAAGAAGGGGAAGTAGGGTGACCAATGTTGAAGAGGTGGAAGAAGTGAACAACATACATCAGGGCAGGGGAAAGTGGTATGTTATTAGTGTGGTATAAAGGTACACCTAAACCCTGATTGTAAGTTAGTTCCCATGGTATGTCATGTGTGTGGGTAATTTGGTCATCATCAGCATTTCCATGCTAAATCATTCCAGGGAAGTAGAGTTGGATCCACCTTCACCAAGCACTCTCAGTTTAGATCAGATGTAGTAAAAGGGATGGGATCTCAACCTCCTTCCAAGGTTGATTCTAAAGTTGTGAAGAATGTTTAGAATGATGTTGGGCATATCAATGTAGTAGAGTTTGCACCAAAAGTTTCAAAGGTAGAACCATCTTCCATGAGAGGTTCGTTATTTATTAAATCCTTTATGGTTATGGAATTTTTTTATACTAGAGAAACTCATTACTTTAACATGTCCAATATAATTAATTCATTGGGATTGTGTTTGAATATTATTAATTTCATAATGACTTTTTTACACTCATTTGGTAAATAATTTGGAGTAGGGTTTTAGATATCCTAAATTTCGGGTTATGATCCCTGACCATGAAATTGTATGGGATTTTATAGTTCTTGATATTGAATTTATTTATCTCATAATTGGTGTGGATTGGATGATTAGTTATAAATCCTAGATCAATTTTTATCATCATTATTTCCAATTCCCTTTATTAAATGGAGTTACTCATGTATTTTAGGGCGAGTGGGATCCTAAATCCAGAAGAGAATGTATTGTTTTCCCTAGTGATGAGAGTATCTCATGCCAATTTTCAAATATGTTTCTTAATATTATTTATCCTAACCTTAGTGGCCTCTTCCTGTAGTGGTGGGTGAGTAACCTAAATTTTTTCTAGATTATTTCTCTATATTTACACCATAGAGGTATATTGAGTTTACTATAGACTTTATTTCTGGGATGGGGACTATTTCCGTAACTTCATAATATATGGGATCTACTAAATTAAAAGAATTTCAGGTTTAGTTTGAGGATCCTGAGGCCAAAGGATTTACCCATCCTAGAATTTCTACTTTGTATTTACTAGTACTCATTACAAAGAAGTCATAAGGGATTATTTGACTTTTTATTAATTACAAGAAACTTAATCAGATGATAGTGAAGAACAAATATACATTACCTAGGATTGATGACCTTTTAAATCGTCTCAAGGGATCCCAATTGTTCTCTAAAATTGATATGAGATCAGGGTACCGTCAGTTAAGGTTCTAAGAGGAAGATATTACAAAGGTGTAATTAAAGATAAGGTATGATAATTATGAGTATTTGTTCATGATTTTTGGACTTACTAACACTCTTTAAGTGTTTATGGGTCTAATGGGTTGAATCTTGCATCAGTTGTTAGACTCTTTCATTATTGTTTTTATGGATGATATCTTTTTTAATTAAAAATTGAATTAGGATCATGATGTTCATTTTAATATCCTTTTTGGGATCCTAAAAGAACATTTTCTATATAGAAATATTTTCTATGTTTTGGATTCAATAGGTTAAATTTCTAGGCTATGTGATTACTGAGAAGGGTGTCTCAGTAGATCCTGCAAATATTCAGGTGGTGATGACTTTTGAAGTTTCTTTAGATTACCTAGTTATTAAAAACTCTTTGTTATATACTTCTACAAGCTTGAATATCCTATAAAAAAGATAACCCATAAGTGTGTGAATTTTTTTAGAGCGATCAGTAAGAGAGATCATTTGAGGAGTTGAAGGTGATATTGACTTCAGCTTCTTTATTTATTCTTCCCGAGTTGGGTTTGGGATATGATAACTACTATGATGACTTGGGTATAGGTTTGGGTTGTTCTATAATGTAGATAAGACATGTGTTAGTGTAACGACCCGAAATTTTTTAAATAAATTTTGTTTCCCAATTTTATGTGTTATTGTTATACTCAACAAAAATGTTTTATTTGATAAACATGATTATAATTAAAATGAGATCAGTGGGTTTTGACTATTATATAACCATCGGTCAACATGACCACTGTGAACAAAATGTTTTGATTATTGTATCTAAATATAAGTAATCTTGGTTAATTATTATAGAAAGAAGATTCGATGGCCTCACCTAGTAGTCTTGGACCGATCAAAGCCCATCTAACAGAGCTTGGGAAGGAGGTAGCACCACTGGGCTTTGCTCTGGATCAAATCCAAGCCGAACTTCATCATGTGAAGCTGGAACGAAATCGCCTTCGTGAGAAGTTCAAACTAATAGAAATTACTACTCGGGCAATGTTGACTGAGCCGCCCCAAGCTTCTATCACCCTAGCACACCTTACTCTTAGGTCCTATGCTGGTATTATAAGGTGTTATGTAACGAGACCGTAACTACCTTGTGTAATCATTGTTTTAAATAAAAATTGGGATTTCTTCTTATGATGAAATTTATGAATTTTGAAATGACCGGATAAATATAGCATGCATATTTTTGATGAATTTTAGAAAAAGGATATTTTAAATATGTTTATGTAAACCCTAAATAATTAAAAATGTGTAATGATTTTCAAAAAATGGTCTTCTGCAATTATGTTCAGTACTAAATTTGGAGTCTAATAAGATCAACTTGATTTTTGATGAATATTAAATTATGAATAGTGATTTTAGGATTAGGATTAGTAATATGACCAAATGGATTAGTAATCTCACTTAAAGAAAGTTTTAAAATAATCTAGGCACCTTGATTAAGTAATGTGATTCAAAAAAATAGTTAAATAACGGTTTCATTAATTATTATTCAAGTATTAGTTTTTTCGGGTGAATAGTTTTTTTTAATTAAAAATTTAATTAAAAATAATTAGAAAATTATTTTTATAAAAATGACTTTATTTTTGAACTCAGAGAATCGATATTATGTTATTGTAATTTTTGGGGTTTTTTCTGAAAAAATGAATTTTCGATGAATAGTGTTTTTATTTAAAAATTAAATTAAAAATATTTAGAAAATTATTTTTATAAAATGGATTTCATTTTTGAAATCAGAGCATTGATATTTGGTTAATGTGAAATTTTGGGATTTTTCTGAGAAAGTTGAATTTTCAGTGAATAGTAAAAATACAGTTTTAGGGTTTCGGTATGTTTCATGACATCATAACGGTGTCATGATGATGTCATGAGATCTTTTGAGGGTTGGCCGGCCAAGGGTGATGAATTATTGTTTTGGGGGCCCCATGTGGCCTAACTCCATGATAAATGACAAGGGAGAGCACATGGGTTTGAGAAAAGCACATGTGAGGTGTCCATTGGCCATTAATGCCTTGTCCCCTCACTTTCCCTATAAATACCAAGCCCTCCTCTCATCCATTCGACTCCCCACTCATTTCCAACGAATTTCTGGTATCATTACCTCCCAAGGAGTCCTCCCAAGGTTCCCCCAAGCCCTCAAGGTCCCAACCTTTGAGGTTTAAGAGTTACATTTTAAGGTAAGGGATCCGACCCCTCTCTTTCTTTTCAAGTAATCTCTTTTATGTCATTTCTTTTATACTCCATGTTCTTATGTTGGAGGATGTTCTTTTATATTCATCCTACTGCCTATTTCATGATCATATGATGAGAGACCCCCCCCCCCCTTGCTCTCATCAATTCGTTTTAAGAATGTTTAAGTGGCGCCGTTAGGCTGCTGAATTTTTAAGGGATTCTTTCACCTTCCTCGTTTTCAAGTTCTATTTTCATTCAAGTCTTTCATGATCCTTTTTATTATGTTGGGGTATGATATCTAAATTATCATACTGATATTTTATGATCATATGATGAGAGACCCCATTTGATCGCTTCAATTCAGTATTTTGATGTTTTAAGTGGCGCCGTTAGGCTGCCGAATTTTTAAGTGGTTCTCCACCCTTCTCGTTTTGAAGTTCTACTTTCATGTCAATTATTTCAAGTTCCTTTTTGTTATATTGGGGTATGATATCTATATATATCATACTGGAATCTTATCTTCATATGATGAGATACCCCATTTGATCTCTTCAATTCAGTATTTTGATGTTTTAAGTGGCGCAGTTAGGCTGCCGAATTTTTAAGTGGTTCTTCACCCTTCTCGTTTTGAAGTTCTACTTTCATGTCAATTATTTCAAGTTCCTTTTTGTTATGTTGGGGAATTAAATCTATATCTATCATACTTATATATTATGATCATATGATGAGGGACCCTATTTGATCTTGTCAAATCATTTTCTTTTGAAGTTAAGTGACGCCGTAAGGCTGCCGAATTTTCATAAGAGAAATCTAATTTTTTTTCCTTCCATGTTTTTCATTTCAAATGGTATGTCCCTAAAATTTCATTACCATGTCCATATGTCCTTCTTATTCTTTCACCCTACTGTTTTATGGATCATTTATGAGAGGGTGACCCATGTCCCCTCTCATTTCAATGTTTTCTAAAACCCCGAAACTTAGCCGTTATGCTGCAGAATTTTCCCCTCAAAATGCCTCTCTCTTTTCTCAAAAATTATTTTATGTTATAAAGTGAATAATCAAAGCTCTTATTTCTACAAGGGTATTCACATATATATCAAAATGTTCCATTTTAAATTCTGGGATTTACATACATGAGACCCACTTTCCCTTTCTGTGGGTCTAAAGTGACGTAAAGATCATGTCTTTAAAGCAGTTTTTAAAACGTTATGATTATGAAATGAAACCCATTTATTTTATGCTATGTGGGTTATTTATGAAATGTTTGATGATGATATATGTGGCTCAGATGATAATAAAGGCAAATTTAAGGGTGCTCCCGGATAGCGCTCCAATGCATTGGGTAACGATGTAACCACTAGAGATTACAATTTTCACGATACCTTGGTGAATAACCTTGGTAATTTTAAAATGACACCTTAGGGATGGACCTTGGTGATATGTTCATGATTTTCTATGTTAAATGATGTAGCCACATCTTCAAGTTATGAAAAAGTTTTATTTTTATTATGATATGCCTCATGATTTCATTTTCATGCCTTAAAGTTCTTTTCATGACTTTATTGATGTATCTCAAGTTCATATGTAAAATGTTTCACTTGTTTCCCTTGCTGGGCCTTCTGCTCACCCTTCCTTTTGATGTATGTCCCCAGGTTATTGGATGCAGTAATGAGCCTAGGGTGAACATGAGGAGAAGCCTTTCAAGTGTTTAAGAAGAATGTTTTTTTTCATGTTTTATGTTCCTTGTTTCCAAGACACTAAACCTTAAAGATCCTCAGTTCCGTGTAATGGAATGAAAAGTTATGTTATAAAAAGACGGGATGCTATAGTTGGTATCAAAGGATGGTTTAGTTATTTGTGGAAATTAGGATATGAAAACTCTAGGAGGAACCCTATAGAAAAGTTTAATATAGGAAATCTTCCTGGTATTTTGGTGAGTATTGAGTAAGGGGTTGCCAAGAAAATACATCCCTATCTGGATACGAGCAGGTAGAGGTGGCTCTGGCACAGATGTACATAGGGGTAAAACCCGAAAACACCGCTTTGAGCTAGACTCGAACGGGAACTGGTACACGACAACGGGCCTTGCTGCACTCTTGGTTACGACACTCCCGGGGGATATGCTTTGGTTAATTCATAAGCTTGGTATGAACCATTGTTAAAGGAACAAAGATAAAATAAAATAAAGGTTCACATAAGAATATATGATCATTCATAACCTAGATGGGAACCTAAGAGATCACAACTTAGGGTATACCTTTCATATACATGTTATCCTTATATGCTTTCAGTTCCTTTTCATGATTATTAGCTAAGTACTTAAGCCCCTAATTATGCTTTCTCTTCTTAGTTAATGGTGGGAAATGGAAGAACATGTTCTGACAACCAATGTGATAGGAAATGCGATGATTTTCGTATTAATATGACAGGGATGATTAGGGGATTAAAATATGATTATTATTTTGGAAGATGTTCATTAGTTTGGGAACCATATTTGATCGAGGTAAATAGATTACTACGGTATTTTCATTGAGGAGTAAGGTTGACTTATATTTTGAAGAATCGATGAATTTAAGGTGAACATATAGTAATTTAGGTTACTTATGGGAATGACTAACCTATCTTGGGTAAAATATGTTTAGGTTAGCTACTTTTTATAAGATGTTAGGAGTGGTTGATGTTGTCTGGAGATGAACAATGAAGTTGTTTTGGAAGACTATGTTATCAAATCCTTATTGTATTTGGGTTTCAATCTTAGTTTGGTTTGTTTTGAGGAATTTTAAGGAACGTTATTTATGGAATGGTCTATGATGAACTTTGGGTAGTACCATGGAACTTTGATGATTTAAAAGTAGTTTCCATTCCTATTAGATTCTTTCTTTTTGAAGAGTTGTTTTACCTTAACCTTTCTGTTTTTGGGATAATGTTTAAAGATAGAAGAAATAGATAGTTAATCTTTTTTAGATTATGTGATTCTATAGAAGATGATTCTTGTGCTTTTATGAGACCAAGTGTTTTTGAATTCTCATCATTTGGAGAAAAGATTAGTGTTGGTAGGGACTTGTTAAAGGATGAAACTCTACTTGAAGGTAGGTATATTTTCTTATGTTTTTGTTCTATGTAGTAAATGAAATCCTCAAAATTATGAAAAGAAACGTAAAACAAAAATGTTGTTGGTTTACGTTTCCTACTAGGTAATCAAAGACCGTTTACACACATCATAAGTTTGGGATTTTCTCATGGTTAACTTTCTCCTAATCATGTTCTCTATCACTCTCCCTCAGAACTTGACCCTTTGTTTTATCCTCCATGTCCATGTTTTCCTACATGGAACCCTAGTGTGGGTTAACTCGGGTGACCTTTGTACTTCCCTTTCTTTATTTTAAAGTAATAGTTTTACTGACTCCTTTTCCGATGTGGGACTTTCAATGAAATTTCAAAACCCAATTTTAAAATTGCGAGGACGCAATTTCTTAAGGGGGGAAGATTGTAACGACCCGAAATTTTTTAAATAAATTTTGTTTCCCAATTTTATGTGTTATTGTTATACTCAACAAAAATGTTTTATTTGATAAACATGATTATAATTAAAATGAGATCAGTGGGTTTTGACTATTATATAACCATCGGTCAACATGACCACTGTGAACAAAATGTTTTGATTATTGTCTCTAAATATAAGTAATCTTGGTTAATTATTATAGAAAGAAGATTCGATGGCCTCACCTAGTAGTCTTGGACCGATCGAAGCCCATCTAACAGAGCTTGTGAAGGAGGTAGCACCACTGGGCTTTGCTCTGGATCAAATCCAAACCGAACTTCATCATGTGAAGCTGGAACGAAATCGCCTTCATGAGAAGTTCAAACTGATAGAAATTACTACTCGGGCAATGTTGACTGAGCCGCCCCAAGCTTCTATCACCCTAGCACACCTTACTCTTAGGTCCTATGCTGGTATTATAAGGGGTTATGTAATGAGACCGTAACTACCTTGTGTAATCCTTGTTGTAAATAAAAATTGGGATTTCTTCTTATGATGAAGTTTATGAATTTTGAAATGACCGGATAAATATAGTATGCATATTTTTGATAAATTTTAGAAAAAGGATATTTTAAATATGTTTATGTAAACCCTAAATAATTAAAAATGTGTAATGATTTTCAAAAAATGGTCTTCTGCAATTATGATCAGTACTAAATTTTGAGTCTAATAAGATCAACTTGATTTTTAATGAATAGTAAATTATGAATATTGATTTTATGATTAGGATTAGTAATATGACCAAATGGATTAGTAAGCTCACTTAAAGAAAGTTTTAAAATAATCTAGGCACCTTGATTAAGTAATGTGATTCAATAAAATAGTTAAATAACAGTTTCATTAATTATTATTCAAGTATTAGTTTTTTCGGGTGAATAGTGTTTTTTAATTAAAAATTTAATTAAAAATAATTAGAAAATTATTTTTATAAAAATGACTTTATTTTTGAACTCAGAGCATCGATATTATGTTATGCTAATTTTTGGGGTTTTTTCTGAAAAAATGAATTTTTGATGAATAGTGTTTTTATTTAAAAATTAAATTAAAAATATTTAGAAAATTATTTTTATAAAATGGAATAACTTTTTGAAATCAGAGCATTGATATTTGGTTAATGTGAAATTTTGGGATTTTTCTGAGAATGTTGAATTTTCAGTGAATAGTAAAAATACAGTTTTAGGGTTTCGGTATGTTTAATGACATCATAACGGTGTCATGATGATGTCATGAGATCTTTTGAGGGTTGGCCGGCCAAGGGTGATGAATTATTGTTTTGGGGGCCCCATGTGGCCTAAATCCATGATAAATGACAAGGGAGAGCACATGGGTTTGAGAAAAGCACATGTGAGGTGTCCCTTGGCCATTAATGCCTTGTCCCCTCACTTTCCCTATAAATACCAAGACCTCCTCTCATCCATTCGACTCCCCACACATTCCCAACGAATTTCTGGTCTCATTACCTCCCAATGAGTCCTCCCAAGGTGCCCCCAAGCCCTCAAGGTCCCAACCATTGAGGTTTAAGAGTTACATTTTAAGGTAAGGGATCCGACCCCTCTCTTTCTTTTCAAGTAATCTCTTTTATGTCATTTCTTTTATACTCCATGTTCTTATGTTGGAGGATGTTCTTTTATATTCATCCTACTGCCTATTTCATGTTAATATGATGAGAGACCCCCCCCCTTGCTCTCATCAATTCTTTTTAAGAATGTTTAAGTGGCGCCGTTAGACTGCCAAATTTTTAAGGGATTCTTTCACCTTCCTCGTTTTCAAGTTCTATTTTCATTCAAGTATTTCATGTTCCTTTATATTATGTTGGGGTATGATCTATAAATTATCATACTGATATTTTATGATCATATGATGAGAGACCCCATTTGATCGCTTCAATTCAGTATTTTGAAGTTTTAAGTGGCGCCGTTAGGCTGCCGAATTTTTAAGTGGTTTTCACCCTTCTCGTTTTGAAGTTCTACTTTCATGTCAATTATTTCAAGTTCCTTTTTGTTATATTGGGGTATGATCTCTATATATATCATACTGGACTCTTATGTTCATATTATGAGAGACCCCATTTGATCTCTTCAATTCAGTATTTTGATGTTTTAAGTGGCGCAGTTAGGCTGCCGAATTTTTAAGTGGTTTTTCACCCTTCTCGTTTTGAAGTTCTACTTTCATGTCAATTATTTCAAGTTCATTTTTGTTATATTGGGGAATTATCTCTATATCTATCATACTGATCTCTTATGATCATATGATGAGGGACCCTATTTGATCTTTTCAAATCATTTTCTTTTGAAGTTAAGTGACGCCGTAAGGCTGCCGAATTTTCATAAGAGAAATCTAATTTTTTTCCTTCCATGTTTTTCATTTCAAATGGTATGTCCCTAAAATTTCATTACCATGTCCATATGTCCTTCGTATTCTTTCACCCTACTATTTTATGGATCATTTATGAGAGGGTGACCCATGTCCCCTCTCATTTCAATGTTTTCTAAAACCCTGAAACTTAGCCGTTATGCTGCAGAATTTTCCCCTCAAAATGCCTCTCTCTTTTCTCAAATATTATTTTATGTTATAAAGTGAATACTCAAAGCTCTTATTTCTACAAGGGTATTCACATATATATCAAAATGTTCCATTTTAAATTCTGGGATTTACATACATGAGACCCGCTTTCCCTTTCCGTGGGTCTAAAGTGACGTAAAGATCATGTCTTTAAAGCAGTTTTTAAAACGTTATGATTATGAAATGAAACCCATTTATTTTATGCTATGTGGGTTATTTATGAAATGTTTGATGATGATATATGTGGCTCACATGATAATAAAGGCAAATTTAAGGGTGCGCCCTGATAGCTCTCCAATGCATTGGGTAATGATGTAACCACTCGAGATTACAATTTTCACGATACCTTGGTGAATAACCTTGGTAATTTTAAAATGACACCTTGGGGATGGACCTTGGTGATATGTTCATGATTGTCTATGTTAAATGATGTAGCCACATCTTCAAGTTATGAAAAAGTTTTATTTTTATTATGATATGCCTCATGATTTCATTTTCATGCCTTAAAGTTCTTTTCATGACTTTATTGATGTATCTCAAGTTCATATGTAAAATGTTTCACTTGTTTCCCTTGCTGGGCCTTCTGCTCACCCTTCCTTTTGATGTATGTCCCTAGGTTATGGGATGCAGTAATGAGCCTAGGGTGAACATGAGGAGAAGCCTTTCAAGTGTTTAAGAAGAATGTTTTTTTATGTTTTATGTTCCTTGTTTCCAAGACACTAAACCTTAAAGATCCTCAGTTCCGTGTAATGGAATGAAAAGTTATGTTATAAAAAGACGGGATGATATAGTTAGCTTATGGACCTCATCAATTATTGCCTCATTAGAATAACTACCCCATTCAGGATTTTGAGTTGTTGGGAGTGATGCTGGATCTTAATACTTCGTGACACTACCTATTTGGGGAGATATTTATAGTCTATTAAGACCATAAGAATCTAAAGTATATCTTCACTCAAAGGTATATGGACCTAATATATATTTTTTGGGTGTAGTACCTTCATACCATTGATTTTGATATTGCATACATTCCTAGGAAAGAAAATGTGGTCGCAAAATATTTGAGTAGAAAATTACCGTCTCGAGAAATGAAGAAATGAGTAGAAGAGTGGTGTTTGATGGGATTTTTTTAGATGTTCTTGGATGAATAGATAATTGAAAAATAGGCATTTCTAGCTTATGCTCGAGATGGATCATATATGGATGATCATATTCAACTTTGATAGGATTAGTATGTAGAGTTTCAGCGCTTTAGCTAGATTCTTTATGATGGGAGAACTTGGGTGAATGGTCTCAATCTCCTAATGAGGTTTTTATCTTATAAGGTAGGATGGTTGTTCTAATATACTTGATATAGAAATTGATGGATAGTAAACACTGATCCAATTTTTATATACACCCTAGAGCTACCAAGATGTATCATGACCTGAGACGTCACTATTGGTCCCCATGAATGAGACAATTGTTTGTCAATTTTATGTCTCGATGCCTTAAATATCATAGAATTAATTTAAAACATAAGATACCTACTATTTTAATACAACCTCTACCCATGCCAATATATAAATGGGATGAAATATCCATTAAATTCATGATTGTGATACCTATAAATCCTAGTGGTAAGGATACAATATGGTTGATTATTTATTGACTCGCAAAATCAGTGAACTTCCTATCCATTAAGAAGAGAAAAAAAGTTAAACAATCTTAGGAAATTGTATGTACATGAGATTATTAGACTCCATGGTATGACATTAGATATCATTTTAGACATGCACCTGCACTTCACATCCCAGTTTTGGAGTGGATTACAAACCGTGGTGGGTTCTTAGTTGAAATTGAGCATAACATATCATCGCCAAATAGATTTCCAGACCGAGAGAGCTATATAGATTCTTGAATACATTCTTAAAACATGAATACTTGGATTCAATGGATCCCGGGAGAAACATATGCCCTTAGTGATGTTTTATTATAATACTATTTATCAGGATTCGATCAAGATTGTGACATTTGAGGTGTTTTATGTGAGGCCCTAAATATCACCTCTTTATTGGGAAGAGATTGGATAATAGACCTTTATTAGATAGAGCATCGCTTAGGAGATGATAAACATTGTGTAATTAATAAATAGAAGGTTAGTGACATCTTAGAGCCTCCAAAAAATCATATTTCAATTAGATGCACAATATGTTATATTTTGAGGTATGAGATTTTTTTTCCTCATAGTTTCACCACGGTTGGGATATAAATTTTTGGGAGGTAGGGTAAGTTATCACCTTGTTATGTTGGCACATCTGATATTGTGGATTGAGTTAGGAATTTCGATTATCTATTAGACTTACCTTATATTTTTAATTCTACCCATGACATGTTCTATGTTTTTGAATTGAAGAAGTATCAACAAAATCTATCCCACATGATCAAGTGGGAGGATGATGAAACTAAGCTCGAAACCTTAGTGAAACAGTATGATAAAGTGATATGTTATAATAAGATCTCATTGGTTTTAATTATATGGATGTTTGGTATGGTAAACCATAATAAACGAGAGCATGAGGCCATGATGATGCAGCAATGGCCTTATCTCTTTTCAAGTTTATCAACTTGAGCCTTTCTGGGGATAGAAATATTTTATAATGGGGAGAATTGTCACACACCAATGCATGGAATCAGGTACAGAACCTAATTTATCCTTTTATATTTGGTTTCTAGGTTATTCATAAGTTGGGAGAAGGACTTGGGATTATTGGTGGCAATATGATGTCATCATCTAGCTAGTGAAGGGCATTGACTAGCTGGTGTAGGTTAGAAGAACACTTGTAGGGATGCAGGTGCCACTGGCCTAATGGTGGACTTCAAAAGGAAAGTTTGTGGATACCTAGAGGTACATTCTCTCTTCCTATACCCACTGACATGTTTTCCAATAATCACCGGCCTATTGGTGGACCACAGGTTAGTCAATTAATGTCCAATGGAAAACTCATGACGCCACTGGGCATGTGGTTAAGTAGGGGATAAAATTTCATTTTTTCTTGAAATTTTTATTTATCTCTAATATAACCCCCTTTCCCATAATATTATTTTCAATGATTTATAGGCTCCTTAGGGAGAATTTTGGCTCTCTCCATCTTCCTATTGGTTGATCTTGGTGCATATTAAAATCTTGTATTTTTTTCTATTGTAATATGGTGAGTTGGATCTATTTTAATCTGTTTTATTCTCTTATTATCTGTTAATTTGATTTCACTAGATCTAGCATGGAAATTGAGAATTTATAGTTTTACCATTGGATCTAGTTTTTATAGGATCTCATATCTTCCTCTCCCACTACCAATCTTGAATTCAATGAAATTTTCATTGTTCACGAGGTATGTGTATCCATCCTATGGTTTATCCCTTGACAGGATTTATGTTCTTTTGATGAACTCATTTGATTTTTATTTAAGAAATTAAATATTGATATTGGAATTAGACTTTAGTGGAAAGGGAATAGTGTAATTTATAGGATGGCTCCCCTAGATCATGTTTTTCTTTTGGTGGGTTGTGATGGTGGAGACATATGGTCACATAGAGATGGAACCATGGGCTGATTCGGGTTCTGTGTTGATGGTCTTTCAGTCTGTTCATCTAGACCTTGTTATCTATATATTATATATTTCCTTTATGGTTTGGTTGTTCTGACATGTGTTGTATTTTGGATATCTATTGTGATACCTATTTATTTCTAAATTATTATATATCTTTTGAGGGTGAACTCATTCCCATGTTTCTTTGTATGATACTCTAGTTATATTCATCGGTCCATGGTGATTGGGAATATGCTTCAAGATTTATCATAGGCCAAGTCATGTGACATTATTGGTTAACCTGGGTTTTTCTGTTACATAAGTAATCATCTACTATTTAGGTTGAAATTGGAATAGTAATGCATGATGCTCATATTCATTGCTTAAATAGTTTAGAGTTTTTACTAGTTGACTCGCTTATCCAATGATATTACTAGTGGGTTGAACCCTTAAGATTTGTTGGTTCTTAGGTAAAAAGGTAGGTTGATCCTAAATTATTATCTGTGTATCTTCCATTTAATTATATTTTGGATACAAAAAATCTATTTACTGTACTTATAGAGTATTTAATACTGATGTTTTTAGTAAAAATTATGGTAAATGAACAAAATAATTTTCAAAAATATCTTCGAGAGGATTAAATTATAGAGGTTTTTCAAAAACATAAGGATCTATTTTATAGAATTTTACAAGCACTATTTCCTATATAATATTATTTCATTTGTTATAAACTCTTCATGCCTTACTATTTATTTGATAATGAATAAAAAATATTTCATTGGCTTTAGAATCAAATTTATGAAGTTGATATTTATTATTCAAAATGAATACATTATACTAAATAACTATTAAGTATGAAAGTATTTTTTTTATTATATTATACAAATATTAAATAATTTTATTAATAAAATGAAGAAGTAAAACTCAATTTATAATGTAACATGTGGAACTCATAGGCCCAGTCCAAAAAAAATTAGCGACAGAATATTCACTCAACAAAGTTCAAGTCATTTCCTAAATAATTCTAGTCTTTGTTCAATAAATATATTTTTTAAGCAGTTCATGGTGTCGAAAGATTATTATTAATAATTTTCTTACTACAAAAAGTTTCATAATATTAATTTTCAAACTCACCATTATGATCACTCAATATGGTTACCAAAGCTAGGCTTTTCTCATTTTTAAAGGAAGCCTGAAATTTTTTAAAATAAAATAAATCATCATATTTTTTAGCGAGAAAATAGATCCACGTAACTCTAGTGTAATCATAAACAAGAATATACACATACTTATTGCCTCTAATGCTTCTAATTTTTGTAGGACCAAATAATTTTATATGCACTGACTATAATGCTACGGAAGATGAGAATTCACTTATAGGTTTAAAACTAGACTTTTGTTACCTACCAAACTGATAAGTATCACATACATTGGTTGTGTTAAAATTAAGTTCTATTATATCTATATAAATACCTTTCCACGTATTTTTATCTAAAGTTATAATGTTACAGTTTCCTAAACTTCTATTCCAAATACAAGAAAAATCTTAAATATCACTTAAACAAGGGAAATTATGACTCCTAAGATATTCTAAGTCTTGTGTTTAAACATTCTCATACCTATTGATAAATAAAATAAAAGTACCTTTCAAACATTGAACGATATATTTATCATTTTTTAAGTTCACAAGGTAATCCACATCATATAATTGGATTATACTAATAATTATATTCTTAAGTCTTAGATCATATAAAAAAATAAAAATTAAATATTTTTCAAGAAAATAAACATCACCAATTCTAATGATTTTACCTCATGAATTGTATCCAAAAGTGAATCATCCAAAATTTAAACTTTTCATGTTCTGGAAGTTGGAATTGTATATAGTAATGTGTTAAAAAAAACCACCATCCATGTACCACTTGTTACTATTATTGGTACTAAGAATCTTTTCTTGAAAATAAAAGGACTATGTTCTTAATACCCAAACTTCCCTGGGTTTGAAAATATTAGAAAAAAAATTTTTAGAACCCACATCTTTCTAAATTTCTTATGCTAAAAAATTTATAGTTCTTTGAAAATAAAGGGTTTAGGAAACCCAAAATATTGGACATGATTTAAGGATAAAAATCTTTATTTAACCCCACTTTGGAATTTCATACAAAAGGGTGCAATTCTATGTACAAAGTGATTTGATTAAGAATGACATTAATCAGAAGTATAATCAACTTCATTAGTAGTTCTAGATGATTTGATTTGTTTTAGTATCTTTTCAAAATTTTATTTACCAGAAGTAAAGTTATATAATAGTGTATTCAACCCACTAATTTCAAATTTTAGTATAAAAACTAAATTTTGATCATCAAAATTTGAACTTGAACTATACTTAGATTTCAATTTCATTGAAAGTTTATAAATTTTAGTAGAAAGTTCAAATATTCAACTTTTCAGCTTTAAAAAAACTTCTTTAACACTGTCATAGTTATTCTTCGGCTTCTTATTCTCTTTTTCATAAGAGTTACATATCTTACCATTTATTTATATGTAGAAACATATTCCTCAGAGTTGAATGAATTATATTTTTCATATTCAGAATAATTATCCATTTCATCATTCAATTAAGTTGAATAATCATCACTAAATGTAAAATAAAATTTAAAATCCAAATTAAAATTGGTAATTGATTCAGCAATTACCTTCTACATAAGTAATTTCTCATCTTTAGGGATATTTTCATATAAAGAAACAATCTTCTAACTACCACTTCCACTTTCAGCTAGTGAAGTATCAGATGTTGTGTCTTCTCCAATCACACTCCATGTATCCAAGGATTTCATACTTTTCTTTCACCCTCTCTTAGAAGTTACCCCAGAATTTTTTTCCTTTCTTTTCAACCTTAATTAATCTAGTCTTATATGACAAGTATTGTTGAATTCATAACAAATAACATCTAAATATTATTTCCTATGAAGTTTCTCTCTTCTATTATCATACCAAAAGTTCCTATTTCAAATAATCATATTCATCCTTCTTTCCAATTTAGAAAATTCACCTTCACTAGACTCATCATTGATATTATCTGATAAAAGTTTAGAATTCATATTTTTAAGATTATCTCTATGATGTATAAGCCCGTATGTGACATTACCATAACTATAAGTAAATTACACTCCATTTTTCCTCTTATCCTTCTTAGCATCTCTTTTCAATCTATACTCATATTTCATGAGAGGTATAATAAAATCATCAAGACATAGCTTAGTAAAATTATTTGTATCATTAATATCCATATGATTAAACTCTCATTCCTATGGAAATATATCCATTACTTTATCCACTAGTTTATCATCTAAAAACTTATTATCTCGAATCAACTGTAAAATATTCACAATATTAAAGAAACATTGATACATATGAGCAACAGACTCTCTATGTAGAAAATCAAATTCTTGATAAACCCTATGTAACATAGCTCTTCTAGTTTCTAGAACATTAGATATTCAAAAATGGGTAACCTTAACTTATTTCAAAATATTTTCCCAATTTTATAAGAAAATATTTTATTGTTGATATTCCCCATTATCATACATAATAAAGTTTTCTATACATTATAGTTAACTTGAAGCTTAAGCTTCTTATCTCTAGATAAAGTAGAAATATCCTTTTACAGGATTTTATAATCTCTACTCATCATCATATAATTCCCCACCCTATTATTAATAAAAAAGTATTCATATTATCACACAAGTACGTATAATCATTTCTATAAAAAAGAATATGGTGGTTAGGATTAAAATTGTCTATCGATCCAATAGGTATTCCTACTATCATAAAAAACTTTTCTCTATCACATGATTAATGTAAAGAAATTGAGATATGAAATTTTTATATAAAAATGGAAAATAATGTAGAAGATTAGGATCGGTCACAAATGTAGAGAACTTCTCTTAAACCAAGTGTTAGTATCAATAAAGAAGAATTGATTCTGAGAACCTAGTAGAGTTAGGCTCTACTACCAAGTGTTGTCCAAAATAAGCAAAGACATAGAAACTATAAGAGGGGGTAAATTATAGTATAAAAACTAAAATTACATTTTTCTTCCACCTAAAAATGTAAAACCACTAGAAGATAAGATCTTTTGATCAACCCAAAAAGAATAGAGTAAAAACATATATTCATTATAGAAATTATAACTACAAAAACTTTATAAACTTCCAACAAATATATAAATTCAGAAAAAATACAAATAATTAATGAACTTGTAAACATATTGGAAATATAAAAAAATAGATTAATACTTAAAAACCCAAGAACCCCTTAAAGGATATGATAAAATAAAATGTTTACCCAATTCAACTTAATCCAAGTTATATGTTTTCCTATCAATGGAATCCCTCAACTTAAACTCATTGAAAGGTGGTTATGTATTTCAATCCAAAAAATTCATTGATCATGCAGGATTAGAAATAGATCTATATTACCATCCCTTTATTCCCTTGATCATAATTATTGGAAGAATAAGGAATACAAACATCAAATTATAATGATATTTACAAAGAGAAACCCAACACAACATAGCTCTTAGAAAAAACACTAATAAATAAAACTATTATACAGATCAGAATAGATCTCAACAAAAAGTAATTGAAAAACTTCATAAAATTTTATAATACATGATATTACTTTATCTCTCCCATGAGGCTATAGTCTAAGTTATAGGAAAAGTTGTAAAAAACTACAAAGATTTAAATCTACATTCTTTAGGGTCAGTTGTAACTGCATTAGAAGCAGCTTCATCATTTTTTGATGAACTCAGTGAAACATCATAACTTCTGATGAAATTAATCCCTCTCCACTATAGTGCTTCTACATATGATGAAGTTAATATTAGTGTGAAATTTAGTTCACAAAATTTTCATCTTGTAACCTAACAAAATAAAAAGCAACATTTTAATTCTAAACAAACTCAATAAGAAGTATATTGTGATTACCAAAAAAATATTTAAAGGAGTCATTATTTTATGAATTTACAAAATAATTTCACTAACAGTTGCCCCACCTCAAACATGATTGTACAAGATAACACTCATAACACAATTCTAAATCATCATGAAACAATGATCTTGACTAAGCGCCACTATGATTTCACAACCAAGACCACCACAATGTAATAGATGATAATACATTGCAATCCATAACACCAATCCACAACAACCAAACCTTATCCATTCGGAGGCACACAAAAATTTCATGGCCCATGCTCCATGTTACAATACATCACCTCATGCCATAACTACACTGACCACATCATAACACAATAGACACTAATGACCTTTTTCCTCCATCCAATCAATCATGACATGTTACTAATTGTCGCAGCATGATTGGAGCTACCAACTAAAATTCGTAAACCAACTCCACTTCTCCCCTACCAATCACCTAAAATTCACCCCTAAGCACATTTAACGTATTTAATCCACAAAGTGGAGATCCATGAAAAATTTAGGCATATATATTTTTCTTCCTTATGATAATATTTAATTGACTATTTTCCCTTTAATTGAGAATATCCAGTTCAGGATTTTCAGTGTGGATTGATGCAGGTATAGTTTTTTCCATGGTGGATTGGTTTTTACATGGAAAACCAACATCCAAGGTGAAAACATGTATTAATACTTACGATACCGACTCATGGATTCATTATTGATGTTATTATTTCTACACCACTCATGTGGTGTATCTTAATACACTCATATTTATGATAGAGTGGTTAGGTTCAGGTGTAGACCACCTACTGAGTACAATATACTCACACCCTATACATGTCCCTTAAGGTACTTGCATACCATGGTCTCTTGTCCATTCCTTTGATGCTTGAATTTTGGGAAGTGTATAGTGATGGGAGGAATAGGGTACTAGGAAAGTGTGGCTAGACTATATTCTATGGGGATGGATATAGGTGTTTAGAGTCTTTTGGGTGTATTTTGTTTTTATTTTTTACATTATATCCTCACATGTATATCTTTTTCTATTTTATAATTTTTTGTAATAAAATGTTTCTCATATTACTTAATAAATATATACTTTCTTAGATGTTATGTATGATCTTGGATAATGGTGTTTTTTTTGAAATCGGTAAGGGAGAATCACTTCCCACATTATTGTTCTTATGTTCCTTAATAAAGGCATATATTTGTTTGTTAGATCTATTTTCGTTTTATTTTTGGCTTTACACTTGTGAATAAAACTATCTAAATTCCCTTTATCGTCATTAGTAATAATTCCATATGTATTGTCTTCATATACCAAGGAAAGTTCATCATATTCCCCATGCGAAGGCCAAGAAAGAGATATTATCTCATCATCGACATAAGAAAGTGTCTTATCCCTTGTGTCATGGGTAACTTTTTTCACCTGGTTCATAGCTTCCCATAGATTCATCACGATCCCACAATTGAAAACATCCAATTTTTTCTAAAAGTTTTACTCTTTTTCTCTTATAGAACCCACTTCTTTATATTCATCATCCTATTTGATCGGTTCAGTATCTATGGCACTAGGATTTTTCCCCCAACAAAATTAGATCGAGTATTAGAATCATGGTCGCAAATAAATTTCATCATGCCTTCAAAAATATCATTAATAAACCTATCTATGTTTTTTAAACCTGAATTATTATAAATCTCATAGAAATATATTTTTGAAGTTTCCTTTGAGTTTTAGGAAAATTAGTGAGGAAACATCATGAACCTCAACCTAATATCTTGTTCACCCAAATCCTCTATAACTGTCATGAGAAGGTTACCATTACCAGTAGTATCCCTAGAAACCTGAGACTCAAAAATAATTAGAATAAAATATATAAAAACATGTCTTCTATAGAATATTTCCTCTCATATGTCTACATTTTCTTCACCTCTATAGTATAATTTCTATGAGACCAGGTGATATCTACCATTCCTTGGTTTGTCTCAACACTTCTAAAAGACCTCCCATATTTATGTAGATTTCAGGCACAACAAAAGCGCCTATATGTCATGAAAAATTTGACTTTTTAGTCTTAATTTATGAATAATCATTGTTTTATATAATTAATGATGTTGTGACTAATGAAATTCATAGATTACTTTACATGAACATCAGAATCATAACTGGAGTTTCATAACATGTAATTTATAATTAATTTATAAGTAGGTCTATAATAACCTGAACTCATAATTATTTATTTATTAGTGATGTGGTTGAGTTGATATCTTCTTATAATTGTTTTAATATAGGATATAAGTGAATAATTCCTCAAGCAGTAATCCACACATGCACCACAATCATTGAACGTCATCATGGAATCATTGGGCGCTTGTACAGTCGATCTCGATCACTTGTGCCATTCTTGGTTGATCATAGAAGAATTATTCTATGAGAATGAGGAACTATTGATGATCTTTCAACAAACTGAGATAAGAATAGGAGAGATTATAATTTTAGATCTCTATAACTCTATATAGGACTTGATAGAGATTGTCTCTATCTTTTGTTCACAACAAGTGTGTTTTTGAAAGTGATATAATTAGATATTTTTATGGAAGGTTTAGGGTTGACAACTACCACACAAAACCCTTTCCAATTCCTTAATTCTTAGTAAAACACGTATCTTAATAATAATATAATTATTATTCCCTTGACAAGTGAATCTCCTAAGAATAAATAAATATCATTTATATTATTTCCAATCATAATATTAAACTCGATCCTCTTAACCTCCTCAACATTTACAGAACCTTGAGTAATGATTATTTATTTAATAAATAAATATTAATACCTTATTCATTGATAAATATAATAAATATTATATTCGTTAATCCTTTAAAATAAATACTTATTATTATTATTATAAAAATCACTTATTCTTTTTAATAACTTGTGATTAAATCTTAACGATCCACCAAACCCAAATAATTATTTTACAAGAAAGTCGTAATAATATTTATTCTAACTTTTTAAATTCAACATTAAATTTATCCAAGATTGTGGATACACTTAGTGTGTATCCCTCTATGTATATTTCTCAGTGGAAATGGCTGTAGATTCATAAATTCCAATGTTAGTATCTAGAAACACATTAATTCACCCATAGAGAATGATGTTAATGTTGCAATGAAATACAAACTCCTATGAATGCTTACTATGTAATATTATCTCTTTACCATGATATTTGTAATTAATTAGGTTGCACATTTGTGTCATCGACTTATGTGTTTGATGTCTATTTATTTGAATTTCTAGAAATGAACTTTCCCTTAAAATATCACAGCGATGGATTTATCTAGTCAGTTCCATTTTCATCAAAGAGACTGAGATATCAAATTTTGTTAATGAACAGAATGGATAAATACTTTATTTTATTATCCATTAATACAATATCAATCATGACATACCCAACATATCATATTTCACCATGAATATATGTTTCTATAGTTTTCATCAATACATCAAAGTACACAGATTATAGTATTCATTAATGATAATATTAAAGTCTAAGGATCATTACATACATCCAGAAATAGGAACATTCAGTGGAACATAAAATATGGATTTCCTACTGGTGGTTCTGTGCTCATAACGTCCCTTCTTGTAGATTACTAAGTACGGACACCATGAGAATGTTTCATAATATATTATGAACCTCCTACCTATGATATCATGTATCATATGGGACCCATTTAACAATATCATCTGACCATAAAAAATTATTGTATAATACCATTGTGGTACCTCCAGGTTCTCATCATATTGAATAACTACTATGACCTATCAATACGACATATATTCTTAGTACATTATCATATAATATGTTATGCATAGGAATAATCATGATGTGATAATAAAATTTATTAATATTAAAAATAATGAATACATGTAATCATCAAGTACTTAGAAGTTAGTTCTAGGGAACCAACATCAACAGACACCCCATGCACTAGAGTATACTATTAACGACCTTTAGTCTACTAGTTATCACATGATACTCATGTCTCTGCTAAGATAGAGATTTAATCAAGGGTTCCACCTCATTTTCCTCCATGTATACTCTTCTCAATGTAACATAACCTCATTGAGAAAAATCCTTAAAGAGATGAAACTTAAAAAAATATATTCTTTGTCCTTTGATGAAACATTATCTCTTTGGAAGGAGACACTATTATACTATTATCATAGAAACTATAACAAGGTCTTGACTGATAAGAACCACATCAAACTATTAGACAAAGTTTTAAATCCAAGTTGTTTTCTTGTATACATAGAAAGTTTCAGTATACTCGAACTATGTTATAGGATTAGAAACAACTTGCTTCTTTATACTATTCTAGATCATAGCTCCTTTGATGAGAAAAAGGAAATATCATAACCATGACTTCATATCATTCTAATCCATCTGAAATCAAACATCCATATAACCCATGATGATAAGATATTCATCTCCTCTATACACTAGGATCATATAATTAGTTCACCTAAAATACTTAAGGATAGTTTTAATAGAAATGTGATGTTTTTCACTTTGATAACCTTGATATTTATCTACCATGCTCACAGAATAGGAAACATCAAGACTCATACATAACATGACATACATGATAGATCTTATCATAGAATCATATGAGATATTAATCATTCTATATATTTCATGTTGTGTATGAGGACACAAATTCTTGTTAAGATGTATACCATGTGAAACTAAAATAAATCCCCTCTTGGAATGTTCTATACTGAACCACTTCAATATCTTGTCAATTCATTTACTTTGACTAAGTTCATGCAGCACATTTGATCTATCATGCATGATCTTGATCCCTAGGATGTAGGTTACTTCACCCAAGTCCTTCATGGATAATCACATGTTCAACCATGCCTTAACTTCCTGTAAGGACAATATCTTTTTTCAATTAGTAATAGTTCATAAAAATATAATACTATGAAAATAACCATACTCCTACTAAATTTCTTTTAAACACATTGTTCACATTCATTATTAATGAAAAAAAATATTTTATATCTTCATTAAACCGAATTTTCCATGATGTGGATGCTTGCATTAATCTATAAATGAATCTATGAAACTTACATAACTTATTGGAATTTCCTGGAGTCATAAACCGTTATGGATATGTCATATACACATATTCATAAATTTTTCCCTTAAGGAAAATATTTTTGACATCCATATATCAAATCTCATAGTCATGGGAAGTTATTATAGTAAGTAGAATTATATTGGATTTAAACATGGAATATAGAAAAAGAGTTTCATTATTGTAAATTCTTTGACGTTATCTAAATCCTTTATCCACTAGTTGTGATTTATAGGTACTAACATGACCTTCCATGCCCATATTTCTCTTCAATACCATTTTTCACCCAATGGGCTTTATATATTCTGGTGGACTGATTAGTACTGAAACTTGGTTCTGATACATAGAAGACATCTCATAATTCATGGTTTCTTAACATCTTACATCTTCTAACCTCTCTAATACCTCATTTTAATAAAGGGTCATTATTTTTAACCAATAAGGATTCACCATCTTCTATGACTAGAAAATTATATTTCTCCATATCTCTTACCACTCTAGTTCTCATACGTAGTACTTTTGTTTCAGCAACAACTACCTCCATGGGGACATAGGGAATCTATTCCTATACTAACTCTTCTGTATCTTGAGAATCAACTTTATCAAAGTCAATATTTCTCCCAGTATCCTCATTGAGTATGTGTTCCCTATCAAAAAAATATAGCTATCTTGGAAACTATAACCTTTTTATATCAGGGATCATATATGTAGTATCCCCTTGTTTCTTTAAGAAACTTATAAAGATACAATTCACACCTTGGGGTGATAGTTTGTTTCTTGAGATATTCTTAAAAAACACCTCACACCCTCATGCATGAATTTGTGACAAAACAAGTTCCTTTTAACTTTATAACTCAAATGGACTACTATTTTCTACTTTAATTGGTACTTGGTTTAGTATGTATGTTTTCATGTGCAATGAATATCCTCAAAAGGATAATGTAAGGCTAACATGACTCATTAGTGATCTTACCATGTCTAAAAATGTATAGTTTCTCCTTTCACTAAAGTTATTTCACTATAGTGTATAAGGCAGAGTGATTTTAGATAAAATATCACAAGACTGTGGAAATTTGATAAACTCTTAGCTAAGATATCTAACACCTTCATCCTATTGAGGTATCTTTATATTCTTACAAATCTAATTTTCAACTTCATTCTTGAACTCCTTTATCTTCTCAAAGGATTTAGTCTTATACCTCATTATGTGGATATAACTATACCTAATCGAGTTTTTGTTAAAATTAATAAAGTATGATAATCCACTGCTAACTTCTACTTGAAATGTTCTTCACACATCAGGGTATACCAATTCTAGAATCTTTTTAGCCCTTTTAACTTGACCAAAAAATGGTTGTTTGATCATATTGACTTGATTACAGTCTTGAAATCTTTAAATTGGTTTGAGTTCAAAAGAGACTATATAACCATCTTAATAGAGCTTCATCAAACACTTCTCGTTTACATGACCAATGTGGTGATGTCACAACTGGGTGTGAAATGAGTCGCATGAAATTGATTCATTATCAATTACCAATATTTATTTTTCATAATTTAACAAATAAATACTATTATCCAATTATTTCAAACCATAAAATATTCTATCTTTATAAAAGTGGAAACTCTTATTTCCAAAATAGAAAATAAATTCATCCATGTTTAATAAAGAAATAGTAATGATGTTCTTGGTAATACTAGTCACATAATAATAGTTATTTAAACTGAAATCAACTTTGTTCCCAACATGAGGTGGTATTCGCCAATGGTTAGAGTGTCCATACTTTCTCCAATGATAGCCCATAGATCTACCTCACCTCTAGAAGGCTTCAAAAATATAATTGGTTCCAATATTTTAATATGAGTGTAAGCATCATATGAAGTATATAATACCCAACTTATAAATATAGAAAGATTACACTTGATAAAGAATAAACCTGAATATTTATTTTGTTTCTTTGGATGGGTGCAGTTTTTCTTCTAGTGGCCTTTCTTTACACATGAAAAACATACCACATTATATTCCTTTTATTTCCTCTAGATCTTATTCTTCTTATAAAGAAGGTTCTCTAGTGCCTTCGACTTTGAATGATATTTCTAACCCATTGAATTGTTCTTCCTTTTCTTATTCACCATAAGGACCATGGGTTTCTCATGCCCCATTCCTTTCTCAAATTGAAAAATTACAGTAATAATTTAAAAAATATTCTTATCACTATTGATCATATTATAATTCATAGTAAAATTGGAGAAGTTTTTGAGTAGTGGGGATAAAATGGGATTTGTGCACAACTCATCAGATATCTTAAACCTCAAGATGTATAAGTTTTCTATATAGCCAATTATATTGACTAAATGAGGCCCGGTTGGGACCGACTATCCAAACATTCACATGAATAGTGCATTGAAGATCTCATGCCTCTAGTATCTCTCCTTCTCCTAATATAGTTTATAAAGTTGAGAAATGATGTTATATACATCCATATCCTTATATTTCTTTAGAAGATCACTGGAAAAAGTGGATAACCTAAAACATTGGATATCCATTATGTCATCCAGATGTTTTAGGTAGAGTGATACTTCTTCCTCACTGGCCTCTTTTGCAAGTGACTCAGTAATTGGGGTTTCTAGAACATATCATTTCCATTCATGGTGCAGTATAATGTGTAAAAACCTATACCATTCCTAGAAATTCACACTGGTAAGAATGTTTTCCTTATTTAGTATGGATTGAAGTGATACAGTCAAAGTTATGTGGTTTTCCATTTCTATAAAATTTAAGAGAATATTATTAGTACTTCCTTGATTACTAAAACATATTAATAAATTTAAATTCATTAATCTCCCACTGTTTTTTAAAAACCTAATAGTCCTCACCATATATTCTAGAATATACCGTTTCATATATATTCTAGTGTCAAGGGCCCAAATTCCCTAATCATGACCTAGAAATGGTCTTGAAAAGTTAATTGAAGTGTTTTAGGTAGACGTAACTTGGAAACTGCATTAACTCACAATTCATTGATCTGTTGAGTGGGTTCTCTAATCCTAAAATATTAGATAAATTTTTTTCAACCCTTTCTTATCAGTTACATCAAGTATATCTTGGGTAGTAAACCCTAGATTTGATCTAAGTTAAGTCAACCAAAAAATCAACCTAAATTTCTCTGATAATTGAAATCACCCTGACTTGGGCTGGTAAGTCACTTTGAACTATAATTTTTCTCTAACTTAAGTAGTGGATGGTTATACTGACTTGGTACTTTAGTTGATAGATTTTTATACTTGTGTGTAAAGCCCAATTTTTATCTTATCACATGCATTGTTAATATTAATTGGATTTTACTTAAGTGATTAATCATGTATGATAAAATATAAGCATAATAAAGTTTTATTTTATTCCATCTTTCATGCTCATGATTTAATTTATTAAGTTATAATGTAGCATCCACAAACATAAATAATCAACCATGAAACTGATAGAAAGAAAATATAAGTGATGTGATCATAATATTCTCTAATGGCTAGATTATTTAGAAAATGATAAACTAACCCAACATCATAAAGGAAAACACCTTGAACAGTTGGTTGGTTCATGTTGTAGTATTCCACATTAGTTCATATGTATTTCCTCAATTTGTGTCTTCTCGGATCTAGGACTCGGACTTCCTCCTTTTGACTAGGAGATCCATCCTTAAATAAGATTTTACTCACACATAGGTGAAAATATTGAATGGATTGGATAATTGGGTTTTCAAAAAAGTAACCACGGGCACATAGGCCCTTACATAATAAGGGTAAGGGGATTACCTGCAAGATATCATTTTAATTTTAAGACAGCAATAAATTAAATGGAAATCAATCACATAAATAGGTTTGGTATAATTTCATGATCATCTAAAAATCAGGAAATGAACATAAATTTTTAATTTCTGCATCAATTAATTTAATTCATTATTTAATTAAGATAGAGAGCCATAAATTTATATAATTAATTCAATTTATCTTAATTCCAACCGAGCATCCTTAAAATCACATCATTGATAATTAAAAAAATAAAATTAATACAGTACACATTTCATGACCCAACCCACCAAGACCCCATCTAGGTCAACAATAAGCTGAGTGTGACACCCCAATCTAGCCTCTAATTGTCCATGGTCTAGTGACAAGAGCCGAGTAGGCATAACACTAAAATGGGAGGCCTTGGCCTAAGTACTTGTACATGTGCACAGAATTATCTCCATGAAACAGTGTAGAGATATAATAAAATAATGAAACATATAGATTATAATAAATTAATGCAACAACTACTAGGAAATACATTAGAGTACAACAATGTAATATAAAATATAAATTTAAAATACATGCCAAACCGAAAATGAGGTCCCAACTAGAAAAAAACTGGGAAAGGGGGAAATTGAAGAGATCCCTGCTCACAATCTCTGAGGCAAGCCATTGAACATGTTCGATGTCTCCAATACCACTATACTCCTCCAAAACCAGGTCCATCAAATTCATAACCAATCTACTTTTCATTCACATAAGGCACAACATGTGTGGGCAAAGCCCAGGCATGGGTGAGTATATACATACTCAATATGTCACCTAAAATCCCAAGAGGAAAGCAATATAAATAACAACATCAGTCAATCAGATCAACCCATAGACAAATACATAAAGGAAACCCAATCATTAGATATGCTCATAAATAAACCCAAATTAATAGAGAAAGGTGATCTTTAACTCCTATCCCAACTAAGAAAAAAGTTTCTACCCACATATCCGAAGGTTCTATCTATAATTCATGCCTTGTGAGAAACCTTATGATAAATAAGAAAAAGGGCCAACAACTTTCCACTGTATACCATAGCGTAGGCAGCATTATCTCCTAGTCATTCATATCACATAATCTCTCAAGAATCTTTATGGAGGACCCTCACATCACCACTGGCTCCATATCTGAGGGGCACTATCTCCAGTGGAGGACCAACTCCCCATCAGAGCATGAAGAATAAGTGGGTGTCACTCCACATATAGATGACCCACACCCTATGTAGTATAGGGGTTCTAAATCTACCTATATAAATAGTATAGGGGACCCAGGCCCTAGTGTGACAGGGGGTTTCCAACCCCAGTAAAACTCTGATGATCACCCCTAATTTCTACTACTAGCTAAGAATCACTAAGATAATCTTCCTACAAGAATCACCTCATGTTGTATCTCAGTTACCAAAACAAACTCCTCTATCATGTCCCATGTAGAAAACTACTCTTAATAGAATACTCATGTGTCCAAATCTGAATATCATAAAAGATCGATGCACACACAAGAGGCTAGACGTTGATCATACTGTTTAACACATAAATCTACCAAACTTCCACCATATATGGACAATAATTTTCAAATAGATCATGTCATTTAACAATATATGGAAAAAATGTAGGATAAGATATTTACTTTCAAGAAAAATACACTCTATGAAAAAATACATTTTTTCATGTCATAAATGAAAGTTTCTTCATAGAGTGAATCTAAGTCCAATACAAGATTAGGAATTAAATGCCCAATATTTATCTTGAATCATCCATCTTAATACTGTGATCATGATTTCATAAATAGATCATGTAAGGTCATAACTTTTTATATTGGTATGGATCCTTTAAATTTTGGTTTGAACATCTTAATTTCTTATAATAAAAGTGCCTTTGAGTTTAATGAAGGGTTTGAGAGAATTTGGGGATTTTTGGTAGCTTGTAGCTCCATTTTTTGGGAGAAAAAGGTGAGTCGCGTTGTTAGCACCTAGTTAGTGATAACTATGCAACTCACTTGTGTGGGCCTTGGATGGTGCCATATAGTTTTTCACACCATGCACCCTATGCCGCATGACCATGTGAATTGGAACATATGGGTTGTAGTGATGATCTTCATGGTGTGTGCATGTTTTGTCTAACAATGAAAAAATCATGAAAGGGGTGTGTGTTATGGGACAGTGTTAGTGTATGGTTTGGCCAACCTTATGGCCGAACCACACACCCCTTTAAAAATAGGTGAAATTCACATTTTCCCCTCTTTCTATTTACCCTATTTCATTTTTCTCCCCCACACCATGCATAGAAACTCCCCCACCATTGTGAGATCCTCCTCTCTTAAAATCTAGGATTTAATCCATCTTCTTTGTTTGACATATGGTTCACTCATAGTTCATCGTCTTGGATAAACATCAATGATCTCTTGAATCTTCTTCCTCCCTTTCTTCATTTATTTATCCCTATATAATGCCAATTCCATGTGAGCTAATATTCCCTATTTTAGGATATTTTTTCAAATTCTTCAATTTCTCCATTTCTAGCTTGAATCTAAAGTTGATACCAAATGAGGAGTAATCTACCAAAATAAGGTAAGTGGTAGAGTTATTTTTCCCTTAAGGGATTTATTTTTATATTATGCATAGTCATTTATCTCACCGAACCTTCTATTTGACGCTTCCTAAATGTCTAATTAATTAAATTAATATATATTACCTTGTTTATGGTAGTACAAAAAACCTAAAAAACATCATCAGAGGATGTCCACCTCAACATGATCTATAACTTTTAGTGTATCATTCTTAAATTCCTATGAGCCTTATTCCCTAACATGAATTCGAACCACTATTTGAGGTGGGTTAATTTGGACCTTGTGAACGAAATGAAAATGGAATTAAAGAAAGGGGAAATGGTAATCCCATGTTCCTAGGCACTTGCTCTTATTTCTTAAAGCTTAATATATCCTTATGTATTAAATGGAAAATTGAATTAAGTGAATAGTTAAATAGTATGGTTTGAATTCTAGCTCATGACCATCATTCATTTCATGTTGAGGGTGATACGAGAGTTCCAACTCAGAACACCTAGGGTGAGCTCATAGAGCATAATAAATTAAAATAATTTTTAATGTAATATATTATGCTAGATGAGATACATGGATTCTTATATGGGATAACTTTGACGGGCTCACCTGGTTAGTGGATTTGTTCTATTCCATGAGCACCACTTGTGTTCCCTAAGTAGAATGTTGATGATGGGCTCAAAGTTAAGTGATTCATATTATTACATGATTGAAACTTAGGTTACCTATTTAAAAATCCAAGGATGGGCTTAGAAGAAAATGCCATTTTACCATTCCTTGGGTGATACCTGGGTTCCCATAAGGAATTCAATGGGCAGGCTTATAGGGTGGTGGGTTCATATTACACCTAGATCGATACATGGGTTCCCTTTATGGAACACCTTAGATGAGCTTAGGATTCCAATAAATTAAATCAATTTATGTGTCTACTATTTCAAATAACATACTTGGATTCGGTCGATGTTTTACATACTCGATAGTCTGGTTTTACTTTTTTTTAATATTAAATTCCATGAGAATTATGGAACCTTATATGAACAACATCATTACACAGATTTCGTGGTTGTACACCTTGGTTCCTATCCTTATAGTTATAGAATTAAAATTCTAAGTGCTCAAAGATATTCTAACTTAGTCAAAGCAGGTAGTATCAGTTGGGTTTCCTTGAGGAATCTAGACTGATATGATTTATTTCATTTACTATTTTACATTGATTATTACATACACTTTTCTCATTGTATATTCAAAAACTTTATAGTTCTGGAAAACATTTGTGGTGGTATAATGAGTTTATCTCTCACCCTGTTCGAACCACTGATTGGCACCCAAACAGACTTCCTGGACAAAATTCATGGATGCAAGTAGGAACATCAGAATGGTCCATGTTTGGATGCTTGAGTTTCTATACTAGGATAGATTACATGAGTAGAGTAACAATCTTATTCTCGTGATGCTATTGGATCATGTTTTTTTATCTTTTGTTCATTTTTTTTGTATAGCATGTTTTCCATGGTTTCCGCTCTATTTCCTTGTATTCTCTTTTTTTATAGAATAAAAACATGACATAATTTTGGATATGAAATTGGTTTTTAATCCTATCTACATATTATATCTGGATGATGTATTCTTTTATAGTTCATTTATTATACTATTTTTTTTCATCCTTTTATTATATACAATTGTTTTATACTCTAATCATAAGGGTATAGTCTTCTTGTTGTACCATCATAGACCCTCACTACTAATCAATGGAATTTTCTATATGGGTAGGAACTCTTCAGGATACATATACAACCGAGGTTGGTTACTTATTAGTGAACCAGTCCTTAGATATTACAAGTGGTATCAGATCGCTTTTACCTTTTGTCTTACTATTTAGGCTTCATAGATAGGAGATTGTGAAGTGTTTGAAATTGGTAATGACCCTAGTACTGGGAGTATCTAACTCATATATAGGGAAAATTCAAATTACCTAGGGTGGGATTTTTTATTTTGAATTATGGTTATTATATTTGTATTGATTTCACTATTTGGTGACACACGTGACATGTGGAATTTATTATTATCATTAGGAATTCTCTTTTTCCCTTTACCTAGTGTGATAGGGAGGTATTGATTATGCGTCACTGTAGTCATGTAGAAATTCAAATGTATTTCATATGTCATGCCATATTTTTTTCTATCGTTTTCATTGTCTACAAAATGTTGTAGTATTTTCCTATATAGCATGACGGTGGAACCTTAACTAACCAATTATTACATGTTTGATCCATGAACCATTAGTTGCATGGACTGAAATGTTAGTGTATTTTGGTTACATGAATATCAATTGCAACTTATAAATATTATGCCTTTATAACTTGGGGATGAGGATTCATCTAACCAAACCATCTTATACAACTTCTTACATCCCGATAAAGATTTTAATGGTCAGGTTGTTGTTACATGACATGCCAATTGAAACTTATAAATCTTATTCCTTTATAACTTGAGAATTATGACTCATAAAACTATACCATGAAATATATATAAATTATTATGAACTTGAATTAAATTAAATTCTTAAATAAAAATGGTTGTTGTTAAATGGAATTGTCAATTTCAATGTAAATGGTGTTTTCCTCTATACCTTTCAATTGAAAATCCATATATTGGGACCTCTGCTATGTGATGTGTGAACTTTACCCTGACCCAACCTTAGTAGTGGGTAGTATGGAGTGTCTCTTATGACCCTTTATAATCATCTATGTCACCCGGATATGTCTTTAAGAGTATACAGATGGTGTTGTCTCTTATATAGGAAATTTATATCCTTATACTTTTCTTTTATTTTGAAATATATTCTATTATCAAGTTCTATTCTATTTTGTGTGTTTGGAAGTATAGAAATATTCTACCACACCGGCCTCAGGTTGTTTTCCAGTAAGGTGGAGATGACCATACTCCATAGGTGGTGGCCCCTAAGCCACCAGTATTACCTCATGTAGTAACACCTACGACACCCCCTTTTATTCCTAATATGTGCATCAATTCTCACTTATAAGAGTGTTTTATAAAACTAGTGCATTATATAAAAGGATACCCACAACCTTATCCTACTATGGAAAATCTAATGTGATAATTACAACAGAAACACCCTCCTGACTTCTCATGAGAATGTGGTCCTCATGCTACCGAGTCATTGATAGAGGCCATGTTTTTTATATTTGAGAATTTATAGATTCCTCTAAAGAGGAGATTCAATCACACAAACTATATTATTTTTATTCTACCAAACATTTCCAGGCCATTATGACTTGGGTAGACCTCATCACGATATGACTAGGAGGAAATTCAAAATTGTATTTTATGATTACTTCTTCCCACATGCACTGATAGCTAACTGTTCTAGAGAATTTATAAACCTACAATAGTTTTTTTTCTGTGATTGATTATTCATATCATTTCACCAAGATTTAGAGATTCACATCGACTCTTGATGGTAACGAGTTGATGATAATGAGATGGTTTGAGGATGGGATTATATATTTCATTTGATCCTAGGTGAATGTTTTTTAGTTGACTATCATTTCTGAAATAGTGAAGTAGGCCCTTATAACCGAGCAAAACCTAAGAGAAGATGATATTGTGGGCTAGGGTATTTCAGCACTGATATGGGAAAGCATTCCTTCTAGCAGTAGGAAACTTCACCTTGAGTCTTCTCATAAGGGTAGCAGAAGTAAAACGCCACACATTGATAGTTATGTTAGATTTCATCAGTTTGGCATGCCATTCTATAAGAATCCTCAGTATAATAAGGACCCAATTTAGTGTCGATCTTGTTTTAAGGTGAGACAGTTTCAACATTTTTTTATAAATTTTCCTCCAGTTCCTAGTGAGAAGGGATATGTACTGACTCCATGTATGGGATCAGGATCAACAACTTCATGTTAGGTAGGGATCTGGAATACCATCAGAATATCAGTCCAATGATGAAGATTTGTTCATGGAAGCCATTCTTGTGAGATACAACACTATCATAGAGGGTCTACTCATGGTAGTTAGGATATAGCTCAAGGTCATGGGTTTGTCCAGAAACATGTAGTACAGTCTATACCAGAAGAGCATAGTGATATACCCTCTATAGTATGAGGTATGATTTTAGCAGCCTCTACTTTAGTGTCTTCTTTATTTTACACTGGTGCATCACATTCATTTATATCTATGGAAATTTTGGAAATCATTATGCTAAAAATTTAGTATTTCTATGGGATTATGAAACTTGAAACCCCATTGGTAATTCAATTAGAGAGTGTATTTCAATGTAGGGAGTTCCCCCTTGAGATACGTGGATACTTTCATGAACCAACCTAGGTATACCCTGAACCGATCACTCAAGCTGATCCATGATAAGACCCAAAGGGTTTTCCCGATACCCATAAGCTAGAAACTAGTGATGAGCATAAAAAAGGAAACCAAGTGAATGATTTATCCTAATAAAAATAAATAAACAAAACAAAAAAAATAAATAGAGAACCCCAAAAAATATATATATTCCAACTAAACATCATTTTACAATAGAAACTAAAATTATAACAACTTGAAAACATGGAACAACTTAACCTAACAACCACAACATCTCCATGTGACCCTGAGGGTTACTCTCCAATACCAAGATCAACCATCACCCATGGAGATCAAAACCAAGATAAAACCTTCACCAAAGGATAAAAACAAGAAATAACTTTAGTCGTTAGAATTAAAAATAAGTAGAAATGCCCGAAAAAATCTATTATTCAATTCACTTCCTTTAAAATAAAAGAAACATCAACTTCAGGTTTGAAATAAAATATAAAAAATTAATCCTTTCTACCAATTTTCCACTTTAAAACTGAGCACAATCCATTTCCATTTTTCATCCCAAATCCAAGTTCTTTTCAAGAAAACAACATTAACATTTTTAAGGGGAAAATGATGCTTTCATTTTAAAATATTCACAAGAGAGTGTGAAACATTTACACTTTAAAAAAATCTGAAACTTTTAAAAACCAACCCATAAATTTCCAAAGAAACACACCACATGTGATAGCACCACAATAGTCACATAATAAGGGAAATGGAAAAAAACATTGAAGAGTAACCAATCAACAAGTATCTTAATCATTTTCTGAAGACAACTAAGTGTCAAAATACATGGGAGAAACCTATATGGTTGTTAATAATATATAATATACTAATACATTTTGAATCATCCCAAAAACCATGCCTCACTCGATGACATCAATAATGTCCACACACTCAGCCACACCCAACCTAGTACCGACTGAGGTGCATAATCCCATAGCAATAAAACACAATATATCCCCATGATATTGGCCACTGGCCATTGCGTAACCTAACCAGTATAGAAATAATTCTCAAAAAAATCAATAGTTATGCTAGATCTCCATGTCAAAAGTATATAGGGGGTGACCCAACCATTTCCAACCAAGAATAAAATCAAAAACACCAATATCATATATAAAAATCCACACAAAATTCACTCCCCCCTGAGCCACTCCAAGGATTAATCACTTGACATGAAAAATAGATCTCAAAGGAGTCCACACCAAGGATATCCAATTGTGAAAAATGTAAATGAGTCATGAGGAGTCCACAGTGAGGATGTCCCACCCATTAACATAATAGATCCTAAGGATTCCATAGTGAGTACATCTTATCTGTTAAATATAAATAAGGAAAAAATATCATCCATGGAGGGTTTTCATGATAAACACATTCACTATTTTCACAAAATTTCCAAACAGGCCTCAAGCATGTTTTACATAACCATCACTTTTAAAAGAACTAAATCCAACTTTCCAAAAAGGTTAAGACATATCATTTTCCGTTTCAAAACATTTATAAAACCCCATTTAAGTACTCTCTCAAAGTGTTCAAACAAAAACCATTTTCATCAAAGTTCCAATTAGGCCACATATCATTATCACATGAAATTTTATTTTTAAAGAACCAAATACACACCATTTTCAAGTCCAAACCTTTTTATAAATCCATTTGAGGAACCCAAAAAAACCATAAATATGGCAAAATAACATTTAAAAAACCAAACCATGATTTATAATCCAAAAATCACATGTGAAAGCCAACCGGGGATTTTATCAAACACTTGGTGTGAAACATTTAACAGAAAAAGGCAATTTATCAAATAACAAGGAGTAAATCACTAATTTTCATACCAAAAAAATTACAAATATCACACATCACTATTTAATATTAAATAAAGGATAAAAAATTAATAAACCAATTATTCTTAAATTAAAAAGGCAAGTGAAAAGGGAAACCTAACTCAAACTCATGGCGCCTCAACAACACATACTCGAAACCATCGTGTGAAGGTCCTAGGAAGAAAGAACAACCACAAAGAACCTTAAACACAGAAAACCCCAATATAAATCAAGTAAAAAACAAACACTAGATCCAGATGACCATAGGAGAAGAAGAACTTAAGAGAAAATGGAAGGAGAAGGAAGAGGGAGAAGATAATAGGAGGTTACCTTGAGAAATATTTCCCAAAAATTGAAGAAACTAATTAGATCTAAACATGGGAGGAAGTAGGAGGCTTGAATAACCAAGTAGATGATCCCCTAAGGATATAAGAACCAAGAGGAGGAATAAATGGGCATATTGGGGATAAAAATACCAAGGGGTAAAAAGATTCATTTAATATTTTTAATGACCTGGGTAGCTCGCATGGTTAGGCTACATAATTTACCAAACTGTACACCCCTCACTAGACACATGAGGAAAACTACACAGTTTGGAAGCACTATTTGAAAACCCATGTTCCAACATTGTGTAATGGTTCTTCTAAGAGATAGAGGTTTCCCGCATGCTCTCTGCATGGTTTGAAAAACCGTGAACAGGTTGTGCTCCCCCAATCATAAACACCCCAAGGCCCATATGGTTTCCTAGAGCATGCCACATGGTTTATTATAACCCTACGCCAACCATTCATAGGATACTTCCAAGATTATAAACTCAACTTTTCTCCAAAAACTCACTGTAAAACTAAAGAATAACCATGGGGTAAAACAAAACAAAGGATTATATCAGAATTTAAATATGTCACACTCAGAACTCAAGAGAAAAAACAAGATCTGGAAATGAACCAGAACAAAGGGTAAAAACAAAAACCTGGGTGTGAAAATTATCCCCATCATAATTCTTTATTCCCCTACAAAGTCACCATATTTTCTAGTTGATTGTTAAAAGATAATGGATTTATACAAATACCTTATCCAAACTCTAAAATCAAGGACACCTCAAAAAAACCACCAAATTAAAATCATACTTCTTACTCAAAAAAATCCAATGACAGAAGATCACTTCCTAAAACATGATGGAAAGATCAAACCAAATTTATATAAAAGATCAATGTCCCCTCAAATGGAGAGGAACTTGAATTTAGATAACTTCAAATGAATCCATGTATTTCTAATCCAACACCAAAAACTAAACTGGATTATTAACATGGGATGCTGGAATAGAATCCCCACCATAAGAAACCAACTATCTTGAATCAGAACAAGAAGAAACCAAAATGAGGCCTATAGTGGGTATCCCCACCATTTAGGAACTGACTAACACCATAAGACCCGAAAAACAAAACATAAACCAAAAAAACAATACCTCGTGAGGAAGGGAGGGGAGGGGCCCAAGAAAAGTATCACCAAACCAAACAGAAAACCAACCCTGGATTTAGATGATCTTGAACTAAAAATAAAATTGTCTCGTGAATGCTACCCACACAAAAGAAACTGATCACATACATTTACATCCAAAGAGGCACAACCACTGGAATCTCATGAAATGATACTACCACACCTCCTTACAAAAAAAAGTGGCACTTTCAAACCACAAGTATCGCAATATGAAAATGAGGCTCCGATGCCTTATCCCACAAACAATACCATCTAATATAAAGAAACTACAACAGATAATCTTAAACTATCCTCATCCAATATTGGGAAAAAATCCCAACCAATATCCCACACACCCCTAAGATTTTTGACTATGTGTGAGCTTCACTATGGGGCCTATGGCTGGAGCCCTGATGTTTGAACCATCTACTACCTCACATTTAGAGGATAATGATCCCCGATCAGAACTCGCAATTCATAATTTTCCAAACACGATCCCATTGAAACAAAAGTTAACAAGGAAATAAACAACATTCACTTTTAAAATTTAAATAAAATGAGATGCCACAAAATACCACTAGAAGCAACCATTACAAAAAAACAACTCAAAAAAAGGTACATTAAATTGATCCTAGAGTAATACACTACTCCTAAAAATTGGCTCCACATCGCTTCCTAGAAATAGCCCAATAAAATCTTTGAAAGTAACCAAGGAATTCACAAGAATGATAGGTATTAGTAGAAATTTAACATGATGAATTTTTATGATCTTTCTTTCCGCACTGATGACAAACCACGATCCTATGATTAGAATACGTTGAAGAAATATTATGAGGTCTTTTAATTCCATGAACAACACCAATAGCTTCAAGACTCTTCCCTAATTCCTTACTATAATTCCCTTCACTTCTTCTAGGAAATGATGGAGGGAAGAATACTTCAAGCACTATTTACATCATAGATTCAACAAAAATAGCTTTCCTCACTACTTGGCCAAAATAAGTTAGATTGAACTCTAAAAACTTCAACTACATATCAGGACTAAGCCCAAAATAAAAATATTGAGCCTTCAAGGAATCATTTGTGTCCCATTATAGAGTGTAAGGAACAAGATCCAAAAAAATTAAGTAAGTAGTCCAACACCAATCTATCACCCTGTTGTAAACATCACATCTTCATTCCCTTTCCCACCTTCACTATTTCTGAGAAATATTAATGGATGAACGAAGTCTTGAAGAAATCAAAAGGTGAGGACTTCCCAATGATTTTTTTGAAAGACCGACTTCCACCATTTCTAGGGATTTCCTTTAAGCATGAAGGTAGAAAAATTCACCTTCAACAACTCAGGAAACTTAAGGAATCTAAATTTTCTCTCAACATTCTACATCCACTCTTTCACTTCGATAGGATCCTCTTGACCATAAAAGTGAGGTGGATTCAACTTCCAAAACTCAAGAAGGAAATCTTTAGGTTGATCAACTGGAAGTTTTTCTAACATTTAACCACCTATAGAGACACCTTGAATATCCATTGAATATTTATGGGGTTGAATGAGAAGCAATAAGAAAACAAAGGGCTCAATCAGAACAAACTCATCAATAAGAGTTCACAAACACAAAACACTACATAAGAAACATTCACAAACATATGGAAAACAATACAAGTAATCGATGGATATCAAAACATCAAAAATTTAATCTTAAAAAAATAATTTAAAATAAAACAAACTTGGTTGATTTCCACACTCACCAATGGTATTCCATTGGGGCTCGCACATGCACAATCCCTTTCTGCCCTAGGCACTCATCGACCCATGCCAGTCCAGGCTCTCATCTACCCATATCAATATCCATTCACATTCCACACATATTCATACATGTGATCACCCATGGAGATATCATGGGCTAAAAAACATTTCCATTTTCCAAAACAAAACATTCCACCCAAGTTTTTCACACTCACAATCCACTTCCCCATTTCAAATCCCACAAATCTTTTCAAAATACCACTAAACGTTCAACTAAAAATCCATTTTACTACATTCAAAAATATTTTCAATAGCTAAAGAATCCCATTTAATCAAAAATAATTTGATTAAAACCCCATTACTTCTTATTTAAAACAAATTACTATTTTCCAAACAAAAAAATTAATAAACTCTAGATTTTGATTATAAAACTTCATTTTATTAAAGGCTTACCCAAAATTATTCTAAAAAATCAGTTTCCATATTTCCGAAACAAAAACATTATCACTTTAAATTAAACTTTTCACAATTCCAAAACAAGGCTTCAAAAACAATTTTTATAATCAAGGAAGACCGAAAATAACTCACAAGATGGAACTAGTGTCGATGGGTGACTTGACTGTATGGTTAGCGTCCATATTCCAAACATGCAACCACCACAAAGAGTCTTCTCGGACTATTTCCCTAGATCGACATGGATTTCCATACCATATGATCTCACTAAGACCATCATCCCAACTCCCACTTTATATCCCAAACACAAAACAAGCCATAAGAATTAAAGAAACTAAAAAAACTGACTTCCCATGGAAACTCAAGGCTCGGTCCTTAAAGTGTTGGTCAGACACTCCCTCAAACTTTCACTAAAAGTTCTGAAAATCCTAATATATACACCTTAACATCCCAAATAACATAGGGCGCTCTAAAATCTAGGTCTTATACAAATCTACCTCCTATTATACAATTTTTTCATGAACCAACCCGGGTCGACCCTGAACCGATCACTCGATCTGATCCATGACAATGTCTAAAGGGTGTTACTGATCCATAAGGATTGGAGACTAGTGTCGGGAATCATAATGGAAACCAAGGGAATTATTTCACCAATAAAAATAAATAAACTAGACAACAGAAATAAATAGATCATCCTAATAAATATAAATATTCCAATTGAACATCATTTTACAAAAGAAAATAAAAAATAAAACAACTAAACAACAAGGGCCAACTGAACCTTACAACCATATCATCTACATGTTACCTCGAGGGTCACTCTCCAATACCAAGAATAACCATCACCCACAGTGATCAAAACCAAGATGAAACTTGCACCAAAGGCTAAAAAACAAGAAATAACTATAAGTTTGATAATTAAAACTCAGTAAGCATTCCTGAAAAAATACATTCCCCATGAACTTCCTCTAAAATAAAAGAAACATAAAATTTAGGTTTGAAATACAACATATAAAATTAATATTTTATACACATTTTCTACTTTAAAACCAAACACATACCATTTACCTTTTCCATCCAAAATCTAGGTTCTTTTCCAGAAAACAACATTAACATTTTCAAGGGGAAAGTGATGCTTTCATTTTAAAACATACACAATAGAGTATAAAAAAATTCCACTTTAAAACATTTTCCACAACCATTGAAAGTAAGCCCATCAATTCCAAAGAAACACACCACCTGTGAGAGCACCACAATAATCACATAGTAAGGGAAATGGAAAATAAAAACTAAAGAGTAATTAATAAATAAGTATATCAATCATTAACTATAGACAAATAAGTTCCAATAGCCATCGTAAAAACCTAGGAGAACATGAATAATCTAGAACATACTAATACATGTGGACTCACCCCAAAAAACATGCATCACCCGATGACATCAATAATGCACACATGCTCGGCAACACCTTACCTGGTACAGACCGAGGGGAACTATCCCATAGTAATAAAACTCAATATATCCATGTGTTATGGGCCACTATCCAATGCGTATACTAACTAGTGCAACAACCGTTCTTATAAAATACAATATATATGAAAGGTCTCCATGTTAATAGTATAAAGGGGGTGATCCAACCAATTCCAACCAAGAATCAAATCACAAAAAAATATCATATATAACAATATACACAATAGCCACCTCTCCAAGTCACTCCAAGGATTAATCTCTTTCCATGAACAATACATCTCAAAGGATTCCACACTAAGAATATCCCATTGTGTACAAACTAAATGATTCATGAGGATTCCATGGTGAGTACATCCCACCCATTCACATAATGGATCAAGAGGATTCAACAAAATCTCATCCATTAAATATGAATAAGTAAAGAATATTATCCAAGGAGTGTTTTCATGATAAACACTTTCACCATTTTTACAAAATTTCTAAACGGGCCTCAATCATGTTTCACATAACCATCAATTTTAAAAGAACTAAATAATACTTTCCAAAAAGGTGTGAACATATCATTTTCCATTTCAAAAAACATTTACAAGACCCCATTTAAGTACTCGCACCACATGTGACAACCAAAACCATTTTCATCAAATTTTAAATCGGGCCACACATAATTATCACATGCCATTTCATTTTTATAGAACCAAACACACAACATTTTCAAGTCCAATCCTTTTATAAATCCATTTGATGATCCCAAAACCACCATAAAGATATCCAAACAAAATTTACAAATCCAAACCATGATTTAAAATTCAAAAATCACATGTGAAAGATAGCGAGGAATTTTATCAAACACTTGGTGTGCAAAATTTAATAAAACACTGTCATTTATCACATAATAATGATTAAATCACTGCATTTCACACCAAACTAGCATTCCAAAGATCACGCATCACTATTTTATATTAATGAAAGGTGTAAAAATAAGAAAAAAATGATTCTTAAATTAAAAAGGCAAGTGAAAAGGGAAACCTACCTCAAAATTCAAGATGGTTCAATAATGCATACCTGAAACCACCCCATGAAGGTCCAAGGAAACAAGAACAACCAAAAGGAAACTTAAACACACAAAACCCCCAAAGTAAATCAAGGGAAACATGAGCACAAGATCCACATTACCATAGGATAAGAATAACTCAAGACAAAATGGAAGGAGAGGAAAGATAGATAAGATAAGATGAGGTTACCTTGAGAAATCAAGCCAAAAATTTGAAGAAACCACTTAGATCCACAATTGGGAGGAAGGGGAGGATTGAAAAACCAAGGAAGATCTCATAAAAGGATGAATGAACTAGGAGGATAAATAAATGGGTGAATTTGGGATAAATATATTGATAGGGAAAAGGATTTATTTCACATTTTTAATGACTAGGGTAGATCGCACGGTTAGGCCACATATTTAACCAAACTGTGCGCCCATCATTGGACACACAAGGAACCCTGCTCGGTTTGGATGAATGGTTTAAAACCCATGTGCCAACTGTATAAAATGGTTCTACCAAGTGATATAGTGTTCTTTCATGCTCTCCGCATAGTTTGACTAACCATGCGTGGGTCATGCACCCTCAACCAAAAACACCCCAAGGCATGCATGGTATTTTGGATCATGCCTTGTGGTTTCCTCTAACTGTGCACCAAACATGCACAGGATACTACCAAGATCAAAAAATCAACTTTTATCCATAAACTAAAAGAAATAAACAATAACCATGGGGTAAAAATAAAAAATTTATCACATAAAAATTTAAATTTGTCACACCCGGAACTTGAGAGAACAACTGAGTTCTGAAAATGAAGTGGAACAAAGGGTGAAAACAAAAACCCAGGTGTGACAAATACTATTTCATATAGAAACTCTTCATCCTCAAGGAGATAAGTTTATAAATTATTCTCAGGTGTACTAGTTGGTTACCAACCATTCTTATGTTTATTTTTATCTTTATAGGATGTATTTGACATCACCTGAGGGAGTATCTATATTCACAAAGGAGAATAGGATGTCCATACAAGTCAAGCTAGATATGAGCATCATGAACTGGGAAAATTGAAAACCCAGATTTCTATTCTTTATCTGGATGATCATGGAACACAACATATAGATTTCCCTCCTATAGTGGAACGTTTTAGGGAAGTCTTCCCTGGTAATTTTTCTAGACAGCCTCCTAAGAGAAAGGTAGACATTATTATTGAACTAATGCCAAAAGTAGAACAAGTATCAATTCCTCCTCACATGATTGATTCTACTAAGTTGTAGGAGATCAAGAGGATGTTAAAAGATTTATAATAAAATGGATTTATATGAACCAGTACTTCTTCATGGGGTCCACCCGTTCTTTTCACTGAGAAGGTGGATGGTACCCTCAGGCTCTGCATGGATTACTAACAGTTGAATTAGTTTATAGTTGAAAACAAATATCCACTACCTCATATAAATGTCCATTTTGATCATATACTAGGATATTAGGTCTTCTCAAAGATTGATTTAAGTTCAGTATTCCATCAGTTATGATTCAGACCCTCAAATATACCACATGCAACATTCCATAGTAGATATTACTTGTATGAGTATTTGGTTATGTCATTTGGTCTCACAAATACACCTTCTATTTTCATGGATATGATGAATTAGGATTCCCATCCATATCTATATTCTTTTTTATTAGTATTCATGGATGAAATTTTGGTGTACTCACATACTCGAAACAGTCAATCGAAATACCTTGACATCGTACTAAGTACACTAAGATAGCACTAGTTGTATATTAATCTCACAAAATTACACTTTTTGATTGAAAAATTTCACTTCCTGGGTTACATCATATATGGGAAAAGAGTATTCATAAACCCATAGAAGGTTAGAGTCATGGTTTCGTAGTAGAATCCTAAGAACATATTTGATCTTTATAGTTTCTTGGGGATAACTTTCTATTAAAGACATTTCATTTAGGATTTCTCACACCATACAACACCTCTCAACTGGTTGGATAATAAGGGAATCAAATTCATATGGTCAGAATCATATAAGAATCCCTTTTAGGATTTGAAGGAATGGTTTAATTTAGTGACAGTGTTGATTCTTCCAAATCTAGACAAAAGTTATACAGCATATTGTGATGTGTCAAGAATCAGGTTGGGATCTATTCTGATGTATGGAAATCAAGTCGTGGCATATGAGTCTCATTAGTTGAGACCTCTTGAGATGAATTGTAACACCCTGCCCCTCCTCATTGGCTTTAGAAGAGGTGAAGTGGTACTAACCTTAGGTGACATCCCCAAGGCACCAAATACTAGTAATAAATGCCAAGGGAATTAGAGGGTAGTAGGGGAGGATTTTCCCGAAAAACACATAACCAGTCAAGATAAATACAACATCCCAAAATAAAAAAAAATGGTTCATGATAATAAACCACGTAACTCAATACAATACCAATACAGAATAACATCAGAGTACTGTGAAAAAAAAGAGAAATAAAATTAAAATACTAACACTCCAAGATGAAAAACATTGGCACCAAAGTGACACCATCCCAGGACAAGATGCAGATGTTCCCAAGCTCCAAATTCAGTAACCAAGCCATGATATTAAGAAACACCACTATAGAAGTTTGAAACATGGACCTTACCTATATCTCGGTAGAAGAAATATAAAAATGCACAAAAAGTTCCCAAGAATGGGGTGAGTATAACACATATTAGGTTTTCCCCAAATACTTATAATTACATGCCTCTAGGACAAGAACATTTTATCATATTTTATAAAAGAAAGTGAAGCAGATAAGAAAATCAGGACAAGCCATAAATAGATCTCATCTAATAAAATTTCAAGATAAAAATTTTAAAACCATTTCATTTTTATTGGAATAATCAACCCATTTCACACCCCCACACACACACAATGCATGCAGCAATGGAAATCCCTATACTTGGGAGTGGGGAGTCATCCTAGCACCAAGTGGTCACTTGGTGACCAACTTGACAGTAGTACTTATAACCATAATCCATCCCAAATTAACATTATTTTATGGTGGTACTTTATACCATTACCCATCCTAAATTATTATTATTTGATGTTGTTACTTCTGACCGTTACCCATCCCACATAAGAATGAACACACACCACAACTTTATACCAAAATTTACAGGAAAACATTAATTTAAAAAATCCATCTTTCAAAACCCACCCTTTTGAAACATCATAAAAATGTGTTTTTCAATATATTACACAAAAATATTTACAACACAATATAAATATGATTTAGAACATATCAATCCAAAAATTTATAGAATGGTAGAGTGGGTGAGAATCTACCTACCTTGATAATATTATCATAAAGGCTCCAAGATGATTTTATAGATTAAATATTTGTCACACATTCATTTACCAAAATCCAAGAATATCTCATCAACACAAATCCAAACCCATATATCTAGGTATAAAAACTCTGATATATGGTTCCAGTCAAGCCAACACATGGAGATCCTGCATGAGAATGGAGAACAAAATAATGACCATTGATTCCATAAACAACCACTCAAATATTCAATGTCACCTAAGTTTAGAAACTGAAAGTCACTAAAAATAACATATGGAAACCTTGGGAGTTGATAGGGGGAATAAGAGGTCACGTGAGAACAAAATACATGTTCTTAATATCTAAACTTGTTGGGTGAGGGGATTTACATGATTTTTAACCCATATTCATGTATCTTATTTTCATGGTTCCAAATACACTGAAATTCACATCGCCTCAATTTTTATTTTATAAAAAACCAATTATACAATGTGAATATATTACAAGAAGTGAATTGGTTTAATACTATGAAAATATTCATGGAATTTATCACTAAAACTTTCACTTCATGTAAACTTTACATGATATGTATTTGTTCTGTTGGGTTTTCCATCATCCAAACTCATTCTTTTCCCCTATTAACACTTCTAGTTATATTAAACCAAGACTCCAAGAATAAAAGAAACACATTAAACAATATCATACCTTAAATTGGGGGTGATACATTCTCCCACACCATTGGGATTTCAGTCCTCAGGAAGCTAGAATAAACTAATCCATTTCTCCCACACAAACGTTTTCCTTTCTCATGTTTCCTCTTGAGCCTGACCATGCTACCATAACACTCGCACCAAGAAAAATATAACTCTCAAAGGGTATTTTATTACCTATCTAGAACCCATACCAGTTCATGGATAAAAGTCACATCTGGTTCAAGAGTAACATGATCCTAGTTGATCACCTGTTGAGGATCTAGGTGATACTTATTCAATTGAGAAAAAAGAATACGTCATGAATAACATTGAATATTAGTGCTAATACTAACCAGTACACAATAGTGTTAATCCGTTCTAAAAACTTGAATGGTAAAAAATACAATGGTGCTAACTTCTCTTGTTTCCCCAAGCATTGATGACCAAGTCTCTGAGACACTTTTAATAAAACATGGTCACTAACATCAAAAGATAAAGGTTAGTGAAGATTATCTATTGTTGATGCTGAAATTCAGAGAAGGGCCGAATAGGGTGGATAATAGAGAAACGAATGAATCCCAGATGGAAAGAGGAGATTTTGGGCCCCAGGAGGTGGGTGCCCGCAAGATTTGGCAGACGCACACAAGATTTGGGGGTCGCGCTCAAGGGGTCTTCTATCATGAAACATCTTGTGCACCCGGACCCCCTTCTGCACCCTAGGTGACGTCAACCACGGCTTTGTGCACCCATCCCCATTCTGTGCCCATGGCAGCATCAAATGGGTGTTTTCATGTCCTTCCCCCCCTTCTTCACCCAAGGTGTCGTAAACTGTGACTTCACATGTCTGGCCTCATTTCTGCACCCAAGGCAGCATCAAACGGGTGTTTGTGCGCCCGACCTCCTTTGCTTGTCCAATCTGACGCCAGACACATGTTTGCACGCCTGGTCCTTGCGCAATGCCCCGAGGACTCCGACTATAAAACGAACCATATCCCCACCCCTCAGGGATGGTAACAGAAGGTGAAACGACGCTCTTCTGCACGAAAACCCCATCTTTCGCGACCATGTGAAAAACCCCATGGACTTCAGGTATTGTATTTTGAATGAAAGGTCCCCAGAGGGGGTGCCTTAAGGTGGGCCCTCTAGGGCCTGATCCTCATGAATTTCGTTTCTTCCCAAAGTCATTTGCATGCAAGGGGTCCCTTTTTTCATGAATGTTCCCTCTGCGTCAGGCGCCCTTTCGCGCAACCCGTGCATCTTTCGTACAAACTGTCTGTCTTGAGCGCAACCCCTCCGTCTTGCATGCCACCTGTCCATCTTGCATGAAAACCTTCCATATTGCATTCAACCCATCCGTCTTGTGTGCCACCAGTCCCTCTTGTGTGCAACCCCTTCATCTTACACGCAACCCTTGAATCTTGTGCGCATACCTTCTATCTTGCCTCGGATCGTTCTCTTATGTGTAATCCATGTGTTGCCCTAGCCTTAAGGAACCCTGTCCGAGCTCCTTTTATGTGAAACACACCTATTCCCCACGCTCTCTTCCTATGCAACCCTTCAGGTTGGCACGATGCAATATCAAGGTCCCTTGGGTGGTGCTTCCTGTTGGGTTTCTTTGTCTCATGCTTCTTCTCATAGGCACACTAACATCTATTGATTCTTCTCATAGCCACGCTAACGTGGACCCCCCAATGGTTTTCTCTATAACATCCCCCTAAAATAGCATTGTCAATGCCTTCCTTCCCTCAAGGTCAGGTAGGTATCAGTTATGTAATTCCTAGGGGTTTGGAGAGAATCCACCTCATCCGAGCTGCAGGACATTAAAATTCCATGAACCATAGTCCTCAACACATGACGTTAAACTGTGACCTCACCTCGTGCCTTGCACTCAGGGTTCCCCATCTCTGACATTCTCTAAACCCATTGGTCTCCATGGGATTGAGATCATTCCTTGCATGGAATGACATCCTCTTTACCAGAGCAGCGTCTGTCTGCGGGGAAAGGGAAACCACCCTGGTGTAAGTCCCTAGATTTTCTTGTAAGAGGTTGCACCCCTGTTCTTCATCTCTTCCTGGGTGACAAATCCCTCTCCTCCTGGGATGATTCACCACCTGGGACTCCATCATAGAGTAATCCCATGTTTTCTCTTTGGGCTACAGACCACGCGTAAGCCCCTGTTTCCTTTTTGGGCTGCTAACTGCGTGTTAGCCCGGCTCCACTTCCCATAGACGCACCTTTCGTGATGTGATCATCAATTCTTTGTTTCCTATTGTTTCTCACACCGATCATGACTCACGTGGGATTAGATTAAGAATTAACCATAACATCCTCTTTGGATAGCCTAGAGTGTAAGCCCCAAACGTCATCCCGAACTACATGGACTTTGATCCTTTCCAAGGCAAGGTACGTAGGAAGCCTCTCTAGGGTTCAAGCCCAACATTTCTTTCCCAAACTACGTGGAATTTGATCCTTTCCAAGGCAAGGTATGTAGGAATCCTCCCTGGGGTTCAATCCCAACATTTATTTCCCGAACTACATGGACTTTGATCCTTTCCAAGGAAAGGTATGTAGGAAGCCTCCCTATGGTTCAAGCCCAACACCCATTGGTCATGACCATCTTCACTTCGGTTCACAACACCATCCCAAACTGTATGGACTTTGACCCTTGCCAAGGAAAGGTACGTAGGAATCATCCTTGGGGTTCAATCCCAACAACCATTGGTTCCAGCCATTTCATGTCGGTTCCCACTCCTCTTGAACTACGTGGACTTTGATCCTTTCTAAGGCAAGGTATGTAGGAAGACTCCCTGAGGTCTAAGCCCAGCACCTATTGGTCTCGAACACTTCACATAGGTCCACCCCCGTCCTCCATGACATTAAACTGCACGCCCCTTTTATCCCACATGACACTAAATTGTCCCTCATCCAGTGGTAATCCGTTGTGACCCCATCCAGCGGTAAACCGTTGGGACCCCGTCCAGCGGTAATCCATTGCGTCCCCATCCAGTGGTAAGCTGTTGCGACCCCATCCAGCGGTAAGTTATTGCACCCACATCCAGCGATAAGCCGTTGCAACCCCTGTTCAATGGTAATCCATTGTGACCCTTTTTCAATGGTAAGACGTTGTTAACCCCATTCAGCAGTAAGTTGTTCAAGTCCCCAATTGTGTTAAGCCATTGTCAGGTGAACTAAGAGGACTTTGATTCCCTGCCACAGGGATAAGTAGGAGGTCTCTTCAAGACTCAAGACCAACATCAACGTCGTCCTCAATTCGACTCCATCTCATTCTACACCCACTTCACTCAACCATCCATCATCCATTTTGATTCTTACCCGATCCGTCACTTCCCAGTGGGATCATGACACCTCATTCCCCATTCCCTTTGACAACAGTCGAGTAGCTAACCACGCGTTAGCCCCAACATCAATGTTCTGATCAGTCCAATCCATCTCCACTAGACGTTAAACCTACAGCATACCCTGTGTTAAACAAAGGAAGTTGAGGAAAACCTCAGATATATGCCTATGGAAAATAATTCCCCACATTCGAAGTGGGATGCCTCGGGCTTCCACGCCCTCGAAAATCCCTATAATAAGGGGAAGAAATCTAAATGTACCAGTGTTCCAGCATCCAGACATGCCAGTGATGTCCAACGTGACTACTCCCCTGACTAAAGGTTATTTCCCTGACTGGACCCCTTGGAATGTCCCGAAAAAAGCATTGTAATTAACTGGTTTCCATGAAGATATGGCACTGGTAAGAGTTTCACGAACCATGTCTTAAAACTGTAAGGGAGACCCATACTAGGTAACGAGTTTTGAGGAGGAATCAAAAAAAGGAATAACCGACATCCCATCATCCCATTTTGATCAAGGAGAAAACGTCCCTAAAAAAGAGACAGATTCTGCCCGCCTTTGGAAAGTGAGAATGCGAGGCCACAGTCAGCGCGTCTTTGTCATCCTCGAACAGATGGATGTGTGCGCCCCGACAAAAGCGTTGGAAATAGAATTTTTTAACCCAACGTGAATATCTTTTACTCAATATGGGTATTAGTAGAAATCAATACATTAGTAGACGAGCATCTCACCGGATCCAGCTATCCGGCACCGGGTCCCACTAAGAAAATAGATGGCCTAGCGTGAAACTCACCAGAAGTTGGGGCAGTCAAAATGTTGGAAATCCCGGTTTGCGACATTGTTAGCAAGTATCCATCTTACCAACTATGAAATATGGAATGGTGTTGGGGAATTGGTTGTCGATTCCTTTCCTTTCAGCACTAATGGGTTAATCTCCCTACTTTTCAGGAACTAAGCTGTTGTAGGAATTTGATCACCACCCTCCCACCGACATAGGGGTAAGGGAAATGCCAACACGGCAGTTTTGTGCAGCTCCATTGCTTCGGCAGAAATATCCACGCCTACAAATGGTGGGCTCCCACACCCCATCTCCCCATATGAATTCATTCAGTGGAGAGTGATCAACGACCTTGTACGCCGATACGAGGAGGAGGGGATTATCCCGACCCGATATATGGCCCTCAAGGATCTAGAGACGTCTGCGCCTCATCACCAATGTCGCCCCCAAGGCTGTGAATGGATCCGTTGTTCCCCACTCCAACATACAATCATTTCGGGAGCCTCTCCCCCGGAACGCCTAGATGACTTTCTCCCCTACGCTGACGAGGTGGGGGTTGTTTGGGCCAACCTGGTTAGGATCCCATGTGAGGGGTCCCCAAGGAGGGCTCCCACTAGGTTGCACCAGCACCAACACCTAGTCCCACTAGTCAAGGAGTAGGTAAGCCATGCACTTGCACCGTTGGCTCCAGTCTGGTTTACCCGACGCTAGCATCAGGAAAAGGTAGAGGAAGACACCCACCAAGGGGCATCAATGTCAGCGACTAATGTGGCACGGGCCACCGCCGACATATATCATCAACCCCTTGTGTATGATGAGTAAGGGAACTCATATACCTGGCCTGGATCGAGGCCCCAACTGCCCCATGGGTAGGATGGGTCGACTCTCTCGGCTGCCAGAGTAGGTAGTGGCCACCACTAGTATGGAGGCCCTCATCATACCTCCATCATGGAAAACAGGGGTCCTCCCCACTTCCAAGCTCAACATGGAGGTCCATCTCATCCTACCCTTAGTCTGAATGAGGGATCTCCTCACAATTATGACACCCAGCATAGAAGCCTCTATCATGCTCATTATATTGGGTATGGAGTCATCCCACCTTCCACAGACCATTGGTGTGGGGACAATTTACATCCAGTCAATCTCCAGTGTGGGGGCCCTCCCCATGTTCATACAGCAGTTGGTGAAGGCCCTCCTTGCCTCAAAAACTAGAGGGGTGAAGGCCAGCCTCGCTTCACCAACACCCATCACGGAGGCTGTAACACCCCGAGCTTCCACGATACGCTTCTCATTCAATAATGCAATAGCTTGCATTGTACACAACTTCGAGTTCTCAAACACCGCGACTAATCAAAGTAGCCGTTATGAATAGTAATAACCACCTTTTAAAATTATTGAAATTTTATATTTCAAAATTGACTTCATTTTTGTATTCTTATTATTGAAATTATCCAAAGTTGAATTTTTTGTAATTTTCGGAGAACATCCAATTTTTTATGAATAGTGAAAATTACTTAAAAACAACTTTTTTAATCAAAATAATTTATAGTGATAAATTATACTATTTAGTGGTTTTAAAGTATAATTAGAATATATTTTTGCCATTTTATCCAATGGTGGTCATTAGAATTAATTTAACATTGAAATTGGACATAAACAATTGCCAATCTTTTGATATAAATTGTTTCTTAAAAACACGTTATTGTTGTGACAGCGGGAATTAATTATAAAATTAATTAATGCAACTTATATGTTTGGTATTTTGTAAAATAGACATCATTTTTGAATTTGGAATATCAATTATAGCTTAGGGTGAAATTTTGGCATTGTTCTGAAAAACTTCAATTTTTGATGAATAGTGAAACCACTAAGTGGTAGTTAAATAACTGATTTTTCGTTTAAATGAAATATTACCACTTCTGTGTTTTGATTTTCAAAAATCCGACATAAATGGTTGTCATTAAGAAGTAAAATGTGGTTCTATGAGATTAAAATAATTTTTTGGTGAATAGTAACTTTTAAGTTCTTAATCGCGATTAGAGGTAATTAGTGTAGTTTAAGGTAAAAATAATGTTTTAATAATATGAGATGAGCATGAAACTTGTCCTACTCATATTGGATGAGTCATGGCAGACCAAGACAACCCATGGGTCAACTTGAGGACCCCATGGATCCACTTTAGTTGGAAAATGACATTAATATATATTTATTTAATGTTAAAATTAAATTGACACAAACATGAGTTGTTTTAATAAAACAGTTTTTAAGTTGGGTTAAACAAGTCCAAATTTAGACTATAAATATTCATTAGAAAGATAAAACGATTTCCTACATCATAGTATTTTTTTTATAATTTTTATACATTAAATAAATTAAATTATTTATGACATCATTATGATGCAGCGATGACCTCATTATTTAACGATTTTAATAAAATGAAAATATAATGTAAAATCCAAGGCTTACACTTGTCCAAAGACTATTGGATGGGTAGATTTAGAACCCTTATCACCTTAGACACGAATTATATAAGTGTGGGGCCTTTAGAATCCGAAAATAATTGTATAATAATGTAACATTTCAATCTTTCCAAAAGAGACCTTCCTCTCCTCTTATAAAAGCCCCCCCACCTCTACCACCTTATTCACACTTTCAAGCATTTTGGTTCGGCCAAACTCTGACCAAATACTCTACCAACTTCTCTACCTTCATCCTAGAAGCTTTACATTAGTCAGAAAGCCATCCTAAATTGTCCTTTTGATCAAATCAAAATGAAGAACCTGAAGAAGAGGTAACATTTTCATCACCCTCTTTCAAGTTTCTTTCTTCTTCCACTCCCTCTTTGTTTATTATTTCAATTCTAAAATTATAACTCCAGTATCTTATATATACTGTGATGTTATTATAAATATGGAACAACCATATTCAGTATTCTACCCATCATTTGAATGAAATGTCACCATACGCGCGTACGTACAGCTTACCGTCTCCACGTCGTGGTGTAATTGTTATTCAATATATTATTATTTAGATGGGTATAATAATGATATGTAATTCATGTAAATAATAAATATAACATGATAATGATTCTGTATATATGATATACTATCCAATTATATATTATTTTAATATCAAAATAATGATATTTTCGCTCGTGCGTACGTACGGACTACCGTCTCCACGAACGCGATGAGATTCATTCTCCGTCGTATCCATTCAAGTATAATTATCATCTGATGATTTAAAAATAATGTTTAAGGACATGATATAATTTTGGATATGAATAAGATACAACCTATCCATGAAAAATACGACTTATGTAACAAAACATATAAAAGAAAATGAGTAAGTTAACACCCGAAACAACGATAAATCTAAGATATTGTTAACAAAGCAATGTTAAAAGATCATATATGATATCATATGAATGTATATGATTCTTGTATAATTTAATAACAATTATTTCACCATTATACAGGAGGTTAACCTACCCCAACCAAGGAAAAGTACAATGTAAGGGTTTACTTCACAACCTCTTCATTATCTAAGGTTGTTTATACATAATTATCTACTCGGACCTCATTATCATCCACATCCATGTTTCTTAAAAATGTCTTTCATAACATTTTTACTATTAAATGGAAAATGGGTTAAAGTCATTTATACCCTTATACGTTTTTGAAAGGAATCTTACCGTCGTTTTCCAAACAATGTACTTTTTGACCTCTTTGACAAAATTAAGGTAAGAATGTTTTTTTAACTTATACGGCGGGTGCGGCTATTTTCCGCCATTATAACTTCGTCGAAGCTTCCCTAACAAGCTTATAAGAATATATTCATAGTAAATGTATTATTTTATAATTATGGGACTTTTAAATGATTTCAAAAATGAGAGATATTTCTCTCAAATAGCTTTGATTTCATCCATGTCAACATCCTTTGATGGGTTTTAAGTTTAATTGAAATTGATTTATGATACTAAACTTCCATTGAACATTTTGTGAAATATTTGACTGTGGATGTGTTATTTTTATTCCATCCATAGTTTATGGAGAAATTGTTGACATTTTGTATTCTAGTTTTAATATGAATATTTATGTTATGTTTAAACCTATTCATATGAGGAATGTATTGGACTTAATATGTGACGGGTGGAGCCCGCTATAGCTCCTCGATGCATCGGTAGGTCTCATGAGACAACTAGATGTGGAATTGGCCGAGGCCCTTTCCCAATTTGATTTATGGTTTTGGCCGAGGCCTTAATCATTTTAGACATCTTGGCTGAGGCCTTGACAAAATGTTTCAGAATGTCTGGCATTATACATTCCCTCATTATGAAAGTGGTTATTGATATTTCACGTTATTATTCGTCTAGTAGAATATCCATGTGAGTAAGTAATGGCATTATTTTATTTTACTTTTTCCATATTATGCTGAAGTTCAAGTTCAATAAGGATTTTGTTTTAGTTATACATTGCCTTAAATGCTTATGTTTTCTTATGAAAGTTTCCGCTATATTGTTATCCTTACGGAGAATTTGAGCTCACCACTTTCAATGTTTTATTTTTCCCAGGATGCGAAGAAGTGTATTATGACTGACTTTCAAGAATAGTCAGTGAGGATATGAGTGTGGACTAGTGAGACCATATTATTGTAGTTTTCATTTTTATGATGTAATGTAATGTTTATGAATGTATCTAGTGTTTCCAAGGCTACTAAACTAATCGGTCTTTCGAGACTTGATCTTTTATGATCATGGAAATTTTATGTAGTAACGCAACGGCTCTGGGTAGCTGGGGTCGGGGTGTTACAGTTGGTATCAGAGGCAGTTTAGTACTAACCTTGGAAGCTAGATTTAGATAAACTCTGATTAGAGCACATATCCCGAAGATAGACTTTGAGGATTAGTATAGAAGAACTTCCTAGAATTTTGGTATTGTAGAGATGTTGTGAGTTTTCCGAGCAATACATCCCTGTCTGGATGCGAGCAGGTAGAGGCGGCTCTGGCACAGATGTACCTAGGGGTAAAACCCAAAAACACCGCTTTGAGCTAGACTCGAACGGGAACTGGTGCACGACAACGGGCCTTGCTGCACTCTTGGTTACGACACTCCCGGGGGATATGCTTTGGATAATTCCCATTTTCTTTACAAACCACTATGAAGGGTTACGAGTATATACTTCCTTAAAGAAAACATTTTTATAATTATGGATTATATCCATAATTAGTTCAATTTATGTTAAGTGTTTTACAAGTATGGAATTATGTATTTTGATTCATGAACTAATCTAGTTTATGCCATTATTTAGAAATGGCGCCTAGTGGAAGGAATGGAAACTGTATCAATGCACGCACTCCGTGTAGGGATTGCCCTCCTGCTCAAGATAATTATGGTGGAGCTAGTGATACAACTGGTGCTAATCAGCTTCTCACCGTACTGGGACAACTCACGCAGGTTATGAATAACAACCTTACTCGTATAGAGCACCCTGATCTGCAACGTGGAGGATCAATGATAGACCGTTTCATGAGGCAACAACCACCAACCTTCAATGGGAGTACAAATCCATTAGTAGCTGAGAAATGGATAAACTCCTTAGAGAAAATATTCCACGCCTTGGGGAGTAGTGAAAGGGAAAAGGTTATCATGGCAGCTTACCGCCTCACTGGAGATGCTGATCAATGGTGGTCATTGATTCAAAACACAAAGGAAGATGATGACGTATCGAATATGGAATGGAGGGAGTTCAAAGAGCTTTTCTTAGAAAAATACTTTCCTCATGACCATCGAGCAGATATGGAAAGGCAATTTCTGAGTCTGAGGCAAAAGGAGGATGAGAATGTCGCAAAGTATGAGGCTAACTTTACAAGGTTAGCGAGGAATGCTTCCGATTATATACGTAACCCAAGGAGTAATATTGATTGTTTCTTTGATGGGTTAAAACCATTTCTCCGTCGAGCTTTAGTATCACAATCCTTCTCATCATACGAAGATATTGTCTCGTGTGCTATCAAGACAGAAAAGGAATTCTCTAAGTCTTATGACAACAGAGTAAAGCAAGAGAAGAAGAGAACGGTGGAACAAGAGACATATAAAGGGAAAAAGGGAAAGAAGGATTTTCCATTATGTGATAATTGTGGGAAGAATCACCCTGGTACGTGCCTAAAAGGAATGGGAGTTTGTTATAAATGTGGAGAAAAGGGTCACCAGGCTCGTGATTGCAAGGGAAAGAAAGAGGCTGTCAAAGTTGAATGCTACAATTGTAGGGAAATGGGGCATTATGCAAATGAATGTCCTAAGCATCAAGGAAACTTACCTCAGAAAAGGCCAAGGGATCAAGGCCAATCTTATGCTGTGACTACATTTGAAGCGGATTAATTAATGTATTGGTGCTTTTGGACTCAAGGATTATATTCTGGTTATTAGAATAATTTGATATATATATAAGGATTGTACTGCAGTACTTTTTGATTTCAGTAAGGTTTTAATATGATGAAGGTAATTATATTTTTAGTATGTGACAATAAGAGAAAATTTACTTTGTTTGGGGAATCTGATAAATTGATTTTGGAATTAAGAGACCTTTTAGAGAAAGTCTGGACAGAGGTATTTTGGATAACTATAAAGGTTGGAGTGGATTATGTTGATCATTGGATAGTATTGTTTAAGGTTAAAAAAAATTATGAAAATAATTTTTGGAATATTATAATACTATAGTTTTAGGAAAAGGACAACCTGCAGGGTGGGGCATAACCCGTTGCGTCAGACAAAGCTGCAGGAATCGAACCCACAACCATAGTGCGACAGGACTTTATTTCCTACCACTAGCCTATAAGAAGTCCCTAGTTATTACAAAATAATTTTACTAATCTAAATGGTATGTGTTAACATTTGGAACCTTATACAATTAGGATAAGTATAATATTTTTGAGTTCTATTATCTTTTTGAGTGAAAGATGAGTTGAAGGTTGAAACTCTAATTGTCAAGCATAAATATATATATACCTATCTCTTATTCAATGAATAAATTAATTCTTAAACTTTAGTAAAGGGATATTAAAACAGAAAAATGTGTTATCCTAATACCTTATGTCTTGTTGAACTGATGATATTTTAAATCAACATAGATTGAAGGCTTTGAGGCCCTCAATTTGACAGTTGATTGGGATTGATGACCTCAATCACTCCCTACAAATATTTACATTTTTCCTCCAATTATGTCTCTAATTACCACCAATGTTCTCCTAATCGAGATCATAATTGGGTGGTGACTTTTTCATTTCCCTTTCCCTCTTGTTAAGGAAAAATTTTATTAATCTTATTTCCGATGTGGGTTTTCCTCAAAGGTATTTTCTCTTTTCAACCTTTTATTTTCAAATAAAAATTTCAAATTGCGAGGACGCAATTTATTGAAGGAGGGTAGGATGTAACACCCCGAGCTTCCACGATATGCTTCTCATTCAATAATGCAATAGCTTGCATTGTACGCAACTTCGAGTTCTAAAACACCGCGACTAATCAAAGTAGCCATTATGAATAGTAATAACCACTTTTTAAAATTATAGAAATTTTATATTTCAAAATGGACTTCATTTTTGTATTCGTAATACCGAAATTATCCAAAGTTGAATTTTTTGTAATTTTCTGAGAACTTCCAATTTTTTATGAATAATGAAAATTACTTAAAAACAACTTTTTTAATCATAATAATTTATAGTGATAAATTATACTATTTAGTGGTTTTAAAGTATAATTAGAATATATTTTTACCATTTTATCCAATGGTGGTCATTAGAATTAATTTAACATTGAAATTGGACATAAACAATTGCCAATCTTTTGATATAAATTGTTTCTTAAAAACACGCTATTGTTGTGACAGTGGGAAATAATTATAAAATTAATTAATGCAACTTATATGTTTGGAATTTTGTAAAATAGACATCATTTTTGAATTCGGAATATCAATTATATCTTAGGGTGAAATTTTGGCATTGTTCTGAAAAACTTCAATTTTTTATGAATAGTGAAACCACTAAGTGGTAGTTAGATAACTGATTTTTTGTTTAAATGAAATATTACCACTTCTGTGTTTTGATTTTCAAAAAACCGACATACATGGTTGTCATTAATAAGTAAAATGTGGTTCGATGAGATTAAAATAATTTTTTTGGTGAATAGTAACTTTTAAGTTCTTAATCGCGATTAGAGGTAATTAGTGTAGTTTAAGGTAAAAATAATGTTTTAATAATATGAGATGAGCATGACACTTGTCCTACTCCTATTGGATGAGTCATGGCCGACCAAGAAAACCCATGGGTCAACTTGGGGACCCCATGGAGCCACTTTAGTTGGAAAATGACATTAATATATATTTATTTAATGTTAAAATTAAATTGACACAAACATGAGTTGTTTTACTAAAACAGTTTTTAAGTGGGTTTACACAAGTCCAAATTTTGACTATAAATATTCATTGGAAATATAAAAAGATTTACTACATCATAGTATTTTTTTTATAATTTTTAGACATTAAATAAATTAAATTATTTATGACATCATTATGATGCAGCTATGACCTCATTATTTAACGATTTTAATAAAATGAGAAGATAATGTAAAATCCAAGGAATACACTTGTCCAAAGACTATTGTATGGGTAGATTTAGAACCCTTATCACCTTATCCACGAATTATATAAGTTTGGGACCTTTAGAATCCGAAAAGAATTGTATAATAATGTAACATTTCAATCTTTCCAAAAGAGCCCCTCCTCTCCTCTTATAAAAGGCCCCCACCTCTACCACCTTATTCACACTTTCAAGCCTTTTGGTTCGGCCAAACTCTGCCCAAATACTCTCCCAACTTCTCTCCCTTCATCCTAGAAGCTTTACTTTAGTCATAAAGTCATCCTATGGAGTCCTTTTGATCAAATCAAAAGGAAGAACCCGAAGAAGAGGTAACATTTTCATCACCCTCTTTCATGTTTCTTTCTTCTTCCACTCCCTCTTTGTTTATTATTTCAATTGTAAAATTATAACTCCAGTAACTTCTATATACAGTGATGTTATTATAAATATGTAACAACCATATTCAGTATTCTACCCATCATTTGAATGACATGTCACCATACGTGCGTACGTACGGCTTACCGTCTCCACGTCGTGGTGTAATTGTTATTCAATATATTATTATTTAGATGGGTATAATAATGATATGTAATTAATGTAAATAATAAATATAACATGATAATGATTCTGTATATATGATATACTATCTAATTATATATTATTTTAATATCAAAATAATGATATTTTCGCTCGTGCGTACGTACGGACTACCGTCTCCATGAACGCGATGAGATTCATTCTCCGTCGTATCCATTCAAGTATAATTATCATTTGATGATTTAAAAATAATGTTTAAGGACATTATATCATTCTGGATATGAATAAGATACAACCTATCCATGAAAAACACAACTTACGTAACAAAACATATAAAATAAAACGAGTAAGTTAACACCCGAAACAACGATAAATCTAAGATATTGTTAACAAAGCAATGTTAAAAGATCATATATGATATCATATGAATGTATATGATTCTTGTATAATTTAATAACAATTATTTCACCATTATACAGGAGGTTAACCTACCCCAACCAAGGAAAAGTACAAGGTAAGGGTTTACTTCACATCCTCTTCATTATCCAAGGTTGTTTATACATAATTATCTACTGGGACCTCATTATCATCCACATCCATGTTTCTTAAAAATGTCTTTCAAAACATTTTTACTATTAAATGGAAAATGGGTTAAAGTCATTTATACCCTTATACGCTTTTGAAAGGAATCTTACCGTCGTTTTCGAAACAATGTACTTTTTGACCTCTTTGACAAAATTAAGGTAAGAATGTTTTTTTTAACTTATACGGCGGGTGCGGCTATTTTCCGCCATTATAAATTCGTCGAAGCTTCCCTAACAAGCTTATAATAATATCTTCAAAGTAAATGTATTATTTTATAATTATGGGACTTTTAAATGATTTCAAAAAGGAGAGATATTTTTCTCAAATAGCTTTGATTTCATCCATGTCAACATCCTTTGATGGGTTTTAAGTTAAATTGAAATTGATTTATGATACAAAACTTCCATTGAACATTTTGTGAAATATTTGACTGTGGATGTGTTATTTTTATACCATCCATAGTTTATGGAGAAATTGTTGACATTTCGTATGCTAGTTTTAATACGAATATTTATGTTAAGTTTAAACCTATTCATATGAGGAATGTATTGGAATAAATATGTGACGGGTGGAGCCCGCTATAGCTCCTTGATGCATCGGTAGGTCTCATGAGACAAATAGATGTGGAATTGGCCGAGGCCCTTTCCCAATTTGATCTATGGTTTTGGCCGAGGCCTTAATCATTTTAGACGTCTTGGCTGAGGCCTTGACAAAATGTTTCAGAATGTCTGGCATTATACATTCCCTCATTATGAAAGTGGTTATTTATATTTCACGTGATTATTCATCTAGTAGAATATCCATGTGAGTATGTAATGGCATTATTTTATTTTACTTTTGCCATATTATGCTGAAGTTCAAGTTCAATAAGGCTTTTGTTTTAGTTATACATTGCCTTAAATGATTATGTTTTCTTATGAAAGTTTCCGCTATATTGTTATCCTTACGGAGCATTTGAGCTCACCCCTTTCAATGTTTTATTTTTCCCAGGATGTGAAGAAGTGTATTATGACTGACTTGCAAGAATAGTCAGTGAGGATATGAGTGTGGACTAGGGAGACCATGTTATTGTAGTTTTCATTTTTATTATGTAATGTAATGTTTATGAATGTATCTAGTGTTTCCAAGGCTACTAAACTAATCGGTCTTTCGATACATGATCTTTTGTGATCATGCCAATGTTATGTAGTAACGCACTAGCTCTGGGTAGCTGGGGTCGGGGTGTTATAGAGGCTCTACCTACGTTCATCCCGACCAGTACGAGGACCTTCCTCGCATTGATGTCTCCAGGGGAAACAAGCATGGGGGTCCCACCTGTGCTCCTATGGGCTCGAGCGGAGATCCTACCCACTCCAGCACTTCCCACAAAGGTCCACCCCATATCCCTTTTGATATATTTCCTGGTGGTCCTCACACCCCGACTTACTCAGGCAGAATTCCTCTTTGCCCAAGCACCAGTACGGTCGAAGGTCCTCCTCGTGCTGGAAATATGCCCCGTCCTGAAGAACCATCCCAGGGGAGGAGGGTGGGTCATCACTGCCGCCATAAAAGGAACACTGAGAAGATTTGGAATGAGATCAAACCAGATTTCTTCTCAGATTCTAAAGTCAAATATGACTCAACGATGGAACCCTCGTCCATGTCCTCAGTGTCAAGGGCCAGGGCAGGAACAAGGTGCATCATCCTAGTACTCCTAGAATGTTAGGTACATAGGATTCCCACCTCCCTCGGCAGGTATATCTAGGAGGAAGAAAATTTGTCAACTCCACAGGTTACAGCTATGAAATCACCACCATCATCACCAGAAGCACTCTCTACCTCGACTAGAGTTCACGGAGAGCTATTCTGGGGACCAATGGTGGACGAGAAACTGGGTGGTCCACCTCCAATAGTTGTGGTCCCTAAACCGGAAACCACAGTGTCCAGCCCGTCTTACCATGATTTTGTGGCTAAGTCACTTCACACTTCGGAGGGTAGCACGAAATGCGGCGGTTTATCAGCTTGCTCGCCATATTCTCCATCATACAGCATGTCGTCCCAGTGATCTGATTTGGTACTGCTACCTATTCCCCATCCACCTCTGGTTGATGAGTGGGGCAACGATGTGCCATACCCTAAATCTGATCCAAGGAGCTTATGGAATATCCTCACAGTGGACCACTTCCCTGAGATGTTTTGGCCCATGGCAGCGCTGAATTTCTGTGCGCCGGAATCCCTCACCCGAGAAGAATTTGAGTGTTTTTGTCAAACCCTCTAGGAGATTCACTTACTCTTTCATCACCAGTGAGTGTCTTATCTGAATATCCAAGCGCATTTTGAAGACATTGGAGACAATGGTTGTTTGGTTGATCTTTCTGCACTCCCTGTGGCTCAACGCCCGGAGTCACTAGGTTGTCGTAGGACCCGCCATCAATGGTGCATACAAAGCTTCAGGGTCCTCTACAAGATTACCAAAGAGGATTCCCCCCATGTATAGATTTGTGGCTGGGGTAAATATGCTACCCCTTTTTTCAGTCCAATCCGGTGGCAGCCCGACTTGCCAGATGATATCGAGGACATGCCCCCAGGTAGAGTCGCGGTCAACATGGCCAGCCTATCAGAATAGGATAATGAGCTAGATATCCTTGACCGGTACCTCCCCCCTAAAGGTGTTCCATAACTATTGGATCCATTGGGGAGGGTTACTCTCCAATATAGGATCCTTCTAGGTCTCCTCGCGCCCACCGAGGCATTAGTCCTTAGCCGTAATCACGGTAAGGGAAAGGGACTCCTTAGAGCTGTCAAGAACTCCGACCCGTCTGGCTCAGTGTAGAAGGTGGAGGACGACCTCGACAAATCTGTGTTTCATCAGGAAATCACCGAACAGAAGAAGGTGGTTTAAAACCTCCTTGTTGAGTGCGCTGCAGAGCGACGACCGGACTACGGTGATCCTAGGTCGGGGTAGAAGGGGCAGGCACAGCTTCCCCTTGGAGAATTGCCTCCAGTTGACCCTGACCTTCCTACCCACATAGACAGGGTTGAGGTTGAATCTTATGGTAAGAGGGCACAGTACGTATTGCCAAATCCTCCTGAACGGAGTAACAACCTTCGGGATCCGGTTCGAGCTCCCGCAACTACCCCATAGGTCGTTCCACTAGCCACCGCATGATCTGATGGGTCACCTTATCATGTTGAAGAACATTCCAACACATGGGTAGTTAGGGATCCCCGTCAAGACAAGAACCCTTTCCCAGATGATCAGATGGCGGCCCTCATTGATCGTCTCGAGGCATTAGAGACGCAACAGGTGGAACTCTCGCTCGATGGCAATCCATGTCCAGCATGGGTGGATGATATGTCGGTACCTCCAAGATTCAAGAATCCCACCTTTTCCCTCTACAATAGAAAAGGGGACCCACCACAGCACCTGGCCCACATTATGTCAAGGTGTGGCCCCATGTTGGGAACTCCAGCACAACATGAGGCCGCCAAGATCTGATGTTTTGTATGGACAATGGAAGGGCCTGCATTTGTTTGGTACAGCCAGCTCCCCATCAGATCAGTAACCAGCTAGGATTACCTCTGTAAGAAATTTGTCTACCAGTTCAGTTCCACCATGTGAAAGATGAGTATCGCAGACCTCTTCAAGTTCAAGCAGAGGCCTGATGAGCGCATCACCGACTTTGTCACCCGGTGGAAAGGACTCACGTATTCCCTTGACATATCACTAACTCGGGAGAAATTGTTGAAGATGTGCATAGGGAACATCAAGACGGATCTATTCCCCTCTTTGATCACCTAGAACTATCTCATGGGATTTAGGGACTTCTCTGATAAGTCCCAGCGCCTAGAGGAATCCTTACAGTAGGCCAAGTAGGCACGTCTGATGCCTCATGTGATCCCCGTGAGAAGGGCCGCTAGGGCTGACCCTGTCGCAGTATCCCAAATAGAGGCCCCCAGGCAACTAGAGTTGTTTCCAATGGATCCGCCTCCGCAGCCTCGCAGAGGCCCTCTACCTCAGGTGCAGCCACTGGCCCAGCAGCGCCCACCTTAGAATCAGCAGGTTCCCCCATACAAAAAACTATCACCGCCTAGGAAAGATAACCGAGTTCCACCTCCTCGTCAGGATCCTCCAGCCCCTCATCAAGGTTAGGATCTGAGGGCTCCCTTTCTGGACAGGAGAAACCAGACCTACTCATTCAAGGAGATAGAGGTCTGGAGTTACTTCCATAGTGCCTTGGAGCAGGGGATTCTACATTATCCTAAGTGTAGAATACCGGAAGAGGAAAACATCACTGATCACCCTAATTACTTCCCCTACCATCAGATCATGTCGCACACTCTCAAGAAGTTCTATGTGTTCAAAGAATATCTTCAAGACCAGGTAGATAACAACATAGTTCGTTTAGGCCCGGCTCCAGCACAGGTGGCATGTATCTTCATGAGGCCAGACAGCAGTAGTGGCATCAAGGGCGAGTGGCATCAGGTTTCTAGTCACAGATCCCAGAAGTATGATGACTGGATGTCTTGCAAAATAGTCACTCATTCCCATGGTGTCATCTGGGTGCACCTGAATCGGCCAGAGCCTTTAGAAGTTACATCCACCACTTCTGCATCATCGTCTCATTTGTCCTCTTCCTAGAAGAGAAAACACCGGCGGCGTAATGGAAAACAAAGTACCCCACTGATGACATCGTCATCTTGTACTCTTAGATACTTCATGCCCCCAAAGATAGTAATCCCTCCTAGAATCCATCTGATAGTGGATGAATCTTAGAATGAAGGTCAAGGGTATGCCTCTGTTAACATCGTAGAGCTGGTAAATCCCTAGATGACTCCTGGCGATGAGGAGCGCCAGGTGGATCCTCCCAATGTCCCCATCCATCGCCAACGTCGACGGAGTCGTGGCTATATGGTCCATTGAAGTGCCTTAGTTAGAACTTCCATCTAGGATGTGCATGCTATAGAAACCAGGAAATAGGCTCAGCGTAGATCTCATCATGCGCAATCTTCTCATCTGATGGCATCAGGCCCACCTTCACCATCGTTCATATTGCTGGATCAGGAAGAGACACCCCGACCTTTCTGTGACCAGCCACGCCCTGCTATAGGCTGGTATCAGTCATCTGGCCCTCATCCGGTATCCACTCTGTAGGCCTCAACCATTGGGCAGTGGGATGTTCTCAGTACCACTCAGTTGTTGGCTCAGTCGGTAGGGCCCCCCATACCTCCTGTCATAGAGCAACCTCCTGCAAGCAGAAGTTCATGTCTGTCATGGAAGTACGATGTTCTTAAGCATCTTTCCAGCATTCTGTAAAGGATATCCATCCTTGAGGCCCTTCTCCAGCCATCAGATATGCATGAGGCCCTCATTGAGGCTTTAAGAAGCCCCCTCCAGTTTCAGACAGAAGTAGCAGCTGCAGAAGCCTTTCATGCTGAAATAGTTGAGAATGATGAATTCCTGGCCATTATCTCATTCTATGCAGAAGATGAAGGCTCTCCCATATAGGGGCACATTCTCCCACTATACATCACTATCCAATTCAATGGTGTGGAGGTTCGTCACTATCTTGTCGACCCAGGCTCTAGAATTAACCTAATCTCGACTTGGACATTGCGAAATCTAGGATTGTATGAAGATGATTTGAGCCCCTCTGACTTAAGAATCCAAGGTTATGATAGGACGGAACATACACCGATTGGCAAGAGATGCTTGAAGACCCAGTTTAGTGGCCTAGTCTCCAGCACTGAATTTATGGTTGTCTCCCAGGACACGGCCTATAATGCATTGATGGGCAGGTTGTGGCTCCACTTACATGCGGTGGTTCTCTCATCATATCACCAGTTCCTCAAGTACTCCCTTAATGGTCAAGTGGGCATGCTTCAAGGTGATGTGTCACTCTTTGCCACTTGTGTGGCCTGCTATCTGGATATCAACTACTATTAGAGAAAGTACAAGTAGATTCAAACCAACTAGGTCAAGCATTCCATGACTACAACTGACCTATGGATAGATCTAGATGATTCCTATGTCTTTCCAATCCACCGATTAGAGTCTACAACCCCGGACATGGTATAATGCTTTGTTGTGTTTGGAACGAGGGTGAAACACATTCCCAAGTCTAAGTGATTGCATAGAATCACCTTGTACTCCTATAAAAATCAGGCTCAGGTGATCCCGAAGCCTCCTACCCCCATAAGGTATCAGGATGTCCGCCCCATGGCAACAGAAATACGTCATACATGCTTGTTCCGTCAGGCTGTAATTAACCGGCTCAAGCCGATGTGCCACTATTTCTTCTATATCATCAAGTGTGGACCCTTGGGTTGAAGGCCAGATGGGATTGGATCAATATCCTTTATTGTTATGGTTGTGGCAGCACAAGAGTCCTCTGATGTAGTGACCACTTCCACTCAGGTTGGTACCAGCCTCCCGTCGGGATCTACCGATTCAGAAGCAATTACTCGTAATGAGTATCCCTCCTTTATAATTGGATAAGAGGATTTATAAGATACTCCTCCCTCCTTTTAAGAGGGTGTCTCTACCACAGTCTAAGATTTGGTACAGGTGAACATCGGTAGCGAGGCAGACCCGAAACCCACATTGATCAGTGCCTCCATGCCCCTTGAGGAGCAACAGCAATACGTAGACTTCTTGAAACAACACTGTGATGTGTTCTCCTGGAGTTATGATGAGATTCCATGACTAGATCCTAAGGTATCCATCCATAGCCTTGGTCTCTTGGAAAATAATTGTTGTTTTAAGCAGCCTCCCAGAAAGATGCACCCTTCTCATGGTTCCATAATTGAGGTAGAAGTTGATAAGATCATCAGAGCCAATTTCTTCAACGAGGTCCAGTACCCCAAATGGCTAGCCAACATTATGCCAGTAAGAAAGAAGAATGGAAAGATCATGGTCTGCATCGACTTTTGGGATCTCAACCATCATTTCCCGAAGGATGATTTCCCCCTTCCTGTGACGGAGTTGTTGATTGACGCTATAACTGGATTCCAAGCCCTCTCCTTCATGGATTGGTACTCCAGGTACAACCAGATCTGAATGTCCCCCGAGGATGAGGAGTTCATATCCTTTAGGGCACCACAAGGTAATTTCTGTTACCAAGTCATGCCCTTCGGTTTAAAGAATGCAGTTGTCACCTACCAGCAGGCTATGCATCGTATATTTAAGTCGATCCTTGGGACGTTGGTGGAATTCTATGTGGACGATCAGGTGGTCAAATCTCACCAGCAGCAAGACCATATCAAATACCATGACAAAGTGTTTAGATTCCTCAGTTCCCCTCACCTAAGGATGAATCCATTGAAGTGTGCCTTCAGGGTCACCTTTGGAAAGTTTCTCGTCTTCGTTGTCAGATACAGGGGCATTGAGATCGACCCAGAGATGGTAAAGGCCATTATCTATATTCCTAACCCGAGCAACATTTGGGAGATTCTAGGCTTCCTAGGCCACTTATCCTACATACTACAATTCATTGAAAATATGATCGGAAAGTGTAAACCCTTTCCTTGGCTCATGAAGAAAGGCATCGTCTATGAGTGGGACAAAAAGTGTCAGACTGATTTTGAGGAGATCAAGCAGTATCTACTCAACAGTCTGGTCTTAATGCCACCCATCTCCAGAAATCCATTGGTACATTATGTGATCTCCCTAGAATGATATCTCGTTTCCCTTCTCACCCAAAAGAATAATGAGGGGATGGAGAACATCCTTTACTACCTCAGCTGTATGCTCCTTGATACGGAGACCAGATACTCCCCCATTGAAAAGAGCTACCTTGCGCCAGTAATCACAGTACAAAAGTCGCAACATTACTTGTAGCACCATGAGGTACAGCTGGTGTCCTGAGTAGACCCACTGATGTATATCCTGAACCACCCCATTTTGATAGTCCGTCTAGTTCAGTGGGAAGTGATTCTTCAGTAGATCAATATTAGGTTTGTCCCTTAGAAAGCTATTAAGGGGAAAGAATTGGAAGACCTCCTTGCTTCCCATTCAGCTCCTATTGACTAGTCCTTGGATCTTTATTTCCCTGATGAGGTGATCCTCTCGGTAGATCGAGCCACGCTGTGCTGGCAGATGAACATCGATGGTGGTTCTCGGAGCCCCATCGATAGAAGGCTTTATAACCCCAGGCTCAACAGAGTAGGCCTAGGTATTATCTTCATTACCCAGAAACAAGCCATCCTATCATACACATTCCTGTTATCAGAAGGCTTCACCAATAATGAAGCAGAGTATCAGGCTCTCATCACTAGCCTCAAACTGGCTCATGAGATTGATGTGCCCCATTTTCATGTGAAAGGGGACTCTGAACTAGTCATCAAACTGATCAACAGTTACTAAATCGTTAGAAATCCAGAGATCGTACCATTGTTGGAGCGCACTCTCCGGCTAATGGCCTAGTTCCCATCTAGACTGAAGGTTACCCATGTCCCTCGATCTCAGAACGGTCAGGTGGATGCCCTAGCCAGTATGGCTACATCCCTCATGGAGCCCGAGCAGGATGATCTAATTATCCACGTGGCACATCAGAGAGTCATTTCTCTCATCACCCCCAATGATGACGATGGCCCACGGGTAATCTACCTTACCGCCAGAGCCTCCACATTAGAACCCCTGAATCCCCGGGATGCGGTAATTGAAGTGACTCCTGACTGGAGATCCCCCTTTGTTGAGTATCTCCATAATGGTAATCTCCCAGCAGATCGGGTCGGGCATGAGTGAATCTGACGTTGCGTGACGCAGTTCATCCTCCAGGACGGCCCTGGCCATGATAAGATCCTCTAAAAGTGCGGGTTTGATGGGGTTCTCCTCTGTTGCATTCAAGTAGTCGAGATTTCTCTAGTCATGCAAGAGGTTCACGCCGACTTCTGTAGGGCTCATCAGACCGGGCTGAAACTATCCCACCAGATCCACAGACTGGGGTAATTTTGGCCCTCCATGATCCATGATTGCATAGATTTTTCCAAGAGATTCCATGAGTGCCAAATTCATGCTAACTTTATGCATCGGCTGCGAGATCCTCTCCAATCCTCCAAGTACTCTTGGCCATTTGTGGTATGGGGACTCGACGTCATGGTACCATATCCACCGATGACAGATCACCCGTGCAGATTCATCCTGACAGCTACATATTTCTTCTCCAAGTGAGTATAGGTAGTCCCACTCAAGGTGTTCAAGTGCCATTCCATCATTGACTTTGTGAGTTCCAACATCGTATACTGATTTGGAGTCCCTCACACCATCCTCACTGATAACGGTATGAACTTCTGAGCAGCTAAGCTGATGAAATTATATGCTAAGTACAACATCCATTTTAACCATACCTCCCGCTATCATGTGTAAGAAAATGGAAATATCGAGGCATTCAACAAAACTCTCTCTAAAATTTTGCAGAAAATGGTTGGTTATAATAAGAATAGTTGGCCGGACAAGCTCCCCAATGCCCTATGGGCTTATCGGACGACGACTCATAATTCCACCTGGGTGACCCCATATTCCCTAGTGTACGGAACATAGGTTTTCCTTCCCATATAGATTCAATTTACCTCACTACACACAGCTTTCTATGATCATCAAGCATCAGATAAAGTAGTTGAAATCCATCTGGCCAAGTTGGAGGCGCTTGACAAGAACAGGCTTCGTGCCCTAGAAAATCTAGAAAGACATAAAAAACAAGATAGATAGAGCTTTAAACAATAAATTTTGTCTTTGTTACTTCTTAAAAGGATTCTTGGTATTGGCCTTGAGGGCACCAATGATACCTAGCTGGAAACCACCCAAGTTGGATCTCAAATGGGAAGGACCTTAAATCATTCACAAGGTTTACTCCAATGGCGCATACTCACTAGTTACCATGAATGGCGAGCATATAACTCCTCCAACCAATGCCAAATTCCTCAAGAAATACTTTTCTTGAGCCAGAGGGTCCCACATGACCATAAACTGTATGGTCTTGCATGACCTTAAACTGGACAGTCCCACATGACCCTAAAATGCATGATAGTCATACATGACCTTAAACTGTACGGTCCTACATGACCTTAAACTATGCATCGTCCTGCATGTCATTAAACTGCATCTTAAGAACAATGTATGGCTTGATTCACATCTTCATGGGATACATAGGAACACTCAGACACCTCGTCTTGAGTCCAGCCCCAATTTCCTCTTCGACTATCCCCTCCTGGGAATAGTTCTTTTGGAGGATCTCACATGGCATCGTATAGGCTTATTTGGACCCACCCATATTAGGGTTATGATGATTTCACCATGTTCCCTTCCTCATTCTTCTAATCCTCCCATGTCCTTACATAACGACGTTAAACTTCATGGCCTTTTCAGAACTATGTATGGTTTGATTCCCATCCTCATGGGATACGTAGGACCGCTTAGAAATTTCATCTGTAGGCCCAACCCCAAACTTTGGGACCTCCAATTGGGATCACACACATGGTGTGGCACGGGCTTTCTCCCTCATCCACGTCAAGTTCATCATGACTGTACCATGTATCCCTCTCCCTTGAAGATCTCTATCACTTCTGATTGCTATATTTATTTGAGATTGATGGGTGCATTCATGATCCACACACCCCATAATTTGGGTTCCCATTATATTTCACATCCAGAAGGGCCCTCGAATGGAATGGATGATGGGTCCAAGGGATCTTCTATCATTTCGGGCCAATTCCCTCATGGTTTTTAGACAACAAATAGATACAAGTCCCATGTTGTGAATATGTTTAGCGGTCGATGCTCATTTTTTCCCCATTTCGGGTCCCATGATATAGACACTGTGTTTTAAATATGGTCAACAGATATCTTTGGTCATTGTCACCACCCCCATATGTCCCAAACATGGAGTGTAGTGGTCTATTATACCCCACCGTCTCTCCAAATCTCGGTCTTCTTTGAGCGGGAGTGTAATTACAACTGTCGGACCCTTATGTGAGGGGGAAATCCTAATCCTACTACGTGTTTCCCACACAGAGAATTTCTCACATGGGCTTAGGAGTTATGAAGGAAATGCCTGCATGAGAGGTTATCTTGCTACAATTGGCCGGGATGCTCAGCCTCAAGTCCTTCACCCCCTTTCAGTCCCCTATCCCAAGTTCTCATTTAGGATTGTGTGGTGTGGTATGGACTCACGTCTACATTTACATTAGGATATTTCTCCATGCCACACATATCCCCCTAAGGCATCCCTCCCTTTATTTATCATTCTTCCCGCAAGAAAAATCCCTGACATTCTTTACATGACCCATCATTTGGGTTTCTGTCACCCTCTATATCTAAAAGGGCCCCCGAATGGCATGGATGTTAGGCCTAAGGTCACTCCTACCATTATGGGCCAATGCCCTTGAGAATTTTGAGCAACAAATTGATATATGTCCCATGTTTCGAATGGGTTCAACAGTTGACACTCAATTACTTACCCCAAATTCTGGTCACACAAGGGTGGATACTGTGTTGCGAACCTGGTCAATAGTTACCCTCTATCATTGTTGCCACTTTGTGGTCTTCTATAAGAACGATGATTCGCCCTCTCTGTCCCACACATATGACATTAAACTAGGAATATACAGTCTGACTCTATAACCCTACACTAAGATCACCTTCGTCCTCACTACAAGATGTTAAACTTCAAGCTGGCCATGACATTTTGTCCATGGCCCAGCCTCAGGCCCCTTGGCCTTTTTATTTCCCTAGCCCAAGTTCTCACTTAGGGTTGTACAGTGTGGTGTGGGATTATGTCATCATTCACATCGGGTTTCTCGCCGTGTTGTACACATCCTTGGATGAGATACCTTTACCCTATCTTCATCCTTACCATCATAACGTTAAACTGCACGACACCCCCAGAACTACGTATGGCTTGATTCCCATCCTCATGGGATACATAGGAATGTCGGGACATTTCGTCTTTGGGTCCAGTCCCATATCATAGAAACCTACCTATCATTTTGGTCCCTTGTCCCGCGTTCTTCCAAAAGAGGGGTATACAGTGTGGTATGCTCTTATGTCTCCATTCACGTCAGGTTTATAACAACCCCACCGCATACCTCTCTCTCCTGAGTGGATTTAGATCCCTTTACCTACTTTTATCTCTTTGATTAGGATACCCTTAAGTCGGGTGCCTCTTCCCTCTTCAATGATTCACTAATTGGCCCATGAGTGCTCTGGTCTAGAACCTGGTGTGTCAGAATCTATGTGGACATGCTTTCTCCCACTTTTCAGGCTTTGTGTTCCTCTTAATTTGGGATTCCATTATCTTTCACACCTGAAGGGACCCCCGAATTGAATGGATGTTAGGCCTAAGGGCTCTTCTACTATTACGGGACAACGTCCTCGAGGGTTTCAGACAAAAAATTGATACAAGTCCTATATTATGAATATGGACATCAGTCAACGCTCATTTGGTGTTCCCATTTCAGGTCACATGATATGGATGATGGGTTTTGAACACGGTCAACAGTTATCCTCCATCGTCATGCCATCCCCTTAAAACCTTGAATATTGGTTACATGATTCAAATTATTTTCCACCCTATCATGTCCAAATGGAATTTTGACACTCTTGGCACTATCCCTCAGTGCGCATTTGCACGTTAGGATGACAAAATCCGCGGTAAAGGCATAATTTGGGGCTCCGCACCGACTTCCCTTTGGCATATGTTCCAGGTATTGCAAAAAACCTCTTCTGCCCTTATTTCCCACACCGATTTTGACTCACATGGGCTTAGGGATCGGGTTGAGGTCTACACTTGGAAGGATTCCTCTTCTCTATGGTCTGAGATCTTAGACCATAAACTAAGATCTCTTTTATAACTACGTACAGCTTGATTCCCATTCCCATGGGATACATAGAAATGCCCAGACATCTCATATTTGAGTATAGCTCTAGTTCCACTAATTTTCTTCTTCTGTTCTGCCATATGGGATCTGACTCTTATAGGACCACATGGCATGGTGCATGTGGGCTTATGCCCTCATTCACATTGGGTTTGAAATATTCACATCACGTACGCCCCTTTCTAGGAGTTATTTCCCCCTACTTCCTGCCCCACATGACATTAAATTGTATTTTTCCTCGCACGACATTAAAATTCACCTCCAAGAACTACGTGTGGCTTGATTCACATTCTCATGGGATACATAGGAACACCTAGACATCTTGTCTTTAGGTCTAGCTCAACTAGGGGCTAGCCTCTCCTGTCCCATATCCTCTAACCTTTTTCCCCCTCTACCTGAGGTTTCCTACTCATAATCACGCGTGATATGATGTGGACCTCTTCCTAATTCACGCCGGGTATGCTTTATCACGCCGTGCCCACTCCCTATGGAACCTCATCTCTCCTGCAAACGTCTGATCCATATGACTTCAAACTATGATTCATATTCCCACATGACTTTATACTGTTTCGTCTATACCACACGATGTTAAAGTGCATGGCTAGTCCCATCACAAGACCCCAAACTATGACATTATCGTCCTGGCTGCACGATGAAAAAACGGAGTTGTACCGTGATATCCTCACTCGAGGGGGCATCATGTTTGGTATCGGTCACACACCATTCCATTTGTCAATGTTTGCATACTTCTTGATTCCTGTGTCAATTCCTAGACTTCCTATCCTAGGTCCATTGCTTGACAAAAAAACACACATTCATTCTAAAGGACAAACAAGATCTATTAAATACTACTTCTTTTAGTGCAAGGGCCAGACCTGCACAACCTTATTATCTCTGACACTGGTATCCTACCATGTCTCTTCTAGAACTATGTATGGATTGATTACCATCCTTATGAGATAGGTAGGAATGGCCAGACACATTGTCTCTAGATCCAGCCCTAGAAATCCAAAATCCTATCCCCCTCTTTCGGTCCCTCGGACCGAACTCTTTCGGGAACACATGGTGTGGCACGGACTCCTTATGTCCTCATTCACGTCAGGTCTATAGCTACCGCACCATATACTCCCTTCCTGGGATCTCCCCTTTCACCCTTCGTCATATCGTATGATGATAAACTGCATTATCCTTTATGTCCTTAGCACATGACACTAAACTACAATTCTAACCTGAACAAGTTCAGGATGCCCCATGTTAATAATGGGATGCACTAGATCCCTTTCCAAAGAGGTCCTGCTCAGAAGTATGTTTGATCCAAGATCAGACGGATACTCCCACCTAATGTTCCTTTATCACGGGGGTGTGATTTCAAGAGTGTTGGACTCCATTCGAACAACCCATCACTCCAATTACATGCTCTGCATGCCCTTCATTTGGAACCTCATTCTATTTAGAAACCAAAGGAGCCCCCTAATAGTATGGATGCTCAGTCTATGGATCTCCTATTGTTCTGAACAACATTATGGAAGGCTAATGGATGGTATTTCGAGTCAAGCCCCGCGTTTCGAACATGGTCAGTGGTTGTCCCTCATTTGTTCTCCCCATTTCAGGCTAATTCAATAAGAATATTGTGTTTCAAATACATTCAATAGTTATCCTTCATTGTCATGCCATCCCTACCGTGTTCTGAATTTTGGGTATCATGAGTCACACTTCCCACTCCCCTATGTTCAAATTGATTCTAACGCCCCTGGCGTTACCCCGCCTGTGTACTAGAGCATGTTGAGGAAGTGATAGTTCGGCTATTCCAAGGACTTTATTCTCTTGTCAGGTCTCCCCATTTATTTTTTATAATCCCAGAAGAGTCATTTCTATCTTGGGTGTTCGTATTATGATTGTCACTCCCACATTCAAATGGATTAATAGCACGATCATCCTTTATTTCTCACATAGGGCGTGACCCACGTGATCTTAGGAATGGATCACTATTTACTTCAAGATTGTGGTCAAAGTGCATTAAAATAAACAAGCAAGTAGTCTGTTCATTCATACAACTCAGAGTTGGAAGTAATAAAGAAGGATGATTTTAAGAGGGTTGGCCAAAATAGGGCCCTTAAGGATTGACATTTTGGATAGACTGATCCAATACTTCCACCTTCCGACTTGTGGCCTCCATCATCGCTTCCCATCCCCTGGGATCCTTCTCTTTGATAGCAGCGGTGGGGTGAAATTAATTGGCCCTGGACTGTGCCTATGTTTATTCAGTCTAGAGACCAATCATTTGATGATTTTCTTGTGTTATTTTCTCCTGATCATCTATGAGATGGGCCTTCAATCACTCAATGGGCTCAGATTGGTTTTCAATGAATGCCACCCTTTCCTTTGTTTGATCCTCAAGGCGTTGGACCTCCTGCTCCACCTCCAAGAAGGCTTGGGTATTATTTGAACCCTCCCAGTGTCGGGCAATGTCTGAACGTCGGTTGTCTTCATGTATCTTATCCACCATGTAATCACAGATCATTACATGAAAATGGCAAGTGTCTACCCCTCCAACATAGAGAAATCATAGCCAGGTGAGGAGTGACCCCATCCGGCTTAGCCATTATGCTTGTGGTTGGTTGAGGAAGCGTCTGATGCACTTTCACACCTTCCATCGTGTCATATGGCTCTCCTTCACAACATCTATGTCATAATCATCAATTTCTTTGGGGTCTGCGGGCCTGTATTCATGGAAAGCGACGAGGATTTCAGTAGTATGGTATTCTTCAGGAACCTCCTCCTCATATGTGATTTCACTCTCATCGAGCTAGAACTCCACCCCAACAGTATTACCATCCCTCATTGCAATCTTCGACTCATCGAGTACCTGGGTAGGTCCATCGAGAATGGCTGATTCTCTAAAGGCCGACGCAACTGCTTCCCATCCATCTCCCGCAGATGTCCCGGACTCGACGGTTTGTCATGCCACCAACCTTGTGATCACTACATCAGGAATTAGTATCTTGATTAGATAAATTCTCTAGCAAAGAGGGAAAACCAATGAGAAAGGACATACGGGATCCAAGTGCGGCGGTGTCCAATGCATGTGTCCTAGTGGGGGCTGCTGCTACAGGGGAGCCTTCAGCGCTTGTCAACTCGATCATCAGTGTCATCTCCTCTTGAACCATGGGTATAACGGGGGACTCTCTTTCTGGCTCATTTTCGCCTAATCTAGCTAAAATCATCACCCAACTATGCTCGGTCCTGAGGACTGGCCCCCGAGGTTGCTCCCCGATCTCCATAGTTATATTTTCGCCCCCTATGGGGAAGGTTCCCTGGGGACCCTCGCCCTTGTGTTCCTGAATAGGATAGGGTTTTGTTGACGGGTCGAGATTATGAACATATAAAGGTCAGTATGAGGTTTAAAACATACCACGAGCTGCTCTGCCAGTTCCACATCGGAGCCGATGATTTCACCACTCTCCCGGGAACTCCACCGGTGGGTGGGAGCTTCTGAAGGCCCCTCGTCACTAAGACCTTAAACTTGGTCATATTATTCTTCTTCTTCTACTACTAATTCTTCTTCTTCTACACTTTCATCCTCGGATGGCAGCCTCTCTAGATCATGATCCTAGCCAAGCATTACTTTCACCAGGATATACAGTTCTTCATACCGCCCCCGCTGGCATGCGTACATATCCATGGCTATCAGGTATGCATGTCGACGATGAAATTTTACCCTATCCAATATCCGGATGCGCCCTATGTCTAGCAGATCGAGCCCGGTGTGTATCAACCTCCGCCACAACTCTTCAGCGGACATGGACTGCCGTAGCATTCTCCAAGCATACCATAGAGAAGGGAAGATAGCATCGACAGACAACGTCAGGAGGTACCTGATCTAATTTCCTGGGAGTTCCCTAGTCGAGCAACGAGGTTGTGCAGGAGACCACCCTTCCCCAGAGGGTGGATGCACTTTCCCAGTCGGTGTTTCCCTTACTGATGAAGAACCGGCATGCGCTGTGCTAGCTTCTTGACCTATTCTTTGCCTCACTTACATTGCATCACCTCATATACCTTCCTGCTCTTTGGGCTCTGAACTAGTTGCCATGATCTTCCAGATGTGTTTACAAAGAATCTCCTCAGGATACATTCTCATCTATTGTTCGACATACTCTGTTGACAGTTCCACACTGACATCAATGGGGGGAAGAGTGACGATTTCACTCAGGCATGCCGTTGTGAACATAATCCATAGTTGGTAGAGACTGTAGGGATTCCGCTCTTCCCAAACCTCTGTGTATACTTTCTTGGGCATCCGCTGCATGCACTCGAACAATCTAGAGAACCTGGTCGGCACATACAGTTTGCAGAATATTCTTTCATCAATCCGGGCCACCAGCACACCACCCTGAATGCTCTTCAAGTACTCCCTCTGCTCCAGTAGACCCTGCCCATCATCTACCATTTGGTAGACCGGGGTTTAGAATGGGTGGAAGTCTAAGTAAGTGTGACTTCTGATCTTGAGCTTGATTCTTTCATCCTTGAGCGTCAATGGGCAGATTCCAGTGATGTTCAAGAGGGATGGACGCATACCGTTACTAGGGGGCGAATAGCATTTGGGAAGTCATACCCACTATAGTGGGCTACGACCCAGCCATGGAGAATCTATAACGGCCTTCATATCCTCCTGGGCATACTTTCCCTCAAGATGCGCCCTAGGATACTGTATATCCTAGCCAACATTGGCACCCCTAGGTTAACCTTGTTATTTTCCGCCATAATCCCAACCATCACTAGCATCTCCGGGCGTACTCCCATACTCATGTCCCTCACAGGTAAAAACCATTCGCTCAAGAATGTGAAAAGGACCCCGGCGTATCACACATTCGAGTATCTACCTTCATTAATTCAAAATCCCCATGATCAATACTCTCCTGTCTCCAAAATCTTCCAATATGATCCTGCTTTTCCCCTATGAGATATGTTCGGGCATTTCTTCACTCGGCCTGGCATCTTCACAGTTGTGTCCTAGGTCAGGAAGAGACTAAACCACCCTGAATAGGGTATGTCCTTTAGAATATATTTTATTCTGAGCTCCTTTTTAGCCAACTCCAGTAAGTCCCATGATAGGATTGGGGTGCAGGTCCTATCCCCCCAGACATTCTCTGTCAGGAGGAACTCGTCGTACTGATATCCCTCCAAGGGATTCTCCCGATACAGTGGACATCCCACAGACTGATGCCCACCTCCCCATGATGGAGGTGAAAAGTGTTGCTATTAGGCGACCAGTGACTGAACAGCTCTGCTACCAAGTCCTGCTATCGGTAGAAGTGTAATTGGGACGTCCAAACAGCCTCAAAAAGCCCAATGGCCCACATCTCTGGTCCTAATTCCTTGAATTTCTGACATACCTTGTATGACCATTCCCATTCATGGGTAAATTTTCCCATGTATCTGAAATCCCACTCTTGTTAGCCCTTCGTCTCATTAGTAATGCTGCTTCTGAAAGTACTCGCATAAATAGTGGGAGATTTTTCAGGAATTGGATCGCTTCCAACAACATTCTTGGCCTTCAGATTTAGGACATAGATGTCTATATTCTATGTCTCCCTAGAAGTATGGTCATTGTTCTTAATATGGAATTATGGAAGAATATCCTCACGCATCACCCACGACCACAGAGTGTCCATTTTTAAACCGGGCATCAGCACTTTTTCCAGAAGACTGAAGTTCCATAGTAGTAGGCTACCGCTCTGGACATAATCCATTTGAGCCTGCGTAAGCATGCTGAAAAGCATTTGGTTATCAGACGTAACCCTCCTCGCATGAAGAATCTAAGGGTTCGTGGTCATTTGGGTTCTTCTTGTAGCAGCGGAAACCTCCCTCTCGGTGTCGGTCTGTTGAACATCCATTTTGGAAATGTCAAGGGATCAGCGCGTAAGAAGGAATATTCGGTGCCCAAAAGTAGTGGCGGCACAAAAGAAGGTCGGCATGCATGAAAAACAATTCAAATGGCCTGAAAAATCCGGAGTCGGTCGCAGAATATTACATGCAGATCAGTACTGTTTTCACGCACGAGAGAAAAAAAGCATGTTGCGCAGAACAAAGTCAATGTAGGGCCTAGGGGGGGGGCTCAGTCTATTTACAAAGGGCTGACACATCTTTCTCATGTGTGCAACAATATTTCATGTGAAAAATTCATTTTTTCGCGCTGTCGAAGATGAATTTTCTATTTTTTGGCATACCCTCAAAATCCGACATTCGATGTATCTTTCAGCTCTGATTCTGAGGGGGGGGGGCATTTGTTGATGATAAAATTTGGAGAAGGTTGAATCGGGTGGAAAATAGAGAAACAAATGAATTCAAAATGGAAAGAGGAGATTTCAGGCCCTGGGAGGCGGGCATGTGCAAGATTTTTGGGGCCTCGCGTTAGGGACCTTCCAGCGCCCAACATCTTGTGCGTCCGGCCCCCCTTTCACGCCCAAGGAGACATCAACTATGGATTTTCATGCTCGGCCCCATTTTTCTCCCAAGGTGGCATCAAACAGAAGTTTGCGCGCCCGGCCCCCCTTCCGCACCCAAGGTGTCGTCAACCGCGGCTTTGCCCACTCGGCCATGTTTCCGCGCCCAAGGTGGCGTCAAACGGTTTTTTTTTCACCCGTCCTCCTTTGCACGCCAAATCTGACATCAAACACATGTTTGTGTGCCCGGTCCTTGCGCGCTGCCCCGAGGACTCCAGTTATAAAACTAACTATATCCCTACCGCTCAGGGATGGTAACAGAAGAGGAAGCGACACTCCTCTGCGCAAAAACCCCATCTTCCGTGACCACATGAAAAACCCCATGGCCTTTAGGTATTTAATTTTACGCGATAGTTCCCCCAAGGGGGTGCCTTCGGGTGGGCCCTTTAGGGCCCGATCCTCATGAATTTCATATCTTTCCAAAGTCATTTTCATGAAATGGGTCCCTTTTTTGTGCAAGTTCCCTCTGCATCGGGCACTCTTTCATGAAACCCATGCATCTTGCGCGCAAACCATCCATCTTGCGCGCAACCCCTCCGTCATGTGCATAACTTGTTCATCTTGTGTGAAAACCTTCCATCTTGTGTGCAACCCCTCCGTCTTGCATGAAACCCCTCCGTCTTGAGCGCCACCGGTCCATCTTGCATTCAACCCCTTCATCTTGCGCGCAACCCTTGCATCTTGCACACAGACCTTCTATCTTACCCCGGATCATTATCTTACTTGCACTCCATGTGTTTCCCTCACCTTAAGTCACCCTATTTGAGCCCCTTTTATGTGTGACAAACCTATGTCCCACGCTCTCTTTCTGTGTGGTCCTTCAGGTTGGCACGGAGAAATTTCAAGGTCCCTTGGGTGGTGCTTCCTGTTGCGTTGCTTTGCCTCATGCTTCTTCACGTAGGCATCCTAACGGCAATTGATTCTTCTCATATCCATGATAATGTGGACCCCTAATGGTTCGCTCTATAACACCCCCCCTACCATGCCATTTTAAATGCCTTCCTTCCCTCAAGGTCAGGTGGGTATTGGTTATGTAATTCCTAGGGGTTTAGAGAGAACCCACCTCGTCGGATCTGCAGGACGTTAAACTGTCAAGCGCCATTGTCCTCAGCACATGACGTTAAACTGTGACCTAGCCCCATTCCTTGCACGCAGGGTGCCCTGTCTTGGACATTCTCTAAACCCACTGGTCTCCATGGGAGTGAGATCATTCCTCACATGGAATGACATCCTCTTTACCAGAGCAACGTCTATCCGTAGGGAAAGGGAAACCACCCTAGTGTAAGCCCCTAGCTTTTCTTGCAGGAGGTAGCACCCCTATTTCTCCTCTCTTCCTAGGGGCCAAATCCCTCTCTTGTTGGGATTTTCACCACTCAGACCTCTATCCTAGAGTAATCCCTTGTTTCCTCTTTGGGCTGCGGACCACACATAAGCCCCTATTTCCTTTTTGGGCTTCTAACTGCGTGTTAGCCCTGCTCCACTTATCACAGATGCACCTTTTATGACATGATCATCAGGTATTTATTGCCTCTTGTTTCTCACACCGAGCATGACTCATGTGGTATTAAAGTAAGCATTTACCATGACATCCTCTTTGGGGAGCCTAGAGTGTAATCCCAAAACTCCATCCCAAACTAGGTGGACTTTGATCCTTTCCAAGGCAAGGTATGTAGGAATCCTCCCTGGGGTTCAAGCCCATGATTTCTTTCCCGAACTACGTGGACTTTGATTCTTGCCAAGGAAAGGTATGTAGGAATCCTCCCTAGGGTTCAAGACCAACATTTATTTCCCAAAATATGCTGAATTTGATCCTTTCCAAGGAAAGGTACGTAGGAAGCATCCTTGAGGTTAAATCCAAACATCCATTGGTCCTAACCATCTTCACTTTGGTGCACAACACCATCCCGAACTACATGGACTTTGATCCTTGCTAAGGAAAGGTACATAGGAAGCCTCCTTGGGGTCCAATCCCAACAACCATTCGGTTTTTCCATTTCACGTTTGTTCCCACTCCTCCAAAACTATGTGGACTTTGATCCTTACCAAGGCAGGGTACGTAGGAAGCCTCCCTGAGGTCCAAGCCCAGCACCCATTGGTCTTGACCACATCACATCGGTCCACCCCCATCCTCTGTGATGTTAAACTATACTCCCCTTTTGTCCCTCATGACACTAAATTTTCCCCCATCCAGTGGTAATTCGTTGCGACCCCATTCAGTGGTAAGCCATTGTGATCCCATCCAGCGGTAAGCCGTTGCGACCCCATCTAGCGGTAAGCCTTTGAGACCCCATCTAGCGGTAAGCCGTTGCACCCCCATCTAGAGGTAATTCATTGCAACCCTCATTCAACAATAATCTGTTGTGACCCCTATTCAATGGTAAGTCGTTTTTAACCCCATTTGGCAACAATTCATTGAAGTCCCCAATCAACGATAATCCATTTTCAGGTGAACTATGAGGACTTTGATTCCCTGCCACAGGGATACGTTGGAGGTCTCTTCGAGACTCAAGACCAACATCACCATCGTCCTTGAGTCGACTCCATCTCATTCTCCACCCACTTCACTCATCCATCCATCATCCATTTTGATTCTTACCTGGGCCGCCACATCCCAGTGGTATCATGCCACCTCGTTCCCCATTCCCTTTGACAACAGTCGGGTATCTAACAACGCGTTAGCCCCAACATTAGTGTTTCGATCAGTCTGATATATCTCCACTAGACGTTAAACCTACATTATACCCTGTGTTAAACATAGGAAGCTGGGGAAAACCTCATATATATGCCTATGGAATATAATTCCCCACATTCGACGTGGGATTCCTTGGGCTTTCACGCCCTCGAGAGGCCCTATAATAAGGGGAAGAAATCCCGACATGCCAGTGTTCTAGTGTACAGACATGCTAGTGATGTCCAATGTAAATACTCCCTGATTAAAGGTTACGGCTTTGAATAAACCCCATGGAATTTCCCGACAGAATCAGTGTAATTAACTGGTGTCCATGAAGATATGGCACTAGGAAGAGTTTAACGAACCGCGTCTTAAATCTTTAAGGGAGACCCATACTAGGTAACAAGTTCCGAGGAGGAATCCTCGGAAGGAAGAACTGACATCCCATCATCATATTTAGATCAAGGAGAAAAAGTCCCTAAAAAAGTGACGGATGCCACCCACCTTTGTAAAGTGGGAATGCAGGGCCACAATCAGCGCATCTTCGTCATCCTCGAACAGAGAGATGTGCGCACCCCGGTGAAAGTGTTGGAAACATCTACATATGAATTGTGTCTTCTTTATGTCATTGTCATCCATTTCTAAATCATATGGATTTTCTCTATAGTCTCATGTACAAGATTCAGGCTAATAATGGATGAATCTCCCATTTCCACCCAACATAAGGTAGAATAATAAGTATATCGATACAAATCCTCAAACGATGGAATATAAATTGTTTCCTAATAACTATTATTATAAGATAATTTAACCAAAGGCATATGATCCTCCCATGAACTAAAAAATTCCATAACACATTCTCTAAGAATATATTCCAATGTTTAAATAGTCCATTCTAATTGTCCATCCTTCTGCAGATGATATGTTGTGCTCGAAATTAGTTGACTTCCAAGATCCTATTGTAATGACTGCCAAAATAGAGAAGTGAAGTGGGGGTCTCTATCATATACAATTAAAGATATAAATCCATACAACCTAACCACTTCTCGAAAATATAATTTTTCCATTTCCTCTACCATGTTAGATTCTCTGATAGGGATAAAGTGTGCTAACATAGTAAGTCGATCCACCACTACACATATAGCATATTTCTTGGGTAACATTCTCAATAGGCCTGTGACAAAATCCATTCCAATCTAATATCACTTCCATGAAGTTATAGGAAGATATTTTAGTATACCATATGGACTTTTATACTATATATTTACCTATTACAAAGTTAAGTATTTCATCACGTATTACGACCCCTGTTTTCATTACCTCCAATTATAAATGCACTTTCATTTCCTTGTACATTTTTTGAACACTTGTAATAATAGACCATTTTTAATGGTGATACAATGAAAGAAGTTGTTCCTTGGAAGATAGATAAACTATGATCTATTTATGAAAACGTAACAAGGAGTTCTCATCCATTATCTAATTATCTAGAGTCTCCCAACCATTTAGGTTTGACATAATGGTGATTAAGTCAAAATCAGATGTTTGAGATTCTTTTATAAAATTTACCAAATATAAAACGAGGTTTTTTGGAAATAAAACTATTTATTCACCCTATATAACATAATCTAAATGCATATCGGTAATCATGCTCATCAACTACCATTGGTCATAAGCTTCTCATGCCACTTCACTATATGATTTCCGAATCAATGTATATGCCAACAAATTCCCTTTACCAGGTGTGTATATCAACACAAAATCAAACATGTGGAGGTACTCCATCCATCTTTGTTTTCTCAAGTTCAATTCTCACTGAGAAAATATGTATTTAAAACTCTTAAGGTTAATGAAAACTTTGAAATTTTCCCCAAATAGGTAATGCCTCTATGTTTTTAATTCATGGAAAACTATAGATAATTCTAGGTCCTTCCTAGGATAATTCATCTCATGAACTCGTAATTTCCTTGAACCATAGTACACAAAATGGTCTCCCTGCATGAGAACACAACCAAGATCGGGTCTAGATTCATCATAATACACCACATAGTTGTTACCTGATTTTGAAAAAATTTGTATGGGTGTCAAGGTGAGATGAGTCTTAAGTTCCAAAAAACATTTCTGAAATTCATCATTCTATATGAATGTAACACTTTTCATTGTCAGAATAGTCATGGGAGAATTAAGCCTAGAAAAAACATGAAAAAAGTGGTGATAGTAATATGCTAATCCGAGGAAACTGCATACATCAAAAATAGTATTTGGTGTCTACTAAGATACTACCACTTTTATCTTTCTAGGATCAAAAGATATTCATGTTTCATAAATTACATGCCTAAGGAAACAAACTTCTTATATCCTAGAGACACACTTAGAAAACTTAGCTTACAAATGATGTTCTCATAATATACTCAATACAATTTCCAAGTGTTCTTCATGGTCATTCCTTCTAGAATAAATAATAATGTCATCAAAAAATATCATAATAAAATAATAGAGGTATTTATAGAAGATACAATTCATTAAATCCTTTAAAACATCTAGTGCATTCGTTAGAATAAAAGTCATGGTGGCATATTAACAATGGACATAACGACTCTAAGATGATTTTTTTGGAATATCTTCTCTTCTAAATATGAGTTGATGATATCCTAAGCATAGATTAATTTTAGAGAACCATTTTCTCCCTTAAATTGGTCAAAAAGGTCCCCAATCCATGGAAGAGGATATGGATTTTTAATCATATATTGATTAATTTTACAATAATCAACACATAATCAGAGAGTATCACCTTCCTTCTTCACAAAAAAAACCAGTTCATCCCAAGGTGGTGATATACTAGGTCTGAAAAAGCCTTTACTTTCCAAATCTTCAAGATGAGCCTTTATCTTTTGCAAATTTTTCAAAGCCATTCTGTAAGATATTAAAAAAATATGAATTGTTTTTGGTAGTATTTAAATAGTAAATTTGATTTCCCACTCGGGTGTTAACAAAAAGAAATAATTAGGAAAAACATTCAGGTATCAATCCACTATAATAGGAAGAATCACATTCCATGTTTCATTAGTAGCTGTCAAGGTCATTTCCACTAACTGGCCTAATATTTATCCATCTACTATTAATAGAGGTCCTAATATACCTATATTTATATCCCAATCTACCTTGAATACATGAACATATCCATATATGGATGTAAATGTCATGTGTCAAGCATAGTAGTCTATATAGGATTTAAACCCTACCAGTCAGTCTATACCAAAGATCAAATCAAATACATCCATCTCTAGGACCATAAACTTCCAATGAAATTGCACTATGTTAATGGTAATGGAAAATTCATTTCATTTAAATCCTTTTCACTCTTGTCGTAAAAGGGGTGTCTTGATATTCATGACATGAGTCATAATTTCCATATGCAATCACAATTATTTAACCATAGAAGAAGAAAGGAAATAATGTGATGTTACAGTATCAAATAAGACATTCATAATAGTCTATTTTAGAATAATGGTACCGTGAATCATAGAGGAACTAGGTTTCTCACTCACAATATCCTACTCTGCTCCACAAATTTTTCATTCAGATGTCACAAGATAGATCTCACCTCCCTGCTGAGGTGTAAACTAAACTAAGGAAGTGTTATTGGAAACATCATGGTTTATTTATGTTTGTAGAATCCAACTAGTTTGATTGGGCTATTCCATCTGAGAATGTGAAGTTTGAGGTTGTGTCATGCCTACTCCACCTACTGATCTCATAATTTTATGAGAATACTTCTTGATATGGAATTTATTTCCACAATAATGGTAATTCCTTAGTGGTGCAGTACATTATTTCCTGTTGTACATTAATGACCTACACTGAGAATATCCTGGTTAGATATCAGATCTTTGAGTAAAATTAACTGATTTTGTAGTCTAATTATAGGGTGCACTACATCCATGAGAATGGATATCCCTTCTTCTCTTATTTCCAGCACTAGAGTTAAAACATGTCCACATGGGAATAAAAAAAGTAACTCCCACATAATTTCCAATAAGATCTTTTTCATGGTACTCTATACAAGTTACTGGTTCACCTATAGTTCAAGTGAAACCACATTTTCAGCAGCTTCTTCCTACAGGTTTCTATAGCATCTCCATGATTCTATTTTCTATAAGAAGAACAATACACCATTTAGACTATTTCTTTCTAGGAACTTAAGGATTGGATAAATTTAAAAACATCATAAAAATTTATCACTACTAGAAGTAACAACTAGTTCAACAATCATTTCATATATAAACCATTTTATTTGTTTTTTTCATAAACCATTTGAACAGAATATGAACAATGAAATCCTAGTGGGAAGTCTTATCATACTACATGGTATGCAATAGTCATCATTTAAACCCACAATAATGAGATTAGAAGTCCCCTAGAAGTGTGTTATAACACTTTTGTATCCAAACACCCTGGTAACTTGAATTTTAGTATAAAAATGTTAGATATATCTTTTTATACTATACATTTCAAGGTACAATAGTTCTATCTCCTTGATACCAACCCAAATTAAGGGTCGGAAAAAATTAATTCCATATGTAACCCAATGACTGAAAAAAGTGATACCATTTGTAACACCCAACCCCTACTCATTGGATTGAGAAGAGGTGAAGTGGTACTGGCCTTAGGTGACATCCCGAAGATACCAAAGGCTAGTAATAAATGTCAAGGGAATTAGAGGATAGTGGGGGTTATTTTCCCTAAAAACATATAACATTTCAAGAGACATAAAACATCCCAAAATAAACTAAATGATTCATGAGAATAAACCATATAACTCAATACAATATCAATATAGAATAACATCAATGTATAATGGAAAAGATAAGTAAAATTAAAAGACTAAGAATCCACGTAGAAAGACATCGGAACCAAAGTGTCACCATCCCAGACCAATATGCATACACTACCAAGCTCTAACTTTAAAAAGAACACCATGATTTCAAAGACCACCGCTAGAGAAGTACGAAACATGAACCTTACCTATATCTTGGTATAAAACATTTGAAAACTAGAAAAATTTAACAAGCATGAGTATAACACTCAGTATTTTTTTCCTAAAGATTTCACAAAACATGATACTATGACAAGAACAGGTTAGAACATTTTATAAAAATAGAATATAAGTAGATAACAAAATCACAACAATCCATAAACAGATATCATATAATAAAATGTCAAGATAATTATTTTAAAACCATTTCATTTCCATTGGAATAATAAACCCATTTCACAACCACACACACACAAAATTCATGAAACCATGGACCACCCTATACCTGTGAGTGTTGATTCATCATATCACCAAGTAGTCACTTGGTAATCAACTTCTGGGGGTACTTTTGACCATGATCCATCCCAAATTATCATAATCGATGGAAGTACTTTCAACCATTACCCATCCCAAATTATTATTATTTGATGCTGGTACTTCATACCATTACCTGTCCCACATAATCATGAACACACACCACACATTTATGCCAAAATTTCAAAGAAAATATTAATTTAAAAAAACATAACTTTCAAAACCCACCCTTTTGAAATCACATCAATAGGGATTTTCCAATCAATTCCACAAAAATATTTCCTACATAGTATCAATATTAATTATATCAAATCAAGACAACAAGTTCTAGAATGGTATAGTGGGAGAGAATCCACCTACCTCAATAATATTGGTACAAAGGATCCAAGTTGGTTCTGTGGATTAAATTTTTATCTCCCATTCCTTTACCAAAATCTAAGAAGATATCATCAACAAAAAACCAAACCCATCGATCAGGGTATAACAACACTCATCTATGGTTCCAATCAATCCAACATAAGGAGATCCAGTACAATAAGGGATAACAGAATCTTATCCTTTGATTCTACAAACAACTGCTCAAATATTTGATGTCACTACAGTTAAGATGTCAAACATCGTTAGAAATCACCAATGGAAAACCTTGGAGTTTAGAGGGAGAAGAACAGTGCACATGAGAAAAAAATACATGTTGATCATATCTAAACATGTTGGGTGTGAGGATTTACATGACGCATAACCCATATTCATGTTTTATATTTTCACGAGGCCACATATGTTGAAATTTTCATCACCTTAATTTTTATTTTCTGTAAAACCAATTACATGACACAGATATCTTACATGAATTGAATTAGTTTAACACTATGAAAATATCCATGGCATATTTCCATGATACTTTCACATCCTATAAAAGTTACATGAAGTGTATTTTTTCTGTAGGGTCTTCCATCATCTAGACTCATTCTTTTACCCTCTTAAAACTTCCAGTTAAATTAAACTGAGACTAAGGATTAAAAAATGCATTAAATGATGGTGTACCACTAACCGGGGGTGCTACAGGAATTACCTGATACATGATCTCAAGTTAAAAATTGTGGTACATTCCTTATTAGATACATTTATAAAAAGATGTCTTCCTTTTTCTTTTGATCCTAACCCCTTCTTGAGAAAAAAAACACACCTTTATAAGAAAATATTCTTATGTTAGTAATAATATAATGAAATAAATTAATATAAAGTGATAATTTTAAACTAAACTTTGAGTCATACCAGGAACATTGTGTATCAAATTGAGTTGTGGTTGATTATTACACTTCACTCCATTTCTTATTCATCTTTAAGAATTATCTCTATGAAAATTAACTAAATAAGTATAATATAAAAATGATAAGGAAATTAATTAAGTAATTTCAGATAAAATGATGAGAAAATATTCTAGGCTCGTTTTATCAGTTTTGGAAATGTGATGCACGTTTTAAACTAAAATGACACTTATATATTGAAAATAAAAACTTGTAGTCATACCCATGAAACCATGTGTCTGATGGAGGTGGGTCTGACTCTTACATAACTCAAATGACTTATGGATCATTTTTCTAAAATATCAAAATAGTTTGAATGTGTTTTCTCAGTTTTGAGAACATCTCTTGCCTTTTCTACTAAAATTCCATTATAAACTAGAAAAACGTAATTTGACTCATAATAGTCACATCATGTGTCGGTTTCATATTATATCGATTCCTACACAAAAAATGACTTATGAATAATTTTCTTAAATTATCAAGATAATCTAAGCACATTTTCTCAGTTTTTAATGAGTGACTCTTTTTGAACTAAAATATAAATTTTAAACTAATAATGGATACATTGATTCATATCGAGCACATCATGTATCATATTGAGGTGTTTCTAATTCTTACACATCAAAAATTACTTATGGATCATTTCCCTAAAACATCAAAACAATACGAATTCATTTTCTCAGTTTTGAGTAGGTCTGTTTTCTTTTTTACTAAAATTGATGTTAATTTTAAATAAAATGTAGAGTCATACTAGTCACACCATCTATAGTATTGAGGTAAGGCCAATTCATACACATAAAAAATGAATTATAAATCATTTTACTAAAGTATAAAAACAATTTAAATGTGTTTTCTCGGTTTTGAGTAGGTCATTTGTACTTTTTACTAAAATTGATGTCAATTTTAAATAAAAAGATGCACTTGAAGTCATACCAGTCACAGCGTGTGTTGGATTCAAGTGAATATAATTTCTTATGGATCATTTTTATAAAGTATCAAAACAATATGAATACATTTACTTGGTTTTGAGTATGTGACTTTTCTTTTTTACTAAAATGTCATTTTAAATTGGAAACATGAACTTTGACTCATACTAATCACATCATGTATTAGTTTGAAATGAGAATTATTTCTTCGAGTTAAAAATGGATTATGAATCAATTTACTAAATTATTAAGAAAATTTGATCATGTTTTCTCATTTTTCAATGAGTGAAATTTTTTGAACTAAACTGTCGATTTTAAACTGATAATGAACACATTGAGTCATATCGGGCACATCATGTGTTGAATTGAGGTGAGTCTAATTACTACATGTTAAAATTACTTATTTATCATTTCTATAAAGTATCAAAACAATAGGAATGTTTTTTCTCAGTTTTGAGTAGGTCAGTTATCCTTTTTACTAAAATTGATGTCAATCTTAAATAAAAAGATGCACTTGGAGTCATACCGGTCACACTATGCATCATATTGAGGTGAAGTTAATTCCAACATGTCTTAAATTACTTATGGATAATTTTTATAAAGTATAAAAACAATCTTAATGTGTTTCATTGGTTTTGATTACGTGAATTGTTTTTACTAAAATGTCATTTTAAACAAAAAACACACACTTTAATTCATAATAATCACATCATGTATCAGTTTAATGTGAAACTGATTCCTATACATCAAAAATGAATTATGAATTTATTTCCTAAAGTATCAAGAAAATATGAGTGTGTTCTCTCAATTTTTAGTCAGTGAAATTTTTTTGAACTAAACTATCAATTTTAAACTGATAACTGACATATTGAGTCATAATGGTCACACCGTGCATCGAATTATGGTGCGTATGATTCCTAAATATAAAAAATGACTTATGGATCCTTTTCATAAAGTATAAAAACAATCAGAATACGTTTTCTTAATTTTGATTACGTTAGTTTTCTTTTTTACTAAAATAAATGTTGATTTTACAAAAAAAAGAAGAGATTGGATTCATATTGGCCACGATGTGTATTATATTGAGATGCGGATGATTCTTATATGCCCCAAAGTCTCAAAATAATCCTAACTACTGATGTTACCACATTTCCATTGTCTTTATATGTCAAGCTTCCAACACTGCATATTGACTCGACGTTCTTAGGCAAAAAAAAATCTTATTGTTGGAGGTCAGAAGAGAAGAGGAAACTCATATGCCCATTATATCACAATAGTTCACCACAATGGGAACATGATCTTCCTCTACTCTTCTAGATTTAAATAAAGGTTTTTCAGATAACAATATATAATCAATATGTAGTTTTGGCAGTTTGACAAAGAATGGAAATGAAAATGAAAAATGTGGTAACATTGGAAAAAAAGAAACATTTTATCTTTTTTGTGGCTTGTTATAGATTGTTGAAAGAAAAATATGACTTCCTAGAAGATTTTTGTAAATAAATAAATAAATATTGGATAAAAATTATAATGAAATTAACTTACAAATAGTAAATAAAATGATGACAACCTTAATTAAATAATAAGTAGGAATTCACTTTTTCCTGATGGTTTTATGCATTCTTGATGCATTTCCTTATTGTCATTATCTTAGTTGAGAGATTGAAGTCTAATAACTTGTTAGCATGAGTAACTTCAAACAAAACAACCCAACTTGAACAAAATAATCCACCTGTACAAAAAACAATTATTATATGAGTAATACTAAACATAAATAAATTAAACATAAATATCAAACAATACATTAATTATATGGATAATGACTTTACTGTGCAAACATTGTTGACCACAGGGATATTCCGATGATAAATAATGAATGATGATAAAAACACACAAATAGATCTCACTAAATATCAATCAAGGTGTGATAATGATGGGGAGAAAATAACATACCTTGGATTGAAGATTTGAATCATTTGAGAGAATTTAGAGATGTCATATTGGGTTTATAAAATATTAATTTTGTACAATAAATAAATAAATATACATAAGATATTCATTATCAAAGGTGAAAGTTAGAGATAATTATAATAAGGGAAACTCAATAGTTGATTGTTTCAAATAATTTTAGTATGCTTTGAAGAAAATGGTTAATTTAATTTAAGAAAATAATTACTCCACTATGGTAGGTGTTATCCTATGAACTTATCCAAAGGTGAAAGTTATAAAAAATTTCCATCCATGCCATCTCATCTTATGAATAGTTATCATTTCATTTTGTTGTTTGGAACTCATCCTCTATCTCTTAGGGACATTCACCTATGTTTATTTAAATACTCAAAGCAGTAGTCATCCATATGATGACTACTACTCAGAGTAGTGAAAGCAATATAAAAGATATGGGGGATGAGTGTCAAGCAAGAAATGGGAATAATAACTATTCTAAAGATGAAACTTATGAGGATGATAGTTGTACTCAATTATGTTCTCTAAAAGGGGAAATGCCTCCCATTTGTGAGAATTGCATGGATGGTAATCAGATATTATTAAGGGTGGAACTGAAAGGCAATGTTAAAGATTGATATGTTTTTATATGGATTAAAGTAAAACATACGTAGTGTTTATTAGATGTGTGATGAAAGAAATGAAGTTATTTTTAAGATTTATTAATGAGTGGGTTATCATTTCAAAGATGACTATATTTTTACAAAGGTATAGAAAACTATCTGTACCATTTTTTTTATTTAGGGTTGGTAAATATTTATGGTAATTATGTTTGAAAGAGGAAATTGATTTTTGGTAGAGAAAATCTGACCATATTAGATAATGAGACAATTAAATACTGACTTAAAAAGGGTGGGTTGAGATGTTTTTATGATGATAAGAAAAAATTGATTGATATTTTTACTAATTAGAATGGGGGAATTTTCAATAATTAAAATAATGATGAAACATCGTAGGAAATTAATTTTGAATTGACTAGCATAGGGGGAGCACGTGGGCTGAGGTAGACTCAAAATAAGACATTGATGGTGAGGAAAAAGAAGAGGGATTATCAACTGCAAGAAATATAGGCAAGACTAAAATCAATGAATAAAATGTCATTGGTGATCAGATAGTTTCATTGAAAACTAAAAGGAGTAAGACTCTATAAAAAACATCATTTTTTCCAAGTAGAGCCAAAATCATTTTAAGAGGTTGAAAAGGATAATAATTGGATCAAATCTACGAATGAGGATCTTGATTCGATTAAAAACAATGTGACATGGGAAATTTTCCTGAGGCTGGAAGATAGAAATATTATTACAACAAAATGGGTGTTAAGAAATAAAATCATTAACTATGGAAAAGTGGTTCAAAATAATGAATGGATAGTGTGCAAGGGAAACTTAGAGATAAAAGTAATTTATATTTATTATAAATTTACTCTCATAACCCGGTTGGAAACTATTTGAATTTTCTTGGATATTTCAGTGAAAATGTAGTTAAAACTATACAAAATGGATGTCAAATCTATGTTTCTCAATGGAGTTATTAAGTGGGGAGTATACATTGATAAAGTGGATGGGTTTATTGTGGATGAAAATGAGAGAAAGGTGTGTTAGTTAAAGAATTTTTTATATATGATAAATAAATCACCGAGGAACTGGTATTTAAGGTTGGATAAATACCTAAGAAAGCTTGAATTTTAGTGAGGTAGAGTTGATCATAGACTCTATGCCAAGAAGGAGAATGGTCAAAGGATATCAGTACTCATATATGTCAAAGACATAATATTTGGGGATTAGAAAACGCATAATGAAATTTTTTTGTGGATCATATGAGTTACGATATCGAGATTTATATGATTGGTGAGACATTTTCATTGGTTTAAAGGTGAATTAAGAAAATCATAGCACATTAATTTCTCATTCAAAATTTGAAAAAGAGGTTCCCAAGTGATATTAAATGAAATATTCCAAAGCAATGACAACATTGACCACTATATGGATGAATTTTTTAAAATTCGATGATTTGAAAGAGGTAGATGTCATGGAATATAGGTATTGGGAGTCTATTATACCTCACAACAACATTACCCAACATTGGGTTTGATATATTTCAAGTTGCATAGTACCAATTTTGTCCCAATGAGAGACACATGCGATCAAGAAAGATAATAATTCAATATATCTAAAAATTGAATTTTGGATTGTTTTATTATAGGATAGTGCAATTAGAGTTGTCGGGATACACGGATGTGGGATGAGAATGTTCAGTGGACAACCTATGGAAAGTAGAGATATCGAAAAACCTAGATTTCATTCGTGTGTTGGTTTCATTCAACCATTAAATTTCTCATGCCTTGGATTCGAGCCTTGAAATAATTTGATCTGTGATTGTAGATTAGATTCAAGCTTGGAATTGACAACAAGGGCCACCGGTAGCAGGCAGCTTCCATAGATAGCTTCAGATATTGAAAACTAGTTCATGGTGGTTAAGGTTCTTAAAATAGATCAGGACACGTTTATTAACGGTTCTAAAAAAATTCTGATAAAGATACCTTTTATCAGTACTAAGTTAATAAGCACTGATAAAAAAGGAATCTTTATTAGTGCTTTTTTTAGCACTAATAAAGATTTATTTTATCAATTCTTTTTTAGCGTTGATAAATACTGATAATACTTTTTTTAATAATAATTTTTAAAAAATAATAATTATTATATATAATTATAATACTTACAATAATAATTTTTATGAAATAATAATTTTATAATTATTTAAATATATATATATTTATTCATAGTTATATAAATACTTTTAAAAAATAATACTTATATCATTATATATATTTATATATTTATATATTTATATATTTATATATATTTATTTAATAAATATATATAAATATAAATATAGTAAATATATTCATTATTTAAATAAATTTATTATAATTTTATAATTATTTAAATATATATAATTATTTATTTATAATTATATAAATACTTTCTTTAAAAATATTATTTATTTATTGTTGGGAAAAAATCCCTCAAGGCATCATTGAAGCATTTTTGAGGTGATTGTGTTTGTTGACAAAGTGGACATCTGAGTGGTGATTGTTGACAAAGCAAAACAATGACATACAAATTTGTTGACAAAGAGGATATCATGATGGAATGTCAAGTTCAAGAGCTGAGGTCAATGATACATGTTTGATTCAAGAATGTAGACACAAGGAATGGATGATCTGGAGGCGGTACAAAAAGAACAGATACAAGGTGGCGCCGTTTTCCGGTGTTTGCCAAATTTTTGGGCCTGAAAATCGACAAATGAAGAAAAGTGTTTTTGGCAAAGGGACTTGCGCGCTGAGGACTTGGGGTATAGGAAACTTGCGCTCCATATGTTTCTTGAGATCATAAGATCAAAATATGGCTAAGGAAACAGGTCCGCGCAAGTTTGGGAGTTGGTCGCGCAAGTGTCTAAGAGGACAGAAGACTTGCGTGCCGAGACTGGGTCACGCAGGTGACTTGCGCGGCGTCGCGCAGGGAGGTCAATTTGCCTATAAATACTGGACCACCCCTCTTCATTCTTTACCCGGATTTCAACACTTTGAGAAATCAGAGCTCCCAACGCGCTGGTGTGGTGGTCACGCAAGTGGTGTGTGTGGTTGCGCAGGTGGGACTTACGCGCCAGGTTGATAGTTGCGCGCCAGTGTTTGAAGTTGTGCGCCAGTGTGGAGTTGCGTGCCAATATTGGATTGGGCGTAAAAGTAAGTGAGTAGAGAAGGTTTAGAGTTGAGGAAGCTTGAGTCGCGCAAGTGTCTGAGGAGGACTTGCGTGCCAGTTGTGACTTGCACGCCGATACTTGCGCGCCGAGATTGACTTGCGCGCCAAGTAAGGTTTATTTCCAGCAGTGATTTTCGGGCTGCGTGGAAGCTGGAAGTTTTCCCGATACCTTCGGTGCAAAGAGAGATTCATCTACGGGTGAAAATTGGGCTTCAACAGATCATCTACACACAAAGGAAGATGCATTCCTTCATGCAAATGAAGAGACCTACAGGTCTATAAACTGCGAGTGGATTCCTTCCAAGAGCAGTGAGCAAAGGAAGAGAAAGAAGGTGATCGTCTCCACTGGCAGTGACCTAGAGAGAGAGAAATAGGGAGTGACCCTTGGGGAAGTAGTGAGCTGACCCTAAACATTGTAAATGTAGTGAGCCTGGGCATAGAAGTGATCTAGCCCGAACATTGCAATCCACAGCTGGTGAAGTTTAGGGGAATTGGTACGACCGACAACTTGTCGGCGTATGCTCCTTGGACGTAGCCCTTTGCAGTGAACCATGTAAAATTGTTGTGTCCTGTTCATGCTTTACTTTCTGTTTACATTGTGCAACAGGAAAGAGAGAGAAGTGTGTTTTGCTTAATAGCGAAACAAGATCAGAACGGATGTTAATTTTAAATTAGTCATACCCTAATTCACCCCCCCCTCTCAGTGTATTCAGCCTTGTGGACCTAACATTTATTTATATTTATAAATGTATAAAATTTGTAAATATTTATATTTATAAAAAATTTACAAAGATATTTTTAAAATTGATATTGAATATTTAATCTTAAGTGCATGCATGTGAAAAATGAGTAAAATTGAATAATTAAAAATGAGTACACTTTAACAATATTTAAAAATTGGATAAGTTTGATTAATGAAATATAAATCATTAAAAATGTATATATATAAATAAATATGAACACATATTAAAAATATTAAAATATATATATTAAATAAATATATATAAAATAAATAATAATAATTCATTAAATTTCCAAAAACAAATATTTGTGTGTGTTGCATATAAAAATGCATTAATTACGTATATATGAAATCAATATAATACATTTGATCTATATATCAAATTGAAAATGACATTAAATTATTTCCATTACTCGATGAAATTAGTCAGTATTTTTAATTCATATTAATTTTTAATTATAAACCATTATTCACTAAATTTATTACTATTTAATGTAAAGTATAAATATTTTTTATTATATAAATAAAATTTATATACATTTATATATATCTATATATTTAATATATACTATTTATTAACATTGTCAATAATTATTTAATTAATAAAATGTTTAATATTTTTCTCAATTTACTTATTTTAAATTTTTATTTGTTTAATTTTCATTTTACATATATCTATATATTTAATATATACTATTTATTAGTATTTATAATTTATATATAGTGTAATAAATTTATTCATTTTTATCAATAATTATTTAATTAATAAAAAAAATTAATATTTTTTATTAAAATCTTTTAATTATTTATTTATTTAATTATTTCATTTTATTCAGAATTTTATCAATGCTATGAAAACACTGATAAAGGATGCATCTATGGGCAATAAAAATTAAACTCTAATAAATGAATCCCTTTATCAGCTCTAAAAATAAAGCGCTGATAAAGGACACCCTTTATCAGTGCTAAAAAATTCACGGATAAAGGGTATCTTTTATCACTACTAGAGAAAAAATGCTGATAAAATGTACCCTTTTTCAGCGCTTGTTTTAGCACTAATAAAGGGAACCTTTATCAATGATTTTTTCTAGTTTTGATAAAGGTCATCATTGTTAAAGACCTATTTTGTAGTAGTGAAAAGCATTAAATACATCTTCACACTGCATGATTTAAACCTTAGACGATGAAGATGAGATGAATACCTATAGTCATTTGACTTTGAGATTGCTTATATTCCTTGGAAGGTTAATGTGGTGGTAGATTATTTGAGTAGGAAGACTTGGTCACAAGCTTTTTAGGAGACCAGTAGCGAGTGGAAATTGTTGGCCTTATTCTCTGATATGCACTTGCCGATGTAGGAGCATTATGGACAGCTTATACTTGCTTCATTATCAGTGAACTCTTCACTTCTGGATAGAGTGAAGATGGGGTAGATTTTATATCCCAAGGGCTTGGTCCTATGGGAGAGTGTCTAAGGTGAGGACCCATCACCTGGTTGGGTCATTGATGAGGATGAGATCTTGCACATTCATGGATGTTTCTGGGTTCCATCAAACATATGAGAGGAGTTTATGAGATAGTCTCATGCCTCTTCTTGGGCAGTACATCCTGATCTCACAAAGATGTGTCGTGACTTACACTGCTAGTAATAGTGTATTGGTATGAAAAGGGAGATATTTGGTTTCGTTACTCAATACTCCACATGTCAGTAGGTGAAGGAAAAACACTAGTAACCAGCAAGACTTTTATAGTCATTACCCATTCCTAAGTGGAAATGAGATGATGTCACCCTGGATTTTGTGATAGGATTGCCGATATCCCCTCGAGGTAGTGACATTGTATGGGTGATTTTTGTTGGACTAACAAAGGTCTCCCACTTATTACCTATTCGGGAGACATTTTTTGTGGATGATCTAGGAAGGATATATGTTAGGAAAATCATATGCCTTCATGGAGTTCCATGTACTATCATATCTGAAAGGGGTGCTCAGTTTACATCATGATTCTAACAAGGGTTGTAGAAGGCACTAGGTTCATAGGTTCATCTGAGCACAACCTATCACCTAGAGATCAATGGGAACTTTGAACATATTATATAGGTGTCATAGGATATTCTTCGAGTATGTGTTATTGATTTTCGGTGTTATTAGGAGAAACGCTTGCCTCTATCTAAATTTCCCTATAATAATGAAATCCAAGAAACCATAAAAATGGATCCTTATGAGGTCCTATATGGTAGGTCATGACGTTTCCTCCTATATGGATAAGATGCAATAGAGGTAGTGTTATTGGGTCCTCATCTCATTTAGAAGTCTTCAAAGTAGTTAGAGATGATCATGAAGTGTATGGATACAAATCAGTATATACAGAAGTCATATGTTGATCATTGTCGACGACATCTGGAATTTGATGTTGGGGATTGAGTCTTTTTGCACGTTTTGATGATACTGGGACATTGAAGGTTTAGGAGGAAAGGTAATACATCACCTCATTTTGTCAAACTTTTTGAGGTTTTTGAAATGGTTAGATTAGTGTCTTATCATATAGCACTCCCTCATAGATACAGGGCTATGCATGACTTCTTCCATATACCTCTCCTTTTCCATTATCACTCTAATCCATCTCAATATTTTGATCATAAGGAAATTCAGTAAGATTTTGATGCTTATTTTTAAGATTATTTGGTATGTATCATTGATAGGGTTATAAAGGATCTTTTAGGACGGTTATATCCTTTGGTTAGATTTCTATAGAAGATCATCCATGTACAGAATGATACATGGGAGCGAGAGGCTAATATACATGCTCAGTGGCCAGAATTGTTCTAAGATGATGTTTTACCACCCTCATAAGGGAAACTTAGATATGAGTTATTTTAATAAGGGGAGGTTGTAAGATTCTATATTTTAATAGGTTTAAAGATCCTTTAAATTTCAATTTGAACCTATTTTTTATTTTAATAAAAGTGCCTAAGAGTTTAAGACTATGTGAATTGGTGAATATGGGTTACAGAGGTGATATGCAGGGTGTGAGCATGGTTTCTCTAATTATGTGAAAATCGTGCAAGGGGTGTGTGCTATGGGATAGTACCAGCGCACGGTTTCACCAAGCATGCAGCCAAACCATGTGCCCCTTTAAAAATCGGTGAAATTACCATTTTTTCCCTCTTTCAATTTATACTCCTTAATTTTTATCCCCACTCCATTCACAGAATCTCCCCCTCCATTGAGATCTACTCCTCTCCTCCAATCTAGGATTTGATCCATATTTCATGTTTAACGTCTGATTCACTCGACATCCGTAGCATTGGATAGCCACTAGTAAGATTTTATATACAATTCCTTACTTTCTTGGTTCATCTCACTCTATGGAATGATAAATCCATGTGAGCTAATATGCAATGTTTTCTTGGTATTTTTATGCTTGATTGATTTTTTCCATTCTAGCTCGAATTTAAAGTTGATACCAAATGAGGATTCATATACCAAGCTAAGGTAGGCGAACTAGTTCTTTTTCCCTTAAAGTATTGTTTTTTATATTATGTGTTGTCGTTTCATACACTATAACATCCATGTGATGCCTCCTAAATATCTAATTAATTAAATGAATGGATATTTACATGTCTAGGTTAGTCCTAGAAACCTAAAAATCATCTTCAGATGATGTCCACCTTGACGTGAGGCTCCCCTTAGGGTGTGTAATTCTTAAAGGCCTATAAGCCTTATGCCTTGACATGAATTTGAACCACCTCTTGAGGTGGGTTGATTTATCCCTTTGTAATGAAATGTAAACTGAATTAAATAAAGGGGAAATGGTAATCCCATGTTCCTAGGACCATGTTCTTCTTTCTTATAGATTGAGTTATCCTTATATATTAAATGGCCAAATTGAATTAAGTGATTTGTTTAATGGTATGGGTTGAATACTAGCCCATGACCATATTGAATGTATTTTTGAGGTCGATATAAGGGTTTTGACTCGGAATTCCTTAGATAGGATCATCAAGTATAATAAATTAAATGAATTTTCAATGGACTGTATCAAGCTAGGGTCAATTCACGGATTCCTATATAGGACACCTTGGACTGGCTCACCTAGAGAGTGGATTTATGTTATGCCACGAGCGATGATTAGGTTCCCTAAGTGTAATTCTAAGGATGAACTCAGATGTAAGTGCATCATATTATTCCACAAGTGACACTTGGGTTCCATATGTGTAATTCCATGGATGGTCTCAAAAGGTAATGTCGTTATACTATGTCTTGGGCGATACCTAGGTTCCCACAAGGAATGCCATGGATGGGCTCGTAGGGTGATGGATTCATAGTAAACTTAAAATGATACCTAGGTTACCTTTATGGAACACCTTGTATGAGATCCGGATTCCAAATAATTAAATAAATTGATGTTTTTATCAAGTCAAAGAAATTTTTTTTGATTCGGTCTATGCTTTACATACTCAATGGCCTAGTTTTTCTTCCTTCTTAAGCTTAAATTTCATGAGAATTATGGAACCTCATATAAACATAATCATTACAGGAATTCCTTGGGTTTATGCCTTTAGTCCTAGACATATAGATATAGACTTAAAATGCTAAGTTCTCATATACATTTTGGCTTAGGCCGAAGCAGGCAGTATCATTTGGGTTTCTATGAGGAACCCAAACAGATATGATTTATTTTATTTACTTTTTTACATTGATTATTACATGAACACTTCTCGTTGTATATTCAAAAGCTGGATAGTGCTAGACACCATTGGTGGTGGCCTACTGAGTTTATCTCACACCCTATTTGGGTCGCCGATTGGTACTCGGACATACCTCATGTATGCATATGGAAACAAGGGGAAGGGTCCATCTTTGGATGCTTCAGTTTTTATACTAGGATGGAGTACGAGAGTAGAGGATGGATACTATACTCATGATGAACTTAGAGATAGTTTTTTATCTATTTTTCATTTTTGTATAGAATGTTGTATACACCTGTTGATATGTTTCCTTGTATTCCATTTTTGTATAGAATGCATACATCATATCATTCTTTATATGAAATTGGTTATTGAACCTTCCTGATTATTATATCTAGATGATTTATGCTCCTATAGTTCATTTATTATATTTTTTTTTCTACTTCCTATTATTGTATACTATTTTGATACTCTAATCATGAGGGTATAGTCTCCCCACCATACCATTATAGACCCTCACTATTAGTCGGTAGCCTCTGACATGCAAGGAGATGTGCTTGAGGCCACATGGACATCAAGGTTCAGTTACTTATGATTAAACTAATTTTGGGATGTTATAGATCATTAATATGACATTTTATGAATTCATTTCATCTTAAACTAGATTCCATAACAATAATAATATTATTATGGAATCTAGTTTAGACATAACATATTTCATATGATGTTAGATTTACAATATGTCTGTGGAACAATGATCTTGGTGCTGAGCTAGCTAATTCAAGACCAATATTGCGTATTTAATTCCGACTCGTGGATCAGGCCCAAGAGTAACATCTCGGCCCAAACTATCAGGTCTGAACTGGTGTACCACATAACCTTATGTGTGCCTCCCCATACACAATAGGTTGCTAACTATCAATGGGAGTTTATGTCCGTTAGTGGGGAGACTATACTCTCATTATCATTTCATTGGATGAAAAATAATAATAATAAACAATATAATAAATAATCAGAGTACATTTGGAAACTAAAAGGATGACATACATGTCACACAAGTACTAAAATATCTCCCAAAGTGGAAAGATAACTAGAGTAAATAAATACGGATAAGTAAATAGAAAAAAAAGGGTTCTCTAGAGTTTATCCTTGTCTACTAGAAGCTTCATGCTCCTCTTCACAGCTGTCCACCAAAGGTCCGTTTCCCTTTACCGGATCCCTGGTCAAGAAATATACAAGTGCACCAAAATGTCGAAGTATGGTGTAATTAAAAGACTCGGTAGGGCACCATCAATGTATCATTACCGAATGTGATCAAGTATACAAGTGTATTTCATAATAATAATAAATTTGTTACAAGTATAACAACATAAAATCCAAAAAAGAGTGATTGTGCACTAATCAAACCGCTACAAACCTCTAGATGTACCTACTTCTGCTCCATGTCATAAAATCTATACTATATTGGTAAGAGACTAGAACTAGGATCAAGGATGTTAATGTGTCACTTGAAATCCAAAAGGCATTGAGTGAGTAGCCTACTTGGAATCCACAATTCATCGAATAATACTCAGAATCCACAAGGCATCGAGTATCGATAACCTACTCTAAATCCACAAGTCATCAGGTAATACTCTAAATCCATAAGGCGTAAAGTATCCGTCATCTACTTAGAATCCACAAGGCATCGAGTACAATCCAATTTACAGTTCTATCATACTCCACCATCGTCATTGTCACAGGACATGTGCACTCCCCCACTAAGGGATCATCATACCGTGATTATCACATGCCACATATATAACATACCAATACTCTAAAGGAAATACATAAAAATACATATCATGATAAACAGTATAGAATAACATCATGAGAATAAATAATATCATCATATATCGACATCTGAATGAAACATCAACATGGAAATCAATCCATCTCACATTTATCATGGAAACAACATCATAACAGTCTTATGAGCTACACCCACACCTACATGTAATCACAAGTCAAGAATGGTTATCAATTATGCCTACACATAGATTATAACAAGATAATAGATGTAACAAGATCCAAATAGGTAAGTAACTTCCAACCTCAAAGTCATCGACATCAATGGAAAGGATAAATCACCTGATTGAAAGGATAAATCACCCTATGTGATTCGAAAGTTGGACTGGAAACCAAAATAGTCAAGAACACTTACTCCTCGACCTTATTATCATAGTTATCAGCATGTCCATTCTCAAGGTTCATCAAGAGTTCCAAGAATCAAGACCAACTATTTTATTTAAAAAATAAATATAATATCAAATGTGATGATACTTTCTCTCTTTTGGATAATTCCAAATTACCATTTTAGGTCAATACATGTGTTACTAATCTTTCCCACAAAAATAATTATCTTTTGATAATTTCTTATAAATTATCCTTTTATAATTATTTTTTGATAATTTTATTAAATTGTCCTTTTATAATTATCTCTTAATAATTTATTATAAATTATCCCTTTATAATTATCATTTAATTAATTTTTATAAATTATCCATAGATAATTCAATGTAATTATCTATTGATAGTTCTTAATTATCTTTTGATAATTTGATAAAATTATCATGTGATAATTATTCATAGTTATATCTTGATAATTTTACATAATTATCCTTGTAAATTTTTCTCAATTATCATTTGAGGTTTTTTATAACTATATTTATTAATTATTCACAATTATCATATGATAGTTTTATAAATTATCCAATATAATTTTTGAAATAATACCTTGATATTTTTTTACCTTGTCATTATATTTAAATTCTTCCATTTTTTATGCAATTGAGAAGAGGAAAAATAAAAGAATAAAATAAATAAAATAAAACACAGTTATTTCATTTGGGCGTTGCGCATAAGGAGAAGATAAAGGGTCATCATTGCCCTTGAAACTGGAAGAATTACACTAAAATGATCAAATGAGGTTCCACCGACCATGAAAAAAGGGGATCTGGGCCACTCAGATTCAACAAAATCAACCAATAATGAATTTGAAATTGTTCAGCTATTATAGAACCCCTAAAATCGCAAGATTTCAAAAAAAATTTAAAAACCTAATTTAATTCGTGATTCAATTGAATATTGATGGTGGAGTATTTAATTCTACCTCATTAAGGCTTTTCTAATTTTAACGGGTCAAAACATTTGTTTTATCAAGGTTTTTAATTGGTGGCTGCATCAAAATGGAGGTAGAGGGCATGCAGTGTGGAAGGAATAGAAAAGGGGGATAAAAAATAAAATAATTAATAAAATAATAAAATACTAAATAACTTAACCTCACATGTGATTTAACCAAACACACAATTCACAAAAATATTATGTCAGTCCTAGGATAAAATTCTCTTTTCTAACATAATAAAAGTCTCATATTTCTCATATGAAACGTCGTTTGGGAGATATTTCATTTTTGTGAGAAAATAGTGCATGCATGTGATATAATATATTTATCTTACATGTTATGTAACCAAACACCTGGCACACACAAAATTTATACCACCTCTAGAGTAAAACCCACGTTTTTGATTTAATTGTGGTCTTAGATTTCCCATTTGAGAAATCATTCAGGGGATATTCTATTTTTTAGAAAATAAACTGCATGTGCGTGATATAATATATTTAATATTTTTTATATAAATATTGAGATTCTACGAGCCTCTAAATCTCATTCCAACTAAGTGCCTAACTATGAAAATATTTCATATAATACTATAAAGTATTAACAAGGATTTTACCCTTACATGAATTTGTTAAATCATTTGTCAAGTGATTTTTATTGAAACAATATATTTTCACCAAAAAATACACATAAATTATTAACAAATAGGGTTTATTATCATTAAAAATTGAGTATATTACACTATAGTCTCTCCATGAAGTGAATTTCATCAATGATATGGAGAAATTTTTTTTCTCATCGAGTGTATGCTTTGTGAAAGTAAATAGCATTATCCTAAGTGTTTTTTCATATAGATCATAATGACATGATCTGTTTTTTCATTCATGGTTGTATGCAGTAGAAGTTTTGTAGATTTATATTTTATCCCATAAGACTGCTGAAGAGCCTCTTGTGTGTCCATCGATCTTTTATGATATTTGTATTTGGACACGTGAGTAGTCCATGTTGAGAAGCTTTCTATGTGGGATGTGATAGAGGCCTTCATTTCAGTAACAGAGATACGACATAAGGTGATGTTAGTGGGATGCTTCTCATAGAAACTCTTAGCTGGTGTAAGTGATCATGTGTGATCATTGAAGTGTTATTGGGGTTAGAAACCCTCTTTTTATACTACATAGGGTGTGGTTCCTCTATCTATGAGTGGCACTCCTCCCCCCTCTTCACGCTTCGATGGGGAGAAGGTCCTCTAAGGGAGATAGTTATCCCCCAATTGTGGATGCATTGGAAAGTTGAAGGCACCCCATATGAATTCTTGATAGGTTACATGAGATGCATGGCTAGGAGATAGTTCCCCCTCGGTTGTGGCACACAATGGTGACGTGTAGGCCCTTTACCCAGTTTCTCATAATTTTGTGCATGGGGATTGTCTTGTAGATAAGACATTTGGATTTTTGGGAATAAAATTTATTATTAGTTGGGTTATGGAGATGAATATCCCCTTTCTATCTTCATTTGGGTTTCATTGTGATCATATCTAAAAATCAGGTTTCATTTCCCTCTTTTTCTATGGGTCGAGCTGACTGACTACTATTGTTATTTCTATTACTCCCCTCTTGTTTTTTGGGGTGTCCTAATGGGTATGTATATACTCACCTCTACATGATCTACACCCACACATGTTGTGTCTTGTATAGATTATTGGTAAATCATCGGTTGGGAATTCGGTGGACCGAGTGTTGGAGGAGCATAGTGGTATTTTTGGTGCTGATTTTGTTTAGTTGTTAGCCTTGGTGATTGTGAGTCAATATCTCTTCATTTTTTTCTTTTTCTAGTTTTTTTATGGGACCTCATTTCTGGTGGGGTATTTATTTTTACCTTTATCTTTTATATTATATTGATGTACTCTGATGTATTTCCTGGATATTTTTTCATGAATATTACACTCTAGGTGTTTCAGCCTTTTATTATAACTCAACATTTTTTCATGGAGATGATTGTGTGTGTGTGTGTTGGTAATTAGGATAAGGTATCTCATTTTCGTGTTATTCCCACTCAGCATTTATCGTCATCCCTTAGCCTATTGGAGGTATGTTTTGGGTGTAATGCTTGGCTTAATACCGGCCCAAGAGGGTTTCCGATGGGTCAGGTCATGACAAAGTGGTATCAAAGGTGGTTGTCCTCTGGTTGGAGTTTGGATTTGGACTTGTTGTGAGGATTAATTTTGAGACTTAGGTAAATAGTGTCGGAGTGTCTCAATTTTGTCTCTTAGGTCAGGGAACCCTGTGTTGGTACAACGGATGGCATATCTATACACTAGAACTTTGAATACCTATTTGTTGAATCGGCATGCCAATAAATAGATTAAAGGGAAACCAATGGTACATGTATCATATAGGATTGGTTCCTTTGACTTTCATGACCATCTTGAGTTAGTTTCCCAAATGTGGTCTTTGAATGTTGTACGTCTTGATAATTTTCAAGATGATTTTGTGACAACAGCTGGCTAGGATATCGAGATAGAGTCATGACAACAACTAGTTGACTGATGAGGTCTCATTGTAGGGACCTATTCTTGAGGTGTTTCCTCTAAGAGGGCATTGATTAGTGCTACGACCTATTGAGTAGTGCATGGACCATCTTCTAGTGGTCTAGTAGAATAATCTCCTTCATGTTGAATTTTCAATAGCTCTAGTAGGATAGGATGATGATCCACATGGACTTAGTGAATTGTGAGAGTTCTAGAGATAGATATTTCTTAGATTTTATGATGATACAAACTCTTAGGCATCGTAGGATGGGATCAAGGAAATGGTCCAATTATTCTGGATTGTGCAGACCCCAACTGATCAGATGGTTGTGCTCACAACCATTTCCTTCTTCATTGAGTGGTATAGTGTTGGTGGGGTCTGGTCATCTAGATTCGCGATTAGGTGACCCTATCTTGTGGTAGATATGAGCATCTCTTCAAAGCGTAATTTCTAGTGACCCATAGGTAATCGAGGTTTAGCTAGAGGTGATGGATTAGGTTTTTCTCCTCAAGTAGGACCCCTCCTGGTATGATTATGATGATCCTGAAAACTAGTATTGTTCAAGGAAATTTAGGGTATTGATGAATCCCTGTGTTGGTGGTGAGAATGTGACTTCAAACATCTGATGAATAGGTATACTTACCCCCACCAAGATTCATTCTTGTGTGACATCATTTAAAGTCATGTGGAAAAGTTATTGTTTCTCAAAGAGGATAGTGTTGAGGTGTGATAGATGAGTTCCATTGAATTGTTTGTTTTGAGGTAACTTAGATGGAGAGAGTTTTTCATGGGGTCTCCTGGTCGTCATGATTAAAACTGCTGACATCATCTTGGGTATGGACTGGTTATCCATGATTAATCCCCAGATAGAATATCATCATAGGAGAGTTAGATTCCTTCATACATATGGGATGAGATTCTCCTTTGTGGTTGGGAGATCTCATGGTTGAGTGAGTATGATTCGCGAGCAGGAAACTACAACCCATCATCTTTTAGTTAGCGAGTTTAGCCTTTGGTGTTGTGGGATCTCAGGCATCTAGATTGCAATGGTAGTGGAGGATTATATGTAAGTATTCCCTAAGGATGTCTCGGGACTACCTATGTGGTGCGAGATAGAATTATTCATTTACTTTCACACCAGGACCACACTAATATCTTTTAAGATATATATAATGACCCCTTCCCAACTCCAAGAGCTGAGAGTGCAGTTGGAAGGCCTTTGAGATAAAGGTTTTATCATAACTAGTGTGTCCCCCTGGACAGCTCTAGTTTTGTTATTAGAAAATTTGGATGAGAGTTTGAGGCTTCATGTTGACCATCGTCACCTAAAACAGGTTACAATAAATAAAAAGAACCTATTTACAAGGATTGATGGACTCTTAGACTAGTTAAGAGGTTTGTGTTAGTTCTCCAAGATCATTCGTAGTTTTGGCTACCATCAATTGAGTGTTCATGAGGATGATATTCCGAAGATAGCATTCTAGTGTAACTATGGACATTTTGAGTTCCTGGTGATGCCATTCAATGTGATGAATTCCCACACTATGTTCATAGCTCTTATGAACCAGATATTCTAGTCCTAATTGGACAGATTTGTAGTTTTTTATTGATGAAATTCTCATATAATATGTGTATGAGAAGAAGCATGCATAGTATTTGAGGATGGCCCTAGACTTTCTCCAAGAGAACCAGATTTATGGTAAGCTGTAAAAGTGTCATTTTTGGATCCTAAAGGTTTAATTTATTCAGAATGTCATCTCTAAGAATGTTTTAGTTGTGGATCTGATGAAGATTGATGCAATTCTTGTTTTAAAACCACCCAAGAGCATGTCAGAGGTATAGAGTTTTCTTAGTTTGGTAGGGTACTATTGGAGGTTCATGTTAGACTTTTCCATGATAGCATTCCCTTTGAATACTTTGATGTGAAAAGGGTATCCTTTAACCTGAACTGAACAATATCAGAGAGCCTTTGAGGAGCTAAGGTAGGGGTTGATCGGTGCACCAATATTCAGACTGTTGAAGGAGTCTTTGAGTATGTGGTGTTTTGTGATACATCTGGAGCTAGGCTCAGTTGTGTATTGATGCAGAGGCAAATAGTGATCGCTTATGGTTCAAGGTAGTTGAGAACTTATGAGAAGAACAATATGACCCATGAATTGGATTTTCTAGTGGTAGTCTTTGCCTCGATGATGTGAATGCATTATCTTTTGGGTGAGCATTTCATTTTTTACTCATACCACCAGAAATATTGCATCTATTTAGATAAATATTAAATAGATAAAAATATTATCCACACCAGAACTGTAAAGGTTTCAAGTCTTTGGAGATTAGATATACAATTTTTAATTTTAAGAAAGATCTTCAACATCTCTCAAAAAGATATTCCCACATAGTACTCTTCATAGGCATACCTTACTAAAAAAAATATTCGAAACTAGGGGAATAGAAACACAAGAATAGGGTGAGATCAGATGCTTATTAAGGGTAAAAATGGGAGATATTAATTGATGATCATATGAAAGCATAAGATAAGCATAAGGGCATGAGATCTTGACCATAACATACAAAGTTCATACCCAATCTGAAAAATATCATAAACATGATTTATGGAATAAAACATTGACATTTCAAAAGACATGAATCACAAGAATTTTAATTCATCATAACTCAATCATGAACCATAATTTCATGTGTGTGGAACAATCATAAGTATAAAAACCATTTAATACATCAATGTTAACTACCAAGACCATCATATTAAGAATCAAAACTTATTTCCCATAGTGGATCAAGCACATCGAATTGTTTCCAATAACAAATCAATCACATCAACTTGTTTCCCATAATGGATCAAGCACTTCGACTTGTTTCTCATAACTATATCATGAGATATAATACTTTACCCAATGCATTGGATGAAGATATAGGTCACACTAATCACATAATGAAAACCATATGTATGTGTTCCAAATTATTGTAAATTATTCATCATATTAAAACCTATGAAAAGAAATAGGTTTCATAAATATTTCATTATAGCATAACCCATGAAAAAGAAATGGGTTCATAAACATTTCATCTTTTCACCATACACATAAACCACCCAGAGAAAGAATAGGTATGGTATCCTTAGATCATATCCCTATTAAATCTTAAGTAACATCAAATGATGATATCTTATATGGAAAATGAATTTTAAAGATCACTTGGAATAATTCTTTAGAGAAATAACTCTACCATTTTAAAATCATTTAACTTTTTAAAAAGTTTCACACTTATAAATGAAATAAATTTATTTGAAAATAAACTTGTAAAATAATCTTCAGATAAAATATTAGTCATGAATTCGGGAAAAGTTGTTCATGATGTATTAAGTTAAAAAACATTCTTTTCACACTTTTGTCAAAAAATTCGATAAAGTATCTTGTTTGGAAAATGAAAAGAAGATTCCTTTAAAATGGTTTTGTAAGAAGTCAAATGTGGTTAAAAATGACTTTAAACAATCATAGGAGAGTATTAAAAATATTATTTAAAACATTTTATAAAAAATATGGAAATGGAAGAAAAATATTTCCCTAACATAGACTTAATCATAAACAATCCTAAATGTGGATTAGATTGTGAAATAATCTTTTACCTCGAGTCTCGTCTTTCCATGTTCACATTCAAACCTCCTGTAAAATAAAAATGGGTTTATTATACATGTATTTCATACTAATATCATAAATATCATACCATGTATGACTTATTTATAACATCTCATCACCAGTTTATTAATAATTTTTCATTAATATCATTGTTTTGGGTGATAACTGCTTCATTTTCCAAGCATGTTTCAGTTCGGTGGTCTCGGTCCTTAAACTTTGATCATGGTATCATCATTTATAGAATTTTAAACATGGTATAAACATTATATATATTCATTATATACATATTTATAATCATTCATATAAATTATAGATAGAAAAATGAATTACACTATTCATTGAGACGGTAGGTCGTATGTACGCATGAACGTTGTTTCCATTTTTTAACTGATGCAATGAAATAAAGGTAAATAATAATTCAAATTTACAGAATTATTATATCATATATATCATATATAACATATATATTCATCAAATTCATACTTATTATCATCTATATGAAATATAAATAAAAAATCACATCACATCGTGGAGATGGTAGTCTATACGTATGCACGAGCGACGTTATCGTTTCCCAAAAGATTGGATGGTAAGAAGGTAGGTATGATATTATCATTAAATAAGTGTAATTATATCATAAATATCATATATAAACATTAAACTCATCATAATACTAGTCCATAAAATATCAGTATGAAAAATGAATTATATCGCTACATGGAGATAGTAAGGCATACGTATGCAAGAGTGATATTTTCACTTCCTTTTTATGGGAAAGAGGGTGTATAATGGTGTTTTAATAATAATAATAATATTTAATAATTTTGAGGATACTTAAGTAATTAGTTTATAAAAAAATATTATAAATTTAGAGGAGGTAAATTAGATTAGAAAAAGAAAGTAATCGGTTAAAGCGATTAACTCTTCTTCGAAATGACTCCTTTAGATCTCCTCTAAAATGATCTTTGATCTTTTGGGAATAAAATAACATCTAGAATGTATCAATAAAAGTGTATAAGATAATTTTGAATATTATGGTCAATATAGAAGGATCAAAGTTGTGTAATGAAGTGATGTGTGAGGTGACCTTTTATAATTGAGGTGAGAGACATTTTTAGAATTTCTAAAAATATTGAATTATAATAAATTCAGTCTCAAGAAAAATACCTCAAAATGGAAAGGGATTAGAAGCTAATGTGATAGATTTTTAATACCATCATCCAATGGAATTTATATATGTTTTGGTGTGATTTTAAAACTTATCATTTTGATTAACCCTTAGTAAATCTATATTAATTTTAACTGTGGTAACAACTTCTTCAATATTAAATGACTATAATTTTTTCTTATAATGTGTCAATTGGATCATAAATGTTTAATTTATGACATGTTTTGTCATATCATAATAATTTTTTATAATTTAAATGTTTTTATTATTTTTAAATAATTCAATAAAATATTATTTTGATAAAATATTATTTTGATAAAATATCATTATTGCCAATTTTAATACTATTCATTTAATTTAACTTTAAATACATCATGAAAAAGGGGAAATTAAAATATAATGCTTTAAAACCTCCCAAATATTTCATATAGATATATAAAATTCATGGGTCACATTAAATCAACCAAATTATATCACTTTTAATATTTTTTAAATCATTTATTATATTTTTTTTATTAAATGTAGAAATACTACATCGGTGTTGCTTAAGTAATTAAGTCTATTATATAATTACTAAAAACTTAAAATATATACATCATATAAATAATTTTATTATCAAAATATACACTTAAATTCACTCATAACATAATTTTTTTCCAATGTCGACACATAAGATATATTAAAAAAAATGGAAGTGACATTTTGTAAATTTCTTTGATTTTAATAATATATAAGTTGTTTTCATGGAAAATTCTACATTAAATAAATAAATTTATAAACTTTTGTGTTAAGGGTCTAGTTTCTTTTATGAGATAATAATTAGGATAATTAATTATAGCATTTTTACTTATTTATAATCCTAATTTACCCTTTATCGAAGTGATAAATTTTATCATGGTTACTATTCATATTGACAAAAAAAAATATAATGTCTAATTACCAAATTTGAACCTCCTTATTCTAATTATACAATTAATTTTATCTAATTAAATATTTATAAAGGGCATAAATTAATTTTAAAGTGTGTAAAATGCGATAAAAATATCTTTAAAAAAACAAATTAAGAATAAAACTGAATTTATTCTTATCCTATGCTTAGAAAAATATTTGTTGAATGTTTAAAACATTTGATCAAGTGAATAATATATAAATTTCATTATAATAATTCACCAATAGGTATTAATTTAATATTTTTATATAAAATACATTGCATGCATAAAAATAATTTTTCAGAAAAAACATCACTTTTATTTTCAAATAATTTTTATTTTTAATGATAATCATTTGATAAGTAATAAATTCATTTCATAAGTATAGACCTTATAGTTTTCATAATTTAGTTATTACTATTTATACTCACTAATCCAAAGGATAAGTGATAATGAACATATAATATTTTAATAATGTTTCGTGATTCATCTAAACTCGATCTTGTGTATAATGCTAGATGTCAAAGAAATAAAATTATTTAAAGAAAAATATTTCATAAAAATATCAGGGTGTTACATTCTACCCCCCTTAAATTAAAATCCACCCTCAAAATTTAATTACTCTAATACCAATATACGAGGATACTTATGCTTTATCACATCCTTAAGTTCCCACATAGCTTCCCCTAATTGGTGGTTTCGCCATAAAACATTGACCGGGTGAGTGGCCTTGTTTCATAGATCTTTTTCTCTACGATCTAGAATATATGTTAGTTATTCTTCATAATAAATATCTTTCTCTAGTGGCATAACCTCTGAGTCTAGTACATGTGAAGAATTGGGTATGTTTTTCTTTAGGAGAGATACATGGAACGCATCATGAACTTAGGATAGATTTGGTGGAAGCCTCAATCGATAAACTACCATCCCAATACAATCAATAATTTCAAAAATGACTGATATATCTAGGGCTTAGCTTTCCCTTCTTTCTATGTCTCATCACTCTATTCCAGGGAGATATTCATAGGAACAACTTGTCACCCACTTCAAACTATATATTTTTTCTGATGATTTTCAACATAATGTTTTTGTCGACTATGAGATGCTCTTATGTGATGTTGAATAGATATAAAATTTTCTACCATTTTGCTATCTAGATCAAGTCTCAATAGCTTTATTTCTCTAATTTCATTCCAACATGATGGATTTCTATACTTATAACCATATAGGGCTCCATAAGGATTCATTTGAATGCAGGAGTGAAAGTTGTTATTATAAGAAAAATCTACCAAAGGAAGGTATTAATCTCAACCACCTTTGAAATCCATAGAGAAAGATATAAACATGTCTTCTAGAGTTTTAATGGTCCTCTCAGACTGTTCATCTATCTAATTATGATAATCAATGATGAAACTTAACTCTGTATCCAGAGCCTACTGAAGACTTCTCCAGAACTTTGAGGTAAACCTCATATCTCTGTCAAATACAGTGGAAAGTGGTACTTCATGCAACCTTAAAACTTCTTTAATATATATTTTGTAAAGTTGAACAAGAGATAATTCTTCCCTAATAGAAATTAAGTGTGTTTAATTTATAAGGTGGTCGACTATAACCCATATATAATTATGGATTTTAGATGTTTTGGGGATTCCGACGGCAAAATTCATGGTGGTTTTTTTTCATTTTCATTCAGGTATGGTTAATGGTTGTAACATCCCCTTATACATTTGTCTCTCACCCTTAACTTGCTGACAAACCAAGCAATGAGAAACATATTCTGTAATATCTCTCTTTATTTCATCCCACCAAAAATAGTCTTTTAGGTATCTATACATCTTTTTACTTCCATGATGAACAGATAGTGATGAACTATGAGCCACATCCAACAGTTCCTTCTTTAAATTAGGTATGCATAGAACACAAACACAATTCATGAACCTTATTATTCCATCACAATCAAGGGTAAACTCAAGAAAATTTATCACCTTCTTTTGTAGCTCTACATCTTCCTTTTATACCTCTTTAATCTTCACTTAGATATATGGTTGAACATCTATTTGAGTCAGATAATATTTCTCCCCTTCATTTAAGATTCCCAGATTCATGATTTCTAAATCCATAAATATTAGATCGTTTGTGATCCCCATCATAGATAATATAGCATGGTCATTTTAGCTCAAAGCAGTTGCCACCTTGTTTTCTTTCTCAGGGCAGTAGTATAATGAGCATTCATAATCTTTAATCATTTATAACTATATTATTTGGTGTATGTTCATATCTTTTTGAGTGAAAATATACTTTAAACTTTTTTTATTAGTATATATTCCACACCTTCCTACATAGAGATAATGTATCCATATCTTTAATGAAAAAATTACTACAGCTAACGTCAAATCATGATTAGGACAATTTTTCTCAGGAACCTTAAATTGGCATGAGGCATAATCCGTCCCCATATCATTTTTCATGAGAGCACAACTCAGTCCCTTATTTGATGCATCATTATAAATCACAAACTTTTCTCCACTATAGGGTAGCGTGACTATAGGTGCACTGACCATCCTTATTTTTATCTCCTTGAAATTTGCTTCACATTCCTCCATCCATATGAACTTAACTCCTTTCAGAGTCAACTTGGTGATTGGATTAGATAATCTTGAAAAATATTTCACAAAACATTGATAGTATCCATCCAAAACAAGAAAACTACAGATTTCAGTCATCGTGGTTGGTTTAGTCCATTTCTCAATAACTTCTACCTTTGAAGAATATACTGATATACCCTCATTTGAGATTCTATGACCTAAAAATGAAAAAAAAAATATTTTAAAATTCATACTTGGTAAATTTTTCATAAATTTTATCCTTACTTGGGGTCTTCAACACTATCCGCAAGTGGTCTTTATGTTCTTAATTGATCTTTAAATATACAAGAATATCATCTATAAATACTACCTCAAACTGATCAAGGTAATCTATAAAGACTCTATTCATTACATCTATGAAGAAAATGGTGGAATTAGTAATGCCAAAAGACAACATTATAAATTCATAATGTTTATACTTGTAAAGAATGTTGTCTTGGGTATATCCACTTTCTTGAACCTCAATTTATGATGTCCAGAATGAAGACCAATCTTGGAAAAGTATTGATCTCCACATAGTTGATAAAATAATCCACATATACAGGTGATATGATACTTTTTATGGATATTAATCTTGTTAAGTTCTCCATAATAAATGCATAGTCGCATTGATCAATTTTTATTCTTAACAAACAGAACAGGTGCACCCCAAGGTGATGCACTTGGATGAATGAATCTCTGGTCAAGATTATCCTAGAGTTGATTCTTCAATTCCTACAACTCAATTGTAGATATTATATAAGGAGTATTTGAAATAGGCATATTAGTAGGTATGATTTCTACTGAAAACTCAACTTCACGATTCAGTGGGAGACCATAAAGTTCTTCCAGAAATACATCAAAAAACTCTCATATAATAGGTGTATCCTTAAAATTGAGTTTCTTCCCAACCATTTGAGATAGATAACCTTCATGTATAGTAATTAAGACTTACAAGATGTAATAAATTTTCATTGGATGTTCATATTCATCCCCTCATCGATAAATGATCAGAGGATCATTCAGAATATGAACTATGACTTCTCTTCCTCGGAAATTGATATGATATCCATATAGATAAAGTCAATCCATGTTAAGAATAAAATAGAATAGAACTAAAGGGATAATCAAAAGATCTGTAGGAATCCATTTCGCACAAACTTCAATCAGAGAAGAACTATAAACTTGAGATATGACCGTTGTTCCATTTGTAGTTTTCACGACTAACTCAACATATAATTGTAAAGGTGATATGAAGATACCCTTAGCAGGTTATTTATAAATAAAATAGTGGATGGATCCAGAATCAAATAAGACATTAACTATTCTAGAGTGGATGATAATTGTACCTTTCACCACTTTATTCTCATAACCCACTTCAGCAGTCATGATCACATGAGATTTCCTTTTTTTCTTTGGTCTTAAGAGGTTGTTTACAGTGATCATAAAAACCCCTCAGATTCATGCATTGGTTGGAATAATGGCCATACTCCTTGAATTTGAATCATTATGGTGTGGGTGGTACATTAGTTGGAATCTTATTTTCCTTCATTGTATTAATCAGCTTATTCATCACCATTTTACATTCAGGGGATTTATGACCCACCTTTCTACAATTAAAGCACCTCCATGTTCCATTCAGACACTTCCCTTGATATTTCATCCCGTATTTATGGCATGTAGATGGCTAGAATTTATTTCCACCATGTGATTTATTCTAGTTTTCATGAGACCTGATCTTTCTTTTCTTATCAGAATCATGGTGATGGTGAGAATATCCTATTTCAATTTCTCATTTCAGGGCACATCGAATGATTTCTTCATAGCTACTAAAGTATCTTATAGCTAATTCATTTTAGAGACTTGTTTTAGGGCACCAAAGAATATATCAATTTTACTTTTAGGACTGATAATTAAACCATTGGCATACCTTGCAAGCCTTTTAAAATTTTCCTTATAGGTATCAATGGATTCATCATCCTTTTTCTTTAGCTCAAGAAATTCCTTCTCCATCTTTGTACATAGAATGGGAGGGATATACTTACTGAATAATATCCCCTTAGACTCATCCCATTACTGGATTCCATTTTTTCCTCTTACCTCATATTCTTGATAAGATTTCACCATTGATATGTTTCTCCTTCTAGATGAAAAACAATTAGGAAAAAATTTTCAAGTCCAGAGCAATGAAGAATATAAAATAATTTCTCAGTGGTGTTGATCCATTTCTCATCCACTAGTGGATCAGAAGATCCACTAAAGGAAGTTGAATATTGCCTCCTGAAATATTCAATAATATATTGTTCCCTCTGATCATTTGGAAACTCGGCAAGATTCATAACTTGAGAATGTTTTGTGAGCTTAGCAGCAAGATTCTACATTTCAGCTCCCATAAAATTTGGTTTCTTAGGTGGACAATAATTATATTTTCCATCACATTCATAATTAACACGATTCTTTCAGTTTCCATCCATTGAATAAAACCAAAAATCATAGTGTGAGAAATAATAATCATAGTGGAAAACTACATAATTATGAAAAACATTTATAGAATGTCTAAATCATGACACCTTCTTTTATGAAACCTTAGGTTTAACATAGTTCATTCATGATCGTTATCAAAACTTTAGGGTCTTATCTTATACTTTGACTTGTCCTCATGGTTTTCATAAAGGTTTTCAAACCCTAATCTCAAAAGATTGATTAAAACCTGCTCTGATGCCAACTATAACAGCCTGAGATTTTTATACACAAATATTACATATATTTAGTGGAATATTCAATACATAAAAATATGATCCATGACAGAACCATAAAGGTTTACAATCTTAGAATATTAGATGTACAATATTTTTATTTTATTAAAGATCTTCAACATCTCTCATAAATATCTTCCCGCGTGATAATCTTTATAGGAACACCCTACTAAAAACTTTCTTCATAACCTGGGAAAAGGAATCATAAGAAAAGGGTGAGCTTGGATGCCTAGTAAGGGTAAATGTGAGATATATCAATTGATGATCATATGAAAGAATAATACATGAATAAGGGTATAAGATATTTAACCATAACAGATAATGTTCATACCCAATCCAACAAAGATCATAAATATGAGTTATGGTATACAACATTAATATTTCAAAAGACATGAATCATAAGAATGAAAATTCATCACAACTCAATCGTGAAACATAAGTTCATGTGTGTGTGACACCATCATAAATATAGAAACCATTTTATAAGTTAATGCTAACTAATAAGACCATCAGATCATGCATCAACATCTGTTACTCATAGCAGATCAAGCACGTCGACATGTTTCCCATAACAGATCAAGCTCATCGACTTTTTTCTCATAACAAATCAAGAACTTTGACTTGTTTATCATAACAATATAATGAGATATAATATTTTACCCAATTCATTGGAGGGAGATATAGGTCTCACCCATCACATAATAAAAATAATATGTATGTGTGTCATAGGATCATAAATCATTCATCATATCAAAACCCATGAAAAATTGGGCTTCAGAAACATTTCATCATAGCATAAACCATGGAAAAGAAATAAGTTTCATAAACATTTCATCTTTTCACAATAAACATAAACAAACTAGATAAATAATAAGAATGATATCATTAAATCATATCCCCAGTAAATCTTAAGTAATATCAAAGGATGTCATCTTAGATGAAAATGATTTTGAAATATCACTCGGAATAAATCTTGAGGGAAATAACTTTTCCATTTTGAAATCAATTCTCTTTTTAAAAATATGCACACTTATAAATGAAAAAATTTTCTTGGAAAATAAACTTGTAAAGTAAGATTAAAAGAAAATATTAGTCATGAATGTGGGAAAATTCATTCATGTCATTGTCATAAAAGTTAAAAAGTGCATTGTTTGGAAAATGACAAGAAGATTCCTTTCAAACCATTTTGTAAGAAGTCAAACATGGTTAAAAATGACTTTAAAAAATAATAGGAGAGTATTAAAAAATATTATTTAAAACATTTTATGGGAAATATGGGAAAGGAAGAAAAATATTTCCCCCATGGAGACTTAATCATAAACAATCCTGAATATTGACAAGATAGTAAAATAAACTCTTACCTCAAGTCTCGTCATTCCTTGTTCACGTTCAAACCTCCTGTATAATAAATATGAATTTATCGTACAAGTATTCCATAATCGTATTCATATCTATCGTACCATTTATTATTTATTTATAACATCTTATCACCTGTTTATTAATAATCTATTATTGAAATCACTGTTTTGGGTGATAACTCCTTCATTTTCCAATAATATTTTGATTTCGCGGTCTCGGTCTTTATACATTGATCAGGGTTGAAACATTTCTAGAATTTTAATCATGTAATAAACAAAATATATTTTCATTATATACATATTTATAATCATTCATAAAAATTTGGGATAAAAATGAATGACACCATTCATGGAGACAGTAGGTTGTATGTACGCAATGAATGTTGTTTCCATTTTTTGACTGATGGAATGAAAAAAAGCTAAATAATAATTCACCTTTCCATAATTATTATATAATATATATCATATATATTTGTAAAATTCATCCTTATTACCATCCATGTGAAATATAAATGAAAAACGGATCACATCACATCGTGGTGAGGGTAGTCCATACATACGCACGAGCGACGTTATCATTTCCCAAAAGATTGTATGGTAAGAAGATATACATGATATTATCATTAAAAAAGTATAATTATATAATAAATGTCATATATAAACATTAAACTCATCATAATACCCATTCAAAAAATATTATGATGAAAAATGAACTGTATCGCTACATGAAGATGGTAAGTCGTACGTACGCACGAGTGATGTGTTTACTTCTTGTTTGATGGGAAAGAGGGTGTATAGTTTTGTTTTAATGATAATAATAACATTTCATCATATTGAGGATACTAAATTTATTATTTTATGATAAATATCATAGATTTAGTGGATGTAAAGTATAGTAGAAAAGGAAAATGATTGGTTAAAATGATTACCTCTTCTTCGAAACGACTCCTTTAGATCTCCTCTAAAGGGATCTAGAATTAGTCTTTTGGGAAGACTAACACCTCTAAAATGTGTCTAGTGAAGTGGATAAGAGAATTTGACAGAGGATGGTCAAGATAGAAGGATCAATGTGGTGTAATGAAGTGAGGAAGGAGGTTTCCTTTTATAATTTAGGTGAGGGATCTTTTTTGAATTTCTCAAAATATTAAATTATAATAAATTATTTCTCAAGACAAATACCTCCAAATGGAAAGGTATTCAAAACTAAGGTGGGATAGGATTGTAATATCATTAACCAATTTAATTTAGACAACTTTTTTGTGATTTTAAACCTTGTCATTTTGTTTAACCTTTAGTTAACCAATTCTAATTTTAACTATGGTAATAACTTCTTCGGTATTAAAAAGATGTAATTTTTTCTTATAAGGTAACAATTGGACCATAAATGAACAATTTATGGAATTTTTGACTATACCATAATCACTTTTTACTATTTCAAGATTTTTATTATTTTTAAATAATTTAGTAAAATGTTATTTTGATAAAATAACATAATTGTCAATTTTGACACTTCATTTAATTTAACTTTAAATACATCAAGATAAAGTGTGAATTAAAATATAATTCTTTAAAACATCATTAATATTTTATATATATCTATAAAATTCATGGTACACATTAACCTGATTAAATTATTTCACTTTTAATATTTTTAAAATCAGCTATTATATTTTTTTTATTAAATGTAAAAATATTGCATTGTTGTTTCTTAAGAAATTAAAATCATTATATAATTAGTAAAAATTAAAAATAAATTTCTATCATGAAAATAATTGTATTAAGATCAAATTACACACTTATATTCATTCAAAACGTATTTTTGTTCCTTTGTGGACACATTAGAGTCATTAAAAACAAAGAGATTAACATTTTTTAACTTTTATTAATTTTAATAGAATATAAGTCATTTTTATGGAAAATTGTCCATTAAATAACTCAATTTAAAACCATATGTGTTAAAGGTAAAATTAAATTTATCCAATAAGAATTAGGATGAAAAATTATGGGCATATCACTTATTTTTAATCCAAATTAATCTGATTTACCCTTTACTGAAGGGATAAGTTTTATCAAGGTTACTACTCATATTGACCAAAAAAGGGGGTATAATTATCAAATTTGAACCTCCTGATTCTAAATATGAAATTAATTTTTATCTAATTAAATGCCTATTAATGGAATAAATTGATTTTAAAGTGCGCAAAATATGACAAAAAAATATTTTTAGAAAAAATATATTTTTAATCATAAAACTAGATCTATTATTATCCTATGCTTAGAAAAATATTTGTTGAATGTTTAAAACATTTGATTAAGTAAATTATATATTCATTTCATTAAAATAATTCACCAATAAGGATGAATTTAATATATTGATATAAAATACATTACACGCATATAATAATTTTTCAGAAAAAACATCATTTTAATTTTTAAATAAATTTTGTTTTCAATGATAATAATTTGATAAGTAATGAACTCATTTTATAAATGTGTAGACTGTATATTTTTCATAATTTAGTTATTACTATTCACACATGCCAATCCAATGACTAGGTGATAACGAACATATAATATTTTAATAATGTTTTGCGGATCTTTTAAACTCGCTCTTGTGAGTAACACAAGCTATCTATGAAATAAAATTATTTAAAGAGAAATATTTCTTAAAAATCTCAGGGTGTTACACTACAAAACTATGACTTTGAGATGGTGTACACTCCCAGGAAGGGAAACATTGTGGAAGATTCCCTTAATAGGAAATATTCTTCTCACTTGGTGGAGGGGGAGTCGGAGCAGTTGACTTCGTTGCAACTAACCTTAGTGGAAGAGAGGGGCCCAGTTGTGGCATCCCTCATTTTTAATACATAACTTTTCATTACATTTTACATACATAGGATCTTTAATGTCTAGTGTCTCAAAAATCAGGAACAATAAAACTTGAATACAACATAAAAAATTCTTCTAATCCACTTGTAAGGCTTCATCATAAGATCATCCTATGTACAAATACTACCTTTCATATCCTGGAGACATACATCAAAGGAAAGGGTGAGCAGAAGGCCCAGTAAGAGTAAACAAGGAAATCAGTGTACTTGTGATATCAATAAGAACTTGAATAACAACATAAAGATATGATCAATGGAATTATAGTCATATAATAATGAAAAAACTTGAAACATAACTTGACTATGTGGCTACAACATTTCATTTAGACATTCATGAACATATCACCAAGGTTCATCCTCAAGGTGTCATAAAAATTACAAAGGTTATTCATCAAGGTATCGTGAAACTTGTCATATCTAGAGATTAAATATTTACCCAATGCATTGGAGAGCTATCAAGGCGCAGCCTTAATATGTATTTACATTAATGTGATCTACATAGATCATAATCAAACATTTCATAAATAACCCAAATGGAATCAATGAAATGGGTTTCATGTCAAAATCATGACGTTTAAAAAGAGCTTAAAATAAGATCATTATGTCATTTATAACCCATGGAAAGGGAGTGAGGGTTATATGTATGTCAATTAGAGAATCAAATATATCATTTTTATATATTTATGAACACCCATAGAAACGAAATAGGTCTGGGTATTCATATAAATAAATAATATAATTTCTTGAGAGAAAGTGATAGAAATTTTGAGACCAAATTTCTGCAGCATAACAGCTATATAACATGGTTTTAGAAAACATTAAAAAGAAAGGGTAAAAGGTTCAACCACTCATAAATATTTCATAATACATTATGGGTACTTAATAAGATCATGGTATGGATATTTGAATGACATACCTCATGAAAAGGAAACATCAAATAAAAGAGAAGATGTGATTTATTTTACGAGAAATTCGGTAGCCTAATGGCGTCACTTAAAAATTCAAAAACAAATTGATGAGAGTGGAAAGGGTCTCTCAACAATTAGACATTAAATAGACAGTAATGAGAACATATAAGAACATACCCTCAACATAAATAGATGGAAACTAGAAGACACAACATAAAGGAAGTCATGGCTTCAAAAGAGGAGGGTGAAAAGATCCCTTACCTTGAAGAGTAACTTCGAAAGCATGAAGGTCGGGACCATGGGAGGCTCTAGGGAACATTGGGAGGACTCCTTGGGAGGTAAGGAGACCAAAACTTCATTGAGGAGGATTTGTAAATGAAAATAATGAGGGAAAGGCTTGGTATTTATAGGATAAGTGAGGGGACAAGTCATTAATGGTCAAGGGACACCTCATCGGTGGTATTGGAAAAACCATGGGCATTCCCATGGTATTTTCCCATGGTATTGGCCACATGGGACACCTCATACCTTATATTACTATTCATAAGTCTACCAAAATTATCACATAATTATTACATCCTTAATGATGTCATTAAACACCCGAAACTAAAAACTGTATTTTCACTATTTACAGAAAATTCATTTTTTTCAGAAAAATCACCAAAAATCACCTTAACCTAATATCGATGCTATGAATTCAAAAATGAACTCCATTTTATAAATATAATTTTCTAAATATTTTTAATTTAATTTTTAATTAAAAAACACTATTCACCCGAAAAGACTAGTACTTGACTAATAATTTATGAAACAATTATTTACCTATTTTATTGAATCACATTACTTAATCAAGGTGCCTAAATTATATTAATACTTTCATTAAGTGAGATTACTAATCCATTTGATCACATTACTAATCCTAAGCGTAAAATCACTATTCATAATTTACTATTCACAAAAAGTTAAGTTGAACTTATTAGATTCTAAATTTCTTACTGAACACATTTCCAGAAGACCATTTTTTGAAAATCATTACACATCATTTATTATTTAAGGTTTACATAAATATGTTAAAATATCCCCTTTTTCCAAAATTCATCAATATACATTCTATATTTATTCGAACATCTGGAAAAAAACACAAACTTCACCATAGGAATAAATTACAACATTATTTATCTCAAAGGATTACACAAAGTAGCTACGGTTTCGTTACATAGCCCCTTATAACCCCAGCATATGATCTAAGTGTAAGGTGTGCTAAGGTGAGAGAATTCGAGGGTGGCTCAGCCAACAGTGCCCGAGTAGTGATTTCTATAAGCTAGAACTTATCTTAAAGGCGATTCCGCTCCAGATTCACACGATGAAGTTCGGCTTGGGTTTGGTCCAGAGCAAAGCCCAGTGGTGCTACATCATTCCCAAGTTTCATCAGATGGGCTTCGATCAGCCTGAGAATACTGGATGAGACCATCGAATCTTCTTTCTGTATTAATTAACCAATATCACTTGTATTTTGAGACAACAATCGCAACATTTAGTTTCCAACGGTTATATAACAGTCGAAACCCAATAGTCTCATTTTAATTATACTCACATCATTAATTAAATAATATAGTTTTGTTGAGTATAAACTAAAACAACACACAAACAATAGGAAACAAAAATTCATTCAAAATTTCAGGTCATTACAGCAGCTTTTCTTCATTCGATGGTGGTGACTTCACCGCTTCTTCAACATGTGAGAGATGTTCAGTTGGGAGACTTTTATTTTGTGGTTCTACGTGACCAGATATCCTCAAGTGATTCACTAGATGGATTTTCTAAAGGAGGGGAGTTTTTCATCCTTCTCCATAGAAGGATGGTGATTTCAGTCACGTTTTTTGAGAAGGTGATAAGGGAGTTTCACACTTCTCTTTAGGTTGTATATCTTGATGTGGAAAATATTTACAAGAACCTTTAGCGGCAGTTTTAGTGGGCTTACATGAGGTAGAGTGTTACCAATTTTGTCTCTTAATTTCTCGCATGTCAGTAGGTTAAGGCTGAACATCAGTTTTCAATAGGTTTGACTCAAACCTGTTGATATATTGGAATGGAGTGGGATGACAAATTGATGGATTTTATGATGGGGCTTTAGTGGATATAAAAAGTTCATGGTGTTATCTGGTTTATTATTGATCAACTTACCAAGTCGTCACACTTTCTTTTAATCAGGGAGAAGAGTTCAGTTGAGAGTTTGTGGAATTTGTGTGTGCAGGAGATCGTCCAGCTTCATGGGTTACCCATGACAATTGTCTCTATAAGAGATGTTTGGTTAAAGTCACGGATGTGAAGAGGCCCACAGAAGGATTTTGGGACCCAATTACAGATAATCACAGAATTTCACCCACACACTGATGACCAAATCAAGTGAACTATCTAGTTTTTAGAGGATAAGTTGAGAGCCTATGTGTTGGACTTCAACCGGAGCTAGGAGGATCACTTTTCATTGGTGGGATTACTTATAATAGTAGCTATCACTCCACTATCAGTGTTGCGCCATTAGAGGAACATTATGGAAGACCGTGCAGGTCACCCTTGTGCTGGACGGAGATCGGAAAGACATATATTGTTCATCCAAAGATGGTGAAGACAACGACAGAGAATGTTTGGGTGATCCGTGAGGGTACGAGGGCAGCCCAAAGTTGAAAAAAAATCTCACGTAGACCGACATCGTAGACTTTTGGAGTTCGAGCAGGGATTCCATGTTTTCCTGAGTCTCCCCACGACAAGGATTGTGAAGATTTGGCTGGGGAAGCAAGTTATCTTTGAGGTTCATCATGTCATTTGAAACCCTATGGAGGGTTGGCGAGATTGTTTACCACTTGGTATTTCCCCATAGTTATACCGATTGCACAACATCTTTATGTGTCACATTTGAGTTGATATGTGCATTACTCATATCACAATATCGACTATGGAATGTTGGACAATGAGGATGGGGCCACCTTCTCGAAGTGCCTAGTGGCGGTCGAGGACTGACAGAAGAGGATCTTGCATGCACAGACCATCCCTTTGTTTCGAGTGCTTTGGCAGCATGAGAGTATACAGGAGAGCTCCTAGGAGTGTGTAGTCTAGATACGGGCTCAGTACCCCACCTTTTTGTATAAATTGTGATTTTTAAGGCGAAAATCCATGAATGGGGGGAGAATTTAGTGACTGTTTTTTTAACTCGTAAGACTTTTGAATATTTTTGGGGATATTTTTGAAGTCGTAAATTGAGTTAGCAGGAGATTCCGGAGCCTGGGGAACCTCAATGTTGATATGTTAAATATATTAAATATATTAAAGTGTGTGCATCTATCTTTTTAGAATAAATGATTTTCCCATTGATCAGGACCTTGGATGGGAAATCTGATACCACAGTTGTTTCCAGAACACGGGGTGATATAAAGTAGATCGCCATCAGGCATTCGGTCAAGGATGACCGTTGGCAGGTGCATTAAGTAAATTAATTTAATAACCCAAAACCCTAATCCTCCTCTCATTAAATACCTCGTTATGAAAAATCTCTAGGGTTAGCCTCATAACCCTGAAAGATTAGAGGAGAGGAGGAGTAGAGCTTCGTTAGCATTGACAGATTGGGAATGGGGATTGACGATGAACAATCAAGGGATCCATGATACAAATGACGAATGTAGCGGGATCTCCACCTTCATCGGTAGCAAACATGTTCTTCACCAACGAACGATCCAATCTTGAGGTAGGGCTTTATTATTTTGTATTTATCCATCCTCTATGATTCCATGCTAGGGTTGAAAATAAATCTATATGCTTCATGTAAGTAACGAAATTATTGATTTGTTATAATTATTATTCTTGGATTCTAAGCTATCTTGACATGGAATTTTTAAAATAGAAATTATTTAAACCTAACATTTGTTTTTATCTTCAATGAAGGTCCGACATCGTTTGGTCGATAAAAACTTAACGACTGATTTACCTCCCTCCCCTCTTTATATTATTTCTCCATATCCCCCCCCCCTCTATATTCACCCATGTACAACAACAACCCTGACCTTAGGGTGATCGGTGGCAGTGAAGACCTTAATGAGGGCATGGTGGCGGCGATGACCTCGGGTGTGGGCGATGTTGTGTCGGTGGGTATTGAATAAGGGGAGGTGCGAAATTGGATGCGTGTAGGGGGAGGAGGTGTTTCATGTGAGGGGAGGCGTTGCAGGTGTGGTTAGGCACTGTAGGTGTGGATTTAGGGTTTCCGCCTCTGAAACTTGTGGGAAGAAGATAATGTTAGGAGTTAACCACACCTACAACACCTAACCGCACCTGCAACGCCTTCCCTCACACGCAGCACCTCCTCCCCACACATGTATCCAATGGCATGCCTCCCCTTCTCTAGGACTCACCAACACCGCATCTCCCACACTTAGGGTCTTCACCACCTCCACACCCTTGTTGAGGTCTTCGTTGTCACCGGTCACCATAAGGTCGGGGTCGTTGACGCATGTGAGTGAATAAAAAAGGTGGGTGATAGAGAAGAATAATATAAAGATGGGAGGGAGATAAATTACTTGTCACGTTTTTATCAATCTAAAATTGTCGAACCATCATTGAAGACAAAAAAAAATGTCCACTTTAAATAATTTATATTCTAAAAATTCCATGCCAAGAGGGGTTAGAATTCAAGAATAATAATTATAACACATAAAGAATATGTATTTATTCACAATACTGGCATGGAATTAGGGAGGATGGAGAAACATGAAATAAAAAATCCCTACATTAAAGTTGGATCATTCATTGGTGAAGAACATGTTCGCTAGTAGTGAAGGTGAAGATCCCACTGTGTTCATTGTTCATCTCATGGATCCCTCGATCGTTCGTTATTGGTCCTCATTCTTGATCTGTAAACGCCAACAAAGCTCTTCTCCTCTCCTCTAATCTCCCAAGGTTATGCGGTTAACCCTGAGTATTTGTTATAATGAGGAATTAAAAGAGGATTAGAGTTTTGGGATTAAATGAATTAATTTAATTAATTAATTAATTTGTTTAACGCACCCACCAATGGTTGTACTTGACTGAACACCCAACATCGACAAACTTTATGTTGTGCCTAGGATAAAACCCGCATTCCAGAAACAACCATGGTCTCATATTTTACATCTAAGATCTCGATCAATGGGAAACCCATTTATTCCTAAATCATGTCTGTGTGATTTAATATATTTAATATTTTTAATATATCAGCACTGAGCATCCCCAGGCTGCGGAATCTCACGTTGACATCGCACATTTCTCTGAAAATATCCCTTAAAATTTTACAAAGTCTTACATGACAAAAAAAAGTCGCTACAACATAAGTGTACTTGGAGGTAAAAACATGTACTCGCCTAAACTATCTGGCTTGACCCGTGTGCTTGTGCATTCCTTTTGCATCCAACATACATTGTGATACATAATTACAAGGTGTGCACTGTCAAATAAATGACACATGGAACACATGTAAATTACATTGTATGTGATGCTCTTGATGCGCGCAGGGTGCACAATAAGTGGAGATCATAAAAAACTTGTAGTTTTACAATTTAACACACGAATTAATTCAATATATATTTAACAATCATATGACATGGCATGTACTATCAAATAAATGACACACAAAACACATGTGAATGGGTTTAATTATATAATTATTTATTCTCTCTGTGTTAAATTAAGCACAATGTTTACAACAGACTACATGATGTGTGCTAAGTTGCACGACGTGTATTGTCTTCGGCATGTGTCCACAACACACACCTAGCTACTAGGTGTGCTACCAGCTACAGACATGTGTTAGGTACATAGTGTGTTGGCTACTTACACAGTGTGTGGCCTTGGAGTTGCACAGTTTCTCTATCCCCATGTCATGCAGTAGATACACAACACGCTTAGACCCCCCCCGTGTGCTCCATCAGAAACATGTGAGGACAACACGCCATGTACACATGTTACACGACGTGGGGTTCTTCAAAGCATATATCAATCTATATAGATCTATGCGTTGATCCACTTTTATCAGATCATTGACCTGATTTCATTGATTTAATTCTATATTATCACAAGATACACACAAGATACATGGGTACACAATGTGTAGATTTTGGGTACACATTGTGTATGGTTGTGTTACCCGGATAGAACCTTTCGCATCTCCAAATGGTGTTTTCAGAACTCACTTCATTTTATATTAAATTTTTTATTGTTTATGAGAGAAGGAACAAAAAAAGGGAAGAGAAAATGATGTTCTGATGTCAAGAATTAAAAGATTATAATTCAAAGAAGTTCAGAATGCATGTCACAATCCAGCCCACTGAGGTCTGACCCGTGACTACCCCAAGCCGGCCTACAATAGGTTAAGGGCTGGTGACCAACACCGAATAAGCATACCCCACAAATGGGAATCATTGGCCTAATGTACCTATACACACGCACACATCTCCAATTCCACACAATTCTGAAATGTTTAACTGAAAATAATACATGCATACATCATCTAAGATCCCACAACAGAGTACAAAAAAAAGTACTAATAGCAAAAAAAGGGGTCAAATACAAGCTCAACAAAAAATTATAAATAGTCCAACCTGCTCCAAAGGCGAAGACTAAAGTCAAATGCAATCTCTCGGTAAACTCCTCGGTCTATCAAGCTCTAGTTATGCTCCACCGCCTCCCTATCTGTAATATCCTAAGTTTTTTAGGGTTTTATATAACCGAAAATATATTTGACTTCAGATTTGGATGCTTTCCCTGAGTTTGTACGACCCCAGATCTCCTCTAAATGTGATCTATGGATATCTATTGATGGGTTGGTAGTGCGCGACAGTCTTGGTGCTCCTCATGTGCGTCGTATTTGGTCTTTTTTTCTTTTAATTATGCATCCAATCTTCTCTCATCAATATCTTTTTTGATATTGATCGGAATTACGCACCATTAGTGTTGTTGGATTTTTCTCGACGATCAGAACCTAAATCCAAAATTTGTTCTTTAAAGCGGCAATGTATGATCAATCTGATTTTTCATATATTTTTTAATGGAAAATTTTAAAAAAAATATCAAAAGATAATTTTAAAATAAATTATCAAAATGTTTTTAGTGCAAAATTGTCAGGAATAATTATTTAAATTATCAATGATTTTTACACTGGTAATTTATTCCAATTATATAATCTATAAAATTATCAAAAGATAATGTTGCTCAAAGAAATTATAATCAAAAATATTTATCAAGCAATGAATAATTATGTGAAATTGATGAATAATAATTATGAAGAATTATCAAATGATAATTTCATTAAATCATTGAATTAATAATTGTTTAGAATTATCAAACAATAATTATTTTGGATTATCAGTAGATAATTAAATAAATTATCATTGGATAATTGTGTGAAATTATTAATGGATAATTGTGTGAAATTATCAATGGATAATTTTTAGTAAATTTTCAAAAGATAATTTTTATGAATTTATAAAAGGATAATTTGAAAAATAAAAATTATCTAAGGATAATAAATCATCACATATAATTATTAAATATAATTATAATAGGATAATTTGTAATAAATTATCAAAAGATAATTATATAAGGATAATTTGTATTAAATTGTCAAATGGTAATTATAAAACGATAATTTGTAATAAAATTATCAAAAGATAATTATAAATTATAATTTGTAATAAATTATCGAATGATTAGCTCTTGATTCCTAGTATATGTTACTCGATGACTAAGGGATGTTGATTTACTCTCGATCCCTAGTATATGTCTCGATGACTAAGGGATGTTGATTAGCTCTCCATCCATAGTATATGATGAGAACACAACCTTCTTGAGCAGTGATGTCGAGTTGCACGATCACACGATGCTGAGTAGCATGATTTCATTAGCCTCATGGCTACTCATTGATTCTTCTGACACCTTGATTATCTATATGGCATACAGCCGAAGCAGGTACGGTTGGGGGTCTGTGGCGGCTTGGTAAGTTCATAGCCGCTCGATCTTGGATTCTATGTTTATGTTTGTTGTGCATTGATCATTATTATGGAATATACTATTATACATGAGCACATCTGGTTAAGGAAGAAATGGCGGTGTCCTACTAAGTGTTGTACTCACACCCTACTTTGTCATTTCGATGAACTTGTAGATTGCATGAGGGATGTGGTGAAGGGAAAGGGCTCAGTGGTGGATAACTGAGCGGATGAGCGTGGATCTAGTAGCAGATCGGGACGAACTCTGAAGGATCCACTGTTTATTTATTTACTTTTTCTTATTTATTTTCACTGGACATGTTTTCCACTTACGGTAGGTTCTTTATTTGTTTACATGTATGTCATCTTTACTTTTCCACATGTTTACTCTGATTATTTATTATATTATTTATTGTTGATTATTGACCCTGTGACATGATATTGAGGGTAGTCTCCCCACTAACAGACTCAAACTCTCACTGCTAATCAGCAGCCTCTTGTGTACGGGGAGGCGCACATGAGGTCATGTGACATTCCAGCTTGGACCTGGAGGTTTGGATCGGAATGTTACACTATCCTCCTAGGACACCATCAAATGGGTCATTATCTGCATAAGATACGACATGTGCGATCAAAACCCATGAAGGATTGATTATAAAAATACCCAATAGGACACCCTAGAAACCATAAACGCGAAGCACCAAGAATAGTCAGCTCAATACAAGATATCACAATAAATGTATAACAGAAACACCTAGATATACTCAGGAAATAAACTACGCCACCAGGCGATCATAACCAACTATCAGCCGCAGGATTCTGCTTGAAGCAATGTTTGTTCTGGGAGAATCCACTTCACGATCCATGCTATCACTGGAGACACTCGGTGAAGAGGTATGGATCATTGGGCCCCACCCAAGAAAACTCACTAGTCTAAGAATACATTGATACTTAGATAGGGGGTCACATCCAGAACTACAAGGGGACACCATGAACCCAATCTGGATCAACCCGATACGTAGGGGATCGTGTAAAAATGATATCACAAACCCTATCGATGCGTTTTGTTAGATGGAGGATCAACACCCTGCTCAGGGAGGTCACATTCATTCCACAAACACTACCTATGGAACAAAATTGATAGAGGATCACACTCAAGTCTCACAGAGGGACACCACAACTCTATATGAGACTCATCCTTTAGAGGGGATCATAATCCCATGATGTGGATGTAATGTTGAATTGTACCCTCAGAGGAATGGACCAAGGGAACACACTTAACCAATACTAATCCAAACTAAGAAAATGAAGAGTTACAAACACTCTTGAAAGGGGTACATGACGTGTACTATGGGAATACGGCGTGTCCAGCTATCCCCAAGTCTTCCAATGTTGAAAAGCCTCACACGACATGTGAATCTCTGAATACACAGTGTGTAGGAAGGGTACATGACATGTATAGATCACCCAACACCTTCCCATGTGTCGTTGGTCGTGTACGTATACTTTGGTCGGCCCATGTACCAACCCGTGTATAGGTGGTTGTGTCCGTGTACTTTTTGAGGTACATGTTGAGCCATCACGGAGGGGTCACATGGAGTGTGACCGAGTCACACAGTGTGTGATACTTAACTTTATCCCGAACCCTAATTGTCGTTGAGAGGGCCCCACACGGCATGTAATCCCGAAATACATGATGTGTTGCTCGGGATTTTCCAGAAACTCTAATTCTCTTCCATGTCGCCGGAGCCACCGGCCTTGCCGAAAATTGTTAATCTGGGGTCGGCCAAGCCTCACGTTGCGAGAGATTGTAGATTCGAGCTTTGAATCTGCTCAGGAATCATATGTTCTCACCATATGTAGTCGCTTCATGCGTCACTCGAGAAATGAAAACAAGACCTAATTCAGTCTTGTTCTCCCTCAATTCATCCACCATAATCGTTAATTATCTAACCACAACTACCATCGTGTGTTAAACCTGCAGTTTCGATATACTCTGCCGAAGAACAGTCGCGGAACAATCGAAAATTGGGTATTGTCGAACTGTTGGCCAAAAGAAATGTTAATAATGATCGAACTAAGAAATATGGTAGAAATTTAAAAGAAAAAAAACATGAGAAATAAACCTCGATCATTGTTCATTTGGCCTCAATTGTTGTCTTAAAAGGAGACGAACAAAGAGGAAAAATTATCTCAACAAACAAAAATAAAATTCCATCAATTTAATTCTTACCGAAAATGTGTGTATCAATTCTGTTTGTGGAATTGATTCGCATTTGTCCAGGATTAAGAAATGGGATGGAAAACACATAATCAAACATCCTATCTGGAGTTCGGCTCGATCATTGATGAAGAACAGTTGTGTTGTTGTCATTGGTGAGATCTATGAATTTCATTGGCGCAACGATCCACAATCCAGTCTTGATCTGTCGTCATTCTCTAAGAACTCTCTCCTCCAATGGCTTCAAGGTCTCCGGGGTTTAACAATAAACCTTGAGACAAAATCCATAGCTACATATTTAAGGAGGGAGCAGGTCGCTGCATCGAATAAAAATAAAATAAATTCTTTAATTGATTTATTTTGTTAATTTCACACTCACGATAACTTTTCACAAACGGCTTGCATCGACAAAATTTATGTGGCACCTAGGGTAAACTCGCATTCTAGACTCAATGGTTCCCTCGGATTTCAGATCTAGACCCTCATTCCGGAGTTATTCAACTTTTTCAGGAAACCTGTACACATGCGATATTTAATATATTTAATATATTTCAAACATTTATTTGGGACACACTGGGATTTGAAATCGCACGTCATCTCAGCACTTGTTCTTGATAATAATTCATATAATATCCAAAAATAATGCACAGAAAATATGAATCGCAATACTACAAAATAGGTCTTTAACAGCGCTAAAATGGTATTTATCTGTGCTAGAGAAGTGCTGACTATTTGAGCGAGATTAAAAGCTCAAGTCTTTTATCAGCACTTTTATAAGCGCTGATAAAGGGGCATACTGCAGTATGCTGTAACAACACACCGTAGCACCAAAAACCCGAAAAAATCAGCAAAATAAAGTACGGATATAGAATTTAAATGAAGATAAAACAATCAAGGCTCGTTTTCTCGGTTTTGGTGATGTGATGCATGTTTTAAACTAAAATGATACTTATATATTGAAAAAAATGTACTTGGAGTCATACCGGTCACACCATGCATCGGATTGAAGTGAGGATGATTCTTACACGTCTCAAATGACTTATGAATCATTTTCCTAAAGCATCAAAACAATCTGAATATATTTGCTCAGTTTTGAGTACGTCACTTATCTTTTTTACTAAAATGTCATTTTAAACTCGAAACACGCACTTTGACTCATACTGATCACACCGTGTGTCGGTTCGACGTGATACAAATTCCTACACATCACAAATTACTTATGAATTGTTTTTCGAAATTATAAAGACAATCTGAATGTGTTTTCTCAGTTTTCAGTGAGTTCCACTTTTTGAACTAAAATGTTGATTTTAAACTGATAATGAACACATTGAGTTATACCGGACACATCATGTATCAGATTGAAGTGTGGATGATTCCTACACGTCACAAATGACTTATGGATCGTTAACCTAAAGGATCAAAACAATCTGAATGTGTTTGATTGATTTTGAGTAGGTGAGTCGTCATTTTTACAAAATTTGATGTCAATTTTAAATAAAAATACGTACTCATATCAGTCACATTATGCATCGGATTGAGGTGAAGCTAATTCTTAAACATCCCAAATGGATTATGGGTCGTTTTCATAAAGTATCAAAACAATCTGAATGTGTTTACTCGATTTTGAGTACGTCACTTATCTTTTTTACTAAAATGTTATTTTAAACTGAAGCACGCACTTTGACTCATACCGATCATATCATGTATTGGTTTGATGTGACACTGATTCCTACATGTCACAAATAACTTATGAATCAATGTCCTAAATTATTAAGAAAATTTGAACGTGTTTGCTAAGTTTTCAATGAGTGGCATTTTTTTAACTAAATTGACGATTTTAAACTGATAACTAACACATTAAGTCATGCCAAACACGTCGTGTATCAGATTTAGGTATGACTAGTTCTTACGCATCACAAATGAAATATGGATCGTTTCCCTAAAGTATCAAAACAATCTGAATATGTTTTCTCAATTTTGAGTAGGACAAATGTCTTTTTTATTAAAATTGATGTCATTTTTTAATAAAAACACACACTTTGAGTCATATTGGTCACATTGTGCATCAGATTGAGGTACGACTGATTTCTACACATCTCAAATAACTTAAGGATCGTTGTCATAAGGTATCAAAACAATCTGAATGTGTTTGATTAGTTTTGAGTAGGTCAGTTGTCATTTATTAAAATTAATGTCATTTTTAAATAAAAATACTTGGAGTCATATCAGTCACACCATTTGTCGGATTGATGTATAACTGATTCCTACACATCTCAAATTGCTTATGGATCATTGTCCTAAAATATCAAAACAATCTGAATGTGTTCACTCGGTTTTGAGTACGTCACTTGTTTTTTTACTAAAATGTCATGTTAAACTAGAAACATGCACTTTGATCTATACTAATCACATCGTATATCAGTTTAACATGAGACCGATTCCTACACGTTACAAATAACTTATGAATCAATGTTCTAAATTATCAAGAAAATATGAGTGTGTGTTTTTTTGTTTTCAATGAGTGACATTTTTTTGAACTAAACTGTCGATTTTAAACTGATAACGTACAAATTGAGTCATAACGGTCACATTGTTCATCGAATTGAGGTGCAGATGATTCCTACACATCCCAAATGACTTATGGATCTTTACGATAAAGTAACAAAATAATCGGAATATGTTTGCTCGATTTTGAGTATGTCAGTTGTCATTTTTACTAAAATTCATGTCAATTTTAAATAAAAAGAAGCACATAGAGCCATACCGGTCACACCGTGTATCGAATTGAGGTGCAGTTGATTCTTACACATCTCAAAGTCTCAAAAAAATCCTAACTACCAATGTAATCATGTGTCCATTGTCTTTTTATGTCGAACTAACGACTCGATGTTCTTAGCTGGAAAATTTTTCTCATTGTTGAAAATCGAAAGAGCAGAAGAAGCTCATGTGCCCAATATATCATGAGAAGTCACCACAATAGACACATTAGCTTCCTCTACTCTCCTGGTTTTCAACAACGAGAAAGGTTTTTCAGCTAACAACATTGAATTAATATACAGTGTTGACAGTTCAATAAATAAAGACAGTGAATATGGAAAATATGGTTACATTGGCAAAAAGAATCATTTTATCTTTTTTGTGGCTTGTTACGGACAGTTGAAAGAAAAATATGAAATCCCAAAAGATGTGTGAAAAAAACAAAATAAGTATTAGATAAAAATGATAAGGAAATTAACATAGAAATAGTAGATAAAATGATAACAAAATTAATTAAATAAGTAATAGGAATTCGCATTTTCCTGATGGTTGTATGCATTCTCAACGCATTTCCTTGTTGTCATTGTCTCAGTTGTAGGATTTAAGTCCAATCTCTCACAAGAATGAGCATCTTTGAACAAACCACCTCAACGTGATCAAAAGAATCCTCTTGTACAAGAAAACAATTATTATATGAGTAATACTAAAAAGAAATAAATTAAACATAAATATGAAACAATACATTAATTCTATAGATAATGATTTCACTGTGCAAACATTGTTGACATCAAGGATATGTCGATGATAATGCAATAATGGTGATAAAAAATGAAAATAGATTTCTCCAAACAATCAATCAACGAGTGAGGAGGATTAGGAGAAAATAAGATACATTAGATCGAAGCTTTGAATCATCCGAGAGAAAGTAATGATATCCAATTGGGTTCATAAAATATTCATTTTGTACGATAAATAAATAAACACATAATATATTCATTATCAGAGGTGAATTCCTCCCATTTGTGAGAATTACATGAATAGTAATAAGAGATTTCTAAGGGTGGAACCAAAAGACAATGTTAAAGAATGATTTATTTTTAGAGGGATTAAAGTAAAACATACAGTGTTTATTAGATGTGATGAAAGATATAAAGTGATTTTTAAGAAGTATTAATGAGTGAGTTATAATTTCAAATATGGCTATATTTTTATCAAATGCAAGAAATAGAAGTAAGGCTGAAATCAATGAATAAAATGTCATTCGTGATCGAAAAGTTTCGGTAAAAACTTGAAGGAGTAAGACTCTACAAAAAACCACATTTTTTCCCAAGTAGAGCCTAAATATTTTGGAGAGGCTGACAAGGATGATAATTGGATCAAAACTATGTATGAGGATCTTGATCGGAATAATAATAATGTGACATGAGGAGCTTAATCTAAATAAGAACAATGAAGGATTCTTATGAATCATGTTCCTGCATATATTGTTCCAAAAAATATCCACTAGTTTAAAAATGCATGAGTTTTTTAGCTAATTTTGGGTCCTAATTCTGTAAAACTCTGAAAGCGCAGCCGATTGTCGTATATCGACCATTCAAGCTTCTGGTGCTCTACTAATGTATATAGCAGTACTCGAGTCGAATCCTTGACGATGATACTTTTTAATAGTCGGTTGTTTTTAGTTGATCGTATTTTGATTGGAGGGTTTGTTTTCAAATCTTAATTAAAATGATTTATTGATTAATATTGATTTAATAATTAGATAAATATTGGGATGAGTTCATCATTAGGTAGTTATACTTGTGATATCCTTGAGTTTTTCTTTATATTGCATTAAATTAACACTCATGTCACAAGTTGACGTTGATTGGAATTCTCAAGTGTTAAGGCTTGAATCCAAGCCTTAAACTAACTTAGGGTTCTAATCTTAATCATATCTTTTTTATGATGGTGTATTTATGGTTTCAAAAATCATTGGAAACCACTCGTTAAACAAAACAAGTCATTAATCCATGACATGTTAAATCTAACATACACAATGTTAATTCAAAAAATACTCATCGAGCAAAAGCTCTCAATCACTTAACATCCCAAAATTATAACTCACCCCAATGAGAGATTTACTCAACCATTAAAATTATTATTAATCTGGTTATAAAAAATTATGATGATAAATTAATAAGTGAAGAAAAAGAAAGGGATAAGAAAAGAGTTGTTCGTCGAACACACATACACAAACAGTGAAGGGAATTAAATACTGACTTTAGATTGAATGAGAACGCAAAATAAGGGAAGGTGATTCAAATGTATTTAAACTATTTTAAGACCATTAATACTGTTTAAAAGAAGGTGGATGAGAATAATAGATGAAGAAGAAGAAACTTGCATTAAAATAGAATTACAAAAACAAACACTTACACGATTACAAACGAAGAACAACACAAAAGTAAATGAAAATAAAGAGAGGAGGAAAGGTCTATCAACTGAAAACATGAGTATATCAGGTCCTCCCAAGAATTTGGGAAGACTTTGGTCGTGTCAATATATGTTTCTCTCTTTTTAAATGTCAACTCTTCTGAAAGGAGTGGAGGGGATGTATTTATAGCCCAAAGAGGTGGACTGGTTTCATTCCAAATCTGTCCCTCCACTTGCATCACCGATTTGGTCATCCAGACAGCCGAATATCAAGATATATTCTTCTTCAAAGTTGTAGATAATAATGTTGTAAGACTACTCTCAAAATATAGAGACATTTGGAATTATGGATCCAATGTTATGGCGGTTTGATTAAACAATTTTAATCTATCCATTTCTATCCATTATTTTTCGATTGCCTAAATGTGAATAGATTTTTGATAGAAATATGTCTTCAAATCCGAATGATTTCTTCAAAAAAGTCGGTATTCTATATCTCATATTTCACACTAAAATATCTCAGATTGATTTTATGAATAGATAATGAGCAATGTCATGAATAGTGTTCGGATTTTAATTCCCGGCCAAAATGGTGGTCTGGGTTTAAATTCATCATTTGGACCCCTAGTCTTTGGAACTGGGCCTTGAAATTTTTATCCAAGATTAATTGAATTTTCACCCAACCTTTGGAGGAGAATTAAAGGATTTGGACTTCTGGAGTGATTCCATCAATTCAATCTTCATATCTTATTCAGTTTCTTCACAAATTATTTGGGCCTTCCTGTGCGATCCATATAACCCTTCAAATGGAAAAATTGGCCCAAGGTCCCTTATAATGAAATGTTTGATATTGAATGGTGAATCCTAAAAAAAAGAACCATACAATTTGGATAAGTAGGGTGAGATTTATTATTAAAACATTAAACAGACTTGAATTTGGATGAATTCAAATAGTGCTCTAAAATTATATTTAATATTTAAACATTAATATTTCACACAAATTATGCACATTTCATATAAAATAAGTAAAGGAAGTATATAATAAGTTATGAAAATATTAATAACATCAAACTCTTGATATAAATGTTCATGGTAATGTGTTGTAACGAAACATTTTTCTATGTCATGTAATTGAGATAATCACATCTGTGGGGCATCATATTACCACTAAAAGGACATAAAAATGGATTTGAGTTTATGTTAGTAAACCATAAAATTCAATATAATTAAGAATAAACGGTGAACATAGAATGTCATTAAATTATTAAATTCAAACTAATAAAGTTAACTTGATGTGGGATTCTAAAGGTGTAATGATTTTATCCATGAAAAAAAAATTATTTCAACAAAATAGATTATATTAAAACTTATTTATTAAATTTACATCAATCAATGTTAATATTTTATTTTATCAAAATTAGTTTAATCTAGTGGTATAATATTTATTCTTTAATGATTTAAAATATTCTTTAAAATTTAAATAATAGAAAACTTTTCTCGTAAAATAAATTACTTTTCAAAGAAAATATCAAATTTAGAAAAAAAATATTTATATAAATTCTATCAACAATGTACTCTTTTTATGCACCACGTAATGAAACTGTATTTTGTTTCTTAAACCACCATGATGGTGGGGTTTTTTCTAGAAAATGACTCATTCCAATTGTTTATTTTCTGACTATATTTCAACAACCAAAATCAAAATATCAATTACATTTTATCTCAAAATAAGTTTTTCCTGTATAATAGTCCAAGGATTACAGAACCTTAAACCTATTTGATTTTTCTTTTTATAGCTTTTAAGTCATTATTTAAATTCAAATTGAAATATTTCAAAAATAAAAACTAAAAATATTATATTTTTTCAAGTAGTTAAATAAATAAGACAACAAATCAAACATATATAATGTTTTTTCTCATCTGATTTTACAGATTCATCATAATCATTTGATTGTTACATTTCATAAGTGAACCCTAAATTTATCTCAAGCCACAAGAAATAGTTCACATTCATCCTAAATAAATCCATTAATTTTACACAATATTTGAGTGCTCATTATCCTTGGAAAAAGTTCATGAAAAAATCATTATATAGTTGTTCCTATGTGTCAGATATTTCATCCTCCATTTTTTGGAAACTTCTAGAATTTCCTTTCAAATGGAGGGGGATAACTCTATATTTCAGTTCCTCCTCACTCAACCCTCTTAGTGTCAATTGTTGCATGACATAATATAAGACCCCAATGATGTCAGATATTTCGTTATCCAAGTGATTCGCAATGTAATACTCCAAACCAGTGACAACATTGATCGTTGTATGGATGAATTTTTCAAAAGTTGACGATTGTAAAGAGGTAGATGTCATGGAATATAGGTATCAGGAGCCTATTATACCTCAACAACAACATGACTCAACATTGGGTTTGATATATTTCAATTCGCAGAATACAAATGTTGCCCCAAGGAGACCCACATGATATCGGAGAAGGCGATACTTCAATATATCTAAAAAACAATGAATTTTGGGTTGTTTTATAAATGTTTTTTTAGCACTGATAAAGATTGATTTTATCAACGTTTTTTAGTACTGATAAATCTTTATTTTTATCATTTCTAAAATAGTGCTGATAAATACTTATAATACTTTTTTTAAATAATATTTTTTTTAAAAAGTATAATTATTATATATAATTATAATACTTATAATAATATTTTTTATAGAATAATAATTTAATAATTCTTTGAATATATATTTAATTATTTATAATTATATAAATACTTTTTTAAAATAATAATATTTATATCATTATATATATTTATATAATTTGTTCTATCTTCCCCTGAAACATGTGTTCTGGTTAGGAATCACTACTTCCGGGCAGTTTCTATTGGATTTATTTATAGAACCAAAAACATCCAACAGTTATTTATCCAAAGGGACCTGCTTTCCAAAGGTAGAGGTTCATTAGGTTTGGACCTACGATACTTAAGAACGTACATTGGTTGAGATGATGGGAGGTCGGACTCATCACACCTTTGGGGGGGGGGATTATTGCATACTCAGGAACTCTTATAGATTTGAGATATTTTCATGAATCATTATTAATTCACCAAGTATAACATATGTTTCCCTTGGAATTTGCAATCATTTAATAGAATGTGTGAAATTCAGAGTCATCCGTATGTATTTGAGGTTCTTCATTAATGATGATATTTGTATGTATTCGATGTTCTCTATCAATGGTATCATCTTATATAGTACTTAGAGATTATGTTAACCGTTGTTATGATAATACTAGTTTTTAAGCCACTCAGTGGGGAACTTTGGAATTTATTGTCATCCAGGGAGACAAAAGTTTGTTTTTATATACTACCCATAAGCGGAAGGTACATAGTCAAAGCTTGGTGTGAGATTTATGCCTAAATAACCCAAGAAACCTAGAAAAGATATGAATTTCCAAGTTAAATTAAACTCAGCTGGGAATGTGGCCCAGAAAGGATGAGGTTGATTTAGATTATTGGGTTTGAACCTCAGGGATTCTTCTTACATATCTCCTTTGAATGAGAATCAAATCCCACGTAGTTTGGGGAGTCTCGTAGGGGTGTATGATCCTTTGAGGAAAAATAGGTTTGGGCTTACTTCTAAGGAGGATTCCCATTTATGGATGAGATAAGATGGAGCTCGGTCCTTCAGAAGGCTTCCTACGTATCCTAGTTTTGATGGGAATCAGAGTTCTTATAGTTTATTCACAAGCTTAATTTAGATTATTGGGTTTGAACCTCAGAGAGGCTTCCTACGTATCTCATTTGGATGAGAATCTCAACCCACATAGTTCGGGAAGTCTCGCAGGGGTGTATGATCCTTTGAGAAAAATAGGTTGGGACTTACTCCTAAGGAGGATGCCCATTTATGGATGAGATGAGATGAAGCTCGGGCCTTCAGAAGGCTTCCTATGTATCCCAATTTTGATGGGAATCAGAGTTCTTGTAGTTCATTCATAGGGTGTTTGTGAAAATGTTGTGATCATCACAAATCTCTAAGCTCACGTGAGTCATGCTTGGTGTGAGAAACAAGATGATGTGAAAGATTTAACAAAGGCATGCACACTTTTCCTCCTCTTCTGGTGGAAGAGGACGGGCCTACGGCAGCGGTAGTGGACGGGGGTCAAGACAACAAACTTTCCCCCTCTTCTATTTACATTAGACGATGGTCCAATGTAAGGAATGAGTGGAGGTGAAGGAAGTAGAGAGGAGTGTGACTGCAACCTCCTACATGAAAGCCTAGGGGCTTACACCAGGATGGTTGCCCTAAAATTGGTCCTGGTAAGGGAGTGAGACTTCTCCTTTGTTCAAAAGGAAAAGTAGGTGTGAACCGTGCCTTTCCTACCAGGGACTTGAGGTTCCAGGTTTTAGAGACAATAAGGGACCGACATGTCTCAAACCCTAATCCTCTAAACCGGGAACTCCCCAACATTTTTCCTGGGAGAAAGGTCTAGGTGACTGCAGAAATACAAACCCACAGACACTCCATGAATCCTAACCTCATTACAAAACAAATGTGGGAAACATATGACGGTGGATATACAAACCCAAATAGGAGACATGTTGATGTGCCATTCCCAAAAGTTTGATAAGTCAAGAGGTTTTGGTGGAGGTTTCAATATAATCCCTTTCAGACACGGGATCCAGTGAAGAGGATGTCTTGCCATGAATGAATTTGAAGGCTTGATGAAAGAATTATATAGGCTGAAGGGATAAGTTGGAACAAAGAGGGGCACCCATGTAAGTATCTGGCGTGCAGGTATGGGTGTACAGGTAGACTTGGGTGACCTGATGTTTACTTAAGTGACAAACAACCTGAATGTAAAAACCTGGGCGAGACTTGACTCAAACCTTCAAGAGTATTCACGGGTATTCCCAGAAATGGGGCGCTAGAGTTCCTTTGATACGAATGGGTGGTGCGCAAGTGTTTTTGATTTGGGGTGGTTGGGCGCTTTAGGCGCGCAAGTGTTATGGATTTCAAAAACTAAAGGGACTTAAATCCTATGATCCTCCTTCAATTCCTCGGCCTTCGGTGTTAAAGAACTACCTTGAATGTTTCAGAAGACATGGGCAAAGCACTAGGGCGACTAGAGCAGCAATTGGGCTTCAGAGAAATTCGTCCGTACAAATGAAAACCCCAAGGGTCTATTTATAGGAAAATAAGTGACCTTGGGCGAATGAAGATTGGGCGCACAAGTACGTTGCACGCCAAAATTGTGGCATGCAAGGGGTTGTGTGCCAGAGTGGTGGCACTCCAGTAGGCTTGCGCGCCGACGGTACCTTGGGTGCCTTTTTGGGGACTTAGCCAAAATAATTGCTTCGTACCGTGGGGGTTGTGCCCCCGCACCCCTACTTGGGATCAATGTCAGGTTTCGGTCCCAACCTTTCGGGCCGGTGCCTTGGCTACCGTCACTGACCCTCATGAAAAATGTAGAGCCACACCACAAACTTTTGAAGCCTAGTTTAAGACATTTTGCGGAAAAGTGCATGGAAGACATTTCATGGTGTCTACATAATTATATATATATATATAAACATAGTAAATATATTCATTATTTAAATAAATTTATTATAATTTTATAATTATTTAAATAAATTTATTATAATTTTATAATTATTTAATTAAATTTATTATATTTTTATAATTATTTATTTATAATTATAGAATTTTTAAACAAATATTATTTATTTATTTATAATTATAAATGTATAAAATAGTAAATATACATTTATAAATATTTTTATTTATAAATATTTTTTACAAATGTATTTTTAACATTATTAATGAATATTTAATCTTAGGATCATGCATGTTAAAAATGAGTAAAATTGATTAGTTAAAAATGAGTACAATATTAAAAAATTGGATAAGTTTGATTAATAAAAATCATTAAAAAGGAATATATATTGAAATAAATATGAATACATATTGAAAATATTAAAACATAATAAATAAATATATATAAAATAAATAATATAAATTGATTAAATTTAATAAAAAAATTGTGCGTGCGTGTATACAAAAATGCATTAATTACGTATATGTGAAATCAATATAATATGTTTGATCTATGGTATAAATTGAAAAATCAAGCGACATTCAATTATATCCATTAATATATGCAATTAGTTAGTATTTTTAATTCATATTAATTTTTAATTATAATCCATTATTCACTAAATATATTACTGTTTAATATAAAGCATAAATAATATTTTGTATTGTATAAATTATATTTATATACATTAACATATATATCTATATATTTAATATATACTATTTATTAACATTATCAATAATCATCTAATTATTAAAATGTTTAATATTTTTCTCAATTTACTTATTTTAAATTTTAATTTGTTTAATTTTCATTTTGCATATAGCTATATATTTAATATATACTATTTATTAGCATTTATAATTTATATAATAGTATAATCAATTTATTCATTTTTATCAATAATTATTTAATTTATAAAATTTGAAATAGTTTTTTTAATAAACTTATTTTTTTATTTGATTATTTCATTTTATTTATTCAGACCTTTATCAGTGCTAAAAAAGCACTGATAAAGGATTCCTTTATGAATGCTAAAAATATGGTGCTGATAAGGGTACCCTTTTTATCAACGATAAAAATAAAGTGTTGATAAAGGAACCTTTTATCAGCGTTAAAAATAAATCGTTGATAAAGGGTTAAATTTATCAACACTTTCTTTAGCGCTTATAAAAATGTCATTTATCAGTGCTTTTTTCTAGTGCAGATAAATATCACTGTTGTTAAACGTCTGTTTTGTAGTAGTGTCATTACAATCTCCCCACCTTAAGGTTTTTTGTCTCGAAAAGAGAAAAACATAATAAAAAATAGGACGAAACTGGGATGGCATTTGGGTCTCCCACTTCCAGGTGTTCTCCTAAACATTCTCGTGTTGCCACCGGACACACACAAGGGGAATCGATCACCCACGAAGGTTCATCTTTTTCGATCATCGATCTCCACCAGGTACTATGCAAAGGTATCTACATATTTGATGTCCAGCTCGCTAAAGTCGATAATGTGCGAAAAGTCGTGCACGAACCTCCTCAATTGAGACATGTGGAAGACGTCGTGTACCTGGTCCAACTGTGGCGGTAGAGCTAAGCAATAAGCCACCTCGCCAACTCTGCATAGTGTCTGGAAGGCACCAATGAATCTTGGAGATAACTTGTCATCATGACCAAATATCCTCAATCCGCGTCGAGGTGAGACCCTCAGGAATACATGGTCACTCTCCTCGAACTCCAGAGGTCTTAGTTGTCGGTCCGCATAAGACTTCTGACAACTCTTTGCAGTCCTCATTTGCTCATGGATGATCTGCACCTTCTCTGTGGTAGTTTGCGCCAACTTTGAGCTCATGAGTGTTGACTCGTCTGAATCAGTCCAATAAAGAGGTGACCTGCAGGGTCGCCCGTACAAAGCCTCGAATGGTATCATACCAATGGTGGAATGGTGGTTGTTGTACGCAAACTCCACCAAGGGTAGGTGGTCCTCCCAACTATGACCAAAAGTTCAACATGCAAGTCTGTAGTATGTCCTCCAACACCTAAATGGTTCGCTCTTTCTGGCCGTCAATATGGTGGTGAAACACTATGTTCAAGCGTAACTAAGTCCCAAAGGCCTCCTATAATCCTCTCCATAGCCGAGATGTGATGCGAGTATCACAGTCAGAGACGATCGTCAAGGGAACTCCATGGAGTCGGACTATCTCCTACACATAGATGCGCCTCAAGCTCTCTACTGAACTTTGATATCGAATAGCTAGAAAGTTGGCCAACATGGTGAGTTGGTCTACGGTCACAGAGATGGCATCGTGTCCCATGGATGTACGTGGTACGCCCGACACGAAATCCATGTAAATATTGTTCCACTTCCACTCTGGCACCTCAAGGGGTTGAGCTAAATCCGCTGGAACCTAGAGTTTTACCTTCACATGCTGACAAGTGAGGCATCGGAAGACAAACTCTATAACTCTCTTCTTCATGTCTGGTCATCAAAACCGATGTCGAAGGTCTTGGTACATCTTTTTCACGCATGGATGTACCACCAAAGTGGATGTATGAAACTCCTGCATCACCTCCTCCCGCAACGTCAAATGTATTGTCACCCATCCTCTTAAAATGATAGTGTGATCCCCACATTCAGAATATCAATCAGGAGAATATCCAGGGGATATCTGAGTTTGTAAGGTCTCACAGTCAGTATCTCCATGTTGAGCATCCCTGACATGCTGTAAAAGCGATGGGGTAACCACCATTGACTAAAAATATGAAGCATCGGCCTTGTCCATGAAGAACAACAACAACGAGACTAACTGGTCCAACGCCTCAGTCAACAACTGAGAACCAGATCTACTGCTGAGAGCGTCTGTCACCACATTCCCCTTCCCAGGAGTATAGACAATCTCGACGTCATAATCCTGGAAGAACTCTAGTAATCGCCCCTATCTCAAGTTAAGTTCCTTTTGTGTGAGGATATACTTGAGACTCCTGTAATCAAAGTAAACGATAAACCTATCACGTTTCAAGTAGTGTCGCCACATCTTTAGTGTGAAGACTGCTTCTGCTAACTCAAGATCGTGGGTCGCATAGTTTTGTCCATGTAGTCTCAACTATCGTGAACCATAGGCAATAATCATCTGCCTCTGCATCAGAACACAACCAAGTCTGGTCTCTGATGCATCGCAGAACACTACGTACTCAACACCATTCTCTGACAATCTCAAGATGGGAGTGCTCGTCAACCTCTATCTCAGCTCCTAAAAGAAAAGTTGTGACCTTTCTGTCCACACAAAAGGCTACCCCCTCTGGGTCAAAACTATCAAGGGTGTCGCCACTCTGGAAAAATCGGGCACAAAACTCCGATAATACTCTACCAACCCAAGGAAACTCTGCATATCAGTAACACTCTTAGGTGACTCCCAAGTAAGCACCGCCTCACCATTCGCTGGGTCCACTGCTACTCTAGCCTCTGAGATGACGTGTCCCAGAAAGTGGATCTCTCTAATCCAAAATTGATACTTCGAGAGCTTCCCCTAAAGTCAGTGCTCTCGAAGTGTGTTTAAGACTATCCTCAAGTGTCTCGGGTGCTCCTCGAACGTCGAATACACTAAGAGGTGATCGATGAAGACCACCACAGACCAATCTAAGAAATGCTAAAAGATTCGGTTCATGAGTCTCATGAACACTACTGGGATGTTCGTCACGCCGAACGACATCACCAAGTACTCATAGTGATCGTAGAAATATATGAATATTGTCTTCAATATATCCTCGTCTCGTACTCGCAGGTGGTGATAGTCTGAACTGAGGTCAATATTTGAGAACCAGTATGCCTCTCTTAACTGATAAAAGAGGTCATCAGTCCACGGTAGTAGATACTTATTCTTTACGGTCACCTGATTCAAGCGTCGGTAATCCACACATAACCACAAACTCTCATCTTTCCTCTTAGCGAACAACGCTGGGGTTGCCCAGGGGGGAACGCTAGGTCCCAAAAATCCCTTCTCCTGCAAGTCCTCCAACTGCACCATCAACTCTTGAAGCTCTGCAGGAGTCATCCAATATATTGGTGCAGATATTGGTGTCATCCCAGGATGCAAGTCAATGTAGAGGTCTAGCTCTCGACGGAGAGGTAAACCTGGTACATCCTCAGGAAAGAAGTTCTCATACTCTATCACCACTACAGGAAATCGATAGCTCAAAGCATCTACTGCCCCAAGAGTCAGGCTAGCCAACTGGTGAGTAATTGGCTGCACTCTCCTATGTCTAAGCTCGTCCTGCTCCGCCAAGGTTTCGTTCTCGCCCATAAAGGAAAATCTTGTTCCATCACTACGGACACACCGCATCCTCTACCTAAAACAGTTAATATGGGCATGAATGGTGGATAGTCAATCCATACCTACGATGACGTTGTATGGCCACATTGCTACTACAAATATATATCATACAAAACTCTCACCTCCAAGCACCAGATGACATTATCGGTACAAGTGAGAAAACACCGAGTCACAGCTTATCAGAGTCTCCAACAATAAGGATCAAGCTAATGGCTCAACCGGAATCTCTATGCCTCGAACTAGAAGTGGCAAGGAATGAATATTGAAACTAAAGTAGAAAAGATACAGATCATGCCTCGTATCATCCCTGTAGCCTCGGGGTCATAGGCCTATATAGACTACAGTTGGGCTCATCCTTATCCACCAGCTCTCTGAGCCTGACACAGACCACCTGGTAGTGGTGGTGGTAATAGGTTGAACCTCTAACCACCTCTTGTTTCCCTACCGACCCCATGACCACATTCGTCGCCCTGCAGACCACCCTGCTCCCGCCTTTTTCTCTACATCAGCGGTCCCTCGACCGTCTCACGATCAGTTGTACAACGGGTCAGACAATCCTGAGCCAAATGTCCCCAACTGTCGCAGGAGAAACACTGCCTCTCCCTCAATTGATTCAAGCCACCCTGAGAGATCTGCATCGTTGACCTTGTGTCCTGGGATCGCCTCCCGATGCTAATGACATGCTTGGATCCCTGTGACTATCGTCAGCTACCTGCTGCTGAGCTCTCACCTACCGGGTGCCCACTACTAGCACCTATTTTCGGCATCTGCTCTTCCAGAATGCTCTCCATTGCTAAGGATTTCTCAAGCACCCCAACATAGGTGGAAATGCAAAGAGAAAGAATTGAAGCCCAAATATCTCGACATAAGCTCTGCTCAAAGGTTTGAGCTCTAAAGAACTGATCTCGCACCATATCTAATGAGTAACGCGAGAGATCAGTAAACCTCACTGAGTATTCTGCCACGGTCAAACGGCTTTGCTGCAGATGCAGAAGCTCCTCTATGCAAACTGATCACAACGTGGTCGAATAAAAATACTCACTGAAGAGACGTAGAAAGTCTAATCATGAGAGAGTTGTCTCATCGTGTGAGTCACTAAACTCCATCATCGCCCAGCAGAGCCTTGAAGAAGACTTATCGTGGGGACCATCATCTAATCTGCATGCATCCTTACAAGGCAGAAAATGCGAGTCACTGTCTCTGGCCAGTCCTCAGCAACCTGGGGGTCTAGCTCACCCTGAAACCTGGGAGGTCGCTGCCTCTGAAACTCGTGCAATGCACTCAACCTACGTGCATCCTCGGCTTGTTCTTCCAATGCTAGTTGTTGCTCAACATGTGTTGGTATGGATGGTACACCACACAAAGGTGATATTTCTAGTACAAGACCTTGTACAGATACCTCATCACTAGGCGGATCATCCTCTTGATCAAGAAGATAAATCCTGATCGGTTGTCTGCGTGGAGGCATCCTGAAATAAAACAAGATGTACTGCAGTCAAAAGAGTATATTTGGGGAGCTGGCTCAAGAATGACATGGAAAACACAACTCATTCTTATATGATGCATGTACCCAAAAAATTCTCTTCAACCAATGTTTACATGTACCGAGTCGAAAGGCGGGTGATCAGAGTCCTGGTGTATGGATATGTCGACCGTCGCGCCAACACTGGAGATACTAAACTGAATGCCGAACTTGAAACACTAAACACCGTTGCCCCAAACCAATCTCATTGACTCCAGTCCTAAGGTAGAACTGACCCCCTTTGAAACCACTTTATCACGACCCGACCTATCAGGATCTAACCCGTGACTACCCTAAGTCCGCCTTCAATAGGTCAGGAGCTGGTGACCATTGCTGAGTATGCATGTCTCACAAATGGGAGGCATTAGTCTAAAATACTTGTACACACGTGTTGGAATCCTCTCGTTCTAATGCTCACAAATCATGCAAATCATGCAAATCCCAAATCATGTAAGTCATGGAAATCATGTTTAAATCTTATAAATCATGATTACTCTTGTTATACTATGTTTTATTATGATTATGATTAACCTTAATCCATTCTGTGAGTATTACTTCTTAAGATAGATGACATATATTTGACTAAGTATGAGACATTGTTTCTGTGATCAAACTGTCTCATCGTTTAGTTTGGAAACCGGCAAAGTCTGTGACACTGTAACCTTTTCTACCGGTTCCAAATTTCGCAAAGGACCTGACACTATTTTCGTGTTACCGTTTCCAAGACATCGTAACAAGACATCATTCAGAATTTTAACAAAGGACTGGACACCGCTATCTGAGACATTGTTTCCCTAACACCTTCCAAAAATTGGAAAGGATCAAACACCGTAACTGTGCTACCAGTTCTCAAACTCACGAAGGACGTTACTGCTGAAAGTGATGCCTCTTCAGACTCACTGTGATTGTGGCACCGCTTCAGACACATCATGATTGTGGCACCGCTTCTGTCTCACCATCAACTATGACATCGTTCCTTAAAAACATCTATCATTTTCAATTAAATTTAAAAGTTGATTCTAATGATCATATTTGAGTCATTTAATGACACTAACATAATTAATGATCTTTTGTAGACTTGAAACCTAATAGTACGAGGTACGAGGTGAAGAGATCGTGCTTCCTATCAACTATAACACAAACACCCGAAGATTAAATTCAAAGTAGCGCTTGAACTGAAAAAGCGACGAGAATTAAAGTGTGGCAACTGAAAAGAAACATCAGAAAATATACATGCATGCAAGAACACACAGAAGAACACACGAAGAACTCTCAGTTTCCTTGCCAGTTGTATTGTTGTGGATCAAATATTTGAACATCGTCATAGCAACAACAAACAGAAGAGAAGAAGAGCATCTCGCTGAACTGAAATCAGAACATTGAACTCACGATACTATGTTTCTGAGTTTTCTTTCAGAAGAGAACCCAGACATCCAATATGCTACATCTTAGAAGTCCAGAGATGCATAGAACAACACTCAGAGCATTTCTAATCCCTTCTTATTATATTCTTCTTTGTCATGTACTATTTTATTAAACTTTCGAGCAGTGTCTGTCTGTACTAAAAACACAAACTGTCTCCTGCATTGAACTGGAGGATACTAGATACCCTCACACAAAAATCATTTTACGCCTTGTTTCACCCACGTATGACTGTGGAAGAGGTCCTATGTGACCTGACTATTATATTTCCCACGTAAAACTATGGTAGAGGTCAAGTGACCTAGACAGTCTTTTTTACTGTTGTGTAAACCCCGATCTAGAGTGTGGATCGAAGCTTTATATATATTTTTCTTGGTGGTGGGTGATCATCTAGTGGAGTGGATTAAGTCTCAGCTTGAGACTGAACCACTTGTTTTAATACGCCATGTTTTCAAATTTGGTTTTACTCGGTTTTAACTCATATTTCAGAAAACTAAGTTTCACTTTGATAGTTAGTCTTGGGTAGTTTTTATAACTGTTTTTATTTAGTAGAATAATTTCAAAAGTTATACCGATATTTCATATTGTTATAATTGAGAATTAATCAATCTTCTGAGAAACTATTCGAACAGCCAGACTATTATAAATTCACTACTTTGATTAACTGGTCTGTTTTGTTTTTCAAATTAGAGGACCTTCAAATAATTTTTTTAACAAAAAAATTTATAGAAACTCAATTCACCCCCCTCTTGAGTGTCCTTCTCCGACCAACATTTGGTATCATAGGTTGTTTTTAAACCGCTATTTTCAAATGTTTCAGATCTTTTTCAAATCTTTTCAAATGTGATTTAGTTGTGTTTTAAATATCTCTAAATTTCTGTTAGTTCTAAATTTCTAGCTCTTTACAATATAGCCTTTATTTCTTTGTTATGGATAATAGACAGGAATGTGCTGCTGCCAACAGACCTCCTTGCTTTAATAGAATAAATTATGCTCAGTGGAAAATTAAAATGAAAATACACTTAGAAAGAATGGGCTTTGATATCTGTACAGTAATAAAAGATAAATATGAAATACCAAAAACTCCAATAACTACATAGAGTGAAACTATGAAAACTGCTTATAATAATAATTGTAAATCTGTGAATGTCTTATTTTGTGTCTTAGGGGATGAATAATTTAATAGAATATCTGCTTGTAAATCTGCCTATAAATTTGGGGTACCTTAGTCATCTCACATGAAGGGACAACTAATGTCAAAGAAATGAGACTTAATACTTATACTATTAAGTATGATAACTTTAAGATGAAGTCTGGTGAACTCATTTCTGAATGTATCTCAGGTGTAATGAAATAGTCAATACAAAGAGCTCTCTTGGAAAGTCAGTGGGTGCCAAAGAAGAAATCACGCGGCTACTCAGATGTCTACCTGAAAGATGGAGAGAAATCTCAGTATTAATTAGAGAATCTTATGATATCAGTAAGTTGTCAGTCAATGAGATGATACGTAAATTGATGATGTATGAGGGAGAATTAGAGGTGAACCAAAGAGAAAGTCAATAGCTTTCAAACCCACTACTTCAAAAAATAAAGAAAATGAGAGGATACAAACTCATTCTGACAGTACAAGTAATGATGATTCTCTATCAGATAGTGATGATGAAATGGCTCAATTAGCCAGAAGGTTTAAGAAATTTTATAGGAGGAAGAAATTCTTTAGGAATCCCAGCTATAAAGGAACGTATGATCAAAAAAAGAAACTGGAAGAAGGGTTAAAAACGGAATGAGAACTCAAATTAAATAGTCTGTTATGAATGTAATAGAAATGCACATGTAAAGGTTGATTGTCCCAAGATAAAGTATAAAAAGAAGTATGAGGACAAACATAGAATGTATAAAAAGACAATGAAAGCGGCATGGAGTGCTTCTGAGGACAGCTCAAGTGACTCGGAATCTTCACATGATGAAAAGTCTGACAAGGCCAATATGTGTTTCATGACAAACACATCAGAGGTAACCCTTGAGTCTCCTGTACAGAATTCTGATTATTCTGGAGATAAAAGTGATTCTGAAAATATGACTAATGAAGGAATGTTTGAATATTGCCAAATGCTTTAGGATACATGCAATGAGTTAAAAGATAAATATAAATCTTTAAAGAAACAACATGCTCTCACTTCTACTGTTAAATCTGATCTTACTATAGAAAATTAAAAGAATACTCAATTACTTAAAGAGAACAATGAACTTAAATTATATAATGAGTAATTGAAAAAGGACTTAGAAAAATTTATCAATGGCAAGAATACTCTAACACAAATGCTTGGTAAACAAGTAGATCCTGGGTATACTACCGGTATAGGATACCAACATGGACAGAAGAACATAGCTAAAACTCATTTTATAAGAAAATCTGTAAAATCCGTTTTCATAACCATAACTGAATATTTTACTAGTTCTACCTCTAGGAATTCATTCACTTCTAATTTTTCAGGACCAAACAAAGTTTTCGTTTCCAATACTTTACAAACTGTGTATAAGAAACTCATGAAGCAAGTATGGGTTCGCAAAGCTCTTATTACTAATGTTACTAGACTCAAACAAATCTAGGTACCAAAATCGTCTTTTGCTTAATTATTTTGTAGGAAAACTGTTTGAAGAGCTCTTATAGAAGTCTATGGTACTTGGACAGTGGATGTTCAAGACACGTGACAAGAGATTACTTATGCTTCAAGAATCTGATAAAGATTGATGGTGGACATATCACCTTTGGTGACAATGCTAAAGGAAAAAATAATTGCTTTTGGCCAAATTGGTAAGTCTAACTCCGTTTTAATTTTCTAAATTACTTTTTTTGATTGACTAAAATATAATCTGCTTAGTATTTCACAATTGTGTGATGATGGTTTTCATGTTAAATTTGAAAATGATGCTTGCAATGTTTTTAATTCTAAAAATGAATTTGTATTTTTTGCTTTTAGAAATGAAAATGTTTATGATGTTAACTTATATTCTTTAGTTTCTCAAAATGTTCCATGCTTAAGTGTATTTCACAGAGTCTTAGTTTTGGCATAGAAGACTAGGACACTGCAATATACACTCCCTTAGAAAGCTTACTAGAAAAAACTTATTCAAGGATCTACCAAAACATGAGTTTCCAAATGAAAAAGTCTGTAATCCTTATCAAAAGGGAAAATAACACAAAATCTCTTTCAAACCAAAGAAAGAAGTTTCAACTTCTCAACCTCTCGAGTTGGTTCACATGAACTTGTTTGAACCATTTATAGTTTCAGGCCTTAATGGGAAGCACTATGTCTATGTTCTAGTAGATGACTATTCTAGATATACTTGTACTTTTGTCTTAGTTCACAAAAGTGAAGAATGTTCTCATTTTACCAAGTATGCTAGAACAGTAGAAAACTAAAGTGGTCTTAGAATTAAATCTTTAAGAAGTGATCATGGTCGTGATTTTGAAAACCAAGAATTTGAATCTTTTTGCTCACAAAATGGTTATAGTCATAACTTCTCTGCCCCTAGGACACCTTAATAAAATGGTGTTGTAGAAATAAGAAATAGAATCTTATAGGAAATATCTAGAACCATGATTAATGAATATGACTTACCTGACTACTTTTGGGATGAAGCTGTGAATACAGCTTGTTATATTATTAATGGTCTTAATCAGACCAATTCTTAAGAAAACTCCGTATGAGTTATGGAATAATAAAAAACTCAAAGTTAATTACTTTAAAGTTTTTGGTTTTAAAGTTTATATTATCAATACTAAATATAATCTTGACAAATTTGCATCCAAAAGTGATGACGGAATTTTCCTAGGTTATTCAATCTATAGTAAAACCTATAGAGTATAACAAAAGAACCAAATGTGTTGCAAAATCTGTACATGTCAAATTTGATGAAACAGATCAACATGAACCTAAGAACTCCCAAGAAAACTTTGAAGATGATATGTCAAATCTGGACCTGAATGTGAAATCTTTTGACCATGCTGTCAAGCAATCTGTAAAATCTTCTAGTTCTGGAAATTCTCCAGAATCCAACCATAATGAACCTAAACTAGCTGAAAAGGCTGAAATATCTAGCCCTTCTTTTTCTAGATCTGTTATAACCCTTAAGAACCATCATTTAAATGTTAAAGTTGGATATTTAGATATAGGAACTCAAACTGGAGATTCTCTACGAAATCAGGTTGAACATCAAGTTTTCTTGTCACAGCTTGAGCCTAAGAACATCAATGGGACAATCAATGATGAATTTTGGGTGATGGTTATGCAAGAAGAATTAAAACTTTTTGAGAGAAATAAAGTCTGGAAACTTATGGATATACCTAAAGACACCTTGACCATGGGAACTAAATGGATGTTTTGAAATAAAGTAGATGAAGCTGGTCATATTGTAAAAAAACAATGCTAGATTGGTTGTTCAAGGTTATAGTCAAGAAGGTATTGACTATAAAGAAACTTTTTCACTAGTTGCTAGACTTGAAGCCATTAAAATCTTGCTTGCATATGCAACACATATAAATTTCAAACTATATCAAATGGATGTTAAAAGTACATTCCTAAATGGGTATATAATTGAGGATGTTTTTGTTGAACAACTCCTTGGTTTTACAAACCCTCATTTTCAAAATCATGTTTTCAAGTTAACAAAAGCTTTATATGGTTTAAAGCAAGCTCCAAGAGCTTGGTATGATAGACTAAGTAGTTTTCTTATTTCCAAAGCCTTTACAAAAGGTATAGTTGATCCTACTCTCTTTATAAAAATAATTTCTAAAGATATCTTAGTTGTTAAAATCTATGTTGATGATATTATTTTTGGATCTTCAAAAAATTCTTTATGCGTTGATTTTTCAAAGATGATGAAAAATGAATTTGAAATGAGTTTGATGAGTGAACTAAAATTATTTCATGGATTTCAAATCTTTCAAAATAAGGAAGGTGTTATTTTAAATCAAATTAAATATACTAAAGATCTTCTAAAACGTTTTGGTTTAGATAATACTAAAAGTAGTGATACTCCAATGAGTACCAGATGTCAGTTGGATCTTGATGAGAATGGTAAATCTGTTGATCAAACCACTTAAAGAGGAATGATTGGAAGTTTACTCTACTTAACTGCTAGTAGGCCTGATATTATGTTTAGTGTGTGTATGTGTGCTTGTTTTCAATCAAATCATATAGAGTCTCATCTTCTTGCAGTTAAAATGATTTTCAAATACATCAAACATACTACCAACTTAGGATTGTTCTATCTGAGAGGACAATCATTTGGCTTAGTTAGCTATTCAAATACTGATTTTGGTGATTGTAAGTTAGAGAAAGTATCTCTGAAACTTATCACTTTGTGGGAAAGTCACAAGTATCATGGTGTAGTAAAAATAAAAATTTTGTTGCATTATCTACTATCGAAGTCGAATACATCGTTGCTGGTAGTTGTTGTGCTCAGATTTTGTGGATGAAACACACTTTTCTAGATTATGGATATCAATTTAGACATGTCCATATAAACTGTGATAACATAAGTGCTATTAACATCTCTAAGAATCTTGTTTTTCATTCAAGAACAAAACATATTGATGTAAGACATCATTTTTTGAGAGATCATTATCAAAAAAGTGATATTACTTTTGAGTTTATTGGCACTGAACATCAACTTGATGACATTTTCACTAAGCCATTAAATTCTGAAAGGATGAGTTATATCATACGTAAATTAGGAATGATCATCCTTGAGTGACCAGTTTTATGTCTCATGCTTACTGTCTCTTGTTTGTTGTCTCACAGTTACTGTTTCTTGTTTATTGTCTCGTTAATTACGATCGCACCGTTTAGAGTCACAACACTTTGTTGACACTATGACTGCCTATTCCGGTCTCACCATTATGACTTTTTTTAAATATTTTTTTCCATTCATATCGTTGTATTGATTATTTTATTTCTTATATATCGTGCTTTTGTTTTGCGATGTTAGAACTTCCTAAATGATGAAACCCATCTTTTTCACTTCTCTCTTCACTCGTACTCTCTACTCCTGAAGTCGATCTCTTTGCTCTTGAACTCCTCATCTTCCTTGAACCCGTATTGAATGCCCAGGATGAAGCGTTCATCCTCATCATCTCCTAGGAAACACCAGTCTTCAAAGAAACATAAAAAGACTCTAATTACCATGCTCGAGAAACCGCTAAACCCAAGCATCGGGGATCGCAAAGGCGTGCCCAAAAAATAAATTTGTGCGAAGTGACTTCTGTCAAGTAAGTCGTTTGTTCTGAAAGTCTTAGAAGAACAGAAGTGGCTAGAGTGGTTTACAAAAGAGAAGATACATGTCTATCTGAAGCTAGTTTTTGAATGTTATCAGTATGTTCAGTTCTCTTTCAACTCTGAGGATGATTTTGTGGTTAGAAGCTGGGTAAATGGATAGGGATGTTCCTTTTCTTCAATGTTGTGGGTTTCATGCTTAGGAATACCACATAAAGGAATTTTTTAGGACTATTAGAGAGCTCCTCATCCTCTAAGTGACATATTTAGCTTAGAAGAGGCCTTGGGTGAGTTGACTAGAAACAAAAAGAAAGGAAGGCTTATTGCTGTTGAACTGGATGGAGAGACTAGGCTATTGTTTAAGTTTATTCAATGCCTAATTTGTTCAAGGAAAGGAGACTTTGCTACTCTAAAGTATCAATATGTGTTTTTTATACATCTTTTGAAAAATGGTCACAAGATTACTTTGTAAGTATATTATTCTTCACATCTGTGACCTGATCAAGACAACTTCAAAGTCAACTTCTCTATTTTATTCAAGGTTGATTTCTTCTATGCTACTAGCCAAAGGTGTGGTTGGTAAAAATGAAGAAGTGGTTGAGGATTATGATTTTTGTATATCTAAGGATACATGTAGACAAATGAAGATCGATTGAAATCCATGGAAGAAGTCATGGGTTGAAGATAATGACAAATTATATGAGGGTTTTAATCCTGTTGAACACCCTTCTAGACCTAAGAATGTCACTAACCCTGGTTTAGAGTCAGATGAACTTGTGGAATACTCAGATGAAGGAATAAAAGTTAATAAACCTGAAGGAGAAAAAGGTGATGATTAAGGTGAAACAATTATGGAAGAATCTCATGAACCTCGTGATGTTCCATCTAGAGAATCTCCTCTCTCTAAAGGTGAAGAAGATATTAGCAAAGAAGGTGAAGTTGTTGATAAAAGAAAAATTATTGTTAAAGAAGAAAATGATGTTGTGGAAGAGCCTGTTGCTACTGAGGAACAGACAGAGGAAGAACATGTAGAAACAGAAGTGATTTTATTTACTGAAGAAAGAATAGAGAAAGCCTTTTAATTAGTCAGAGGTATGGCTAAATCTGATAGAGCATATGATATAGAAGTTGGTCAAGAAACTGAGTCTCTTAGTCCTCCAAGAGATGCATCTGTTGGGGGGGGGGGGGAGAAAACCTCAACTTGGAAAGGATTGAAGTGTCAAATCCTATTGACTCGAGTTCTGTGGACACCTGGTATAGGTTTCCAAGGTGTTTTGATGTTGATGAGCCTCATGGAATCTGAGTTCAAGCATTAGATCTTTCAACTGTATTTCAGCTAAAACCGATCTCTGAAGCTTTTTCTGCTAAGGAATCAGCACCTGTTTCAGTTCCTGCTCCTGAACCTGCTAAAGAAACTCCTAGTTATGTATGTCGTGATGACTTGAAAGCATTTGGAGACACTTTGTTGTCTGGTTTTGAGAATCTCATGATGTCACGGTCTGCCCCGGTGACCAATCTCAGTGAAAGAGATGTTTCTTTTCTTTTGGAGAAAATCATATGACAGATCCAACCCAAGATGCTTCATGAAATTCAGGAAGTTCGGATTGAGAGCAAGCAGTTGAGTGATGAGGTGAAATCTCTAAAATCTATGGTTGAAGAAATGAAGAAAGAATAGAAAGTTGTTCAAGTTCCAGTTCCTCATCTTAGTGAGGATGATTCTTATAAGATTCCACAAGAAGGTTGTATCTCTAATTCAACCTAACTTGATTATTGTGTATGAAAAGGTGGTTGAGAACAACACCAAAATAGCAAATGAGATGTGTGGGTTTGTCTCTGGACTCAATAAATTGACGAATGAATATAAGGGAAGTTTGCAAACTGTTCAAAATCAGTTTAAAACTCTCACATCAGCTGTTTCTGCTCTGTCTACTTCTGCTCAGCCATCTCAGTCCTTGGATGGTGAAATGACCAAATCTGTAATGAAGGAACAGTTTCAGTCTTTGATTGAAGGTTTTGATAAGGAATGTCTTAATACAATTTTCAAGAACAGTGACCATGTGCTTGACTTGGTAAGAGTTCATTCCAAAATTGTCACTGATGCACAAGAAGAAATATCTAAGAAAGTGGATTACTACTTCAAGGGGATCTATTCCAAGCATGAGTTGACCAATAATTTCAAGTATCTTATGGATAATTTAAAGTTGCCTCCTGTAATTCATGCTTTCAAGGATCAAGTTAAGAAGTTAAGGGAATTCAAACCTACTTTAGAGAAATTAATGGAAAATAAAGATGATTTTGAGAAGGTCATGCAGTATGGTGGTGAAGTCATCATAGACTTTATTAATCTATTGAAGCCTTATTTGCATGTTCAAAGCACAACCACCGTGGCTCATGCAGCAGCTCCCTTTGAGACATGGCCTGATTCCTTCTTCCAATCCTTCTTCTACTTCTTTTGCTCCTATAACCATGTCTGTCTCTCAAGCTCTGAGCTAGATCAGACCTGTTATTATTGAGTAACCTTTGTCTCGGTCTTCCACCAGACCAACCCTTGCCGCTTATATCATCGAATGAGTGCATTTTCCTTCCCTTTCTACTGCTTCTACCACCTCCACGTCTGAACCTCTTGCTTTTACTCCTCTTGTCTCTGACCCGAATCAAGAGAAGGTTGATGAATCTACTGAGAAGTGAAAAAAAACTGATAGGGTTGTGATGTATTTTATTTTTGTGATTCTAACTCTACTCTCTCACTTTACTCGATGAAAAGTGTTCTCTCTTTTATTCTCTTGTTATTTTCTTTTACTAGTTCATTTCCCTTTTTCTTATTCTATTTTTGATAATTCCAAAGGGGGGGAAGAGCTGGCATTTATGCTAAAAAAGGGGTAAATAAAAACTTACTTTTAGGCATTTATCTTCATTTATACATATATGGTCTAAACCTTAATTTCATAAGAAAACATATGGCTTGTAAATGTCATGATTTGTGATCATCAAAAGGGGGGAGATTGTTGGACTCCTCTTGTTTTAATGCTCACAAATCATGCAAATCATATAAATCATGTAAATCCCAAATCATGTAAGTCATGGGAATCGTGTTTAAATCTTATAAATCATGATTAATCTTGTTCTACTGTGTTTTATTATGATTATGATTAACCTTAATTCATTCTATGAGTATTACTTCTTAAGACTGATGGCAAATATTTGACTAAGCATGAGACACTATTTTTGTGATCAAACTCTCTCACCGTTTAGTCTGGAAATTAGCAAAGTCTGTGACACTGTAACCTTTGATACCGATTCCAAATTTCTCAAAGGACCTCACACCATTTCTGTGCTACCGTTTCCAAGACACCGTAACAAGACACGATTCAGAATTTTGACAAAAGACTAGACATCGTTATCTGAGACATTGTTTCCCTGAAACTATAACCTTGCTACTGGTTCCAAAAAATTGCAAAGAATCAAACACCTTAACTATGTTATCGGTTCTCGAACTCGCGGAGGACATCATTGCTGATTGTGGCACCGCTTCAGACTCACCGTGACTGTGGCACCGCTTCTATCTCACCATCAATTGTGACACCGTTCCTTAAACAATTTTTTTTTGTCTTTTTCAATTAAATTTAAAAGTTGATTCTAACGGTCGTATTTGAGTCATTTAATGAAACTAACATAATTAATGATCTTTTGTAGACATGACACCTGATAGTATGAGGTGCGAGGTGAAGAGATCGTGTTTCCTGTCGGCCATAACACAAACAATAGAAGATTAAATACAAAGTAGCGCTCGAGCTGAAAAACCGATAAGAAATAAAGTCTGGCGACTGAAAATAAATGTTAGAAAATATACATGCATGCAATAACACGCAGAAGAACACACAGAGAACTCTCAGTTTCCTTGCTAGTTGTATTATTGTAGATCAAATCTTCGAACATCCTTACAGCAATGACAAATAGAAGAGAAGAAGAGCATATTGCTGAACTAAAATCAGAACACTGAACTCACAATACTTTTTTTCTGACTCTGCTTTCAGAAGAGGACCCGAACATCAAATTTTCTACATCTTAGAAGTCTAGAGCTGCATAGAACAACACTCAAAGCATTTTTAATCCCTTATTATTATATTTTTCTCTGTCGTGTACTGTTTTGTTAAACATTCGAGCAGTGTGTGTTTGTCCTAAAAACACACACCTTATCTTTCACTGAACTGAATGATACAAGATATCCTCACACAAAAATTCTTTTACACCTTGTTTCACCCACGTATAACTGTGGAAGAGGTCCTGTATGACCTGACCATTATATTTCCCACGTAAAACTGTGGTAGAGGTCAAGTGACCTGGACAATCTTTTGTACAGTTGTGTAAACCCCAATCCAGGGTGTGGATCAAAGCTTTATATATATTTTTCTTGGTGGCGGGTGATCACCAAGTGGAGTGGATTAGGTCTCGGCTTGAGACTGAACCGCTTGTTTTAATCCGCAGTGTTTTGAAATTTAGTTTTACTCTATTTTAACTCATATTTCAGAAAATTAAGTTTCACTTTGATAGTTAGTCTTGGATGTCTGAATGGCCTGAAAGCCTTCTTTTTTATTGAGTTTTGATACCCCCCTTTCAAGGGATGAGGGGGAACCCTTACAAGGCCCGTAGGCTTTAGAGATTACATGTCCTATAGAATAATAAAAAGATATAATTTCAAAAGTTATAATTTAAAAAGTTATACCAATATTTCATATTATTATAATTGAGAATTAATCAATATTATGAGAAACTATTCGAACAGTTAGACTATAAATTCACTACTTTGATTAACTGGCTTGTTTTGTTTTTCAAATTGGGAGACCTTCAAATAAAGTTTTTAATGAAAATTTTTATAGGATCTCAATCCACCCCCCCCCCCCTCTTGAGTGTCCTACTCCGACCAACAACACACACACATCTTCAAGCCCACACAATGCTGAAATGTAAAACAATTGAAAACAATGCATTCAAACATCTAAGATCCCACAGTATAGTATGAAAGTAAAGTACTGAAGGCGGATAAAAGGGGTCAAATACAATCCCAACAAAAAACTGTAGAGTCCAACCTACTCCAAGGGTGAGGACTAAAGCCAAATGCAAGCTCTTGGTAAACACCTTGGTCTGTCAAGCTCCAACTACACTCCACCCGCTCCTTGTCCTCCCAAGACACCATCAAATGGGTCGTCGTCTGCATAAGACACAACAAGTGCGAGCAAAACCCATGCAGGGGTGACTATAACAATACCCAATAGGATACCTCAGAAACACTAAACACGAATCATTAAGTATAGTCAGCTCGATACAAGATATCACAATCAATATATAACAGAAACACCGAGATATACTCAAGAAAGACATTGTGCCACCAGAGGGTCATAACCAACTACCAGCCCCAGGATTCTGCTCGAAGAAACGCTCGTTCCACTCCACCAGCCATTCTATCACCGAAGACACTCGACGAAGAGGTCTATATCATAGGGTCTCGTCCAATAAAGCTCACTGGTCTAAGAAGACCTTGAAACTCAGATAGGGGGTCACGCCCAAAACTGCAGGGGGACACCACAAACAAAATCTGGATCAACCTGCTACGTAGGGGGCATGTGCTAATGATATCACACACCCTGTAAATATGATCTCCTGGATGGAGGATCAACATCCTGCTCAGGAAGGTCACACTAATTCCACAAACCCCGCCTAGGGAACAAAGATGATAGAGAATCACTCCAGTCACACAAAGGGACACCACAACTCTATTTGAGACTCGGCATCTAGAAGGGATCGCAATCCTATGATGTGGATGTAATGTCACATTGTACCCTCGAGGAAATGGACCAAGGGAACACACTCAATCAAGACTGGTTCAAACTAAGGAAATTAAGAGTTACAAACACTCTTGAATGGGGTACATGACGTGTACTAGGGGTAAACAGTGTGTCCATATATCCCCAAGTTTGCCTGTGTGGCAAAGCCTCACACGACATGTGAATCTATGAATACACAACGTATGGGAAGGGCACACATCGTGTAGATATCACCTGGAACCTGCCCGTATGTCGTAGGTCGTGTCGGTGTACTTTGGCTTGCCCGTGTACCAACCCGTGTACAGGTGGTCGTGTCTATGTAAACCTGGTCGTGTATGTGTCCCGGTACACAGCTTGTCATTGGTCGTGTACTTTTGCATGTCTGTGTACTTTCCAAAGTACACGTTGAACCATCATAGAGGAGTTACACGGCGTGTGATACTATCTTTATCCCAAACCCTGGCCGCCGCTGAGAGGGCCCCACACGATGTGTAATCCCGAAATACACATCGTGTTGCTCGGGGTTTTCAAGAAACTCGGGTTCTCTTCTGCGTCGTCTGACACGTCGTCGAAGCCATCGCCCTCGCCAGGAACTGCAGATTCGAGGTCGGTCAAGCCTCATGTCCCCAGAGATCATAGATTCGGGCTTCAAATCCGCTCGAGGATCATCCGTTCTCACCATCTGTAGTCACGTCGTGCGTCGCTCAGGAAAAGCGAAGAACACCCGATTATATTCCCCCTCGATCCATCCATCGTCATCGTCGGTTCTCGAACTGCAACCGCCATCACGTGTCGTACTCAGGGTTTTGATCCGTTGCGCCGAAAAACAGACGTTCCACGATCAGAAACCGGGTATTGGTCAAACCATTGGCCAAAAGAAATATCAACGATGATCAAATGAAAAAATATGGGAGAAATCCATAAGCTGCAAAAGGTGAGGAACAAAACTCAGTCATTGTTTGTTTGGCCTCGATTCGTTGTGGTAGAAGGAGATGAACGAAGAGGAAAAATAAATTCAACCAAAATAAAATTTCATCAATTTAATTCTACTGACGATGCACGTATCAATTCTATTGGTAGAATTGATTCACGTTCGTCTGGGATTAAGAAACGAGATATAAAACAAAGAATCAAACATCCTACCTAGAGTTTGGATAGACCGTTGACGAAGAATGGTTGAGTTGACATCGTTAACAAGATTCACGATCTCTGTTGACGCAACGATCCATGATTCGGTCTTGATCCATTGTCGTTCGCCAAAATTGGTCTCCTCCAATGGCTTCTAGGTCTCCAAGGTTTAGCGGCCAATCCTGAGACAAAAGTCATAACCACATATTTAAGGAGGGAGCAGGTCGCTGCGTCGAATAAAAAAAATCTTTAATTTATTTATTTTATTAATTTCACGTATGTGATAACTTTTTCACAAACGGTCTGTGCTGATAATGTTTATGTCGCTCTTAGGCTAAAACATACATTTTGAACTCAACGGTGCCCTCTGATTTCTGATTCAAACCCCCGTCCAGGAGTTATTCCACCTTTTCAGGAAAACTGCATGCACGTGTTATTTAATATATTTACTATATTTCAAACATTTATTTCGGACACACCAAGCTTTGAAATCACACATCGTTTCAATGTCTGATCTAAAAAATAATCCATATAATATCCAAAAATAAAAAACGAGAAATATGAGTCATTAAAATGCATGACATTCAATCAACAATTAATAAATAATTATAAATTAATCATGTGACTGCTCTGATACTACTTCTGGGTTTCGAGCGCAGTAGAAGCACAAGTATAAAGTTGTTAACTCGACCTTTTAGTTTTAACTTATGAATAATCATTATTGTACATAACGAATTATGTCATGATCAATAGGATTCATAGATTACTTGAGATGAACACTAGAACCAGGAGATTATGATCTTCGAATGTAATTTATAATTGATTTATAAACAAATCTAGCAAGGTCGGTCCAGATCAGTTCCATCGTTCGTGGATAATCACAGCAGAATTCTTCTATGAGGATGAAGAACTCTGAATTATCTCTCGATGACTTAATTGAAGAGGAGAAAGCACAATTTTAGATCTTTAGAACTCTTTCTAAGTCCTGAGAGAGCTTCTCTCTATCTGATGTGCGCAACAAATCTGTTTTGAAAAATGATATAATTAGATATTTATTATGACAGCTTTAGGGTTGGTAAATTGTGCACAAGCCCCGTGTCAATTCCTTAATTCTTAGTGAACCTCATGTCTTAATAATAATATAATTATTATTCACTTGACATGTGCATCACCTAATAATAAATAAATATCATTTATATTATTTCCAATCGGACCATTAAACACTTATCCTTCTCAACATTTATCAAAACTTGAATTATAACTATATATTTAATAAATAAATATCACTGCATTGTTCGTCGATAAATATAATAAATATTATATTCAACAAACCTTACAAATACATATTTATTATTATTATATAACTATCTTATTCTTTTAAATAACTTGTTATTAAATCATGACAATGAACCAAACTGAATAATTATTTAACCACAAAGTAGAAATAGTATTTATTCTAACTTATTAAATTCAACATTGAATTTAACCGACATTGCAGATATACATAGTGTGTGACCCTCTAAACCTCTTCCTCAGCGGTAAGAGACGGAGATGTCTGAAGTCCAATATTAGCATCTAACAACACGACAGAGAAAAATATCAATGTAGTAACGACATAAAATCACTTACGAATGCTTACTATGCAATATAATCTCTTTACTGTAATATCTCCAACCAAACAGGTTGCACACTGATGTTATAACCTATGTGTTTAATATCACTTTCTTTGACTTTCCTGAAATGAACTTCCCAAAAAACACCATGGTCATGGATTTATCCAGATAGTTTCATTTCCATAAGATTTGAGATATCAAATTTCGTTAATAAATGATAAGATAAATCTTTTCTCGCATTATTCATTAATGCAATATCACTCGTGGTGCACTCAACGTATCCTACTTCACCGAAAACATATATTACCACGATTTTCATAAATACATCAAAGAACACGACTTATGATATTCATTAATGATAATCTTAACTTATAAAGATCAATACACACATCTGGAAATAGAAACATCCAATTATACATAAAATGTGGATATACTACCATAATTTTCCTTCTTAAAGATTATAAAGGGAAAACACAATGAAAATGAATCACAATGTCTTATGAGTCTTCTATCCCTATAGTCTATATCGTCTCTGTCACGCCAAACAATATCATTCAGACATAATATTTATTCAAAAATATTGTCATGTCACCTTCAGGTTGTCATCATAGAGAACTGTTTCGGTGCGACATATATTCTTAGGATGGTATCACATATTATGTCATTCAGAGGCACAATCATGATGTAATAAGAAATTTTATTAATATTCAAAAGAACTACATATAATCATCAAATACTTGGAAGTTAATTCTATGGCATCAACAACAACAGTTTTGAAATCTGAAATTCAATATTACCTAAACATGAATTCCCTTCACAGGGTCTCTCGTAAGATGAAGCCAAGAACCTATCAACAATAATTCAATCAGTATTTCCCTCATGTTCCCTGCTTCAATCACATTTAGGAACTCCAATAGACGAGTGAGCACTTGGTTCCAGTCATCTTCTTTTTATGAGTTTCTTCCAAATAATTTAAGTCCCAACAACACTTTGAATCTAGGTGGACTTGAGGCAGCGACAAGAACAGTATTCAACCAACGATTCAAAAAATAGGGGCTGCATATATCATTAATCCCCTTCAATTTCGACCCAAACTACCTTTACCGGTAGCTTCGGAAGATAAATGTCAACATAGATACGTGGATTGATAGGTTGGGAAACAAAACTATTTCTCCAAACAGATATATCAACCAATAGAAGTATCCAGTAGCTTAACAATTGCAGGGCTCTAAAAAGGAACATGAAAAACTTGGAATCCTAAGCCAAATCGAAGTGGAAGGAGGGTCTCGCTTTATGTGAAAGTTGAAAGACCGTCTGATTGAGAACCAGGATGAATCAATAACTGGTAAGAATCTGAAGCAAGTGTAAACCAGATCATCTTCGTTTGAGAAATTGATCAGCATATGACGGTTTGAGCGACCCCACAGCTACACGATCCTTTGACATGCATTTTTAATTGACGAGTTTATCAAAATCATTAAATGGGGCTCTTCAATGAACAAATCGAGCAACCAAAGAACATTTTAAGAGCGTTGACGCCTCAATAAATTCCAGGTGAGAGATCTAAAGCAACGACTGGCTATCAACGATCCATGGAACCTTTTGGCACACCACAGGTTCTGGGAAAGCCGAGAGATGGTCAAGGGTTTTGAATGGATAGAAGCAATGATAAGAGACATCGTGAGCCGAAGAAGAGCGTGTAGCGAGCTCCTCCAACAATGGCGGTGAAGGGGTCAGAGGATTCACTATTATCGCTTCAGGGTAATGGGAGACCTAGGGTTCGCCAGAGAGAAATCGCCTCATTCATCTTATATACAACACCGATTTGGGGGGTAATTTTTATAAATTGTTTTCAGGAAATGGTAGTGTCGCCAATCATGCTTTGTTTGTTTTTTTTAGTTTTGGGAATTGTTTTATGGAAATTGTTTTGAAGATTTGAATTTTAAACTTTATCTAAAATGACTTTTGACAAATCTCAAATGGTTTTAATTAAATAGGAATTTAAGGTTTTGAAACTCACTAAGTTGTCTTTAGCCTAACTTGGGGAGAAATTCTATTTTGAATGATTTTGTGATAAATTGGGATTTTGAAATTTATTATGAAATGATTTTAGTATATTATATTTTTCTTAAGGGAAAGATGATAATATTTTGGATTTGAATTATTAATGAATATTTGGAAAACTGTGAGTTTTAAATTGAATTGAAGATCTTTTTTTTCAAAGAAAACTTTGTTGAATGATTTTGGGAAGAATTTGGAACATGAAAATTATCTTGAAATGGTTTTAATAGGTTAGGAAATTATATTAAAGTGTTAGTGTCTTACATGGCTTCCTATTCTTTTTTTTGAAATGTTATTTACTTACATGATTATAATAATGTTGTTTATCTTTAATATAGTTGTGTCTCTTAATACATTGTTGTGTATTGGTTGTTAGTTTCATACTTGCTAGTAATATTTTATTTTTCAATTGCTTATTAATATATTGGTTTTTGATTAATCACCTGATTAGAATAACGGTTCATCTAATGGGTGTTTTTAAAGTAAAGAGAGAAATATGTCATATGGGCTAATGAGAAAATAATAGTTTTAGTTTAAATAAGAAGTTTAATTTTTATCCATCCAATGGCTCGAAGGTCCTCATTTTTTTATTGATTTTGATAATCCACCTTTCAAAGGGTGGGGTGAAACCTTTACAAGACCCGTAGATGTATGTATTACATGGCCCATAGGCCTTAGAGGAATTCATTTCTCGTAGGCTTCAAACATTACATACAACCCAGACTAACTACTTGGAATTTCTCCTCACCAGCATCTTCATCATGAAATCAGCTCTCCACCTTCGCTTGACTGTTCAGCTAGGCTATCACATGCATGCAAAGGCTTGTCCCGATGGCAGGTGTCATACCCGCTCATTCTAGCAATCTGTGTAGCTTCTGCTGTGTTGAAAGCTCCTTGCTCCTCCTCCTGTAGAGCTTGTTCCCTGTAGGTTGTCTGGTTTGGATCTGCACTTAAAGAAGACCTGAAGGCCTTGAGGTGGCCCGAAGACCTTACTGACCCGAAGGCTTGGGTGGCCCGAAGGCCTTAAAGGACTTGGGGATCAAATCAGTGGCCCGAAGGCCTTAAAGGACTTGGGGATCAAATCAGTGGCCCGAAGGCCCAAACGGGGGCAAATTCCCGGCTGCTACAGTGTCAAACAGTGCCTGCTACAGTCCCGCCACAGTGTCTGCTACAGTGCTGCACAGCCCTGCAATAGTACCTGCTACTGTACTGCTACAGTACCAGAAATTATGCCTCCGTCTGGATGCACTTAAGAGACCTCACCAACCGGGCTGAGGCTCATGTGCAAGAAGTTTAATTTTCATGATTTTGGAATTTTAAGTATTTAAATGCTTTGATTGGAAATGGTTACTTTTGAGAAAATATATGTGGTTTGAAAAGTTTCCCCTCGATATCTTTTATACCTTATATTCTATAAAATATATGCGTTGGCTCTCTTTTTATGCTTTAAAATGGGTTGATATGTGTTTGGTTATGGTTTTGGGATATGTTATCAACTTATGTGTTTTTCATTTAAAATGTTGTAAGAGTTGTTTAAAGGGTAAAAGGTGTTGAACTATTAATATTCTTCCAACATATCCTATGTACTTTAAGTGTTGATGATCTCAAATACCCTTCATATGTTACTTTTATTTCTGTTTTTAAGTGTGTTTTTCGGGTTTTATCAATATTTAGCTCATTTTGTTGAAATCTGCAAGTTCTGGAAATTTGCTGAAAAGTTGCCTAAGTATGGAAAATCGAATACATGAGGTATTTGGCAACGTGGAGAAACAGCTATGTTGGGCAATCACCTATGTCAATCGGTTACGTGAAGTAAACACCCATGTGAAAGGACTATGTTGTGAAATCGACTACATGGAAATTGCCTAAATCGATAAATTGTTTACGTGAGCAATCAATTACGTAGATCAAACGACTACGTGAATCAATTATGTGGACTAATCAGCTATGTGATTTGGATAGGTGGTTGAAAAAACTACGTGGTTTCAAATGGCTATGTAATTCTTTTAGCTACGTCAATTTCAGCTACATGATTAAGAAGCCAATGAGAAGGGATCCAACTACATGATTAAGAAGCCTACATGGATAAATCAACTACTTCAAGAAGGTCTACGCAAATTTGGCCACATGGATAAATTGGTTATGTGAAAAACTACTTCGTGGATCAATTCGGCTACGTGAATTCAAATATGTGTAATTCGACTACAAGGTGATCTGCAATCAGTTATGTCATTCTGCAACTTGCTATTTATTACCGTTGGTGTGCTTTCAGTGGGAATTAATGATGTCATGCATTCATTAAATGTTGGATTACCTATTTATGGTAAAATGATTATAAAAAGCTACAAGTATTAAGGATAGAAATAAGTATAGGGGAAATTTAATGCTTAGTACTATTGATGAGGTATTTCTAAGAAAATGATGCGTGGAATTTAAATTCTAACCCCAGATTTTATGGATATGATGATGTGCAATTAAAAGAGACCTCTTACATGCATATTTGTGTGTGTGGAGGGGATAAGTGAATATACACAAGAAGAGAATCACTTGCACTATTATCTTAGAACTTTCTCGAATCTCTCTAGGTGTTACTATATTTTACGTGAAGAAGAAGAAGAAGAAGATCCAAGATCTACACTTGCGTCATGAAGACCATCTTTGTTGTGCTTTAGAAATACTCTCCTCAAGGTGTATTTTATTCTTATCATCTCTCCTAGAGATTTTTTTCTCTTCTATCAGTTACATCTTACAACTATGAGATTTATTTTCAAACTCTCTATTTATTTACTATTTATCTATGAAGGTTCATGGAAAAAGAACCATGAAGATTGGTGTTTGTAAAGCCCTGTTGGAGCCCGATTGAAAGCTCCTACTATTGTACCGAGTGTCAACTATTTTCACTCAGTTGTGCAGTCCTTAAGAAAAAGACTAACAGTCCCTGATAAAATGACTGGTATAGTGAAAATCACTAAGCTCTTGGAGTTGAGTATTAGTGGAGTGGACTATGATATTTATGTTCCCTAGAGCACTATAAATCTATATGTATAATCTCTTTTGTTTGTGATTTAGTTTCCACTATGTTCATGTGTTAAGAAAAGATTTTAAGTCATCATACCATTAGAGAGGGTGGCTTTTTAAGTGAAGAAAATTTCAAGAACTCAATCCCCCCTTCTCGAGTCTTTGTTTAGTTAGTCTCTGACCAAAAATTGGTATCAGAGGAAGTAACTTTTGGGTTGTCAGCTTTTAAAGGCTGAATTCTTAAGATCTTAGTGATAATGGTTGTTTTGACAAAAAATAGAGAAGGTATGTCAATGGTAAGATCTCCCTACTTTAATGGTGATAATTATGGTTGCTGAAAGGCATGGATGATCATTTATCTAAGGAACCTTGGTCCAAATCTTTATCTTAAAATTGTAAAGCCTTATGAAATTCTCAAGACACAACTTGAAACATGGGATTTTGAAACTGAATCCAATTATGATATAAACTCTAAAGCTATGAATGCTATAATATGTGGACTTGGTCAAGACGAGTTCAATCGAATTTCACAATATGAAACAACTCATAAAATATGTACTAATATATCAGTGTCTTATGAAGGAACAAACAATGTGAGAGCTCTTCAATATAATCATTTCAAGCTTAAGATTTATATTTTCAAAATAATGGAAGGAGAATGCATCACCCAATTAAATAGAAGACTTACTGAGGTTGTAAATAACATGGCTGCTTTAGGAACACCCATCCCAAAACTAGATAAATCTTGGAAAATCCTAAGAATTCTATGACCTCGATGGAGTGGCATATTAGATGCTATTAGGAAATCTAAATAGGTCAATAATTTTAAAATAAAAGATGTTTTTGGAACTCTTATTATGTATAAGGCTACGATGGAAGCTGAAGCTAGAGATCATATATTGGTTAAGAAGGAGAATTCCTCTTTAAAAGTTTTAACTCCAAATGATGACAAGAAAAGCAAAAAAATACAATAGGAAGAGTCATTAGATGAATATACATCAAATAATCCTACTTCAAACACTGATCTTTCTCACTTTCCAAGAAAGTTAAAAAAGTTACATAACATTAGAATAGGTTTCAAGAAACACTTTAATAAGTACAAGAAGCATGAGGGAAATACTAAATAAGTAAGGTTCTATGAGTATAAGAAGCACAAACACATCAATCCAAACTATCCTCAATTGCAAGACAACAAGACGGTTGAGAAACAATATTTCATGAAGGTTGGATATAAGAAGAGATCCAAGAAATCCATTCAAGAAAAAACAAGTGATTTTGAAGATTCCAGTGATGATACATCTTCAAACTCAGAAGTTTAAATTTATAATCAAAAGGATAATATGTGATTTATGACACAGTCAAATGAGGCACATTTAAATTATTCTTCAGTACCTGAATCTAATTATGAAAATGAAAAATGATCTTATGTAGAATTAAATTAATATTGTACCATGATAAAAACAAAACATAAAATCTTAAAAAACAAATCCCTAAAAAAATCTTATAATGATGTTGTTAATGAAAAAGAGGACTTAAATAAAAAAATAAGATTTGAAAACCAATCTTGAAAATTCTTTTGTTTCCTATTTTGATTATGGTAACAAGATTAAAAGTTTGAAAAAAGAAGTTCAAGACTTTAAATATATTGAAAATGTTTTTACAAAAGGTGGAAATTACTTGAATAAAATTCTTGGTAACAATAAATTTTAGAAAAATAAGTTTGGAATATGAATCCAAGGTGAGAAACCAATGTTTTATAAAAATTATTTTGTTCCTAATTATAAGAAAAAAAAAATTTTCCAAAGTTACTTGTTTTCACAATGGAGAATTATGGAACTATGATAATAATTTTCGTTTGAGGATTCCTCAGTTTTGTGGATTCGCGCATGCTTTTATTTCAAAACGTTTTTCAAAATTTAGTGTTGTATTTACTATAAAACACAAACATATCAGTGTTCCCAAGTCTTTAGTTTCTAACATTGATGGATCCCAGAAAATATGGGCATCAAAACAATTTCTTTTTTTATTTGACTTTGTAGGGAAAAAGGTCCAAGAGAATCAATGAGAAATGGTATATGAAGAGTGGATGTTCAAGTCATATGAGTGGATATTTCTATAATTTCCACTCCTTATCAAAAATTGATGGAGGTTATGTCACTTTTGGTGACAAATCCATAGATAATATTATGGGAGTTGAATCAGTTGGTAATCCAAACTCAGTACCCATCAAAAATGTTCTTTATATGAAAGGATTGAAGCATAATATGGTAATAATTTGACAAATTTATGATGAAGGTTATTTTGTTTATTTTTCTAATAATACCTATTCTATTTTAAAAATAAAATTCTTAAGTTTAAGGCACATATAACGGAGAATGTCTATACTCTACACCTCAATTCTTTGAGTAAACAAAAAGTGAACTATTTAAATTATAAAACAAACAAATCTTGGATTTTTCATAGTAGACTAAGAAATTTTAATGTATATTCATTGATAAAATTTTCCAAAAGTAATTTATCTTCTAATGTACCTCAAATTAAATTAAACAAAAAGAAACTATGTTATGCATACCAAATGGGAAAGAAAAAAAATCATCTTTTAAACCGATTAAAGAGGTTTATTATTCTAAACCCCTATAACTTATTCATATGAATTCTTTTGAGCCATCTAGAAATACATGTCTAAGAGGAAAATCTTTTGTTTTTGTGTTGTTTAATGTTTTTTTCTATATTTACTTGGGTTTTTTTAGTGTTAATAGTGAATCCTATTCAATTTTTATAAATTTTTGTAAACTAGTTCCAAAAGAGAAAGATGCAAAAATTATTTCTTTAAGAAGTGACCATCATAGAGAATTTGAAAACCATGAGTTTAATTCATATTGTTCAAAACAAGGAATCCAACATACTTTTTCTGGAACCATGGAACCTTGACAGAGTGATGTTGTTGAAAGGAGAAATAATAATTTTCAAGAAGTTGCTAGAACATTGTTATGTGATTATAACTTTCCCACCCATTTTTGTGATGAAGTTATAAATACAACATGTTATGTCATAAACAGAGTTCTAATTACATCTATTTTGAATAAAACAACCTATGAGCTATGAAATAATAGAAAACCAAAAGTTTCATACTTTAAAGTGTTTGGATGCAAGTTTTATATTTTAAACACTAAAGACAATCTTGATAAGTTTGATCTAGAGGTCGATGAAGGAATCTTCTTCAGTTATTCTACTACTTACAAGGTAGATAGAGTTTTCAATAAAAAGTATAAGATTATTGAAGAATAAACTCATGTGAAATTTCATGAAAGTGATCCTTTTGACCAAAAAATGATTCAAGTTGATGATCTTATTGATTATTTTGAAAGCATAAGACCTGAACCTCTCTTTGACAATAAAAAGGATGATGATTTGGAACTTGATTTTGGATAACCAAATACTGAAAGCATTAATACTTGTGAACCAAAACGTGTGCTTCTTAGATATCCTATAACACTTAGGAACCATCCTTTAGAAACAATTATAGTAAATTTAGATGAAGGAATTAAAACTAGAATAAGTATAGGAAATCATATAGAATTTTTTGCCTTTTTATCTCAACCATAACCTAATAATATAGAGGAAGCCTTAGTTGCTAAGAGTTAGTTTTTAGAAATGAAATAAGAGTTAAACCAGTTCAAGAGGGACAAGGTATGAGAATTAGTTGACATACCCTCTAAATTTCCTATTATAGAAATAAAATGGGTTTTTAGGAATAAGTAGGATGATCATGGTGTGATCACTTAGAATAAAGCTAAATTAGTTTCCAAAGGGTATAATCAAGAGGAAAGTATATATTATGAAGATACCTTTGCTCCTTTAGTAAGATTAAATGACATTAGGATTCTTCTAGCCTATGCATCTCATATAAATTTCAAATTATTCCAGATGGATGTAAAATATACTTTTTAAATTGGTTTTCTTATAGAGAAAGTTTATGTTAAACAATTTCATAGTTTTTAAAATCCTATTTTTCCAAATTTATTTTTCAAACTTATAAATAAAAACCTAGATCTTGGTATGAATGTTTATGTTATTTTATTTTATCAAATGGATTTTCAATAGGAGTAGAAGATCCTACTCTTTTTAAGAAAACATCATCTTCAAATATTTTGTTAGTTTTGATATATGTTGATTATGTGTTTTTTGGTTCTACAAATAAAAACTTATATAATAAATTTTCAAGAATCATGCAAAAAGAATTTGAAATGAGCATGATGGTTGAGTTAAATTATTTTCTATGTTTTCAGATTTATCAAAAAGACTTTGGGAATGTGCTAAATCAAATAAAATACATACTCGAATTACTTAAAAGGTTTGGACTTGAGAGTGGTAAAGTACATGAAACTCCTATGAGCTCTAATGAGAAACTTGTGTTGGATGATGCTGGGAAACCAGGCAACAATAAGATATACAGAAGAATAATTGGGAGTCTACTGTATCAAACTGCTAGTAGACCAGAAATTGTGTTTGTAGTATTATTATGTGCTAGATTAGAAGATAATCCCAAGGAATATCATTTAAAAGTTGTCAAAAGAATTTTAAGGTATTTAAAAGGAACAATTTATCTTTACTTAAATTTCCTAAAAAATTACGGTTTTAATATGACTTCATATTCAAATGTCAAATTTGGTTCTTGTAGTCTAGATAAGAAAAGTACTCCAGGAACCTATCATTTTCTATGTAAATCCATGCTATCCTGGTCTAGTAAGAAACAAAAATCTTTTGCATTATCTACTACTAAAGGAGAATACATATCTGTTGGTAGTTGTTGTTCATAAGTATTATGGATTAAACACACCTTATTGTATTTTGGATTAAATTACAATCAAGTGTTAATCAAATGTGATAACACTCTTGCTTTCAACATTTCAAAGAAGCTGATAAATCATTCTAGTACAAAGCATATTGATCCAAGGGCTCACTTATTGAGAGATCACACTCAAAAAAGTAATATTACTCTTAAATTTATATCTATTAAGAATTAGTAAGCACATATTTTTACTAAGCCTCTTGTGTCTAAACATTTAGATTTTACTAAAAGAGAATTTGGGTTATTTGAATTTAAATAAGCTTAGTTTAGCATATTTAGTTAAATTTAATATTTTTATTATTTTATCAATGTTTTATTTCAATGATTTATGGAAATTAAATTAATATATGCTACTTTATTATTTAAATTAATCAGGTTGTGTTTTTAGAAAATAAATTGCATTATTTTAGTTTTTATTTTGTCTATTTTTTATTTTATGTCAGAATCGACACAAATTTCAAATCAAGTACATAAGCCTTTTGTGAATTAGGTCTGTGACATAAATTATATTCATCCCTAAACCCTTTCTCTCTTTGCATACATCCCTTCTCTTAGAATCCAAACCATTTCTCTTTTCACTCCTCATTTCTCTTAATTCACACTCAACCTCCTACTAATCTATCTTCCAAGGGGAAGTCCAAGCATAGAGATGATGGAAGATCCAATTCTTCCAAGAATGCTATGTCAGGAGGTGCACCACATGGGGTACTTATTGGAAAATCCATTGATATGGGTTGGTTGAATTCTATGAAGATGATTCAAAAGAAATCCTTTTAGTTTCAATTATGGGAGTTCATTTTTGATGAAAAGAAGTCAGGTTTCTTTTTTGAGGAAGATGTAAATGGGTTCTTGGGAAATGTTGAGTTCTAGTTTAGTGAAATAGAGGATATTATTACTGTGAATGTCAATGGGAACGAAATGATAGTTTTTTTCAGTAGAAATAGATGAAATATTTATGATCCCATATTTTTTCAGGTATGTGACTCTTTGAGTTTTTTATTTGAGCCTTGGTGGCTATGTATTATTTGGAGACAGAGAGAATTTGTTGGAGAAAATGACCTAATGTTCGGCGATATTTTTTTTTTTGAATTAATCAAGTCTAGAAAAAACATGTTAAAATGGGTTTATGATGGGGTTTTTTCATGCTTGGAAGGATTTGGAGGTGTTCAGATCCTTATGTAGGTAAAAGGGGGATGAAAGTTGTCTACAGGAGAATAACACACTGTGTAAAGGTATTACACACAGTGTAAAATCTACCTTAACACATGTCGTGAAACCAATGTAGGGTGTAAACTCTACTGGTTACATGTCATATAATCAATAGACATCATATAATTTTCATGAAGATTAAATATTAATCTGAGGTGACATGTTTTTAGTGTATCACTCTAAAAAGAAATACATGACTTGTAAGGGAGTTACACACTGTGTAATTTTCTGACCTATAGTTTTAAAAAATGCCACACAACTGATTTTTTCTTTTCAGCTCACATATACCTTCCTCCTCTCAACCTTAGGGAATCTTCTAGGTGATTTTAGAGATCCTCTCGTCATTCTGAACATCCAGATCACACATCTGATCCCCGAATCCTTCTTGCGATCATCTATGCCTTTATTCATGTTGGTGAATCCTACTGGAAGTGTTGGTTGATCATCAGTTAAAGGTAGGGGTATTAACATTAAATCGATGGTATGTTGAATTGCTAAGTATGTGCAATATATCCATTGCACCAATATAGTGTGCACGGAATAAATTAAATGATGAATTGGATTATTCCTTGGAAACCCTTTAGATCAACTTGGTTATTGACCTAGCTTGTGACTATCATTCGACTGAGAAAAACCATTATTATAAATGAATTGTTTAATGGATTAAATTTTGTTTAGAATGAAATGGGATTTGGGTGATTGATTGATATATATTCACCTTTTCTTGGCCTGATTATTAAAGTAACTAACATGTTATTGGTGTAAGACCAAATGATAAATGAAATGTGTAATTGAAATATAAATGGTAAATCAAATAATTAACTATTAAGACTTAAGATGTGATATTGTGATATCCTTGTTTCTATGGCTTGTGTTATGATTTATTTTTTTAATGCATATATAGGACATTGGCCCAATTTACATGTTGAAATGCTTAAATACATGGCTATGTCCTGATACATGCTAAAATGCTTATATATTGGGCTATGCCTTGAGACATACTAAAATGATTATATAGTGCGCTATTCCTAGTGACACATGATGAAATGCTCATATACTGGGCTTGGCACAGATACATGTTGAAATGCTTATATACCAGGATTAGCCCTGCTTAAATGCTGAAATGCTTATATAGTGAATTTTGATTCAGATTTTTGTGATTTACACCATCGTTATAAAGTTATGGTTGGAATGGTTGTGAGACATACTCATAGATATTCCAACATGATGCTGAAGCAGGTTGATGTGGTAATAATTTAATAATTTAATTAATTAATACACTTATTTATTTCATCATTGAATGTACTTATTATTAGACTGGTTATGTTTAGACATGGTGGTGTCAACCTACTGAGTTATACTTACACCCTATTAGATTATTTTGTTGGTTTTTATTATTGGATTTCTACTATATTATATTCGTTCCATTATTTATAATACTTTGATATTTATTGTTATATTGTCTATTTATGTTGTGTTTTAACTCTATAGACAAGGGGTATATTCTCCCCCGCTATAATTATCACACCCCCTCTACTAGTCGACGGTGTTTAGTGTATGGGGAGGCACACTCATAACCAACCCGTTTTAGCAACGTGAGAGAGTGTCAGATCGGGGGACATTAAAAAGTGGTATCAGAGTAGGTTATGTTTTTATTTAGTATTTCGTAAAGGTAGAAAGGAAACTATGATGTGTCAGGACTTGATAATGATCTTGTTCATGGAAATAACTAACCCATGTATGGGGTAAAATATGAGTGCCTAGGGGTGGATTATTTTTTATATTGTTTGCATGTTATAATTAATTTTATTTAACCATAAGTGATTCACATGTTGTGTGAGATTATTGTTTTATGATGTTATTAATTATTTATATTTATACTCATAGCTCGGAATAGTGTGAGATGAGTATGCATGCATCATGATAGACATGTAGGGATATATTGACATGCATTGTTCATGACATGGACATATTTACTACATGTATTATATACTTTATTATATGAAATTTAGTATGAGATACCTGTAATATATGTGAAATAAAATAACTGAACGTTTATTTCATGCTAAAACACTTTTAAGCCATGTTTAAAGAGACCAGGAGCAGTGGCTCTCTGTTGTTGTCACCTTTTAAGGTTGACCTTGTTTTTATAGACAGTGTTCCAAGGAGTGCATTTTTCTTATAGAGAAAATTCCTCCTCATCATATTTGAGTTGAGCATCAGGAGAGTGACAATCATCACACTCCTAATTCATCCAAACAGTATCATCTTTTACTTACTTAGTACCATATGGATTTTCAACTTTGCGATAGCTTCCTGAGGGTCATGAGATCCATGTAAAGGGAGACTATTTTCATCGTGAATTCGATGTATGAGCTGATGAGATAGTTTTAGTTGTATCATCCACCTAAATTCATTGGGGAGGGAGTCCCCCAGTAAGCTAAGCTCTGGATTGAGTCAGTCCAAATGGTCTTTAAGCATCTTGAGACACCCGCAGATAGGAGGTTTATGCTTTCTATATATATGTTTTGGGGACCATCCAAGCGTCGATGAGAAATTATGGTGTAGACAAGGAAGTAGAAGAATCTGTCTTGGAAGGACAACAATATGATGTTCTTGAGACACTTCTATCCTAAGAGATTGAGGGATGATAAGGCTTGTGATTTCATGCACCTAACATGAGAGGGAATGTCATTGCTGGACTACACTGAACGTTTCACTCACATGCAGTTCTTTGCGCCACCATTGGAAGCTGATGAGATCTCCAGGGTGAGATGTTTCTATGATGGTATTCGCTATGAGATTTGGTTGTAGGTGAACATGTTCCGTTTGAGCAGTTTTGTGGATGTGATGAATTAAAAACTCATCACGAAAGGGAATCTGAGAGAGACCCCAAGAAGTGGCCAGACTATTTCAGTAGGATAAACTGTTAACTCTTATTCAAGTGTAATGAAGTGTCACTATGACCGTTTTTCCAAGAAAATAGTAGAATGAGAAGTTAGGTTCACGGGAAACCATCTTCAGATCATGTTCCATTGTAATGCTATTTGTGTTGAAATATGGGACACAAGCGACCTCAGTTTTTTACCCCACCTTGGAGTGTCGTGATTGCAGTATATTGGCCTACCTACAGAGGTTTTGCAGGGGAATGTAATAGTAGAGCAGTGGCATAGGAACATGATAGGTACCGAAGTCTGGTAAGGACTCAACTACTCCTCAATATATAGGTAGCTAGAGTTCCACATGACATTATTCCTATCTAAGAATGGCAGTACCAGGAAGAGGTTATAGCTCTGGGGAGTTAGGCTGGAGCCTAGGGCAGAGGGGATGGTTAGATGCATGTTATGAATACTACTCTAACTAGTGTGGATGAAAGACTGTATACTGTCAAATGTATTATTCTTGTATCTTCTACCATTTCTTATGTTATGTTTGGTACAGGAGAACCACATTACTTTTTATCCAATATTTTTTTTAAATGGTTTGGGATTGGATGTGGAAATCTTGCATGGCGTTTTGACCATCGACACGCCATTTGGAGTGTGGTCAGAGAATATCAAATGTTGAAAGGTGTGTTCTCTAGATATTGGTGGTTACCATTTCTTTTGAGAACCATTTATACTAGAAATGACATGCTTCGATTTGATTCTTGTCATGTATTGGTTAGTTCTATACCAAGATCATATCAACTATTACCAGAGGAGAGTTACCTTTTTTACCTCTAGAAGGAGGCAACTATTCTCATCAAGGTGAGTGGAATCTATAGGCTGGTCTTTCAGGGCCAATTCAATGTAGATTTTATTGCCTCATAGATTAGATAGTCAGTCATTCTATAGATAATGGTGGAATATAACAAGATTCTTTTCCTCTAGTGGTAAACCATTTTCAAGAGGTTTTTTTAATGAGTTCTACAGCTTACTACCCGAGTGAGAGGTTGAGTTTATGATTGAGTTGGTGATGAGATCATATTCAGTTTCTATCCCACGTTATAAAATTGCACTAGAAAATCTTTGAGAGTTGAAAGTTCAGTTTGAAGATATGGAAACTAAAGGTTTCATACGGCCTAGTACATCTCCCTGGGATTATTTAGTTCTCTTCATGAAGAAGGATAATGTGAATTTGTGTTTATGTGTAGATTATCATAGATTAAATCAGGTGATAATCAAGAACATGTATCCCCTTACACACTTCGAAGATATATTCAATCAGCTAAGAGGTTATAAGATCTTATCCAAGATTGATTTGATATCAGGATACCATCAATTGATGTTGAGACCATCAAACATACATTATACTTCTTTTAGAAGTAGGTATGGCTTGTATGAGTTCATAGTATTGCCATTTGGTTTGACTAATGTACCAGTGGTATTCATGGCCTTGATGAATAGTATATTTCATCCTTTTTTTGGATTGGTTTGTGGTGGTTTTGTTAATGACATCTTAGTGTACTACTGGTCATTAGATGATCATGCCAAACATCTTAAAATCATCATGAGTATATTGAGAGAGCATCATCTTTATGCTAAGCTAACCAAATGCGGTTTCTGGATTGATAAAGTGCACTTCTTGAGCTATGTCATCTCAGAGGAAAGAGTTTTAGTGGACCCATAAAAGTTTCATCTGTGGTATCTTGGAAGTAGACCAAGAATATCATTGAATTTTGGAGCTTTATGGGTTTATCAGGTTACTATCGATTCTTTAAACATGAATTATCCCATTTGGAAACATTGATGTCAAGGTTGACTAATAAAGGGGTGAAGTTTGTTTGGTCAGATGCTTGCGAGAGAGATTTTTAGGATCTTAAATTCTGGTTGACCTTGATATCTATTCTCACATTACCTATGTTAGGTAAAACATATACTAGGTACTATGATGCATCCAAAGTTGGACTTGGATTAGTTATAATGAAGGAGGGTCGAGTGGTTGCTTATTTCTCTAGATATTTGAGACCTCATGAGAGGAATTAACCTACTCACGATCTAGAGTTAGTAGTATTGGTACATTCCTTGAGATTCTGGAAGCATTATCTCATGGGTAAGAGGTTTTTGGTATACACAAACCATAAGTGCCTCAGTTACATCTTTTCTCAACAGGATCTAAACCTTTGGAAGAGGAGGTGGGTTTAGTATCTGTATTATTTCGACTTTGAGTTGGCTTATATAGCGGGAAAAGGAAACATTGTTGCTGATACATTAAGCCAAAAGATACAGGTAGGGGAAGCATAAGAGTCTTGCGATGAGTGGAGGGTGATGAACCTCTTTATAGGCATGCATTTAGATGTTCAAGACACTTAGGGTTAATTAGATCTGACTACGACATATTTTATACCCAATCTCTTGGATTTGATCAAGACTGAGCTGTTATCTAACCCAGATGGATTTTATCAGAGATACAGTTTATATGGTGTGGAGACACCATCATAATGGTATCTTGGCAGTGTAAATTCTCTTATTTTATATGTCTGAGAATGAGTTCCTATGAGATTTCACAAGGATATGATGATAGAGTTTTCATACTCCTAGATGGGCAGCACATCCTAGTTTAACAAAGGTGTATCGTGATATTTGTAGATAGTACTAGTGGTCATGAATGAAGGAGGAATAAAGATTTGTGGAGAGATGCTTCACTTTCTAGTAGGTGAAAGCAAAGCATCAGAGGCTAGCTGGGATTTTGCAGCCTTTTCCCATTCCTAAGTGGAAATGATGATGTAACTATGGATTTTGTGACAGTGTTACCTAGGAAAACCCATAAGAAGGATGTTTTATGAGTGATTGTGGATATACTAACAAAGATAGAACACTTATTTCCTATCAAGAAGACTTTAACAGTTGATGATTTGGGAATTATTTACATGCACAAGGTAGTTAATCTACATGATGTTTTGAGGAGTATCGTTTCTGATAGAGATCATCATTTTACATCATGATTTAAAATGGTATTCAAAAGTCTCTAGTATCATAGGTTATTTTGAGTACGACCTATCATCCTCAGACTGATGGTCAAAATGAGAGAACTATTAAAGTTCTAGAGGATATGTTATAAGTTAATGTTTTATATTTCAGTGGTATATGGGAGAAACATATAGAACTCATGGATTTTTAATATAATAATAGCTTCCATTCATCAACATAGATGACACTATTCGATAATTTTTATTGAAGGTCATGTCGTTCACCTCTTTTCTAGTTGGAGGTAGGTGATTCAATGCTTGTTGGGCCTAGTATTTTTCTAGAGACATCTGAGTAGGTTCAGTTGATCAAAAAGCAATTAGTAACCGCATAAATCAGGCATAAATCTTATTCTTACCATGAGAGACGACCTCTGAAGTTTGAGGTTAGTAATCATGTTTTCCTTTAGGTGTATCCTAGGATGGGGAAATGTTGTATTAAGAAAAAGGGGAAGTTAGATCCCTTATTTTTCAGGCCATTTGAGATAGTGGATAGAGTCAGGCTGGTGGCATACCAATTATCCCTTCCACAATGCTATAATGTCATGCACAACATGTTTTACATGTCACAACATTAGATATATTATCCATACCCTTATCATGAGATAGACATAGAAAACATTGAGTTTAGTGATGATGTTTTCATTGAGGAGCATCTGATATGGTTTTCGGAACATAATGAGAAGTATCTCTGGGGTAGGGATATTCCTTTGGTTCCAGTGTAGTGGTAGAATAGGTGTGTCGATGAGAAGACCTGGGAGAGGGAGTCTGATATGTGATCACAATAACCAAAATTGTTTTCCAAGACCCTATAGTGTTGCTTGGAGGAGCTCTGGGATGATATATTATATAGTGGGGAGGTTGTAAGATCCCATTTTTTTCCAGCCACATCCCTCTTTGAGTTTTTTGTTTGAGCGCTGGTCGTCAAATCTTGTTTGGAAATGGAGATCCTTTTTTGGGGAAAATTACATAAATTTTAAGGATATATGTTCATTTAAATTAATGGAGTCCATAAATAAATATGTTAAAATGGGTTTATGAGGGTTATTTTTTCTATGCTTGGAAGTATTTGTTGGTGTTTGGATCCTTATGCAGGGAAAAGGGGGTTAAAAGTGGACTGTAGGTGAATTACACGTCAGGTAAAGGTATTACACATCGTGTAAATTATTCTAGACACATAGCCTAAAACTAATATAGGATGTGAACTAGTTATACATCATGTAATTAATACACATAATGTAATTTTTGGGATGATTAAATATTAAGCCGAGGAAGAGGGTTTTTCAGTATATCCCCTAAAAAAAATACAAGAAGTGTAATTTCCCGACCTATAATTTTAAACAATGTCGTGTGGATGATTTTTTATTTTTACCTCATATGAATCTTCCTCCCCTCGACCCTAGGGTAGTTTGTAGACAATTTTGCAGTGCCTCTATTAATTCCAAATATCCAGATCATGCATCTAATCACTAGATTCTTCTTACGATCACCTATTCCTTCAATCCTATTAGTTAATCATGCTGGAAGTGTTGGTTGATTATCAATTAAAGTTAGGGGGTCTAAACCATAACCCTATGGTATGTTAAATTGCTAAGTATGTGAAATATCTTTATTATGCCAACAAATTGTGTGCTGAATAAATTAAATTATGAATTAGATTATTCCATAAAATCCATTTGGATCCAACTGGTGGTGGGTATCCCTTGTGCTAGTTTTTGACCTTGTATATGGATGGTTTGGAAAATGAGAGTAACCTAGTTTTGATACCTTGGGTTATGGTTTGTGAGACCTTAGTGGTTTTGGATGTACTGGTTAATGGAATGTTGCATGTTGTGCATTTGGTTAGGTTGTGACCCTGAAATTTTGAAAAGATGTCAGTTAATATGGATGTGGTGACTTGTGGGTTTAGACCATTCAAGATATGTTTTGGACCCTAGAGTGGGTGTTTAGCTCATGATTCCAATGTACATGTGTGAGTATCTTTATTGTGGGATCTAGAGTAAATGGTTTCTTGGTGCATTAGCCACAAGGTGTTTTGTTTGGGGGTAGGATTGCTTCCAGTGAGCAGTGGGTTGTGTAAGGATTGATGTGTATAGATTAGAGAGAGATTCAATGGCCTTTGTTATGTGTGACTCCTGTTTAGTGAGTTGGTATTGTTTGACTTTCACGGTGACTGATAGAGTGGTCGGTCGGGGTTTCTATTGCTTTTGGATGTGTATGGAACATGTGGTTGTTTTGAAATTTGGTAGTAGAACATAGAGAGTGTTTCCTAGTACATATTTAGCTTGGGGGGGGGGGGTAAGTGGAAAGGTCAATGGTTTTGGATATGTAACACGAGTGGTGGTTGCGAGTCAACAATCTTGGGGATTCGAGGATAGATTCAAGGGAGGTTGTCCAAGTGTAGAAGGTGCCTTAGAGCGTAGATCATATGTGTTTTTTTCAGATGTGGAATTGATGCACAATGGGGCCATCATGTTTTTGATAATAGTTTATGGTAGTTCCATGGTTAATTTATCAAGGAGGCGTTTGAGTGATTGTTGTTGGCGTTGATGGGCATGATTGTTAGGGTAATTGACTATATGGAATTGATGACATTTAACGACGGAATCAATGTTTATTTGGTGCATAAAATTCAATGGAGACCAAAGTGTGGATGGAAACATTTATTATGGAGGACACCCGAAGGTGAGGGTAGTCTTGTGGTTGGGATTGGACATACGAATGGTTTGGTTTTTGGCTGTGACATTGATAAATTCTTGAGCCTGATGAGTCTGATGGATTAGGTGGTGTGGTTAGTTATGTAAGTGGGTGTTTGGGCCTAGATCTGGTAATGTAGGACCCATGTAATCTATAGTCGGGTTTAATTTGTGGTTGTAGAAAGGTGTGTGACCTTGATGGTTTTGAGGAGGTTTAGTTTTGGGCTTGTAATGGGAAGACACAATGCTGTTTGGGATGGGTGAACAGGTGGCTCGAGATAATCGGATTTTGAAATCCTATGCAACCATAGTAAGAAGTGATGGTTTTGTGAGAGAAAAATCAGTTTTGGATTGGTATGATGTATTGTTTTGTTTCTATTGTGAGCCACCAGGGTCATTTTAGAAGAACTCAAGAGGTGTGGCGGTAACAGTTCTATAGGAAGTATTGGTTCACAAAAACTTGGTAAAGGATCATGAAGTGGTAGTCAGTCCAGTTGGAAATCCCACTTGAGTTGTGGTGGTCGGGTGTCAATGAGGTATTGGCAGAAAGGGAATCCTGAGACTTTTATAAGGCTAAGGTTTCCCCACGATGGAAGGTGATGATAGTGATGGATAGTTTGTGATATTGTTCGTCAATGACTTATTAGTATACTTTTATCTAGTGACGATCATGTCTAATATCTTATCATTTTCTTGGGTATGATGAGAGATCTATGTCTTTATGACTAGCTACCTAAATGTGGTTCAAATGGTAATGAAGCCTCTGGGAGGATATTCTCATGAATCAATGTGTGTGGGGCTAGATGGCAGGAAGTGAACCATCAACTAGTTACAAGATAGGTCCTCAGGATGGACCATATGTTGAAAAATTCCATGAATGAAATTCTTGGGTGTTAGGAACGAGTAGTGGGCGATATTTGTTTTGTTGTTCCAATGGGATTTGGAAGACCATTTCCATGTTTTTGGGGTTCAACTTTTGATCAAATCATGAGATGTGGTGGTAGAAACTTCTTGAGTAAAGTAGTGAGAATGATTCCCCTAAGGTGGGGAGTGGTATATCAGTATTAGATGTGTAGAGAAGTTTATGAAGTGGATGTGGTGGGATCAGGATGCCAATAAGAAACCTATGCAGTACATGTTTAGGCTCTTTTTTAAAAGCTAGGTGGTCCTTGGTTGTGGTGGTCGATCGAGTTGAGCAGTAGATTTGGGATTGGAATAATTCTAAGAGTAAATTCGAGTGGTTTTATCAGAGAAGTGTTGGTGGGTTATATAGAACCAAACAATGGGTTGTTGAGTAGCAAATGCTATAATGGAGAAGTTTCACTAGAGGATGGAAATGGAATCTGGTAGGTGTGCATAGATGATAGTGGTATGTCTTGATAAATAAGGTATTATGTTTAGGTAGAGTGGTGACATTCCAAAAGTGGAAGTTAGGCACCAATAGAGTGAGTCAGTTAGGATGGTCCAACCCAATTGGGATAAAGGGAATGGATGTGGTGGGCTATAATCCACCTCCAGTTAATGTTTTAATGATAAGTGCTTCCTAGTAATGTGAATGGTTTTTAAGGAAGAACCAAGTAGTCCTTAGTTGAGATATGGACAAAGAAAGTGTGGCCAAACTAGGTAGTTTCAGTGGTAAGGATGAATTACAGAGTTGGGTAGAGTTCTCATGTACATTTGGGCATGGTGAGTTGGGAAATGCATCGGGCATGTTGTGAAGGGAGAGTTGAGGTGTTGTTGGTATCTTTTTCGATGAGGTAAGTGCTGAACATCGAAAATTGTGGTGTTAGACTACGGAATAGTGTGGGAAGAACCATAGAAAGAAATTAGCTCGTTAATGGCATGACTAGATTTTCAAGTTGGATAGTCTCAGATAGGATCCATTTTGGTGTATCAGTTCTGGTGATGGGCATTGGACCGGGTTTTGATTGGTTGAGTAACATTAGATGAAGGTTATGCTCGAGTTGTATTTCAGATGTTCAGAAATATAGTGAGGCCATTGGTCCTCGAGTTTCAGACCAATGTAGTTCAGGAAATGTAGTTCGAATCTGTATGTCCCTTTGGTGACATCAATATTGGGTCAACATTATAATTTTGGAAACTAGGTGAGGTGGATCCAAGAAATTTGGGCCATGAGTTATGGAGAGGATTGGACCAAAGGTGTTGTGATTAGATCTACCTGGGGTAGTGTAGTTCCTTGTCGATATCCTCTTGTGCGGTAGTTTAGTAACATTACTTGGACCTTTCTCTTGTGTTTTATATTGATAATGTGGAGTTGATGTGGATGCATCCTTGAGGATCATCAGGTTGTGATTGCGGATCATGTTCGATTAAGACTGTTTCCATGGTTCGAGTGTTATTATAGAATGACCGAGTTTACAGAGAAACTTTTAGGATGGAAGTTGATAGTTGGGCCCATGGATCGACCTTTTGGACTTGGAGTCTCAGTAATGTTTGGAAGTACATCTCGAGAATGAGTTGTTATAAGGTGGGGAGGTTGTAAGATCCCGAACCTAAGGCATGGTACATCCCAATTTATTTTTTTGGTTTAAGAAATGTCTCTGGTGAGTAGGACAGGTCTTGGGAGAATTTTAAGGAGTTTGAGGCATGAAAAAGAGTAAAAATGGACCAATTTGTGTTTAGATAATGGTTGATGCGTGATTAGTAGAAATCATGCGCCATTACCATGCATCCTTTTGAGAGGGTGTGCATGGTTGAGGGAACCATACGAGGTGTCCTAAGAAATCATGTGGCTTAGGGACCCTTCAGATAGAGGTGAGTGCATATACACTGCATGGTTTTTCAAACCATGTAGGTGAAAATCCAAACAGTGCGGTTCAGTTTCCTCTTAGACAGAGGGAACCATAATATTGGCGCACGATTTGGAAAATCATGCAGCCAAACCATGCTCTACTTAAAATGTGGATTTCTCACAACCTTATTTCCTTCTTACGTTATTTTTTTCACCCCATTCTCCCCACTACAACAAGTTTGAAAAACTATTAACCTCTTCCTCCTCCATGGGTGATTCTCCTTCTATTCTTGGGTGTTTGGAGTGCCGTTTAATGAAGATCAAATCTCAGAGTAAGTCTTCAACTCTGTTTCCTTCCATTTTCTAGAAGAGTCCTTATAGGATCATTCTTATCCTTTAGAATCCCTAAAACCCTATTTCTACAGAAGATTATTATAGAAGGTTTTGATAGTTGTTTGAGTTTAAATCAAGGGCTAAGTTCAAGCGAGCGGTTGTCTACGAGCATGAGGTAGGTGGTCTTATATATTTTTCCCATATCCACATGTTATATATGTGTATGTGGTTGTACCAACATACTACCTTATTGATTTTAAATGTTCATTATTAGGAAAAGTGTTTTAGGCCTCAGATTTAGGTGAAAAACCCTTCACATACCCCATTGGGTTTGTTGGTGAAGTGAGACCTAACCTAGGACTACATGGGGGGGGGGGTTATGTTTAACTCTTATGGTGAATTTTTTTTATGAATGTTTAGATAAGGGAAATATGAGAGAGAATGGGTTGTAAATTGTGAACAGGTATTTGGGATTGGTTAAAGGGTAAATCAGATAGATTATATGTTTGTTTTTTTTCAAATTCCTAAGGGGTTTTTTGAAATGTTTAAAATGATGTATTTTTTGTTTTGACCTGACCATGATTTTTAATGAAGGAATTGATGTTTTTAAAGTGATTAATGTCTTAAAAGGAGGTTTTTACCTCAAAATGATTTAAAATGGGTTCTTATAAATGGATTTAAATTAATGATTTGAAATGGGGGTGTGGTCCCTTTCTTGTGAAAAAATCTTAATGGTTGTTTGAGAATGGGAATGAAAGCCTTGAGGCATGTTTTAGTTTTTATTTAAAGAGGATGACTAATATTTTAAAGGGGTGTCTTCAAGATGATTTTAAATGAGTAATTTTATTTGGTTGATATCATAGAATTGTGAAATGTAGTTGATGCTAATTATTTCCAAGTGGATAATATTACATAAGGGGGTGTTTGGCATAATTTTATATGTGTTAATGGGTTATTCCATGTAAGTGTGTTATGTATAATGAGTTATGATCATAAATGATAAATGTGTTTAATGGTTGCAGTTTGTTTTTGGTAAATGTGTTATTGTTAAAGAATCATGTGCACATGGATTGATGGTAGTGTGAGGTATTTTACACGAGGATCTACACCCATAGGTTAGGTTAGACTGAGGCTCTAAACCCCACCCCTATAATTCATGGGTCGGGAGTCAGACCGAATCTCTATGCCCCTAAAATTTAAATAGGATTAAACTACCTAGATTGAGGTTCCAAGGTTAGTGTTATGTATTATTGAATTGGGATGTCGGAATAAAGCTCCATGCTTCCCAAGATATGGCCATGGCATGGGTTGGGATGTTAGACTGAGGCTCTATGCTTCCCAAACATGAGAACATGACATGATTAACAGATCTAGGCTCTAGGGGGAATTGATAATTGTGATTAGTGAATTCCTCTTAGTGATTTAAAAGGGTGTAACCCCTTATGCTATGGCTTAGGCTTTTGGTGAGACCAGGGATAGTTTAGTTAGATGGTTACCTATAGGGAACTAAATAGTTAAAATTATTATTCGATAATTTCTCAACTATGAAATAAATCGATATCTACATTTCCCTTTGTTTCCATGTTTATTTATTGCACTGGGGTTATCCACATACACTGTTTTATGGACTAGTAATTTCTGTAGACACCTTTGGTGGGGTCCTAGTGAGTTTTACTCACACCCTAATTGGGCTGCCATGGCACTTGGGTACCTGAGAAGATGCTGCATGTTCTCTGATATAGGCTCCAGATAGGGATTAATTGTTTGGTTGTGCATGGGATGATGGGTTGGAGCATGGGATGTAAGGACTGGGTTGGGAATCAGGTCCATGATTGGGATCTTTTGGTAGTTTTGGTTTTGAGATTTTATCTGTTTGACTACCTAACATATAATGTATTCATCATATTGTTATAACATGTGCTATTGAGTTACATATTAGAATTTATTGTCTGTTATCCATTTATTTTTTCCTACTGGTTATTATAATTTTTGATATTATTTATACTTAGGAATTACTCTGAAAAGCGGGTATAGTCTCCCCAAAGTTTCTCTATTGACTTGTGTTTCTAGTTGGTAGCCTTTGACATATAGGGAAGTGCGCCTGAGGTCATGTGACGTCCCGACTCAGGGCACCAAATATAGTGACCACCGAGTTAGGGATATTAAAGATAACCATACATGCATACATCTAAAATCCCACTATTAGAGTTTGATGATAAGTATTTGAAAGGAAAAGGACCAAATAAAATCCCACCATAAGAAATTGAAAATAAGTCCAAGTTATAAAGTGGGCGAGAACTAATACCAAGGTAACCACATGAACACACCTCGGTTTGTCTAGGTCACTAATCTCCACCTGGTCTTGGTCCCTCTAGGACTCCGTTAAAAGACGAGTCATCTGCATAAGACATGACACATTTAGGAAAATACCGTGAAGGTGCGAGTATAACAATACCTAGCATGACACCATCAAATCACTAAGCATATAGAATCAATAATCATCATCATCTCATCGCAGATATATGTTAATGAAATATAATAATAATATCCATATATACTCATAGTAGAAACACAATATCAAGTAAGATCACAACCATATTACCAACCAAGGATCCCTTCTTAGAGGATCCACATAACACTCTTCCGGGATAACACACTCCATAAGTCATATAACATTGATAAAATCCATTCAAGATGTCATGCTCTTTGGGTCTCACCATAATAATTTCCCATTATAAGTATAAAGATAATGATACACATATGAGGATCACACCCAAGGCCATGTGGTATACCAACAACCCAATCTGGATTAACCTGCTAATTAGGTGATTGATACCCACATACTGTTTGTCATGATGATACCAAGAACCCCGCCTAGGTAAAAGATGATGATATACAATCTCAATTTGGGCCTCATGGAAGGATTCCTACAAATCTATATAAGAATTAAGTTCCTCCGAGGGGATCACCATCCTATGCACAAGACAAAACTCCATACTAAACACTTAGGGAAATGATCAAGGGAACACACCCTAAAGAAAATTTTCCAAGATGAAGAGTAAAAGGGATCCAATACATCTTAGAAGGAGTACACAATGTGTACTAGTAGTACATGAAATGTCCCTTAGACACCGGGTCCTACCCATGTATCATGATCCATGACTATGTTTATGTCCAAGTACACAACATGTTTGAGCTCATGTACTCCAGACTATGTCCATGTACAACTGGCTATGTTTATGTATGGACTTTTGTGTCCGTGTCTATTTACCTACCTAGTCATACGCTGACCCTCTTGGAAAGGTTCACATTCCATGTGACATTTTTAACACACTGTGTAATGTTTATATTCTTCTTATAACCCTAGCTCCACATAGGGGGTACCACATAACATGTAATTTTGGATTACACTCAGTGTAACCTAGGATTTCACAAAACTTGTAGCTCTTTTGATTCATATTCCCACACTTCTATAACCTCTTATTCCATTACTGATATCTCCCAGAGATCACGTATCTAGTCCAACTGATCCTCACCATCACCTAATTGTCGAAAACCATTCCTCAATCTATTTAGAAATCAACCATTGGCCCACACCATCATCACACACTAAAAAAATATAGAATGGGTTTCCCTAAATCCAACTTTGATCGATCATTCGTCATAGCTTCTTGATCCCATCATCTATCTGAACCCGGATTTGCAGTATCAATTTGTTACACTAAGAAATGGGTGTGAAACAATTGATTTCTTGTGTATTGGTCAAACCACCGGTCAAATGAGATACCAATGATGAATACATGAAGAATGGTGGGATAAAACTAAGAAAAAAAAGAGGAACAAAACTCAGCCATGTTTGGGTTATCCTTGATCTGTTGTCATTATAACACTGAATGAGGATCCAAAAAATAAACAATTTCTCTCTAAAATCTCCGCATAATAAGCCCGCACTCGTAATATGATCAAACTGTGAATCAATTCATTAGTATATTGATTCATGTTCATCATAGGAATAATAAAACAGGGATAAATATAAATAAAACATCATCATACCTTAATATGAATCAATATTTGGTAAAGAATGAACACACATCACTATCGTTGGTGAGATCCACAAATTCTGTTGGCACTCTGATCCTCGATCCCGATCCGATCTAGTGTCGTTTTCTAAGACTTTCTCCAATTATCTCTCAATTATTAGGGGTATGTTTCCAACCATGAGAATTGGTCATAAGTGTGTTTAAATAGAGAAAATAATTTGGTCACTGCATCACTTTATAAAATAAGTAAATAAATTAATTTATTTTATTATTTACATGTAGGATGACTGTCTACCAAACACCCGACACTGATAAGGATTATGTTGTTTCTAGGGTAAAACCCATGCTCTAAACTCAATAGTGGACTTAGATTTTAGATTCGACCATCCATTTATATGTTATTACACTTTTTCAGAAAAACTACACATGAATGATATTTAAAATATTTAATATATTTCAAAACTTAATTCTAGGCTGATCAGGTCTTGAAATCTCACACTGTTTCAGCACCAAGATCTGAAAATAATCCATAAAATATTCCAAATCAATACATGAAAAAATTGGAGTTATTACATTCCCCCCACCTTGTGGAATTATGTATCTAAAAAACCTAACAAAATACTATACAAAGAGATGTTGGTACTGATCACACATTCAGGTCTCCTGCTCCCAGGTGCTCTCCTAAAGATTCACATACTTCCACCAAACACACACTAGGGTAATTGATCACCCATGAAGGATCATCTTTTTCTGGTCCTCAATCTCCACTGGGTAATATGAAAAAGTATCTCCATCCTCAATGTCCATCTCTCCCCATTCAATAACATGCGATGAGTTATGCACATACCTCCTCAGTTGTGACACATGGAAGACATTGTGAACCCAGTTTAACTATAGTGGTAGAGATAAGTGGTATTCCACCTCACCAACTCTACATAGTATTTATAAATGGATAATGAAACTCAAAGATAAATTTCCTCCCCAACCAAATCTACAAAATCTATGTCGTGGTAAGACCTAAAAGAACACATAACCTCCCTCCTTGAATTCCAAAGGCCACTATCATTAGTCCACATAGGACTTCTCACAGTTATGTATAGTCCTATAGTGGTTCAAACCAAATTTGGACCTATAAGTACTGAATCTCATGGGTTGGTCCAACATAGTGGTGACCTACAGGGTCGCATGTATAAGGCCTCGAGTAGTGCCATACCGATGGTGGAATGGTCACTATTGTTGTATGTAAACTCCCCATTGGTAGGCGATCCTACCAACTATGAATAAGGTATAACATGAAAGTACATAGTATTTCCTCCAAGACCCAAATGGTAAGCTCAATATGGATATAAATTTGGGGGTGAAACATCATGCTCAAATGAAACTGAGTCCCAAAGGTAGCCTACAATCCTCTCCATAACTGCGATGTGAAGTGAGCATCATGTCCATAAATGATCATCAATGGAATTCCATGGAGTCATACTACCCCCTACACATAAAGGCATCCCAATATCTCAACTGAACTCTGATTACAAATATCTAGGAAGTGGGATAAATTGGTGAGTTGGTCTACAATCACCCAAATGACATCATGTCTTCTTACACTACTAGAAAAATAGGCTATGGCCATAGACCTATAGCCACAGTCTTAAAACTGTGGCTATAGGTGGCTATGACCACAGTTATGTGGCCTATAGAAACAGTTTTAAAACCATGGCTATAAGTCTTTTTTTCATGGCCTATAGCCACAGTTTTTAAAACCGTGGCTATATCCCAAACCTATAGCCACGATTATGTGGCATATAGCCATGGTTTTAAAAACTGTGGCTATATGCCTTTTTTCGAAGGTCTATAGCCACGGTTTTGAAAACCATGGCTATAGGTCTCCCACCCTTGTGCGGGAGAAACATTTCCCGCCAAAAAATGGTAGGAAGAACTATTAACATGGTTTTCAGGATACTTCCATGGTTTTTTATAATATATATAACATATTATATATATACACACACAAAATCCTTGGTGGTGTAGTGGTTAGGTTGCTGAAACCTGAAAAGAAGGTGTTGGGATCAAATCTGGCTGGGCAAACATTATTTTTAGGCTACTGCCATAGTTTTCTAGGGATACAGCCCCATTTTTATAGGCCTATATCCACGGTTAAAATCGTGGCAATAGGCCACCTATTTCCATGGTCAAAACCGTGTCCAAAGGTCAACTACCACGGTTGAAAACAGAGACACCTATGGCCATGGTTTTCAAAACTATGGAAATAGGGAACCTATTGCCATGGTTAAAACCGTGGTCATAGGTTAGACCCTACTGCCATGGAAATAATGCCCACAGTTGGGAAAAACCATGGCCATAGGCTATGTCCATGGTTTTGGGCCCTATTTCTATGGTTTTGAACCATGGAAAAAGCCCATTTTTCTAGTTGTGAAAACATCCATGTTAACCCCATAATGAAGACCATATATTTTCCATCCCACTTCTAATTTTTCACCTCATGGGTTTGAGATAAACCTATTGGAACATGGTGTTCATCCTTCCCTTATTGACATTGAGGCATCGATAGAAAAACTCTACAACACCCTTCTTCATCCCTGGCCACCATAACTGCCACCTAAGGTTATGGTACATCTTCGCCACACCTAGATACACTAGTAAGGGTGAAGAATATAAATCCATCAGCACCACCTCTCTCAGCAAAACCGGTATTATCTTACATCATCTAAAAATAACAACATGATCCTCACCTTCATAAAATCTATCAGGAGCATGTCTAGTGGAATTTAAGTACACAGGGTTACACAGTCGATAACCCCAAGTTGTGACTCACTTAATTGCTATAAAATAGGATGGTTTATGACTATCGACTGGAGGTAAGTTACTCCATCCACATCCACAAATGATATCTGCAAAGATTCCAACTGCTTTGATGCCTCACTCAACATATGTGGACAAGATCTCATACCGAGAGCATCTACTACCACATTTCCCTTCCCATGAGTATATACAATATCAAATTCATAATACTGGAGTAACTATATCCATTTACGTTGTCTCAAGTTAATATACATCTTAGATAATATATACTTGGGACTCTTATGGTAATAATAGATGATAAACTACTCACCCATCAATTAGTGTCATCACATATTCAGTTAAAATACTACTACTACTAACTCAAGATTGCAGGTCGAGTAGTTCTACTCATGTGGTCCAAACTGATGTAAACCATAGAAAATCACTGCCTACCTCTGCATAAGAACACAACCAAGACTAGACCCTGATGCATCACATAATAATATGTAATCTAAACCCTCCTCTAGAAATCTGAATATGGGAGTTCTCATCAATCTCTGCTAAACTCCTAAAAAGTCTACTGGAACCTCTTTTCCCATTGGAAAGGATAGCCATTTCGAGTCAAAGCTTTCAAGGGAGATGATATCATAGATAAATCTAGAATGAATCTTTGATAGTAGTTTACCAACCCAAGGAAGCTCTATACCTCCATCACACTCGTGGGTGGAGCCTAAGATAACACTATCTTGACCATTGTTGGGCTCACTACTACACTATCTACTGATATAACATGTCCTTAGAAGTGGAACTACTGAATCCATAACTAGCACTTTAAGAGATTCCTATAAATTTTTTGATCACATAGTATGTTTAGAAGCATCCTCAAATGTCTCGAATGCTTCTCCATGGATGTCGAGTACACTAGGATATCATTAATTAAGACTACCACAAACTGTTCTAAGAAAGGATGAATGATCTGATTTATGACTCCAATGAACACTAATGGGGTGTTCGTCATGCTAAAAGGCATCACCATGTACTAATAGTGACCATAGAAACATATGAATTACATATCCAGTATATCATCATCCTATACTTGCAACTAGTGATAATCTGATATGAGGTCAATCTCTGAGAACCATCGCGCCCCTATAATCTGGTCAATGAAGTCATCAATATTTGATATTGGATACTTGTTCTTTATGGTCATATAGTTTTGGACATGGTAATACACACAAAACCTCAAGCTCCCATATACCTTCTTGTAAAATAAAAATGGGACTTTCTAGGGTGAAACATTGGGTCTGAAAAATCAATTCCTCAATAAGTCCTCCAAATACACCCTAAGATCATGAAGCTCTACAAGAGAGATCTGATATGATGGTGTAGATATTAGAGCCATCCTAGGGTATAGATCATTCCAAAATTCTATCTCATGGTGGGGAGGTAAACTCGGAAAGTCCTTAGAAAATACATCCTCATACTCTTCCACCACTGTAAAAAACTGTACGCTCTTATCATCCACTACACGAAGGGTCATGATATCCAACTGGTATGTAATTGGATACACCCTCCTATAAATGAGTCAATATTTCTCTTCCTGGGTTTCCTTTTTAGCCACAAAGTAAAACCCCATCCCATCACTGTGGACACACCATATCCTCCACTTGAAATAGTCTATCAGGGAATGAACTGTAGATAACCTATTCATACCTAATATGATGTCATAAAGCCTCATCACTACTAAAAAGATGCCCAAAAATAAACTCTTGCCTCTAAGAGTCAGGTCACACCATCGGGAGAGTGTGTGATCACTGATTCACCTCTATTAGGAGTCTATAAGAGAAAAGGTCAATCCAAATGCTCAACTAAAATATTTAAGTCTCAAACCAGATAAGTGGAAATAAAGGAATGAATCAAACCTGTGTCTATCAGTACTACAAATAAGGTAGAAAATAAACAGATCATACCTCTTATTATCCTTGGAGAATCTGGGTCATAAGCCTTGACTGTCTGCAGCTTCCCTCACCCCTATCCCCCAACTCCCTGAGCCTGGTGCAGACCACCTGAGGGTGGTGGTGGTAACAAATCACAATGTCTTCCACCTCTAGCCACTCTCCCAGATCCCCTTCCATGTCCAACACCCTAATTTTTTCTCTTGTTACCGAATCTACCTATGTGGTCTATCCACTATCTATTTATCATCGATATTATGGTTCATAAAATCTCACTTGAGATGTCCCTTACCATCACAAGAGTATAACTGCCTCTCTCTAGGAAGACTAGATCCATCTTGTGAGCCCCGAACCACATACACTATATCATGGGATATCCTCTTGAAATGTATCGCATGTCCAGGTCCCTTTATCTGTCATTGGATCCTCACCATTGAAGTATCAACTTCTGTGTGCCCACTGATGGCAAAAAATGTCTATGTCTTCTTATCTAGGAAACTCTAAACCACTAAAGCCTAATCAAGTACCCCATCATAGGTAAGAATTCAAAGAGGTGTCACACTAGCTCAGATATATCTGAATAGTCCTCACTCAAAGGTCTAATCTTGAAAGAACTAATCATGTACCATATCCATCGAGTGTCGAGAGAGGTTGATGAACCTAGATAAAATATAATTTATAATTTTATTTACCTGATAAAGATCTAGAAGATCCTGTATGTGCAAAAACCTCCTCATTGTTAGAGAAAAACCCTCTCCAAAAAGGCACTCGAACTATGAAAATGAAATATTCACATCATTATATGGCTGAGTCGCTAAGATCCACCACAATCCTACAGATTCATGGATAAGGCTCACTTACAAGACCACCATCTGGTCTAAAAGTGTCCTGAAGAGATGGAAGACTCACGTCACTGTCTCAATCCAGTCCTCAGTCTCCTATGGGTCAGGCTTTCCTCATAACCTAATGGGTTTCTGTTGTTTAAAATCATGAAGAACACTTATCCTGCACACATTATCTACTGGTATTTCTGATACCATATATTTATTAATTGGTGGTGGTAATATTGATGCACCTCATGGAGGTAACACCTTCTAAAGAGGTCCCTGTATCAAAGTCTCATTGCTAATGGGATCATCCCTATGATCCTGTTACTGAATCCTATTTGGAAACCATCATGGAGTAATCTTGAAAACGATAATATATACCATAATAAATGATTATATCTTGAGAGATGACTCAAGAAGGACATGAAAACCACAAATAATTCTTATATTAGTCTTGTACCAATGTTTTCCCTATAACTACTATCTACATGTATCGATCCAACAAGCAGGTTTTTAGATTCCTAGTGACTGGATACATCATCTGTCGTACCAACACTATATCCCTTAGCCTGGGAGCTAAACTAAAAACACTTAAAATCATTTCCCAAAACCAATATAACATACTCCAATCCTATATACAAACCAAATTATATAATACCACTCTATCACGAACCATCCCAATGGGTCTCAGGGTGTGACTACCCTAACCCTACCTCCAATAGGCCAAGGGATGGTGACTAGCACTGAGTAGGCATATCACACACCTGGGAGGCCTTATCCCAATGTACCTACAAACACACAAACATATCTAAGCCCATAAAATTGTGAAATGTAAATCAACCAATAACCACGAATGAATACATCTAAAATCCCATCATTAGAGTAAAATAACAAGTATTGGAAAGAAAAAGGTCCAAATGAAATCCCACTATAAGAAAATAAAAACAAGTCTAACCTATAATGTGGGTGAGGACTGCTATCAAGGTAACTATCGAAACACAAATCATTATTTCTGGCACACTAAGCTCCACTGGGTCCTGGTACCTCTAGGAATCTGTCAAAAGGTTGGTTTTTTACATAATACATGACATGTATGGGTAGAGCCCATGCATGGGTGAGTATAAAAATACCCAACAGGACACCCCAAAATCACTAATCATATAACATCAAGAATAATTATCTTCTTATCATAGGCATATAAAAAAGATATATAAAAAGAACATCCAGATATAATTATTGTAGAAACATATTTTCATGCAAGATCACAACCATATTATTACCCTTGGATTCCTGCTTGAAGGTTCCACATAAAATTCATCCGATAGAACACACTCCATGAGCTAGATAGCACTGATAGAATCCATCCAAGTACACAAAATGTCCTAGACCCTATACTCTTTACCATGTCTGTGTATGCATGGCCATGTCTATGTATGAATAGATGTGTCCATGTCTGTGTACTTCCTTGGGTACACACTGATCCACCAGGCAAGGGTGACACACTGTGTGATATTTATCATCTCCGCAAAACCCTAGAACCACACAGGGGGTCCCAGAAGACATGTAATTCTAGATTAAACACTATGTAACTTGAGATTTCATATAATTACTAGTTATTACTCCATGTATTTCCATGCTATCATCACCACTGTTTCCATTGCTGATCTTGCTCGAAGATCGTGGATCTAGTCCAATAAAACCTCATTGTTGCCTGATCATCGAAAACCATGAATCAATCCATTCAGAAATCAACCATCAAGCCGCACCATCATCCCATATTGAAAACACATAGAATTGGTATTCCAAAATCCATACCCAATCAATAATCCATCATAATTTCTCAATACCATCATTGATAAAAAACTTTATTTGCAATATCAATCGGTTGCGCCAAGAAACAAGTTCATAATGATTAATTTCATGGGTATTCATTGAACCACCAGTAAAAAAAGACACTAGTTATGAACACATGAATAATGGTGGACGAAAACCAATAAAAAAGAGAGGAATGAACCTATTCTATTTTTGGGTTGGCCATAACCCATTTCCATTAGAAGATAAACAAAGATCCAAACAAATAAACAATTTCTCCCAAAAATCCCTGCAAAATAAGACCACACCTACAATAAGATCAAACCATGAATAAATTATTTAGTTGATTAATTCAAGTTCATTGTATGAATAATAAAATGAATATGAATCCAAATAAAACAATTTCTTACCTTGATTTGGATCAATCACAAGTGAAAAATGATATCACGTCACTGTTGTTGGTGAGATCCACACATTCCGTTGGCACACCGATCCTCGATCTTGATTTGATCTGATTTCATTTACCAATAATTTCTTAAATAATACCTCAATTATTAGGGTTATGAGGCTAACCTTGAGAATTGTCCTTAATAGTGTTTAAATAGAGTAAATAATTAGGTCACTGCATCACTTAATAAAATAATTAAATAAATAATTTTATTTTTATTTTTTACACCTGTGACGACTTAAAAGAAATGCCTGACACCGAAAAGTATTATAATAAATCTAGGGTAAAAAATACATTTTGAACTAAATAGTGACCTTATATTTATTATATGAACCTCAATTTAGAATTTATTCCACTTTTTTAGGAAAACCACATAGGCATGATATTTAATATATTTAATATATTTCAAAAATTAATTCCAAACTCACTAGGCCTCAGAATCTCACACCTTCTCATATCCTAGATATGAAAATAATTCATATAATATTTCAAAGAAATATATGAAAAAATCAGATTCATTAAAATCAAATGGTTATGTGAATCATCTATGTGGAGTAATTAGCTATGCGATTTGGATATATGGTGAAAACGACTACGTGGTTTATGTAATTATTTTAGCTATGCCAGTTTTGGCTATGTGATCAGGAATCCTACATGAAGAGATTAAGATATGTGATTAAGAATATTATGTGGATAAATCGGTTATGTAAAGAAGGCCTACACAAATTCATCTACTTGGATAAATTAGCTATGTAAAAAATGACTATGTGGTTAAATTCAGCTATGTAAATTCAAATCTATGAAATTTAAATATGTAGTGATATATAGTTGGACACATTATTTTTCAACCTATTATTTATTACTGTTAGTGTACTTTCAGTGGAAATTATTATTGTCATGTATCCATTAAAAAAAGAGAACCATCAGCATACTAAGACCAATCACTCAAGGTCTCCCCACAATTTAGAGAACTACTAATCTGCTAGCACTCGAGGTAAGATACCTACTCACTCTTAACCTGATCAATAAGAGTGGTTGTGATATATAAAATATTTAAGAACTCATTCTATCTATCCCCTTGCACCATTAGAATCAGGTAGACCAAAAAACTCATTAGACCTGACTCATCCAATTTTTCTCGAACAACCTATACTGGAATCTTTCTGCTCAATGTGTCGATGACCAAATTCCCATTCCCAAGTGTATAAGGAATGTCAAAATAAAAAATATGAACATATTATACCCAACATCTCTCCCTATGGTCTAGGTCCATCTGGGTAAAGATATACTTTAGGCTATTATGATTCAATTAGTCTATTAAATATTCTCCAAAGTGGTAAAGTATCAATGTCTTCAATTCACACATCATGACTACTAATTCAAGGCCATGGGTGGGATAATTCCTCTCATGTGGGTGTAGATTCGAGATCTATGGGCCACCACATGGTTATCCAACATCAACATACACCCCAAACACACACCAAATACATAAAAAAAACACAACATAAGATCTCTTAATCTTAAGAAAAATTATGAATGGTATATATATAAAATGGTCCTAAAAAAACTCAAAATAAAGATAGAATTTATCACCCCTCTTAACCTTCATACCTTTACTTTTCAAAGATTTCAATAGAGAATACATATTGGAGAAGTCCCAAAAAAAGCATATATAATACACGACCACGCCTAAAAAGCTTCATATATTGAAAATGTTCTTGGGATTCTACCAATACATGATAGCTAGAACTTTCTTAGGATCCACTAAAAATCCTTTTTCAGAAATTACATGACCCAAGAAATTCACTTCTTGGGTCTAAAAATAACATTTCGATAGATTTGAATAAAAACAATGTTCCCTCAAAACACTCAAAACAGCCCCAAGATGGTCCGCATGTTTCTCCTCCATCTTGGAATAAACTAGGATTTAATCAACAAAAATGATCAAGGAGTCCAAAAAGTGATGAAAGATCTGGTTCATCCATGCTATAAATACCATAGGATCATTAATAAGCCCAAATTGTATAGCCAAATACTCAAAATGTTCATACCGACTTTGAAAGGAGGTTTTAAAAACATTCTATTACTAGAACCTCTACTAGCGGTACCTGAATCTTAATTAAATCTTTGAAAACAAACAAGAACCTATGAGCTGATCAAAGAGATCATCAATTCTGAGAAACATGTATTTATTATTTATGGTCATCTGGTTGAGCTTACGATAGTCTATGAAAATTCAAAGACTTCCATCCATCTTCTTTTCAAACAGAACTAGTGATGCCCATGGTAATATGCTGGAATAGATAAATCCCATTCCCTTGAGTTCCTCTAGATGAAATTTCATCTCTTTCAGCTCACTTCTACAAAAATGGTCTTTATCAATGATAAAAAAGGGCTTTATCAGCACTAAAAAAGAGCTGTAAATCTTGATGATAATAAAGGGGGGGGGGGTCCCATTTATCAGTGCTAAAAAAGAGCTGATAAAGGGGGAATTTATCAGCACTAAAAAGGTGCTGATAAAAAACCCCATTATCAGTGCTAAAAGAGCACTGATAAATGTGTGTTTTATTAGTGCTATTTTAGTGATGACAAACTGATCCTTTATCAACACTTTTTTAGCGATGATAAAAGGAGCCTTTATTAGTGCTAAAATATCTCTGATAAATTCCATGTTTGCTACTACAAAAAAATCTGCAGCAGCACACCCAAAAACCTGTAAAAAATTCAGCATCTCAATAACCTAATTAGACCAAGTATACCAATACTTAATTAACACATAAATCATAATCTAGTTAGACCAAGTATACCCAAACAACAAGTATACCCGTACACCATTAACACATAATTCATAAGTTAATTAAGTACATAAAGAATTCAATTCAGAATTCAGGGGGGTGGGGGGTTGTTCCGGGGTTTGGGGTTGCTGTCCAAGGGGGGTAGGGGGTGTTCGGGGGGAAAGGGGTGTTCAGGGGGGTGGGGGGGGGAGGTCCAAGAGGTTGGGGGGCTGTCCAAGGAGGGTGGGGGTGTCTAGGGGGTAGGGGGGTCCAGGTGAGGGGGGGGGGGGGGTGTCAATGGGGGTGTCCAGGGGGGTGGGCTGATATCCAGGGTGATGGGGGGGGGGGGGGGCTTTCCAAAGGGTGGGGGGGTGTCCGGGGGGTTGTGGGTGGTCCAGGGCGTTGGTGGGGCTGTCTAAGGGGGGTGGGGTGGTGTCCAAGAGGGTGGGATGGGGGTGTCCGGGGGATAGGGGTGTCTAGGGGGTGGGGTCCAGGAGGTTGGGGGGCTGTCCAAGGGGGGTGGGGTGGTGTCTAAGGAGGGGGGTGTCCAGGTGGGGGGGGGGGCTATCTGTGGGGTGTCTAGGGGGCGGGCTGGTGTCTAGTGTGTCGGGGGGGGGGGGGGATTTCCAGGGGGTTGGTCGGGCTATCCAAGGGGGGTGGGATGGTGTCCGGAAGGGTGGGGGTGGCTGTCCATGGGTGGTGGGGGTGTTCAGGGGGGTGGGGGGTATCTAGGTGGTGGGGTGGTGTCTAGGAGGGGTGGGGGTGTCATCCCGGGGAGTGGGGGGGGGGGGGGTTGGGGGGATGTCCGAGGTGGGGTGAGGGGGGGGGGTGTCCATGGGCGTGTCCAGGGGGGTTGGGGTGACCACAAGGCTGAGGGGGCTTTACACAGGGTGTGGGTGTCCAGGGGGGTGGGGGGTGTCTAGGTCGTAGGTCAATTGTTGTTTTCACTTAAAATTGTGTCCGTTTAAAAAAAAGAGAGACACTTTGAGTGATAACGTCCACACCGGGCCTCAGATTGACGCAGGGTTGACTGATACACGTCGAAAAGGACCCATGGATCGTTTTACTAAAGGATCAACACAATCTGAATGCGTTTAACTGGATTTCTGTAGGTCATTTGTTGTTTTCACTTAAAATTGTGTCCATTTTAATCAAAAGAGAGACACTTTGAGTGATACCGGCCACACCGTGCCTCTAATTGAGGCGGGGTTGAATTTTACATGTCAAAAAGGACCCATGGATCATTATACTATAGGATCAAGACAATCCGAATGCGTTTGGTCAGATTTTCATAGGCCAGTTGTTGTTTTCACTTAAAATTATGTCCATTTTATACAAAAGAGAGACCCTTTGAGTGATATCGGCCAAACTGTGTCTCAAATTGAGGTGGGGTTGACTTGTACACATCGAAAAGTACCCATGGATCATTATCCTATAGGATAAAGACAATTCTAATGTGTTTGGTCTGATTTTCATAGGTTAGTTGTTGTTTTCACTTAAAATTGTGTCCCTTTTAAACAAAAGAGAGACACTTTGAGTGATACTGGATAAAATGTGCCTCATATTTAGGCGGGGTTGACTCGTACATGTCATAAAGAACCCATGTATATTTTTCCTATAGGATCAATACAATCCGAATGTGTTTGGTCAGATTTTTGTTGGTCAATTGTTGTTTTCACTTAAAATTGTGTCCTTTTTAAACAAAAGAGAGACACTTTGAGTGATACCAGCTAAACCGTGCCCCAGATTGTGGCGGGGTTAAATCTTAAACATCCCCAATGCACCCATGGATCATTTTTTTAAAGGATCAATACAATTCGAATGTGTTTGGCCAGATTTATGTACGTTAGTTGTTGTTTTCACTTAAAATTGTGTCCATTTTAAACAAAAGAGAGACAGTTTGAGTGATACCGGCAACACCGTGACTCGGATTGAGATGGGGTTGACTCGTACACATCGAAAATTACCCATTTATTGTTATACTAAAGGATCAATACAATACTAATGCGTTTGTTCAGATTTCCATACATCAGTTGTTGTTTTCACTTAAAATTGTGTCCATTTTAAACAAAAGAAAGACACTTTGAATGACACCGACCACACCGAGCCTCAGATTGATGCCGGGTTGACTCATAAACATTGAAAAGGACCCATTTATAAATCATTCTCCTAAATTATCAACACAATCTGAATGCGTTTGGTCGGATTTTTGTAGGTCAGTTGTTGTTTTCACTTAAAATTGTGTCCATTTTAAACAAAAGAGAGACACTTTGAGTCATACCGGCCACACTGTGACTCGGATTGAGGTGGGGTTGACTAGTACATGTCAAAAAGGAACCATGGATCAGTACCCTATAGGATCAAGACAATACTAATGTGTTTGTTTGGATTTGTGTCGGTCGGTTTTGGTTTTCACTTAAAATTGTGTCCATTTTAAACAAAAGAAATACACTTTGAGTGTTACCAGACAAACCGTGCCTTAGATTGAGGCGAGGTTGACTCATACATGTCTCAAAGGACCCATGGATCTTTATCCTATAGGATCAAGACAATCTGAATGCGTTTGGTCTAATTTTCGTAGGTCAGTTGTTGTTTTCACTTAAAATTGTGTCCATTTTAAACAAATGATAGACAATTTGAGTGATACCGGCTAAACCGTGCCTTAGGTTGAGGTGGGGTTGACTCTAACATGTCCAAAATGACCCATATATAATTCTACTAAAGGATTAACACAATCTGAACGCGTTTGGTTGGATTTTCGTAGGCCAGTTGTTGTTTTCACTTAAAATTGTGTTCATTTTAAACAAAAGAGAGACACTTTGAGTGATACCGGCCACACCGTGCCTCAGATTGAGGCGGGGTTGACTCATACACGTCAAAAAGAACCCATGGATCATTCTACTATAGGATAAAGATAATATGAATGTGTTTGGTTGGATTTTCGTAGGTCAGTTGTTGTTTTCACGTAAATTGTGTCCATTTCAAACAAAAGAGATACACTTTGAGTGATACCGACCAAAACGTGCCTCGTATTGAGGCGGGTTTGACTCATACACATCGAAAAGGACCCATGGATCATTATACTAAAGGATCAAGATAATCTAAACGAATTTTGTCAGATTTTCGTAGGTCAGATGTTGTTTTCACTTAAAATTGTGTCCATTTTAAACAAAAGAGAGACACTTTGAGTGATACCGGCTAAAACATGCCTCAGATTGAGAAGGGGTTGACTTTTAAACATCACAAAGGACCCATGTATTGTTATAATATAGGATCAACACAATCCAAATTCATTTTGTCAGATTTACGTAGGTCAGTTGTTGTTTTCACTTAAAATTGTGTCCATTTTAAACAAAAGAGAGACACTTTGAGTGATACCAGCTAAACCATGCCTTATATTGAGGTGGGGTTGACTCATACACGTACCCAATGCACTCATGTATCATTATCCTAAAGGATAAACAAAATCCGAATGCGTTTGTTCAGATTTCTGTATGTTAGTTGTTGTTTTCACTTAAAATTGTGTCCATTTTAAACCAAAGAGAGACACTTTGAGTGATACCGGAAACACCGTGACTCAGATTGAGACAGGGTTGACTCATACACATCTCAAAGGACTCATGTATTGTTCTCCTAAAGGATGAATACAATCCTAATGCGTTTGGTTGGATTTCCGTACATCAGTTGTTGTTTTCACTAAAAATTGCGTCAATTTTAAACAAAAGAGAGACACTTTGAGTGATATCAGCCACACCGGGCCTCGTATTGACATGGGGTTGACTCGTACACATTAAAAAGGACCCATGTATAGATCTTTATTCTAACGTATCAACAAAATTAGAATGCGTTTTGTTGGATTTTTGTAGGTCAGTTGTTGTTTTCACTTAAAATTGTGTCCATTTTAAACAAAAGAGAGACACTTTGTGTGATACCGGCCACACTATTTCTCGGATTGAGGTGGGGTTAACTTTTATATGTAAAAAAGGATCCATGGAACATTATAATATATATTCAAGACAATCATAATGTGTTTGGTCGGATTTTCATAGGTCGGTTGTTTGTTTTCACTTAAAATTGTGTCCATTTTAAACAAAAGAGAGACAGTTTGAGTGATATCGGCCAAAACGTGCCTTTTATTGAGGTAGGGATGACTCATTAATTTTTAAAAGGACCCATGGATTTTTATCCTATAGGATCAAGACAATACGAAAGCATTTGGTTGGATTTTCGTAGGTCAGTTGTTGTTTTCACTTAAAATTGTGTCCATTTTAAACAAAAGAGAGACACTTTGAGTGCTACTGGCTATAACGTGCCTCGGATTGAGGAGGGGTTGACACTTACACATCCCCAATGCACCCATGGATAGTTATCTTAAAGGATAAACACAATCCGAATGTGTTTGGTTGGATTTCCGTATGTTAGTTGTTGTTTTCACTTAAAATTGTGTCGATTTTAAAAAAAATGAGAGACTCTTTGAGTGATACCGGCGAAAACGTGCCTTGGATTTAGGTGTGGTTGACTCGTACACATCTTAAAGGACCCATGGATAATTATCCTATTGTATCAAGATAATCCGAATGCATTTGGTTAGATTTTCGTAGGTCATTTGTTCTTTTCACTTAAAATTGTGTCCATTTTAAACAAAAGAGAGACACTTTGAGTGATACCAGCTATACCGTGCCTCAAATTGAGGCAGGGTTGACTCATACACATCCCAACAAACCCATGGATCGTTATACTAAAGGACCAACACAATAAAAATGCGTTTGGTCAGATTTCTGTACGTCATTTACTGTTTTCAATTAAAATTATGTCCATTTTAAAAATACGAGAGACACTTTGAGTGATACCGACCAAACCGTGCCTCAGATTGAGGCAGGGTGACTTGTACACATCTCAAAGGACCCATGTATATTTCTAATATAGGATCAAGACAATTATAATGCGTTTGGTCAGATTTACGTATGTCAGTTGTTGTTTTCACTTAAAATTGTGTCCATTTTAAACAAAAGAGAGACACTTTGAGTGCTACAGGCTATACCGTGCCTCGGATTGAGGCGATGTTAACTCGTACAAATCCCTAATTCACCCATGGATCATTCTCCTAAAGTATCAACACAATCTGAATGTGTTTAGTCATATTTCCGTACGTCTTTTGTTGTTTTCACTTAAAATTGTGTCCATTTTAAGAAATGAGAGACACTTTGAGCGATACTGGCCAAACCGTGCCTCAGATTGAGGCTGGGTTGACTCGTACACATCACAAAGGACCCATGGATCATTATATTATAGGATAAAGTCAATCCAAATGCATTTTTTCTGATTTTCATAGGTCAGTTGTTGTTTTAACTTAAAATTGTGTCCATCTTAAACAAAAGAGAGACACTTTGAGTGATACCAGCTATACCGTGCCTCAGATTGAGGATAAGTTGACTTGTAAACATCCCAACACACCCATGGATATTTATCCTAAAGAATCAACACAATACGAATGCATTTGGTCATATTTTTGTACGTAAGTTGTTGTTTTCACTTAAAATTGTGTCCATTTTAAAAAAATGAGAGACACTTTGAGTGATACTGGACACAACAGGCCTCAGATTGAAGCAGGGTTGATTTGTACACATCGCAAAGGACCCATGGATTTTTATCCTATAGAATCAACAAAATCTGAATGCGTTTGGTCAGATTTCTGGAGGTTATTTATTGTTTTCACTTAAAATTGTGTCCATTTTAAACAAATGAGAGACCCTTTGAGTGATACCGGTCACACCGTGCCTCATATTGAGGCTGGGTTGACTCGTACACATCACAAAGGACCCATGGATCATTCTTGTAAAGGATAAAGACAATCCTAATGTGTTTGGATGTATTTTTGTAGGTCAATTTTCATTTTCACTTAAAATTGTGTCCATTTTAAACAAAATATAGACACTTTTAGTGGTTCATAATTCTTTCATGTTGCTCGTGCATATCATCTATTAAACTGGGAAAATGACTCATTAGAGAAAGGATGTTTTATTTAATAACAATTACAATTTTCCTACAAACATTTACATACAAAAATGCTTCATCTTTTGATCCCTTTAACACCTATAAAAAATGACCGCCAATTGTACACGTCCCCAAGTCAGATCTTCATGCTATTTGTGTACAATCTGAAATCAGGTATACGGCCCACTCTTTTCTGAACAAATCTACACCATCTTGTGAGTATGAGGCCTTTCAGCAGTCAGAGTAGTACTACAAAATATAATAATAAATAATTAATAAATAAATTAAATTAACTAGTAGTTGTTTTTGAAAATACCTCTTTAGGGATACTAGATTGTTGATGAAAAACAGTCTCTTTCATAAATTTACAAACAAAATAACCGAAATCATTATAGTTTGTTTGTTTTGGACACTGAAAAAAAAATTTTCATTAGGAGAATAAGTAACTTGTTTTGAGATGTGTTTGGATAGTGACATTTTATTATATATACCCTAATATTTGTCTAGACATTGTACTTGCTCACCTCCTTATGCTTAGCCCCTGTCCTCATTCCTTTTTTAGACGATAATGATACACCGCCCTATCATAATAGAATCCTCAGTAAAAAATAATATAAATTATATTACTTGATGTTTAGACCTAAAACGTAGGATGTAGTGTCTTACAGATTCAGAAACTCCATCATGTGTTATCTGTTTGATGGATATCCTTGCTTTGAATCTAGAAAATAAATCTTTGGAGTATCCAAGTTCATCGAAATTAGCATCCAATGTTTCCTAAAAACACAAAAAGGAATAAGTAATAAAAGAAGTGAAAATATAATTGATATGCTTTAATCATAGAGTTTTACCCCTGCATGGTTGGTATTAGTAAGAGTATGTCATATATAATCTTGCTTTCAAATATTTTCAGAAATCCATTCACTATTTCATTATTTTTTGATGGCTCTAATTTTGTTAGATGTGTTGATGTGGTATGAGGACTAACGAGTCTGAATTTTGGCTCATGAGAAAATTAATTCAACTTTTTTTCATATATACATCTGTCAACAATATAAAATGCATTTAGTCATAATTTTCACATTAGATCAGATTTTACAAAATCAATTCATGAAAACATACCTCATATATATATTTACAACTGTGACACCTACCCAACAGTTTTCAAGGATGTCATTTACATTTTCAACAGCAATGAAATCTTGACTTTCCTCTCTGTATATATTCTATTCGAAAACCACTATATGACTACTACCACCTCTTAACTTCATATCCACATGAGTCTTCAATGCTAGTAAATGTGGATAGAGAACATGTGGTGTTATTGTGATTTCAGTAGCTCATTGGGATCAGTTGGTCGATCCTTTATATGGTTTTGAGCTGACGTTTGTCACCCCCTTCCCTTTCTCCATCTATAAAAACATTCATTGGTTCAAACCCTTTTTTCATTAATTGTTAAAGGTTTAGCTTGAAAAAAGGAAATAAATACCTCTTTGTCCGCATGTACTCTTACAAGTTGTGAAGGCCATGTAATGAATGTCCCAATAGCCTTTTTGACTGTATGAATATCATGATCATCAAGTGGAATAGGTAGCTCTGCAATCGGCTCATGAGCTACAGTAATCGTTACTTTCAGATGATCTTTCGAAAGTGGTCTATTATGCCACGTGTCATCTGGGATGTTGAACACTGTAGCCATCGCTACAAGGTGATATGTGGGTGTTGATAGATATAAATCATAATCATTGTCACCCTGTATAAGATCAGTATAGGAAAAGTATCAGTGTTTTTTTGATTCACATTTCATGAGAACAATTATTTTAATATTTATTACCACGACTAAGAAATCTCTTTGAGGAGAATGGATCGCCTCAAAGCTGGTGGGGGGTGGGGGGAATCTTCATGAGCTAGTTGTTCCTGATTTGTGTCTTCTCCTTGCTTCCCACCCATAAAATTTGATAGAAACTCTCCCTGCCATTGTAATCTTTCTTCAAGGGTTTCTAGTCTTTTGCTCATTTGTTTCAATTTTTCATCTCTATCATCCGTTTTTCTTCTTCTAAAAATATACTTGGGGTGTCACCCCAAACCCCGCACCTCTGACATGACCGTATTGTTCTGGCTATTTCAAAGCTGTCGATAATAGGTCTGCACCCACTACCTGAGTAGCTAATACCTGTGACTGTCAGATATAAGAAAATAAATGATTATTTTTATATAATAGAAATTTAAAACAAATATTTTTATCCTCGAGTCGTACTTACATATATTTCACACACTTTTTGTGTGTTCTCATCTATTAGATTATATTCCTTATTCACACGTGCCTCCTTCCATAGCACATGACGTGGGATGGAAGTGTCTTTGGTTTTAGACTCATCAATCTACATATAAACGTATAAAGATAATTCTTATGTTGTTTATTGTCACCTAACAATATTACTGTAAATTTAAAATACGTACCATTTTCTTTTCTAGTGAAGCGTACCCCATCCTTACTTTACGATAGGGGTATTTTGGTTTTGATGCATGTTCCTTATTTTCAGTACAGAGTTGTTGTTTCATAAATGAAATATTGACAATCAAAGTGATGAATACACGTATCCTCAAACAACGTATTATCAACAACAATCTACCTAAAACTTCTCATCCCCACTACGACCAATAAATGAATCCTATGGTTCTTAGGATATCAGGTGAGCGTAGACAATGGGTGGGTGTTGGTTTATTTTACCTTTGAAATATTTCAGGTGACATTTTTTAAAATAGTGCAAAAACCTCGATGAATCCTTCCTACATAACTTAGTACATAATCCTTGTGTGAATTGTCTACTATAAATGTACTCTTCAAGATATTGAGAAGAGTAAGACATTGTTTCATTATTTTATTTGCTAGTAAATTAAAGAAATAAATTAATAATGTTACCGGAATTTCTTCCCGGATCACAACCTTCATCCCAGACACAACATGGTGCCATAAATCTATGTCAATCGGCATGTGTTTCAGATTGACAAATCCAATGTAACTACTAAACATAGCCTTGTTGGGATTCACATGTTGGCCTCATGCATTCCATCTGACATCAAATTTCATTCCTTTGCTTTTCTCCTTAAGAACTTTGGCTAACACTGTCAAACTACGATGCACCTGTGGTTTCTGTGACGTCGGTACTTCATTCCTGACCATTTCATTGATATCAACATCATATATATGTTTATATGAAATGTTAGAAACGGCATGTGCTTATGGTTTTTGGACCTCAACACTAGGATCAACAACAAGTTCAGAAACTTGTTGTTGCTCTGCACTGTGAGCAGCCGCAGCAGGAGCAACAACAGCCATAGTAGCAGCAACTTGGGAGACTTGTTCAGCCTCAAGGTTAGGAGCACCAGAATGTGAAGAAGTAATTATCTACAAAAGTGGTTGAATAGTTAATTTAGATTACATAAATTTACTAATTATAATATAATAACATGATATAACAAGATCTATAATACAAACAAAATATAACCTTTTTATTGAACTCTCTTTCTTTTTTTCAAAGGCTGAAGGGATTTGGAACCTCTATCAATTATCCAAATTCCTTAATTGTGGTCTCCTCTAACATACAAAACATCATCTAAATTGGGACCACTACAAAATTATTGTGACGTACCACTGAAAGGATCGTCCTCAACTGAATTTTCATCGGACCCTTCAGTAGTTTTGGACAATAACAGAACAATCGACCACTTTCGGTTTGCAGAATATGGAACATAAAAAACTTGTACTAATTGTGATGCCATTATAAACTGTTCATCTTTGTACCCTTATTTACAAAAATCAACTTTCACAAATCCCCATTCATCTATTTTAACACCACTTTTGTTATCAACCCATTTGCATTGAAAAATTGGAAATTGGAATGTCGTATAATCCAACTCCCATATTAGTTTGATAATGCCAAAATATGACATATTTGCATAAATTGGATTTTTTTCCTTACTACCAGAAACATGCATCGCTTCATCCACTAGTATAACTCCACTATTTTTCATGGTACTATCTTCATCATGTTCATCTGTATAGAATGTATAACCATTAATTACATATCCAAAGTAAGATAATACATACACACTTGGTCCGACAGCTAGCCATTGAAGTCGTTATGAAATTGAATTCAGATTTTCATCCAACTGCTTAAAAATATGGTCCTAAAACCACCCTATAAACTAGTGATTATGTGTATTTGATAACCATTTTCATCCCTTGATGGATTCAACTGCCTAAGAATTTCTTTGTGAGTTTCAATATATGGAGAAACCTCCCAATTGTTATGCAAAATATAAAGGTGGGACTGGTCCTGACCTGTAATACTGATTTTCACAACATCTCTTCCAGAAATTCCCTCACCCTCAATGCGTCCAGTGTGACGAGATTTCGGGAGACCAATGCTTTCCACATCAGATAGGTATTCAGTACAAAATTCAATGGATTCCAAAAAAAATATATCTCTCCACTATACGACCCTCTGGACAACTTCGATTTTTGACATACCCTTTCAAAATATTCATATACCATTCAACATGATACATCCATATATAGTGCATAGGACCACAAAGTCGAATCTCTCTCACTAAGTGAATCATCAAATGAACCATCATATCAAATAATTTTGGCAGGAAGAACATTTCTATTTCACATAATATGATGACAATTTCTTTTTCCATAGATGGAAATTTGGCCGGGTCTAAAACTTTGCTACATATAGCTTTGAAAAAGAAACAAAGTTTGGTTAATGTATGACGAACATTATTGGAAAAAATGCACTGTAAATCTATAGGAATTAGATCTTTCATCAAAACATGGCAGTCATGTGATTTAAAACCTTTTAACTTCAAATAATTCATTGACACAATGTTCTTGATATTTGATAAATACCCCTATGGAACCTTTACATCATTGAAGAAGTTTCGAAACTGATATATCTACTCCCTAGAAAGAGTATAAGAATTTGGAGGAAGAAACATTCGATTTTCACCCTTCACAGGAGCAAAATATTCTCGTATTCCCATGTCAACCATGTACAACATTGCCTTAATTCCATCCTTTTTTTTGCTTGGGGCATTTGACAACATTCCGATAACACTGTCACATACGTTATTTTTTCACATGCATCACATCAAGAAAATTTCTGACGTACAAACAATTACAGTATGGTTATTCAAAAAAAAACTGATCTCTTTGCACAACCGATTTTCATAAGGTTTTTTGAAAATGGTTTACCAAAAACAGTGTTCACATCTTTTACTTTCTCAAACATCTGATCACCTGTTAGTGGAGACAGTGCTGCGTGTTGTTCTGAACTTCCATTGAATGATGTCATCCAAGATCGATACCTATTCCAATGAGGTAGAAATCTACGATGTCCTAGAAACACATATTTTGATGAGTGTTTCAACCTAATTGATTCTGTATCTTCTTCGCACATGGGACACCCTTGAGTTCCTTTAATGCTATAGCCTAAAAAATTTCCATAAGCAGAGAAATCATTTATTGTACCATACAACATCACTCTCAATGTGAAGTATTCACTTTTATAAGCATCATAAAACATAACAACTGAATCCTACAATAACTTCAAATCCTCGATCAAAGGATCCAGATAAACATCAATATCGTTACCTGGTTGTTTTGGTCCTGATATAAGCATATATAACATGATGAATTTTCGCTTCATGCATAACCAGGGTGGAAAGTTATAATTTACCAACATAACAGGACATGTACTATGAGTGCTGGTTTGAAAATCAAAAGGGTTCAATCCATCTGTAGATAACGCAAGACGAAGGTTTCTCGGATCTTTTCCAAATTTAGGATACTCATGATCAATTTTCTTTCATTGAGGAGAGTCGGCCGGATGACGTAATTTCCCATACTTATTTCTTTTATCTGCATGCCACGACAATTGTCTTGCAGTTTCTTCACTTACATATAGACACCTGAACCTTAGAATGATTGGAAAGTACCATAAAACATTCGTAGGATTGGATTCATCTTTCCTGTATCAAGAAGCACCACACTTTGGGAATTCTGTAAGTGATTTTTTCTCCTTGTGAAACAATATATAGTCTTTCGAGCAAGCATGTATTCTTTCATAAATCATACCCATCGAGAGTAGCATTCATTTAGCTTCATATGTGTTTCATATGTCTGTCTTGGGAGCTCATTATCTTCCTGGAACATGTCATTCAAGAGAGCAAGTAGTTCCGTAAAACTGAAATCACTCCATCCATTGCCTACTTTCAATTTATACAACTTAAGTACAGATGACAATGTTGTATATTTAGTGCAACCAGCATACAATGGAATCTTTGCACAACTCTTTAACTTCTCAAACAATTTTGGGAAATAATGGAGTTCATCTTCAATTGTATTTGTCATTTCCTAAATACGATCTTCATCATCATTGAAATATGTAATCACATCCTCCATACGGTCTTCTTCATTATCCATATTTGTATTCATAACTGATAATCCATAAAACATAGTTTTATCCCAGCCAGTAGCTACATTCACTTTTTCTCCATGTTTATTCAAACATTTATAACTCTGATCTATTCCATGACATATCAAATGTTCTTCCAACTCCTCTGGAGTAAGTAGTATATAATAACAACAATGTAAATATGGAAAAAGGATTTGACAAGGATCCTTTGTGTGATCCTTTGAAAACTTGATGAACTCTTTCACTCAGTTCTCAAACTCTATTGTCAAATGATTAGCATCCATCCAATCTTTATTCATATCCATCCTATTTGAAACTCAAATATTAGTATTTATGGTTTAAGAACACAAAAAAAGACTTCCAAATACAGTAGAAGATAACCAATTTCTTATAAAAATACAGATTAATAGAGCCTAACCATTTCCAATAAAGATTTGGAAATCAACAGAACCAGGATAGACCCCCCCATCAAAATCAACACAGTTTCCAAACACAAAGGGGTTCATGGGGATAATCACTTGTGTCATAGATGCTAAAAATCACATGGAATCATCCTATATGGCTCATCATCCTCTATCGGGTCAACCCTTCTATGGTTAACTAGTCCATCCTTTTATACCTCACCAACCTAAAATACATATGGATGAAAACCAGTATCCAACTCTATAAGTAAAGAAAGGATTCTCATAATCTCTACAATATGGAATTCATTAAATATAATTACTTTAGATTCATTATAGTTTCCTCAAATCACCCCAGTCTAAACACAAGAATAATCAAGAATGATACATCTACCACTCCTAGGTCTCTTCCCTACATTCAATATCATCATGCCTAAATACCCATATATCTACACATACATGTCACAAACACATAAAAAACCATATCCACATCATAACCAAAGTACCCATATGGATTTCAATCAGGTTACTCAACTCAAGTGGTGGTGTGTAAGAAATAATAATAAAATATAATAAGTATATAGTCACACATAAATATCAACCTCCCTCTCTAGTGGTAGACCAAAAAAGACTAAAGGAAAAACTTTTGGAAATTCAATAGCTAATAGGGGAAGTTGAATATAATAGGATTCCTACTCTAGTTCAATAACATAAAAGGATATCATCCCAATCAACTCTGGAAGAAGAGGTCTAGCTCGACTAGACCTTAGGTCTGATTCTCTATGGAAAACATGGAATTCCCCATCGGGGGCAGTGAAAGACACCCACTGATGATAATAGTAAATCCAAGATTTATTAGAAAGTAGTCAGTCCATTTCTGAGAATAACATATAGGGGAATCATTTTAAGAACCAAAAAATATCATATGATCTAAATCTCTCAAAAAAGAGAGAGCATGAAAGGGGAATCAGAGACCTTACTCCCTCTTTATCCAGATAGATGTTACAATCTCTATCACATAATATATGAGATCTATTATAAGTTTCAGTAGTTCTATATTGAGGTTTGATATGAAATAATGACGGGAACCAATATCAAATAAAACATACACTAAAGAAAAGGAAATGGAAATGGTGCCTCTCACTATCGCGTGACCCACATTAGTTCCTACTGAAGATTAATCCACTGCATGAAGTTGTTTCATTCCTAATACATGTTTATAGGATCCCATTGTTATTGAATAATGTTACTATGATTTGGTAACTCTCAATATTTATGATTCCATTCCACTACACAGGGTAGTAAAAACATGTAAAACCCTCTTCAAGTGGGTTTAATGTCTGTACGAGATGTAAATGTTCAATGATTCCATGCAATAATGCTTTGCAATCCAAGCATTTCCATGCGAGAACCCCCTTTAAAATTCATAATCACATAAAATCCATTTTATAACATGTTTCAAATCACATTCACAATTCAAATACACATATCAGATTAAAAAAAATACAACATGCAACAAAAATGAATTTCTCTTATAAAATCCACATTCAACACATTCAAACCATTAATTCTCTTTGAAAACTCATTTAATTTCACACCTTTCACACAAGAAATAAAATATATTTAAGAAACACCTCAACAAAGATAACATGAAACATAAAAACACTCTTTTAGAAAAAAAAATCATCACATGTGGATCTCAAAACCTTCCTAAAACATATTTCACACCAAAAAAGTAATCCATAGAACACATTCATGAAACTAAGAAATCATATCAAAATCATCTAATAATGTAAAAGCATTGAATCACTTACCATACACTTTGAAACTTCCAGAGGTGGAGGTTCATGGGAGGAGGTGCATGGGAGGAGCCGCCAACCAAAGAGAAATGGAGGAGTAGGGTTCGTGGGGAGTAGGGTCGAGTGAAGAGGACTATAAGTAGGGTTTGCAGGGAGGAGGATCTTCCGAAGGAGTTTGAGGGGGAGGATTAAGAGAAGGGCTAGCAGTAGAGGCCTGAAAACGCGAAGATCGGGGGTGGCAGAGGACCGGCAACGCAAAGATCAGGGGGTGGTAGAGGGGAGTTGTAGGGTTATAGTACCGTGAGAGCTTTAGGTCGCGATAAACTGAGGACACTGTGTAACCGATTTTATAAAATATGGGACTTTGGTTTTATCAGAGCTAAAAAAGTGCTGATAAATACTTCCTGTATGAGCACTAACATTTTAGCACTGATACATGCCTTCTTTATCAGCACTTTTCTAGCACTGATAAAGGTTCTCTTAATCAGTTCTTTTTTATCACTGATAAAGGTTACCCTGTATTAGCGCTAAAATTTTAGCGCTAATACTGGAAAGAATTATCAGGGATTTTCTAGCACTGATAATGAAACCCTGTATCAGCACTAAAATGTTAGCGCTGATACATGGATTCTTTTTCAGTGCTAAAAAAGCGCTGATAAAAATTCCCAGTATCAGCGCTAAAATTTTAGCGCTGATACATGGTTTCTTTATGAGCAATTTTTTCTTAGAGCTGATATAAGGTGGCGCTTATCTTGCCCATTTTTGTAGTAGTTTCTTAGCTAGTTCTATCCAGTAAGATGGAAAATAAATGGGGATCATCTTGGATAGTAGGTTTATAGTAAACTTAACATCTCATTTGGGAAAAAACCCCAATAATTTCTTTGGAACAACATATTGGTTCATATCCATGAACATTGGAAGTTCACCCACTGGACCCTAATATGAGGCATCAAAGAAAATCTAGGATTACAAGCATGAAATAAAATCAAACTCTAAAGTAACTATTCCCTCCATCCCTAATCACAGATCCCAATCACCCTGAAATATGAGAGTTCTCCCATCAGGAGAAAGGAGATGGAACCTGAAGATATAATAGTTGATCTAATCCTTAATTTTGATCAACCAATACATGATGATGATAATGTTAAAAATTTCCATGTCCAACATGAGGAAATCCCAAATGATTTCCACATCAACAACCAAGACATGAAATTTGGGGCACTTAAAACCTTACTCCTTTTCTCTCCCCATCATGGTAAGAAATTATATGATGAAAGGAATAAAATTCTCTCACAAACATGAATATTAAATAAATTTAAGAAAGATAAAATAATGGTATGTTCTTGAATCAAAAAGAACTCATGCCAAAGAAGAAGCATTAAAAACCGTACCTCTCATGCTGTTAGACTCATAATATGAGTCCTCTAGTATAACCTTTTCTACACAAAGATGCATAGAATCTATCATACATTGAGCCTTATTACTCTGGTGAGGATCACCCTTACCCAAAGGGTGAGATTATCCACCCTTGGTAGCATCAGATTGCACCAAGTGCCTTCAATAATGTGGAGCCAACAACACTCCCCCGTGAATAATCTAGAAGAATCACTAAAGATGACCCAAACACCCAGAATAGTGGAACACCCTTAGAGTCTCAAATAAACGAGGGCCTATGTACACACATTTCCCAGAAATATAGTGAAAACTATCTTATTCTTTATATAAGTCACTATATTTGATCACAATGACTTTTGACCACTCTTTCCATTTCCCCAGTGAGAATATTCCGACTTCCTCTTCTGACCAAATGAAGAGCTATGGCTACCTCCCATTTAAGGGAAACCATTGAGAGATATATTGATAGTCAAATATACCTCTTCCACACCCACCTTATCAACCACATATGAAAAGGTTAACCAGTAGAGAAGAATAAACATTGAACTGATCTCTAAATTCAAGGCCATATCAAAACATAAATCCTTAAGGTAATCGTTCATGAGGAGATGAGTAGAGACATGAACCAACTCAGTGAACTGAGTGGCATACTCCATCACCAAAAATATCTTTAATATAACTTCATGAACTCATGGGCCTTCTCCACTCTCAGGATATCCAGGTAGAACTTCCAATTGAAATCCCCTTTTAAGGTGGTCCATGTGAGATCTTAAATTTTCCTTTATAGAACCATTGAATCCCACCAATTTATACACAATAATTTCAATACATAAGTGATAAATCCTACTTTTTAGGTCTTAAGGGTCTTTAAGAATTCAAATATTCACTCAATATGATCTAATCACTCGTTAGGATCATTTGTTACCTTATCTCCAAGGAAAATCAGTGTGGTTTTTCTAGTAAACTCTTAGGATTGATCCACATTATATGGTTTCTCCCAATCAACCAATTGACCCAAGGATTAGATTATATGAACCACTTACCTCACCAAATACTTATCAAAAAGAGGGTTTTACTGTGGGTAATTCTTCACTGCACCCTCTCTATGCTCGGATGAGGTTTTTCTGGGAGGCATTATCTACAAGACACAAAACATAAGCTCAATAAACACACAGTTAATCCCAATAATCATCAATTGAGCCAAAAAATCTTAATAATAGGTCTCAACAAGTAACATAAGCATCCATAGAATATTAAAAATAAAAAGAAGTGAAAACATCATTTTTTGAGAATTTACCACTATACATAGTCTGACCACATGGTTTGGAAAACCATCCAACTACTGTGCTAATGTCACCAGATTTTGGAATACCAGGTTACACAGGTTGCACACCAGTACTACTAACCATGTGCCTTAGCCATGTGCCTTCTACAGACCACCCCATTTCATCCTGAAACTCAAAATAACCCATGGTATTGCTCTGTGACTCAAAAAACAAATAAAATACCTCAAAATATCATAAAAACCCATAACTGAGCTCAAAACATAAAAAAATCCCAGGACACCCATGGAAACTCAAGGTTCAATATGAAGAAGATCAATCCATACACTCCCCTACTCCTACATCCCGAGTCCCAAATGCCCTAGTTCTAATATACAAACAACCCCAAAATAACCTACATATCATAACATTTTGTAATAAACCAACTTGGGTCAACTCAAATTGCCACCCAATCTAACACACCAAAAGTCCCTAAGAGTGTTCTTGATCACCACGGTCTATGGAAAAGCACCGAGCATAATGAGTAATCACTTGGGAATGATTTCTCCCATGCTAAACCATTATGACCCATACATAAAAATGGTAATACCACACCAACATAATCATATTACATAGAATAATAAACAATATCCATAGAAAGATAGTAGTGACTAAATCAGATACCATAAATAATAACATGACATTATATACAAAGAATTCAAAAACAAGACATAAAAATAGCATCTCAATTCAAAATATCAAAAATCAAAAAGGACAAGACAAGGAAAATACATATATCCAAATTGTATAAAAATACCAAAACAAATCCTCACGTTGTAACCCAGTGAGACCACGTCTCCTCCACCAAACCAATGAATTACAGTAATAAGGAAGTGTCACCTAGGTACATGGTAACCTTTCCTTGACCTATATTCTTCAAGACAAATTCAACATATTCCCAAAGGTATATGTAGGTTGTGAGTAAAAAATCCTATTATTATACCACTATGAATCTATTTAAGGATTTTAAACCCTACAAACTTATAATCTACTTTGAAAACTAAATCACTTTGGATTTCTATTTAAAAAAAATATAGTTTTCCAAAAACAATTATCAATATGGATAAAATAATAAAAAAAGGTTATATGGCATAAAATGCTCAAGATTCCCAATAATTAATCCCAAGGGTAATCATAAACACTATAATCACATAACCAAATAAGTGGGAAATGGGAATAACACATGATATCACATAAAACAAGGAAATAAAATAATACATAAAATCATATAAAACATTCTAGAACGAGTAATTTTCACCTAAGAATTGAACCATAAGGGTATAATCTGAGTTAGTTTAAACATAGTTTTTTAGTTGGATAAAAAAAGTGGAAGCACTCATGGAATTCCCCAGTCCCAACCCCAAGATCTCTCTCAGTATCTTAGACAAACAAGTGGAATATATCATGATCTTCCCACCAAAGAATCTCTCAGCCATTTGGGAAACACATGGAAGCTCTCTCATTATTCCTACCAAAGGCTTTCATGGTCCCTTGGGAAACACACACTCACACCCCAGTTATCTCACGTGTTACTCATTGATAAAAATAATCACATCACAAGTTCCCTACATCACAAGTTCTATACATATCAATCCATTTTAATAAAAAATATTCCCATTTTATTAAAGAAACTTAAAAAAACCATTTATAAAACAAATTTATAAATCCATTTGAAATCACAAAACCCTTTTGACCCATTTTAACAAACACATAAAGTGCACTAGAGCCACCCCATTTGAAAAAACAATTTAAACACCCAAATTTACAAAATAAAACCATCAAACACATAAAACATGGAATTAACATAAATCATAAATCACATAAATGGAAATTTTATATACATAAACTAAATATGATTATAAATTTAAAGGTAATTCATGGAAAATCCCCCTAAATAGAGAGACCTAGCCCAGAAATGGTTCCAACATCATCACCTTTAATGAAAAATACCTAAATTAGGAAGAACAGGGTCTCACACAACAAATAAATAATAAATCAAACAAAGAACCTCATTAAACACCCTAGGTTCAGACAACCTATAGTATAGGGTTTCAAACGTCGATGTATATGGTAGACAAGGAAAGAGAATGGGGAAAAGATGAAGAAAACTCAAATAAAGAGACATACCTCAAGTCAAAACACCTTAGATCTAAGTATAATCCTCCAAAATTAGAGGGGAGAATCTACCAATTCAAGGGAATGGTCCACACATGAGTGGGATAAAAAATTAGGCCAAAATAACATAAACCCATAAATGGAATTTTGGTAAAAATCCAAAATTTTAATGTGATATAAAACTCACATGGTTTAGCTTCATGGTTAAGAAAACCATGCACCAACCATGTGTGTGCCAATATCTTCCAAAAATTGAGCTACATAGTTAATACCAGGACTCACATGGTTTGAAAAACCATGAAAAAGCATACTATCCAAACCCAACCCCCCTCGCATGGTTAGCTGCACGATTAGAAAAACCGTGTGCCAACTGTGCACCTTGGTATGTCTTCAAAAAAGACTTGGTTTTTAGAACACAAAACCTAGGAACTTAAAAATAAAACCAAGAGGTAAATAAAAGAAAACAATAGACATACTAGTGACTTGGAGGGTGACACCAGACCAATAAACATTGACATAGTGGTCATATCCACTAACTTTAACATCTCCCATAGGTGATTTCATTAAAGCCTTCCTTGTTGAAGATCTTCATGGGAATATTCAAGGGATAACCCAAGTGACACTACCTCCCTCCCATGTTCTGAAAAATGGGCTTTAAAAGGTACAACTCTAATAGTTTATGACATCGATTCTTCTTTCTATATCAATTTTAATTTGTCATTACCCTTTATAAACACTAATTCTAATGGTAATATTATTACCAATAGTCATAGTTCCCAATGTTAATATTGACTAATGGTTAGGTAAAATTCATGTAACAATGGTCACTTTTCCCTTTATACCTTACATATACTCTACTATTCAACAGTATTTAATACTTCATTCCCAAAAGTTTTTATAATTCATTTGATAATGTCAATTATATTCCTAAAATTTATTTTTCTTTTAATAGTTTTCATAGAAGGTTTAATATTCCTGGAAGAGTTTTATCCTATGAATTATACCATTGTATGGCTGATATTATTTGGTTTTTATATCCCCGTACTAGACTTAACTATTGTAATTAGTATTATTACTTGAAAGGTAATAATATTTTTTTTTAATTTTTTTTCTATGTACTTCCATTATGAAATATAATAAAATAGTTATTAGAAAAAATGAGTTATTTTATAAATCATAGAATGAATTTTTAGGTCATTACATTATCCCCCTTTAAAATATTTCATCCTTGGAATTTTACGCTTACCTCAAGACAAATGGGGGTATTTCTCCTTCATCATTTCCTGAGGTTACCAAGTAGCCTTTTAAACTTGTGATTTCTCCCTAGGACTTTCACAAATCATTTTGTATTTTTTATTAACATATGTTCCCTTTTTTCAAGAATTTGTAATTATTCATATTTATAAGAAAAGTTAGTTTCCAATTCCACACCATTAATATCTAGTATACGTGTTTAGTCAGACATATAATTTTTCAATAGAGACATATGAAAGACATCATGGACATTGGAAATATTTAGAGGTAGTTCTAATTTATAAGAAACTACTTGAACACACTATAAAATCTCAAAAAATACAATGTACCTTGGACATAGTTTCCCCTTTATAAATATCATAACCCTTTCCATGGTGATATATTGAGAACTACATAACCCCCAAAAATGAAAATATATGTACTTACTTTAGTTGTCATCATAACTCTTATATAGACTCAGATCATCCGTAATGTATTTATAAATAATTTTTATCTTTTTCCTAGTCTCCTTCAAAATGTATGGTCCCTACATTTTCCCTACTCTAACTTTATCCAAACATGTTGGAGTTCTATACATTTTTTTGTATAAATCTTCAAAGGTCCATTTGAATACTCGGGTGGAAATTGTTGTTATAGGACAATTCCACAAGTGGATGATTTTGGTCCCAAATCCCTTGAAAATAAAGTGAGTTATCCCTTAGCATGTGTTCCAATGTTTGAACTTTCCTCTTAGACTATCCATTAGTTTGAGTATAATAGGCTATACTCATGTTTACTTTTTTATTCATATCCTTTTTAATGATCATCTAGAAATTAGAATTAAATCTTGGATATCGGTAAAAAATAATTGAAAGAGGTATTCCATGGAGTCTTGCATCTTCTAGAATATAGAGGCGAGCTAGGTGCTCCATAGAGACATCATTTTTATGGAAATGAAATGGTTATACTTTATCAATCTATCTATGATTGCCCATATATAATTATTTCCCTTGGATGTCTTAGGAAGGACAATGAAAAAGTCCATAGTGATGTTGTAACCCTTCCATACTGGCATGGTTAGTGGTTTCAATACCTCTATGGAAAGTTTTCACTCAACCTTCACTTGTTGAATCACCAATTACCTTATAGTGCAATAAAAAATATCCCTTTTCATATTATCCCACCAATAATTAACACAAATTTACCTATACATTTTTATGATTCCAAGATGTATAAAGAATATAGATGTATGAGCTTCACACATTAGTTACTTATCTAACTCTAGAATATATGGAATATATATCCTTGTACCAAATTTTAGTGTACCTTCTTGATCAATATTAAATTTTTTAAACTTCACATTTTTTTCATATCCTCTATCTTATTTTTCATCAAAGGACCATCTCTTTGAGATTTCTTGATCTTATCTAGTAATGATGGTTGGAAATCATTTGGGATATGATTGATGATATACCTTCCTTCATTATTCATATATATATCCTTATTAGTTCCTTGGTCAATGGATCTATTTTAATCCTCATCATTACAAGAACATCGAGATATTTTCTACTCAATACATATGTGATTTAGTTTTCTCTTCTAGGTTGATATTGAATTGAACAATTCTAGTATTTAAGAGGCTCCAACTATCTCCTTTGTCTCATGTTTAGTTCATTTTATGTGAATATATAATTAAAACATTGGTGGTATATGTATATATCACATTTTACCTATAAATATAGTGTCTCTATATATTCAAAGAAAACATTACTATAGTTAACTCTAGGTCATGAGTATGATACTTCTTCACATGAGTATTTAACTATCGAGATACATAGGTGATAAAATTTACATTTTATACAAGGATAAACCCAATAAATTTTAGATATGACTCATTATATATAACAAATCATTTTATAAAATAGGGTAAAGTTAGCATAGGTGCACTAACCAATTTCTACTTCAGTCCCTGAAAGCTTTATTCACACTCCTTTTTCTGGATAAACTTAACTCCCTTTCAATTTAACTTTGTTAGAGGATTAGTAATCCATGAAATTTTTTTCATAAACCTTTTATATTATCCTTATAGAGCTAAGAAATTATGAATCATAGTTATTGTTGTAGGACGTGGCCATTCCTCTAAAACCTTTGTCTTTGCAAGATAAACTGAGATTCCTTCACTAGTTACAATGCACCCTAATAATGGAACTTGTTTTTACTAGAAATAACATTTAATAAATTTAAAAAATAACCTATCATTCCTCATAGTTTGTAATATGACCCTTATATGATCCTCACGATCCTTGAAACTTTTGGAATATATTAGAATATCATTAATAAAGTGCACCAAAAATTTATCAAGGTAGTCTCTCAAGACTGTAGTCATAAAATCCATAAATATGAAAGGATAATTAGTTAATACAAATGGAATAACAAAAAACTTGTAATGTTTATATCTTGTTTGAAAGATGGTATTTGGGATATATTATTTATTTACCCTCAATTGATGATACCCTAATCATAGGTCAATCTTAGAGAATAATTGAGCCCCATGAAGTTGGAAAAACAAATAATTAATCCTTAGAAGAGGGTATTTGTTATTTAATATGATCCCATTAAGTTATCTATAATCAATTCACAACCACATTAACCCAAACTTATTATTTACAAAGAGAACATGTGATCCCCATGGAGACAAACTTGGTCAAATAAAACCATTCTCCAAAAGATATTGAAGTTGATTATTTAATTCCTCTAACTCCACACATGACATTATATATAGGGACTTTGATATTGGATTGGATCCAATTATGAGTTCAATTGATAACTCTACCTATCTTTCTGGGGGAGGTCCGGGTAATTTTTTATGAAATACAACAATGTATTCTAGAATAATGTGTACATCACCTTGCTTTATACATTCTCTTTCTTCTTCTTCTTAATAAACAATTTCCATAAATAATGAAATTAGAGGTAGTTCTTGGAAGGACTCGGGCTTAGAAATATATCCTTTAAATATTATTAGAGGTTTTCAATTTAAAACTACCAGAATCTCATTTCTTATACAATTGATCTTTTTATTTTACTTTTACAACCAATCCATCAAATTCCACCATTGGAATGACCATTAGGTTTTTAGAGATATTTCAGCCACTAAATTTAGTAGGGGAATCCCTATACATATTTGATGCTTGAATAGTTCCTCCAAGAGTCTTAAACTAAAACAACACCATTATAATTTTAGGTTTTAACTTGATTTTCTTTTCAAACTTTAATGAAATAAAAGAATGCATAAAACCAAAATCAAACAATGGAATTTCCATATTTGAGTGTACGATGAGAGTGCATATCGCAACATCATTTGGATCCTCAACATATACCATCATAATTTCAAAATAATAACCTTGATTCCAAGGCCTCTGTTGTGTTTTTATGAAATTTTATTCAATTATATTATAATTTAGGTATCTATTAGTGAAATTCCCTTGTTTTAACACTTATAAAATTACACAACATGTTGTTATTTCACCATATTCCCTTTGTAATTGGGATTCAAATATTGAGGCTTTTAAATATCCATGATAGTTTTGAGGTATATATCTATTTATTACACACTTTTAGATCTTTAAACTTTCTTGAAGATAATTTACTAAATTATTATTTTCATATTTTTTACATAAGGGATGTTGTGATTTCTTCCGAACCAAATTCTTTCCAAAATTTTTCTTTATCCTTTTCTTATTATCATTATATCCATGAGTCCACTAGGAATCTCTAAACTATATTTCAACTTTGTGATAACATCATTATATCTCTTCATAACTCTGAAATTATCATATTTCGAATGTTTTCTGTATATGGGGTCTTAGTCCACTAAATAATCAACCTATATTCCCATCAGAATCAATGACAAAACTTGAATCATATCATTAAAGCCTTGTAAAGTTCATCACATAATTACCCATGGATTCATTTTATCTTTATTTTAACTCATGTAATTCTCTATCAATATTATTTTGGATAGTATGGGGAAAATAATTATTCAAAAAAGATTTTTTTAATGTCTTCCCTTTTTATGGATTCTACCTCATTCGTTGGCTTCATGTTCTTGATCAGTGTCCACTACTAATCAGCTTCTCCCTCTAAGTGATATATTACCAATACAAATTTTTTTTTCTAAGAAAAATGGATTACGGAAAATATATTTTCTATATTTTTGATCTATTATTCTATAATCAATGGATCATAGATTCCACTAAAAATAGGTGGTCATTGACACACGAGGGATTCAACTGGTAGTTGTTCCTTAGTGATGTTGTATGCTCCACCTAGTTTAGGTTGCTATTAATGACATTTGTTAACCAATTAATCATTATCATGTATATTTTAACTCTAGATCCCCCCATCTTGGTTAGGCCTCCATTTAATTTTCCGTTTCATCTATTGTTTACATGACCCCTTCAATCTCCTGCCATTTTTTTATAGAAAAAGAAAAACTAAGGGATAAATTTGATAATATTAGAAATTTTATCATAAGTATAAAGTGAATATCAATACTAAAATTTTATAATGTAATTATTCTAGGATTATAAACTTCAATATTAAATTTTTTTACATTATATATATATATATATTCTTTATAATGCTTCATAAAAATCTTGTGATTAACTAAAGCATATCCCTTGGGTGTATCAAACAAGGTGTGCATAAAGGCCTATTTGTCATGCCCTAGGGGATGATCGAGTTAATAATCAATGTTCCCCTTTTGGGGTTATTACCCATATATATACTTATGATAGATCCACATCCACTTACAGTATATAGAAACAAAGTACATATCTTGGAAACTAACGACTTTATACTTCAACAAATTTTAAGGATGTTTTATTATATTTAGACTTATCCCTAGGGTTATTACTAATTATTTATAGTATTAATTTCATAAAATAACTAATCCTTACCTTTTATACCAACTATGGTGATATTTTCTTTAATAAATGTTTTTTAATATCATTATTTAAGAAAATATTACATCAATAACTTTGAAGGATATTTTGAGATATAATGTCTTGGAAACTACGTAAATAATACATTAAATACATAATAAAAAACAAAAACATTGTTTATTCCTTTTGAAAGTATCCTTTTTTATTCTATCCTAGTTCACATCATTTTTGGTAAATTCTTGGGGACATACATGAATAGAAATGGAAGATCATAAAGACTAGTAAGGTATAAATAATGAAAATGGAACATGTGTGATCATAATTGATTAACATGAGGTATAACATGATAGATAATTATAATTACATGATACATACGATGAAAATTTAGATATAACATTAAAATGATACATTTATAATCATATCAGTAAGGTTCATCACCAAGATGTCATAAAACATATTACCAAGGTTATTTTCCAAGGTCTCATAAACATGTCATATCTAGAGATTAATTATTTACCCAATTAATTGGAATGCTATCAGGGCACAACCTTAATATATATTAATTAATTTGATCCAAATTGATCAAAATAAACCATTTCATCAATAACCTATAGTGAATTAAGGATGTATTTTATATTAAATAATTTAATACATAAGTTCTTAAAGACTTGAATATTTCATTATTTTTAACCGAAGAGAAGGTAATGTAGGTTTAATATATATAAATCCACAAAAAATAAATTATGTTTACATATTGGTGAATAACCATGTAAAATGATGAGGTTTTTAATTTACAATATAAGAATTTCTCATGTTAAAGAGTGAAATTCAAGAAATGAATTCACCAGTATGACAAGTATACAACCCAGATTAAGGAAAGGGTATAATGAAAGGGAAAATAGGTCTCTACTTAGTAAAATAATATATTTTTAGTTATTTTATAAACAAAATCATATGAAAATAAATTAATTCAACATTTATAAGACATACCACAAAAAATAACCTGAATGAAAAAGAAGATGAGGAGAGTTCCCTTACCTTGGGAAGTAACTTCCTAATGCTTAGAGATGGAAACCATAAGACCATGGAGACACCTTAATGGGAATTTATATAGGGTAAATGTTATGAATTTATTTATTAATGAATTTTTTGTGGATAGGAATGGTATGATGGGTGGGTATTTATAGTAAATCAGGAGGAATTGTTTTATAATTTATAAACATAGACCTTGGAATTCTAGGTTGCAGAAAATAAAAAATTGTTGGATTAACCATATTTCTTGCTCATGGTTTTAGAAATTTAATTCATGTTTTATAAAAATTTACTTTATTAGAACCAAAATCAATTTTTTAATATTACTTTGGACATGGGAAAGTAAATTTTCCATAAAATATAGTTGTTAAAATCATAATTTCCATTTTAGACATTAGAAAGAAATTTATATATAAAGAAATTGATTTAAATCAATTAAAATACATAATATTAATAAAATAACATAATTTTGGGCATTTATTATATTTAGTTAAATATTAAATAACTATTATATATATATAAAGTCATAAATATACCAAAAACACACAACTGTATTTTTATTATTCACTGAAAAATAATGTTTTTTAGATAGTTCTCAAAATTTCACCGTTACCAAATTTTGGCTTGATTATTTAAAGTATTTTTTTTGTTTTATCAAAATAATTTTCTGAATATGACAATTAAAAATTTTAAATAAAAACTCTTATTTACTAAAAAATAACTATTTTTATGACTTAGTCCACTTTTTGACACATATAAAAATTTTGTTGGACATTATAAAATTATAATATGATTTATGTTTAAATAAATAAAGTTTTTAAAGAATATTTCATCAAAAATAAACTTTATTTAGAATAACTATGTTTATTATAAAAGTTTACATATTTTCTGATGATAAATTTTTTTTATCTTTATCCAAAAATCTATTTATCAAATTCATATTTTATTCATGTGTATTTTTTTTAAATAAAATAATACTAAAAATGTGATTAAAAAAATAACTATTTAATTTATGAAAAGGTAATCACACTAAGGTCTAGATACATAACCCCTTATCACGTCAGCATTCATCCTAAGGGTAAGGTGTGTGGTGGTGGTGGTTTCATGGGGTCGATCAACTAACATTGACGTAGTGGAGATCTCCAATAACATGAAATTATCCTGTCGGAAATTTCATTTAAGCCTCACTTATGGAAGCTATGCTCGGGATTGGTAAAAGGTGAACTCAAGTGACACTATTTGCCTCCCAAGTTATGACAAATGGTTCTCAAAAAGCATGAATCTACTGGTTGAGGCCACCATTTCCCATTTCTACATAAATTATCATTAGTAATTACCCTTTATAAATACTAATTCTAACATAAAAATTATTACAAATTGTCATAGTGCCAAATGATCATATTGAACAATGTCCAAGTAATGATCATATTCCAAGGGTTACTTTTAACTTTATGCCTTATATATAATTTTTACCATTCATCAACATTTACTATTTCATTCCCAATGGTTTTTACAATTACTTTGATAATGTCAATTATATTCCTAATTTTTTTTCTTTTAACAATTTTCATGGTAGGTTTAATATTTCTAAAATATTTTGATCATATAGAGTATACCATTTCACGGCCTACATTATTTGGTTTTTATATCCCTATACTAGACTTAGTTATAGTAATCAGTATTATTAATTCATATGTAATATTATTTTTCAATAGTATTTCTATGTACTTACATTGTGAAATATAATAAAATATTCATTTTGAAAAAAAGTGTTCTTTTATTAATCATATAAATAATTTTGAAGTCATTACAGTCTCCTCCACTTAAGAAATTTCATCCTCAAAATTTGACCCTTGTCTCAAAAAAACATGGGTATTTATCCTTCATTATTTCATTAGGTTCCCAAGTAGCTTCTTAAAACTTGTGATTTTTCCTCAATACTTTCACAAGTCATGTTTTCTGGTTTCTCAACACATGTTCCCTTCTTTAAAGAATCTAGATTAGTTCCTCTTTATAAGACAAGTTAGGTTCCAATTCTATACCATCAATATCAAGTATATGTGTAACATCCCAAAGTTTTATCAATGGAATTCCCTTATTATAAGAACATAAAATCAAATTAGGAAACATAATGCCACATCATGCTTAAATGAAGTACTAAATTCTATGTGAAATTTAAACATAATCTTTCCACTTCTTTGATTTGAATTTTGAAAATGTGACACACACAGTTGTGATCAATAAGATATTTGGAGTCCGATAGGACAAACTTAATTTTTGGTGAATATAAACATACCCTTATGAATATTAATGTTACCCTTATGAATATTAATATCACCCTTATGAATAGTAAATTTTTCAAGTGAATAGGAACCTTACCAATGATAGTATAAATAAAATTTATCCACCATATAAGGGAAAATATGATATAATTATATTATAGTGTTGGTATTTTTGTAAGTCATGAATATTTAATGATTAATTTAATAATTTAAAATAAAATTTATTTTTATAATATGTACTCATAAACTATTATTTTAATGTATTATTATTATAAGATAGTTTTATGAGACCTCAATTAAATTTTTAAAGAGTTATAAAATCAGTTTTAATTTTAAAATTTGTATTTTTCAAGTAAATTATGATTTTAATTAAAAATTAAATTAATCATATTTATAATTTTTTCTCATAAAATGGAGTTTATTTATTAATTCTACTTTTCAAAAAATGGTTAGGGTTAATTTTTGAGTTTTTTCTGAACTACTTGGTGAATAGTGAAATTCGATAATTTACAAAGTATGCTAAATAAATGAATTTTTACATCATGCTTGAGTCATGGATAATATAAATGGAAATTTTTTAGAAATAACATTCCGTAATTACTTTATTTAATCATGTAATCATCACTATTTATTTTCTTTTGGAGAAATAATAAATTAATGAATATAATATTGAGAAAACCCATCTCCCCTCCACTATAAATACCACCCCTCACAACCTCATTTCCTCACACCTCTCAAGCCTTGTGCCTACTCTAAATTATACTAAAATCACTTCCCAAGATCCTCCCCCACTTCTATCATCCCTTTATATCATATAAATACCAAAATCTATCCCCTAAAGAGGCTCTCAAGGAAGATATATTCTAGAGGTAATTTTCCCCTCTTTTTTTTTCAATTTCTTTTTAATTTTCATTTCTTTTCTTCTATTATCCTAAAATTATATTATAAAAATGTCCTGATAAATCCAGTATAATTTTTATACTTGTATTATATAATATTAATGTAATATTATTCATTATACTCATCCCTCCCTCTCTTGGTTTATAAAAATGAAATCATCGCCCGTGATGTGTTAATTTACCTACATCAAGGATGATGCATTTCCATTTTCCTTCAACATATTAAATGATATAAATAAAAACATTAAATTTTTGAAAGTATATATTAATATTTATTTTTTAACCTATTTTATTTTCTATAAAAAACTTTTATACATAATACTAAATGATAAAACAAAACATGTTTGTTGTGATCACAAAACCGGAAAAATTACCCTAAAACGATCATCATTAAATTTTATCTAATGATTTATCCTCATGGTATATAACAAAAATAATTATAAGATCATTTAAAATCTTTTAATATAATTAATAACATTAAATGTCAATTCTTTATTTTTATCAATTTTCTACATGAACTTCCATTCATGTGTACAAGTGAACCGTTTCTGAAAACTAAGAAAAAAGAACACCCCCTGAACAATGAATTTAAACTCTATAACTCATCCAAATGCCCACAAAAGAATTTAATAAAACCATAATTAACCATATTAATGTATAAAATGTTCTTTAATTATTAATTAATGAATATAATTTCATTATACAGGTCATTAAACTGAAGAAAGCATTCAGATACAAGATAAGGGGAATTCTCAAACCTAACTTTCTTTCTTTGGGTTTTCCCTCTTTCACTTGATTTTATGTATTGTTATTCCTTAAAAATCATTTATTCATAATTATATTACCTTTTATGTGATATATATGTTTTTCACTTTATTTTATGTCAAACATAAACTTTTCCAAAAGAACCCTTCTTTCAAAAACACACCTTTTACTTCTCACTCAAGGTTGATGGTTATTGTATCAAGTATGTTATTCCCTCTATCATTTGGAAACCCAAAGTTAATGAATGTATGATTTATGAATTTAAACCCATTACTTTACATGTGTTTTTTATGTCAAATATTTATATACGTTCTATGTGGTATGCATGATAATGTAAATGTTATGATGTGACGGGTGCACCCAGAATTATATAGCACAATGAAAATGTTATGATGTGATGGGTGCACCCATAATTATATAGAACTACATTGAATTGGGTAATGTGAATAATTTCATGAGTAAAGTGAATTAAGCGCGAGAATGATTCTATCTTTGTTCACAACTATGTGGGTTATTTGACCATTTTGAAATGATGTTTCATTTTTATGAATTTCCACTTTTCAATACTTTTATTAATTTTTCCTATCATGTTTATGATCCTATGCCTATGTTATGATGATAGTAATTACTATCACCCCATATAGTATTATCTCATGTCCTCATCCTCTTACAAGGATTTTATATCACGCCTTTTTGATGTATATCCTCAGGTGATTACATGTACTAAGAGGAACTCAAGGGCCATTAAGAAGCTAGAGAAGAAAGAATTAAATAAATGTTTTGTGTTATAAACATTATGTATGGTCTTAGTTTTACCAAGAAACTAAACCTTTGGATCCTAATTGTGTATTTGTTTTTTGTTTTTTATCATTAAAATGATGTAAAAGTAATGTAATAAAATAAGGGTCATTTTAATTGGTATCAGATGCATGGTTTAGTTAATTTGGGAATTAGGATTAGAGAACCTTAGTGAAAACACTAGTATGAGGCTAAGTATATGAAAGAACACAAGAATCTATTCTAAACATAAGGATCCCATATTATATGATTTTAGTGTTAATTTCACAAAGTAATAAATTATTTATTCATGACCTATTGACTTATGTTTTCTTCTAACCTTTTCTATTTTAGAAAATGGTGGGAACCTGGAGAAACCAGGCCAATAACCCATGTGAGGGATAATGAAGCGATTTCTTGAATGACATCCCCAATTTCCATAGGATGTGGAGTTTAAAACTTCATGGCGATTCTTACCCATTTGTATTGGGTTATGAATAATAACCTGAATAATGTGGAAGTTCCTCCTTCACCTAATAGGGAACAACTAGTTGTCTAGTTTTTTATGTAGCAATAACCACTAACGTTTAGGGGATCTTCTGATCCACTTGTTACAAAATAGTGGTTCAACTCAATGAAGAAGATATTTTTTGTGCTTCACTATTCTAAGGTGGATAAGGTGACTTTTTCCATTTATTTTCTTGATGGAGAGGCCTACCAATGGTGGTCTTTGATTAAGAACACCAAGCCGAGGGACAAAATTGAAGACATGGAGTGGGAAGACGTTAAGATAATGTTTCTTAACAAGTATTTCCTATAAGATCTTCATATAAATATGTAGAGAGAATTAAAAGATCTAAAGAAAAAGGATGGAGAATTTTGTAGGGCCTATAAAGAGAATTTCACAAGGCTTACAAGGTATGCTTTAGGATTTTTTGTCAACAATGACATAAAATTTGATAGATTATTTAGTGGATTAAAACCACACCTTAAAAAGGATCTTTCAGTTTGAGACTTTGGGAGTTTTGAATAATTCATTTGATGTGATCTCAAAGTGGAGATGGATTTTGGAGAATGGTCCCATGGATATTGTGATAAGAAAAGAAAGATGGATTTTCATGCCGGAGGATCTAATGAGAAAGGTGGAAAGAAAAATCAACCACACATATGTCAAAAATGTGAGAAGAAGCATCATGGGAACTACCTCAAAGGGATAGGGAAATGATTCATGTGTGGTAGAGAAGGAAAAAAATATCAAGTGTGCCAAAAATACATGAGAAGGTAGGAGAATGCAGTAGAGGAAAAGAGAGCACCATCCATGGTCCAATGCTACAACTATAGGGAGCAAGGGCACTATTCAAGCCAATGCACTAAAAGTTGAGTCCTCGAGGGTAACCAACATCATCATCCATCAAAACCGAAGGATTAATGGAAGGATTATGCCATCACTACTGCGAAATTTGAGCAAGAGAATTAATTCATACAAGTTACACTTATTATTCACTCAAGAATGGAAAAAGTATTATTTTATTTTGGTTCTACGAATTCCTTTATATCTAACAAGTTTTCTAGAACAATTGAATCAAATACATAAAATCTTTAAGTAGAGATATCTATAAAAACACCAAGTGGTGAAATAATTTCAACCTAAGTATTGGACTCTTCTCTTGTTGGTGTATGTGGGAAGATTCTTCCAGTGAATCTCATCATAATTCCCTCGGTGGAACTCGACGCTATAATGGGAATGGATTGTCTCTAGTTATATAGAGCACATATCAACTGTAAGGAAAAGGAAATATATTTTCATATTTCAAACCATCCCTTTATCCTCTACAAATGAAATGAAGATCATGAATCTCCTTTAAAAAATCATTCAATGACGTGGGTGTTTATTCCCTGTGAAGAAGCATACCTCGCTCAAATGGTTTAGTCAATGGAAGTTATCCACCTAAGGGAAATTCCCGTCATGAGGGAATACAATGATGTATTTCTTGAAGAGTTACTTGGAATTCCCCCAGATCGTGAGGTAGAGTTCTTAATAGAACTCATACCCGGAGATACTCCTATCTCAAAGTGTCCATATAGGATGTCTCCTGTTGATCTGGAGGAGTTAAAAATTAGCTACAAGAGCATTTGGACAAAGGGTTCATATGACCTTGTGAATCATCATGGGGTGCACCAGTTCTCTTTATGAAGAAGAAGGATGGATTAATGCGGTTGTGTATCGATTATCAGTAACTCAACAAGATCACTATAAATAACAAGTATCCTCTCCCAAGGATTAAAGACTTGTTCGATCAACTACGAGGAGCTCAATACTTCTCAAAGGTGGATATTTGTTTTGGATATCATCAGCTAAAGGTAAATAAGGAATATATTCATAAGACTACCTTCCGTACAAGGTATGGGCACTATGAGTTTCTAGTTATTCCCTACAGACTAACTAATTCCCTTGAAATCTTCTTGGATTTGATTAATAGAGTCTTTAGACATTACCTCAACAAATTTTTGGTAGTTTTTATCGATGATATTCTCATATACTATAAGAGAAATGAGGAACATGAAGAATATATAAGGGTGTGTTGGCCATATTGAGAAAGGATAAGTTATTTTCCAAGTTTAGAAAGTGTGACTTTTGGATGAATCAATTCACATTTTTGGGACATGTGATCACAAGTGAGGGAATTTCTATGGAACCTTCAAAAACAAAGGTGATTGAGGAATGACCTAGACCCTCTAGTGTTATAGAAATCCATATTTTTCTTAGATTACTTGGGTACTACCGATGTTTTGTGAGAAATTTCTCATAATTTGCAAGCTTGATAACTAAGTTAACAAGGAAAGGGGTAAAGTATGTCTGGATGGAAGAATGTGAGGAAAGATTCATGGAGATAAAGAGAAGGCTGATCACTGCACCTGTAATCAAATTACTGAAAAGTGGATAAAATTTTGTGATATACAGTGATGCTTCAAAGAAAGTATTAGGTTTTGTACTCATGAAAAATGATAATGTGATAGCCTATGCCTCACAGTAGTTGAAGATCCATAAGTATAACTACTCTACGCATGATCTAGAGCTAGCAACTGTGATTTTTTCTTTTAAAATATGATGGCACTACCTCTATGGTGATAAGTTTGACATATATACCAATCACAAGAGCATAAAGTATATATTCACACAAAAGGATATCAACATGTGTCAAATGATATGGTTAGAGATAATCAAAGACTATGATTTCTCTATTCACTATCATCCTGGAAAGAAGAATAAGGTAAGTGATGCTCTTAGTAGAAAAGATCCTGATAATCTATCCATGTTATGGATTGAGAAAGAGCCTATCTTTATAGATATGAAAAGATGGGTTTGGTAATCATAAAAGTAGGGAATACATACTACCTTTCCCAAATGATTGCCCAACCATCTATCCAAGAGAAGATTAAAGAGGCACAAAGGGATGAATTGGAGTTACAAAAGAAGGTGAATGTAGTAAATAAAGGTAAGAGGCAAGAGTTACATACTGATGCTTGTGTTGTAATTATGTTTGGAATAAGGCTATATGTGCCTTCATCACCCGGGATAAGGAAGGATCTATTGGACAATGAACATAGCTCAACTTTCTCTATCCAACCTGGTAGCACCAAGATGTACTGTGATCTATGAGAATACTTCTAGTGGGATAACATGATTAAGGAGATTTTAGAATATATCACAAGGTGTTTGATATGTTATCAAGTTAAATTCGAGCGATATAAGTCCAAAGGGATGACACAACCCTTTCCTATACCCATATGGAAATAGGAAAATGTCACTATGGACTTTTTCACTGGTCTCCCAAAGACATCCAAATGAAATAATGTGATATGGGTTGTGGTGGACCAACTAACCAATATTGCTCACTTTATCACTATTAGGGATGATCTCTCTCTTGAGAAACTTTTAAAGATATATGTAAATGAAGTTGTGAGACTACATGGGGTTCCACTCTCAATTGTCTTTAATTGTGATCCAAGGTTCACATCTAAATTCTGGAGGAGTCTTCAACATTCCTTGAGTACTAAATTGAATTTCAGCAAGAACTATCACCCCCAAATTGATGGACAATCTTAAAGGACTATTCAGACACTCAAAGATATGCTCATATATTTCTTACTAGAATTAAAAGTTGGTTGGGATCAACATCTCCCATTGGTTGAGTTCTCATACAAAAATTTCTTCCACTTGAGTATTAAAATAAATCCATACGAAGATCTGTATGGAAAGTGATGTAGAACTCCAACCTATTAGATGAAGTTGGAGAAAGAAATCCACTTAGACCTAATCGTTTGAAAGAGATGATAGAGAAGGTTCAATTCATTCAGAAACATATCAAAGCTGCTCATAGTCAGAAAAAGAGATATACTGAAAACCTTTGAAGGGACTTGGAGTTTGACGTTGGAGATAAAGTCTTCCTTAGAATATCACTATGGAAGAGAGTCATGTGGTTTGGAATGAAAGGGAAGCTAAGTCTAGGGTAAATTAACCCCTTTGATATCCTTGTTCGCATAGGATCCATGGCCTATAAGATTACAATTCCACTAAATATGGCTCATGTTCATGATGTGTTTCATGTATCAATCATGAGGAAGTATATACCATATCTCTCACATGTACTGAACTCAGAGGTGGTACAACTGGAAGATGATCTCTCTTATGGGAAGTAACCATTAAATATTCTAGACTAGAGAGATAAGGTTATAGACAAAATGAAAACCCACCCTGTCAAAGTGTTTTGAAGGAAACATAAGTATGAAGAAGAAACTTGGGAACCGAAGGATGAGATGAAGGAGAAGTATGTTAGGATGGTATACGACTGAGTATGATATACTCTATAATACCAAACATAGGATCGAAATATGAATGATATTCTCAGATACAATAGGGGGGTGAATTGTACCTTTTTAAAAATCCCCTTTGGAAATTTTGAGGATGGTTATGTTTAACAAGGTTAAACAAGATAATTCACAAGACCTCTATAAGTTATAATCACTTGCTAAATTCCGGAAAAGTGATTCCGAAAATGGAACTTAACTAAAGTTTACAAAGATGAAGATTCTACCTTAAAGATTATAGACTCTAACTATATCAGAGTACAAGTAAGGAAGTATAAGAAAGTTATACTTTCCTTATCAATACAGAAAAGAACAGTGGAAAACAGAGTAGTAACACTACAAGTAATAAACAATAACTCTTTTAACCCAAAGAGAAGGGTATCTAACAACCCTGGATAAGAGGTCCCTTGATTTATACTTTCAAGAAAGTCTGTATTACCCACACCAGGGTAAGCCCTCGATACGAAGATCAGAGTCTGTCTTGCTATCCTTTCAAGCCCTCAACTATCAGGTAGTCGGCACCTCTGTCTTCCTCAGTAAGGAAGCCCTCAACTTCAAGGTGTTAAAACCTATGTCTTCCTATCCTTAGAAGCCCTCGATTGTACATAACAACAATCGGAGTTTCACAAAGAAAATCTGCACAAGGAAATGTTTGAACAAGCCATTCAAACTTTCTGCACAAAGCTTGAGAGTTGATAAGAGCCTCTCTCTCTAGAAATCACTTCAGGAAGTTCTGAGCTTCAAAATTCAAAAAAATCTTGAGCACGTCAAAATGAGATTCTATTTATAGGTGAAGCTCCAATGGTCAGCTCACTCCTCCAACAGTCATATTTTTCCTTGAATTTCGGAGGGACCTGTACACGTGTCACTCAAATAACGGTTAGTTAATAACTGAAGGAACGACATAGTTTTATAATAGAACAAGTGTAAGCATGACTAAAAATATATTCAGAATGGGGAAAACGAATGTTCGGAAAGTAAGTAAATATGAAAGTTCAAAATGTAAGGAAAAATAAATTCGGAGTCTGTAGTACTAAGATATTCAGATTCTGTTTTTTAGGAATTTGGAACCTGAATTCTGTAGAATTTCGAAGTCTGAATTTCAAGGAAATTCGGATTCTGTATTCACAAGAATTAGGAACTAGAAATTACAAAGTTCGGAGTCAGAGTTCATGGGAATTCAGAGTCAGAACTCATAAGAGTTCGGAGTCTGAATTCAAAGAACTCAGAGTCAGAAATTTATACAAGTTCGTAATCAGAATTTGTAATGAGAATTCGTAATCATAATTCATCATCATAATTCGTAATGAGAATTCCTAATCAGAATTCATCATCAGAATTCGTAATGAGAATTCGTAATCATAATTCATCATCAGAATTTGTAGTTAGAACTTTATACAAGTTCGTAATCAGAATTCAGAGTTTGAACTTCATAAAAGTTCGTAATAGGGAATTTAGAGTAGAACTTAATAAAAGTTCGTAACTGGAATTCATATTCTAAAACAGAATGCTTCATGCCTAAGTATTATGAGATTCTAAGTTTTTTGGTTTCAATATGAGTTTTACACTTATAAAATTTATGATATGAATAATGAAATCTAGACAAGGGTAAATTTCCTTGGGGAAAGAAATTTTCCTTATAGAAGTAAAATAGGGGTAAAATAGAATTTACCTTAAAATAAGGTTTTTGTGATTTTCAAAACAAGAGGAATGATATAGTCATAAGGAAAGCCTTAATGACTTAACAATCTCCCCCTTGAATTAAGGAATGGAAAAAGTCATAAGGAAAACCTTATTGACTCAACAATATCCCCCTTTTTGTAAAGCACAAACATCCTTATGAAAAAGATTGTAATGACTTAGAATAAATTTCTAGACTTTGAGAAATAAAGCTTATCTCCCTTTGTTTATGGACAATGGTGAATATGACTAACTCCCCCTTAGGCTTTGGAACTCTAAGGATCAAATTCTTGATTTTCAGAATGGGAAATTTCATTTGAATGTATAAATATTCTTAATGAGAACTCCCCCTTACTTATGGATAGTTCTTCTTTACTTAGAAATTTTTCTTCTCCCATTTATAATTCTTTTTCCTTCTCCCCCTTTGTGATTTTAAATTTTTTTGAGGGAATGTAAAAACAATAAAGTACCTGAAACAGTAGTAAAGACATACAAAAAACACAAGCAACCAGAGTTTTCATTAATATTGAATGAATTTTTACAAGAAAAGACATTACAATAAAAGATCAGATTGGTCTACTTGTCTTATTTTTCCTTTGGGATTAGATTCTTCAGAAAGATTTTTAGCTTATTTAACTCTTTGTGGTCCTCCCTAGCTTTCATTTTTAAGGATTTAATCTTGTCATCTTGAGCCTTCAGAGCCTCAGACTGATCCTTAAGAACTTTGTCCTGCTTTAAAAGCTTCTCTTCCATCTCAATCCGGAGATCTCTTTCCATTTTCCAGCTTTGAGAAAAAGAGTTAAGCTTCCCATTCAGATCCTTCACCTGTTGATTCCGAGTATTTTTCTCAAGGTTCAGCTTTTCATGAATATTCTTCATCTTGGCATCCTCGATATCAAAAGATTTTTTTACATCATTCTGAATGTGACCATGATCTTCCAAATCTTCATCGAGTTTCTTTGACCATAGAGTCATTTTGCTGCAAGATTTTCTATGGACCTCATAGTTGATAAGAAAATTTTTATGTTCTTACTCAATCTTCACACATTTATCCATCACCATGGATACAAATTCTGACTTATGATTCATGTTGTGCTGAAGCATCTGGCATCTGGAGTCTATTGTAGGAAATATCGGAATTGTATCTACCAACTTCTTCAGGGACTCAACAACAAAATCATGTCTTAATGAAGATGACTCCAAATCAGAAAACTTTCTAGGAGATTTTTCTTCTTCTATTTGCACCAGCTTCCTTTTAGAAGAGCCTACAACTTCCTTCTTCCTTATGATATCTTTCATTGGGGTGTCAATAATCACTTTCTTACCCTTACTAATTTTCAGAACGAGCTCTTCATTAGGGGATTCCTGTTCACTCTCGAATAGATGTACAATCTTGTCTCCATCAGGTTTCTCCTTCTATGCTCCTTCCTCAATAAAGTGATTTTCATATATTTCTTCCTCAAATAATTCATTTACTTTCTCTTCTTCCTTGTCTTCATCTTTCTTTCCATCTTTCTCTTTTTCCTTTCTAGGAGTGACAAGTTTTGAGGACTCGGCCTCAGATGTTCGGAGTGGTAATTTCTCTGATGGATTTGCCTTATCTTGATATTCTTCAACTTATTTAATCAGATCATCTAATTCACCAATTTCTTCTTCTTCTTCTTCTTCTACTTACTGTTCTTATTCTACTTCTTCAACAACTTCTTTCTCTTTATATTTTTCTAGAGTGAAGAAATTCTTCCCCGGAGTCTCAGTTAATGGCTCGACTAGGAAATTTTCTGGTACTAGAATATTCTCAGAAGCTACTTCTGTGGCATTCAAAAGTTATTGAACAACTTCAGCCTCAGACATTTTCTTCTTCATCTTCTTCTCCTTTGCTTGCCTCTCAGGCTCTTTAGTAGCTGTTTCTTTTAAGGACTTAGCCTCAGTAGGGTCCAAGCTGAACTGTGGCTCCCCTTCTTTCCTCTTTTCCTTAACATCCCTCCATTTTTCAACCACTTCACCCGGATAAGCTTTTTGTTTCTTCGGTTTGGGAGGTGTGGATTGGGCTTCCTTATCTTTAGGGGTTTTATCTTTAGCTTCCACTTCTTTAAACATACTTTTCTTTCCAACCTTCTTTGATGGCTCAATTTTTTCAATATTTTCCGGATTGGCTTCTACCTCTCCCTCTGGCAGATCATAAAACTCTTCTGTGTCCTTAGAATAGCCCATATTCATTCTTTTCAGAGGGTCATCACTAATAAACATAACTTTTCAATTCTGATACTTGGATTTTCATTAAATCTTGAATGATTCAAGACACCAAACAATCAGATTTGAAAGTAAGGCATGATACATGATAAATTGCCCCCCCCCCTTCATATAGTAATCCCACCAAGCTGGCTGCCTTGGTATAAGAAAGTTTGTAGGTTTTTCCATAAGACTTGAATGAAAATATTTCTCTATCATCTTCCTTAAAGAATCAAAATGACTCATAAAACTCTATGACTAACTCCGGATACACCATGTCTTGAACACCTATCTTATATAAGCAGACATCTTCCCATCCATTTAACGTGATATTCTTAGAAATGATAGAATCATACTTGAAAAAGTTTGGATGCACTAACCTTTCCTTGTATATTTTCCATTTTGAGATTGGATTCAAGGTATAAATTTCTTGAGAAGAGGATTCTACAGACATTTAGACTCGAGGAACTCTGAGAGATTCGGAATGGGATTAAAAACTGAGGCAGGGCTTCGAGACACGAGAGTTCGGAAAACTGATGTGGGACAACCATCAGGGGTCCCCTTTATATAGGCGATGGTGGTGACCTTTGAACTTCCAAAACCAATATAACCGTTGAAAAACTCTCTGATCTGATCTGGCGGTTGAAAACATACCCTCAAGGAAATCTTGAATCCGATCTTTTAAGGTTTTAAAAACATTTGGATTCAAGAAGAAACGAATCCAAAATATTAAAAGAAAATACCAGCAATTTAAAAATGACTACGGAAACTTGAGTAAATAAATCATACCTTTTGGATTTTCTAGGAAGTTTATTCATAATAGGTGATATTCTTCTTGAAGAAAATTTGAATACAAAATAAAAAATACGAAAAACTCACTACGAAAAACTGACTACGAAAACTTACAATCAAAAAGTTTTATTGCAAAATCTTTGAGTACCAAAACTCGATTATGAAAATTATGAGTATGAAAGTTACCATTATGAAAATTTACATTATAAAAATTTCTACTACAAAAATTTCCAGTACTAAAATTTCCAGTACAAAAATTTCTATTACGAAAATTTCAATTATGAAAATTTTCATTACAAAAATTTTAAGTACTAAAATTTGCGGTGAAAAAAATTCCATTATAAAAATTTCCATTAAGAAAATTTCAAAAACCAACTACGAAAATTTTATTAATAAAATTTTAGAAAACTAACTATGAAAATTTTCAATATGAAAATTTGAAAAACAGAATTCTAGAACGTTTATTACAAAAATTTGAAAAACAGACTACAAAAAGTTTCATTACGAAAATTTTGAAAAACAAGCTACAAAATATTTCATTATGAAAATTTTGAAAAACAGACTACGAAAAATTGTGTTTTGAAAAAATTTGATAAACAACCTTCATTAACAAATGTACTCCCCCTATGAAAAGGAGTTTATTACTGTAAGGATATTTATTCAGCATGAAGTTAATGAAAGAAGATTACCTCACGATTATCATTCCTAACTTCTATTTAATGTATTAAAATCTGTCGGTAGGTAAAGAGTTTGTGAAAATATCCGCAAGTTGATCTTGTGTTCTGATGAATTGAAGAACTATATCTCCTTTTACTGTGTGATCCCTAAAAAAGTGATGGCTAATGTCTATGTGATTTACACAAGAGTGATGTGCAGGGTTTTTACTAAGGAAAATGGAACTTGTGTTATCACACAAAATTTGAGTCTTAGTGAAACTCAAGCCATAATCTGTGAGTTTGTGTTGCATCCACAACACTTGAGAACAACTACTTCTAGATGCTACATATTCAGCTTCAGTAGTGGAGAGTGATATTGAATGTTTCTTCTTGTTGGACCAAGAAACTAATGAATCTCCTAAAAAATGACAAGTTCCGGATGTACTCTTTCTATCCATTCTACATCCACCAAAGTCATCATCTGAAAAACTTTTTAAGACAAAGTCATTTCCAGAAGTATAAAATAGTCCTAAATCCATGGTTCCCTTAAAGTAGTGAAAAATTCTTTTCACTGCCTTTAAATGAGATTCCTTAGGATTGGATTGATATCTTGCACATAAGCATACTGAAAACATTAAGTCTGGTCGACTGGATGTCAAGAAAAGGAAACTTCATATCATACCTCTAAAAGATGTTTGATCTACTGGTTTCCTAGCTTCATCAAGATCAAGTGTATTTGTGGTACCGATGGGAGTACTTATACTCTTAGTTTTTTCATATCCATACATTTTAAGAAGATATTTAATATACTTATGTTGGGATATGTAGATTCCTTCTAATTTTTGAGAAATTTGAAAACCATGGAAAAATGTTAACTCACCCATCATACTCATTTCAAACTCAGATTTCATTAGATCCGAAAAGGAATCAGTTAAGGATTGCTGAGTTGAACCAAATATAATGTCATTAACATAAATTTGAACAATTAAAACATTTTTCTTATCTTTCTTTATAAAAAGGGTTATATCTGCATTTTTCTTAACATTGTTATTTTGAAGCAAAAATTCTGTAAGTCTATCATACCAAGATCGAGGGGCTTGTTTAAGGCCATACAAAGCTTTGGTAAGTCTAAAAACATGATCATGATGTTTTGTATCCTCAAATCCAGGAAGTTGTTCAAAAAAAACTTCCTCTTGAACAAAACCATTAAGAAAAACACATTTCACAACCATTTGAAAAAGTTTCAAATTCAAGAATGCTGTAAAGGCAAGTAAAATACGAATAGATTCAAGTCTAGCTACTGGAGCACAGGTTTCTTCATTGTCTATTCCTTATTTTTGATTATAGACTTTAGCAACTAATCTAACTTTATTTTTTATTATGATTCCATTTTCATCACACTTATTTCTGAAGACCCCTTTTACTCCAATTACAGAAGTTTCCTTAGGTCTTTAAACCAACGTCCAGACTTTATTTCTTTCGAATTCATTTAGTTCATCTTGAATGAGTTTTATCCAATCATCATCACTTAAAACTTCATCAGTGCTTTTTGGTTCCAATTGGGAAAGGAATGATAGATGTTCTATTTCATTTCATAAGTAACTTCTAGTCCTTACGGGTTGATTTACATCACCAATGAAACTATCACTGGGATGATTATTAAGAAACGACTGATTTAGGTTTTGTAAAACCTATTCATAAAGATAGGGTAGAAATTATTCTGGGGTAAATGTTTTAGAAGTATCTTCTTGTACATTTTCCTTATCAAAAGGATCTTCTATCATAGGTTGATAATCAGTTTTTGAAAACACATCTGAAGATGTAGGTTGAGTTTGTTTAAAAACAAAAGGATTAGTTTCATCAAATTTAACATGTACTGTCTCTTCAACAATACAAGTATTTTTGTTGAAAAATCTATATGCCTTAGAAGTTTTGGAGTAGCCTAAGAAAATTCCTTCATCAGATTTTGGTGAAAATTTATGAAGATTATCTTTAGTATTCAGAATAAACACCTTGCATCCAAAAACCATAAAGTAGGAAAGTCTAGGTTTTCTACCATTCCATAACTCATAAGGAGTTTTATTAAGAAAATGTCTAATCAAAACACGATTTATAGTATAACAAGCATTACTTACAGCTTCATCCCAAAAATGTTTGGCTACAGAATATTCAATCAACATGGTTCTAGTTATCTCTTGAAAATTCTATTTCTTCTTTCAACAACACCATTCTGTTGAGGTGTTCTGTGTGATGAGAAGTTGTGAGTAAAACATTTTCTACTACAAAAAGTTTCAAAATCATAATTTTGAAATTATCCTCCATGATCACTATGAATAGTTTTCAATGGAAGGTTTTTCTCATTTTTAACTTGGGCTCTAAAACTTTTGAAATAAGAAAAAGCTTCATACTTCTTTTCTAGAAAATAGACCCACGTAAATATAGTGTAATCATCAACCAAAACAAATACATAGTACTTGCCCCCAATGCTTCCAGTTTGTGTTAGACCAAAAAGATCCATATGTACTAGTTGTAATGCAGCAGTAGTTGAGACTTCACCGACTAATTTAAAAATTTATTTATGTTGCCTTCCATATTGACAAGGTTCAAATTTTTTTGAAGAATCAAATCTATGCTTCGGTAGATCCTTAACTAAACGTTTCTTAGAAAGTTTACATAAGTTCCTAAGGTTATAGTGTCCTAACCTTCTATTCCATAACCAAGAATGATCTTCCATTGCACTAAGGCAAGGTAATTATTGGATTCTAAGGTCTTCTAAGTTAAGTGTGTAAACATTATCCTTCCTATGGGCAGAAAGAATAAACTCTTCCTTGGAATTTTGTACTAATAACTTATCATTCCTAAAATTCACAAGGTAGACTTAATCACATAATTGAATTATGCTGATGAGGTTGTTCTTAAGGATCTTAACAAATAAAACATTTTAAATATAAGTTTTTCCAAGAATAATGATGTTACCTATACCAATAATTTCTCCCTGAGCATTATCTTCGAAATTTACTTTTCCTCATTTCATCTTGATAATCTTTTCAAAATAGTTTTTTTTACCAGTCATATGCTGGGAACATCCACTATCCATGTACCATGTATTGTTGTTGGTACATTCTCTATTTTATTGAAAATAAGAAAAAATTTGTTTTTCGGAATCCATACTTTCTTGGATCCGAAAATCTCAGAAAGTAAAATTTTGGGTACCCACATCTTCCTAGAAAAAAAATCCTTATGAAATCATAAATATTGGGTTTTGTTTAAGGAACAATTCTTTGCCCAGTGACCACCACACTGACATTTATTACAAAATGGGGCACTTTGAGGAACAATGTTATTGTTACTAATAATCAGTTTAGAACTTGTGTAACCAAAACCAGAAGTATTCCTTCGAGGTCGGATTTGTGAATACATTTTATCAAAATTTTCTTTTCCTAGGGTAAAGTTTGAAAAAAATTTCCTCAAGGAGAATATTTCAGATTTGTGTTCTATAACTAAGTTCTTATCTTCAAAAACATTCTATTTTGAATTAAATCTAGGCTTGAAAACATTTTTCATAGAAATTACATTTTCTAGATTTTTAGAAATTTTATTCTTCTTAGAATTTACTTCCTCAAGATCTTTTGAAATACTTTGAAAATAAGTATTTTTCTTATCAAGATCTTTATAAAGATCTGATATTTACTTAGTAAGAATAATATTCCTAGAATTTTCCTTATCATGTTTTTTCATGAGTTATGAATTATCATTCTCAAGGAGTTTGGCAAACCTAGAAACTTCTTCATAGGTAGGTAAAGTATTATCTTCATCAGAAGAAGATTATTCATCCGAATAGTTATAATATTTACTATCATCAGCATTTAAAGAAACATTGGTCATTGATTCAGCATTGTGTACCTTATCCATCAAACAATGATTATCAATAGGTATCCAGGATAAAATACCAAGATTATTCTGTCCAGAAGATTCATAATCCGAAGATTCATTTGAAGAGTCTCCACCACTGGCACTACAAGTGTCATTAGATTTCAACACTTTCTTAGCTTTGGACTTGCAATACTTCATTCTATTTTTCTCAAAATTCCTTTCCTTTCTTTCTTTTCTCTTGAGAATAGGGAAGTCAGGTCTTATGTGTCCAGCTCTATTGCATTCATATCATGTAACTTCAGAATCTTTCATGTCTTTCCTTTCCTTATTCTTGTATCTAGATTGAAAGTCCCTCTATCTAGCTATCTTGTTCATCCTTCGAGCACGATTTTCTAATTCATTTTTTGAGGACTCACTTCCACTAGATTATAAATGGATAACAACTTTCTTAGATCTAGATCTTGTAACTCTCTCAGGAGTCTTGGCTTTCATATGATTGGAAGTAGTAATAAAATCTACACTGCCATTTCCATTCTTCTTCTTCACAATATCAACATCTCTCTTCATTCTAGTATCATGATGAAGAAGAGCTCTAAACAACTCATTAAGGGTAATATGAGTAACCTTTATATTTTCATCAATTACAGTCCTTTTAGATTCCCACTCATTTGGAATGATGTTGATGATCTTGTCAACAAGGGCTTCATCATCTAAACCTTTTTCACCCATTGATTGTAAACTATTCACAATAGTCATGAATCTCTGTTTCACATTGCATATGGGTTCACCATAGGGAAAACTAAAACTCTGATATTCAGCTCTAAACATGGATCTTCTGGTCTCAATTAATTTGGAATTTCCAAAGTGAGTAACTTCAAGTTTCTTCCATATAGAATTTGCTGCTTCACAAGATGAAATTTGGCTATATATATTTCTAGTCATTGAACAAAGTAAAGTATTCCGTACCTTATAGTTCAGTTGGTAATCATGCTTTTCTTGATTTGTAAAGGCACTTACTTCTTTATCAGGTATTTTTTATCCACCGGTAAGCATAACAAAATTTTCAACCCTAGTGTTGATAATGAAAGTCTTCATGCGATCTCTCCAATATTCGTAATCATTACCATCAAATATAGGTGGTTTTGTTGGATTAATATTATCTATGGAACCAAAATTTAAACCTACCATTCTTAATAAAATATTTCGCACACAAACTTGTTAGTAGAAAAATTTTGTAAACAAAGAAAATATTCTAAGCAAGAAATTAGATATTGTATCTCTAAGAAAGAGTGAATCCGAAAAACAGATTCTGAAAAATATGAATCCAGAAAATGTAATTCTGAAAATTCCATTCTGAATCTAATCGTGAGATTAATTTAGATTGAACCAAATCCTCTGATACCAATTGTTAGATTGGTACAGGGTATGAGTTCACCTCCTCTGATACCAATTGTTAGGATGGTATATGACTGAGTATGATATAATCTATAATACCAAATGTAGGATCGAAATAAGAATGATATTCTTAGATACAAGAGGGGGGGGGGGGTGAATTGTACCTTTTCAAAAATTCCATTAGGAAATTTTGAGGATGGTTATGTTTAACAAGGTGAAACAAGATAATTCACAAGACCTCTATAAGTTCTAATCACTTGCTAAATTCCAGAAAAGTGATTCCGAAAATAGAACTTAACTAAAGTTTAAAAAGATGAAGATACTACATTAAAGCATATAGAATCTAACTATATCAGAGTACAAGTAAGGAAGTATAAGAATGTTATACTTTCCTTATCAATACAAAAAGCACAGCGGAAAATAGTGTAGTAACACTACAAGTAACAAAAAATAACTCTTTTAACCTAAAGACAAGGGTATCCAACAACCCTGGATAAGAGGTCCCTTGATTTATACTTTCAAGAAAGTCTGTCTTACCCACACCATGGTAAACCCTCAATACGAAGATCGGAGTCTATCTTGATATCCCCAAAAGCCTTCATCTATTAGGTAGTCGGTACCTCTGTCTTCCTCAACAAGGAAGCCCTCAACTTCAAGGTGTTGGAACCTCTGTCTTCCTATCTCTGGAAGCCCTCGATTGTACACAACAACAATCAGTGTTGCACAAAGCAAATCTGCACAAGGCAAAGTTTGAAAAAGCTGTTCAAACTTTCTGTATGAAGCTTGAGAGTTGATAAGAGCCTCTCTCTCTATAAATCACTTTAGGAAGTTCTAAGTATCAAAATTCCAAAAAGCCCTGAGCACATTCAAATGAGCTCCTATTTATAGGTTAAGCTCCAACGGTCAGATACCTCCTCCAACTGTCATATTTTCCTTGAATTTTGGAGGGACCTATACACATGTCCCTCAAACAACGGTTAGTTAATAACTAAAGGCTCAACATCGTTTTATAATAGAACAAGTGTAAGCATGACTAAAAATATATTCGGAATCGAGAAAATTAAATTTAGGAATGTAAGTAAATATGAAAGTACGGAATGTAAGTAAAAATTAATTCAGAGTCTGTAATACTAAGATATTCAGATTCTGTTTTGGAGGAATTCAGAACATGAATTCTATAGAATTTTTGAATCTGAATTTCAAGGAAATTCAGATTCTGTATTCACAAGAATTTGGAACCAGAACTTAAAAAGTTCGGAGTTAGAGTTCATGGGAATTCGGAGTCAGAACTCATAAGAGTTTGGAGTTTGAATTCAGAGAACTCAGAGTCAGAACTTTATACAAGTTTGTAATCTGAATTCGTAATGAGAATTTGTAATCAGAATTCATCATCAGAATTCATAATGAGAATTCATAATCAGAATTCATCATTAGAATTCATAATTAGAATTTGTAATCAGAATTCATCATCAGAATTCGTAGTTAGAACTTTATACAAGTTTGTAATTAGAATTCAGAGTTTGAACTTCATAAAAGTTCATAATAGGGAATTCGGAGTAGCACTTAATAAAAGTTCGTAATAGGAATTCAGATTCTAAAACAAAATGTTTCATTTCTAAGTATCATACAATTCCGAGGTTTTTGGTTTCAATTTGAGTTTTACACTTAGAAAATTTATGATATGAATAATGAAATCAAGGCAAGGGTAAATTTCCTTGGGGAAGGAAACTTTCCTTATAGAATTAAAACAGGGGTAAAATAGCATTTACCTTAAAATAAGGTGTTTGTGATTTTCAAAACAAGAGGAATGATAAAGTCATAAGGAAAGCCTTAATGACTTAACAATATCCCCCTTGAATGAAGGAATGAAAAAATTCATATGGAAAACCTTATTGACTCAACAAAGTACCCTCACCTGTTTAAGTAAAATGAAATTTAAAGGGTGAAATTTCAAAAGGGGAGAAGAATGTATCAACCCAAAGTTTTATCAATGGAATTCCCTTCTAATAATCACATAAAATCACATTATGAAACAAAATGCCACATCATTCTTAAATGAACTACTAAATTCTATGGGACTTTTAAACATAATTTGTCCACTTTTGTGATTTAAAATTTTAAAATCTAACATACACGATTGTGATCAGTAAGATGTTTAGAGTCAGATAGGGAAAAGTTAATTTTTGGTGAATATTAACATACCTTTATGAATAGTAATATTAAACTTATGAATAGTAATATGACCCTTATGAATAGTAAATTGTCCAAGTGAATACAAACCTTACCAATGATAGAATAAATAAAATTTATCCATTCTATAAGTGATAATATAATATAATTATATTATTGTGTTGGTATTTTTGTAAGTCCTAATTATTTAATGATTAATTTAATAATTTAAAAGAAAATTTATTTTCATAAAATGTATCCATAAAATATTTTATCTATTTATGATGATTATAATATAATTTTATAATACCTTAATTAATTATTCAAAGAGTTATAAAAGTAATTTTCATTTGAAAATTTTTATTTTTCATGTAAATTATGATTTTAATTACAAATTAAATTACTAATATTTAGAAAATTATTTTAATAAAATGGAGTTAATTTTTAAATTATAATGGTTAGGGTGAATTTTTGAGTATTTTTTTGAAATACTTTATTTTTTGGTGAAGAGTGAAATTCGATAATTTACAAAATATGATAAATAAATGAATTTTTGTATCATGCTTGAGTCATGGCTGATGTAAATGGACATTGATTTTAAATCACATGCCCTAATTACTATATATAGTCATGAAATCATCACTATTTCTTTTATTTTTGAGAAATTATAAATTAATGAATATAATATTGAGAAAACCTCTCCCCCTTCACTATAAATACCACCCCTCACAACCTCATTACCTCACACCTCTCAAGACTTGTGCCTACTGCCAATTCTACTCAAATATCTTTCCAATCTCTTCAACAACGTCTATCATCCCTTGGTATCATAACAAGAGGCTCTCAAGGAAGATATATTCATGAGGTAATTCCCTTTTTTCAATTTCCTTTCAAATTTCATTTCTTTTATTCTCTTATCCTCAACTTATATTATCCAAATGTCATGATAACTCTAGTATGATTAGTATATTGGTATTATATTATGTTAATGGAAAATTATTCATTATACATCCCCCCCTCTCTCTGTTTATAAAAATGAAATCGTCGCCTATGATGTGTTAATTTACCTGCATCATGGGTGATGCACTTCTATTTTCCTTCAATGTATTAAAAGATTTAAATAAAAACATTAAATGGTTTAAAAAATATTTTAATATATATTTTTAACCCCTTTTATGTCCTATAAAAAACTTTTATACATAATAATAAATGATAAAACAAAACTTGTTCGTTGTGATCGAAAAACCTTCTAAATTAACCTAAAACGATCATTATTAAATTTTATCTAATGATTCATCCTAGTGGTATATAAAAAACTTCATTATAATATAATTTAAAATAATTCAATATCATTAATAACATGTAATATCAATTTTGGATGTTTATCAATGTTCTACATGAACTTTTATTCATGTGTATAAGTGAACCATTCATGTAAACTAAGAAAAAAGAATGCTCCCAACTTTATTTCTTTGGGGTTTTCCTCTTTCACTACATTTTTAGTATGGTTATTACTTAAAAATAATATATTCATAATTATATTACCTTTTATGGGATATAAATTTTTTCCACTGGAGTTTACGTTAAACATAAATTTTTCCAAAAGAAATCTTCTTTAAAAAACACACGTTTTACTTCTCACTCAAAGTTGATGGTTCTTGTATTGAGTATGTTATTCCCTATTTCATTTGGGAACCCAAAGTTTATGAATTTATGATTTGTGAATTGAAACCCACTCATTTCCATGATTTGTTTATTTTTTATATTGATATATGTTCCATGTGGCATGCATGATAATGTAAATTTTATGATGTGACGGGTGCACCCAGAATTATATAGCATAATGAAAATGTTATGATGTGACGGATGCACTCAAAATTATATAGCACTCTAATGCATTGGGTAATTTGAATAACCTCAAGATTAAATTGAAGTATGTGTGAATATTATTCTAGTTTTATTTACAAATATGTGTGGTAGTTGACCACCATGACATGATGTTTCATTTTTATGCATTGCCACTTTTCAAGCATTTTATTAATTCTTCCTACCATGTTTTTGATTAGGTGCCTATATTAAGATGATAATAATTATTCTCAACCCATGTTTTATTGTCTCATGTTCCTATCCTATTAATATGATTTTAGCTCACATCTTTTTGATGTATATCCTCAATTGATTACATTTACTAAGGAGAACTCAAGGGCCAATAAGAAGCTAGGGAAGAAGGAATTAAATAAATGTTTTGTGTTTTAAAAGTCATGCATGGTCCTATTTTTTCCAAGATGCTAAACCTTTAGATCCTCATTGTGTAATAATTTTATGTTTTTTATCATTAAAATTATGTAAAATCAATTTAATAAAATTTTGTTCACTATAATATGTGTTGGTACAAAAATATACTTTCTCAATAAAGACACATGGAAAACATCATGGGAATTGGAAAGATTTTGAGGTAGTGCTAATCAATAAGAAACTGCACCAATAGACTTCAAAATCTCTAATGGCCCAATGTCCCTTTAACTTTGTTTCCCATTATTTTTAAATCTCATAACTACTTTCCACATTGATATCTTGAGAAATACATGATCCCTAACCTGAAATTCTATATCCTTCCTTTAGCTGTCAGCATATCTTTTCTATCAACTCTTAGCATCTTCAAGGTGTTTCAAAATCACTTGTATATTTTCCACAGTCTCCTTTATAATGTCTAGTCCCAAGAGTTTCCATTTTCTAACTTTATCCCAATATATTTTATTTTTACACCTTTTTTCCATAGAGATATTAAAAAGGTGTCATTTGAATACTTAAGTGGAAACTATTGTTATAGAAGAATTCAACAAGTGGAAAATGTTGGTCCCAACTCCCTTGAAAATCAAGTGTGTTATCCATTATCATTTATTCCAATGTTTTATTTTTCATTTTAGATTCCCATTAGTTATAGGATGATAGGATATGCTTAGGTTTGCTTCTTTATTCACAACCTTTCGAAGGATCCTCCAAAACTTAGAAGTAATTCTTGTATCCCATTCATAAAAAATTAATAGAGGTACTCCATGTATTCTTAATAATTCTTTAATATAGAGGTGATATAGGTACTTCAGTTATAAATAATCTCTTATAGAAATAAATTTGTAATACTTTTTCAATATATCAATGATTACCCATATATAATTGTTTCCCTTGGACATCTTAGGAAGTTGAAAAGTCTATAGTGACGTTTCGTCACTTCTACACAGGTATGGTTAGTGGTTTCAGTACCCATTTGGGAATTTTTCACTCCACCTTCACTTTTTTACACACCAATTAACTTGCAGTGTAATCAATAATATCATTTTTCATAATATCCCACCAATAATGATCACAAAGGTCCCTATATATTTTAGTTCTTATGGGTTATATAGATAATGTAGAGATATGGAATTCATCCATAAAATCCTTCTTTAACTTTGGAATATAGAGAATATATATCCTTGTACAAAATTTTAGTATACATTCTTTATCAAAATTAAATTCATGAAACATCACGTTTTTCGTAGCCTTTATCTTCTATTTCATCAACGTATAAACTCTTTGTGATTTTCTTAATCTTATCTAGTAGTGATGGTTGGGATATAATTTGGGATAGTATCGATGATGTCCCTTCCATTATGATTACCATGTCTATCCTTAATAAGTCATTAGTTAATGTATCTCCTTCAATTATCATCATTTCAATAATATCAAGATCATTCATACTCAATGCATTGGTGACTTTTTTTCTCTTTCTAGGTGATAATATATTGAAAAATCATAGTCTTTAAGAAACTTCAACCATCTCCTTTCTCACATGTTTAGTTAATGTTGTGTGAATATGTGATTCAAAATTTGGTTTTCTATGTAAATATCTCATTTTTCCCTATAAATATATTAACTCTATATATTCTGAGTAAAAATGACTGTGGCTAATTCCAAGTCATGAGTTGGATAATTTTTCTCACAAGGAATTAACTATCAAGATTCTAAGGAGATCACCTTGTCATTTTTTCATGAGGAAACACCCAATTCCTTTAAAATATGCATCACTATAGATAAAAAATTCTTCTTCTATAGTGGGTTAAGCTAGCATATGTGTGCAAACCAACTGATTCTTCAGTTCCTGGAAGCTTTATTCCCACTCCTTTATCCAGATAAAATTATCCCACTTTCTATTTAACTTGGTTAGTGGATTAGAAATATATGAAAAGTTTTTAACAAAACTTCTATAGTATCTTACTAGACTAAGGAAATTATGAATATTAGTTACAATTATTTGATGTGGCCACTCCTCTATAGCCTTTGTCCTTGAAGGATCAAATGATATTCCTTCATGAGTTATAATTCTCACAAAGAATTATTTTTTTTAACTAGAACTCACATTTACTAGATTTACCAAAAAAATTAACCTTTCTCAATGTTTATAATATGAACCTTAGATGATCCTCATTCCCCTCAAAACTTTTGGAATATATCATAATATTATTAATAAAGACCACAAAAAATTTATCAAGGTAGTCCCTAAAGAATCTATTCATCAAATCCATAAATATAAATGGAGAATTAGTTAATCCAAAGGGAATAACAAAATCATAATGCCCATATATTTTTCGAAAGTAGGTCTTTAGGATATCTTCTTTCTTCACCCCCAACTGATGATACCCCGATCTGAGGTCAAACATGGAGAAGAATTGATCTCCATGAAGCTGGTCAAATAAATCATCAATACTTGGGAAGAGGGTATATATTAATCATTGTGATCCCATTAATTTATCTATAATCAATAAAAAAACTCATTGATCCATTATTATTCTTTACAAAGAGAAATAGTACCCCCAAGGATACACACATGGTCGAATAAAAACATTCTCCAAAATATATTGATGTTGCTTCTTTAATTACTCTATCTATACACATGTCATTTTATACGGGGTCATAAATATTATATTGGATCTAGGTATGAGTTCGATAAATAAATCTAACTATATTTATGGGGTAGGTCTTGGTAAGTCTTTAAGAAATAAATCAATGTGCTCTTGAACAATGGGAACATCTCCCATATTATGACTTTCTATTTCTTATTCTTCTTCACAAATCATTTACATAAATAAGGAAATGGGAGGTTGTTCTTGGAAATAATCAGGCAGGGAAACCTCTCCTTTGAATATGATTAAAGCTTTTACCTTCAAGACTATTGAAATCTTCTTACTTATATAGTTAATATTAGCATTGTACTTTGATAACCAATCAATCCCATGTATTATGTAAAATTCCACCATTGGACTAACCACAATGTTTGTGGAGATATTTTACTCACCAAATTTAATATAGGAATACTAATACGTCTTTGATGCTTGAATTTTTCCTCTCATATTCTTAGTTGAGAACTCTATGTAACGACCCAATGTTTTTCAATGGAAATTATCTTCTTAAAATTATGTCATAAAATCACATGAAAACACAACATAATGAACTAATAAGTTCTAAGTGACCTCTAAACATAAGTTTTTCACTTATGTATTTGGAATTTTGAAAATATGACATACACGGTTGTGTTCAAGATGATTTTTGGAGTCTAATAAACAAAAATAATTTTTGGTGAATAGTAAAATAAATTAATTTACCATATAAATACATTATAATTAAATCCCACTATTCCTGACATCACAAGTGATGTAAGCACCCAAATCCCAAAATCGCATTACTTATTTACTATTCTTGGTCATGGATGACTCACTATTCCTTGTCTTGTGAGGAATTAATAAACTAATGAATTTTATATTAAGGAAACCCCTCTCCCCTCCACTATAAAAACCACCATTCACACCCTCATTTCCTCAGACCTCTCAAGCTCCAAGCCTTCATTAAACTCTTCCCAAACATCCTCCCTATCCCCTCTCTCACGTTCAAGATCTTCTGGTCTCATCAAAAGACCAATCCTAGCTTTGTTAAGGAGGATCTCAAGAGGATGATTTAAGAGGTAATTTCTCTCCCTCTTCTCCTTTAATTTCCTTTCAAGTTCAAGTTCATTTATTGATATCTCTCCATCTATCTTCATCCAAATGGTATTGTAACTCCATTATTATACATTTACTAGAATTTTATGATGATAATGGGATATTATATCATCCAAACCCCTTTCCCTCTTCTTTTTATTTTATTAAGGAGAACGTTGTTCATGAGGTGTTAATTTATCACCTTCAAGAACGACAACTCTTCTTCTTCCATTTATAACTTCAGATCTGGTCATAAAACCATTTTTATGGTTGAAACAGAACATGTTATATGTATTATCTCCTATTTAACGTTTTTGAACTAACTTATGACCATATTGTAAGTGATAAAATAAAACAAGTTCATTTTGATCAAAAAATCGCTCAAATTTACCCAATCAATCATCATTTGATTCTTATATAATGATTCATCCATATGAATCTAATATAATTCATTATAAGATCATTAAAACTCATGTAATATCATTAAATATCAGTTCTGTATGTTTACCCATGTTCTACCTGAACTTCAATTTAAGAATACAAGTGAACCACACAAGAAAACCATAAAAACAAACATTCCTGAACAATGTTTTTTTAAACCATCCAAAGGTAGATAAAATCACTTAATAAAACCACAATGAACCATATTAATGTACACAAGGTTATTTATTTCTAATTAATGAGTATAATTTCATTATACAGTACATTAAAGAGAAGGAAGCATTCAGATACAAGGTAAGGAGAAATTCTCGAACCCAACTTTCATTCTTCAGGTTTTCCCTCTTTCACTCCATTTTTTGATATGGTTACTCCAAAAAAATAATTTGTTCATCATTTTCTTTCCTTTTCTGTGATATACATGTTTACCGCTATTGTTTTTTTCAAACAAAATGTTTTCCAAAAGAACTCTTCTTTTAAGAACTCACCTTTTACTTCTCATTCAAGGTTGATGGTTCTTGTATTAAGTATGTTATTCCCTCTTTGTTTTGGGAACGAAAAGTTTATGAATGTGTTCTTATGAAACCCATTACTTCAATGGGATAGTTATGTTCATTATTGATATATGTTCTATGTGGCATGCATGATAATGATAATATTATGAGGTGACGGGTGCGCCCAGAATTATACAGCTCAATATGAATGTTTGAATGTGACGGGTGCACCGGGAATTATATAGTGCTCTAATGCATTGGGTAAAGTGATGAATCTCATGAGTAAATGTGAAATGATGTGTGAACAAGATGATAGCTTGGTTCACAAGTATGTGTGGTATTTAACCACTAAGACATGATGTTTTATTTTTTTATGCATTTCCACATTTCATGTCTTATATTTATGCCTCCTCTCATGTTCATGATCTTTTTCCCATGTTATGATTATGCCCACACCATGCTATATTTTTATTATCTATCCTCTTACTGGGCTTGTAGCTCATCCCTTTTGATTTATATCCTCAGGTGGCTACATGTACTAAGGAGAGGAAAAGTGACAATAAGAATCTAGAGAAGAAGAAATTAAATAAATGTTTATGCTCGATGTTGTAATTGTTATGTATGATCCTAATTTTACCAAGACACTAAACCTTTGGATTCTCTATGTGTAATACTATTATGTTTTTTTATCTTTAAAATGATGTAATAGAAATGTAAGAAAAGGCAGGGCCGCTATATTTGGTATCAGAGGAAAGGTATAGTTAATTTGGGAATTAGGATTAGTGATCCCTAGAGAAAATCTCTAGCATGAGACTAAATACAAATATGCACACTAGAGTATATACATAGGAATCCCATATTTTATGATTTTATTATAAATTGTGCAAATAAATAAGTTATTAATTCATGAATTTTTGGAATACGTTTTGTTCTAACCTTTTCTATTTTATAAAATGGTGGGAACCAGGAGAAATCAGGCCAACAACTCTAACGATTGCCCGAATGATATCTCAAATGATTTGGGAGGTGGAGTTCAAAACATCATGGTGATTCTTACCCAATTATCTCAGGTTATGAATAATAACCATAATAATGGGGAATGTCCTCCTTCACCAAAGAGGGAGAACATGGCTATCGAATGTTTTATGCGGTAACAACCACTGACATTTAATGGATCTTCTGATCCACTAGCTGCGGAACAATGGGTCAACTTCATGGAGAAGATCTTTTCTGTTCATCACTATTCTTAGATGAAGAAGGTGAATATAGCCATTTATCATCTAGATGGAGAGGCTGATCAATGGTGGACTTTGATTAAGAACACTAATCCAAGGGATGAAAATGAAGAGATCGAATGGGAAGACTTTAAGATTATGTTTCCTAACAAGTATTTCCCAAGAAATATTCGTACAAAGATGGATATAGAATTCATAGATCTCAAGAAAAAATAAGGATAATCTGTCACAACCTATGAAGGTAATTTCACAAGGCTTTCAAGGTATGCTTCGAGTTTTGTTATCAATAATGATAGAAAAATTGATAGATTCTTTAGTGGATTAAAACCACAACTTTAAAAGGCTCTTTCAATTCGAGACTTTGGGAGTTATGAAAAATTTGTTCGATGTGCCCTCAAAGTGGAGATGGAGTTTGGAGAATGGTTCCATGGCTATGGGGATAAGAAACGACAGATGAAGTTTCAAGATGGAGGATCTAATGACAAAAGTGGGAAGCAAAATCAATGACTCACATGCCAAAAATGTGGGAAGTTGCATCATGGGAACTTCCTAAAAGGGACGGGGAAGTGATTAAAGTGTGGGAAAGAAGGAAACCATACTCAAGAGTGTCGAAAACACATGAAAATGAAAGAGAATATAGCCGATGAAAGGATAGAACCACTCATGGTTCAATGCTACAACTGTTGGGAGCTAGGGCACTATGAAAGTCAATGCACTAAACCTAGAGTTCTTGAGGGTAATAAATGTCATAAACCACCAAAGCCAAAGGAACATGGGAAGGCTTATTCCATCACTACTGCGGAGGTGGAGCATGATAATGAATTCATACAAGGTACACTTCCTATTCACTCAAGAATGGCAAAAGTCTTATTTGATTATGGTTCTATGCATTCCTTTATGTCGTGCAAGTTTTCTAGAATTATAGAATTGAAGCCCCAAAACCTTGAAGTAGAGATATCTGTAAAAACAAAAAGTGGTGCAATCATTGTAACCCAAGTGTTTGACTCTTCTCCTTTTGGCTTAAGTGGGACGATTCTTCTGGAAAATCTCATAATACTTCCCTTGGTGGAATTTGACGCTATAATGGGAATGGATTGGCTCTCATTATATAGATCACATATCAACTATCAGGAAAATGAAATATCATTTTATATTCCAAACCGTCCCATGATCCTCTACAAATGCAAGGAAGATCATGAATCTCCTTTAAAAAATCCTTCAATGTTTGGGTGTTGATTCCATATGAAGAAGCATACCTCGCCCAAATGGTTTAGTTGAAGGAAAGTGCCAACCTTGAGGAAATTCCCATCATGAGGGAATATAGCAATGTATTTCCCGAAGAGTTACCTGGAATTCCACCAGATCGCGAGGTAGAGTTCTCAATTGCATTCATACCCGGAGCTACTCCTATCTCAAAGTGTCCCTATAGGATGGCTCCTATCGAACTGGAGGATTTAAAGAAGAAGCTGTAAGAGAATCTGGACAAAGGGTTCATACGCCCTAGTTCATCACCATGGGGTGCGCCAGTGCTCTTTGTGAGGAAGAAGGATGGAACAATGCCACTGTGTATCGATTATTAGGAACTGAACAAGATCACCATAAAGAACAAGTATCCTCTCCCTAGGATTGATGACTTCATAGATCATTTAAGAGGATCTCAATACTTCTCAAAGGTGGATCTTCGTTTTGGATATCATCAGGTAAAGGTGAAGAAGGAATATATTAAAAAGACTGCCTTCCGTATAAGGTATGGGCACTATGAGTTTTTGGTGATGCCCTTCGGACTTACCAATGCCCCTAAAATCATCATGGATTTGATGAATAGAGTCTTTAGAAATTACTTTGACAAATTTATAGTAGTGTTTATTGATGATATTATATTCTACTCCAAGAGCAAGGAGGAACATGAAGAACATCTAAGACTTGTTTTGGAGACATTAAGAAAGGAGAAGTTGTACACCAAGTTCAGCAAGTGTGACTTTTGGATGAAGCAAGTCACATTATTGGGACATGTGATCAAAAGTTAGGTAATTTATGTGGATCCATTAATGACAAAGGTGATTGAGGAATGGACCAATTCATCTAGTGTCACAGAAATCCGTAGTTTTCTTGGATTAGCTGGGTACTACCGACGTTTTGTGAGAAACTTATGACGATTGTTAAGCCTGCTAACTAAGTTAACAAGGAAAGGGGTAAAGTATGTCTGGACAGAAGAATGTGAGGGAAGCTTCAAGGATCTAAAGAGAAGGCTGATCACTGCACCTGTACTCACACTATCGAAAAGTGGAGAAATTTTTGTGATATACAGTGATGCTTCAAAGAAAGGCTTGGGTTGCGTACTCATGAAAAATGACAATGTGATAGCCTATGCCTCACAATAGTTTAAGATCCATGAGAATAACTACCCAACACATGATTTAGAGTTGGAATCTGTTATTTTTTCCTTGAAAATCCGGTGGCACTACCTTTATGGTGAGAAGTGTGACATATACACCGACCATAAGAGCCTAAAGTATATATTCCCACAAAAGGGGCTCAACATGCATCAAAAGAGATGGTTAGAGCTAATCAAGGATTATGATTGCTCTATTCATTATCATCCTGGAAAGGTAAACAAGGTAGATGATGCACTAAGATGAAAAGAACCTGCTACTCTATCCATGTTGTGGACTGAGAAAGACCCTATCTTCTTGGATATGCAAAGAATAGATTTGGAAATCATAAGGTCATGGGATACATCCTACCTTTCCCAAATGATTACGCAACCATCCATCCAAGAGAAGATTAAGGAAGCACAAAGGGATGATGTGGAGATACCAAAGAGGGTGAATGCAGTAAAGGAAGGGAAGCTGTATGAGTTCCATATCAATGATGATGGTGTGATTTGGTTTGGAACACGACTTTGTGTGCCTTCATCACCCGGGATAAATAAGGAGCTATTGGACAATGCACATAGCTCAACATTCTATATCCATTCTAGGAGTACCAAGATGTACCTTGATCTCTAAGAACACTTCTAGTGGGATAACATGAAGAAGGAGATTTCCGAATATATATCAAGGTGCTTGGTATGTCAGCAAGTTAAAGTTGAGCGACAGAAGTACAACGGTATGATGCAGCCATTGCCTATACCCATGTGGAAATGAGAAAATGTTACTATAGTCTTTGTCACGGGTCTCCCAAATATGTCAAAGGGAAATAATGCGATATGGGTTGTGGTTGATCGACTCACCAATACTGCCCATTTAATCACTATTCGGGAAGATCTCTCACTTGAAAAACTTGCAAAGATATATGTGACGGAAGTGGTGAGACTGGATGGAGTTCCACTCTCAATTGTCTCTGACCATGATCCAAGGTTCACATCAAAATTCTAGAGAAGTATTCAACATGATTTGAGTACTGAATTAAATTTCAGCATGACCTATCACCCCAAAATGATGGCCAGTCTGAAAGGACTATTCAGACGCTTGAAGATATGCTAAGAGAATGCTCTCTAGAATTCAAAGGTGGATGAGATCAACATCTCCCATTGGTTGAGTTCTCATACAACAATAGCTTCCACTGAAGTATTCAGATGGATCCATATGAAGCTCTGTATGGAAAGTGATGTAGAACTCCAACCTGTTGGGATGAAGTTGGAGAAAGAAAGATATTTGGACCCGATCTTGTTCAAGAGATGACAGAGAAGGTTGAAGTCATCCAGAAACACATCAAAGCTGCTCAAAGTCGACAAAAGAGATACACTGACAACCATCGAAGGGACTTAGAGTTAGACATTGGAGATAAATTCTTACTTAAAATATATCCATGGAATAGAGTCATGTGATTTGGGAAGAAAGGGAAGCTAAGCCCAAGGTACATTGGCCCCTTGGAGATCCTTGACCGCATAGGAGCCGTGTACTTTCGACTTGAACTTCGACCGAATATGGCTCATGTTCATGATGTGTTTCACATGTCACTCCTGAGGAAGTACATACCGGACCCCTCACATGTACTAAACTCAGAGGTGGTACAGCTGGAAGATGATCTCTCTTATGAGGAGCAGCCAATAGAGATTCTGGATCAGAGAGATATGGTTCTACGCAACAAGACAAATCATCTTGTCAAAGTGTTGTGGAGGAACCATAAGCTCGAGGAAGCAAATTGGGAGCTGTAATAGGCAATAAAGGAGAAGTACCCTCACTTGTTTGTGTAAAGTGAAATTTTAGGGGCAAAATTTCTTAAGGGGGAAGAATGTAACGACCCTAAGTTTTTCAATGGAAATTATCTTCTTAAAATTATGTCATAAAATCACATGAAAACAGAACATAATTAACTACTAAGTGCTAAGTGACCTCTAAACATAAGTTTGTCACTTATGTATTGGGAATTTTGTAAAGCTTACATACACGGTTGTGTTCAAGATTATTTTTGGAGTCTAATAAAACAAAAATAATTTTTGGTGAATAGTAAAATACATTAATTTACCCTATAAATACATTTTAATTTAAACCCACTATTCCTGACATCACAAGTGATGTAAGCACCCAAATCCCAAACTCACATTCCTTATTTACTATTCTTGTTCATGGATGATTCATTATTCCTTGTCTTGTGAGGAATTAATAAACTAATGAATTTTATATTAAGGAAACCCCTCTCCCCTTCACTATAAAAACCAACCTTCAAACCATCATTTCCTCACACCTCTCAAGCTCTAATCCTTCTCTAAAATCTGCGCAAAATCCTCCATAGCCCCTATCTGACGTTCAAGAGCTTCTGGTCTCATCAAAATACCACGCCTAGCTTCCTTAAAGAGGATCTCAAAAGGAAGATTTAAGAGGTAATTTCTCTCCCTCTTCTCCTTTAATTTCCTTTAAAGTTCAAGTTAATTTCTTGATATCTCCCAATCTATCTTCATCCAAATGGTATTGTAACTCTATTATTATGAATTTACTATAATTTTATGATGATAATGGGATAATATATCATCCAACACCCTTTCCCTCTTCTTTTTATTTTATTAAGGAGAACATTGTTCATGAGGTGTTAATTTATCACCTTCAAGAACGACAAGTCTTCTTCTTCCATTTATACCTTCAAATCTGGTCATGAAACCATTTTTATGGTTGAAACAGAATATGTTATATGTATTATCAGCTATTTAAAGTTTTGTAACTAACTTATGACCATATTTCTAGTGATAAAATAAAACAAGTTCATTTTGATTCAAAAATCACTCAAATTAACCCAATCAATAATCTTTTGATTCTTATATAATGATTCATCCACATAGATATAATATAATTCATTATAATATCATTAAAACTACTGTAATATCATTAAATATCAGTTCTGGATGTTTACCCATGTTCTACCCGAACTTCAATTTTGGAATACATGTGAACCACTCAAGAAAACCATAAAAACAAACATTCACGAACAATGTTTTTTTAAACCATCCAAAGGCACATAAAATCACTTAATAAAACCATAATGAACCATATTAATTCAAAAAAGGTTCGAGATTTTTAATTAATGAATATAATGTCATTATACAGGACATTAATGAGAAGGAAGCATTCCGATAAAAGGTAAGGGAAAATTATCGAACCCAACTTTCATTCTTTGGGTTCTCCCCCTTTCAATCCATTTTTTGATATGGTTACTCCAAAAAAATAATTTGTTCATCATTGTATTTCCTTTTCTGGGATTTACATATTTACCACTATTGTTTGTGTCAAACAAAATGTTTTCCAAAAGAACTATTCTTGTAAGAACTCACCTTTTACTTCTTATTCAAGGTTGATGGTTCTTGTATCAAGTATGTTTTTTCCTCTTTGTTTTGGGAACCCAAAGTTTATGAATGTGTTATTATAAAACCCATTCCTTAAATGGGTTAGTTATGTTCATTATTGATATATTTTATATGTGGCACGCATGATAATGATAATATTAGGAGGTGACGGGTGCACCCAGAATTATATAGCACAATATGAATGTTTGAATGTGACGGGTGCACCCGGAATTATACAGCGCTCCAATTCATTGGGTAAAGTGATGAATCTCATGAGTAAATGTGAAATGATGTGTGAACAAGATGCTAGCTTGGTTAACAAGTATGTGTGGTATTTAACCACTATGACATGATGTTTCATTTTTTATACATTGCCAAATTTCAAGTATTATATTTATTCTTCCTCTCATGTTCATGATCTTTTTCCCATGTTATGATTATACTCACTCCATGCTATATTGTTCTTATCTATCCTCTTACAGGGCTTCTAGATCACCACATTTTATGTATATCCTCAGGTGTATACATGTACTAAGGAGAGGAAAAGTGCCAATAAGAATCTAGAGAAGAAGAAATTAAATAAATGTTTATGCTTGATGTTGTAATTGTTATGTATGGTCTTAATTTTCCCAATACAATAAACCTTTTGGATCCTCTATGTGTAATACTATTATGTTGTTTATATTTAAAATAATTTTATAGTAATGTAAGAAAAGGCAGGGTCACTATACTCTAGCACTAGTAGTTTAGGGTTTACCTTGATGTTCTTTGAAAAATTGAATTGAAAAAAAGAATTCATAGAACAAAAGTAAAAAAAAAAAATTAATTTCTATATTTGATTGTATGATGAGTGTACCTACCACAACATCATTTTGATCCTCAACTTTAGCTATCATAATTGAAAAATAGTGACCTTTATCCCTTGGTATCTATTAGTATTGATAGTGTTTTCCCTCTATTATCTTTTGATTTGGACATTAATTAATGAAATTTCCATTCTCCCCACACTTGAAGCATTGAATAACAAGTTATAATTGCACCATATTCACTTTTTCATTGGTATTCATATGTTGAGGATTTACATATCCATGATAGATTCGATCTATATGGCCATATATTTGACACTTTTAGCACATTATACTTTCTTGTAGATAATTCCCCAAATGATTCATCCCACACTTGTTTCATAAAGGATGTTGTACTTTATTCCTAGCTAGAGTATATGAAATTTTTTTCTTCATCATTATCTTCTTGTAATTCAATACATGATGCATTGGGTGTATCCGAAGTCCATTTTAACTTTAAAAGTGTAACACACAGTTACCTTCCTTTAGGTATTCTCTGACTCTGGTTTGCTTTCCCTTTTTATTTGGGTTCATTTCAGGATTATTAGAGATGGAAATAATTTACTAGAAAAAATGATGTAAATTCTAGGGATTTATATTTTTTTTGATTAGTGGAGTTAGGAATCAATGAGTAAATGGATTTAGAGGGTGATCCTTGTGTTCATAGATCCTAAAAAAGTTGTTTTAGGTATTTTCTTTTGAAAAATAAACTGCAAAAAGCTTGCTGGACATATTTTCTCAATGAATGTGTTACACGATGTGAATATGTTGCAGGGGATATATCATGAGTATTGTTCAAATAATGAAAATTTACAAGTTTTGAAACCATTACACATATTGAATTGGTCGGTTAGGATTTAATTTAACCCATAAGTATTCCTTTTTTAGCATACTTTAGATTCATGGAATACACATCCTAAAAGTGGTTCATGATATAGTTTTTTCTATCTAAATTTTTTAAATCACATTACTCATATAACCTATTTTTTTATATGGTGAATTGGATTACTTCTTGAGCTTTATGATGATTTTAGGTCATATCCTTCCATCTGAATCGTTATGTTTGGTGTTTGAATCCCATGGAAGTTCTGTTGAATATCCCTAGTAAGTAGTATTTATACTTCTTCATTACCATTGGTCATGAAATTGACGTTGGATGAATTTATGATTCATATTATGATTAGTTGGTACTTGTTATAGATACTTTAAAGTTTTATTTTATGCATTTTCTATCAAAGTACAATATGCTGGATTCCAATATCTATTGTCAAAGGTAGATAGGTTTGCATATTTCTTGAGGTAGGTGTATCTATGAAAGTGGTTATAATTATTTAATTACTATATTTTCTTGTAAATTAATTTGGGTTATCAAATAGAAATTACTTATTTGAAATTTTAAAGGATATTTTGGAAAGTATTGATTTTCTAAAAAGGATTTGGATTTAAAAATAGGTTTTTGCACACCATGTTTTTGATAAAATTTGAAAATGGTGGTTTTGATTTTAAATATGGGTTTTCAAGCCTTTAAGTGGAATTGATTTAATATGAAAAGGTTTTATTAAATGTGATCATGGATTTTGGAATGGTTTTGACAAACTTAGCACATTGGTTAACCTTGGGTGAGTTGGGAATAAACTGTTCACTCTTTGTGTATGTAATAACTTGATAGGTTTATGCCTCTTTAGTGTTTCTTATAACACTAGAGGTTGTGTTTTTTAGATCCACCTTAGGAATGAATTGGGGATTTTCTTTCATGTCTAGTATGTATCCCAATAGGTTAGATCCTATAATCATGTGTTTTTTAATTTATACTTGGTTTATCACATGATGGGTTATTTCATGGTTATTTCCTCACATTCTTACCTTCTAGTGTGTCAATGGTTGGTTTTTCCTATGTTTAGTTGATTTATTTTATTCTTGACATATTCCTAGGTTTGGTGAATATGTTATGAATTTATAGAAAATAAAGAAATTTTTAAAAAATAGTTTTATTTTTTCAAATTCATTACAAATTGGATTTCTTTTAATGTTAGAACATATGAATTCTTGACATCATAACGTGTATATATTATTTAGTGGTATACTACTGATATTTGTGCTCACACCCTACTTTTTCATTCGGATAGTTATAGACATTATTTTTTAGGAATAAAGTATAGGGAAGGGTATCATGTCGCATTCCAGGTTCACTTTTCATTTATCACCTTCATAGTGGGATGGTTTGGTGGCGAAAAATGGTTACATGGAGCCTTTTTTAGTTTGGTCTACTTTATCTTTCAAGTTTGGCCTATCCGACTTGACTTTGTATGTATCATGGATATATGTTCCTTTATTACATGTTTTAATTTGATTTTTCTTTATTTATACATGCTAATTTTGGTTCTTTTTTCATCTCACCATGTAGAGAACCATTTAGGGTGGCTTGTCTAGTTAACCTAGGTTGGTTCATTACAAATTGTTATTAAAGAGAATACACACCCTGAATTGTTGTTGACACTTCCATGGTGTGGTTTAGTGTTTTGTTAGACTATATTTAGGATTGTTGGAATTTGGGTAGTAAGTGTAGAAAAGGGGTCTAGCCCACCCACTTTCATGTCTAAATCCTAGTTAGCATGGGTGGTTAGGGATTTTTTTCCAAGCTTGATACTTGGTGGACGAAGTGATTTGAATTAACTAGATATGGGGTTTATTTAAATGGACTTATTCATTATTTTTTTCCAGTATTTTTTTGAACAATTCATAATCTATTTAAATTAATTGTTTTAAAAAATTGATAGGAATACATTAAGTTGGTATTATGATTTTAGAATCTACTTGTGATTGATTAGTTTTGTCTTGTGATTAATAGAAAATGACTCCAAGAAGATATATTCTAAATCTGAGTGAGATATCCATGATATAGGTTCCATAGGTGAATTATCTGACAGAATCTTCTCTGGTAGAAGCTGTAATATGCACTATTCATACTCTAGGTTAAGAAGGTGTCGATAAATCAAGATGAGTAGTGGATCACAACTCATAATTTACTAATCAGCATCCACATATCTTACATGGTGAAAAAGAACCCCAATAATCCAAAGAATGGATTGAGATTATTGAGATGATATTAAAGTTTTTAAAGAATCATGATGACTCTAATTTGGCTTTTTCCATGTATATTCTTGAGGGAATAGGGAGGAGATATTGGGACTTTATTATGAAATCTAAGATGCATAGGGATCTTGCCTGAGTATCTTTCACGAAAATATTCAACCAGTAGATTTATCCTGATAAATTAAAAGGAAATAATACCCAAGATTTTATTAATATAGAGCAAGGATAGCATACCATTCTGAAGTATTCCACCCATTTTTTCGAGTTGGTGCACTTGACACAGGAGCTAGTCACTAATGATTACTTAAATGATTGGAGGTTTGAGTTGGGGTTGAGGATTGATATTTGTTTGATGCTAATTCTTACGAACCTTTAGACCTTTATAGATTTAGTCAATATGGAAGCTTTGGAATAGGAAAAGATAGATGAAAAAATAGGTTTGGATGGAGCTTCAGTTGTTACTATCATTAGTTAGGATGGATCTTCTGGCTAGAAACAGAAGCGCAAAGGTAGCCAGTTTTCTTCAGGATAGGTTTTGGGGGATTTGTTATTACAGTAGTAAGTTGTTTTCTATCAGTGTTGAAGGCCTGGTCATACCAAAATTAATTATACAGAGGCTCCCAATACTTATCACCATTGTGGAAAATCTATCTATCTGAGGCATTTTTGTGAAAGGATGTCCCAAGGTAGTAAGGATGGAACCATTATCACTAAGGGTTCAAAGTTTCATACTAATTCTTCCATGGGTGGTGGGTCATATCCTCAGAGAAAGGGGTATATTCATGTGGCTAATAAATATTAGGTTGGATTTAAGGCTATAAATATTTATGCAGTAGAGTATGCACCAGAGGAATCTAAATCATGTTTGACTAATGTTAGAGGTACGATGTTTATTTCATCTTTTATGGTGCTAGATTTGTGTGATATAGGTGCTAATCACCAATTTATATTTCCAATGTTGGTTGAGATGTTGGGATTATGTTATGATCTTATTCTGTTCTTGTTATATCTTTCCACACAATTGGGAAAGGGGCTTAAACAAGGTTTTAAATGTTCCATGTGTTGGGTGATGATAGATGACTTCACGGTGGTGTGGAATTTTTTAGTTATCAATCTTAACATCTTTGTAATGATACTTGGAATGGATTAGATGATTAGAATTATGGGATAGATAGTCTATTATCATCATAGGGTTTAGTTTTTATCTTCTGATGGGGTCACTCATGTTTTTTAGGGTGAGTGGGACTCTAGACCAAAAGGGCATGGCCTATAGTTCCTTATGCTGGGGTGATATCATGTTAGTTGTAAAAATTTTTCTTGATTATGTTGACCTTTTTTTGGGTAGTCAAATTCCTACAATGGAGTGTGTATACCTTGAGGTATTTCTAGATGGTTTTTCTAGTTTACGACTAGAGAGAGAGGTTGAGTTTACCATAGACCAGCTACCTGGTATGATTCCCATTTCCATGTCATCTTATCATATGGAACCTGCTGAGTTGATAGAACATAAAATCAAGATTGTGTATCATGAGGTAAAGGGATTTATTCACCCTATAGTGTCACTATGGAGTTCACCTATCCTCTTTTCTAAGATGGAATATGGGAGCCTCAGACATTGTATTGATTATGAAAAGTTAAATCATGTGACTATTAAGAACAAATATCCCTTACCCAGGATTGATGATCTCTTTGATAATATTGGTGGGTATCATTAGTTTTCAATGATTGAACTTCGATCATGGTACCACTAGATGAGTGTTTGAGAAGAGGATATACCTAAGATAGTGTTTAGGAGCCAGTATGGGAATTTTGAGTTTACGGTTATTCAATTCAGTCTCACTAATTATCCTATAGTGTTTTCATGAACTATATCATTCATCAATTGTTGGAAACTTTTTATTATGTGTTCATGGATGATATTTTGGTTTAATACAAGTTAGAGGAGGTTCACATGAACCATTTACATATCATTATTATAAATTTTATAGAACATATTCTGTATAGTAAGCTTTCAAAATGTGAGTTTGGATTCAAGAATAAATATTTATAGAGCATGTAATGTATGATAGGTTCATCTAAGTGGATACTAAAAAGGTACAGGAAGTTATGTCCTGGGAGAAGCCCATAAATGTGTTTTAGATCTAAATATTTTTTAGGTTGTCTGGTTATTATAGGAATTTTGTTTAGGACTTATATAATATTATATCTATGATGATAGATTTAACCCCTAAGGGTGTAAAGTATTAGTGTAATTAAAAATATCAGAGATATTATGAGTAACTAAAGGTGATATTGACTTGATATCCAGTTTTTATTCTTTCGAAACCAATTTTAGGTTATGATGTTTTCTGTAATGATTTTGGTATGGGATTGGGGTGCGTCTTAATGTAGTGGAGACATGTGGTAGCCTACGAATCTCTCATGTTACACCCTCATGAGAAGAACTACCCTACCCACAATCTCAAGTTGGCATTAGTTATGCATGCACACAAAATGTGGCATCACTACCTCTTTGGGTAGCAGTTTACTGTATATTTTGATCATAAGAGCTTGAGGTATATTTTAACTTAGAGGGATCTGGACTTGAAATGGAGACACTGGATGGAGTATCTCTAGACATTTTATTTTGATAATTCTTATAATTCTAAAAACGTGAATGTGGTCTCCAATGCACTAAGAAGGAAATTACCAACCCATGTAGTGAAAGAATTAGGGGAGGTGTCGTATCTAATGAGTTTGTTTGCTGAGATGATCATGGACGTGAAAGAGACTGGTGGGCATGTCTGTGTCTCTTCAATGGAGTCTTAATCATCATTTTATGAACATTTTAAGTTTTATTAGGTATCTGGCATTGAGAACCATCATTTTAATAGAAAATTTTATGGTGGGGAGACCTTGGGTGAGTGGCCTCGGTCTACCACTGATCATTCATGTTTTTGAAGCAGGTTGATTGATCCTTTTTATCTAAATCAGGAGTTATTGGATTGTGGGAACCATTATTTTTGGTCTGTGCACCTAGGTACTACCAATATGTATCATTATTTTAGATGTTGGCATTGGTGGCTTGGGATGAGATGGTAAATTGTAGATTTTGTATCATGGTGTCTTAATTTTGATAGAATTATGGTCAATCACTAGAGACCTTCTATTTTCTTGCATCCCTTACCCATTCCAGTATGAAAATGGGATAAGATTTCCATGGACTTCATCATTGGTTTAGCATAGACTTCTATTGGGAATGATCTAATTTGGGTGATCATTGACTGACTGATGAAATCTATTCATTTAATCCCTATCAATTATATGATGAAATTGTAATATCTTTGGGACTTGTATGCCCGAGAGATTGTGAGACTTCATGGGGTTACCTCTGTGGTTGTTTTTGACAAGGACTTGAGGTTTATATCTAGGTTTTGGAATGGTTTGAAGTAGTTGACGGGTTCCCAGTTGAAATTGATCATGACATATAATCTACATACAAATGGAAAGACATATATGGCTATCTCGGTTCTTAAAGATATGCTCTAGGGTTATGTTCTTTATTTTGGTGGTTCTTGGGAAAACAATTTTCCTTTAGTTGAGTTTTTCTATAACAATATTTATCAAGACTCAATAAAAGATGGTTCCCTTTGAGTATTTATATGGGTGACAATGTAGATCTCCCTTATTTTGTTTAGATCTAGGAGATAGTTCATTGGTTATGTTTAGTTTTGTTTAAGAGAAGATGGAAAGGGTATAGTTGATCCAGAAGAGGTTGTTCACGGCACAGAGTCATCATAAATCATATGACGACCATCATCATGATTCACTAGAGTTTGAGGTTGGTGATCGGTTTTTTCTTAGAGTTTCACCTCGCTTGGAACATAATCTATTGGGAAGTAGGGTAATTTGGCACCGAGATTTGTGGGACCCTTTTAGATCATTGGATGAATGGGAAAGGTGTCATATTGGTTAGAAGTACCATCTTGTTTAACTTTTATCCATGATGCATTTCATGTTTCCCAGTTGAGAGGTATCGAAAAAAATCCTTCCCATGTGATTGAATGGGAGGATGTGGATCTTGAGCTTGACACTACTATGGTTGACCAACTAGTTCAAATTTTGGATCTCTAAGAGAAGGTTCTAAATGGTAAATTGATTTATTTGGTCTATGTATTATAGAAGTGTGGATATGATAGCCACAAGACATGGCAGCGTAAAATTTTTATGAGGTAGTAGTGGAATTCAATTTTTATGAGTCTAGGATCTTAAGGACATTATGGGGAGAAAAGAATTTATTGTGGGGAGATTATAACACCCCGTTACTTTCCTTAAATTATGATTTGACTCTTTCTTTGGTTTCCTTTGTTTGGGTGCACTTAGACCTTCTCAGGGATAGAGAGACTTTACTGGGGAAAATTACATAAATTCTGGTATGTATATTTTATTGGATTAGTAGAGTCAAGGAATAATTGTGTAAATGGATTTAAATAGCGATCCTTGGGTTAAGAGAGCCTAAAAAGTTGGTTTAGGGATTTTCTAAGGATAATTAGAGCATGAAATGTCTGCTAGACATATTCAAATAGAGATTGGGTTAAAAAATGTTGAACATTGTAGGGAAGATTGCATTAGTCTTTTTTAGAGCATGAAAATTTACAATCTATGAAACCATTACACATTATAAATTTTTGGTTCGGGATTTAATTGAACCCTAGGTATTGTATATTTTGGCATACTTTAAATTTTTGGAATTCATGTTACGAAGGGGGTTCATGATGTGAATTGTCCAGGTTTTGTTATTTTAACCACTTATCACACATTAACTATTTTCTTGTCCAATTTTCAGGCCTCCCGATTGATCTTTAGGGTGATTTTGGGTGATCGAACTTCTACCAGATTGGTCTATTTGGTGTTTGTTTCCCATATTAGTTGCGTCACATATCCCAGATAAGTGGTCCTTTTTACTTCAGCATTTCTATTGGTCATGATAGAAATTTTGGATGTGTTTGTGATTTATATTTATATTGGGTAGTGATTTATATTGATATTTTATACTTTTATTTCATTCCTTTTCATTTGAGGGATGATATATTAGTTCCCAATATCCATTGATGAAGGCGTCTAGGTTTCCATAATTCTTGAGGTAGGTGTATCTATTTAAGTGGTTTAATTCTTTAATTTCTATATTTTCTTGTCAATTACTTTGTGATATTGAGTTAAAATTAATTATTTTTCATTTTAAAGGCTATGTTGGAAATTATTTTTATTTTTAAAGGGATTTGGATTTAAAAATGGATTTGCAAAGACAATGTTTTTGATATAATGTATAAATGGTGGTTTTGATTTCAAGGATGATTTTTCAAGACCACAAGTGAAATTTAATTGATATTAAAAGGTTTTATTAAATGTGAGCATGGATTTTGAAATATTTTTTAAAAAATCAGAACATCGGGTAACCTTATGTGCATCGATAATTGATTGGTCACTCTTCATGTGTATAGTACCACGATAGGTTTATGTCACTTTAGTGTGTATTATACCACTAGAGTTTATGTTGGATCAATCCACCTTTATCCAAGATTGGGTATTTTTTTCATGTCTAGTATGTATCCCTATTGTTTGGAGCCCAGAGTTGTGTGCTTTTTCATTTATACTTGGCTTATCACTTGATGAATTATTTCATTTTTATTTTCTCACATAGTTATATTAGAGTGTATCCATGGTTGGTCTTGAATATGATTACCTACTTTCTTTTATACTTGAAATATTCATGTATTTGATGAATATGGTATGAATTTATGGAAAATAATGGAATGTTTACAAAATGGTTTTAGTTGTTGAAATAATTTATAAAATTGTTTGTTTTAAAGTTAGAACTTGTTCATTCTTGATATTATATCTTGTATAGATTCTTTAGTGGTATACCAATAGGATCTATTATCACACCCAAATTTTGAATTTGGGTGGTTGAAGACCTTTTTTTGAAGGAATTAGGTAATGGGACGATTAACATGTAGCATGCTGGGTTCTCTTCTTCTTCGTTGCCTTTATAGTGGGATTGTTTGGTGGTGATTGATGTTAACATGGAGGCTTGTTTAGTCTGGTCTACTTTATATTTCATATTTTTCCTATCTAGATTGAATTTATATGTCTCATGGATATGTCTTAATTTATTACACATTTTAATTTTATGTTTCATCAGTTATACATGAGAGTTATGGCCCTTTTCTATATCTCACCATGTGGAAGACCATTCAGGGTGTCTTTTCTAGTTGACTCAGGATGGTTCATTACATAATTCACATCATACTATCTCTCTATAACTCTCAAAGTCTTGGATTCATAATGGTTTATATAGATGGGGTATCCTTCCACCAAATAATCTATCTATGTTCCCATAATAATTGATTAAAAATCTTGAAGCTTATCACACCATATTTGTAAAGTTCAACTCATAATTACACATTGATTCATTTTGAAATTGTTTAAATTCAAGAAATTCCCTCTACATCGCCATTCAGAGGGTTTTAAGAAAATATTTGTTAAAAAATAATTTTTAAATCCTTTCTATTCCATGGATTCTACCTAATCTCTTGGATTTATGTTCTTGATAAGTTCCCACCACTAATTAGCTTTTCCATCTAAGTGATATAATACCAATATAACTTTCTCTTTCTTTGAACAATGGAGTAAAAAATATCATTTCAACAATGTTTATCCATTGATTTATGATTAGTGGATTAGAGGTTCCACTAAAAACATGTGGTCCATGATGTATAAAGGATTCAATTTCAAATTTTCCTTCCTTAGTGAAGATAGATGCTCCACATGATTTAGGTTGTTATTCACGACCCGAGTTAATTGATTCATCATCATCATGAAGTTTTCAACTATTTACCCTCATATTTGGAAGCCCAAAATCACATTTTCCATTGTATTAATTATTTAAATGAGTCCATTTAATTTCTGCCATTTTTTCTAGAAGAAGAAATCTTAAGTAAGAAGTTAGATACTATTAGAAAGTGAAGGTTCTGGGCGCAGCGAAAGCTTGGTTGGGTCGACACCGAACTTTTATTTTTACCATGATCAATGATTATTCTGGGATCAATACGATGATGAAAGCTAGTATCCATGGAATATAATCAAATATCTAGATAAAGAAAAAAGAGGCCCAAAACCTATAAAGAGGATCTTGCACATCATGTTTATAATTAATTTAATTAATTTCATAATGAAAAATAATACCTGGATATTTGGTATTTTTCTTCATTGATGATGTTGATTGTTCGGAATGACCCTTATGGATTATCTCGTTGCACTTTTAAATATCCAAACTAGACTCCCTCTAGCAGTGATCCACACGTGCTCCGATGGCCTCCGATCGACACCGCTCATTCTCCGGGTGCTAGCGCGGCGAAGCGAGTGTCTTATGTCGGTCGTTCTTGATCTCTTGTTCTTCGGCCTTGATGAAAGTCTTTTGTTATTGAATGGGGAGAGAAGAGGATTCGATAGAGAAATTATTTGGCTCAACAATTATTAATTCACCAGGCGTGTGGTGTGATGTATGACACAATAGGCGTACTTACCTATTTATATATATGGAATTTCAGTTACAATATTCAATTGTATAGAAACAATTAAATATATTCATGAAATTAGAGAAAATACATGCATTAAAAATAATATCGTGTCATTATTTATGGTGCGCCAACTTGTGAAAAATGGAATTATAAATAAAATTCTACGTCTCAAAATAATAACAGCGTTATTTTAATTTGTGCAAACTAGTTAAATAATTATTTACCGTCTTGAAAATAATTATTTTAATACCAGACATACCTTGGTCCACTCGAACTCTAATTACATTTATTTAACACCCAAATAAATAAATAATATTTTATTCTCTTAAATAAATATTTTATTTACAAACCAGTAAATAAATATTTATTAAATGTTCAATAAAATAAATAAATATATTTTATTTAATTTATTTGATCATTTTAACTAGAATAAAATTATTCCATGGTCTTGAGGATAATATTTATTTCTTTAATTAAATTCAAATACAATTTAACTGAGACCACCAAAAACACTTACCGTGTGAACCTCTAGGATTATTTCCCGTTGGCATTAGGTGGGCTTGCCTAAAGTCCAAGAATACTATCTTTCAATGGGTCAAGGCGCCCAAGAGAATGAACGTAAAGTCACAACAATGACATACAAATACAAAAATTCACTGTGTAATATAATCCCTTTGTCATAATATCTCATCAAGAAGGTTTCATGATTGTGTCATCAACTTTTATGCTTGATATGTCGTTCTTTGACTACCTGAAATAAACTCGTCATTACACCATGGCCATGAAATTTCACGTGATAGTTCTATTTCAATAAAAGGTTTGAGATATCAACTTCCATAAATGGAAGGGACAAATCCTTCCTTGACTTATCCATTAATAACATACCACTTGTGACACACCCAACGTACCCTACTTCTCGCCAACTATCTGTGTGACGGTTTTCATCAATAAATAAAAGTGTGTAAGTCGTGATATGTATTAATGATAATCTTAAAGTCTAAAGATCATTACACATAATCGTAGATAGAAATATCCGATGACACCAAAACATGTGGAATTCCTACTAGTGGGTCTGCTCTCATAATCTTCTATCTTGGAGATTACCAAGTGTGAACTTCATGAGAGGAAGTCTCATCTGCTTACGAGTACTCACACCTGACGATCTAAATGATATGTGTCCCATCATAGTATGTCATCCTACCTTAGAACTATATTTAAGAATATTGTTATGGCATTTCAAAGTTTTCATCATAGTGGGGAACTGCCATGACCTTTTCAATGTAAAAAATACTCTTGGACATTATTACATCACAGTCTTGAAGAGAAATGAACAATATATAATAATACATTAAATGTCCGTGTAATCAAAGTAAAACCAGTTGTTTTTAGGACACCAACACTTATAAAAATCTTATAATAATTCTAAATGAAATCTTAATTCTAAAATTTTCTAATATATTTCTTCTAGGATGATATACTTCAATATTAAAAAAATTTACATTATCAATACATAATTTATAATAGTTTTTAAAAATCATGTGATTAACCAAAAAATATTCCCCTAGAGGGTCAAACTAGGTATGAAACAAGGCCTCTTTTTCATGAACTAGGTGATGATTGAGTTAATACTAATTGTTACCTTTTTGTGGTTATTACCCCTTGGTATAACTATGCGAGATCTATATCCACCTTTTGTATCCAGATATGGATTTCATTGCTTGGAAACCACTCCTGTGGTATTTGACCAAAATTTAAGGATGTTTTCCTATATTTTGACTTATCCCAAGAGTATTACTAATGTTTTATAGTAATAATTTCCCAAAATAAATAATCCTTAAATTTGATACCAACTATAGTGATCCACCTTTTTAATAAATTATTTTTAATGTAATTCCTTGATAAAATATTACATTAATAACTTGGATGGTTCTTTTGAGGCATATTTTATTGGAAAAAAGCACATAATACATGAGATACATAAGGAAAACATAAATATAAACATTATTTAATCCTTTTAAAATAATCTTTTATTCCATCCTAGGTCACCTCATTTCGTGTAATTTCCTAGGGATATACATCAATAGAAAAGGGTGAGCATAAATTCTAGTAAGGGATAAACAATGAAAATGGAACATGAGAGATCATCACAGATAAAACATGAGGCATAAAATGTGATAGTAATCACAATTACATGATATATAACATGGAAATTTGGAATCAATATAAAAATGATACATTCATAAAAATATCACCAAGGTTCATCGCCAAGTTTCATCCCCAAGGTTCATCACCACGGTTTCTTAAAACATATTACAAAGGTTATTCACCAAGTTATCATAAACATGTTATATCTAGAGATTGATTATTTACCCAAGGAATTGGATCACTATTCGGGTAAACCCTTTATATTTTTTAATTCATTTGAGCCACATTGATCATATTAAATCATTTAATCAATAAGACTTCAAGAATAAAGAATCAGTTTCATATCTAATTGTTTATTATATAAGTGATTAAAGACATGAAAATTTATTAATTTTCAATACATGAGAAGGTAACGTGGGTTTAATACATATAAATATAAAATCAATGAATTTTGTTTAAATCTATATGAGTACCCATGGAAAAGTAATTGGTTTGTGAATTTAAAATACAATAATTTCTCATGTAAAAGAGAGAAATTCAAGAAATTAATTCAACAACATGATGAATATACAATGTAGATTAAGAAAAATATATAATGAGAGTGAAATAAGGTCTTGAATTGTTAAAAAAATATTCATAGTAAAGGGATAATTTAAAGTCTATGAAAATAAATTTATACAAAATATAAAAGATATACCACAAAAAATTACTTGAATAAAAAAGAAGAAGAAGAGAGTTCCCTTGCCTTGGGAACAAACATCCTAAAGCTTAGAGTGGGAGACCATTAGATCATGGAGATACCTTCTCAGGAATTAAGTTTGGTGAAATTAGTATAATTTCATGATTAAGGAATTTGGAGTGGAGATGAATGAGAGGATGGGTGGGTATTTTTTGTAAATGAGGAAGAATTGTTTAATAATTTATAAATACAGTCCTTGGAATTCAAGGTTGTGGAAAATGAAAAACCATTTTCTTACACATGGTTTTATACATTTAAGTAAATTTTTATAATATTTCAATGCATTATAATTGAAATTCATTTTTTAATATTACTTTTGACATGGAAAATTAAATTTTATAAAATATATAGTTTTTAAAATCATAATTTTCATTCTAGACTTTGGAAAGTCATTTATAGGTTTGAAAATTGATAAAATACATTAAAATATATATTATTAATAAAATAATATATTTTTGGTTGTTTATTATTTTTAATTAATTATTAAATATTTATAACATATTTATTAAGTCATAAAACATACTAAAACAAAAAACTTCATTTTTATTATTCATTGAAAAATTAATTATTTTAAAAAATTATCAAAATTTCACCCTTACCAAATTTTATTTTGATAATTTCAGATATAATTATTTATTTATCATAATAATTATATAAATAAGATAATTTTAAATTTTAAATAAAATATCCTTATTTATTGAAAAATAACATTTTTTACAACATCATCAAATTTTTGACACATGTAAAAATATCCTAGGACATTACAAAATTATATTATCATTTATGTTAAAATAAATATTGTTTTAAAAGTCTATTTTATAAAAATAAAATTAATTTATAATACCTTAGTCTATTATAAAATTTTATATATTTTTTGAATATACAATGATGGTTTATCTGTATCAGAAATATATTTTTATCAAATTCATCTTATATTCATGTGTATTTTATTAAATAAAATAATACAAAAAATGGGATTGATGAAATAAATATTTCATTTATAAAAAATAAATTATACTAAGTTCTCTATAAAAAACCCCTTATCATGCCAGTATATACCTTAAGGGTAATACTTGTGATGGTGGAAGTTTTATGGGGTGGATCAGCTAACATTGACCTAGTGGTGATCTCCACTAACCTAAAATTCTCATATAGGATTTTTTCTTTTCATGACTCACTTATTGAATTGATTCTTGGGATTGGTCAAGGGAGAACACAAGTGATTCTACCTCCCTCCCAAGTTCGAAAAAATGGGATTCAAAAGGTATGAATCTAATGGTTGAGGCCATCGTTTCTCGGTTCTCTATCAATTATGATTTTTCATTACCCTTTATAAACACTAATTCTAATAATAAAATTGTTACCAATAGTTATAGTTCCCAAAGGTCATATTTTCCCATATTCATATTGACCAACAGTCAGGTAATGATCAGATCCCAATAGTCACTTTTCCCTTTATACCTTATATAGACTCTATTAATCATCAAAATTTACTACTTCATTCCCAAATGTTTTTAAAATTAATTTAATGATGTCAATTATATTTGTAATATTTATTTTTTTAATATTTTATGTGGAAGGTTTAATATTTCTAGAAGAGTTTGATCCTATGGATTATACCATTTCATTATCTCTATTCTTTAGTTTTTATATACCTAGACTATTCTTAGATGTAGTAGTTAGTATTATTACTTGAAATTTGAAATTATTTTTATAATATTCTTTCTATGTACTTCTATTTTGAAATATAATAAAATAGTCATTAGGAAAAAAGATTTATTTTATTAATCATAGAAGGAATTTTTAGGATGTTACATTTTCCCCCCATAATAAATTTATTCCTTGAAATTTGAATCTTGCCTCAAGGAAAACAAAGGTATTTCCCCTTAATCATTTTCTCAGGTTCCCTAGTAGTTTGTTCAAACTTGTAATTTATCCACAGGACTTTCACAAGTCGTGATATCTTCATTCTTAACACTTATTCCCTTATATAAAGAATTTGGTTCAATTACTCTTCATAAGAAAAGTCAGGTTCCAATTATACACCATTAATATCATGTATATGTGTTGGGTCAGACATATACTTTCTCAATAGAGACACGTGGAAGAAATTATGGACATTGTAAAGATTTGAAGATTTTTCTAATCTATAAGGAACCATTTGAACATACTCCAAAATCTCAAATGGTATAATTTATATTGGAGTTAGTTTCTCATTCTTTCGAAATATCATAAATTATTTTCATGGTGATACCTTGAGAAATACATGATCCCAAACATGAAATTCTATGTTCTTCCTTTGGTTGTTAGCATAAATTTTATATTGACTATGAGTATCCTTGACATGTTTCTGAATCACTTGTATTTTTTTCTATAGTATCCTTCACAACATATAGTCCCAAAAGTTACCCTTATCCAACTTTTTCCCAACATGTTTGAATTTTATACCTTTTTATGTAGAGAGCTTCAGGATGTTTCATTTGAATATTTATTTAGAAACTATTATTATAAGTGAATTTTGAAAATGGATGATGTTTGTCCCAACACCCTTGAATATAAAGTGTGCTATCCCTTAACATGTCTTCTCATGTTTGAATTTTATTCTCAGATTTCCCATTAGTTTGAGGTTGATAGGTTGTGGTTAGGTTTATGTCTATATTTAAATCCTTTTAAAGGATTCACTAGAAACTAGAAGTAAATCTTGGATCTTAGTAAGAAAAAATAGACAATGGTACTCCATAAAGTCATACTAATTATTGAATATAGATTCAGATTAGGCACTTAAGGGAGAAATAATCTCTTATAGAAATGAAATGGGTAGAATTTTTCAATCTATTAAGGATTACCCATATTTAATTATTTCCTTGGGATGTCCAAGAAATTCCAGTGAAAAAGTATAAAGTGATGTTGTCCCACTTCCATATAGGTATGCATATTGGTTGTAATACCCCTTTGAGAATTTTTCACTCCAACTTCACTTGTAGACACACCAAACACCTTATTGTGTAATATTAAATATCCCTTTTTATATTATCCCACAAATAAGAACCATGAAGGTCCCTATACATTTTAGTTCTTTTGGGACGTATAGAGAATGTAGATGTATGATCTTCATCCATCAGCTTTGTATTTAACTCTGGAATATATAGAATACATAACCTTATACCAAATTTTATTATACCATCTTGATCAATAATGAATTTAAGAAACTTTCCATTTTTCATAGCCTATATATATTTTTTCAAAAAAGGATTATCTCTTTGAGATTTCTTGATATTTTCTAGTAATGATGGTTGGGAAATATCTTGGGATAGTATTGATGATGTCCCTTCCCTTAAAATTCCCATATCTAACCTTTCTAGGTCATTAGTCAATGGATCTTCTTCAATCCTCATCATTTCAAGAACATCATGATCTTTCTTAATAAATGAATTTTTTAATTTTTTTCTCTTTTGGAGTGATAATTAATTGATTAATTATAGTATTTAAGAAAATCCAACCACCTCCTTTGTAACATGTTTCATTCCTTTTGTGTAAATATACAGTTAAAATATTGGGGGCCTGTGTATATATCACATTCCCCCAATATATATTGTGTCTCCATATATTTAGTGAAAAAATGACTATAAATAACTCAAATTCATGAGTAGGATAATTCTTATCACGAGGATTTAACCGTCAAGTTACATAGGAGATCACCTTATCTTTATGTATAAGGGAATACCCAATAAATTTTAGAGATTCATTACTATAGATATCAAATCCTCCATTGATTCAGGGTAAAGTTAGCATAGGTGAACTGAATAATTGATTCTTCAGTTTATGGAAGCTTTCTTCACACTCCTTAATCTAGATAAAGCTAACTCCCTTTGGAGTCAACTTGGTCAATAGATTATAAATCCATGAAATGTTTTACAAAAACCCTATATAGTATCCTATTAGACCAAGTTAACATTGAATATAATTTAATATTGTAGGAAATTTAAACTCCTTAATAGACTATTTCTTTTTAGGATCAACTGATATTCCTTCACTAGTTACAATGTGCTCTAAGAATTCAACTTATTGTAACTACAACCCACATTCACTGAATTTACCAAACAAATTCTCCTCCCTTAGAATTTTTAATATGATTCTTAGATGATCCTCATGTTCCTTGTGAATTTTGGAATATATCATAATATCTTCATTAAATACCACTAAAAATTTATCATGGTAGTCCATAAAGGCTCTATTTATCGAATCCATAAATATGACAGGAGAATTAGTCAAGACATTGGTAATAACAAAAAACTCACAATGACTACATATTGTTTGGAATGAAATATTTGGGATATCATATTTCTTTACCCTCAACTGATGATACCTCAATCATAGGCCAATATCATAGAATAATTGAGCCCCTTGAATCCACTAAAATAAATAATAAATCCTTGGAAGATGGTATTTTTTCATCACTATGATCCCATTAAGTTCTCTTTAATAATTTCATAATCGAATTGATCCATAATTATTATTTATAGTGAGAACATGTGCTCCCCAAATATAAAAACTTGGTTGAAAAAATCCCCTCTCTAAAAGATCTTGAATTTAATTCTTTACTTCCTATAACTCTATAAATTCCATTATGTATAGGCTCTTAGATATTGTATTGGATCCGGGTATGAGTTCAATCAAGAACTCTACCTCTCTTTCTTGGGGAGGTCTGGGTAACTCTTCAGGAAATACATTAATGTGTTAAAAAAAGGTTACATATCCTACATTTTGGCTTTACCTCTCTTCTTATTATTCAAAATAATTTCCATAAAAAATGAAATAATAAGTAGTTATTGGAAAGAGTCAGGATGATAAATATATATTTTGAAGTTTATTAGAGGTTTTACCATAAATAAAACTAAAATATAATTTACTCTACATTTGATATTGTCATTTTACTTTGAAAATCAATCCACCCCAAGTATTATGTCAAATTCCATTATTTGAATAACCTCCATGTTTTTTGTGATATTTTACTCATCAAAGTTAATAAGGGAACCCCTATAAATTTTTGATGCTTCAATAGTTCCTCCAGGAGTCTTAACCAACAAATCCACCACAAGCAATTTAGGTTTTAACTTGATTTCCTTTGAAAACTTTATTGAAATAAAAGGATGCATAGAACCAAAATAAAATAATGTAATTTATATATTTTATTATCTAATAAGTCTACCTTCCACAAAATAATTTGTATCCTTGATTTCATCTATCATAATTATTAAATAAAGGCCTAACTCCCTTGGCCTCTATTGGGGTTTATGGTGGTTTCCTACATTTTCTTCTAATTTTCACATTTATTAAAGAAATTACCATGCTCCCTACAATTGAATCATTACATATCAGGTTTTTCGTTAACTATATTCTCATTGTCATTAGAATTCATATTTTGAGGATTTATATCACCATGATAGTTTTTGAGCTATATGGACATCTCATCCAGGCTTGTAACACTTTTCACTTCCTTATAAACCATTCCCCAAAGTTAATATTCCCACATTTTTTAGGTAAGGGATGTTTTAATTTCTTCCCATCCATATTCTTTCCAAAAAGTTTCTCTATCCTTACCTTCTTTTCATTCTTTTCATGACTACACTAGGAATCTTTGAACTCTATTTAAAAATTGAGATGACACTGTAATATAATTTCATAACTTCTAAAATCTCTTATTTATAGTTCTTTTTATATATGTGGTATTAGTATACCAAATAATCAATATCTATTCACATAATAATCAATAAAAAATCTTGAAGTGTATCATGTAATCCTTTTAAAGTTCATCTCATAATTACCCACTGATTCATTTTATCTTTATTTAAAATAAAGGAATTCCCTCTCCATCTTTGTTTAGAGGATGCAATTAAAATACTTATTGAAAATGACTTTTTTAAGCCATACCATTTCATGGATTCCACCTCATCCCTTGTATTTGTGTTCTTAATCATTGTATACCACTGATCAAGTTCTCTTTCTATGTGATATACTACCAATATAACTTTATCTATATTAGAATAAATACCTTTTCTATAGTGTTGATCCATTATTATGTGATTAGTAGATAAGTGGTTCCACTAAAAATACGTGGTTATTGATGTATGACAGATTTGACTACTATTTGTTCCCTATTTAGTGAAAATGGATGCTCCACATGGTTTGGGTAGTTATTCATGACCTAAGTTAGCTCATTCATCATCATCATAAAGTTTTAAACTCCAAATATTCCCATATTGGGAAGGCCTCCTTCGCATTGTCTGTTGCATTAATTTTTTATAAGATTCCTTCTATTTATTTCTATTTTTTATAGAAGAATGAAAACTAAGTGGGAAATTAGATAGTATTGGAAATATTATAATAATTATAAAGTAAATATGAATCCTAAAATTTTCTAATATCACGATTCTAAGATGATATACTTTAATATTATAAAAATGTAACATTATCTATATGTCTTTCATAATTTTCTATAAAAACCAAGTGATTACCCAAATAATATCCCCCAAGAGTGTTAAAATAGTTTTGAAACAATTCATCTTTTTCATTAACCAAATAATGATTAAGTTAATACTCAATGAACCCTTTTTAGGGTTATTACCCGTAACTGTGCTAGATCCACATCCATTTTTTGTATCCAAATAGATATTTCATTTCTTGGAAACCACTTGATTTATACTTAACCAAATTTTAAGAATTGTTTACTATATTTAGACTTATCTAGAGGATTCTTAATAATGTTTTCTAGTCTTAATTTCCAAAAATAACTAAAAATTACCTTTGATATGAACTATGGTGAACTACCTTTTTAATAGATGGCTTTTAATATAATTCCTTTTGAAAATATTAAATTAGTAACTTCCAAGTATATTTTGAGGCCCAAAGTCTTGGAAACTAGGTACATAATACCTAAAATACATAATTAAAACATAAACATAAATATTATTTAATCCTTTTTAAATAATCATTTTTTATTCCATCCTATGTCACCTTTGGAAATAATTTCCTGGGGATGTACATTAATAGAGAAGGGTGATCATAAATACCAGTAAGGGATAAACAATGAAAATAGAACCCAAGTGATCATCATGGAAAAAATATGAGGTATAAAATGATATAATAATCATAAGTGAAAAATACATAACATGGAAATTTGGATAAAACAAAAATAAATGATACATTTATAAGCATATCACCATGGTTCATCACCAAGGTGTTGTAAACCATATTACCAAGGTTATTCACCAAGGTATCATAAACATGTCATCTATAGAGATTAATTATTTACCCAATTAATTGGAATTCTATCATGAAGGAAACTTCATTTTTATAAATTCATGTGATCCACATTGATCATAATAAATAATTTCATCAATAACCCATGGAGAATAAAAAACAAGTTTCATATAAAATCATTTAGTACATATGTTTGTAAAGACTTGAAAATTTCATCATTTTCAACCTATTTAAAGGAATTGTGGGTGTAATACATGTAAATACCCAATAGATAAATTATTTTTATATCTAGGTAAATAGCCCAATAAAATGAAGTGTTTTTGGTATTTAAAAGATAAGAATTTTTCATGTAAAAGAGATAAATTCAAGAAATGAATTCAGTAACATGACTGGTATCAAAAGCGGATAAATGAAAGGGTATAATGAGAGGTAAAAAAGATATAAGATTAGTAATTTTTTTAAATAATAGTACAATTTAATGTGTATGAAAATTATGTAATTCAACATTTAGAAGACATACAAAAAAAGTATTTGAATGGAAAGGAAGAAGAGAAGAGTTCCCTTACCTTGGGATGTAACTTCCAAAAGAATGGATATGGAAGACTTAGGACGTTGGATAAACATTGGAGTGTCTTTAAAGAGAGGAAATTAGAATAATTTTGTGATTAATGAATTTAGAGTAGAGAGGAATGGTTGGATGGGTGGGTATTTTTAGTAAATTAGGATGAATTGATTAATAATATATAAATACTGGCCTTGGAATTCTAGATTGTGGAAAATGAAAAACCATTGGATTTTACATGTTTTTTGATCAAGGTTTAAGTCATTTAATTCATGGTTCATAATATTTTAATACATTAGAACCGAAATCCATTTTTTTAATATTACTTCGTATATGGAAAAGTAAATTTTCCACAAAATATTTTTTTTAAATCATAGTTTTTGTTTTAGAATTTGGAAATTCATTTATAGGTTTGGAAATTGATTTAAATACATTAAAATAAAAAATATTAATAAAATAACATATTTTTTCATGAATTATATTTAATTAATTATTAAATCATTATTATTATATATATATATATATTAATCCATAAAACATACCAAGAACACAAAACAATATTTTTACTGTTTAATGAAAAATAATGTATTTTAAAAAATTCTAAAAATTTCACCCTTACAGAAATTCAACATGATAATTTCATATATAATATTTATTTTATCAAAATAATTCTATAAATATGATAATTTTAAATTTTAAATAAAAAATACCCTTTTACCGAAAAATAATAGTTTTATGACATACTCAACTTTCTGACACATATAACAATTTCTTAGGGAAGTATAATATTATATTATCATTTATGTTTAAATAAATATAATTTTAAACTATTTCTTGAAAATAAACTTTATTCAAAACACCTGAGTTTATTATAAAAGTGTATATATTTTCTGAAGATACAATTATGTTTTATCTATATCCAAAAATCTATTTAACAAATTCATCTAATATTCTTGTTTATTTTATTAAATAAAATAATATTTAAAATGGGGTTAATGAAATTAATATTTCATTTATACAAAGGAAATTATATTAATTTCTAGATACATAACCCCTTATCACAATAATATATTCCCTACAGGTAAGGTGTGTATTGGTAGTAGTTTCTTGGGGTGGCTCAGCTAATATTTACCTAGTATTGATATCAACTAACTTGAACTTATTCCATAAGTGAGTTCATTCAAGAATCAATTATTGAATCTATTCATGGGCTTGGACAAGGGAGGACTCAATAAATTCTAAATCTTTCCCAGGTTCTAACAAATGGACTTCAAAAGGCATGACACTACTGGGCGAGGGCATCATTTCTCCTTTATGCATTAATTATTATTTTCCATTACCCTTTATAAACACTACTTTCAATGGTAACATTATTACCAATGGTCATAATACCCAATGGTTATATTGGCTAATTGTCAGGTAATGACCAGACCCTGATAATCATTCCCAAAGGTTTTTACAAGTACTTTGTTAATGTCAATTATAATGTTTCTTTTTCTTTTAATAGTTTTCATGGAATGTTTAATATTCTTATAAGAGTTTTATCCTATGGTTTATACCATTTCATGGTCTGTATTCTGTGGTTTTTATATCCCAGTACTAGTCTTAGCTCTAGTAATCGTTATTATTACTTGACATGCAATATTTATTTTGTAATTTTATTTATATGTACTTATATTGTGAAATATAATAAAATTTTCATCAAGAAAAAGAGTTTTTTATTAATCATAGAAGTAATTTTCAGGTTGTTATAGTGCTACTCATATACACTTCTCAGAGGTCTAAAAATACCTCTTCAGGTATCCTATAATACCCAATACCTATTGGAATAAACTTAAGTGGTGATTAGTTTATTTTATGGGGAAAACCTTCACAAATGGACAGTTTTACCCTAGTCTTCATTCACTAGGGTGAAGGAATCATCTCATCAACAATAAAAGGGCATGGTTTTCCAAAGGGTATCCATAAGAACCCCTGATCACTAGGGTGAAGTTGTACTAAGTAATCCAACTTGAGTGAACCTTTGTTAAGGCACTTCACTGAGGAGACCCATTTCCCAAGGCATATCAATTGGGTAACCCTTTTCCCAAGGAACTTAACTTGGGTGACACATTTCCCAAGGAATCCCACTTGGGAGGCCCTACAACCAAGGTACTTTACTTGTGTGACCCATCACCCAAGGCATCCCACTTGGGTGACCCATATACAAAGTTACTTCACTCAGGTAACCCTTCGCCCAAGGATTTCCATTAGGGTAAAGAAAAACCTAAGGCCAATACTAGGATAATTATTCAATTTTACTCCCACAATAAGGTATTATGTACACCCTAATTTCAAGGATAGATCATCCCTTCACCCAAGTCTCCTATATATGTATCTAATTTTCAAGGACTCCCCCAAAGACACTAAACACAAAGGTTTATAGAATGAACACTAGTGTGAACCCCCTTAATCGTGGATTCCATTAATAAAAGGAGTCTCATGAATTCTCCACCAAGATAGGTAGAAAAATTGGGGGAATCACAATTATGGATTTTATTGACAATAAGGTTCCCTATCAAGAGGATATTAGAGTGGTATCTCTTAGATTAACATGCCCATTTTTATTCTTGATTCCAATCAGTGATCCATGTAAGCTTAGGATTCCTTCAGGTGAAAGATCTAACTTCAAGATTAGTGATGGATTTATTTTCCTCATTTAGAAATTTTTACCAGAAAGGGAAGTTCCAATTAATAATCCCCAAATAATCTTCATAGCTCCCTATCCTCCATGAAAAAATTACTTCAAAAGGATATATTCATAGATAAGACATCAAATAAGAGCATAATTAATGCATAATCGACACTCATTACCCTATTAATGAATATTTCATAACACAGATTTCCCACAACATGATGTTAAACTATATGGATGACATCTGAATCACATGATGTCAAACTACATGACAAAATCCATATTGCATGATGTTAAATTGCTTGGTATGGTCCTATCACATGACCTTAATATTGTGTCACTCAAACTACACAGGGTTTGATTCATGTTAAACAAGATATTTTGGATGCCTCTGAGTGGTTCAAAACAAACATCATCAACCTTCCATTTTCATCCTCATAGTTCCATTTTACTTATGAATCCATTTACATCCTTTCCGATCTATATACCCCATGATCCTAAACACCCTATTCACCTGGTCCATATTCTCCACAGACTCTCCTCATAGGTCTATACTACTGATAAACCCATCCCCCACCCCGAGGGTTATATTCTTTCTAGTTATCACCCTATTTCATTCATTTAGACACATTTCTAATGAACCATTATTTTTGATCAATGGGCTATAATATTACTTACCGAATCAATCCCATAACTTATATGTCCATATTACATATGAAACCAACCTATCCTTACAGTGTCATATTACCTTTAAAGTCAACCAAAAAGGGCCGCTCATACATAAGTCCTATACCAACCATCTCTAGGAACCTTCCACCTAAAATACCAATCCACATGAATTTAAACTACTTGGATTCAGTCTATGTACCATGAACTTAAAAGATATGATGCATCTAGTTAAGTGACTCTAAACTATGTGGATTTTGATTCCTTTAACAAGGATACATCGGTATCCCTTCTCATGTGAATGATCCCAACACCATTAATTCTAACCGCATACATATATGGTGATAAAATCCATAGTGACCAAATTTTTGGATTTAAACCATATTACTATAAAATAAAGTAACGTAACTAATCAATAAAATAATTAAGGAGAACCTTGAGTATATACAGATGTTCGCATTGATGTGTGATAATAGAAAATCATTAATACAGGGGAAATCCATCCTGCACTAGGATTTGGTAAGAATTTATGAACACATATTTAATATATAATAGAATCTTTATGTAGGTAATAATTACCCCCCAAAATCAATGAATAAGATTTACCTTCTATCGTATTGAATAACACATATTTCAAGGTGTTAATGGTAAATTTCCAATGGCTATCCACCTTTGGAAAAAAGGTCTACGCTAACTCAAAATGATGTGGTGGAGTCACATTAGAAGTTTTATAAACACCAAAAACCAATTACACTATAAATTAACATAATCATTTAAGAATCCACAAAGTGGAATGAAACAAAAATGGTGAAACCAATGTGAATTTTCAACAACCAAAAAATAACTGAGTTTACTAGTGCATTGATCCATTTTTTTCATGTGTTTCATTTAAAAAATGGTGAAATCAAGATGAATTATAATCTTTCAGTATAACCATCCTTCCTCGAAAAAGTATCAGAATATTCATTCTCACATGTTTTATACAAACAAGCCTGACATGATTCCTCTAACTGTGAAAATGATTGGATGAACTCGCATTCACTTGTAATACGACACTGATCAATGTTCATATTTATGGTGTTCATTGTGCATTAGGTACAACATTTAAAATCCCCCTCTATTCTAATGTAATGGATTATTTTTCAATAAAATGTTCTCATGATTCAGAAATTTCAAAAGTTTCGGCCCCTACATTTGATAGGATAAAGTCTTCCATAGGAGACTCTAGCACGAAGTGGAAAATATTTTGGTGATGGAGTAACACTGAAATGGTAACATTCCATCCTTGTATTCCACACATAATTACCTATATGAACTGAATCACTATACCCTACCCTTTAATAGGAAAGCTGTAGTTAAGTCAGTGGTGCCTTTTACCGCCTTCAACCATTTCGAATGCCTTTCCATAGAGCATGATGATCAGTATATACCTTATATTGGAGAGGTAGACCCTAAAGTTTAACATGACCTAATCGTCGCATAGGAGTTACCTAGGAGGAATCATGCCACACATCATCTCTATTGACAATGTTATGTGTCCCCAGTTCCATAGGACTACACCGAGGAGATTGATAATGACATATCATTCCCAACTACTCAAGATCAGAAATTTTAGAGGAGGTATCTCTGAGGAAAATAGATTTTAGGACACAAGGAATATGATCATATTCCTGTTCCCTTGGATAATATTTTTTAGCACATCCCTATGGAAGATAAATCCTATATTCTTGCTTAGAATAGTCAAGCCCTTCGGTGCACTTTGGAATCATCAGGAGCATGTCGGCATATCCCAATAGTGACCAATGGGTAGGTCCATATTTCAGCCCCTGTTTAAAAATTCTGTTATCATATCGAGATGATACTGGGAGGACGTGAGTGAGAACATATTCGTACTTCCACTAAATAATAAGTAAACATTCCCATTCCCACTACAGAATCCCATCAATTCATATTGGTGGTAGTGGAAGGATAATCCTATATCCATACCCACATCTTAAAAAGTTGTCGACATATCATAATAACATTAAAAAAGGTAATAATTAGAATATCCTAGTGACTAAAAAGGAGTAGTCCTTGTTCTTGAAAATGTTGAAGAATTTAATTGGTATATCTCAATAGTCACTCAAGAGAGGGATCATATTCTCGATCCTCATTAGGAGGACCATTGACATATTCTGATGGAGACACAATAGTGGGATCTTATTCCTACATACCTCTAGGAATCATGCTGATAAATTATAGGTATGTCTCAAGGGAAGGCACATTTCCCCCCGACAAATTTAAGAAGAACGAAGACATGTTTCAGCAGCTACCAAAAGGAAGGCACATATTCTCATCCAATCTAAAGGAATCCATCAACATGTTCTAGTGGAAAACAAAGTAAAAACAAATATTCCTATCCAATTTCAAAGATCTCATCAACCATATTTGTTAATGACATGGGAGTCACCCAAAAAAATTACCATCCAAGAAAGTAACCAATCTTACCAAGAAGAGTATTTAAAATAAGATATCACTAATGAAAGACATTGACACAATAGAAGGACTATACTCCTACAATGATCAATGATGATACTCTTGAGGCCCTGTAACATCTATCTATAGTGGCATGAGAGTATGACAATTCACAATTAGAATGTGAGATCATCTTCATCTATGGATGTCCTATCCTTGATATTATGTTTAATAGTTATAAAGGTCCTTCATAGAACACATTTCAAAAGATTTATCCCTATAAAAACACAAATACCAATCATGAGAGCTCTCCCCATGATTCCTGCTATGAAATTATTCCTTATAGTGAGAATATATATAAGAAAGAAGGTACTTACCTTTATAACTCATTGATTGGAAACCAAAGAGGTGCACCCCCATGGAATCCAACTCCGTAGTGCCTACAAAGGTCCTACCCACAATAATAATTCACCATGAAAAGAAGGTACTCCCCTTTTAAAATAAATTCCAAGAGAACCCTCATACTGAATAGTGCTCGGATGACCAAGGTTGGTTATGAAAACAAAAACAACTCCCAATTATGGTAATTTATTCTCATCAATAGCTATTTTGGGGAAATAGTCACTATTATTACCTACCTCACCATGAACACACTCTCTCCTAGTCAAAGGGAATTTAGAAAATCCTATCATTTTTGATAAAGAACTTGGGAAATAGCTATAGTAGTTTAACCAAGTTGAAGAATTTCCCCTGGAACAGATGAGGATAGAATGCACATGTAGAAATAATTGGATAAGTATAACCTCTTGAATATGTTCTAGTCCATTTACACTCCCCAGTCATCCAATGGGTGTTTAAGGAAGGAGTGTATTTATTAGTTACATTAGAACCTATGGGGGAAACTTGATCAATAAAAGGAAAGTAATCTACCTTATAAGGAGTATTCCATCCATCTCTAGGAAGTGAACAAGATTTGATAACAAATTGAATTTTATACCTTCTCAATGGATCAAAATATTTTATTATAGAAACACTGAAAGAACCCATGACATGATTGTATCCACAAATTAAGGAAACTTTAGAAAATAACCATTGATTCCCCATTCAAAGTGCATATCTAGATATGGGGGGAGTATGGAGCATTGAACATCAATCTATACCTAGTCTAGATGAGTCCCAAAACTAAGGAATTATACAATTTCATTTATAAAAGAGTGGACATGAGCCCAAATATTGCACATTATGGTTGTTCCATCCAAGAAAATATTACTACCACTAAAGAATAAAAGTGGTGTGACTGAAATGATCAATCCATTGATATGATCTTCCACTAAGACTTCGAAAAAATCAAACAAACATATCAGTTGAGAAAGGATAATTATTAAACCAAAATAAAATCTATAATGGCGAGTAGTTCAAATTTTGAACAAGAGTTACAATTGGCTTACACTCATGTGAATGTGCGCCAAATCAAGAAGACTAAATTGGTAATCACCATTGGAAGCCATCTAAGGGTAACCCCATCTTAGGGAGCTGGGTGAATTTTTACTCCCACCACCATCCCTGAGATCATAAAATACTCAATGAATTCAAGAAGTTATAGTGGAATAATCAATTAATCCCTTTCCCTCAGGGTTGGGGGAATATTTACCACATTCTCTAAGAAAGTTAGTATTTTCTAGACTAGAAAATGTCCTATTTCAATCAGTACCATCACCATTTTTATCATTACATGACACAAGCCTATCATTCAGGGCACACTTAGTATAAAAAACTAGGAAATACCTCAGGATCACCATCCATAGATCACTTCTAGGGGAATGATCAATATAAAAGGTAAAACCCCACAAGGTTTTCAAGATGAATTAGTCAACTAAGACAATAGATTAAAAGAATGATTTTGATATAGATTTTAAAGAATGTATATGAAATGAGGATTCACTCTATTAATCATATGAAAATAAAGTGATTCTCACTATCTGATATGATTCGGTGAATGTCATTAGTTCCACTCTAATAGAGGATGTAGGCTGAGAAATGAATGTAGAGGTATATAGTGAAGAAATTGTCTCCCAATATATGGTTCACACCGAAATGAATGATTAAGGTGTTTATACCCAAAATAAGAGGTAGATATTTAAATTGGAAGATGAAAATGTTTAATTATCACTCCCTTGATTTGATTTATCTAAAAATAAAGGGAAAAGTATGGATCTATCCCACTTTCCACTTAAAGAGAATTAAATTCTCTTCGATGAAGAGAAGCTGGCATAATGTGAGGCTAATATAGACTATCTAAAATGACTCAATGTTAAATTACACAGGATAAATATCCCCACTGATTAAAAATTTTAAGCTAACATAGATGCTTCACCTCCTATTCACTAAGAAAGAGTCACTCAACCCATGAGATCAGAGTTTGAATATCAGGTTAGATCTGGGTTCAAACAACCTGTTTACCTAAACCCAGTGGTTGATGATGAATAAGATTTTCCTCTACTGCTACATGATCCTCCCTCCTTCTAGGAAATCCCCTAGTTACAACTCATACTAGGATTCAACAAATAATACATGGAGAGTTTCCAAATCAATATTTTACTACTACTTATATTCTAGGCCTAATTTAGACAACATTGACTATAGAGAGCCTTAACTCCATTGAGTCTCTCACCACTCATATGGAAGATATAGAGGGATGATTCACCCCAGTGCAACCCAAGACGAAACCATATCTCAAATGGGTGTAAAACACTCCTCTTCCAACCAACTTTGAGAATCCCATATTCCCAAATTTCAATACAATGAGAGATCTGGAGTAAAACCTCTCATATATCATATCCTGATGTGGTCTTATGATGGGAACACTTGATCAGAAGGAGGTGAAAAAATTTAGATTATTTATTGTATCTTTGGAGGGACTATCATTAATCTACAACTATAACTTATTAGTCAGATCCATCACGAGTTAGGAATACCTTCATCATTAGTTCCTTTACCAGTTCATCTCTACACTAAGGAATATGGAGGACTTTGACCTCTCAAGTTGTAAACAATGTGAAAATGAGAAGGTATCAGATTTTTTTGACAAATGGAAAGGTCTAACATACTAACTAAATATGAAACTCCCGCTAGAAAATAAACTTGGTATATATATAAATAATCTATATGACGGGTTATATAAACTGTTAATCCCATTAAAGTTACTAGGTGGATTTTGAGATTTTTTAGTCATGGAAAAACCAATAGAGGATCCCATTTAGTAAATCAGGGAAAAGTCTAGGTCTACACCTACAACGTAGGGAAAAATATTTAGTAAAGTATAAATCACTACTATCATTCTCAAACTAGTACAAAAAACCGCTATACCACCAAAGTAAGTTCAGTATCACTTGACACCTACCATAGAGCAACAAAATTAACAAAACTACCCTTTTCTAGAACCAATGAAGGAATAAGGTCACCATTATCTTGATAATAGAAGGAATGAAACATTCTATTTCCAAAAAGATAATGTTATAGGATATTTTATCATAACCATGGAAAATAATCTCCTCAAACACCCTAATCCTAGAAGTCCCAATAAATTTTATCTTAATGATTGTCTCGATTATTTTCTTTTCCACTAGATACTAGACCACAAAAATTAAGGATAATTTATATTAAAGGATATCCTCTAGAAAATAGTTTACTCCAGACAAGTGAAATTGGAAAAATCTATAGAATAAGTAGACTATGTGTCCACCACCCAATTGTAGGAAGAATGTGTTTGGGAGGAAGTTATTTCTAAGTGTGAAGAAAAGTTTGATAATTGAATTATATAAAATGAATGTGATAGATATCATTAAATACTTAGGGAATATCTCAATAAAGAAATTGTGGCCCTAATTATTGTTTCTCTGCATAAGTACACACCTTCAAATTCATACTCTAGATACATGCATAGATAGAAGAAGTAGAACAAGGATCAAAAATAGGAACTTCAACCAACTTCCAATCAAGTCTAGACTCACATGGATTCTTTTAACCCATCATTTAGAGCATGTGTTCCACCCTTCCAAATAAAGCCATCATCAAATGTAGTTTCACTTTTAAACTTTTTTAATTCCATTCACTTAGTAGATTAATTATTCAATGAAGAATATTCATATGAACTTGAGTTCCTTTCATATAATAGAGGATATGGGGGAAGATTACATAAAAGATGAGGGAGTTGAGGAAAATATGGTCTTGTGAAATCTCAATATTCAGGAGACATCCCCACTAAATGCATTCATGTAGTCAAAATAAATGCCAATAACTTCATCCATACCAACAAAAACATAGAGTCACTTTGGAATCCTCTACGAGCCATTCAGAATCAATTATTTTGGAAGATTAGTTGACCGGTTTATAATTTTTTTACCAACCCAAATGGGTGGGTATTCTATCTTAACATAACCCATCAATAAAAAATATTACTTCAAGTTCTATCCAAGCACTAGGTCCCTCTGCTTCGAACACTTCATCCTCTAAGACACAGGCCAAGGAATAACCCCACATTGAGAAGCGTCGAACCATGGTGAAAAAGTGTGATATCTTGAATATTTTAGATTCCATAACAGATAAAATTTTAATCCTATACACACCTAACCTCTCAAAAGAACATATAAAAGTGCTTTTCAAGGCCCCATAGATCCCTTAGAAGTTCAAGGCTGAAATTATTGTGGCTGAGGTGTACTGTACAGAGTCTACCCTAGTAGAATTCCATGAAATTATCTCATTCACATAGAAGGATAATGAGGCCACCATATAGGTGGAAAATATACCCCTAAATGTCTCCTAAAATATTGAAAAATGTTTCCATTCATAGAGTCGTGATTAACAATGTCTCTAAGATCAATCTCATCCTAGTCTAGACACTCCGACACTTGGGTAATCTGGTTCATATACATCATTCAAAGGGGTTTTTCTTACTTTTATTATTCCCTTTGAAGGATACAACTCAAATAACATTTCATAAATATTATATTCAACTTCATGTTATTATAAATTAAATAGGATAAAACATTTAATGTCTTATTGGGGAGACTATGGCTTCATAGTCATCCAATAATGCCATAATCATACCACTGGTGCCTGAAATATCCTATCAATGTGAATGTTAGAGTAATATGTGGTGATGATTCTACCTTTGAATATTTTTAATCATTGTATGTATAAGTAGATTTCTATCATAGATAATGAAAACAACTGACGATGGGAAGTGATATTCAGGTTGCTACTCCCAATGGTTTGGGAACTACCCCAGCAAGCCCTCAGAGCCTATTTTATAAAGAGTATGTATTTACAATCAATTTAATTGAGGAAACGAAATTATATTTATGGATACATTAAATTATTTTTCTTTTCCCCATTTATATGGTGAAATATGTGTTATCTAAGGCAAGAATGCCAGATGGTGATCATGGTTTACCCATGGGAAATAAAATTTTAGGTGATAAAATCCCTATAAAAAATGTTCTCTATCAATATATAAGACCAAAGGATATCCTTACATAATAAAAAAGATTAAAGAATACTGCCAAGTTACTCTTAGATGTCAAAAATTCCCTCATACCCTCTATTGAACTCTAGGATGTTTGCACCTCTTCTACCTCCAAGGATGACAGGAATGATAAGATGTCCTAAATTCACATACTGATGATTCAAATTCCCCAACACCGTTATGATATAGACACACCTCTAAATAATTCACAGTATAAATAAATGAACTCATAACATCTTCCAAATTTGATTGTTATCCTTTATCTTCAATACATAACAACATTGAAGCATAGGAAGAGGAGAAAGATTCCCTTAGAGATGCTCCTCCGTCATTTGAGGTAGGCATTTTAACCACCATCGATGAGATCGAATAGGATAATTTCAGTACAAAAGTATATTTATGGCCCATTATCATCATTACATCCATGGAAATTGAGGATTAAGAGGATTATATATAACACCACAAGATTTTATTAAATTTTCAAACAAATATAATTTTTTCAATAGCATGCGTTACATGCAACACTATGTTTAAATGAATCATGAAAAAATATTAATATTATTATTTAAACATGAATATTATTACATATTAGTTAAACTTTATGGAATTAATAGTAATAAAAAAATTTAAATAATAATTATAATGGTTTTATATGAATGAATCATATTGATAAAAAAGAACTTAATTTTTTCTAAAGTCTTTATATGGTTACCTTTTATTATAAAATTGGTTTAAAAGTAATATTATTTTAAATATATATTAATTAATTCAATTTATGTCATTTGAATAATTTTCATATCAAATTTGGATATAAAAACATTTTAAACTTGTGAACACTTTATCTTTGAAAAAATTCTCTCTCATCTCATTTGTGGGTTTAATGTTATATTAAAATTTTCCAATTTTATGAATTGAATTTTGAAAAATGGATTAAATTTTGGAATTAAAAAATATTATATTATATTATATTGTAAAATTAATTTCTGCTTATGAATATTAATAAATACAATAAAAATAAATTTCCATGATTAAAATTAAAACAGGGTTTTGCGCATTACATGCGTTTATGTTAAAATTAATTTTCCATACACATAGAATTTATATTTATTAAATTTGATTTCATATTTAAAATAAACGGGTATAAATTATTTAATAAGTATGATTTTAATTTTATTATTAAATTATATTTTATCTAGGTAAATAAAAATATACAAGGTACCATGGTGAAAACATTAATGGTAAAATTAATTAAACTTAAAGGCTAAGGAATAACATATTTAAAACATGTGTTTTTTTGTGTGTTAGATGTTTTGATAAACCATATTATCCCTTAAATCCATTATTTATCAGTTTTTGAGGCACATGGGGTGAAAGTGACTTCCCATTTTTTAATAGTTTTGGGTATTTACAAAAATGCCACTACCCCCCATTATAAAAGTCACCCTGCCCCCACTCACATATTCACACATATTAATCCTTTTTATTGAAATAAACCTACTAAAATACATCCCAAAAATTATTATACAGGATATAAAACTTCATTTTATCCTAAAATACCAACCCTAGGGTTTTTAATAAGAGATCCAAAGGGGGTTGGTCTAAGAGATGGTAATTGTCTTCACTAAAATATTTCTTTTTAATTATTGTTTTAACACCTTCGTTCATGTATTTATAATTAAAATATAATTAAAATAATATCAACTATATACTTAGATTTTATTATTTTTATTTTATAACCTATATCCATCTCATATTCCATCTAATGGGTTACAAAATCATTATTCATGTGTACAATGGACTACCACCTCATGAACCGATGTTATTAATTTTTACATAACCACCTATAAGGAACATATATAATGATGAATTAAATTTTTATATATAATAAATATGATATTATTATACTTATAGAATTATTATATCCCATATAAATTTATAATTTCCATTATCTGAGAATATGATAATAATGCTCGTGTGTACGGTGGACTACCACCTTGCGAAATGATCTGATTCATTCATGATTTATATAGAAGGTAATAAAGAAAATTTTAATGAATATATGTGATATATGTGAAATAAAAATTATTTATTAATGTTAATATATTATTTACCTTACTTTATTTCAATCCATCAAGAAAATGGAAACAACGTTCATGCATACGTACGACCTACCATCTTCATGAACAATGTATTTCATTTTCTATATATAACTTTTTTGGATTAAAAAAAATACATATATATTGAAAATATGTTATTTTTATATGATATTTTAAATTATATATATTATGGAACCATGATCAAAGTAAGGTGAATGAAAATTACTAACCAAAACATACACGAAAAACAAAGCAGTTATTGCCCGAAACATGATTTTAACATGGAATTGTTAATAAATGGGTAATAAAAGGTCATAAGTAAATAATATGTGGTATGATATATATAATTATGATAAAATAATAGATTTATAATAAACTTATATTTATTATATAGGAGGTTCATATGTGTGTGAAGGAATTCAAGACTTATGGTAAAGTATTTTTGTCTCACTTTTATTTTCAGTGTGACACAAGCCATATTCACCATGTGTTTATTTTATGCAGTGTATATACTACCCATGAATTTATTTTAAGATGACTACTATTAAAATTATGTGTATTTAAATATCCCTTTTAGAATCTGTCTTTCATGTTATTTATGGTTCAAAAGTTACCAAAACAGTAATAGGTTTCTAGTCCCTCTTTTATTTTTGGGAGACTTATTCCTCATTTACCAGTTGTTCATTTTGTGTAGTGTATATACTTACCCATATACATGTTATATAATTAATATAATTATTTTCATGATATTTAATGTTTCATTTGATTTTATTATTTAATGTATATTACAAATCAATAGATTGCCAAAGCAGTGAGGGTTTTTTTGTCTCAATTTGTCTTCTTCGGGACATACGTTATGTTATGAACCTATATTCCTTTATGATGTGTATATAATATCCCTTTTACATTTAATATTATAAATTTATTTATTCTAATTATATTTTTTATTTCATTGAATTTTATTTCTTCATGGGGCTTACGATTCAAAGTTACCAAAGTGGTAAGGGTTTTACGATACCATCTCATTGTTTATAAAGATTGTTTATATTTATGCTTCCGATGATGAAATATTTTGGTATATCTCTTAATAAACTCATGAAATTTATTAATTTTTTTTATTTATTTAGAATTAAGTTTCCCTTTATATTTCTCTCTTTATGTACCCATGATTTCTAAAGAACATTTTTAAAGAAAACCAACTTTATTTCCCTATTTGGTCGAAAACCTTTTTTTATCCAAAACCATGATTTATAATTTTTTTTAAAAAAAGTTGTTAAAATTATCCAAATGATTTATTAAATTCATTTTTAAACTTTTTTTCCTTTTTGTAATTTTTTAAAAGGAATATTCATGCCGTTTACAAAACAAGATCAGTTTAGCTTTTACCAAAATTGTGAAAGGAATATTTGTTTTAAAATGTATGACTTGTATGTAATTTCCTTCCTTATGACCACTAAATGTGTTAAAGAATAATTTGCAATATTATATTTTTATTTTCAAAGAAAATGAATTTTTATTTTTTTTGTTTTAAAAAGTTTTTTCCAAGTATAAAAGTGTATTTTACTGAGGAAATGGTACAACTGATCTTTCAAAATATGTTTTCATATAAATGACATAATTTTATGTTACTTATGATTTATTGGGGATATAATCGAAGGTTACCCTTATTATTATTTTTCTAGATGGTTTATATTTATGAAATAAATATAGTTATGAAACCCGTTACTCTTCCACGGGTTATGCCATGATATAATACTTATGAAACCTGATTCTTTTTCCTTGAATTATACTATGATTAAATAATGAAATGATTATTAAACCTATTTATTTTACATAGGTTATGTTATGATGAATTGTTTATGAATACCACTTCATTTCATGTATTTGGATATGATTAATGTTTTATGATCTTGTGGCACACATATGTATGATTTTCATTATGTGATGGGTGGAACCTATATCCCCATCCTTTGTATTGGGTAAAAATTAATATCTGATGAGATAAATAGGTCTTTAATGGGGGAGTTAACCCAATTCTATAAGGATATATTTCTACTATGATATCATTGGTAGTGAACCTTGACTACTATGATGGTTTGAGGAGTGAACCCATTCAACTATTATATTATTAAAAATGATCCTTGAACTACTAAATATAGGATTTTATATACGTATATGTATTCCAAAAATACATGTATTATGCCAATATTATGTTCTCATCATTCATGTTCTTTGATTCCATTATTATTCATGCTTATGAACTACCAAGATTGATGCCATGACTCAAGTTTATGATCTATGATATGCAGGGCATGGTTTTTAAATTTTATCCTCATGTTCTTATAGCCTTATTCTCATGATATGCTGATATTGCCATTTTTTACCCTTAATGAGTATCATAGATCACCCTTTCCAATTTTTTCTTTCCCTAGGTTATGGAGAAAGGTTTTATGTAGGGTATTTTTATGAAGAGTACTAAATGAGAGAGTCTTGTGGGACATATTGAAGATATTTCATGAAATAAAATGATAGTGTATCTAATATACAAAGTCACTAAACATATAAAATATATGAGAATGTATTTGTTTAATGTAATTAATATTTATCTAAAAGGATATAATATTTATGTATGATAAGCTTGGGTCGCTATAGTTGGCATCATATTAATGGTTTAGTTAAACTTTAGAAACTAGGATGAGAAATATTTAGTGATATCCCTAGGGATATATCCAAGGATATGTCTAGGGATATCTCTAAGGATAAGTATAAGGATGATTAAAAGTATAGAATAATGTATTGGAGTTTTGTTAAAGGATAGAGTGAGTGGTTTACAAGAAATTACATCCCTGTCTGGATACTACAAGTAGATGTGGATAAATATACCTATGGTTAATAGCTCTAAAAAGGGAGCATTGAACTGGACCTGATCATCAACTGGTTCATGAAAACATGCCTTTCTATACACCTAGTTTGATAATATCTTGGGATATGACTTATAAATTAATAAACCATTTATGAACCATCATGAAGTATTTGAATAGATGATGACCATGGATGATATAGGTTAAACCTAAGGTCTCATAGATTTAAAACAAGGTGTCTTTATTTAGAAATACTATTAATTATTTTTGAAAATTATGTGGTTTACCACTATGATTATTGTTTATCACAAAATGATTTTTGGTTTATGTCATTTGTGGTAACCCAAAGTAACAGGGTTAACAATGAATGTGATAAAAATGTGTTCATGTGAAAACAAATGGAACTACGACTATAGTAAAAGATATTGTGATTGTTCCTATTCAGTTATCATGATATATGATTAAAAACTTATAACATAACTAACTCTTCAAATTAAAAAATAAGAGAATGATAAAGATTGATGCGATCTTGGGTGGTGGATGCCATGATGGAAATAAGATTAAGTTTTCTATATGTTAATAATGTGGGAAAAATCACTCAAGGGAATATCTAAAAGGAACAAAAATATGTTTTATTTGTATAGAATAAGGGCACAAAGTAAACAATTTTTGAGGGACAATGAAAAGTTCAGTTAATAAAATGGATGGGAATATTGTTCTCTTTAAGGTAATATTAACATATAAATGTTTTAAATGTGGAAAGTATGAGCATTGTGCAAGTCGATGTACTAAGGGGAAAGCTAAATAAGATGATTAGAAATGTTGTATGAGTAAAGGTTTTTCTATTAATGATGAAGACACTAAAAATAAATTTTAAAGTAAAGATATATTAAGAAATAATTTGATGAATCCTAATTAATGGTTTAAAAATTAAAAGGAATGATTAAAGTGTTTATGTTTTTGAATTAAAGAGTTATGTGATGTGAATCATGAAATATATATTAATATTGTTCTGTATAAGTTTTTCATTAATGATTTTATAGAATATGAATAATGATACTAATGGCCTAGAAAAATGGTTTAATTACAAGGTTATATTTTATGGAAAACATGTGAATAAGGGAAAATAAACATTAATACGTTCCTAATGTTGAAAAAAACAGTTTTTAGTTTAGATAAATAGAAAATTTATATTGATAAATTAAACTTGATAGTATTGATGGCCCTAGAACTAATTAATGATTCGTTAAAAAATTGGTATATGTTATTATTGATTTATTTTAGAAATGTTTTGGATTTATGTAATATATTAAATTATATATGGTTTTTTTAAAGAATGAGTAATCATGAATGTTTTCATTGAGGTTTTATGAAAATTCGAGTTATTACCATGATTTATGAGAATATATGACTAAGGTATTCACATATTTGGTATATGAACATTAAGATGAAATTAATAATATTTAGGGGATTAATGTTACATTTATTTTGGGAAATTTTGTGATCTCTTTATAAATTTTGAATATTGAAAGGTTTGTATGGTAAACCATTTATGGAATGGTTTAAGATAAATTTTGGATGAGGTTTTATAGATTGATGTATTACTTCACCATATGAATATTTATGCATATTGGAAAACAAATGATAAACATTTTTTTATATTTATAACTAGAAATATAAGCAATGTATTGTAATTTTATTATGTATATTTTGTTTTGTTAGTGCTTCTAGCATAACAAATTCATCTTTAATTCTTAGAGCAAGAGAATAAGGGGAAATTGATTGAACCACAACCAAAGGATGAAATTGTTATTATGATAAAAAGGAAAGATAATAATTAGGTATATTAGTCCCTTTGAAATTATTGATCATATTGGGAAAGTATCCTATCAATTTGTGCCTCCACCAAACCTCTCTTAAGTCCACGATGTGTTCCATGTATATCTTTTGAGGAAGTACACACCTGATCATTCACATGTATTGTGACCAAAGTTTATACCACTAGAGAATAATCTTCCTTATAAGGAATAATTAGTTGATATTTTGGATCACATAGAGTATCTAATATGAAGTATGACCACTCACCTGGTTAAAGTTTTGTGGTGAAACGACCGGTTTGAGTAAGCTATAGGGAACCTGAGGATATGATGTGGTAGAAGTATCCTCATCTATTTATATCAGAGTGGAAAATTTTGAGGGTGAAATTAATTTTAAGGGGGTATATTATAACACCCTAAGATTTTATGATTTTTTAATAAATTCAATATATTTCATTACAAGTAAAATTGTGTTATAACGAACAACGACAAACTATTAATATTATTATTTAAACGCGACCATTTTTACCTAGAAATTAAAATTGGATTAATTAATAGGAATAAATAAATTTTAAATATTAAGTATAATGTCTTTATATAAATAAAAAATATTTATAAAATGTTACTTAATTTTCAATAAAGTCTTAATATGTTTCTAAAATACTATTTTCTCAAAAAATGTTTTTTTTTATTTCTTCTTGTGAACAATAAAAAAATTGTTTTTTTATAAATTTTAGAAAATTAATTTTATAAAATAAATTTAATTTTTGTAATCATAATGTCAAAATAATATTAGAGTAATTTTTTGTGATTTTTCTAAAAAGATTAATTTTTTGATGAATAATGAAAAATTCTTATTTTTATTGAAAATCACCTTTTTCATTTTTAGAATTTATAATGATCCATTTTATTTTTAAAATGGATATAAAATTAAAATTAATTCAATTATATATTTATTAATACAATTTATTTCATTAAAATCATTTTCTTTTTGAATTTTAATATAAAAACTTTTAAACTTTTGAACATTTTCTCTTTGGAAAACTGCTTTCTCATCACATATGAGGGTATAATTTTAAGTTATAATTTTTATATTATGAGAATGGAATTTGGAAAAATATATTCCATATTTGAAATAAAAACAATTTATATTATATAATAAGGTTAAATTAATTTATATTCATAAATATTAATAATGATAATGAAAATTAATTACCAAAATTAAGGTTAAATGGGGTTTCGTGCATTACATGTGCTTGTATTAAAATAAATTTTACACACATATAGGATTTATATTTAATAAATTTGATTTAATATTTATAATTAGTGGGTACAAATTATCTAATAAGGCTCATTTGAATTTTATTCTTTAAGGATAAATTACCATGGTAAATAAAAAGATACAAGTTACCATGGTGAAAACTTCAATGATAAAATAAATTAAACTTAGAGGATTATGATTAAAATGTTTAAAAATGAGTTTTTTTTGTTTTGGTGGTTTTGATCAACTATATCATCCCTCTAATCCATTATTTATTAATTTTGGAGGCACATGGGGTCAGAGTGACTTCTCATTATTTAATAGTTTTGGGTATTTTAAAAAATAAAACTCCTATCCCATTATAAAATTCCACCTCCTCCCCTCATTTAATAACAAATATTAATCCATTTTTTGTGACCAAACCATACCAAAATTCCCCTACAACATCCTTATACCGCCTCACGAACCAATGTTATTCATTTTTATATCACCACCTATATGGAATGGATATAATGATGGATTAAATTTATATATATTATATATATTATATTATTATACTTATGGAACTATTATATCATATATATCTTCTTACTTTCCATTCTGTGGGAATATGGATATGTCACTCATGTTTATATTGAACTACCACCCCACGAAGCGATGTGATTCATTCACGTTTTACATGAAAGGTAACGAGGATGAGTTTAATGAAAATATGTGATATATATGAAATAAAAATTATTCTGTAATGTTAATATATTATTTACCTTTTTTTTAATCCTTTAAGATAATGGAAACAACGTTCATGTGTACCTACGACTTACCGTCTCCATGAATGATGCATTTCATTTTATATCTCTAAATTTTATGGATTATTATAAATAAATATATACTGAATATATATTATATTTATATATTGTTTAAAATTATATATATTATTTAACCATGATCAATTTAATTGGATCGAAATTAAAAAATCAAGATATACCTGAAAAACAAAGCAGTTATTTCCCAAAATGTGATTTTAACATGGAATTGTTAATAAATTCATAATAAAATGTCATAATTAAATTACATATGGTATGATAAATATTATTAAGATTATTTAATATATGTATAATAAAATTACTCTTATTATAAATTAGTTTTGAACGTGTATGAATGAATTCGATACTTAAGGTAATGGATTTCCATCTCACTTTTATTTTCTATGAAAAATACGCCATATTCACCATGTTTTTTATGTGGTGTATATAATAACCATGAATTTAATTTATGATTATTATAATTAAAATTATTGTTATTTATATATCCATTTTATTGTCTCTATTTCATGGGGTTTATGGTTCAAAAGTTACCAAAGCGTTAAGGGATTTGTAGTCTCTATTTTATTTCTGGGAGACTTATGCCATATTCACCGATTTTTTTATCTTATGTGGTGTATATACTGAAACATTGAAATTTTTTATCATAAATATATTTATTTTAATGATATTTAAAATTAAATTAAATTTTATTCTTTAATTGGGCTTACAGATCAAGATATTACAAATGCCGTAAGGGATTTTTGTCTCAATTTGTCTTCTCTGAGACATACATTATGTTATGAACCTATCTTATTTTATGAGGTGTATATACAAAAAATTTTACAATTATTATCAATAATTTTTTTATTATTTTCACATTTTAAGTTTCATTTTATGTTATTCTTTCATGGGGCTTATGATTAAAAGTTACAAAGTGGTAAGGGTTTTACGATACATTCTCATCATTTATCGAGATTATTTATGTTTATGATTCCAATGATGAAATATTATTATATATTTATCCAGAAACAAATTAATTTTATTATCATATGTTTATTTATTTAGAATAATTTTTTCTATTAATTTTCCTATCTTTATGTACTCATTATTCTAAAAGAATGTTTCTAATGAAAACTGAATTTATTTATCTCTTCGGTCGAAAACCCATTTTTCATCCAAAACCATAGTTTATAATTAGTTTTTCAAAAATGTTTTCAAAATTATCCAAATGATTTATTAAAATCATTTTTACCCTTGTTTTTATTTTTTTAAAAAGGTTTTAAAAGGAATATTTAGGTCATTTTCAAAATAAGTTCCATTTGGATTTTATTGAAAATATGAAAGGAATATTTGTTTTTACATGTATGAAAAGTAAGAGAATTTTTAAATTATTATTATTTCTCTAGATATTTTATTTTATGATGAAAATATGGTTATGAAACCCATTCCTCTTCTATAGGTTATACCATGAAAGAATTATTATGAAACCCGTTTCTTTTTCCACAGATTATGCTATGATGAAATGATTGTGAAACCTATTTATTTTCCACAAGTTATGTTATAATGAAATATCTATGAAACCAATTTCATTTCATGGATTCTAATATTATGAATCTTTTATGATTTTTTAGAACACATATATATGATTTTCTTTATGTGAAGGGTTGGACATATATCTTCCTCCAATGCATTGGGTAAACATTAATATCTCACGAGATAAATTGGAATGGAATTGGGAGTGAATCCAGTACAGTAAGGGATTTTTTACACTATAATAATATTGTGATTGAACCTTGAATACTATGATGGTTTAGGGAGTGAACGCATTCCACTATGATAATCTTGAAAATGAGCCTTGAACTACTAATGAAATGATTTTCTATTCTTATGTGTATTCCAAAAATCTATGTCTTATTCCTATGTTATGTTCTTCTGAGTCATGTTCTTAGATTCAATTATGATTCATGTCTTATAAAATACCATGATTTATGCCATGAATAAATTTTATGATCTATGATTTTCATGTTATGGTTTTAAAATATTATTCTCATGTTCTCATACCTTTATGCTCATGATATGTTAATATGTCCCTTGTTTACCCTTATTGAGCATCTGTGCTCACCATTTCTAATGTTTCCTTTTCCCAAGTTATGAAGAAACTTATTGAGTAGGGTATGTCTATAAAGTTTGCTAAATAGGAAGATATTTGTGGGAGACGTTGAATATATTTCATTAAATAATAAGATAGCGTATCTAGTATCTAGTGACACTAAACTTATACGGCCCACTGGCATGTATTTTTTAGAATGTATTGAATATTCATCTAAAAATATGTAATATATATGTATAATAAGTTTGGGTCTCTATAGTATATTTCATTCCTGAAGTGTCATCAGGATTTCTTTTTCTAGAAAATACACCAAAATACTATGGTTGAATCTAGAGGTCTCTATATAGAAAATTGGATTTCTAGATGACCACTGTGGGTATAAAAAAGTTGTGAGAAGAATGAATCCAACTCATACTGCCAAGGATGAAGATGAGATTGAAAATATCATCAAATTAAACTTTATACAAGAGGTCTAGTTCCCAAATTGGTTGTAAAAAATCATCTTCATCGAGAATGAAAATAGCTATATTCAAGTCTATATCAACTTTAGGAACCTCAACATGCATTTATCGAAAGATGAATTCCCAATCCCAATCATTAAATTACTAATCAATGTGATTATGGGATTTTAATGACTCTTCTTCATGGATGGGTATTCTTGCTATAATTAGATTAATATGGACCTGAATGATGAATAATATACTTCCTTTAGGGTGCACTAGTGTATATATTTCTATTAAGTAATACCCTTAGGATTAATGAATGCTGGTTCTATATATCAATGCACTATACATCACATGTTCAAATACTTATTAGTGAAACCATGGAGTGTTTAATGGATGACCTCTTAGTCAAATATTAACAATTCTTTGATTATATTATGGGACTGGAAACTTTTTTGGTAAGATCAAATAACACAACCTGAAAATGAATCCCCTGAAATGTGCCTTTGGTATAACATTAGGAAAATTTATTAGCATTTTGGTATACTAATGCGATATCAAAGTCAGCCCTGGAATGACTTGGAAAATTCCTAATATGTCACTATCCCAGAATATCATATAATTTAGTGGACTCCAAGGGAATCTGACATATATTAGGATCTTCATCGCTAACCTCCCTGGTAAATTATTACCCTATACCATATTAATGAAGAAATGGGTTGCATACCAATGGGATGAGGACTTCTAGAGAGACTTAAAAAACCTAAAATATCACCTCCCTTTCCCACCTATCCTGATTTTAGTAGTTGAAGGAAATGTTTTTATTTTATATGTACAACCTCTAGATAATTATCTTGGAATTATTCAGGGTTAAAAGAATAATACAAGAAATAAAAATAGTCTATATTATAATATTAAAACTACACTTGAAAACAAGACTCAATATTCTAATATCAAGAAGTGATATTTGGAATTTATTTTTGAAAGGCATTATCTAAGACACTATCTCTAGTATCATGAGATTCATTTGGAATATCATGTTGATCTGATCAAGTATATCCTCAACTTCTTAATGCTAACCAAACATCTGGAATAATGGGAAGTCATACTATAATAGTTTGACATATAGTCCATGCCTTAGAAAGTAGTCAAGGGAAATAAATAAGTAGACATACTCACAGCGCACCCAACTCCTGGTAGTAGAATATTAAATACAGACCTCATGATGAGGAAGTATTTTCTATTCAAAATACTATCCAAGCATGGGAAACGTTTTTTGAAGGAGATTATTGAAGCCTAAAATGTATGAGAATGGAGAAATCAAAATATAATCATGTTATATTAGAGATTATGTTTGTTTCTCAAACCAATAAAGTGTTTCCCTATTCCTTTTTGTTGTCCGAAGGTTGCACAAACTATGAGGTGGAATATCAAGCCCTCATCGCCAATTTGTAACTATCCCTATAGATACTATTGGATATCCTCAACATAAAATGATATTTAATAATGGTGATGAAAAAAGGGGAATACACTATCAAGACCTCATCACTGATTCTAACTCATGTCCCGTGTTTGCAACATTCTCATGTAGATTATCTAGACAATGCAACTACTGCCTAGGAAGACAGAGACTAAGATGAGATGATTATTTTAATTACACATCAAAGTGTGGTATCCCACATTGTTTGTAATGAAATGAAGTAAATAAATTAAATCACCACCACCTATAATTAGGAAAATCTAAGATCCCTATTAACCTCCAAAACCCATGAATGAATGTCCCCAATTCTGTACTACCTCAAAGACTGGATCCTTCCTCTAGAGTGAGCTAAGAAAGATAAGATCCATCATTAGTTTGTGAAATTCACTAGTGATATTAAATCCCAATAGGACCTCTCAAAACAACCCTTTGATGGAATTCTCCTTGGATGCATAGAACGGAAGGATATCATCACTATAATGCAAAATGTTCATTATGGATTTTGCAGCACTCATCAGTCAGGATCCAGGCTCTCTTATCAGATTAAAAGATTCGGTTATTTTTGGATATCAATGATGAAAAACTACATAAAGTTCACCAAAATGATCCATACCTACCATATATATTTAAAATTCATATTTCAACCCCCATAGTTACTACTTATTTCTAAATATTCTTGGTTTTTCACCACATGGGGAATGAATTTCATGGTGCCATATCCCCCAACCAAAATAAGAATATTTGAGTACATATTTACTTCCATTGACTTAATTTTAAAATGTGATATGTTCATACCCCTAAAGGAATTCAGGATAAAGGCTATTATCAACTCCATTATGACAAATATCATATCTAGATTTGGTATCTCCCATAAAATATTGATCGAAAAAAACACCATTTTCTATCATTTCAGGTTGAAAATTCTATATCAGTAGTATAATATCCAGTACAACCATTAAAATTAGAACCATGAAATTACTAATATAAAGATATAATCCTTTAATTAGAAAACATCCAAAATTCTATAAGGATAAGAAGTTGTATTCAGACAAATTGTTTCATTATTCATTTGATTATCACACCACAACACATACCATTATAAAAGAAACCACATATTTGCTTATATATGAAAAAAATGTGGTGTTAACCATCAATTTTAAATTTCCTTCAATCCACACATCACCATATGTAATCATCTCACTGAAGATGGGCACTCAAAAAGTGACATGATGAGTTATAATGACTAGATGAGAAAATTTTGTGCACATTGAATAACCTATAAGTCCATTAAAAAGAGTTTTCTGATCCTTTAACAATAAAGTTAAAATCCATTAATTAATTTATAGAGAGATATTATTGGTACTCATTACTCAAATGATACTAGTTTAGAAGACACAAAAGCTCAAAGTAATATTGGAGAGACCTTATGCCATACATTTGGTCTACTACAACAAAGATTAATCCTAGGACACAATGGATGGAGAGTGTATTACACCTCCCACCAATGAAAGATTAATTAATAAACACTTCACTTAACCTTTATGTTGATTCAATTATCCTATTCATATGACATTAAAATACATCACAAAATCTCTGTAGCATGATGTTAAACTACGTGAATAACATCCTGGTCATAAGACGTAAAATTGAAAGACATAATATTTGATATAAGACTATAAAATGATTATAATTTACTCTATAATTCTTGTCACATGAACTAATACTACAAGAAATAATCCTTATGTCATGAAATAAAAATTTACAACATTTTCCTAATCAAATGATTCAAGTCTATACGACATATTCCATCCCGTATAAAGTTAAACCACATAACCAGAATCCTCATTTGGGAGGATATTCTCCCTTGGGAGTTAAAATCCTTATACTCCTATTATAAGAAAAACATGTGGCACGAATCCTACTCACAATTGATATTTAGTGACACTCATGATCCTTACTTTGGTCCCATTCAGAATTTCACAATTTTCAAAACCATTTTGACACAAGAGCCACTCATCATGGTATTGAATTATTTGGGTGTGTGTTTCAAAAATGTGAAAATTAACCTCTCCCATGTATGATCTAAATATATATAGGAGACTTCGATATAGGGTTCATTGACCATAAAAATATTCCTAATATAATTCCACCTTTCTCCAGTATACGAGCTAGATATATGCAGAGATTATTTAAGAAATATGCACGATTTGATTTCTACTCTTATAAGATACATATTGATGATCAAGATCAAATATATGGGACCCATCCATCATGTTTTCCCCAATACCAATCCATTTTTTTCAAAAGGTTTGGATAACCCTTCCACATGTAACGTAGAATAGTGAAATGTTTCCATGAACCAACCACTACATTCAAGAACACCTCTAATCTTGGACACAATACTTTAAAATACATGGAATTTTGTCCTTATCACATGATTATAAACAATATGAAATAATTATTACTTAAATGTGTTAAATTTCATAGTCATAGTCCTCATCATAATACTCTAAACTACTTGAAACATTAGTCCAATCATCAATACATTAAACTATATGCCCCCACAAGTCCATTCCACATGACTTTATACTAATAAAAATTCCTGATGCATGTTTTATTCATTTTTTTATCATGCACTAAGGAAAATTCCCCATTTCCCTACATGAGAATCATATCTATAAGGATCCCATATTTTAATAAATACATATGGATTGATTCCTATTATTATAGTATATGTACTAATTCCTAGATCTTTTATCTTTGGTCTAGCCAAAAATAATATAACTTAAAACACGCCTTTTCCTTGCGTATGAGCTAAATTTATATGGGGAATTTCCCTTATAACAACTATGTCTTGATTAATTCCTATCCTTATAGGATATGTAGTGATTCCAAAATATTCTATCTCTAGGACAACCATGAATTTTCATCATGACCAACCTCTTTTCCTTGAATGAGAGTTAAATAAATGTACAATGTTCTTTCTTGCATCAAGATAAAAATGACCCCACATGTTCTCCATCATGAACTCTTATGCAGTTTGGATGATCTCCCTGTTATATCACGTTTATCATATTGAGAGAGACTCACATGAGCTTAGAGATCCTAAAAAATCACTTTGATCAACATAATTGAGATGTTATATATTTAATGTAGAGGAATTAAGTCCTAGTCACAAGATGTTAAACTATATGACATAAGTTCTGCCACACATGACCCCTCAAAGCATTTAGACTGGATTATTCATGGGACCCTTTCCCTTACATGAGATCTAGATCCATGTGAGATCTTCTTGGAACATTGATCTATATTTAGATAAAATTACCCAGTCTAGGATAACACCATGGATCCCTCTATTTGTTTTGATCCTATATTAAAATAAGGAAATTCCCTCTCCCTATACATAGGATAGATCTTTATGAGGACCCTTTTTATCAAAAACTATATGTGTCTTGATTTATACTCTTATAGAATACATATTCATATCTATATCTCTAATACTTGAACCATCTATAAATTTTATCAACAAAGAATTCCCCCTTTCACCTTTATGTTTAGGTCTACCCATCCACATGGAGCTTTCTTGATGACTCAGTGTTAAGATAAAAACTAATTCACTCCTCCTATACATGTGTTTTATCTGTGTAGAATAGGACTTTAAAAAACTACATATGGATTTATCCCTTATTTTTTATGATATTTAGTGATGCTTGGATTTCCTATCCCAGGACCAACCATAAATTCTATCATGAAAATGTCCTCTCTCCCACATATGAGTTAGATCTATGTGGGAGCCTTTAGCATATAATCCCTCATCCATGGGTTTATATTGAAGGTACCTCCATTCAATAACTACATATAGATTTATTCCCATTATTAAAGGATACATAGTGACACCAATATCTTTTATATTAAATTTAGTCAAAACCCCATCAATCTTAATCTTAATAATCAGGTTCCTCCTCATTCATGTTGAGTCTCTTATAATTGCTCGACACTAGAGTAAGACTTCCGAACCCCCTTTCACTATGCATGATTCAGATTTACAAAAAGTCCTTTAAATAATTATATATGTATTCATTCATACTTATATAGTATATATTGAAATTCTTGGCTCCTTAATCACAGGCCCAACCAAAAAATCTACGAAAACCTAAACCTATTTTGGCATTGGGTTTAGGGATTTCATTCGTTCATAGATGTTGAAGCAAATTTGTTGTCCCTAATGTTGTTGTCTCTTATGTAATTTGGATAAACAAAAGGATTCAAATATATGATTGTTATACAGACACATATTCTTGCTTAAAATTACCCCTATTTTTATATGTTTCATCATAATGCTATGCCTGTATAGGCTTGACACTGAGATGAATCTGTTTCAACTTATGTACGAGTTATATATGTGCGATATTACCTATTAATATACCACTGACACATGATGATAAACTATTTCATATGATTACTTATTTCATTAAATTAAATTTCATAAAATATATATCAATTCTTCATAGAATTCCACACCCCATATCACTATGAATAGTAACCAAATCATTGGTGTTGCATGATCTTAGGCGCTCCTTCTCATATGCTAGAGGTTGCTGACTAGTAATGGGGATCTTAGGTGGTACTGTAAGGGGAAAATACCCATTGAAATAGAGTGATAAATAAGATATAAAATAAAAAACATCATACATAAACCACAACAATTATAGAACATAAATAAATAAAGAATCAAAACAAAAGTAATATGAATGTATAATATACACACCACCAAACATGATTTATTATACACTAATATGATAAAATATACAAAAAAATATATAATAAAAGGTAAAAACCAAAATTAAATGTTTGGGAGGATCCACTACCATCCCTAAGTCACACATCATCCCGAACTCTATGTCCCATCTAAGATTATCTTGCTCAATCACACAATCCCAGGCCTCAGTTCAACCTAAATTGGAAATAAGTAAGGGATAACCTAGTACCAAATTACAACGGTGACCCAAAAGGGGTGTGAGTACATAACTATATAGGGAACCACCAACATAGTCTCATAATACATCTATGATGTACTGATTGTTGGGTCGGAACAAATGAGGGAAGATGGCAAGAGGGGGGGTGAATTGCCTTTTAAAAAATTGATTAACAATTAAAATCAAATTTGAAAGTGCAGCGGAAAAAAAGAGGCAAGACACACAAAATTGATAACGGAGTTCGGCCAAAAACCCGGCCTACGTCTCCGCTCCCAACTCAACCGTTGAGAGATTCCTACCGCTTGCTTTTCAATGGTTTTAGCAAGAAACCCACTAGGCTTTGAGGTAGCACTAGGACCTATTACAGCTTGCTTTTTGTGGTTTAGCAAGAACCCACTTACTTTTAATGGTTAAGTAAGAACCCACTAGCCTTTTTAACGGGTGAAGGCTAGCTCACCGATGACACAAGCCTTTTAAAAAGGAAAGGCTTGAAGAAACCTCTTTACACCTTAATGGTGGTGTGAAACCCAAAAGAAAGGGGGATGAGAAAAGGGTTTGGGGTTTGTAGGCACAAACCCAAAATGAAGCTCAAAATAAATAAAACAATAAAAAACCGTAATTGGAGAAGCCTTGGGCGCCTTTGATTGATTGGAGATGTTGAAGGCCACTTCCAAGCTTCTTTGGAGGTGCTCTTGGATGTGGAATTGGATTGGAGCACGTTGGGTTCCTTGAGGAAATCCGCCGGAGGTTCGCCAAAATGATCAACAATGTGTCCGGTGGCTTGGGTGACGTTCCGGGGCATCCTAGGCCTTTATTTATAGGCTAGGAACCTTCAAGTATCCGTTAGAGGGCTTTGGAGCCGTTGGAAAAGGCCTCGGAGCCGTTGGAGGCCAAAAGAAGGTTGACTGGTCAAAGCCAACGGCTAGTTTGACTGGTCTACCGGCTGGCCGGTGCAGGGCCACCGGCTGGCCGGTGCCTTGGCAGAGGAGATGAAACTTGGTCCAGGCTCCACCGGCTGACCGGTGCCAGAGCCACCGGCTGGCCGGTGGCAAGACAGTAGCTCACACTGTTTGATCTGGGTGCCACCGGCTGGCCGGTGACAGAGCCACCGGCTGACCGGTGGAACCTGGCAGTGGGCAATGCCTCTGCCAGGTCCACCGGCTGGCCGGTGCTATCACACCGGTTGGCCGGTGGACTGAATTTCAGTCCACTTGAGATGCTTTCTTGGGCCATTCCTTTGGCAATCTCTTGCCTATCATCCACAACACTTAAAAACAAGGTTAGACAAATAATAAGGTGATTGTGATCATGAAAATCAAACAACGAGGGGAACGAGATGTACAACAATCTCCCCCTATTTTGATGATCACAATCACCAAAACAATTAAAGTAAAAACATAAATGAAAGGCATTCTTTTAAATGATAAATTGAAAATAAATACTAAACATGAGAGAAAATATTCTCCCCCAATCAATCAAGAAATTTCTCCCCCTTTGTGATTATCAAAATAGCGTGGGGCATAAAACTTGATTGAGGGAATTTCAATGAAAAACGAGATTTTAAATCAATTGAAAATCAAGATTTTTAAATCAATTGGAATTTTTGAAAATTGAATTGAAAAATTTGAATAACAGTTTGAATTGAAAGTTTTGAATCAAAAAAAATTCGATACCAACTGTTGGAAATTTAGAAATGAAAATTTAATAGAAAATTTTGAATTGAAAGAATTGAAACCAAGAGTTGAGTTTGAAATGAAAAAATTTTGAATACACAAAAAAGCTTAAAAGATCCTAACTCCCCCTAAATAAAAACAATGAATCACCGGGGAGTGGGATTTTGAAAGGAAACAATTTTAGGCCCGGAGAGACTCGCTAGAAGGGATTTTTCAATCCAAATTTGTCTCATGGCGGGTCTTCTCCTATAAAACTCGTCGGAATAGAAAATAGACTTGGGTTGGTCGTACTGGGCATTTTTGCAATTACATTGATAAATAAGGTGCCCGAGTTTTTTACAATAATTACAAAATTTAAAGCTAGAGCTCCCCCTTACAAAAATAGTGGGTGCATGGGAGGAGGAGGCTTGGTTGGTATAGCCAAGTCCATTGGTGGTTCTATAAATTCGTTGGGAACCTAGGAGATTGTTCAAATTTTGTTCCCCTTGGGTGAACATAGCTAGGGTCTCCCTTAGGTCTTTGATGGTTCATTCCATGGAATCAACATTTGGAAAATTTTGGATTTTAAGGGTCAACTCTTCCTTCTCTTTGAGAAGTTGTTCTTTTTCGGAAGAGAGTTTTTTGAAATTCTTTTTCAAAGCAACGAATTTTGAAGAAAGCTCATGAAAACCATTTTCTAGTTGGTCTCTAGCGTGTGAGAGTTCTTCATAAGATAGATGATTTAAAGAATTGGAATTTGAAGAACAAGAGGAGGAGTCGGAAGATGTTACCTCATGGAATGCCATTAGGCATTTTGTACCTTGGTCGCTCGAGGAGGAGGAGGAGGAGGATGAGGAGGAGGTGTCACTCCATGTCGCCTTGAGGACCTTTTTCTTTCCTTTTTCCCTAGCCCGTTTCTTGTTGAGTGGGCAATCGGGCTTGAAATGGCCCTTTTCGACGCACCCGTAGCATTTTACCTTGGGCTCGGATCTTGCGGTGGGTTCTTGCTTTCGCGCCTTGCGAGATTTCTTCTTCTTCTTCTTGTGCTTCTTCATGAATTTGTGCATTTGGCGGGCGAGATTCTCCATTTCCGAGTCGCCGCTTGATGATGAAGAAGATGAAGATGATGATGATGAGGAGGAGCTTACTTCTTTTTGTACCTTGAGGGCGATGTTCTTTGGTGTCTTGATTGGTGTGACCTCCTTTTGAGTTTATCTCCTCTTCGTGATCTCGTACGTCATTAGGGATCCGATGAGCTCCTCTACCGGCATATTTTTGACGTCCTTAGCTTCTTGGATCGCCGTCACCTTTGGTGCCCATGAGCTCGAAAGGACCCATAAGATCTTCTTGACCATCGTCTCGGCTGAAACATCATCACCAAGAGATTTCCTTCCATTGCAAATGTCAGTGAAGCGTGTAAACATATCGGTAATAGATTCGGAAGGATGCATAGTAAAGCTTTCAAAATCTTGTCTATACATGTCTAACTGAGTGTCCTTAACTTTGTTAGTGCCCTCATGAGTTACTTCTAAAAGTTTCCAAATTTCATGTGAGGAGGTGCAAGTAGACACTCGATTGAACTCATTTCTATCTAAGCCGCAATGGAGAGCGTTCATGGCTTTGCCATCAAGCTCAAAGTTTCTAATATCGGCGGGGGTCCATTTGGATTCGTCGGGGGTAGAAAAAGTATAACCTTGCATGACAATTTTGTAAATAGGATATCCTATGCTTCTAAGAAAGGTAGTCATGCGGTTTTTCCAATAATTATAGTCGGTCCCATCAAAAAATGGAGCACGACCCAAAGAAAAGCCTTCGGGGGCGAAAGAGGTTGAAGCCATCACAATGGATCTTTGAATTTGAAACCCTTTAAGGTATTACTCAAATTACCCCTCTGATACCAATTGTTGGGTCGGAACAAATGAGGGAAGATGGCAAGAGGGGGGGTGAATTGCCTTTTAAAAAATTGATTAACAATTAAAATCAAAGTTGAAAGTGCAGCGGAAAAAAAGAGGCAAGACACACAAAATTGATAACGGAGTTCGGCCAAAAACCCGGCCTACGTCTCCGCTGCCAACTCAACCGTTGAGAGATTCCTACCGCTTTCTTTTCAATGGTTTTAGCAAGAAACCCACTAGGCTTTGAGGTAGCACTAGGACCTATTACAGCTTGCTTTTTGTGGTTTAGCAAGAACCCACTTACTTTTAATGGTTAAGTAAGAACCCACTAGCCTTTTTAACGGGTGAAGGCTAGCTCACCGATGACACAAGCCTTTTAAAAAGGAAAGGCTTGAAGAAACCTCTTCACACCTTAATGGTGGTGTGAAACCCAAAAGAAAGGGGGATGAGAAAAGGGTTTGGGGTTTGTAGGCACAAACCCAAAATGAAGCTCAAAATAAATAAAACAATAAAAAACTGTAATTGGAGAAGCCTTGGGCGCCTTTGATTGATTGGAGATGTTGAAGGCCGCTTCCAAGCTTCTTTGGAGGTGCTCTTGGATGTGGAATTGGATTAGAGCACGTTGGGTTCCTTGAGGAAATCCGCCGGAGGTTCGCCAAAATGATCAACAATGTGTCTGGTGGCTTGGGTGATGTTCCGGGGCTTCCTAGGCCTTTATTTATAGGCTAGGATCCTTCAAGTATCCGTTGGAGGGCTTTGGAGCCGTTGGAAAAGGCCTCGGAGCCGTTGGAGGCCAAAAGAAGGTTGACTGGTCAAAGCCAACGGCTAGTTTGACTGGTCTACCGGCGGGCCGGTGCAGGGCCACCGGCTGGCCGGTGCCTTGGCAGAGGAGATGAAACTTGGTCCAGGCTCCACCGGCTGACTGGTGCCAGAGCCACCGGCTGGCCGGTGGCAAGACAGTAGCTTACACTATTTGATCTGGGTGCCACCGGCTGGCCGGTGACAGAGCCACCGGCTGACCGGTGGAACCTGGCAGTGGGCAATGCCTCTGCCAGGTCCACCGGCTGGCCGGTGCTATCACACCGGTTGGCCGGTGGACTGAATTTCATTCCACTTGAGATGCTTTCTTGGGCCATTCCTTTGGCAATCTCTTGCCTATCATCCACAACACTTAAAAACAAGGTTAGACAAATAATAAGGCGATTGTGATCATGAAAATCAAACAATGAGGGGAACGAGATGTACAACACTGATACATGAATGTGGCATACTCCGATAAAGTAAAAAACTTTTGTAAATAAATAAATAGAACCATTGGAAAAACTTGCTTTAGACTGATGTCAGAATATCTACTAAAAAATTGCATGAACCATGATAACCCATGCACTATGTACTATAACGTTTTTGATACTTTATTTTATGACTTCAATCTTCTATACTTACTTTGGAATATACCAGGGTGTATCTGATCATATTGTGATGATTTTTCCTCCTAATAGAACAAACCCATGTCTCCCTGGAATACATATCAATTATTATAGACCCGTGGAATGATTCTAGAAAAATATATCCCAATATACAGGATCAAACCTAACTTTATATCCATGAAAACCCCACTGATAGTGACACAGAAAACCTATAATGGAGTTTTTTTATCCATGTATCACATACCTCCCATAAAGAAGTATCCCCATCTAGTAACACCGAACTATTAGAGTAAATTTTATTTATAAGTAACATAGAACACCCTTAAGAGTTTTTTCTCAGCCATGTAACCATAAACACCTATGATAATTTTATATTCATGATAAAAACTTCTCCCAAGGGTATTTAACAATATGACCAAACACAACAATCAACAAGGAAATAAATAAATGGGGTTGACCTAACGCTTAAACCCACAATATCAATCCAAACCATATATGCCCACCCAAGGTCTAATAATTCAAGGGGAACCCATTGGGGTCCCATATTTTAGTAAAATGGAACCACACTAGGGGTCCTCTATATCAAGAAAGCTACTCAGGTCACACCACATCACTCATAGGATGCCATATCATATCATAACCTAATTAGACTCAAGGGGTAGCAATTATAGGCCAAGAATGAAAGAGATAACTCATGGACCATATCATTCCTTGAGATATACTATGTTGGTCCACTCAACCAGCCCAAATAAATTATCCAAATGGATCTATGGTTTCCCAAGGGTCCTCACTAGGATTACCTAGTATGTTCATCTCAAGTCACTCCAAACCTCCTCTTAGAGGTGTCTAAGAGATCCTAGAAAAGGGACATTAAGTAATAATTATACCATTCTAATTTATGAAAACTCCTGAAGGGAGTCAGAATTTTAAGTGAGTCCCATTTATATCATTGCCTCATCCATCTGTGGTCAAGGCCAAAAATCTAGTGCGCAAGGCCATGGTAGCCTTGGAACTTGTACAAATCATTAAGGTATGTCATTTTAAATTAGTATTTTAACAAAGATTTAAAAACTAAATCAATTAATCAAATGGGTTAATGCCTTTTTGGGAATAAAGATGCATGACATGAAACATAACCAACATACATTAAGATATATGTCAAGTACCTAGGACCACCAAACACTCATCAAATCCAAAATCCCTTAAATCATCAAAACAAAAATCCACTATTCGAGCCTATCTAAGTATAGAAACCATTGGCAAAACCTCCTGCGACCCTAAATTAAAATAATGACTAATTTAATTAATTAAAATAAATATATAATTATTTAAATAAATTAAAAATTAAAACCCAACTATATTAAAAATTGTAATAAACTCTAAAAGGATCATTAGGTACCTTATCGATATCAAAATCATTCCCAATGACACTCGGAAGGGACATCACATACTCTCACCCCAAAATTAGGAAAAATACATAACCATCAAAGTCATTCCCATAAAAAATTTAGTTTAATTTTATGGTAAAACATAAAATAAATTGGTGTCACAATATACCATCATCAAATCACCAAGAAGAAACATGAATATGTAGTCCCGATACATCCTTTTACTAGGTAGAGAAGAATACCAACCATCTCGGGATGATTCCACCATTCTCAGGTGAAATAATCCATAAAACCTAGCTTGAAATAAATGAAAATTTGAATAAGATGAGGAGTATAAAGAATGATTACACTAGAGAGAGAGTGCCACCATAGATCACCAGAAAAAACCAAAAAATACCCCCATTTGAAGGGAGTTTGAAGGGGGTCAAGGGGGAGTTACCCTTGGTATGAATTAAAAATAATATAAGAGAAAGATATGCTAACCCCTCTAAAAACCTGAGGGGAGATGGGAATTCATGCACCTTTTAATACCAATGGCTAGCTAGTGGCTGCGAACAGAATCCACCATGTAGACCAACCACCTTGAGCTACCTTTGATGCTTATTAAAGCCTTAGGTATACTTATCAAGCCCTATTCCATGTTCTATTAACTTGTTGAAGGTTTCTAAACCCATGTAATTCTATTCCAAGTCATTTTTTCAAAAATTTTCCCACCAACTAATTCAAAAATTTAAATTACTCTTGAATTTCAAACTCGTTTGTATACATAGTGTATTACAATCTCCCCACCAAAAAAATATTTTTCTAAAAAATAATACCATTGGTTACAACCTAATCAGGTCTTTATTTTTAGTCCAAATGACTGTGTTCCATTCTAGGATTCTCAATGAATTTTTTGAGTGAAATTACAATATAAGGTGCTCAACCCATCAAAACATGATCCATCACTAAAATTCATTTCTAAGACATCAAGATGACACTCTATGAAATATATCCATTCCAAGGGAACCAATTGTCATCGTCCAACTGATCTTATGACCTAGGGTGATCCCCACCATAGGACCTTGTTAAAATTGGAAAATTCCTAAGCTATAAAAGCCTCCACCATTTGAATTGGATTTTGAAACATGATTACAGTGGTCCACCAACCCAATCAACAGAGTTACCAATACACCTCACCTCAAAAAACATGAGTGCATTAGTAAAAAATTGATACTAACTATTTCTTCCCATTTCCAATAAAATACATAAATGCCTCTACCATCCTAGTATAACATGATCATGCCATATTTTCTAAGAGAAATCTAAACTAGTTCCCAGAACATACCCATCACCCTCAATATTATACACTAGATGTAGTTTATAGATCACTGCATCTGATTAAATGGAAAAACACTGGTCATACATCCTTAGGTAGACCTAGCTAAAAAATTATCAATTTTATCCAACAAAATGTTTCTAAATTACTCATTCATGATGCCTTTATCCCATAAGGAAAATACTGATCAATAGAATGTGCTCACGAAAATTCGTAGCTTGCTTCAGTGAAATTATATGGTTGAATCCTCAACCAGAAAAAATTATCCACCGTACTCTTACAAACCATGATAACTGGCACACCTTCAACCAAATCACATATGTATCATCTCAATTTACTCCAATCCTGACACTGACACTCAGACTTAACCCATTTCCATATTCAATTTTATACCCAGTATCTAACAAGAAACCTAAATGAATTTTTCCCTATATTCTCATCAACATAAAAATTCCAAAACAATTATCTAATGACTGATCCAATTCATCCAAAATAACTCCCACATGAGGTTTGTATCACTCATGATCAATAAATGTTTCCACACCATATTATTTTTTTATCAATAATTCATTAGATCAATTTCACGATTATCACAGAGCACACCCATCCATCACCGAACATCAGGGATATACATGGTCTAACCCATTCATTCCTAAGCACCAACCCAAAAAGTAAGTTTCTATATTTTTCCAACTCCCAGAACAACATCCAAAACATTTTTCATAATTCCATTGATAACTAGTGTCAGACCTTCAAAACAACCTATGGGTCAACCTCACCCGGCTTGATCATAATCAAACATGCATTGCTCATCTAAAACCACACTCATCCATTTCTAATCCTTGAAACCACATCTCCCTGAAAATATGTTTCAAGGACTAACCTTAAGAAGTCCACCCATGACAAATTATTTATCCACAACATCATCCTTCAATATAGGGACATCAAAAATTCTCATCCAAAACCCCGATATATCCTTCCCACAAATGTATCATCGATTTTTATCAGTCCTTGTCTTACTCATGTCCATTTCTAATTTCAATTTAAATAGTAACCACTTGTAAATAGTTTATTCCACCTCAATATCATATGAAAATGGATGGGAGTATGATCCAATACCTCCAAATTTCAAAAACCCAATTCATGATCCCTTGATATGCACGCCATCAAACTAAGCTGAATATGATCAACGAGTTGTAAAATCATCAAGGAAATAACATATAAGATGTGATTATCCAAAATATTGACATTTCACTCATACATAGGATATCCATAGTCTTATCCACCATCAAAAAACCATTATTATTCATGAGAATCTACTCACACTCTCACCTTGATGCAAAATCACATCCAATTCAATAGGGTCAGACACCCAAACCGTCCTTCCCTTTGAACCCACTCTCGATACCACACCACTATAAGTGCCTCACATTCCAAGCAATTAAAACATAATTTCACACTCTTAAAAAATCCTAAGTCATGACCATGATTTTTAAATATACTCAATAGAACCTTCCATGTATTGATCTTGAACCTAGGGAATCTTCCCACATTATTCCTTCTCTAAGGTATTCAGATGTTCTAGAGAAAACTCCATTCATAGGCTGCCCCCGATTGTAAAAGTCGCCGACTCACTGAGGTCTGAGTTGAATACAAGGTTCTCTAGTTCTCACACAAAGCCCAAAAAGTCAAGTATCACCTAAGGTTATTACCCATAGTGCATTATCCATGAACCCATATCCAAAATCCCATGGCATCCAACATTCAAAATACCCACTCGAGGGCCTCATGCACCTAATGGAATCAAAATACAACCCACCAGCCTATAATGTAACTAGTCCTCATTAAGAATCCACTCATGGGACTACCACCTTGAGTATTATATCTGAAATACAAGCATAAACATGAAGGCATCACCCTAATATGACCCATACCCATGTAGTGATAGTCACATGACTTAATTTAATAGAATGTCTTTCCAATTTATATGGGAAAATTCAATTTTTTTAATGAAACTTTAAATAACTGGACGAATATAACTGTAAATACCATGGGGTTTCATATAAGGTATCCAATGCTATGATAACCAAATAGGTTTAGTATATGTCTCAGGCACTGAGGGACTACACCATAATCCACCTCATTGAGAATCTCACCATAGATACACATGAACTACCATTAGATGGAAGTATATTCATATTATTCTGGATGAGTAGAATACTACCAATAACTTATATGTGATTTTTTATGAGATATTGATGATAATTTAAATTTAAAAACCTATAATTTGTGAAAAAAATCACACTAGTAGGCCCCTACATGTCATATAAATCCTACACACCTAATCATGATACATAATATGCCACTTGCCTCTATAGGTTAGGATCTAAATCTAATGTTTGGAATCTTAACAACATTCTAAGAGCAAAATTAAAAACAAATCATCAATATCAAATTTCATGTGTGTATCATTAGGTGAAAATCATACGACCATAACAACACATATAAATAATATCAATCCCAATCCCCCAATAACCTAGAATTCAAACTACAACAGGTGTTCATGATGCACCAATCTGATATCCATCGTAGGATCTGACACATTTCAATATATCTTGGGTACCATATCCCAAATAGTAAAATAAATAAAAATAGTTATGACACCACTTTATAACAAAACTCCCCAACTCATTGTGAATATTAACTAGATCAGTGGTGCTACGTGAGATCATATGTGACTCCAAGCATAGTAGAGGATTTTGACTATCAATAGGGATATAAGATGGTACTCTTAGGTGACTATATCCCCTATAATAGAGCACACAATAACATATAAAATAACCAAACATCATAAAAATTCCATAACCATTAGAGAAAACTGATAAATAAAAAAACCAAACAATAGTAATATGAATGTGGAACATACACATATCCATACTCTCTCAATCATCCACTAGGAAAATCACATATATAGAATAGAATAAAATAAAAGCTAAAAACCAAAATAAAAGTACAGGTGGATATAATACCATCCTTGAGCCTCACCTCATCCTAAAATCGAAGTCCCATATGAGATGATCCCTCTCGATCACACAATACTAGGCCTCATCCCATCCTAAACTTGTAATAAGTGATGGATTCTTGAGTAACCAAGTGAAATGGAGGGCCAAGAATCATGCGAGTGAATAATTCAGTAGAGAACTACCAATGAAGTCCCATACTATACAAACAATTCAATAATGTTTTCATGTGACATTATTTGATAAAGTAAACAAATACATTAAATAAATTAATATAACTACCAAAAATACCTTCTTTATCATGATGTAAGAATATCTCTAAGAACATCATGCAGACTATTCCACCTCATGTACCATATACTATACTATTTTAAATCCTTAAGTCCATGACCCTGATTGACCATACCTAGTTTGACCAATTATAGGGTATCTGTAAGCACATCTTGATGACCATTCCTCCCAATATAACAAACTCAAGTCTCCCTGTTATACATATCAATAATCACAGACCTAGTTAATTCTCCTATAAATCTCCATCCCCATATACCTGATCGACCTCGGCTCCATATACATGGTATCCTCACTAATAGTAAAAAAAATACCCACTATGGGAGTTTTCTCATCTAGATATCACAAACCTCCCCTATGGGGGGTTCGTCATCCAGTAACATAGAATTCTTAGAGGGAGTTTTTTTTTCATGTAACATAGACTAACCCTACAAGTGTTTTGTTAGCCAAGTAACCAAGAACACCCCAATGGTGTTTTCCATACATGATAAAAGACCACCCTAAGTGAATTTACCAAACATAATAAAATACCACCCCAAGGTCATTTACTATTCCTATTAAAAGACCTCCCCAAGGATGTGTACCATTCTAAAAAATACAACTATTAACAAGGAAAAAAAATAAAGGGAGTTAACCAAATGAAAAAACCCATCATCTCAATCCAAAAATATATAAGCACACCCATGGTATAATCACTTAAGAAAAACCCATTATGACCCATGGGTAAATACATAGGTTGATGTTCCCCATTGGGGGTCCTCAATTTCAAGTAAGCCCCTCATGTCTCAATACGTCACTCAGAGAATTTCATAACATATCATGATCTCACGGGCCTCAAGGGATTGGTCCTATAAGAAATAACCTAAAGAGATTTCCAATGGACAATATCACACCTTAGGTCATAATAGCTTGATCTTCTCACCCAACACAACCAAATTAATCTAAGATGTCTCAAGGTTCCTCGCATATCCAACTTGGGTAGTTCATCCAAAGTCATGCAACACACCCTCTTAGTGGTGTCCAAGGGATCCTAAGAAATGGTTAATAAGTCACAAATATCTCATATTAATTTAGGAACACCCCTCAATGGTGTTCCAATGTCAAGGGAGTACCATTTATATCTCTCCTCAACCATTGTCAGCCGTGGCTAACATGCAAGTTCACAAGGCCAGGGTGGTCTTTAAACTTGTCTAAATCATTAAGGTATAGAATTTTAAATTAGAACTTAATTTAGATTAAATAAATTAATTAATAAATAACATGGTTCAAAACCTTAAATTTCATGAAGATTCATCACATGAAACATAACCGACATTAATAATTCCATAGGGCAAGTTTTGAGGACCACATACCTCTTACTAAAGTCAAAATCCATTAAATCCACAGCTCAATGACCCACTTCTCATGCCCATCCAAGTCTAATGGCCATCACCCAAACTACCCATGAACCTAAATCACATCTAATGACCAAATTTAGAAATTATAATAAAATTATAATTAATTAAATAATTCATTAATCAAAACCTAACTTTAATAAAAATTAGAATAAATGCTGAAAGGATCACCGAGTACCTTCACCTCACTGAAACCATGCCCACCAACACCTTGAAGGAATTTCACATACACCCAAACCTAGACTAAAAAAAACATATATCCATATAAACCATTCCAATAAACAATTTAGTTTAAATTTATAGAAAAACTTAAATAAATGGGGTCATGGCATGCCTTCATCAAATCACCATGTAACGACATGCAGACATTGTCCCATGAAATCCTCTTCCTAGGTAGAGTGGAAGAAGCATAATATTAGGATAGTTACAAAATGATATAATTGAATCATAAATAAACCAAATTTTATAATAAATAAAAATTACAATGAGATTAGGAGGATAAGGAAAGAGGCCACTGGGGGGAGCGACCCACCATAGATCATCGAAAAAATCCACAATACACCCCCATTCATAGGGGGTTTGAAGGGGGAATAAGGAGGAGTCACCCCTGGTCCACTTGAGCAAGAAGATAGGAGTAATAGGGGATTAAAACTCTAATATAATAAGGGGGGATGTAATTTAACCCTTGAACGACTGTCATCTAGCCGATACTCATGCATCGACTAGTTGGTGGTTACAAATTGTAGCCACCCTGCATCCCATCCACACTCAGATACCTTTGATGATTCCCAAAACCTTTGGGATACCTCCAAATACCCATTAAATTTTTAATTACACCCTTTATATGTTATTATAATCTAATAATTCTATTTCATGATCCATTTCAAAATCTGACACACCTATTAATTAAAAATTTTAAATTCCTTTTGAATTCAAAACCTGTCCGTACACATGGGGTATTACATTGCATAATGTAAAAATAAATGATATATAAGTCTTTGTCACATGATATTAAAATGAAAAAAATATATTCCTCTTCATATTATATTAAATTAGATGAAATTTAAGTCCTTATTGCATGATGTTAAATTGCACGATAGTTAAGTCTTTATCATGTAATGTTAAACTACATGACATTTGGTCTACCTTGCGTGACCTTAAACTTTATAGAGTAATTCATGTTGTATAACCCAATTTATCTAAATAGAATATAGATCCATTTAATTAAATACAGAATAGTTAATCTGTAGTTCCCCATTCTTGATGAACCATAAGGGGGGGTCAACAATCTTTTTTTATGAATTCATTACATTTTAATTAAACCTCTTGAACTTGTTAAGGTTATAAATCCACTAAATAATTTATAATATTACTCACCATGTGCGTAGTAAATAAATGAAATATTTCATAACATAGTATTTACAAGGTCTAACCTAAAATTATACCCCTTTACATGTTGGTTATACCCTTAACATGGATTCTATACTATATTCAACAATTATTTACAACCAAGAACAAACTAGTCCTATATAAATAGAGTCCACTATGTATACTTTCAAAAACTATTTCTCTAACACAGTATCCATTGTGTTTCACCACAACTTCTAAAATACACTAGGAGTGACTTCACTTCTTCAGTCATGACACAATACAAAACATCTTCTTCATCTCCTTTTTTGCTTCTGCAACACTTAGAAATATGATCTTCCTCCATGAGTAGGTGGATCAGTATATCTACCAGTGTAACTCCTTCTAGAATATAAGAACCAATAAATAGTTATTAGAACTAATTTTCTATAAACTCACTTAGATCTAGAATGATCCGAGTCCTTACTCTGAATGCTCGGGTAATAGTACATTTTCTACAATGGATGGTCTCCTAGTTTCAGTCACTTCTCTTTATTAGATAATAGAGATTATAAAAAATATTAGAATTCTCAAATTATATTCAAGTATTGAAAATTATTCTTTATCACTTACATGAATATTTATATTCATAGAATAATGAATATTAATTCTTATTAAAAACTATAGATATTTTCCCACATTTTAATTATGGAATCTCTATAATCCATGGAGGTAGGTAATCATCAAATTCAAAACTAGAGGATATTTATCCATTTCGAATTCTCATTTAAACTTGTTCATACTTCTTATTTAAATCCTCTAAGAATCAGGGTTTTATATTATTTGAATTTATTTTTCAATATAATCAATAATAACCAAAAGACCTAGGCTCCCATTAATTACTCTTTACATGGTTTATAAATAACAGTGACCTCATCTTTCCTAAAACATCACATAAATTTTTCTCATGTGGGTTATTATTTATCTTCCCAATTTATATGCATGCATGTAAAACTGCATGCATGTATCAATCTCTAAAAATATCACATTGATGTGATGTGTAACCCATGAAGCTCATTTTTTTATATCCATGAATGAAATACATGAATATCTCATGGACTAATGCACATGGATCTTCATTTCACCACATGTAGCCATAATAAATACGTCACTAGAATTACTCAAAATAAAATTCTCCACATGTATTCATGTGCATATAAAAATTCTTATCTCTCACACGAATTCATCATTTATTTTTCAAATGAACTGAACCTCATATGAAGAATGCATCCATGCATGCATCGAGTTCGCTCAGAATGAACTATAAATATTCTGACCATTATAAATATCATTCATCTTAAATGGATGCATGTTTAATTGCTTGAATGGGTGATAATATCGATATTACCCATTCATAAATCAATCTTCATAAATTATAAAAGGTTTGTCTTTAGCATGACTTGATTAATTTTATATAAATAGAAATATCAATGGTCAAAGATTGAACTCAATCCTATTTTCCATAGTAGATACATTAAAACCTATTTAATAATAATCACTAGCCTTATTTATATAGAAGGTCCATTCCCTTAATTCCTCATTGATGTTTCATGCGAGCCCCATGAAAGATCCATGATTCCACCTCACAGAATCTTCATGGAAGATCTTTGTTGTATCCTCATCATGCGCAGAAGGTCCGTGCCACAAAAGGCCCATTACCTTAAACACTCACAGAAGTTCTTTTTTATCCTTAATTATCCTAATCATGAAAGATAAATTCTCATCACAACTTGAAAAATCTTCCTTTACACAAAGAATATTTCCTTCTCATGGATTAAGCTTCCACAAATCATTCATAATAATTTTTATTCAAGTCTCTCAATTCGTGAATAAAAATGGCTCAATCTATGGAGGTAGAAGGATTGGCCATGAAACCACATCAAACATCTCATGGATGTATAGTATATCAATAATTACATTGAATTAATTCTTTATGAATCCATAAAAATCCTATAGGAATCACCATCACCTCCTCTTTAAACATATTGAACTGTTCAAAACAAATGATACACTTACTTAGGAACTTCAATATCTACATTTAATTTGTTATTAATAACATAATTATTCAATTTAAATATGTGATACTTTTATTAATTCTTTATCCCCTTTATTAACACTAAATTCAAAGGATAATTGAGGTTATTATCATATTTACTTATTCCTTTCATGGTAATCAGATTCTCTTCCACCATTTCAAGTTTGAATAAAATATTTTTTATTCTTTAGATAAGGATGAAATCACATGTTAATCTTAGTAAAGACCCTTTAGTTGGTCTACTATAAGTCAACATGGTCTAACTTAGCATATACAACAATATATATATATATATATAAAAGGTTGTCTATTCTATTAATAAACAACCATGAATGTGATGCCATACTCAAAAATTTATTATTTATCAAGTAATATCTTTATAAACTAGATTTATCGAGAAACATAAAATCATAAACACTTTTGAAAACACATCATATTTTTCAAGTTAAAGATATGTAACTCCCCATTTATCTCATTATTTTCACCAATCGACACCCATTAATAAACATGATTGATACACTAAAAAAAAGGTTATATGTTAGATTGACTACCTCACTCTTCTCATTTAAAAATCTATGCAAAATTTATATATTAACTAAAAATTTAGTTAAGTGATACATTCTTCTCAAAATTTCCCCACTAAGGGGATTCACTCGTCTTCTTTCATTTAATGGTATTTAGTTAACTCCATGAAGGATAATCTCTTCATGCTCTCAAGTAGTGTCATATTTAAGCTTCTTCTTCAACTCCTTTCACATTAGTACAAATAAAAAAATATAATAGGAAATATGGTGGGACCAATTTGTTTCTTAGATAAAACATTTAGAATGATAGAATCCTCTAAAGCTGGGCCATTGGTTTCTTCCAATATCAATATAAATGTTTTTTGTTGGACTCTTATTTATTTTTTGAGTGACATCTGTTTGATTAACTTTATTCTTCCATGAAATTCATTCTTTATGTGGAATATCATTTTCCTCCATAGTCTTATGAATATTTATGTTTCTATTTTTTGATAACTTTTCATCAATTTTCACCTAATATTTTGAATCCACGTTTTACCTTTAGCCTTAACATTTTTTTTCAAGTTCCTATAATTGTTTATCAATTTTAAATTGATTTTTCCAAATAAATAGGCCCTGTTTCTTTACATTATACATCTTCTCATAGTTTTCATATAACTTAACACTATTTTTATTTTGAAAAATATATTCCATTTATTATAATATAAAACTTTCCCTACCAAAATGTTTATGCATACCTCAAGCTTCAGACCTTCCAAACTACATCGTCAACATACTTATTCTAGAATTTTAAATCTGTTTTGTGTATATAGGTTTGGGGAAGATATTTTCATTTTTAATCTACTCCATGATTTTTTCATTTTATTCTCACCAAACCCCATTGGTTATTGATAATTTCTTGGTAATAAAAATTAAACTATAAAATAATAAAATTTATTCCAATACCATCCAAAACACCAACATTAATCTCTGAAATTTTATTTTCCATTTTGATAATTAATTTTCCCAAAATTTACTTGATGCTGTTATACTAAAAAATAATCTTCACATTGCCTAGGATATATGGCCTCCTTGGAATATTTCTCCCCTACTTTGATATGGAAGATTTAATCATAGTTTTCTTTGACTCGTTATCCTTATATTTTGTTTTTACATTAACACCATTAGATAAAATAAGACTGTTTTGAAACTAATTAAGTGTAGATATACCTTGTTCTCATAGAATTTTCTTCTCATTGGTTTGAAAAGATTCTATATTTACCTCAATAGACTTAGTAAAGTCTTATCTGTTCTTGTTCAACTCATGTTGTATTATGGGAGATATAGATTGTGTGTCTTATAATTATTTTTCCGTTTTATCTAGTGAATCCTTGAGATCTATGATAATATTTTTCTTCTTAGATTCTCAAAGATTTTGCTTCTTGATCTCATGAATGTACGACATTTCCTTATTGACACACTCTTCCTTATTACTATACACATTTTTTTATTTATCAAGATTCTAATTTTCTTTCTTGAGGTATTGTAACTATCCCATATAGAATTATAATTTTTATTTTAGCTCTATCTCAAGTTCTATCCTTTCTTCTCAATCATCATCAAGGCTTGATGAATTGGATCCTTTCTCAACATATGAAAAGTGATTGAATTCATTATCCAAGTTGCTTAATGAGTTATATATATATTTGTTTCTCATAATGATTCTTATTTTCCTACAGAATCCATCATTATTATTTTTTATATATTCTCATCCACCTCATCTGATTCAGATTATTGAACCTATTTCTTTGGATTTTTTTAAAATATGAAAAATACCATCACAATTATAAAATCTCCTAAATTTATTACATTTTCCTTTCTAATTTCACTTATTGAATCTCTTTGAAAAATGATTCATGATTATTTTAAAATATAATTCAAATTAATCATCATATAAATTACCTTATTCAACATATTCTTATTCTTTGAATTTCCCTTTTTCATATGGATTCAAAGGCTATTTCATCTTTGGATTTTTTTTGAAACCCAGATCCTTACTCATTTCATAGGCTGTGAGGATATTGTGAAGTTAATCAAACTTTTTATCTTCATTATCCTCCAAAACTAAAAACATGAGATTAAATCTATATAGTAAATTTCTCATATGATTCTTCATAATGATTGAATCCTCCAACTTCTCACAAAATACTGGAATATTGCAAACTATTTAATTTACCATGGCGAAATAAATATTTATATTATCATCATCAACCAAATTTATGTCCTCAAATATGCTCCTCAAAACTTGTAATTTAGCTTACTTGACTTTGATATTACCCACATAGATTCTTCTCATTTTTTACTAAATTAAATATTAATTTGGAGACCCATGACATTGGTATTGATTTTCTATGATAATGATATTGGGATTCAATTTAGTGATTTTATATCTAACTATAAATTCCTCTTATCAACATGAATCATGGGATTATATTCAGTATTAGGTGGAAAAACTATAATAGTAGAACCCCTAAATTCTAGGATGAGTGAAAAGAGATTGGGTGTCATCCTATTTCTCCACTTGTGGTAGTCTGTACCATCAAAATATTTTACTCCCAGGATATTCATATAAATAATATTCTCTATTTTCGAAGAAGAAATTTTCCTAGATCATTAAAGGTATCCTATCTTTGATACCACTTATAGTGACCCGAGTCATATGAACCACTGGGGAGTGAATCCGTTGTTTTTATTTTCATGAATTATTTACCTTTTAATTCAATATATCAAATTTGTAAAGGGAATTAATCCACTCAATAATTTCTCACAGTCCTAAACTCTTGTGTACTAAATAAATGAAAGATTCTATAACTTAATATTTAAATTTTTTATCTTGAAATCTTACTCCATTCCATATTGTTTATTCTACCAACAAGGATTTTTCACTATCTTCAAAAAAAAATTACAACCAAGGACAATCCAATCCTATATACGCATAGTACACTATGTTTACCATTAATAATTGTTTCTCCAATATAGAATCCTATGTGTTCCACCATGACTTACAAAATCTACTAGAATTGACATCACTTATTTAATGATGTTCTGATAAGTACATATTTTCTTCCTCTACTTGGATTCTTCTACACCATTCAGAAATATTATCTTTATCCATGAGCTGACATATCAATAGATCTAACCACATACCTTCTTCATGAACATAAAAAATAACCAATACTGATTAGAATTTTTGGAATCAAAACCTAATAAGATATATAATGATCTGAGTCCTTCGTATGAGTACTCTAAAAATAGTTATTCTTCTCTGATTTATGGTCTCCCAGCTTTAGACTATTCTATTTCATTGATAATAGAAATTATCTAACTCTCAGAATCTCAGAATTTTTCAAGTCTGAAACATCCATCTTCATCACTTACATTCATATTTATATTCATAGAATAATGAATATGAATTTTCCTCAAACATCATAAATATTTTCCCATATTTTAACTATGGAATCTCTATGATCTTTGATGATAGGTAATATTCACATTAAAAAATGGAGGATATTTATCCATTTTGAATTAAAATTTAAACTTATCCAACATTATTATTTAAACACTTTAAGACTCAAAATTTAATCTTCTTTGAATTTATTATTTAATTTCTTATTGAATACCTTAAATAACCAGGATCTCATTAATTATTATTCACATGGTCTACAAATAACTATGGCCACATCTTTCTTGAAACATCACATGAATTATTCTCATGTGATTCTTCTTTAGTTTCCTGATTTACATGCATGAACATAAAAGTCCACACATTCATCAAAATATTAAAATATGATATTTATATGATGTGTAACCCATGAAGCTTAGATGAAGTGTGTCATCACATTTCTTATATTCATTCATGACACACATGAATATCACATGGCCTCATGCATGTGGGTTCTTCATTGCGCAACATGTTTCTACAATAAATACACCACCAATGTTCCTAAAAATATTTTTCTTCACATATATTCATGTACATGGAAACATAAATATATCTCCTATTAACTCATCATTTATTATCATATTAATTGGTTCTTTTATGATTCAGGAAATCATTTATTCATCAAGTTCCCTCAGAATTGCCTATAAATATATCGAACTTCATAATTATCATTCTTATTATCTACATAAAAGTGTAACTATATAAATGGGAGATAATATTGATCTTACCCATTAAAAAATAAATCTTAATCAATTCCAAAAATTTTGGATTTAGAATAGCCCAATTTATTCTCTATGTATATAAATATCAAAGGTTTAAGATTGAAGTCAAACCTCCTTTTCATGAAACATCCATAAAAACCTCATTACTCACATTCAATAGCCTTATTAATAAGGATTTCATTCCATTAATTACTAATAGAAGGTATTTTTGATCCCTATACAAAATCCCTTCTAACAGATCATAGACGCATCAAAGAAGATCCATGTTGTATACTTATGATGTGTTAAAGGTGTATTCCATGGAATGTCCATTCCCTTAAAAACTATAGAAGATCCATTTTTCATCAATATTACTATACATAGAAGATCCATTCTCATTAAAAATCATGAAATATTATTTTCCACAAGGATTATTTCCTTTTCATAGATTAAGATTTCATGAATCATGAATAATAATTTTATACATGTATCTCAGTTTGTAAAGAACAATAACTAGATCAGTTGTGGTCAGAGGATTATTAATTACACAAACTCAAACATATTATGGAATTTTTTATTTTTCATATTAATCATGAAATATAATTCCTTCATAATGAATCCATAACAATCCTCCAAGAATCACCACCACCTTCATTATATATATATTGAACCATTGAAAAAATAAAATAATTACTTGGGAACTTGAGGATCCTAAAATGTGATAGTATTCCAACTTTTTCCCTAAAAATTATTGATGTTTGGGTCCCAAAAATTTGTAGTTGGTTACACCATAAAAAATCACCTTGGATATAACCATGAAATTAATGGGAAGAAAATCCCATTTTAAAAAATTGAATGTTCCTCCCCTTCATTTGAGCCAAATAAGTTTAGGGATTATGCAATAAATATGTACTAAACATTTCTTGATTCTTATCTCTATAAGATAAATAATGAAACCCAAATTATTTATTTAGTCTCAGCCACAACATCTAATCAAACCCCTATTTTATCTCAATGATTAGAATCTTTCATTTATAATGGGTTTCCCTTCACTGGTTCAACACTAAGAAAAATACATTTTTTTACATGAGATAGATCTCTAGAAATACCCACGGGTAAGTCCTTGTCACATGATGTTTAACTACCTAACACATGTTTCCTTATTTCATGACATTAAAATTCATATACCATCACCAAATTTCACTCCTTTATAAAGAACTGTAACAACCTAACCATGTCCAAATGAGGTTTGTGATTCCTCCACCACATTTTCAGAACATCACTTTACATAAAACATACTTCATGTCTCAATTATCATATATATCCATAAACATTTCATGATTATTGGTAATGAGTTTGTTCAACTTCAAGGAACACCTATAATTGAATATGTATATATACAAAAAATTTAATCTTACATACAAACTCCTAATATGACCTGTTGGCCAAATGATTATTTTAATCCTAAGAAAACTTTACTCTAATCTAAATACACCTTGAAAAGATCATAGTAGAAGACATCATTTGAATATGATTAAAAATCATCCCTTACATACTTGTCCCATATTACCATTACTCATTCGAGAACCTTGATCCATGATTTACAATATCATCATTCTATGTTAAAATGGTGTTATACAATTCATGACCTTAAAAATATAATTGGGTTGTTGTGTTACACTTCCACTTCATGAAATGGTCCACACATCATGGCTATAAAATGTGTGAACCCCTCTAATATGACCTACAGTGGCACCAAGATCTCATTCACATCGGGTCAACTTATACCTTTACACTAGATAGACTTTATTGATACATTTTGGTGCAAGAACTATAACATTGGACTATGTATAATCCCCTATGAGATAATCTATACTATCATTTGGATATTTATTAATGTTAGGGTTTTCTTCATCTTTTCTGTGTAGACTGCCTCACCTTTTAATTTTTTTGGTCAAATATATGTGATCATAAACTTTATCCCTTGATGATATAGATCACAACTCCTTGAACTGTTGGTGAAAGATACATAAAACATTTTAGGTTAAAATCCTATAAAGGATAGTCTGGAAAAAATTCAAGTCTCTCCTCACTAATCCATCCAATTTCAAGCCTTAGACAAAAGTAAGAGTGAATTTTAAAAAGGAACAAACTCATGGGGCCCACTATATGGCCTTAGTAGAAGACTATTCATTCTCTCTGAACTCCTTGGTTCCATAAAATATTAAAGAAATTACATTTCATGTCTCATCACCCTGATAATGTGCTCAATATAAAATAATGTAATATTTAGGGGTACCATAACCATCCTTTAATTTTCTATCTTCCATGAATGTACTTCATTTCCAAAATGTTTTAATCCTCAAAAACCTTTCATGGATGTTGGTAATGAGTGAATCTGGTTTTTAAGGTCACATATTCTTGGATATGCATTCATACCCCCATTTGGATCTAAATACATTCCATAAATATGTAATTCTAGACAGATTCATGTTTCAATCCTAATAATAATGGTTTGTTGGTACCAATTTTTGAAGATGATAGTTGTAAGAAAGATTACATGATGTGTTGTATTTTATTGGCCAAAAAAATTTACTTCACATTGTTAAGTACATAAATATCTTAATTAAATATGATGATTATTGGGATACTTATAAGTTTAAAGAATTGTAAAATTATGGACACATTATTTACATCATGATGAATAAGAATAGGAATAAGTGAATACCATGTTAAATATATATTTTTTATATAGAAGATTTGAAGTAATGGAATCTTATTGGTTTTATGAGAGTTGACTTGAATTTCTATTTCATACTTAGAATATTTCTAATTATATGAATTGGACTCTAGCCAAAAAAGGTGGTCAACCACATGAGATAGGAGCCCGCTCAACCACACATTGTGGGAGGAGGACCTCAACCATGAAGAGGAGAAGGCCTGCAGTATCGCATGGTGGTAGAGGTATAGGTGGGTCGTATAAGGCCCTTTGGAGTGAATGGGAATAGAGAGGTAGTTCCACCGCATGGGGAGGCATAAAAATGGGAGACACAACATGGGTTGGTGCCAGTGAGGGTTTGGGAACAGAACCTAACACTGACATCTAGTGGGTTTAAGATGTGCATTTATTAATAAGGAAACACTATAACAAGTAAAAAATTGATGTGGGATAATGGAAAATTGGAATTATATTCCCCCACTTAAAATGACATGTAAATAACCGAGGCCACCAGATTAGATAAATATGGACTATCCAATCGTCATGGACCATCATCTTCTACCTCCTACCTCACCAGAAGTTCCTATATGCCAGAGTTTTTCATGCTAAATTATTATATGAAACAAGTAGAGATAAAATAGATGACATTTTAGGATGAAAATAATGAAGAATATTTTCATAAAATCTATATCTTACATGAAATATACTATTCAAACAAAATATATCTTCAGTCAAGATGAAATAATATATTAAAGTGAAAATATATACATGTTCAGAAGCATGAGGGAGTTATTGATGTAGAATATGATTATTTTCATATTCATAAGAGATAATAACCATGAAATATGATAGAGCTTCATTACATAAGAAAAAGTGATGTGATTTATACTTTAAATTTGTGATTACTGAAACCATCAGTAATATTTTTGTTATCCTCAACAAAAAATATTTCTCATAAGAATGACACAACACAAAAAGTAGAAGAATAAGGTGATACAATATATTAGTTAATTTAAATAAATACCAAATTATAAAGGCCAATAATATTTTCTGACATTTAGTGAATATTTGTTGTTTATTAAATAAAAAAATCACTAAAAAAGTTTATTTCATGAAGAGAAGTTTTGATGAGTATCATAGGACATGAAGAATAAGATCTGTAGGCCTTTTATATTTATTTCACACTCTAAGTACAATATGTGAAGAACATGTATCATAATTCACTTTAGGTTTTTGTGAGGAACTTACGTGAAGGTGAAAAATATTACAAAAATCCATTTAAACAGGAATTATATTCTTGTATTGATATATCATGTACTTTAGATCATTCATTTCACATACTTTCATGATAAGAATCAAATGTATAGTATGATATGTGTATATTCATAAAAACATGAATAAGAATATATTTATTCTCTCATACACATGAATATGTGTGAATTTTTTTGAAGAATATAGAATAACTCTTGTAATCACTTACATTGATGGGTCTGAGAAGATAGAGATATAAATAAGGAAGTATATATAGAAACAACACATCAAACAATAGATCAATAAATGGTTATGTTCTAGGGTTTATGAAGGAATCATAGGCAAGGAAGTTCTTACTTGCCGCTAGGTAATAAACTAAAGAAGGAATTTATTTAAGAGTAAGGGTGAATAAATACAAGAAAAACAATGAAAAATAGATAATTTTTTTTGCGGATGTCTCTTGTAGGTTTTTTGAAATTATTTATTTTCTCATTTACCTATGAGATTAGCATATAAACTATTAATTTAATAAGTTTAAGGATACTCCATGATTTCTATAACCACATGTAAAATATTTTTTTCTATTGGATTATGTGTTATAGGATTATTTCCAAACCATGAAAAGAAATAGCTACTTTTATTGAGTAGTGAACCATGTAAATACTTATGTTCCTTTGGTTATTCTTAGGTTATTATTGTTTAGAGATTTTATATCTCTTTAACAATAGGTGAATATTTTTTCATAAATAAGAAAAATTTAAAAAGAAAAGATCACTAATTTATTCCCTCCCATCTCAGTGATCATACATATCCTGATTTTTTCTTTCATGTGGTATTACAGTTGAGGTTCCCTTCATTGTCTCTTTATTGAAGTTTAAATAAATTAGAAGTTGCAACAGATGTTCATAATTCTATGAAGAGTAAGGAAATTTATGTTTTTTATAGAAATAACTATCATATTTGGAAATATGGAATGATTCTTATCCTATGTTGCTTGGTTATGAGGTTATAAAAGAAAATATAGATAGTTTTCCTCATCATGTTAATAATCTTCCTCTTATAACCGCTGATAATAAAAATTTGAAAAATGATTGGTGATCCATAAATGTTATACCTTTCCCACTCTCTAAAAGTGAGTTTATTAGAGTAAAATGATTTTAAATGGATAAATGCATATGGGATAAGTTTAAGAACACCTATTAAGGAAACATGAAAGTGAAGAAGGAAAAGTTACAGATTTAGAGAATGAGGTGCAGAGATCTTATGATCTATGATTGTCAATATGTTAGTAATTTTTATAAGGCTAAATAAAATTATCATCACCATAAGATGAATTGGTGAGAAGTTATAATATTAAACAATTGTTGAAAAGATATTATTAATTATTCCTAATAAATGTAATGAAAAAATTATATCATTAGAAGATATAAATCCTAAAATTCTATATTGGGATGATATATATAGCACTCTCATAACTTACAAAATGAGAAGATAAAATTAAATGAAGAACAAAGATAAGGCTTATTGGGAAATTTATTTCAATATTGTTAAGAAAGGAAAGTCTAAGAAAGTTCTCGAAGAAGAAGAAGCTAATGACTCTAAGACTGAAGATGAGGTTTGTAAAATTTTTAATGAAATTATGCCTTTGTTTTTGAAAAAATTATAAAGTGGAATAAGAAAATAGAAAAGAAAGTTTCCTATAAAGTGTTTTGGTTATGAAGCTATTGTAAATTTCAATGAAATTTTTTTTGATGAACGAAATGTAAATAAAGTGATGAAGATGATAGGAAGTAGATAAGATCCTTTAAAAAGAAGGCATAAAATTTGAAATCCTATTCTAAGGGAAAGGATAAGAATTTATCCAAATAAAAAAGAATAAACTATTTGTATAAGTGTGAGGAAGATAATGAAAGTGAAGAAGACATTGATAACATTAGTGATATTGTTGCAAAAAATTACTTATTAAAAAACTGAATGAGGAAAAGTTCAAAATAATGAATGTTGTATCTCTAAAGGATAATAAACTCATATAGAATTCATAATTAAAAGAGAGTTATAATAATATATTTTAGTGATTTTAATAATTGAAAGTGAGAATACGAAGCTGAATAAAGGGAATCTTATAACAAAAAATCAATAATATACTCTTGTAGAAAAATATATATTTATTAAAATAGAATACTAATCTGAAGAATTTTGTTTATGAAAAGTATATCCTCAATGTCAATCTTTATTAATTGTTAAAAGAAAAAGAGAAATATTTAGATTTTTTTAAATAAAAATTTCTATAGAAGAGTAAGGAATTGCACATTTCCAAAACTTAGTTACTGAATTATATGAAATTTTTAAAAGGTATCAACCTAAAAAGTATAAAAAAATAGTCCAAATAGGTTGATAAGAAAGATAAATCTATTCAAGGGACAATATAGTTGAGAAGACCATATTTATTTCCAAAAAAATCATATTTTAAAAACTTGGTGTTTCTATGGTTTCAAATCCTAAACAAAAAAGTTACTATAACTATAGATTCTGTTGTGGGTAAAAAGATAATATCAAAGGTTAACAAAAACCTTTGTGTGAAAAAAATACCAAAGTGTAAGGTAAGTAAGTTGATGAAAAGTAGAAACAAATATCTGGGAAGCATGTAAGTTAAAAAGGGAAATATGCCTTTTATGGTTACAATTATAATTATAGAGGATTTGGGCATATAGTATATATGTTTTGTTTTACAAATCAACATTATATAGAATCAAAAACAATATAGAGGAAAATATTGAAGGGAGTTAACCCACTCAAATGAGAAAAACTGAGAAAGTTAGTATGATGATTTAAAATTGATTCCAACACTTGGAATCTATTTGTGAAATATGTGACCAAAATTGAAATCTTGAAAAAGGATGCCTTGTCATGAATCTATCACAACAAATTTTATTAATGAAAATCTAATAATATATAAGGGAATAAAGAAAAAGGAAAAGAGAAATATTTTTTTATTGAAAATTATTTCAAAGAAACAAAAGGTGAATGACCCTGGATTTTGGATAGTGGGTTTTCTTCACATATAATAGAATAGATGAAGTTTATGAAGAATTAGAATGAAGATAAATAAGGTACAATGACTTTTGGAAAATATCAATCACTCATAATTGAAGGTGTCGGTTCTGATATCATTTTGGTAAAATAATTAAAATCCAAAAGATCCTTGTTTATTGATGGTCTAAACAATTTCTTCGACCATTTCAAGAATTTTTGATAAAGGTAATAAAGTTGTTTTCAGAAAGGTTTATTTTTTTGTGAAGATTATAAAATATTTTAATGTTTTTACAAGAGGAAAATGTATAAATAGAATCTTTTTTTAAGTTGACGATACACAAAGTTTATTCTATCTAAGCATGATGGAAGAAAATAAGCTCTGACATAAAAGGCTAGGGAATATGTGTCTAAGGAACATGAGAAAGATAAAAAAGAGAGAAATTATTCATGATATTCATGTCATGAAAAGAAGAAGAGATTGGTGTATCACCTTTTTTCAGAAAGTGAAGATTACAAACTCAGTTTATAAGAGTGTTATGATATATTCAACTCATCCCTTGGACCCAATTCACTTAGAAATTTGTGGTTCCATGAGTAGGTACCTAAAAAATAGAGATAATTAATTCACTTATTTTAATGATTAATTTACTCACATTACATGTATTATGTTTTAAAAAGATAAATTAGAGGCTCTCAAACTATTTATGTGTTTTAGGAGATGTTTAGAAAAGAAATGTGGTTATTCTATGAAGAATATTTGAACTAATAATGGTGCTGAATATACAAGTGGAGACTTTAGAGAGTATCGTGAAAAAATGGAATTATTTATGAGTTCATTTCACCATTTGAAACATAGTATAATGGTGTTATTAAAATAATAAATATATGTTTGGTGTAGGTGACACGAACAATGATGATTGAACATGATACTTATCGGTATTTTTGGGCTCAAGCTATCAGAGTAGTAGTTTATGTTCAGAATCAATGCTTTTATTGGATGAAAAATGATATGGATACATAATAGATCTATTATAAAAAACCCTAAGTTTGAAACAACTAAGGGTGTTTATAATTCATTACATTATAAACGTCCAGGGTGAGAATCCTGGGAATTTTGATCAAAGAGGAGTTGATGGAATCTTTCTTGGATACCCACCCAATGGTATAAGATAATGGTGTTATAATAATAAATTAGTAAATATATTTCAATTAGTAGATGTTAATGTCATTGAATAGTTTGGTGATAAAGTTTCACAAATGGTTTCAGATGTATAATAAAGGGTAGTTGAGGTGGTTGCAGTTGAAAAATGTAAAGTGGTTTTAGTAATGTTTAATATACTCGAGACGATGATTCTGACTTAGAAATCTCAATTGATGCACAAAATCATCATTCATCACATTCTATTTTGAGGAAGCAAGTGGAAGTTCAAAACTTCACTGTTGATCAATGAAAATTAGTTCAAACTAGAATATCTTCATGGTTAGTTTCACATACTTCATTATATTCAAAATTAGAGCCAAAATATATTGATGAAGATTTTTGAGAATCAAGAGTTGGTTGATGATATGAAGGAAGAGTTGGATAATATTGAGAAGAACTATACTTAATAACTTATACCAAAACCAAACAATAAGAATGTAATTGGTATAAATTAGGTGTTCTAAAAAAATGTAAATGAGGAAGGTGAAATGATAAGAAATTAGGCATGACTTGTATACAAGTGTTACTCAAAAATTAAAGTCATTGATTATAATGATACCTTTTATCCAATGTAAAGATTATTAAATATCAAAATATTTCATTATATCATTGCACAATGAAGATATAAAATTTTCTAGATGGATTTCAAGTCATCCTATCTTAACAGAGATCTAGATAAAAGAATTTATGTTTAACAACCATGTGGATTTGTTCTTTAGAAAGATGAAAGATAAATGTGTAAGCTAAATTTTAGAGCTTGGTATTCTAATTTTGATATTTTATTAAGAAATATGGACTTCAAGAAAGGAAGAGTTAACAAAAACCTCTATATAAAATTAAATCATGGGGTTTCTCTCATTGTGATTGTTTAAGTTGATGACATCATATTTATTAGTAGTGATGAAGAAATTTTAAGAAATTTTCTAAGGAGATGAAGACTATTTTAGATTAGTTTATTCTAGGAGAATTGAAATACATTCTCGGGTTATAAATATCTCAAAAGAAGAACTATATTTTCCTATATTAATATAAGTATGTTAAGGAACTTTTGAAAAGTTTGGCATGGAAAAATAAAATCCAGTTTCTACACCTATTTCAATAGGAACTAAGTTATCAAAATATGGAGATGGAAGGTAGAGTGATCCAAAATAGTTTTTAATGTTGGTTTGATGTTTATTATAGCTAACAGTTTCAAGGACAAATATAGTGCTTGTTGTTATTATATATTATAGGTATCAAAGTGAAAATAAAGAATATTATATCATGGATGGAAAAAGGAATTCTCCAATATATTATAAAAACACGTTATTTTTAGTTGAAATATAAAATTATAGTAAATATTGATCTATTTGGCCATATAGATGTAGATTGGGAAGAAAGTTTAGATGATGTAAAATCCACATTCAGTAGAGTGATTTTCTTTGGGGAAGGATATGTTAGCTAAAAAATAAAGAAACAAAGTTTAGTGACTCTTAGTATAACATAAGGTGAGTATGTTTCTACCAATAAACCTATAATAGAACTTATTTGGATGAATTCATAGTTATAATATGTGTTTTTTGATGTGAAGTTTCCCCTTCTCCTGGTATGAGATATTCAAAGTGCTACAAATCACACTACAAATCCAGTGCAACATTCTCGTTCTAATAACATTGATACAATATATTAATTTTTCAAAGAGACTATATTGAAGAATAAATTGAGAATGATTTTTGCTTCTATATTGGAGAAAGTTACTGATATATTTACAAAATCATTTCCAAAAGAAACATTTCATAATCCAAGTTTGATAATGTGTGTTCAGACTCCCTCTTTTCAAGTCCAAGGTATGTGATTATGTCCCCAATCTCATATTTTCTTTGGATAGTGTTATCAAGGGGGATAATAATGTTGTAATATAAATCTATCTATTGGTATGTGTTTTAATTTTTGTGGTAAATTATATATTTATGGGGAGTTATTAAAATGGGTAATATATAATTTCATAATGTGAACTATTTTTTAATTTATTATTATGGATGTAGGAAAAGTGTTGTTCTTGTAGAAAGAATTTGTGAATGTTTTAATGGAAAAGGTATCTTAATTAGATGTAAGAATGGTTTATTAAACCACTAATTAAGGAAAAAATAGTTTTTTTGTCTAATGATTCTTATTTTCTACACCCAGTTAGCTCATATAGGCTTAGAATTGTTGGATAAGTAATCAATCACATGAGTTACAAAGTTCCATTGACTTATGTTACTTGGTTGAAAAAATATTAAAAGGGTGAGATTTTTGGGACCATGATTTTGATGATGCTGGTTGTAAGAAAGTTTACTTGAGGTGTTGTTTTTTTTTGTCAACATTATATACTTAACTTTATTAAGTACATAAATCAATTAATTAACTCTGATGATTTTTGGACTGATCTTAAGTTCAAATACTTGTATCAATAAGGACACATTGTTTACGTCATTATAAATAAGAAGAAGAAAAAGTGAAGACCATGTAAAATATACATTCTTCATAAGGAATATTTAAAGTCATGGTATATTAGTAGTTTAATAATAATTTTTGTGGAATTCTATTTAATTCTTAGAATATTTCAAAGTATATAAATTGGACTCTACCCAAAAAAGGTGAAAAAATACATGATCTAGGTTCCCACTCAACCCCACATTGTGGGAGGAGGACCACAACCATATAGAGGAACTGGATTGGAAGTAACCATGGTAGTAGATGTATAAGTGGGCCTTGTAAGGCTTTCAAGAGCACATAGAAGTAGAGTTGTGGAACCACTATGTGGGGCGGTAAGATGGTGGGAGAGCCAACATGAGTCAATGCCAGTGGGTTTTAGGAGTGGACCTTGATACTCATATGTGGTGGGTTGAAGATGTGTGTTGATTAATAAGCTATCACTCTACCAAGAACAAAATCTATGTGGGATAAAAAAAAAGTGGAAAAATGTTCCTCCACTTTAAACGAAATAGAAATAATTAGGTCCACTCGATTTGATACATACAGACTGCCTAATAAACATGGGATGTTGTATCCTACCTAAAGCCTTCCTGTAAGTCCCTATATGCTAGAGTCATGCATGAATAATGACTCCATGATAAAAGGTGAGAGAAAATGTCTGATTTATTTGTATGAAAATGACTTGGAATATTTCATGAAATATTTTTATTGTATACAAGATACTATTCTAACTAAATAGAGTTTCAAAAAAGATGAAACAACATATTATAGGGAAAATATCTATGCGTTTAGAATAATGTGGGAGTTATTGATGTTGAATATGATTATTTTCACATGAGAATGAGATAATCATCGTGGAATAATAGAGAGAAGCATCACATAATAAAATGAAATATGATTTGTGGTGTAAAATTGAGATTTCAGAATCCATCGGTAATATTTTTATCATCCTTGACACTATTTTTTTTTGTCAAAATCACAACATGGAATGAAAAAAATAATAATAAGGTGTTGTATTTTATTAGTTCATTTTTATAAATAATTAATTCTATATTATGTGAGTGGGTTCTAATATTTAGTGACTATCTCTCATTTTCTCAGAGAAAACAGAGTGTCTTGGAAGTTTTTTTTAAAGAGGATATTTTCAAGTCTCTTAGGTTGTGAGGAAGGAGATATAAAGGCCTTCAACATGTGTTTCACACTCAAATTTATACATGAAGGACTAATTATGTGGTGCAAACCCTTACAGAAATCCATTAGGATGTGTGTGATATTCTTGCACATGCATCTCATGCACTTGAGATCCTATGTTACATGTACTTTCATAAAGAGAATTATATGAACAATATAATTTGTGGATAGTCACGTGAATGTGAATAAGAATATGTGAATTCTTTTATATGAAAGAAAAAATTTAAATAATATATAAGATCACATTTATTTACTTACATACATGTGGTGGTGAAGATAATGAAATAAATAAGGTAGTATAGATAGAAATAACAAAAAAATAATAAATCCATAAATGGTTATGTTATAGGGTTTACAAAGACATCAAATAAAAGGATGTTATTTCTTACTGATGGGAAATAAATTAAATAATAAAAAAGAAATTTATTGAATAGAAAGTGTGAATAAATAATATAAACATAGTGCTAACCTATTTAATCTTGTTGGTTAAGACTTTTATAGTTGTTGCAAAAAATGTTGTTACCTCATTTACCTATGCGAGCATCACATGCACTATTAATTTATTAAAGTGAAAAAAAGTGTAAGGATAGTCCCTACTTATTATAACCACACATAAATGATTATTTTATAGTGGATTTTGTGGTATTGGATTATTTCTAAAATAGGTCAAGGACTAGCTACTCTCACTGAGTAGTGAACCTTTTAAATACTTTTGTTCCCATGGTTGAACTTGAGTTCTTATTATTTAGTGAAGTCTTATCTTTAATAAGAGTAAAAATTTGGTTCATAAATAATAAAAACATAAAAAGAAAAGACCACTGATTTACCCCTCCCCCTCTCAGTGATCAAATAGACAAATATTGGTCCTTTCAAGGTCCTCTAATCTCCATACACCCTAACGCAATTATTTTAAAACCCTACATTTATATACGGTCACCAGAAATCCCAGACATATATGTTCCATCTCATCATCCCCAATTAAAACTCTTTGAGTTATTATTTACCCAATTCATAATAAAATTATTCAAGTGTATTGGATAACATACATGTTACACATCCATTCATTATACTCCCCTTCAAAGAAAGGATACAAAATTACATCCATTAAAACTTATCCATTCATCATCATGTGACCATGAACTACCCAACACAGTGCTCCAATATTCATGAACATAAAATCAATTCCCCATTTCTATTATGATCTATTGTAGTAATGGGAACTTCATTAATTTTAGGGTTATCCTTTCCCTTGTTAGTTGGGCTGTTCAACAAATTTAGTTGAAGCTTTCGAACCTTAAATTCCAGAAACCTCTAGTTCTAGCACTATGACTGTTAAACTAAGAGCATCATCCCTTGAGTCCATAAGTATATGTAATATTGGACTCTCATTCACATCAATGTTGTTTCTCCCAAGTAGAACCTTTTTGGTTAATGCTGTTCGACCATAAACGTCAGCTACATTGGACTTCCTAGAATGACCTAAAACTACCCAAGGAAAGAGATATGAAAACATATAGGTTAAAAAAACACATGGGGATTCCACGGAAAAAGGTGAGCCTCCACCCACTATAAATAAACCTTTCTTGATTTCATAAAAATCAAGCACTTGAAATTGAAAATGCTTAAAAATTATTAGGTTGAAAACATGAAAAGGGTGTCCAAATAAAAATATGATTTTCCCACTAAGTCTCCCCTACATGAGTCTTAGTAAATAATTAGGGCAACATAATAATAGGATCAAATCTTGGGGGGGGGGGTTGAAGAATATGACCCCCAGCAAAACTAAATATAAAATTGTTATTCCTCTTAACCTAGAAAAAAGTTAGAAAATTTATCCATTCCATCATCCTTGGTATATCAGTCTAAATGATCCATGTGAAATGCATAAAGATATAACTTTAGGAGGTTTTATCCCTCTTGATCATTGGAATACTTATTCTAAATTCCACTTCGTGACCCTTATATCATTAAAACAAATCATCCATATCCAAACAGAACAACTCTACTATTATGGTGATGATATTTGTGCCTATATCTATCCATGAGCCAAACCCAAGAAGAAACCTTCCATATCTAAATGTACCAACTGTAGTGTTATAGTGACTATATTTGTACCTTTATTTGTCTGTGAACCTTTCATTAGAGTAAACCTTATATATCTAAATAGACCAAATATAGTGTCATAATGATGGTATTTATGCCTATATCCATCTATGAGACACACATTAGAGGAAACCTTACATATCCAAAGTGACCAACTATAGTGTTATGAGATTTTATTTTTTCCTATATCCTTCCTTGATCCTTGACTAAGAGAAAACTCCATGTTCAAATGGACCAACTCTAGTGTTACTGTGATGGTATTTGTGTTTATGTTCATCTATAAGCCACACATAGGATGGTAAATTCCATATACAAATGAACTAACCCTAGTTTTACAATGATGATGACATGACTATAACCATTTGTAATCCATGTTATAGAGAAAATATTTTAGACTATGATGATTGGGAACCATGATTGACCTTTCCCATTCAAAGTTCAATGTTCAAGTGTATTTATGGAACTTTGATGCTGGTTTTCAGAGTTTTGTATATTATTATTAGGAAATAACCATATTATATCAAGAAATAAAAAATTGAACATTATTGGAAAAAAATTATTATTTTTTCATTTGAAAAATAGGAGGAGGAACAAATAAAAATTGGTGTCTCCATTCTTGATAAATATATATTAAAAAACTCTTTACATTGCTATGAAAATGAAGATAGATAAGATAAAAAATGATCCAAAAAATGACACAAGTAATATGATACCAGGTGATAAGTATCAATTTATTATTGAAAGGTTTTATGCTTGGAGACTTTATCCCTAGTTAAATAATGAATATTTTACTTGTGATCAGTTAGTTTTTAATTATTCTGCTAGGTAGGCCCAAGCTTAGTCGTCACCTCTGAATGTTGAGCCCTCATTTTTAGAAAGAGAGATTTATATTTCTTTAACTCCATACTCAAATAGTATTACTTCCCTTGTATTTCTAATTCCCCAGTACTCTATTAAGTCAACTCTTAGGTGAATTGGTCATTGTGTTTTAATTGATAGTTCACACCATAAAATTTCTAGAGGTCTTTCTCCTAAATCCCCAGTAATTCATAGATACATATGATTTTGTGTGCAGTCAGGTATATCCCTTGATAGTTAAATACACTCCTTACAAGAACTATGAATAGTTGATGAATATGGTCTACTTTTATACTCATATGAAAAATTGGGGTTCAGGTGATCAGAGTGCATACATTTTTTCACAACATTTTTTAAGTGAACTGGTTCATAGTTGTAGCCCCAGCATCAGAAAATTCTTCATCATCATGATCCAAAATGTATTCTGAGATATAGATGCTTTTTACGTTTCCCCATGTCATTGGTAATGTTGTATTGAAATTAGGATTCATACCTCTTTATTAGGAGGAATTTTATATAGGGAATATTTATAAATAGTAGTTCTATGAGTGTTAGTAGTGAAGTTTCTTAGTGAGGATAGTTTTATCACTAAGAGGGTGATGTGGTGAATTAGTGATATCTTTTTCTGTTATGTTTATTTACTTATGGAGAAACCTTCCCCTTATGTTGAAGATCTCTTTCCCAACTAAAAATAATTAAAACACACATCCATAGGAACACAATAATTTTAACGTTTCACTTACTTAGGAAGAGTAGCTACATTCATGGTATGTTTTAGAAATAATCCATTACCAAACAATCCACTAGAAAATAATCCTTTTGTTTAGAATAAAATGAGTAATATATGACCTTTCAATCATGTATCACTTTGTAAACAATCCAATAGTTCATGTTCATATTCTACCACAGAATATGTAAAATATTTTTTTGTAAAATACTTGTTACCTTGCTTCTTGATCAAATTCTATAAATATGATCTTTCAAAACAATTCTTCACTTTATTTCCTATAATCTGGTAAGAACTTCTTGGACTTTTTAATTATACTTAGTTAGATCTACCAATATGGAAATACCACTTTTTTTGTGTATTTTTAGTTTTAATAAATTACTTTAGAAGACCATTTTATATCATTTTCAAACTTCCTTGAATCCTCCATGAATTTCCCTACTCCCTGTATCCTCCATATACTGATTAGCACCACATGACATGAGTTCTTTTTAGATCACCTATTCTTCTATAGACCACATCTACTCTGCAGATGTATGATGCTTTGTGGACTAACTCTTATATGTGGACCCTCTTCCTTTTCAGGCTATAGAGCCCAACTAAATCCTTCCTCAAATTTTCCCTGTGAATTGTCTCTTTCTCAGAAATAATCCTCGATAAATTACTTCCTGCTTTACAAAATTTTTCCTCTATGAACTCTTATACTTTAGAGAATTATCCTTCATGAAATACTTCAAACTTCTCCAAAATATTCCCACAATGATGATATATTCTTATAAAATTCTCTATGCTTAATGATTTTATTAGCTTCATTTATAAAGGAAAATAAATCCCACAAAACCTTCTAATCAAAATTACCTAAAACTATGATGTGGGAAAACCTTTACCATGAACTATGTTATACGGTCCATATAACACCTTTTTTAATTATGGTGTATATTGTATTCCAAAAAATAAAAACCTTTTCAGTAGGCTAAAAAACCATATATCAACTATAAATGATGAGACTACCATGAACAGTTAGCCTCCCAAAAATTGAAAGCCCTCCATATACTGTTTTCCATATATTGTCTGCGTAGTGCGCTTCGTGGTCTGCATAAATATACTATGAGGAAATATTCCTTTGCCAATTTTCTTTCATCATTTTGCGTACCTCCTATTCAGTTCGTGAAATATTCTTCATGGTCCTCAATCTATGAACTCTTTTGTGGAAAACAATCCTTTTCCAAAAACTAAATCCTAATTTTAAATCCCAAAAATTTGGAAAACACTGGTAAATGGAGCCACCTTAAAAACCTTATTCAGCAACACCAATGATATTGATTTACTATCATTTTATTTTATATTGAACCTTATATTTCACGATTTTTAACTTTTGATCAATCATATTTAGCATCATCAAATTTCCCAACACTTTTACAAAGAGAACTGATTTATCCTTTTTGACATGAAAATACAACACTCTAAAAAAACTTTTCTTACTTACAAAAACCTTCTCTAACTATCTTGGTACAAAAAATTAGTTACATGTACCTCCAAAGATATTTTACATATACATTAACAAAAATATTCGAATATCACAAGACCATGTTTTGGAGAAAGTTCATTTACTTCATTATCTGAGGAACCTAGCTCAATAATGTCCACATCCCACATTTCTTCCTCTTTTTATTCCTTTTTTACTTTCAAATGGTAGTTTGTGTATTTGAAGAGTGATCCTACTTAAATCCATGAAATAATATAATTTTATACACACTTTTTCACACTCTAGTTACAAGATCATTTCATCTTTGATAGATAGAAGAGTAATTGGGGTGCTAAAATTAGTACACATCTGCATTATCCAAAATTGACATATGATCATTGGGTATTTATCACTGTATTCCTTATAGAAAGGAGACATTTTAATCTACTAAAAACATTGAAATTGTCACAAAAATTATGATGGAGTGTATAGCTAAAAAATTGAGACCCCATTAAACCTTATTGTGAGAATTTCATTCTAATGTTAAATTCAGTATGATTGAGTGATGGCTAAATCCTTAATACTAGTCATTAATGTACTGATGAGAGTTTCGTAATGGGTGAAAGAAAATAGGGAATGGTATCACATTAGGTAATATAAAGACTATTAATCCATTAATGTGATCCACATTGTGATATATAGTAATGTTTGCCTAAAAGAAAATTTAAGAGCCAAGGTTGTGTGTCTTGAGTCATAATAAAAAAGATTCACAACTATCAAATCTTGTAAGAGTTGGATTACGTTGCTGGTTGTGTGAGGAGATTTTACCCATTAAAATTGAATAAAACTTGATAGAGTATTGAAAAATATATAATAATTATATTCACTAGTTTTCCATAGGCTATTTTAGTGGACATTACTAAAGTAGTTTCCCTTACCCCAATATGTGTGTCTCATGTAGGTAACGACCACCTGCTGAGAAACATAGCTAGAATTACTAACAGTTAAACATTAGAGCTCAAATATATCCTAGATGGTAAACCCAATTTTTATATTAACCATTATCAAGTATATAAAAATATTTATTTTGGGACCTTATATCATGTGGGTAGGGAAAACCCTTAGCCTTTTCGCTACAGGTCTTGATCCATGGGGAAATTGGACTATTTTTGACAATGTTAGAAATGGAATTTCAGGGGATGTTTAAACTTCCTTCCTCAATTATATTTTAACTATAATAAGTATTATATCTTGTAATAGTATGGGTTCACCTATAATCTTTACAAACACTATAAGGTGGAAGAAAATATTCATAAACATCCCCCTGTATGGGGATTCCCCGAATCTTGTGGATATCAAAAAGAATGATGCTGACCTCCTTGTGAAATGAATAAAACATGTTATTATTTTAATAAAACCATATAAATAGTTTATATATGAGTTTTTATGGTGTTATAATAAAAACAATGAAGTCCATATATCCTTATAGAGTCCAATAGCCCATAGGCGGTCTTCATGATCAGTAAATCTCTTTTTCACCCAATCATCCCATGCCATTTCCTCTAAGAATTTCCCTCCAAGATGGAGTCCCCATTAAAGGCACCATCATCTTCTCAAAATCTGTGCAAATTATTTCTTGATGGTTGAATAGGATTTGGGTTCATTTTTCACTAATTCTTGTTCATGGAATAGAAAATATGATAACTTGCAGATAGATTCCCATATGATTTTCTCATTATGAGAAATAATTTTTCTAGTAGTAGATTGAGTTTATAGAATATAAATAGTGGAGAGGTTCCCTTTAGGTAGTGTAATATCAATTTTATGGTTGGATCCATGCAATGTGAGTCTATTCTATACCAAGTATTTAAATAATATCACTATACAATAGATTACTGTTGGAACCACGATTGATGCTTGAAATGGAGTGTGGTTTGTATTTATTTTCAATCCTCATTGGAGGTTTAGAAAGTTTTCCTAGAAAGGGATCAAATAGTTCAAGTAGGAAATAATACTAAAGGTGGCACTGTTTTCCAGTGTTTTCCAAAATTTTTGGGCCTAAAAATTGGAAAATGGAGAGATGTGTTTTTAGAAAAGAAAGGTGCACGAAATATTGGAGTGGTGCGAGAAAAACATGGAATGGTTCCTAAATTGGTTTTGCACAAAATAGTGAAAGAGGGACAGAATTTTCACACAAAAGGTGATTCAAGATCATAACACTGAATATTGGAAAAGGCATATGGTGTGCAAAAAATATGAAGATGTGCGTGAAAAATGGTTCCTGTGCAAAATGCATTGAGTGAAAAATGAATTTTTTTGCATGACATGGTTGGTTTTTCATGTGGGGGTCAGCGATGCCTATAAATAATAGGTGACCTCCCTCATTCGGTATGGATGAATACCTAGAGAAGATCTGATCTTTGATGCATGTAAACATTAATCGAAAAGGGAGTTGTGTGAAAATGTAAAAGTTGTGCGTAAAAATGGTAGTTGCGTGTAAAAGTTGAATTTACACATAAAGGTTGTTGTTTTTTGAAAGATTTTCATGTGAAATAATTGTAGAGAGTTTTCAATCAAGGTGTTCCTTTAGTTTGGAATGAACAAGTGAACCCTTCGGTGTAGTTACACAAAACAGAATGGTTTCATGGAAAGTAGGGGTTGCGCGAAAGTCATCTTCCATGACAAATCCCACATCTTGCGTGCATGTTCAGGTATTTCATGCAAATTTAGTGTCAAGATTATGACATGATTTTGAATATCTGGTTTTCAGGTTTATTTCTTTCATGTGCATCAATTTAGGATTTCGATGCAAGAAGTGTCTCATGTTGGACTGAGACAAAGACTTCAATGCAAATCTATTGAAGATACCCTCAAGTCAATAAACCGAGTAAGACTTCTCCAATGGCAGTGAGCAAGGGGGAGTCGATAGAGTTGATCCGAGGGATGCAGTGAGATATCCGTGAACCATTGTAAAGGTAGCGTGCCTTTCACATAGTGACTGTGACAGAACCTTGTAATACACAAACTTGGGAAGATTAGGGGATTTTGGTATGACCGACACAATGTCAGCATATTCTCCTTATACTTATCCCTTTTTGGAAAACCAAGTAAAATTTCTATGTCATATCCTTACTTTAATTTGAATTATAGATTTAACAATTTTCTACCAATGTGGGAACAAGATCCAGAACTTCAAAATGAAAATGTTGACACCCTGATTCGACCCTCCCCTCTCAGGGTGTTCTGGGGTCCTTCAATTACTAGATCATAATGGTGTAGAGTGATATGATCAAAAATTTTGCATCAAAATTCATGGTCATATACATGATTTTAGTAGATCATTTATGTTTGTGATGATATTGGAAGAGTTTCCCATCTCAAACCTATAAAATAATCCAATACATTATTAGTACAAGGAATCAAAATATGAAAATTTTCCAAGGTGAAGTTGAGCTGGAGAAAAAGGCAATTAAGCAGAAATCAGACAAATTCAAAATGCTTCCCCCAAGTGGCCTCACTCAGGTCCCTTCACCTAGGTGGAATATCCATGCCACCTCACTAAGGTGTCTCACCTGGACACCTCTCCAAATTGTATCACTGAGATACCTAACCAAGATGATTTTCCAAGACCACCTATTCCCTTAGTATTTTGTCTCATCAGGGATATTTTTACCTCAGAATGCAATTCTATTAATCCTAATCACATCCTATTCTATTGGGGAAATTTGTTGGAACTCCCTTTGGAAAAAAGGGTTAAGGTCGAGAAGGAAAAATGTTCCCAAGTAGAAGCCAAAAATTTTCACCTAGGACCTTGGAAGTGGGACTAAGTCACTTTCCCCAAGGCCCTATATGTGTGCCTAGGTCATTTCACTAAGGAACCTATTGTTGAGACCAAACTACATCCACTTGGTCACCTACAAACAAAAACTTATATGCCTATATCTACTCACATAGGTCTCCATTTTTGGATAAAAATTGACCCTTTCAGTTCATAACTAGAACAAAATATTCCACACTTATGGAAGAGAGAGAGACACTCAGATCCACTTCCCCCCAGGTATAAAACCCCTTCTTAAAGTAACCTATGGAACCCAAACCCTAAAGACATTATCATAAGTTGTAATTGGGTCATCTAAAGGGGGAACCTTTATAAAAGACCACTTTTTTCCTAGTATTAATGAATTAGGGTGAAATACCGATATTATCAACCATAAAAGAGCGTGTTTCATCTATGTGTATCGATAAGAACCCATAATCACTAGGGAAAAGTCATGCCAAGGAATCATACTTGGGATGACCTTCACTAATGAAATTTACCTGGGAGACTGATAAACCAACAAATTCCATTGAAGATGATCATTTCCTAAGGACACCCACTTGGGACACCCCTCACCCAAGGAAGTTCACTTAGGTGACCCATTACCCAAGGAATACAAAATGGGTGATGATTTTCACATGACACTTAATTTGGGTGAACCATCACCCAAGGCATCCCATTTGGTGACCATTCTACCAATACACTTCACTTAGGGACCCATTTCCCATGGAATCCCACTTGGAAAACCCTTCTCCAAAATCACATCACTTGGGAGATCCTTCATCCAAGGATTTATACTAGGGAGAAGAAACCCTTAATAACTATACTAGGTGAACTATCCAATTTTACCCCCACACTAGGGTATTATATACACCCTAGTTTAAGAAAAAATCACCCCTTTTCTCAAGCCTCCTATTTTGGTATCCAATTATCAAGGCCTCCTCTTAATCCACCATACACAAAGGGTTAGGGCATGAACACCAATGGAAATATCTTCAATTGAGTTTTTTTATAAAATGTATCTTAATAATTGACCTCCTAGATAGGAAAATCCTTTTTGTGGAATCATAATCATGGATTACATTGATTATAAGGGTCCTTATCGGTTGGATGTTAGAGTGGTATCTTCTATATCAATGTGACCATTCTGATTTCCGATTCCAATCAATAATACACACAAGTTTGTGCTTCCTTTGGGTGTATGACCCAACATTAAGATCAATGATGAATTTATTCTCCTCATTAAAAATGTTTTTCCCATAAAATACCGACCCAATGTGTAATCCCAAACTCATCTTTATGGAGCCCTATCCTCCATAAAAACACTCCTTCAAAGGGATATATTCCCAGATAGACATGCATATAAGGGAAGTTAATAAGACCCACTCAATTCCCTATTTCCACAAATTTTATGGCATGTATTTCACTGATACATGATTTAAAACTAAATGGATAATATACTTGTTTCATGAAATAAAACTGTATGACAATGTCCTTATGGAGATATTCTAAATTGAATGGTAAGATCCTCTCAAACAGACTTAAAACTATGTCACTTAGAATATGTGAGATTTGATTCCTATAAAAAATTATATTTTGATAATATCCCATATATTCAAACCCAACATCATAAAACTTTCATTTTCATCCTCATGGGACTATATTTCTCATGAAGCTATTTACATCCTTCCCTACCATGCTATATTCTCCATGATCCCAGACATCTTGTTAACCAGGGCCATATTACCTATGGAATCTCCTCATTTATCCATACTCCAAATGAAACCATTACCTAATGTTAAGGATATATTCCTTATAGGTACAACCACATTTCATTCATTAGTCCATATTCCTAAAGAAACCTTATTTTGGATCAGTGGGATATAATACATCTATCTGAATCAACCCCATACCCGACAATGACACATTCCCTATGAAACCAAAATTTCTCCACCATGCCATATTCCCTTAGAGGTCAACCAGAAATGGATTCTCATGCATAAGTCGCATACTAACAATCTATAGGGACCTTCAACTTATAATTCCACTCCTCATGCCTTTAAACTTCTTGGAACTAGCTTAGGTCACATGACCTTGAAAGGTACAATGTTTCCAGTTAAGTTTCACAAAACTATATGGATTTTGATTACTTTTAATAGGATATATAGGCATCACTTATCATGTTTTAAATATAAACACCATGAATTCCAACTTACTCCCTATATGGTTATAAAATCCATAGTTCCTAACTGTGTAGCTTTAAACCATAGTAACCTAAAATAAAGAAAATTGAAAAATCAATTAAAGAAATATAGATTACCTATAATATATTCATATATTCACATTTATTCATGAAAAATAATAATAATTATCATTGGGAAAACCATTCCTACATTAGGTTTTTTAAATATTTATAAACTTGTATTAAATCTATAATAGAGTCTCATAATAGGTAAGAATCCCCCCAAAAGGCATAGATAAGCCTAAAATCCCATTCTATTGATCAATATGTATTCCAAGGTGTCATTAAAAAAGCCCCAATGACTGATGTACATTGTAAAGTTATTCTGTACTAACTCCAAATGCTACATATGAGTTGTGTAAGATGTTTCCAAATTACAAAAAAATAATTCCACTAGTAGAAAACACCATTTAATCAGGAGTGAATAAGTAGAAGGAAAAAATTCTAAACAAAAAATTCATACGGGGAGATGGAATATGTAAATACTCCTTAACCTATGATAGGTGATCAAAAAATAAGATTAATTTGATGTTTCTCAAACACTAGTGTGGATAATAGTTTTTTTGAATATGTCTTTCACTTTTTTATCTGTTCCAATAAAATTCACCTTTAAAAATATATGATCCAACTTTTTATTGATAAAATGGTACTTGATTTCAAGATTATTAATACATAAATTTTTTGCTGAAATATTTATGAGTTTAATTTTACTATTTATGTCACATAATGTCATCATAGGAATCCTCATTTCACTACTAATATATGATAATAGTTTCTCCATATAAATCAATTGATTATAAGATTTTGTTTATTAGTGATATACTCTATATCAACCATTATAATAGAATTAATTCTGGTATTTTTTATATGTAAAATAAAATACTTTATATTAATGATGAATTCCCCTTTAATTGTATATTTTCTATTCAATAAATTTATAGCCCAATATGTATCTAAATATTACATTAATTCCTAACTGCATCAGTTCATGACATACTCTTTTAAAACATCATATATTAACCTATAATAAAGTTTAACTTGAGAATATATGAATATTTTTTTATTAAAATGAAATTAAATTTCATCAAGTTGTTTTGAAATAGAGTTATCAAACATGTTATATAAATTATTTTTATTCAAATCACTATTCATTACAACCAATAATTATTTGAAACAATTTTGGATCCATAGATTTTGTATCCTCACAATTTCATGTTTATTTCTAATATTTATTCGGGTCAAAACCAATTTGAAATATTTCATTTCATTTTTTTTTCAATATCCCCCCATGTATTTATCTTGGGTGAACAATATATATCCAACTTTTTGATTGAATTATAGCCTAAGAAAATATTTTAGTTCATCAATCATTAAAATCTATAATTTTAATCAATTATATTTTAAAAATTCATCCACTAATTCATTCATGTTCCAAAAAAAATGTGATATCAATAATGTTGGTTAGTAGTATAAACTATTCTTCTTGTAATGGATTCATATGTAAGATGTGATTAATAATTCATATCTTTAATTATAGTTTTTTCAAATATAAATATTAAAGAGAATAATAATATTGGGTTTATTTCTTTAATCCGTATAAATATTTTTTAAATGACATATAATTCCTTTTTCATAACCTTGTTGAAACCCTGTGGTTATTCAATGTGAACCTTTTATTTGATAACTCAATTAAAGTATGCTATCCCCTTATCCATTTAGTATATCTTATAACCCCTGTGAATTGAAACCACCATGGATAATCATGTTGAATAATGTATTTATACCTTTGAAAATATTTCCTTGAAATCAATTCCTTCAAATTAAGAATAACCTTTTCGTACCAAACTTTATTTATTTTGATTTCAGATTCCCATGCTAGTAATATTTGTTATTGAACACTCATTTTATTACAATGAAATTTGGATCACTTGAACAATTCATAGGATCCCATGTTTTATTATTCTAAATTTTATTAAGCTCTTCATTAATGGATTTAATCCATGAATCATCCTTTTCCACATCTTTAATTAATGGTATCTCTACTCGTGACAACAAAATAGTTTTTTCAGCACTTATCTTTTTTTTTTGAGTTTTTGTTAATGTATTCTTATCACCAATGTTATTGGATTCCTAAATCATATACCTTATCCTCCTTTTTAGTAATTTATAGAATTACATTATATTCTATTCTTTTTTTAATTCAATTTCAAAATCTTCTTTATGAGATGTGCTTTGAGGTTCTCACAAATTTATGTCATAATCATCCATTTATTTATAAATTTATTAATTATTTGAATTTATAAATTTATTTTTATATTTTTACTTAATAAATATGACATCATTTCTTTCAATGATAATGTTATGTATTTTATTGAATAACTTTTAGGCCTTACTCATGGCTAAGTAACCAATAAACACACCTTTATATTTTGCATTTCCATATTTCACTTTTGTTCTTTCTCAATTCTGAATGTAATAATTACATCCCAAAATATTAAAGTATTTTAGAGTTTTGTTTCTTAACTTACACATCTCATGTGGTGAAATTTTATCGTTGATACATCAGAAATCCCTATTTTTTGTGTACACAATTAATTTCACTACCATGTTTCAATAGTTACTTGAGATACCACTCTCTACATATAGTGTATTTGGCATGTTATTGACCATTATATTTATCTTTTCAATAGATCCATTTTGGTGTGTATTTATCATCATAGATAGAACATATTTTATTCCATGTTTATTTAAATAATTTTCCACTTCTATATAGGTGTACTAAATTCTATTTTCTGATCATAACAATTTGATCATCATTGTAGTTTTGTTTTTATCTCACCTAAAATACTGTTTGATACACCCATTTACCTATTTGATGGTTTTTATAAAAATTATATAGGCTATCCATATATAATTATCCACAAAAAATATAAAACACCCATCTCTAATTGTTCCTGTATGTGTCATAAGAGAACACATATTTTTATAAACAAAGTTGAGAAAATGCGAGGTTCCCTTTTCTTTGTAAGTAAGTATTTCAAACCATATTTTATCTCATGCATGCCTCAAAATTAATTTCCCTATCTCTTTTCAGATTATGAATATTAGTTGAAACCTTAAGGTTTAAGATATTTTTAAACATTGTTATTGAATTTGACCGAGCTATTAATTCCACGATTTATTTTCCTATTCCACAATAAGTAAACATGAGTTCTATTTTTAATCTACTTGATAGAGATTACCATTTTTTTAATATACTTTGATCAAGTAATTTCCATCCTTACCCTTGATTTAATAACCCTTGGGATTGAAATTAAATTTGAATCTTGAATCACAAAGTTGAATTATGCTCAAGAGATTGTATCAAAGTTCATCTATTAAGAGATCATTGGTATTCTTCAATCATCTTTATCTTGATCCATCTTAAAATTTCTTTTTATCTTTAAAGCTCCTTCATTATCAAAATAAACTAATATATCAGTATGATTCTTCATGTTCTTTAAGAATCTTGTATTAGTAGGAACGTGGGATGGACACCCATTATTAAATATATATGTACTACTATTATTACTCACCTAGAGTATAATTTTGGATAAGATATCCTTCTACTTATTCTTCATTTCCTCTTAAGAATCTATAGGATTAGTTGAGACATAAATGGACCTCTCATTTTTTCCTTTCATCATGTATAGCGATGTGATTATCATCCTATTATAATAGAGATAATTTATTCTATAATGGGATAGATTTCATTATTAACATGTACATTCTCTTTTATCCATAAATGGATTTTTTTATATTCCTCTTTGGGCTATAATCATAAGATTTATGAACAAAATTGGAGTAGTGAAAACAATATGCATGAAAATATTTCTATTTTTAGGTGTGCGATATGTTATTATTACCCTTTATTTACTTCATATTCCATTCATTATCAAAATATACCCACCTCATCACAATAGTTATTGGTAATACTACTCTAATTTGATTTTTATTTTAGATAAACTTAGAAATAAAAATGAAAAATTAATTTTTAGTTAAGGGGGTCTAAATTGTGGATCCCCAGAAAGTCACCATGAATAACATATTTAAAAAAAATTGATAGAGAACCATAATTTTTGAAGACTTCATCTCCCACTACCTAGTGGGCTATAAAAGAAATAGAGTCCAAAACAACATTATCATGCCTATATGTGTACTAAATGCATATCCCATTATAAATGAAATGAATTCAATTTAAAAGGGTGTATACCACATACTAATGATAGGATCCAGGATTTTGAGATAATTTACAATATGAATTGATTCAAACTCTATCAATTAAAGAGAAACCCTATATCTTTGAAGACTAAGTGGACATAGTGAATCACTTTACCTTCCATTTTTTATGAATATACATTTCCAAATAGATCCTATAATTCCCCCAAATACTAAACACATATTTTTTTAAATGAGACCCCCACCTATCAAGGAACCATTAATAAAAGATCTGTGTGTATTAAGTTTGAAAATGACCTCATGGGGAATCCATTGAACCCAATTTCCTCTAGCCTATTGATTAATAATGCATAAGATATTTAAGACTTCTATTATCAGATAATTCAAAATAGAAAAGGACCCCTGGATTTCTAATGGGATAACCAAATCTCTCAAGAATCTAAAAGAGGTGAACCTTAAATCCTATAGATCCATATACTTCTCCATGAATTTCCTTTTATTGTGAACCAACTAGAAAACTTAATGTCACACCATAATAATTAGGCACCTATAATAACCTTTGAATGAAATGAGATCAACTTAAAAATACATGACTCAAGAAGCTCAATTATACTAGAAAGCTTTCTTAGAAGATCCGTAACTCTACCAAACTATACCCACAAATGTATCACCTAGGATACATGAGGAATATATGATTTTTTTTCTCTATCATGGGGATATTATAACATTTTAAGTAAGAATCTATATAAATACTTCTCCTCTGGATGGATTGATAAGTCAGGAGAGATCTATTAAAAATTCACTAGATGAAGACGATCAATTTTTTGGGATGTTCATGTTGTCCTATATATATCCTCTTGTGGTTTTCCCATAAAAAGAACTATAATTCATTAAAGGTGAAGGTCTCTATATGATACAATGTTAAGAAATTGTGGTTGATACATTAATTGATAGAAATCATTGATAGGATCTCCTAATATTGTTCATATATATTAATGTCCATGAATTAGATGAATTTTAGACTAATTTTCTGATAATTATTAAGATTTGAACATCATGGGATGTTTAAGACTTCAATAACCCAATTCTCCTCCCAAAAAGGACCTCACACTACCTAATAATCAATCACAAGTGCTCTTATAAAAGAGGAACAATCCTCACCATGTGTTTAAAAACTAGAGAGATATTGGAGCATCCTAGGTTGATCACATAATAGGGATTTCCATACTTACTAATGAAAAAGTAATCCCACAAAAAAATCATTTTCCATGGACCTTTTTACTAAATTAGCTTGCATGGTTTACATAGCTTCATATTGACCTGACATGTTAAACCAACTTTTGAAAAAGGAAATATAAATATTTTCTAACAAAACCAATGGTAGTGGATCATACCATTTGAGACTTGGAAGAAATTTATAAAATAGCCTTTTTATTCTTTTAATAACTTTTTTAGGTACCCTATTCATTAAGAATATTTAGACTGATATTGATGCCATAACTCTACAAATGAAATTAATTTTCCTCTAAATGATAGAATGAAATTCATTCCATTTAAGGATATTAGATTTAATCATGTTCCCCAAGTTATCAGAATATGGAATACAACTTCTACTATTGGTAATAAAAACTACCAAATAAATAATTAAAATATATTATTTTGAAAATCCAATCCATCACTTAATAAGGATCAAAATCCTAAAAGAAATATTTGAAAAAAATGGTCATTAATTTTGAATATATTAACCTTTTTTACACTATAATTATTAGAGGTATTAAGGTTTCCCTTGAGTTATTTAATTTAATTATGATTCCAATTTTTGATGACCACCATATAATCTATAAAAATAAAATAGTAGATGGTTAGAGAACCATAACACCCTATAAAACAACCCACTTTATCTTTTTGTATAGCTATATTCAGGTTCTTACAAAAATAATCCTAAGACATAATAAACATAATTGAGGATAGAACGTATCCTTTACTTACCCCTTATATATTTAAATAATCCTTAATGAAGGATAAGAAAAAACATATACCAGAAGCACTGAGAAATAGGTTATAGGTCTATTTAGTGAAACACATTTTTCTTAAAGTGATCAAAATAAAGTTCAATTCCAAACTATATTATAAAATCTCTATATCATATTTAAACATTACATATCCTCTCAATTTTTTCTTATCCATATGACACAAATTTTCTATGAAAGTGAAATATCCCTTGAATGTTCTTCCCTCTATCAAAACCATGATGTTCCTCTTAGACAAGGGCGGGGGATAATGGAGATAACTGATCATTGAGAAACATTTATATGATATTAAATAAAAAGTACAGATGATAATGGGTCAAAATTAATGTAATTAATGAGGAGGGTTCACCTTTGAGATAAGAAACAATATAGTCACACATGTAGATCTGGGAAGGTTTAATCCTCTAAATATTACTAGGATTGTTAAAACCACCTTCTTCATGATAAATTTTCATGAAATGATGTAAAATATTTTAGGAAATCCATATTTACATAGAGAAATGTTTATTTTAATCCCCTTAATAATAGTGAAAAATTCTTATTCCTCAGATATAACACTAATTAAGTTATTAAAATTGGGTAAAAGGAATCAAGGAATAACACCGAGGAATTCATAGATGTATCCTATATTTATGACACCAGATATAAGTGGATACCTTGTACCTAAAAGGGCCCCTTAAAATATCAAGTTTCAAGTATTCCTTTTCCTTAAGTGTTTTGAAAGATTATAATATTGAGTTCAATAATTCTCTCCAAACTTTTTCATTCATCTCTCCATTGTGATTGCCTACTAGGTATTGGATGATTCACTCTCATATACATTTCAATATTACCCATAGTATTAGAGCTTTGATAAATCAAGAAATTAAAAAAATTTCTTGTAACCTTTTTATCTCTTTGTTTTACTTCTTCGTCCCAAAAATTTACAAATTATTTTTTCTTCATAGAACCTATATATTTCAATACAGTTTCTAGATTATTCTTCAAGAGAATAATTTTTTTGTTTATTCTTTAATATAATAATTAAGGTACTTAATCACCTTATATTATTCCAAAATCTTCACCTTTAGGTTAATAATTTTCCATAATTTTCTTGTACAATCACTGAATTTTCCATAACCTAATATAATATAGTTATTTTGGATTTGATTTGGTTAATATACTCCAAGGACTCATTTAGCTTCCTAGTAAATTTTCTATTGTTGTTCCATTGAATATATATATTATTGAGTACACCTTCATTCTCTAATTTAAGATCAAATACACCATCAAATTTAAATTTGTATTTATTTTTATTTCAAATCATATTATTCATATCCATCATATAATCCTTTGAATATGATTTGAATTTAGTTTCACCTTATTTAAAAAAAATATCATCATTTTATTCTTCCATTCTAACACAAATTTTTTATTGAAATTTATTTCTAGATTGACTTATTGATTTGATGTTTCATCTAGAGGAAAGTTTATTTTTTAGTTTTATGAATGAAAAAAGTCACTATAATCTCTATCAAGCCTCATTGGATAGTTTCTTGTTATATGGATGAGCATCAAAAATTTAATGCACTGTAATAGTATTTTCCCCTCAAATCTTCCTTTTCCATGTTTGAACTATCTAATTTTTTTATAGAAATTAAATTCACACATAATATTTATCTCATTAATTATTTTTGATATCAATATTATCCATTACATTAAAGGATATTTCATTATAAAAATTATTTTTTGATCCTTGTAGTTTCACCTGCATTTTAATGCCACTAGGTATATTTTCAAATCATTAAGAGAAATATTAGATAATTTTATTTCTTTTGTACTAAGAAATTTATATTATATAAAGTTAATTATCTTATTAATATATTCTTTACAATCTTTACACCATTCAGTACATCACCAAGTCTAAAAATATAGACCACAAAATCAATGATGTTGTTAAATAAACCATTGATGTTATCATTAGGGTACATCATAAAATTGTTAATTTTTTCGTGTAAAACCTAAATCTTTTCATAAAATTTTTCTATCCACTGTAAATATTTTAATTCTTGTTCCATATTTATTTAAATGATATAAATATAATCATATTAAAATATATTTTATTTGAGAGTGATTTGGATATGGAATTTCATGACCGCCCCTGCCACTGGTACCACTTATGGGCTAGTAGTGAATACGAGGATGACTCCCACAATCTAAATTCTATTGGTAATAGGTTGTAGACTATCACCGAGGGTATCAAATTAATAAAAATGGGTGGAATTTACCACGATATATAATTTTGAAGACAAGAGATAATATGAGGTCCACCAATCAACACCCCCACATAGATAAATAAACCATCCCAATATAGGAATGTAATGTCTTGAAAAATTTAAAGAAACCTTAAATACAAATTACTAAGTGTAATAAGTGACCAAGAACTCTAACAGTTCTTGAACAACCACCTCAAATTATAAAGGCCCAACTTGATCACCAACTTGCTCCTATGGACCTGAAAATTAGCTTATATATATATGAGATGAGAATACATATATAATCAATAGGACCCCCCTAAAACATATCATTAAAATGTGAAATAATAATTCCAAATCCATGTAAATAAACAAATGAAACTAACTCATTTCTCAAATTAAGTGAACTATATTCAAACCTCACCTGGTCTCACTCACTAAGTCACAGACAAAATTTGGTAACATAATATGGAAGCATATATATAAGAAAGTTACACCACTTACACTTCCTCACTAGGTTGTTACCCTCTTTCCAATACACTAAATTTAATATTCTACAGTCCCTTCCATAAGTCATTGTTCCCCTTAGAAAACTACATCACATCCTTTTCATCAACATATTATATACTCCATGCACAAATATCCTAATCATATCTCATAACCAAGTAACAAGTTAGAAATCCATTAACACTTGTGTATCATGTATTATACCTCAACCCATAAAAACCAATGAAAGTATAAATATAGTAACAATAGTAACTACTACTAGAATACATGTATGTGATTTATCCTCAAGTTATCATAACATGCACACACATGTATGGTAAAACTGAGACAATTCAAAGCCTATGCAGATGCATAACCTATACCCTAAGCCACTATATTCCTAATATGCCGACACATAATTATATGTATGAAGATATAGAGTGAGTAAGAGGGAGATGTCATCTATACATTCCCTTACCAACTCAAATGTTAGAGAAAACAATAAAAAAACATTTGGCCATCAAATACCCACACGACTCAGGTGGTGAAATGTATGAAATCTAAAAATATGTTTAATAGATCACACACAACTAAACTAAGGGCTGATACCTACCCTTATACATGAACTGTATCTATCATCCCACATGAAACCTGGTTTCCACCACTAAGGATTAAGAAATTAGATTTCGTAAAAGCACACAAGCACTAAAATCCACTATAAACCAATTCATACTATATTTTAGAAATCCATATTCATTTGTTTATCCCCTCACAAATTATCATTCAATAAATTAATTCCATTACATGAAAACATGATTTTATAATTCATATTACAATTTCAATATCCCCTGTTACATTCTCTTAGAGCATTAATTCAACCATCACATACTTCTCATTTAATTTATAAATCTGTAATATCATAAACACCAAATCACATGAGTTCATTTATAAGTCATTTGTCATTAAATAATATTGGTATTCTTAGAACTGACTTGAAATAACACAAGGAATATTCAATCATGGTGAGTAGGTCAACTATAGTTGACAGTTAGAAATAAAAACAAAAAACCTTAAAAAAACCATCTATGAAATAAAAAAAGAAGGGCCCTCTATTAACCTGAACTATGAAACTCATCAACGATCTAAAAAAATGATTCAACAAATAGAAATCTCCACTCTATTACATATTTTCCACATTGAACCACTAATGTAAATAAGAAAACTAATCCATCCCTATCCAAATATCCCAACTATACAAGGTTTCACAAAAATTCATAGCAAGGGTACTATAACATCTCAAGGAACATATATAATGGAAACAAACATATTATCAACACAAAAAAATCAATGGGAAACTAAGGCTCCAACACCCAAGCATACAATCCTATAACAAAAGGGATAATCCCACAACAACCCCAAATTTTTGTATTTTTTTCTATAATATATTGAATTAATTGATTCATTGTGCATAGATTTTAGAAACAAGAAACCTAACATCAAAATCTCACACTAGACCATAATTAATTGTAAACATGCTTTGAGAAACACTTTCATATTCAATTATTTTCATGAAAGATAGTAATTAATTACACATACCTCTTTCATTTACCACTTTATATTTCTATATTTATGTTATTTATAAAATTTCAAGCATATAATCCATGTTAGGGAATAAAAACAATCACAAAAATAAATCTCACACTATATAGAAAATATCAAGAGGAATACAATCATAAGATAAACCATATGCAATCACATTACACTTATGATTCAATCATATTTTCAGTTATTATCTTTATTTAGTTCAATTCCAATGCTACTCAAAGATGATAAGTCATGTTAATCCCAAACTTTCACATAAAATAAAGAGAATTCACAAATACCCTACTTCGATACAAAACATTCAATTTTATTCATGAAATAATAGATGAACAATCATAGATTTCAAATTACCTCTCCCATAAGGAACCTAGGATCCCTATGGATATAATCACACAATGAATCCACCATCAATCACTAGTACAAAACCCATAAAAATTAAGGAAACAATGATTCCTTATCCTGTTAAGAGAGAACATGAAAGATCTAGAACCAATGGGTAAAACAAACTAACATCGGACTACCAAGAATCAATCTCTATAAGTTGAGGGGTTAAATACAATCATTGGGGATCAAAAGTCTCTGTTAGGGATCCTTGAGTCACCAATGGTTTTGAAGGAGATTGGGGGAATACGAGAAAATTGAGTGGCTTCCATAATTTATATAGACTTTATTTTTAATATACCACAACACAACACCCTTCTGCACACTGCAGCCCCTAGGGGATCCATTAAATACATGATGTAAAATAGATGGTTATTCCCTAATGGTTTTAATAAAAATCCCCCTCTAGAATTCATTCCACAATCCCAATTGTATCTCCCCTTTGAAACCTTAGACAAACTTGATCCTATAAACCTTGGGTAACACCATGATATAGACCCAAGCTCATTCTATAGTGACCCTTTATAAGGTATAGAGAAAAATCCATCATCCTAAAGGTTATATTACACAACATATTCCATACACCACAACATCCCCTTATGAAATATAATGAATAGCCTGACCCCTTAAGCTACATGATGCCACCTGAGAACTATGTCGTAACTACGTCAAAATTAGTAGAACCACAAAAATATTTACATGAGCCTCTATATCACAAGGTCCATGAATAAACTAGTAGATACCATTTCCAAAAACCACACCATTCCATTTCTTAGAAGAACATGATGAAAGACTCCTCCTCTAGTTTTAAATTGGGTCAAACCACACAACTGCTCACCCATCCTTTCCTGATCACCTCTAATCACCCTAAAACACCAAATAATGGATCTATAAAAACGGGTCACTTATATCAGATACCTCTCAAAAAATTATCATCCTTGATAATTTAAACCAAAAAATAGGAAGGAGAATAAAGGAAAAAAATTAACAAACCCATGAGACACCTTTCAAGGTTCTTTCTACAACAAGATCATAACCAACACATTAGTGGAAAAAAAGATTCATAAATGCACAAAATCAATAATTATCTCAAAAATCAGAAAAGGTCATACATAACATTAAATAAAAATAAAAAATAAAACAAATCTGGATATTAAGAAGGAATCTGTGATTCTCACTCCCATATAAACCCTTACGTGAAACAATGACATCAAAAAACATGAACCAAAGGAATAAAACACCCACACATCACCTTCCCCTAATGGTCTTGGATCTCAATAGGATATTCCCCAAAAGTTTTCATCATTTTCTACTTCTATATCACCCATTAAATTATTGGAAAATAATCATGAAGATAATAGAGAATATGTGGAACATTATATACATCATGAATTTATCTCATTTCAAGGGGAAGTGATAAATGATACACAATAACTGCCACATGCACCAACAACTTGAAAGGTCTAACAAATCGGGGAAGAATCTTTCTTCCATGACCAAAAATTCACTTTCCATGACGAGAAGATATTTTTTAGGAACACGTGATCTATAAAATAAAACTCTATATGCCAAATACTATTATTAGAATGAGAATTATGGCGACATTGTATTTCCTTTATTCAATTTCAAATCACATACAAATTATTTTTCATGCTCTATAAAAATTTTGGGTTGATAATAAATGACTCCCCAACCACATTACAACATAAAATAAATCTATAATTTCATCTATATAGTACCTAAAATAACGTTATACCATTGCTAGAGTGATAAATATTGTTAAAAGTGAACTCTACTAGGGGACATTTTCTTACCCAAAAACCTATAAAATCCAAAATGCATGCATGAAACATGTCTTCCAAAGTTTGGATACTTTGCTCTGTCTATCCATCCATCTCTGGATTAAAATTAACACCAAGGAATTATCAAGAACCAAAAGAACACTAGAGTCATCTCCAAACCTGGAAGTTAATGAAAGGATCGTGATCAAAGATGATCATCTTTATAACCCCATGAATCATCACCACGTACTCCAGATACTGCCTTGACAAAACAACCTCTGAGATTGACTCATTAATCATGAAAAAGTGATATGGATTTTTAAAATATTCTATAAATACCCAAATAATATCACATCTTCCATAATCTTGAGGAAAACCAATGATGAAGTTTATTGAAAATTTCACCCCATCCACCATGGAATATCATGCAGCTAAAGAAACCCACAAAGAACATTGTACTTAAATTTTACCCTCTAGAAAACAAAACACTAAGACCCAAACTCTACATCATAACCCTTAATCCTAGAACACAAAAACCAGACTCACAAGGAATGATACATATAATACAAACCATGATGTAAATATAAGATAAAAATAAAGAACTCATGGAGAAAGACATCAAAAAATGCCGAAGGAATGAAAATAATATCCTGAAAAAACACCCACTGCTATCCATAATTAGACCATCCCTCAAGGGAATCATTATAAATAAATATATCTTGAAAAATAACAACCTAACAATCCCCCAACTGGGCCTCCTCCACCTACTAATTTAAATATTACTGCACCTTCATATGGTATGGACACCCTCTACCAAAAAAAACTCCCATATTATGGTGAATCATAGAGAGAGATTACATCACCTCATAAACATCACCAGAATCATAAAAAACATCACTGTGTGAATTCCTACTTACTGAATCAGCCAAAACATTCAATTTTCCTCATTTATATAAAATCTCAAACTCATAATCCTATAAAAATTACATCCACTATAATTTTTGAAAATTAAAATCACACTGGGGGAATATTTTCATCAAACACTTATAATTTATAAAGATCATAGATCACTCACCAATGAGGTAATTCCAACATCGAATTAGAGGAAACACAACCACATCAAGATCAACATAATGGGTGGTATAGTTACATTCATGAGTCTGTAACTACCATGAACCACCGAATATGACTTCTCTCTACTAAATCAAAACACAAACCCATCCATGATATTAAGTGTCACAATAAACTATGAAGACAATTCAATCCTACAAAAATGAATAAATAGAGAACTAGACAACTTCTACTTCAAATAATATAATGTATAATGGTAATGAACAGTCCATGAGAAAACCTGATCCTTTTTGGTCAAAGATGCTAGAGGAGTCACAATCCAAGATAAATCGAGTACATACCTTCTATAATAGACAATAAGGGAAAGAAAACTCTGTACCTATATTACATTAATTAAGGCTACCAAAGAAATAAACACCTCATATTTTATAGGATCCATTATTACTATATGATGAGACATAACATGTCATTATAATTAGACCTCACATGCCCAAAAAATACACTTTAATTGCTTTCCAAGTAGCTGATGACATCAAAGAGCTCCCAAAATAGCTTGTAGACACTCTATATGATCCTCGTCAGATACCAAATACACAAGAATTTAATTAATAAAATCCACTAAGAAATAATATAGAAACTCATGGAATATATAATTCATCAGTCCCATAAACATGGTCAGAATCTTCGTAATGGTAAACAACATTAGGAAAACACATAATGCCCATAACAATATCTACAATAATTCTTCAAAAAATCCATATCGTTCACTTGCAAATGATGATATCCTAACCACAAATAGATATTTGAGAACAAGATAGATCTATTTATATGACTGAATAAATCATAAATCCATGGAAGAGGACAGGGTTTCTTTAACATAACTTGATTCACGTGATGATAATAAGTGAAAAAAGTAGAATTCCAACCACATTTTTCATAAATAGAACTAGAGAATCCAAAGGATACACTGGGATGAATAAATACTCACTACTGAAGATCATTAATTTGAATCCATAGATCCCACAACCCAAAAGGAACTATCACATATGGGGATATAAATATCATAGAGACACTCGAATGCAACCCTATATTAAATTTGATCTCATGTCAAGGTGGTATAAATATAACCTATTCATGAAATACATCAAGGCACTATTTTATAACCCTCAGAAACACCATCGGATGATCCTCTACTAAACTCAAAATCATCTCGAACATCTAGGAAGTTATGAACTTGACACACCTTTGACCCATCTGAGGGTTTTGCCTTCCAACAAACTCAACATGATCTCTATCTGCATAATATAATATAACAAAACACCTGAAAAAATCTATGATGGGTTGCACTTAATAAAGCCAATCCATGTCGAGGATAATGTCTTATGACTGTATCCAAATATATATGAAATGTCATTTAGATAAATGATTCCATAAAATCATCTCACAATATATTCACACATCATACAGTCTAGTTTAACATAAAATTAGTGTGGTCAATTCCAAGGGAACCAAAATACTCTCCACCTCAAGTCCTAAAGCATAGACTAGGGTGAGTGTAATGAATAATTTCATAACTCCCAAATAAGATAAGGTATATAACCAAGTAGAATATAATAATATAATAGATCACATGATGCCTAAACCTCTTGGTGATAGAAACTTTAAGGAATTCATATGACCATGTATGAGTCTCTGACCTCTGTAGAACTGATTTCATTCACCAACACAACCAATATTTTATATCTATACTTAAATGTGATGGTAATCATGGGGTAATAATATAACTAATTTATCCCATATATGTTGATCAAAATTTGAAGCACCATGATTATTGTTCTTCCTCAATGAATACTGATTCAAAAACTGATATTGAAGAGGGTTTCCAGCTCTATGCTAACTACCAAGGAAGGACAGGAGATCAATATTCAAATATCCATGACCTCCACATACAAGAAAAACCATGAAAAATATATTTATAAGGGTCCAAGAACAACCAACCCTAGTGAATTAGGATGAAGAAAGATAGAACTGACTTTGCACTATCTAAATATTCTTTTGATCAAGAAATAGAGTGATTTTTTAAAAATATCTACTCCTCATAAAGTATGATAAATCTCCTCTTTTGATAATCCTATAATAGGGAAAAATCTATCTAAAATATCTACCTTTACCATCACAAAAATATATATCATAAATATGAACGGGGTGATATAACACTAGATCTATGGATAAAAAGCCTCATCAAAATGCCTTCCCCTAGAATTATCATCTGGTATAAGGTTTGAATCATAATTCAAGAGGTTCTTATATTATATTCTAAACTCCCAAACACTATAATTTATCTATTGGATAGTATGAATCTCCAACAGACAAGGAAAATTTTTAGTTCAATAAAAACACTTGTCTTGAAACTTATTATGGAACTTTTAATGTGTGATGATCTACTCCTTTTGATCCATGAAGAATATGAAATACAAATGACGAGATACACCATGAAACATAGTAACAACCAATGTTAACTAGTGGTCCCTTTGAGAACAGATCAAACTGAAGGAAATCTATACCTCCTCTAACCGAGTCCCAATATCTTTTTTTTAAAACAGAGCCCTTATACTTATGCAAACCTTGGTGCTGAATCATTCAAGGCATATTCCTCAAAGCATCATCCATGTTCAATCTCAACATAGTATAGATATAAAGGATCATATTTATAAACATAATTTGTACAAATGTGATGGGGACATTGACCTTGACACATACTTGTAAAAGAACAAACATTATGGACTCCTAAACCTAGAATATTGAATGTTTAATACTAAATAATTAATATTCAAACTAATTACCTTTTTCTACCCAATTTGAAAACTCATACAAGCAATATGGGATATGTCTACTATCTGGACTGAGCTGTTGGCATATGATTTCTAAGTCATTAAATAGGTCACCAACATCTATTGGCATATGAATGCTGTCTGGACTGAGCTGTCAATATGTGCTTCCTGATCTGCTGAACCTTATCTGTATTCTATTTCATGAGACGTGTTATAAGAATAGGTAATTCCCCTACATCTAGATAGAACATAATGGATCAAAAATGCATACCATATAAAGCTTCATAAGGATCCATGCTCATGGTTTCCTGAAAGATTTTATTATAAGTGAAATCCACAAGAGGGATGTGTTTCTCCCAACAACCTCCGAAATCAAGGACACATGCATGGTGAATGTTTTATAAAAGATGAATAGTGTAGTCTATTTTTCCACCAGTCTATAGGTGATAATCTATTCTTATAAGTACCAATGTACCCAAGCCTTCTCTAACCCCTGCTAGAGCCATGATGTGAAATAAGTGTCTCCATCAGAAATGATTGAACAAGGAGATCCATGGAGACCTACAACCTATATATCATAAATCTTTCCTAGATGGTCTACCATTCAGGTATCTCACACAGGTAATATGTTTTTGGCCTTTATAAAATGATCCAAGACAACCCACACTGTATATTTTCCGTGAGGTGATCTGGGTAGACCAATCAAGAAATCCATCAAATCGTCACACTGTTTATACTCAGGAATGGACAATGGTTGTAGAAGCCCTGTTAGTCATTGATGTTATACCTTCACCTGCTGAAATATTGGACACTGAGTGATGAATCTAACAATATCACATTTTATAAAAGGTCACCAATACTGGTGTTGTAGACCTGGATACATTTTGGTGGCACTAGGGTGAACAACTCATGATGAGGTATGAAATTCCCACCTAAGATTCTGTATAATATCTGTTAGGACCTATACACACCCATGAATGAATAAGGAATCATCCTTATCTATGGTAAAATCTAAAGATGTATCATTATCTAAAGATCTTTCCCTCAGTATAAGGCCTTCAGGATCTGATAACTGCCTTATTTTTACCAGTTCCAAAAGAGTAGAAGTCACTCTTAAGGCTATGAGGATAGTCTGTCCACGGTCCTCTTGAACCTCAATTTTCATCTCTAATAATAATTCCATAAGCTTCCATTCACCACTAGATTCCTAAACTAACCATGTTTGAGTCTTTCAGCTCATAGAACCAGCTACTAAATTTTCCTTTTCAACCATATAGGAATGCTTGAAATCAAATGACTATAGGTAATCAAGCCACATGCACTGTCTGAGATTGAGATATCACTGGGTAAAGATTTATTTTAGCCATTTTTTGGTCAGTAAATACCACAAAGATCTCCTAAAGTAGATAGTTTCTCCAATAATTTAAGTCATGAAAAACAATAGTAAGCTCAAGGTCGTGCATTGGGTAATTCCATTCATGAGGCCTCAATTATTGAGAATCATACACGATGACTCACTCATCCTATATCAGAACATATCCATGCCAGAAACCTATGCTTCAAAATATACATTATAGCTTCTACCTTGATCAGGTAGAATCAGTAACCGTGATGAAGTCAATCTTCCCTTCAACCCCTGAAAAGATGCTTCACAATATTATAACCAAATGAATTTCACACCCTTCTTTTTCAAGCCTATAAGTGGTGATAAAAGGCATGAGAAATCATGGCTTAAGATTATTTAATATCTATCTATCCCAAAGAAACTATGAATTTTAAATCCATTCTTGGGATTCTCCTAGGAAACTATATATCTCAATTTCTTTTGGTCTACCTAAACTCCTAACTCAGAGATAATGTGACCCAAGAAGTGGAATTTGTCAATCCAGAAGTGACATCTACTGATCTTATCATAGATTTGATGCTCTATTAGTGTATTCAACATGATATAAAGATGTGTTGCATGGTCATGTTTGGAGCGTGAATATACAATGATATTATCGACAAATACAACCAAAAATGAGTCCAGATACAGGTGGAAGACCCAAATCATAAGATCCATAAGGACAGAAGGTTTGTTCATTATTCTGAACAATATAACCACGTACACATATAGACCATACCTACTCCTAAACATTGTGTGAGTTATATCTGAAGTCTTAAAATGCACATGATGATAGCTCAACCTAAGATCTATATTTGAAAACAGTTTTTGTTCCTCAGAGATGATCGAAGATGTCGTCTATTCTAGGAAGTGAATAATGATTAATTATAATGATATGTTTCAATCAATGGTAATCTATATAGAACTAGAGGGTATTGTCTTCCTTCTAAGAAAAAGGACCATTAAACCCCAAAGAGATGTGTCTGGGCATATAAAACTTTTAGCCTCCAGATCCTCCAATTTCTTCTTGATCTCCAGAATCTCCTTAGGTTCCATCCTATAAGGAGGAATGGTCACTGGTGATGCTCCTGATATATGAAAAATTTTAAAATATTCATATATCACTGGAGGTAAACTATATAAGTCATCAAGAAATGCATCTCTAAAATTCTCCACCACATGAGAAAAAACAATAGGTCATAACCCATGGTCATCATGGAAAATATTGGCAACCTGAGCTATCACACTACCCAATATATTTTTCTCGGGTCCTACTCATGTCACACTAACATCTCTTTTACACCTTTTCATGTTCATAATTCACTTGGTGATGTAAACATTACCCTCCAATGATAGAATTCAATATGGACTTGATAGAGAACTAAACAGTTCATCCCAATGATTACGTCAAAGTCTGTCATGGCAAGGACATACCAATTACCCACGAAAAGGTAACTGCCTATCTCAAGGGGGGAGTCACTATAATGGAAAACACCATCTAAATGGATACCTAATGATGATTCTATCATCTTAATGCCATTAATGTGCTCAGTATCAAGGACTAGACTTCCCATAAAAGTCTTAGATAAAAAAGAGTGACAAATTCCTATTTCAAATAAATTAGAAACTAAAGTTGAGGATATTAGAATAGTATCTAATAAAATAGAAGGTCAGGAACTCTGATCCTAAAGAATAGGCTATAATTCATATAACTAGCCCATACCATATCCGTGAGTCACTGTATGTCTTCCTTAAGCATGACCACCTTGCTGGCACTAATAATTATAAGTTTAACTGCCTCTTCCTTGAACGCCACCTCATCCTGATCAGTTGGTGGCATTCATGCTTCCTTCCTAACATGATCATACTGGTCTAGCTCCTAACCAAGGAGTAGGTACAGATCGCCACTCGCTAGGAACTAGAGGTATATTCCTATAAAAGCACTGAATATGGCCCACCCCACCACTACCTATGCACTCGAATGGATAACCCATGCAATATGGTTTTGTATTCCCTAGATTCCCACACTAGTGAAATATAAAAAAGATATCTACATGAGGATATTGAATTTTTCTACCTCTGTGAGTAGTCGCAAAACATCTCATTCACCCAGAAGAAGAACCACTAGAAGATCTAGGTGCTAAGTCACCCTGATTCGCACAATCAGAATCCCTCAAATTCCACTCTATGATAAGGGCTTGGTTGATGATACCAAATATGGTAGTCAACCAAAATCATTGAACAATGATTGAATGGCATAAACCAACCCATCCTCAAATCATCCAGTGGTGATAAGAACATCAAAATATAGAGTAGGAGTGGATTACAGAAACTCTATAAAAAAGGAAGAGTATTCCATAAATGAAATATTCCCCTGATGAAGATTTATAAATTCTATATCTCTTTTATACCTTATAATCTGGATAAAGAAATAATTATAGAATATGGTATGAAAATCCACCTAGACTATATCATGATGCCGATCCACTTGGGTGATAACATCCCACCACCGCTTGGATGAATCTCATCACATACATGCTGCTATCTTGACCCTCTTATCAATAGGTATCTCTAGATGATTTAATATATATTGAATTTCTTTTAGACAATACTCTATAATATGAGGTCCACCATCCCCCGAAAAGGTGGGAGGATGTGGCTGTTGAAACTCACGTGTCAACTCAACCATGCTCGGGGCAGGTCAAACTACACCTTACATTGAATAAAACATATGAATAAAACCCTCTAAAAATTGGGCATCTATGCCCATATTTGGAATAGAAATAGGTTCAATAGGTGGAACTGTAGGTGGAATCACTAGAGGATCAAGGCCCACTACCTTCTAAGCATGGTCGTCACCACCTTTAGGTCATACGATAGGAGGAAGTTGTGGCATAATGACACTAAAATTCCAAACACATGCCTCAGAATAGATTTAATAAATTTAAAATATTTCATTTATGAATCTAGGATTGGTATCAATCCTTTCTATAAAAATGATCATGCCTCTCTTCCTGCTTCAAAATCTAGGTGTAGATGGTAGAAGGAGACCATAAAAGGCCATAAAAATGTAAGAGATAACCACTACCCACTACTAAGGTTGGGATCAGGTCTAAGTATCTATGTAAAAAATAAATAATATGGATGTTTTCAATTTAAAAGTCACACTAGTTTTAAATTTCTAACAGGATAAACATATAAATCACTTAGAATGGTTGAATAAGATGGTCTACCATTTTCCAATACACAAGGGTCCATACTCCTTATGAATCAAAACATGGAATCCACCTGATCCACACCATAACATGTTCTAGTTCATGAGACAAATGCACCATAGATCAACATTCCATAATTACTTGCTTAAGGTGTATACTTTAACCTATTCATAAAAACACTATTAGGTTAAGGCACACACTTTTAGTATTAATTATGTTTTCTAATCCTTGAAAGAAGTATAAACACAATTCAATATAATCAAGGTACTAATAATATGTGATAGAAGAATTCCTGATAAAAATAAGCATGACATGAAAAAGTGAACGATAGATTTTTCCTATTGTACATATTAATGATGCACATAATAATGATATTTTACCTCATATTCTCAATCCAAGGATGAAAAAAAATCCTTAATTAGAACAATAATAATAACCACAACACATGATGTGCATCACCGAATGGTGAATTGATATCAACAATAATAGGAAAAAATAGAACAGCAATGGTAATTTAGGTAACTCGGCCTTTACCCCGAACATGGATTCACAATGCCCAAGAACTTATTATGACAAAATTATAATCTTTACAATTCTCCAATATACTATCTCTAAATAGTAATCCAATAAAGGAAAATCATTATGATACCAATATTTAACATCCTGACCAAGGGGCCACTTAACCCATGCCCTGATCTGGTGGGTCACATGGCCTCAAGCATGCCTCCCCATATGCCAGAGGCTGTTGAATATTAGTGAGGGTGTACAGGTTTTATAGTGCGGAGAATATACCCTCATATCAGATTGGTGTACTGGATACAATTAGATATAATCAGATACAATCAACAACAGAATCATAATATAAACAGGCAGAATCAATAAATTGTGGAAGTGTAAATAGATAACTGAATAAATAAGTATTGGAAGATAATAAAAAACTCAAAAAATGATAATATAATCAAAAGCCTCTATTTTTGTTTCTAATACATGGATTCATGGTATGCTATAATATAGAATGGAAATATGTAGATACACGCATGCTATACAATAGTACAAAAGAAAAAATAAAAAAAACTCCAAGAATCTCAAGTTAATGCCTGATACCCTACTCCTAAGATCCAAATAAAGTTAGTCATATCAACATCCTGAATCTAGGCACTTTCCATTATCAATACCTACAGATATATGATCTTATTGGGAACCAAAGGCAACCGAGTAGGGTGTGAGATACAATCTCAATAGGCTACCACCAACGGTGTCTATGTGTAATAAAAGTAGTGATCATAACTTAAAAGTGTGAAGTTATAATGGAATACGTAAATAAATGTGGAATTAAATAAATAACCAACCCACTCAGGTTCTTAACAGACACATGGAGAGTCTACATTATTTAGCTCATTTCCAGAAGGAAATGTCTGAATATTCACTATATATAGTAGTAATATATATATAGAATAATCTTATGTATTTCATCCACCTATATAAATCAAGTACGTATAGATGTAACTTGTAATACTAGTTACTGGACGATTTGGGGAATAACTCAGACATCCATTACCAGTCTAACGAGCCTATAATCTCATGAAATAGGGTATATTCCCGACACCCTAATAGAGTGAGATATGTCTTTCAAAAAATACTCGGGATGGCGAGAGATCCATCATGGTATCACTCTAAACATGGAACATGGTGTGTAAATCACAACACCCATATAGTATCACTAGTGTGAGATTCCATACTCCACACTCGATGTAAGGAAGAGTGATTATGCGCCTTGCTCAATAGACTCTTACCAATGTAAAAAAGCTACATAAAGGCATATTGTAAGTATAAATAACATGGGGAATTACCTCCCATATATTTAATTAATAAAAACCTTATATATAGAAGAGTCATAATCATTCATAATATAATACATAAGGCATAACCTCTTATGCATTTTATTAGCCAAGTCCAACTTCAACTAAGCATTTTCATTTTCAATGATCATTCATAAAAGTATAAAAAATGGGAATGGGATTACCATCCTTTGGGCCATTCCATTTAAAATCATTTGATTCAATTTAAAAAAACAATCAATCGTGCATTATCCATTTCATTTAAATCAACCCATTCAATTTATCAAAACATAACAAATTCACTTATAAGGATCAAGTATCAATTGGAAGGTTTCATGTTCAATTAATTTATCAAATGACCCCATCTTTAATAATCCATCTTATTCAATCCATTCACCATAACCAATTCATTTAATTCATCAATTCATGGAAATTCCATTTATAAGGATCAAGTGTCAAAGGGAATGTGTCATGGGAAACATGGAATATTCCTTCTTGGTAAATTCCAAATAAAAGAGTAAAAAACACCTAAGAGGTGATTTGGGTTTCATTTAATACCCATTATTCAAGGGAAACTTCTTTTAAATACTAAGACTAACATTAGAAGGAGTTTCGGGCCTTTGAACCAATTGGATAAAATGGAAAATTCTACTTGGCACACCCATGGCATGGCCATATGTGTGGAAACCAACCTGTAAAAAACTAAAAAAGATTCAATAAACATGTATCTAGGTACAAGGGTGGACTAAAAATGAAGGAATAAATATAATGAGGATTCTCAGAAAAATATATCATGTGGCACAACAACATATCTACGATATGAAAAAACTCAAAGTGAAAATCATGTTACCACCTACCTCAAGGACATAGATGAATCTCAATCGATATCAACCTCATATTTGAATCATGTTGGAAAATAAATGACAAATGACCCAATTCCCTAAAAATAATAAAAATGATCATGCACCTAAATAGTGAAATGGATGGAAAGATTAATTCTAATAGTAGTTGAGAGACTAGGGGAGCTTACCAAGATAGATCCAATTCTTTCGATAGATCAAATAATAGACACTGGAAGGAGGAACCGTTTCAAAGCCCATATTGATGAAGAATTTGTATCAAAATAGGAGTAGAATGGGTGATGGTCTGATTGAGGAATAAGGGAAAAGAAAGGACATGTTTTAAGTTAAATGTGGTGAAAAATTTTCATTTCACCCCAAAATATCAGGGGACACAGTTTGGACCCATGGTTTGGATAAACCATGTGAAAATCATGGTTATTTTACTACTAAATGGGGATCAACACATGTTTAGGTGCATTATTTGAATATCCATATACAAACCATGCAGAATGGATCTGTCCCATGTCTAAAAATAGTCACACGACCATGCATTTGGGGTTACACGGCTGTAGAAAAACTTTGAGGTCTAGTCTATTTTCTCTTTTTGGAGTACTGGGAATTGAATGATCCCTAGATTCTCCCATTAACTCCTTGTATGGATTATACATTGTTATTATGTCCATTTAAGGTATTCAAATTGAAAAAATAATTATCTATACGTTTGTTGAAAAGAAAGGTCTTTACAATAGTACTTACTCATCTTTCGCAAATTATACAGTGGGAAAAGGATCATGCATGCATATAAGGATTACACCCATTTGGATTAGCATGTAAAAATGAGTGGAAGGTATAGTTCATGAAAATATTTCATCATAATTCATACAACCTCTCAGGTTTTCACAAAGCACTTATATGCGTACATTCATGACACATAACCTAAAATAAAGAGACAATAAACAGTGTGTGTGAACTATGTGTGTACATGAAGGATAGGAGAAGGTCATGGAAAACACATATGACATGCATGATAATACACAATCTTGAGACCCAAAATTATAATTTCATATTACATGAAATCCATGCATTATGTTGATTAAGTTGAGGTTGGGAAAGTTTTAATATTGTAGAAAATTGTCAAGAATAATTTTGATGCACAACTTGAACACATCAAAGTGAGGTCGGGATTTAATTTATAAGGAAGCATAGCCTGGAAATTTTTTTACTGAGGCTATTGGTCATTTATAGGTGATAAAAATTATTGATCAAGTCCAAAATACCCAAAAATGGCTATTGAAGGTACTTGAATAGGTACACAATTAAGTCATATTTTGAAATATTGTGGAGGAATATCATAATATCATCCTATAGTGGATTAATCCTTTAGTAAAGGTGAATCCTTTTAGTTAGACATGGGAATAGTTGAAGTCTTCTGGTTGGATCTAGGAGTAGAAATATTCTCTCAGTTGGAGTTGGAGTAAGAAGTCTTTTGGGTGGATCCAAAATCAAACGGAGTCTCTCTCTTGGAGCAGGATCCATGGAAATCACTTGTGGAGATAGTGAAATTATAATATAGAATCCATGTCGGAAGAATAACTAACATGTAAAGGAGTAGGTCTTTATGTTGAACCTTATAAACACCACGTTCTTCTCTTTCTGTTACCACCACTATACACAAAGTGATATTGATAGATAATATTGAGTGGATCGAGAACTTTAACAAGTTAAAGTGGTTTAATTTGAATGAAAAGGGTTTTGTAAAAAGAAACCACTAATTTACCCATACCCTCTCATTGATTAATCCTTCATGGGGACTATCGAGTGGTATCATAGGATAATCCTCACATAAATACCCAAGAGGATATTTATGATGTGTATATTATAGGTAATGAGTGAGCTACCGAAAATGGATACTTCTGCTAAGACACTTAAGAATAGAAAGAAGAAGTAGGAAAATAAGTTTAGAAAGAATATTAATATTAAAGGTAGACTTGTTCAACTGAAGGTAATCATAAATATACAAAATCAAATAATTATTTCAATTATGATTCTTCTAATTAATCATGATAAATTTGTGATGATGATGGGCTACATAGTGATCTTAAAGATTTACCCAAATAACATCTGAATAATATCCCTAAAAAGTGGTAAAACATATTATTGCAGGAATCAAGGGTCTTCAATATTAAAAATAATATCTAGAAGAATAATCTTATTCCATGGAAGAGACCTTAATTAAAAGGGTTGGTATGTAAAAAATTCACACACAATATGTGAAAGAAAAATAAGAAAATAAATTCTCTTTTCAATGTTAGATATGTTGAAGATATTGAATAATTCCATTAATTTTTTTTGTGAGAAATAATTCTTTAAGATTATATTTGTAGAAGTTTTCTATGCATTTGAAAAATTTCACAAAGATTCTATGGTTTGAAAGCATTCTCAAATGGAATAAAAGGTTATTAGGGTAAAAAATCATGATATTTACTTGTAGGAATCAAAAATTAATCATGAAGAATAAAAGAAGAAGATGAAGGAGGAATGGTAATCTAAGATAAGATCAGTTGATAATGAGAAGAACTATCTCAACATGAAGTGCTTAGAGATATAGGTGGGATTAAAGAATCAAAAATAAACACAAGATACCACTTAACATATTACTATGAAAAGAGATGTTGTTGCATAGGTATTCTCAAAGGATCATGACTCCAAGAAGAGAATGAGACCAGTCTCTTATCAAAAGGAAAAATCCATCAAGAAGATGGTATCCCATAACCCAAAATCTGCTTTATGTATTAATATTGTTTCAAGTTCTAGTACATGTTTAAAATAAAACTCTCATAAATTATGGATGATTAAAAATTATGGTAAAACCACTATATCAAGTGTGGATGAAAAAATATGCTTGAAGAATTTTTTCCTAATAAGTGTACCAAAGAGTGATGGTTTTACTAAAAAAAGTTTCCCAATCTATGAAATCTCAATACATTACAACTCAAAGGAAAAGGATATGGATCATTAGTTATTGTTGGTGTTGCTATAAGTTTGGGCACAAGGACGTTAAATGTTGGCATAATATTTCAATTCATGAAAATAATAGTAAGTCTATACTTAAGGGAATAAAAGATGAAGAAAAGAGAAGACTTACACTGTGGAAGATAAATATATAGAATAAAAAAGGTTATAATTCATCCTTGGACTATGAACAAAAAAAATATTGTTAAACCAATATTCACCAAGTAGAGTAATGAGATATTATCTCCTATAACAAATAAAGAAAGAAATGTAATATTATGTATAAAATCTAAACAATCTATCAACATCCCCAAAGACATTCTTGTGATTTATCAAGATTGTTTTGAGAAATATATAAATTTATAAAAAGAACAAACAAAATATAGTAAAAAATGAAAAATTAAGTAATAAATAAGGTTCCTCCTTTTTCCATTTTACATGAATTCTTTTTTACTAACTTGGAGGTAATTTAAGGAGATAGATTCATCCCTTGAGGGGGATAATTGATAATATAAAGTTGTTAAATCTTCACTACTTGGTGAATGTAGAATCTCTAAACAACTTTATAATTCCAATCACACTTTCATACCTTATTCTTAATTTAATTAACTATATCAATTAACTTGGAGTGATTGGTTGATAACATGATGAGATAAATGGGGAGCTTTATCTTTTCACTTGAACTTGCTGATTCGTTTGTTGAATTATGTGTAGGATTTATCATTTCATTGATAAATATGATTATTTAAAACTCTGTTGATAATAGTTGAGACATTCTAAGCATGATTTCACATGCATGATTATTTATGGAAAACATTGAAAACCTTGGTCACCTCTCTCTTGTTTTCTACACTATGTTAGACCAAGTGTACATATAGTTTATTTACTGAAGTATCTTTACTAAGAAATTCATCTGATATCATACCTCTCTTAGAGGTATTCAAGAAATTATCTTCAAAAGGAGTGGAACTTGGTTTTTATAAAAATAACCACTTTTCATTTTCATTTAATTTCCAATAAGGGGGAGAAGGTTAATCATACATATTGACTCCTACAAAGTGTTCTAAAGAGATACTGATAGTAAAATAAAAGGGGTAGATTGTTGGGTACAATGTTTCATTTATGGTAATGATATTTCAATATGTGTTTAGTGAGATGTGGATGAAGTGGAGATGTGTGGGGAATCATTATATATTCATTTTATGGAATTGGAGGTCACACTTGGACAACTATTAAAAAAATGATGACTATTGAAGTGATCTTAAAAGTGAAGATAACATGTTGAAGTGAGTTTGAACATTGTTTACCATAAGTGATTACCATGAAAGAAGTAATTTCATGATGAATAATGATCATGCATTGTATTTTTAATTAATGATGATATGGAGACATGAACATGAAAAATATATATTTCATGATGAATTGGGGAATAAAACAAGAATAAGGTATCTTGGGACTTTATTTGATATGGATTTTTATTATTCTCTACACCTCACATTTTGGATAATTTATTATTTGAGACTTACATTAAAAAATAATACCAATCCACTTACAACCATGGAACCCTCAACAGAAGGAACATGTGGAACCCAAGGGTTCAACTGCAGCCAAGGGAGGGTGCCCTAGTGAGCCCAAGGGAGGCCTTAGGGGGTGCAGAGTGGGCCTCCATAGAGGTGGTGCCACCATGTGGGGTGACACGATAGCAATAGAACTAATATGGGATAGTATTGGGAGAGGGATAAGAGATTATTGAAAAATTACTATGAGCAGTTGGATGATATACTATTCCTTGTTTTAAGGTATTTTTCGATGTGGGATGCTGGGAGTCGTGACATTGTTCTTCCATCATTTAAAATACAAACAGAACCATAGTTGCTTGATCATTTTATCTACACCATCTGATCAACCTAGTGATCATCTTCAACATCGACCTTCATTTTAGGAGATCCATTTTTTTAGAGTATTAATAAAACCACCATGAACACATCTGGATGTATTTTTAGATCTATATGATAGAATAAGGATATTTCAATCTAAGTGAATCATAATACCTGGATCTATCATTTTTGTTCATGAAAATAATTATAAGAACTTGGAACTGGAAAATGAAAACATGAGCTTTAGGAGTCCATTTGGGATTGAGCTAGTTCAATATTGGATATATGAGAATCACGAGATAATGGAATGTAGAAGGGGATGGCACCTCCAAGGAAAACCATGAACTCGTGAAGTTAAGGTACCATGATTTGTGGTGTACATTTGAGACACCCTGAACAACTTACATGTTTAAAAAGGTATAAGACCCTAATTTAAACTCATATCTTTGAATGAGTCATCAACACAACTTAAAACTAAAATATGAGGTGATGGAATTTTCCTATAAATAGAGATCTCCCAAGACCAATTATATTTTCTAAAAATATAGAGATTGTCCTAGATTTTGTAAGAAATAGGGCATATGTGATCCTTCTAGTTCATGAAGGGAAAATGTTCCACACAACGACTGCATGGATGATGTAGAATAATTCCACAAGCATTCAATTTGTTATATGCACTCTTAAGATACTTCATGAAGGAACTTGTTTCTGAGAAGCATTCAATACATTTCTATATTGAATCTCCCAGGCTTTCGTGAAGATTTGAGATATGAAAATCTCCTCTAGTTTGTGCGATTCACTTCAAACATCCAAAATTTAGTTTTATATACACTGTAATTCATGAAAGGTTGTTGATATATTTATTACTCATCTTGAGTGAATCATATAATGGGAAAAGGATCATGCGTGTCAACAAGGCTCACACTCATTCAGTGTAGCATACAAAAATTTGTGGAAGGTGTAGTTCATGGATCTTGTGTATCAGTTGTCCTACACCCTCTCAGGATTGTAAATACCATGTTATACTCTTTCTGTTACTACCACTTCACATGAAGTGATATTGAGAGAAAATATTGAGTGGATAGAGAACCCTAACAATTTAAAAAGGTTTTATTTGAATGAAAATGGATTCATAAAAAGAAACCACTAATTCACTCATCCCCTCTTAGTGATGAATCTGGATTGGGGACCTTCAATAACCATATCATTATCTTATCCTATATCCCATAAAATCATATCCCAATCACATATCATAATTCAAAATACTTCACAATCCATGTATCAATCATTATACCTTAATCCATCACAACCCATTCAAGAACACTTATTGTAACTGTAGTCATTAAAACCCGAATACATGTATGTTCGATAATGTCAATACTCTATAATCCACACAAACATGTATTGTAAAACTAAGAGCCACTAAAAATTTATAGATGTGTAACATATACCTTAATCCATTACAACCCAGATACAACTACACATCATTCCATATCAAAATAAAGGGATGGTAAGAGGGATAATTTAGCCATCAATTCCCTCACCAATCTAGATGTTGGGGAAAATACCCCGAACCCAAAACATTTAGGCATTAGATTCCTACTTTAATCGAGTGGTGGAATGAATGAAATTAGAATATATGATGAATAGATGTCACATAAAAAACTAAGGGAAACTACCTAGATTTAGACTCTAACTTCAACTATCATCCAACATGACATATGACTCCCACTATTTAGGTGTCGAAAAATAGTTTTCATATAAGCACATAAGAACTAAAATTCACCATAAACCAATTCTATTAGAAATTTAGTTATTACTATTCATTTGTTAATCCCATTAAAAATTATGGCTTAATCAATACATTCCATCACAAGCTAATATGATTTTATAATTGTCATTCTAATTTTTATATTACCCTTTATAATTTATTATAGATTTAATCTAACCATCCCATGGTTCTCAGTTAATTTATAAATCATTATCACCTTGAAAAAATAATCCCTTGAGTTTTTTTATTGTTTATTTACTATTACATAATTTTGGTATTCTAGGTTTCAACCTAAAATACTACAAGGAAGATAAATTTATTTTGTATAGGATAACTACTTTAGGCAATTGAAAATCACCAAAACCAATAATCAAACAATACACCCATCCAACAAAAAACACATCGGGTAAGCCTTACTATCAACTCGGACCAAGAAACCCATCAAAAATCTCAACATAATAATCCAAAAAACATGAAATATATACATTAAACCCATCTTTTTTTTGGGATCCTGATGAAGCTTGGCAATGGAACCCTAGCCCATGCCTGACGAAGCATTTCCCCCCCTTCCCAGTGGTGGGAAGGGGGTGGATGATCTGATCTTGCCGCCTCTGAAGACACGAACTTTATTTGGTCCCTTTTCCAATACTAATTTCCTCACAGATTTCCCTGTGATTTCGTTAAGCCTGAAGGTCCCTGATCTTCATCACGGTAAACCTAAGCTTCCGATCTCAGTGTCAGAGTTCTCTGAGGCGAAGAGTCATTTTGGCCTGACTCTGGTGGCTCGTTTCAACTCTCGAAGGCCATCAGTTGATGAGTTTGATAGGTTTGTGTTTGGAAAATGGGATCTGAATGATCGCATGATCATTGGCCTTCTGGATAGCTGCCACTTCATAATTCGATTCACCTTAGAGGATGACTTAATATATGCGTGGTCCAGTGCACCCAGGCATTGCAATGGTTGCAGGTTCTTTCTCCTTCAGTGGACGTTTGATTTCTGTATGAACCGTGATCTAACCATCATTCCTATCTGGGTAAGTCTTCCTCATATCCCTTTACCCTTTCAAAATCCAGTGGTTATACGTATGGGAACCTGGTAGGGCGTTTCATGTGTTATGATGCTCATACATCCTCTGTGAGTCATCCCATCAACCCCCGACTATGTGTTGAGGTGGACTTATCGAAACCTCTGGTGGAATGGGTCTGGATTTCGGTGGGTGAGGAATTTAGGTGGAAGCAGGCTGTGGTATATGAAACATGGACTAATTACTGTGCAGCCTGCAGCAACATGGGGAACATAGATTAGAGGTGATGGAGTGGATTCATAAGCAGGAGGTCTTTAGCTCCGTGGAAGAACACTATCAAAGCTTCTGATAGGGGAAGGATACCTTCTGTGGAAGATGGCTTCGACAATGCATCCAATCTGGGGCCCCGGGGTGCTCTAGTTCTGGAGAATCCCTTAGGGGTTCCAGTTAATCCCTTGGTTTCTAAATTGATTAACAGGATTAGACATAATTTGAGTCTGGGGGATGGTGTTTTGGGCTCTGCTATACAGAATGCTGCTGCTACTGGTGGTTTGGCTTCATGTGGACCTATAGTTTCGGGGAAGAGTCAGAAGGAGCCAGGGGCTCCTCTTGGCTGCAGCCATAAGGTGAGTGTTCTGCTTGGGGGTAATGTTGCAATGGAAAGTGAGGGGAAAGGGGGAATTAGTGGAGGTATGGGTTAAGAGAAGCAGGAACAGACTTATAAGGATGATGATCAAACTAAGAAGTAGGGGCCTACTTCGGGTTTAACTGTGGACAGAAGGTTGCAGGTTGTAACTGAGAAGTTTGATGTTAGTCCTATTGTGGAGGTTCTAGATGGACAGACTAAGTAGGATGGTGGTGTGCTAGTCACAGTATCTACGAGAAATCGTTTCCAAAGGCTGGAGCATGAGGGAGCAGAAGACATTTTGCAAATTGCTTCTTAGGAAAATGATGCAGCAGTTGCTGCTTTGGGAAATGGGTCATGTGCAGGCCAAGAGAGGGATGAGCAGGAGTTTGCGATTAAGGCTCTCCAAGGAGTGGAACAGGCGAATTTGCAGGAGGCTGCTCAGCTGGATGAAAGTGGCAGTGTGCAGCCAGGAACTCTAGACGGCCATGAAGAAGAGAAGCAGCCTAAGTGTCTGGCATTGATTGACCTGAATTGTCAATCTGGGGAAGGGAAAGGAAGGGAAGACAGACTCCATGATGATTATATTTCAGGAAAATGGGGGGATTACTCGGATAGTGGAAAGGAGAATAATGGAGGGGTGTCCAGGCCTTTGTATAGTGAGATTGTTCGGGATGGGGGGTTGAAGATGACCAGAAATCAAGAAAGTACAAATACTCAAGCACGACGAAAGCTGAAAAAGGAATATTCCAAATTACCAAAACCGATGAACACCAGGTCATCAATTGGGCACACTGAGTTACTATCATTGGAACGATTGAATTTTCGAAGGTTCTCAAACATTATGAGAGCTCGGAATGGGAATCAGCTACTGTGGAGGAGGCTTTGTATCAGGGAAATGATGACGGGTATGGTTTCTTTGACATGTTATTTTCTCTTTTTGCTTGTGGTACTTTTTCACTGCCCTTTTCTTTTTGTTGAATAAATGGTCAGGGGGTTTTCCTCTGACTGCGTTTCTGGTATACATTCAACCCATTCCACCAATTCCACAACCATCCACATCGAACCACTACCACAACCAAAGAAAACTACCCATACCTCGTCAAATATCCCAATCATACCAGGTTTTATAATAATTCATAGTAAATGTATTTTAATATCTCAGGGAACATATATAATTGAAATAAACATATTTTTAGAACAAAAAACTCAAGGGGAAACTAATTCCATAACACCCAGGAATATAAGACTATTGTTTGGCCCAAATTTGGCTTAGATACCCTGGGAGGTGTGTGTGGGGGGGTGAATCAGGGTATGGATTATTTTAAAATATTATTCCTACCCCACTAGATCTTGACCTATTTATTATGAGGTTCAATTATTTTTCTCTTTAGTGTTTGTGTTGATCCAATTGACTTGAATGACCTCTTATGACAATATATATTTCAATTATATTTACCATCTTTATCTAATAATGTTGGAAAGAAAGTAAAGAAATCAAAAATTCATAAGGACACAAATATTTTTACTTGGTTCACCACTATAGGTAAGTTCAAGGATCATGCATCAAATAGTGTGCTGGTATAACAAAATCACTAAGCTGATTGTTGATGGTTTAGGATAGGATACTTCTTCGAGGTCTCACATCCCTTACAAAGGTTTGGGGTAGCTACACTATATCACATGGATCACTTCCCTTTCACTTTCCTCTTATTCTCACCACTTTTGAAGGAATAAAAATTGTCATGTAGGAAAAAAACAATATCATCGATTGTTAAGAGTTTCATTGAATGTAAGATGTGTTCCCTTTGAAATTTATGTGCTCCTTCATAGCCTTTATGAGAACATCCTATCAAGAATCACCTTTCTATGAGAATTCATGGAATCTCCCCCTCACATTGACAATTTCTTAAATAGATTCTAGGTATTATTCTTTCCAGAATGATACTATGTTTCCCTTCAATTGATGGAATGAATCACCTCCTTCCTTTTATTTCCATAGATGTAGCAGTGAATAAAATACTTCTATAAGTATTTTATAATGATTAAGAGCCTATGTATTATTATTATTTGTACTTTAGATATGAAAATGGTACATTCACAGGGTATCCTTGGTGTGTATCTCTATATGAGATACCCTATAAGGTAACCCTTTCTTGATACCCTAGCACATAGAAATTGTGTGATAACATGATGTATAACCCTTTAATGAGACCATGGAATGTATTTCCTTGTGAGATACCCTAGTTCATAACCCTTTCATGAAACCCTGGCATATAGCCCTTGTTTGAGAACCCAAGTGCATATCTCCCTTTGATTTTTTTTGCACAACTTACATGACTTTCATCATGAAACTCTTTTGCTTCATAAGAAATTCCTCCATATTTTTTTAGGATCAAACCACTTATGAAAATTTTCTTAACTTATTAAGGATGGGTTAAATTTTATTTATAGGTATAAATACACCACCTTAACTCTACAAGTCATGGTTAGCCATCTATTCCATTACCTCAACAAACAAATCATCGAACTTACATACTTTTCAAAACCACTTATAGATTATGAGATCAAACTCCATCACATATTTCATTTTGTAATCCCTTTCACCTCAATCAATATCTCTGTCCCCAATCACATCATGTGTGCCCATCATGGGATCCATTGAAAATCATGTAGTCATTTGATTTTGGGTGACCACAATATGAATCATTCATTTCCATCCAATATTCCTTCACGAATCTTAGGAAAACTATTAATATTTATGTGATTTTGTGATTCCAAGAGACCATAGGACTTGTCCTCCTTTCCATGTGTTTGGTAGTGTAATCCAATTTACTTCATTTAAACTTATGATCACCTAAGGATTATGTGATCATGTGATCCAACACATATTATGCTCTCCATATGATCATTTAGTACTTATTCACTACGTGTGATCCTTTATCACTTACACACAAACTTTTTTTATTTGTAAAATTCTCCCAAAACATAGACAACTTTATGATTTCTGTAATAAAAAACCTTCATCAACAACTTCCAACCTCGTCAACTAACTCAATCAACCAAAAAATACCAACAATATTTTTTTTTTTCAAAAAACTTCTCCCTTTGGGTTTGTTGGAAAAAATTAGAAACATCAAGAATCATTTTCATCTATAGCCCCATATGGTGATAAAGGGATTCCTCAACACATAATCTAATCCTACAAGAGTTAATATCAACGTGAGAAATAACAATAATATGGAAAGTTTATTGATGAATCACTTGATTCTAAATCCTTCCATCCGAAACCTTCTCAATGAAAAAATATTAAACATGCTCATCCCTAGAGATAACTTCTAAAATTTTGCACATCAAATACTACTAGTATGAATCTAAAAGTAACTCATGATTATTTTTTAGTGAAATAGGAACATAAAAAGTATAATTTTTCAAAATTATCCTATTTCCTTTCTCCCCTATATTGATCAAGATATTATTTCTCCACTTTTTAAATAAACCTAAAGAACCATATATTGAGGTCTTCAACCTGGTAAAGAACAAATATCAAACGATATCTCTCAAAATGATTGGTTGAGTTGGCCTTCATCAAGATATTTGCAACTTGAATTTCAGTAGGCACATCCATTTTATTCACTAGACTATACTTAACTTTCTCCTTGATAAATTGATGTTTTTTCAATGTGATTCATCCTTTATTTATGGAATGTATTTATAATATAATTTCTAGAACTCAAATTATCATGATGGATTCCTTTCTCAAAGAAGTACGTATGAGATCCCTTCATCTGTTACTTTACTCCCCCTAAATAAAAAATCTATGTGAATAATATTTTCAATAATATATAGAATCATGAGGAAATAAAAATTATTATTCTAACTTCTGAAATCAAGATAAATAGTTATTAGTCCCCCCTTTGGTCATTCACTTCTTCTTAACCCATGTGAAAATACAAATTAACATATTAAGACCACTTAGCTAGGCGAAATTTTTACAATTTCACCTTTTAAAACACTAGGATCCATCATTAAACTTCAAATTCATATGTTAACTTAAGATTGATAATTTTACCCTTTTATCACTTTTCATGCTTAGATCTATATTCTTTTTTATTTCTGTACACTAATAATAGATTTTCATCAAGTGAAATTAACACTTGGAATTCTATAATTGTTAGATCTTCTAAGAATAACGAGTCAGAACACTTTTATAGAAGCAATAGTTTATGACAATCAAAACAAACACTCTCCATGTAACTAACGTAATTCCATGGATACTTGTTACATGAACTTATTTTTTTTAAAAAAAATCATCTTGTGTTCTCAACAACACTTATGTTATTACAATTGACTCTACTTTTTAAAGAGAACCAAATGGTATGCATGATCTTCAATTATCAAGAGGACTCTCTTATTGGATATTTCTTGAAAAAATAGAGTTCTTGTCACCAAATATCCTTACAAATATCTATATTTTACTGATGAAGATTATTGATATAAATTTATGATTTGATTTAGATGTTGAATTTCTATTTAGAACAAGGATACCACTTATTTGGAAAATGATTGATTTTATAGCCGCTTATTAGTATCTTTAAAATAACCAGTTGATACCAAATTATTATAAAAAAACATATAAAATTGTATTTCATTAATGGTACTACTTGTCTACCAATATTTCTTTTCTTGGTGGTTAAATAAAACATTAATTCAGGTTTGAAACCAATGTATGAACATTCAACGTGAATTATAACCATTGGATTATTCAGATATATCTTTGAAAAATCTTCATCTTCATATCACTCACTTCATCATATAATATTTTCTTTTTACCAAAATGAATCTTCCAGATACATCTTTGAAAAATGGAGTGGTTATTTCACACCATTCATTGAGTCTGGAACCATGAAAATATTTTAAGAATTCTCACTCTTCTTATTGTATATATCTTTATACAACTTATTTAATTGTTCCCTTTCATCACACTCACACCATGGATCATGTCTCCCCATTATTTTTACAAAAATTTCTCTAGATATTAAAATAATTTAACAAGTAGGGAGATGGGTACCAATGGAATCCTCAAGAAGAAGACTCTGGACAATCCCGATGGACCAACCCAATAATATTTTCTTGCAAAGCCTTGTACTACCTTTATGCTTATTCCTACTACCCAAACCTCTTCATCTATTCTAGACATATAATTAGAAATTATTTACCCACAATCTCAATCTTTATTTGATATATATGTTTTATCATCTTGGTGTATTTTATAATTTGGGGTTTGAACCCAATTGTAAATATTTCATTATCTAATGATTCACCTATATTCCTTTTTCATGAATCTTTATCTGATCAAGAATCTTCCCCTTGATTTTTTTATTATTTCTTCTTCCTCCATTAGAGGGATCTTTATCTTTCATTCTATTCTCACCTTGTTGAATGAAATGTGATTTTTTGAGGCATTATTAATTCATTTTACTTTCATCAGCTATCCAAGTCACCTCAAACTTTATTACAAGGGATGATTCTTTCATTGTACGTATATTATTATTACTAACAATTGTAGTAGGTCCTCCCTTTTTCATCTAGGTTTGTTCACATTCTTTCCAAGAGAAATACTATGAGTGTAGTAGAGGAGGTTCTTGGTACACCTTTTGTTCATGTCCTTATGTTTCATTTGAGACTATAAAATTATTTTTTTCAACTTATTATGTTGTATCCCAATATAGTATTTATTGTTATGCACTAATATAATTGGGTATTAACTTCTATATTATTTTTCCATTCCTTATTTCTTCTAAATTTGATATATTTCCAAATTCCCATGATTAGCATTTATAAAACATCACCTGTTAAAATATACCTTGTGTCATCATTTCTCAATTCAATGTTAGTGTAGATATAGTTATTCTTATGACATTGTGCCCTTAGGCTTCTTAAAACATACTTATATTGTGTAATAGTCTTCCAAAATAGAATCATTTCATGGATAATTTCTTTCGAGAGTTTGTTATTTCAGATTTATTAGGAAGATTATAATTATTTTTAGATTTAGAAACTTTTCAGTATTCACAACATGAAATATATTCCAAAGGTTAAAAAAAACAAAAATATGACCATGCATCCCCCCAAAATATTACAATTTTCTACCACTTATTTCAAAATTATTTTTAGATATATTTAAAACACCTCTAGAATTTTTCTTATTTTAGGAACTATTCATGAATCTCTTCCTCTCATTAATGGGAGAAGTTTCATCATAGATAATGACAGATTTTCCAAAATTGTGTGGCCTCTAGGATGATACAATCAATCCATGTTTTCCCTATAAAATAGAATATTTTATTTTCATTTTATTATTACCTATCATAGGATAGTCAAATAATAAATGAAAATAATTATTTAATTTATGATTTCATTTAACATTATATTTCTACAATTATTTCTTGAATGATTCTATCACATCTCCCAATTATTAAATATTCTTATCCCTTGATTCTATTTGAAAATTATGTTAAATATTGAGAGTATTACCACTATTCATAGCATCTTCCAATTCCCAGGAGACCTTAACAAGAATGATACTTTAATCCTTTATTTGAGAATTCATCAAAGATATAAAATCATTAAAGGACACCTTCTCTTGTTGCATTTTTTCCTTGTCCTAAACCAGTTATGATAGGTGTATATCAAGATCATCATTTTTGGATTCCAAATTATGAATTTCTTTTTTGGTTTATTTATTTTCCTTGGCACCATCTTTGAGTTTTTCCATCTATATGGATATAACGCCCTATATGTTACATACATTGATTTTAATTAAAATTTGAAGAATATTCATTAAAAAATATAACAAAGACACAACAAGACCATATAGGTATATTGTTTTTATAAACTGGAAATCATAAGAAACCGGTTCATAAAATATCTTTATTGTCTCCCACTTATTTCGTCACAATTAGAACCATTTTTGACATATATTACTAAATAACCTTCTTTGTAACCTGGGGAAAAGAAACATATGAAAGGGTGAGATCAAATTCTCAGTAAGGGTAAAAAATGGATATATCAATCATATCAAAATCGTAATACATAAGAACATAACATTTGAGAGTCTTATCCTGAATATAAAATATAGGGATATCATGCCATGGGATTAATCAAGAAATTTCATAAAAATCAATGAACATAATCCCAAAAGTCATAACATAAGACATGGAGTTTTTCGGAATACACATAAACTTATAAAATCATTTCATATTAGTCAAGGATTGTTTCTAATACCATTATAGCAGACAAATCCCATTACTGAACCGAGTTCACTCCTTGTTGCAGCCCTGTATTAATGAACCGAGATCATTTCCCATTCCATCCATGTATATATCTTGAGATTTAAATATTGAACCAATGAATTTGAGGGAGATATAGGTCCTAACCATTTCATAATGGAATTATTCTTACATGTTCCACAATAAAATAAATCATTCATCATAACCCAAGAAATAAAATGGGTTTCTTTAATCATCAATGCACCTTAACATAAACTATGTAAAACAAATGGTTTTCATAAATATAATTCCATCATAAAGACAACAAAAGCATAAGAACAATATGGATTTTATACTTGATACATAACCCTATTAAATAATTCTCTCTTAAATGGAAAATAATTTATTTTGAACATTTGAAATTAATTCTCGAGGAAAATATCATTTATTCTTTAACAACGTTTTCTTTTCTCAAAATTCATCAAAATTTTAAAATAAAAGAATTAATTTAAAAATAAACTTGAAATAGTGTAGAGTAATCTTCATGTAAATAAGTATCTATGAAGAAATAAAAATCTGTTCATGTAGTATAAGTTAAATAAACTTTCTCCTCATACTTTTTCCAAAAAGTCAAAAAGTACCTCGCATCGAATAATGAAAAAAGATTCCTTTCATATCGTTTAATAAAAATTCACCAATGGCTAAAATTGAAATTAAAAAATTATATAAGAAGAAAAATAATATTACATATTTAGGTAACATGGACATGGATGATAAATATACCCTAATAAATACTTACGAATAAACAATCTTGGATAATAATGAGATTGAGAAATTATCACATACCTTAGATATGATATCCTTCGTATGTATCCAAAACTCCTATATATTTATTTAAATAATGACATTGAATTATTACAGAATAATTTTTATTTTTATTATATCATATATGATCATATTATCATCTATTTGTTAGGAACATTTCATTATTACTTGTTATTCGGATATTAACGGCTTTATGTTCTTACATATGTTTTGTCGAATAAGTTCTGGTTATCCATATTTGATCATAGTTATATGATTATAAAATTATATTAATATAATATATACCATATTTATTCATTTTTTACATTTATATAATCATTATTTAATGAATATCATGTACAATGAATCACATTACATCGTGGAGATAGTTGGTCGTACGTACGCACGAGTAACAATATCATTCCCATAACCGTTGAATGATATTGAATTGGATGGTGTATAATATTTAAGAATTAATATTTTGTTATAATAATAACATATAGTTATTATTTCCATCATTATACCCATCAAAGTAAGATGGTGGTGAAAAAAATATTACACCACGACATGGAGACGGTAAGCCATACGTACGCACACATGGTGATTTCATTTTTCATAGGATGGAAAGAAAATGGAATATGGTTGTTTTCACCATTATAATAACATAATATTATATAATTAATATTATATTTAATACTTTATAATGAAACAATTTATGAAGATAAATTATAAGAAGAAATAAGTTTAAAAGAATCGGTAGGGGAGATTACCTCTTCTTCGACGTGCTTCCTCTAAATCACCCCTTAGAGCACTAGAGTTGGTCTTGGAAGATGAACATAACCTATATAATGTAAATTGGGAATTATATAATGTAAATTGGTAGGGTAGGTATGATCTTGAAGGCTCAAAGTTAAGTGAAGAGGTGACGGTGGAGGTGCCCCTTTATAATTGAGGTGAGGGGCACTTTTGGAAACTATATAAATAATAATTTATAATAAAATCAAACCCTCCCCAAAAAACTCCAAAATTTACCAATTTAGAAGATGATATGAGATAATGTTTTAATAGCAGAAGACAATAAATTTACCAAAAGGTTTCTATGAAATTAAATCATAACATTTTAATTAACATTTAGTTATTATATTTAATAGTTAACTAGGGTAACAACTATTTAAATATTAAAAGGGTGAAATATTTTCATATATGATGTAAATGAGACAATAAATAAATATTTTATAATTTTTTTGACCATATAATAACTATTATTTATTTTTAAAAATGTTTTATTATTTTCAAATAATTTAGTAAAACATTATTTTCCTAAACAAACAATAGTATCAATTTTGACACTATTAAATTCATTAATTTTTAAAAATATATAGATAAAAAATTTAACTTAAAAAACTATTTTATTATATTAATAAGAAGTCAATTTCATCTATAAAATTCATTGGACATATTAGTTGGCCCAAATTATATCTATTTTAATATTGTTAATAACATTTATCTATTATATGGATTAATAAAATAATTACTACATCATATTTGAGTAATTATTTAATTCAATTATTCATTGAATAAAATTAAAAATAAAATACTATAATGAAGTTAAATATACTAGATTTTATAATAATACTTTTTGTTGAATTTATCTTTTGGAAAATCTTACATTAAAAATGTTATAATTTTGAAAACATGAATGTGACAACTTTAACATCACTTTAAATAAAATAATATTACTCCAAATAGACACTAAATGGATCCTTGTATTTTTATGGTCAACATATACTCAACTAATAATATTTGTCCATGTTTTTAGGTATTTTTATGGTTATTATTATTTTAATAAAAATTGTTTTATTGATTTCTCATCATTTAATCAATTTTTGCATCATCAAAGTACGTGTCTTTAAGGTAATTATTTATTTCCTAAAAATTAAAAATAAATTAACATGATAAATAATAATAATTTATATTTCAAATTAATATTTATAATATAATTTATCTTCTATATGAACTCATATAAAAAATTATTTTTTATTAAAATTTGAGTGAGACATATTTAATTTTTTTTAAATAAAATAATTTAAATGTCATGATCTCATCCAAGTTGCTTCCAAAGGACACCATTTTGACCCAAGGATTATTTAGGTTGAAAAAAACTCATACAATGATATTAAGAGATATGTTGGGGTAATTTTATAATAGTATTCTTACATTAAATTATCATATTTACCCTTTTACTGTATTAATAAAATTTACCGAAGTTACAATTCATAATGCCAAAAAATAAAATCAATCTATTTACATAATTTTGACCTACTGATTCCAAATATGGAATAAATTTTTCAAAATTCAAATCATAAAAGTTTCTGTAATTAATTTAAAATTAATCCCGTTGTCAGAAAGAGAGAATGAGTTTTAAAAGTTAAAACATTTCAAAAGATTGAAATGTTTTTTTTCATCTAGATTCAATGTAAAATTAATTCTAATGAAATAAAATATATTTAATGATATAAATATATTCTATTTATACTTTAAAACTATTAAATATTATAATTTAACGGTATAAATTATTTTCATGAAAGAGTAGTATTGAATTAATATTTAGAGTATTTTTACTATTCATCAAAATTTGAAAGTTATTAAATTTTTTTAAAAATTCATTCACAGTAAATTTTTATATATAGATCCCAAATAGAATGTTTTTATTGTCATATAAAAATTATTAATGTGTCAAAATATTACTTTAAAATAGGTTCTCCATTAACAGGTGGAAAATTACCCTTTGAAAAAAATCGGTTTTTATACATCAAATAGGGTTTATTCATACCCTGTGAAAAAATTTCTATTGAATGAATATGAAAAATATCTAATTAAGTATATAAAATATATATTTCATTAATTTAATTTACTAACAGTAATTCACTCAATTTATTAATAAAAAATTAAAAAATATAGTTGATTTATATTTTTCATAAATAATTACTATTGAAAGACTTCACCAAGAATTTTGATAAGTTAGTTATATTTGTTTACCACTAACCTAATACCTACTTTAAAATGGTCATTTTATTCCAAGGGAATATCACAGTTTGTTTAAACTCTTAATTATGTGCATTGCATGCTATTAAATAATTGAAATTATTTCAAGAAAATATTTCATAAAAACATCTGGATGTTACGATGGAAATTGATTATAGTTCTTCAGGTTGGGAAACAATATTCTAACTTAGATTAGTGGCCACATTAACAAGACTTTTATTTATATATTTTAGTTTGTTTCCCTCAATTTCATATGATTGGATCCATATATCTAAATAGTTATTTTTTTATTTTAATTTCTAGTCTAATTGCTTTTTCGTGTGGACAACTTACAGTATTATACTTCTTGGAATCTCTTCATTATTAGTAGTTACAATATCACTCGGCTTATCGGGTTCTTTACACATTCCTACCAAATAATATAATGAGTATATATTCTCACAATCTGATTCTTTAATAACTTTATTTACTATATTTTTGGTTTCCTTAAGCAGAATCACACTCCTTCCAGAGACACTTCCATAATAAACAATTCTACCAGGCTTTTGATTCTCATTTGAAGTTCTTACCTTTTTCATGGAACACATAGACAAGAGAAATCTAAAACATAAAATTCAATAGTTGAATGAATGAAGTCAGAGAAATTAAATTTAATAAAATAAACTTATTCTCTTATAACAATTATTAGGCCCACAACAGCTTTAGATACCCATGGGGTGGTTAATTAGGGAATGTATTATATTAAAAAATTCTCCCTACCCTACTAGATTTTGACTAATTTATTATGAGGGTCACTTATTTTTATATTTTGTGTTTATATTGATTAAATTAACCTAAATGGAATCTTATTTTAATCTATATTTTTATTATATTTACCAAATTTATTTAATTAAGATTCACAGGAAGAAAATAAAGAAAAAAAGAACAAGGACACATAGATTTTTTACTTGGTTCACCACTATAAGACAGTCTAAGGAGCAAGAATCTAATAGTTTGTTGGAACACCAAATTCATTATTCCACCATATTTTTAGTTTTGTATAGGACACTTCTATACGAGCTCATTATCCATACAATGGTTTGGGGTAGATTAACTATCTATCCGAGATCTCTTCCCTCACACTTACCTCTTATTATCACTTCTTTAGAAGGAAAAAGTAACTGACACACATGAAAAATAATAATATCATATATTATTGATAGTTTTAATGAATATAATATAGGAACCCTTTGAAAATCATGATATCCTTCATATACTTTTTGTGAACATACCCTTCAGATCATCTTTCCATGAGAGGATATTAAAACTCCTCCCAACTTTGGTATGTTATTTAACAGATTCCAAGTCTTCCTCTTTCTATAAATTTTTTCTATAAATCCATTTAATTTCTTGAATGAATCACCTATTTCTATATTTCATTACCTTGGATTTAGTGGTGAAAATTATGATTCTAGAATGATGATATTATGTCTAACTTTTTACCATCTAATCTTTTGGTAAATTATAACGTCGCTCATGCGTATGTATGGACTAACATCTCCACAATATGAAATGATACATTTTTTATTTATATTTTACATGTATAGTAAAAGGATATGTTTGATGAATATATATGATACATATAACATAATAATGATTCTTTAAAAGTGAATTATCATTTACCTTTCTTTTGTTTCATCATTCATAAAATGAAAACAACATTCATATGTACATATGGCCTACAATCTCTATGAATGGTGTAATTCATTTTTCCATATCTAATTTTTATGAATGATTATATATATATATATAATGAATATATATGATGATTATAAAATGATTAAAATTTCATAAATGATGGGACCATGACCAAAGTATAAGGATCATGATTTTTGAAACAATACATGCCTAGAAAACAAAGCAGTTATCACCAAAAACAGTTATTTTAATAATAAATTATTAAAAAATGGGGGATAAGATGTTATAAATAAATCATACATGATATTATATATATATGGAATAAATTTATTATATATAAAAATTTATTATATAGGAGGTTTGAATTTGAATAAGGAAAGATGATACTTGAGAGAGACCATGGCATATTACCCTTACATGAGACTCTAGCATGTAACAACTGCATGAGACCCTAACATGTAGACCTTGTCATAGAACCTTGTTCATATCTCCTTTCCAGAGATCATGATGTGTAACCCTTTTATGATGCCTTGGCCTATCATGAGAACCTTGATATGTAACTCATTTGACTTCTTGTACACCACTTACAAAACTTTGATCATGTAAACTCCCCCGCTTCATGTGAAATTCCTCCTTTGTATTTTTCTCCTGATAAAACAACTTTACAAATTATATTAACTTCTTAAGGACATTACAAGGGGTATTTAGAGGAATAAATTCACCACCTTAACTTTGTAAATCATAGTCATTCATCTGTTCCACCAACTCAGCAAACTTAGCCCCAACTTTATATACTCTGTGTAATCAATTATGGATTATATTATTAAATTTCATCACATGTATCATGTCGAAATCACTTCCACCTTAGTCAAAATAATTTTCTTAAATTTAATCTTGTGTGTCCATCACAAGATTCTTTTACACTCATGTAGCCATGTGATTTAAAGTGACTATAATCCAAATTCATTATTTCCAACTAATTTTTCTTCATGTGCATTACGTGACTCCTTCATGTGGACCATTGGTACTTATGAGATTATGTGTTTCTAAGATACAATAAGACTTTTTCTCCTTGGCTGGTGTTTGGTCACATAATCCACTTTAATTTATGTGATTTCATTCTTTCTTACAGTTTATGTGATCATGTGATCTAACTTGTCTAACACACTTTGCACGATCCTTATAGACTCATGTGATCCACATAATACTTTAGTACTTGTGAAATCTAGGTGATCCTTTAGAACTTACACACTCAAAGTGATCCTTTAGGACCAATATTTTCTATTTGATCCTTTAGCACTTATGCACCAACTATTTTTATAGAAATATTCTCCCAAAACACCGACAACATCACCCCTCCTTTGATAAAAAACCTTTATCAATAACTTATAACCTTTTTAAAAAATTAAATAAACCTAAAACCACCATCAAGGTGGATTATTTTCAACAATTATAAAAAACAAGGATGGAATCACAACATCCCCAATATTTAATTTCCAAAAAACGTTTTTTTACTTTATGTTCTGGAATTAAATGATTAATTATTAATAAGTTTGAAATAAAAGAAACATAACATTAGAAACTAATAATATTTAAGAATTAATTGTAAACATGACCCAATTAATAATTTCATATTCAATATTTTTAAAGGAAGAATGGTAATTAACTAAACATGCCACTTTCATTTTTTACTATATATATACATATATCCATTTTTATTTTTTTAATACAATTTCAAGAATATAAACTATGAAAAGGAAAAATAATAATCTTAATAATAAATTTCACACTATATAAAAAATATCATGAGGTTATCAACTATATAATAAACCACATGAAATCACAACACACATCTGGTTCATTCTTATATCCAGTTATTATCTTCATTTAGGTTAGTTCCACCACTACCAAAGAAGATAAATCATGTTAATACAAATTTCTCATATTAAATAAGAATAATTAATGAGTCATGTTATTTTACAAGAAACATTCAATTCTCTTTGAGAAAAAATGGAAGAACACACACAAATAACCAATCAGATATCCCACAAGGAACCCGTGGTACCTAAGTATATAATCCCACCATGAATCCACCTTCAATCACCACATAATGGAAGTAGAGAACATTATAGATTGATAACCAAAAAAAATCTTTCCTTGGATAACTAAGAATTTATCTCTATAATATTGGGGGTTAAATAAAAGAAATGGGGATCAAAAGTCTCTGAAATGGTCCGTCAGGTGGATAAATGCCTGATGGATAAGTGAGGAAATAAGAGAAAATAAGGAGGGGTCTTAAAATTATATTGAATGTATTTTTAATACACAACAACAAAATAACCCTTAACATGCCACAACTCTTATGGTTTTCACTAACACCATGATATATAATAGATGAATACACTATAATGGTTTGATTCTAACTCCTCCTCCACAATTCTCATTGTAACCCCAGATTTATCCACCCCTTTGAAATTTAGGTCAAACCCGATCCTATAAACCCACAGTATTATTATGAAGTAACCCCATGACCATGCCACATTAACTATTCAAAAGAAAAATAGAAGAAAATCCAATCCTTGGGGATCCACAGTGGAACCTTTTCCCAATACTGATGAGACCCCTCAAGAGGTAGATAAAATATCATAACACCTTGATATCCACAAAATATCCTTGAGATCCACACCATAGCTACCTACAGATATACAAAATAATAAAAACCTTCATCCCAACCCCCAAACCATAAGGCCCATGACAAAATTGTAAGAGGCCTTCTCCAGTCCTACACCAAGATGTATCTTAGATGACCACACCACAAGCCTCTTCCTATAGTTATAAATCTACTCAAAACAAACTCCTGATCACCCATACTTTCCAGAAAACCTCTAATCACCCTAAAAAACCAAGTAAGAGATCAATAAAAACCAATCCCTTACAAGGAATTTTATGTATCTACCTCAGTGTTGATAAGTTTCTTATATATTCAATTAAATTACATATCTAATATTTCACATAATTGGATTCTAGGTATGGTGATAGAGAAAAAATCAAACCTAAGAGATCATAAATATTATCCAATATGATTTTTCCAAATATGATAATTAAAACCATAAAAAATTGAACACCCATTACATTTACATTGTTCTTCATGCTAGAATCGTTCTTGTGATAAATTTTCCTAATAATAAACATTCATCCTTGATACCAATTTTTTAACCATATGGGATTAAGTTATCCTAGGGAGTGATTTAGGTAAATCCATTTTATTTATCAAACACGCCTTGTTACTATGTTAATAATTACACACAAATATTCCTAGATAAGAAAACCATTCACAACATCCTAATTAAAAAATTATAGCATAAGGGGACACATATTTTTCCTGGTTCGCCCAAAATGGGATATATTAAACCAGTATTCACAAAAAATACATGAACAATGAGTGCACTTATAGAGATTTTGGTGCACCGTTACAATAATAAGTGTATTATCTTTAGACATAGCCCAATATGAGTGAATTATGTAAAATCACATGGGTCCCCCTTTTATGATTTATCCCTTCCATATTTGTTAAGAGGGAAAGAATATAATTTTGAATAATTATGGAATAAGAACATTTAGAATGGTTATTTGAAATTATCATAACTTGATTCACCCCACCATATCAGGGTATCATCCTTATATGGGAGAAACACTTATTCTTTAAGATGGAGATAAATAATAACTCCAATCATAGAATGGTGTATTAATTTCATTTTGAAACATTTATAAATGAACTAAAAGTCATATTTATCATGTTATTATCTTAAAAAAGTGAGTGAATTGATTAGGTGTATTGATCCTTCAACAAAATCACGAGTTTATCCAAAACATTGTAATCACCATAGTGAGTATTTATTTTCTTAATAAATCAATAAATTATTGGTGTTCACTCATTTGATGTATCCAATTTTAAGTGAACTAAGTAAAATACTTGCATACCTACAATCTACATTATTAATTTGGATAGTGTATGGATTTTGGTGTCCTTTTTAACACAAGAACAAGGATTTTTTAGTAAAGAAATTGGATCACCCTAGTTCACTAATTAACCCATTTAAAACATCCAAATTAATAAATTAGAGTATATAGAGATAATTATTTTCCTTCGTTAACCCAAAAAGAGGTACACCAAAGGTGTTTAAACAAAAAATGTTTTGATTTATTAATAAACCAAATAACCACTATTGTGATTATGATGTTTGAAATGAATTCACTATCAAGTCCAAGGATCACTACCCTTTTCATGTCTTCACTCACTATTTTAATATAAGTGTTAGTTCCAAAAAGGGCATAGATACACTTAGGGGAGGGGGGGTGAATCAGGGTATGGATATTATTTTCACAATTCTTCCTGCCCCACTGGACCTTGACCTATTAATTATCAGTTTGACATTGTTTTCCCTTTATTGTATATTGGACATATTTTTTCCAATTTTATCTGATGACAATTCTATGAAAGTAAGGAAATAAATCAAGAACAAGGACACATATATTTTTACTTGGTTTACCCTCACTGTGCTACATCCAAGGATCATATAATGATACTATGCTGATTGTGCGAAATTCACTAAGTATCACTTCCAATAATGATGTTTGGGCTACATCACTTTTATTCCCAGGCTCGTGGAATTTAAAAGGTTTAGGGCCAGATAATTGCTTTCCCAAGGGTCACTCCTTATGTATTTTTCTCTAGATCACTAATAGTGGAAAGGATCGCTGCCTTCTTAATCCTTTTCTCAATGCTCTAGAAAGAAACCACACACCATTTATGGACTTGTAGGTCTCACACATTTTATGGACATGTATGTCCTATACAGTTTATGGAAATGTATGTCCCTTCATTATTACTAATGAATCCATCCTCAATAATAGGTAGATGCTATATTTAATATCTTTCTGGGTTTATCCTTCACTCCTATGAAAACACCTAAATGCAACACTTCCACTTTCCAAACAATTGAAATAGTGTTTTCTTTATTATAGACTTAAAAATCCCCTCTGATTTGGAAATATCATTAATTGATTCTAAGTATCACTTTCACTGCTTTGAATGTATCAGTGAATAACCTCCTTCTATAAGTATTTTCAAATGGTACAGATCCTCTATATTTTTCTTCTCCTCTAGAATATAGAAATGAAAATGATACTATTCACATGGCAATGTAAACACATATCTCCATGAAAAATATTCTATTATGATACCCTTGTATGAGACCTCGGCATAAAAATCCTTGTTCTAGATCTTGGCACATACCCTTTCGTGAGATTATGGTGTGAAACCCTAGTTCCTTGTGAAACTCCCACCTTGTGCGAGTCCCCTGGTGAGAACCCCTGATGCCATGTGCGAGTCCTTGGTATGACACCCTTGTGTCTTTCATGAGTCCTACTCTTCATGAGTCCCCTAGCAAAACCCTTGGCACCTTTCGTGAGTCTCACCCTTTGCGAGTCCCCTGGTGCAAACCCCTAGCACCTTGCGTGAAAACAATTCACCATGAACACCTACTACAAACCCTCTTCACTTAAAAACCATTACACAAACCTCTTTCACTGTGATCCCCAAGAAAAAAACTTATTCTTCACAATCCCTTGGTGTAAACTGCTTTTCTCTCTTTGTGTGAGTCCCACTCTGCACAAGCCTCTTTTGTGAGTTTTCTTTCGGGATCCCTTTTTCTCGAGTCTACTTTCTCTCTTGGTGAAAGACCTTGTTCAGATCATGCACAACACTTATGTGATGTTAATAATGTATAATCCTTCTCCATGAACCTATTTCACGAGATCTCACTAAGAGTCTCTTCTTTTGATGTGCTTCATATAAATATTTTAATAAAAAAATCATCATTCTTTAAAGATGGGTCTTGGGGTATTTATAGGAGAGTTTTGACCTCCTTAATTCAAAATAATTGAAGAAAACTATCCATATCATGGGAATCACATGTTTCAGATGATCCAGGTGTGAGATCTTCTCATTCTTTGAGTGATGTCCATGTTTGAATACTCTTTAAAAATTCACACTTTGCATGACTCCTCGATCAACATTGCCGGATGGAATTCCTCAGGTATGTCTAACAACTCCACGACACTATTGGGACAAATAGATAGATTTTTCATGACATGATTGCACACTCTCCATATGAACCATAGTTTCTACACAAGGAATCATCGAAAAATTGAGTAAAAACCCTATACATTGCTCATACAAACTCGCATGATCTCTAAACTTTGTAAAATAACACAACAAGGATAAAATGGAGCAGATGATAGGTGTTCATAGTCACTGTAAGACATGCAACATGACCTTGGAAGTATTCAAGACATTGTGAGTCCTCAACCAGCATTCTCGATTTGTTCGAATCTATGGTGTGAGTTCACAGTCACACTTTTCTCGATTCCCTGGTCATCATTCTTTCTTTGCGTGAGTCCTAAGCCTGAGTCCTATTCACGCTTTGTTCAAGACCTGGGTGTAGGTTCTAGAGGCAATCATGAGTTCTGTGCAAGACCCCTTCATGAGCTCCAAATAGAGTCATGATTTCTACATAAGACCGCTCGATGAGATCTAAAGATAACCAAGTGAATTGTGTGAGATCTCCCCATGAGACTCAAATTCAATCATGCACAATCATGATATTTTCAATGTAATTGTTTTCCAATGAATTTCATGACCCATCGTGAGTCCCAGAGACACCTATGAGTGTCACTCATGAACACATTTCAAGTTAAGTTCACAAATCATGCTTCACAAGTTTAGTTCACCATTCATGCTAACCTTTAGGCCTCAAACTCAAATTCAATCATATAAAATAATGAGATTTTAAATGTTGTTGTCTTCCAATGGTTTTTTGTCTCATCATGAGTTATAAAGACAACCAAACTTTTTCAACAACCTCATACCTTGACAACAAACACAATCAACCCCAAAGCACCATCATGATGGATCTTTGGTTAACAATCTCCCCCTTTGGATTTGTTGACAACTTTTCACATTTTGATACCACATTAAAGCTTCTTCCATATTCTTCCAAATATTCTCTTCTTTCTATTAATATAGTGATCAGATATTTACTCAACAAACACTCTAAGCCCACATGATCCATGATATGTGTGAGAAACAAGAGTATAATACAATGTTTATCAATGAAACAATTTATTTCATTCCAATACCACTCATCTGTTTTCATCACGAACCTTAGTTGTCATGATACATAATCTTGATCAATAATATATAGAATCTTAATATTTAAATACCCCCTAATTCATTTACCCTATTAGATTATCACCATTTCTTGATTAAGATATTTTCTCTCTTTTCTAGAACAATTTATCCCCCTTTTCAATGTACCTAAAGGTTCCTTCATTATGGTCTGCAAAGGGTAAAGAACAGAGATTAGAACATTAGGAAAAAACACACCATACCTTAGGGAGAAGGGGTCCTACATCCACAATTTTTCAATTTTGGGGAGTTGACTAGACTCCAAGAGCCGGTCGATGCCATTTTTAATGATTCTATGGGTAAATACTTTATCAGAATGTCTATAGCCTATAGTTCTGTAGGAACATACTTCAATCTCACAAGCCCTTTATCCACATTCTACTTGATAAAATGATACAATATTTCAATATTATTTGTCATGGAATTATGGAATGTATTTTTTATAATATTTATAGAACTTGAATCATCGCAATGGATTCTGATCGGAGACATCACTTCAAATCTCATATCTTCAAGCTGCTGCTTCATCCCTAATAACTGCTTTCATTCTTGAGTGGTCTCAATATATTCAGCTTTTGTGGTACTTAATGAAATGAAATATTATTTCTTGTTTATCCAAGAAATATAAAACCCTACAAGATAAAATTCACCACATAACATTGATTTTCTATCATCTCCTAATCTGGCCCAATATGCATCTATGTATCCCCATCACTCTTGCTGATAATGTTTTTTCATTTTATAGTAAATATAAATCAACCATTCCCTTGATATAATGAAGTATTATTTTTACTGAAATAAAGTGGGTTTCCTTAGGATTACTTTGATACCATGCTACTTGACATGTGGAAAAAATAATATCTGGTCATGTCGCTATAAAGTAAAATTGGTTTCTAAATATCTACCTATATTATATGAGATTAGATAATTTTCCTTCATCATCTGATGGTTACTTCATCTGGGTAGACACCAAAGTATTCATCTAATCATAATTATCCATTCAAAATCTTCTCTAAACATACTCTACATATTTATATTGAGAAATTAATATGACATTGTTTCCTTATGTCACCAGGCTCATGGTGATTACTTCAACCCATAGAGAATCTTTTTCAGCCGACAAACTCTATTCTCATCTTCATGAATTAGAAAACCATCTAAATGCTTAATATAAACCTCTTCTTGCAGAACCCCATTTAGAAATGCTGATTTTATATCCATTTGGAAAACCTTAAACTTTCTTTTCACTATTATGGCCAAGAATAATATAATTGTATCTAGCCTTACAAGAGGTAAAAATGATTCATCAACATTAATATTGAATTACTGTTAAAAATGGGTAGAACACTTATTGGAGACACTTTCAATAACCTATCACATCTTCTTGGTATCCTTAAAACAATCAGATGATACAATATCATTAGAGAAAAATAAATAATCATTAAATACTTGAATTTTTTGGATTTTCCCCTAATAATTTTTCTTGAACATAAATTTTCATCAATTGAGACCTTGCATCTGATTAGGAGATAAAATTATCCCCCTACAATATGTAACTCTTCAAGTTGTTAGGAACATTATTTAGACCTACAAAAATTCTTCTCCTCCTGCATCATTTCTTCACATGTGAGTACAGGTTTGAGAAAATTCGATAGATCCATAACAATTTACATTTTAAACTACATGGAATGAGATTTTCATTAAATGAATTTATCACTTATCAATGAGCGGTCAACAAAAACCACTAAGCCTACTGAGTCAAAACTCGATGTAGGAAACAAGAGATAATGTTTATAACACCATCAATATCCATTATGCTCAATTAATTCTATACACCTCAAGAAACCATAGACTATTAAACACTTCTAATGAATTATTCAAGATTTATTCTTTAATTATGGTAACTAATTTGAATTGTTGACATTTTGGAGAACATCACTTCACCACTTTTCATCTCTTGAAGCCACTTCTCCTTAGATCGTATCTCCCCTTGAACCTGCATCACTTTGATCACTAGTTAATAGAATTTATACACATAGGAAGAGGGTAACCTCTATAATCTTCAAGAATAGGATTGTGGTAGATCCTGACAGATCAACCCTTTGATACTTTCTTACAAAGAACTATACTATTTTTGTGCTTGTTCCAACTTACCAACCAACTTCAACTATTTTATCCATACGAATAAACATTATTTATACACATGATGAGTCTTTCAATGGTATTTAGATTCTGTGGGCATATCATTTTTTATGATTTTGAATTTAAACCCATTTTTATAAATTTATTTCCTTGACGCTTCTCTAATATTTCATTTTTCATGAATGTTTATTTGAGTATAATTCTTTATAATGAACATATGCTCTTTATTCTTCCTCTATTAAAGAAAAATTTCTATTTACCTCACTTCTTTCCATGTGGTTGAGTCTTCTACTTAATATATATTCTTATTAATCAAAATTGGAGAATATTCCCCCTTTTTCATCCAGGTTTGTTTACATTCTTTCCAAGAGAGTTGTTGTAAGAGTAATAGTGGAGGTGATTGATACACCACTTTTTAACTTCATGTGATTTCCTTGAGGTCATAAACCTATTTTTTAACTCATCATATTATCTTCCAATATAGGATTTTTTATTATACATTTCCATTGTTGGGGATATCCTTTTAGGTTCCTTTTCCTTCCCTTATTTCTTCTTACTACAATGTCTTTCCAAATTCCCATGATTAGAATAAATAAAACATCTTAAATTAAAGGAAAAACTCATTTAATCTTTTCTCGGATTAGATGTTGATTTAGATAGAGTTATTCATTCGATATTGAGCCCTCAGGCTTCTTGACACATACTCATGCTATTTCCCAATCTTCCAGAATAATTACATTTGACAACTGCTTTATTCTGAGAGACTTTTCTTTCGGACTTTTCTTGAATCTTTTTCTTATTCATAGATTTAGTAATTTTTATATCTTTACAATATGAAACATATTCCCATGACTCAAAACATAAATATGACCATGTATCCAACAAAAATAACACATTTTATCAATACTTGTTGTAAACATTTTAGGTATATCTCTAGTACCTACAATATTTTTCTTATCTCTGGAACATTTCAATGATTTCTTACTATCATGCTTCAGAGGAGATTCATCATATCCAATACTAGATTTTCCCAAACTGAATATCCATTGGGATGTGACAATAATTTCTTTTTTTCCTCTAAAGTAGCATATTTTCTTTTCATTTTGTTATCACCTACTGAAGGATAATCAAATAGTAAGTACAAAGCATCCATCAACTTGGGATTGCCTTTATCATTAGATTTATCCACTTCTTTATTGACTAATTTTATCAATTCTTCTAATTTTTTAATCTTTTCATCCATGGATTAATGTTGAGAATTAAGTTCTCTATTTAGAATCTTCCCACTACTCATATCATCTTCAAATTCTTGGGAGAGCATATCCATCATGTCAGAATTCTCCTTTAATTGATAATTCAACTAATCATAAAAATCATTACATCATGCATTATCCTGTTGTATCCATTTATTTTCCTAAACTATTTCAGATAGATTCATATCAAAATCACCATTTATAACTTTCATATTCTGAATTTCGTTTGAGTTAATATTCTTTCACTTGCATCATCTTTGAGTTTTTCTTTATTTGTACAAATTTTTTGTAGTTCTTCAACTTGGGAATCATTCTTATCCCTCTAATCAATAGCCACATGAATAAGTCTATTATTTAAAACCTTTTTATTATTGAACTCAATTTATAGTTCTTAGATCCTAATATATTTAGATTTAATTTATTCATCCATTTTATAATCCAATTCATTTTTTTCATTAAAAACTTCTACTTTTTTATATCTTGTAATTTTTTCATCATCAATAGTTTCAACATCACTTGGAATATCAAGTTCGTACCTCATTCTTATAGAAACATGGAGTGATTCTATATTTTCACTATTTTATTAATCTAAAACATTATTAAGTACAATGTTGGTTTCCTTAAACTAAATCAAACTTTTTCTGTAGACACTTTCACACTGAGGAATATCACCAAACTTCTTATTTTCTGTAGTTCTTCTATTTTCCATGAAACACCGAGATAAGAGAAAACTGAAACTTCAATGCGAATAGTAGTGTAAAAACTGTCAGAGAAAACAAAATAATCATAGGCAACCTACCCTATGATACTAATTTTTAGGTCCAAAAGGGGCCTAGATACCTTTAAAGAGGGTTTAAATTAGGGTATGTATATTATTTTCAAAATTCTTCCTTACCCACTGGATTTTGACCTCTTTATTATAAGGGTCAATTTTTTTCTCTTTAGTGGTTATATTGGTCATATCCTTTCCAATTTTATCTGATTATAATGCCCTTAAAGTAAAGAAATAAATAAATCACAAGGACACATATTTTTTTACATGGTTCAGCCTAACTAAGATACATCGAAGAAGCATACAACAATAATGTGCTGATTATAACAAATTAAATAAGGCTCACTAACAATAACAATGTTCAGGCTAGATCAATTCTATTCCTAGGCTCAGTTCCTTTAGAAGGTTTTGGGTCAGATCACTGCTTTCCCAAGGGTCACTTCATATGTCTCTTTCTTGGGCTCACTGTTGGTGGAAGGGATCACCGTCTTCCTCTTCCTTTTCTCACAGATCTGGAAAGGAACCACACATAGTTTATGGAAACAAAAGTCCCACATAGTTTATAGACATGTAGGTACTACATAGTTTATGGACATTTAGGTCCCTTCATTATTTCTAATGAATTCATCCTGAACTATAGGTAGATTCTATGTTGAATCCTTTTCTGGGTTTCCCCTTCACTCTTGTGAAAACACCATTATGAAACACTTTCACTTTCCAAAAAATTGGAAGAAACTTATCTTTACTATAGAAACATCAATTTCTTCTAATTTTGAAAGATATTCAAGTGATTCTATGTCTCACTTTTAATGATTTTAATGTATCAGTAAATAAACTCCTTCTGTAAGTATTTTAAAATGCTGTAGATCCTCTATCATTTTATTTTCCTCCAGAATTCAGATATAAAAATGATAGTATTCATAGGGAATTATAACCATCTATCTCCATGGGAAATATTCTAGTGTGATACCCCTGTGTGGAAACTTGGAATATAAGTCATTGTGCAAGATCATGGGGCGTACCCTTTTACAAGATCTTGGGGTGAACCCCTGATACCTTGAGCGAGTCCCCTGGCGTGAACCCCTGATGCCTTGAATGAGTTTCACCTTGTGTTATTCCCCTAGTGTGAACCCTTTGAACCTTGTGTGTGTTCTACTCTACGTGAGTTCCCTATATGGAACCCCTAGAACATTTCACGAGTCTCACCTTGCGTGAGTCCCCTAGCGCAAACCCCTGAAGCCTTGTGTGAACCTCATTCACCATAAACCCCTAGTGAAAACCACCTTCTACATGAACCCATTATGCCAACATATTTCACTATGAACCTCTAGAACAAACCTCCTTCTCCGCAAACCCTTGGTACAAACACCTATTCTCACTTTGTGTGAGTCCATCTCTGTGTATGTCTCTTCTGTGAGTTTGCTTTCACGATTCCTCTTTCATGAGTCCACTTTCTCTCTTTGCACAAGTCCTTGTTTAGATTATAAACAACACTTACACAATGTCAATCGTGTATAATCATTCTTCATGAAAATCATTCATGAGATATCACCGAGAGTCTTTTCTCCGGACGAGCATCAAATAAATATTTTAAGTAAAACTTCATCAATCATTAAGGATGGATCTTGGGGTATTTATAGGCGATTATACACCGCCTTAATTCCAAAAATCATATACAACCATCAACCTTATGGGAATCACACACTCTATAATATCTGGGTGTGAGATATAATAACTTTATGATGTAACCATTTAACCATCGTTAGACCATCCCAGCATCAAATAATCATGGCGTGTCCTCCATCTAGTTGTAGAGTTATTTTTCTATAATTATTCATACATGACATTCATTATGGTGTAATATATTTTATTTCCATTTTATTTTGGTCTTTTATGCCAAAATTTTCTCGAAATTCCACAAAAAAATCTCTTAACTCCATGAAGAAAATCTAGAATGATTTCAAAAGTCTACGAATTTCAACAAACATAAACCAAAAATTCATGTGAGGATTTTTTTCAACAATCCCTTATTTGGGTTTTATGATAACACATTACTTTAAAAAATTCATCTTAAAATAAAATATTCCAATTTCAACCTATATATTCAGATAATGTATTCATTAATATAATAATCATCCACTCTAATATCACATAATCCATGGTCAGTGCGATAAAAAGGATTTATATAAAAATCTTTCCAATGAAATATATTATTGATTCTATACCTTGACACCAATTTTTTACATTAATTCCATAACTACTATATAAAAAAAATTATTTAAAAAAATTATACATACACCATATATCATTAGTATCACATAATAATATTCCTATTAAACATTATTTTTTTCTTATAAACACTAATCTTACTAAAAAACATACCTAAATAAGAATTCATGAAATCACCCATATAATTTCTCAATAATTTTACCCACCTTTTAAACATAGGATAACTACCAATTTTCAAAAAGAAATAAAACAGCCCTTATCAATTAGGATAACACCTCCATATCTCATACTTTAAGTAAAATTTGAGCTATATATTTCCCTTTTTCAATTACATCAAAAATAACTTTCTTGGTGGTTTGAAACATAGAAATAGAAACTCACCCAATAAAACCATGAGATACAAGGAACCTTTCACTAAACCAATCATTAATGAAACCATATGTTGATTGTAATAATTTGACCCCTAACATGAAAAAAAACCACCTTAGGGGTGTTGATGTCTATAATAAACCACCTCAACCTAGTTGGTGAGGTCTCTCTAAGGGAATCCAAGATACCTAGGTTCAAAACCAGGTAGAGGCATAATTTCAGGGGTACTGTAGCAGTACTATAGTAGGAACTGTAGCAGTTACTGTTCGGTACTGTGGTAGCTGGAACTATTCACCTTGGGCCACCAGTTTGGGCTTGGAGTCCTTAAGTACTTTGGGCCACCCAAGGCCTTTAGGTCAGTATGTCTTTCGGGCCACCTCAATGTTGTCAGGGCCACCTGATTTGCAGTTGGACATACAGATTCTACAAGGAACCACTCCAGAAGAGGAAAGAGCAGGGAACATCCACCAGAGTAGGGCTAAACAGACTTTGGAAGATTGAGAGGGTATGGAATTTTCCATCGGTACCATGCCTGTGCACCCCTACACATGGACATGCTAGTCGAACAGTCAAGAAAATGTGGAGAGCTGATCACGATACAGATGATGGGGAGGAGCAGTTTCAAGTAGTCATAGTCTGTATGATTTCCTTAAGACCTACGAGTCATGTAATGAATCCAAGCCTATGGGCAATGTAATTCCTAAGACTACAGGAATTGTAAGGGTTCCCCCTCATCCCTTGAAAAGGGGTTATCATAAAATCAATAAAAATGAAGGCCTTCGGGCCATTCAGTCCAATCCCCCAACCTTGTCCTCTATAAAGACTGAATGGAATTTCCAGTCCCCTCAGGTTTGAATATAGTCCTTGAGCATCATAGAACACTCTTTGGGAATGATTTCACCCCCATATAATATCATAAATAATCATCATATGTAAATATAATAAACAAACTAAACATGAGGTAAGAAAAATAAACCTCCAATATAAAAGGTATAACTAATAAAATGATACATGACATTGAAAGAAGTTACATAATCACATTAGGCCAAAGTGACCTCTACAAAAACCCAAAGTTGAAGAAGACCCCAAAACCCACTCTAATTACCCTCTACATGAACCCTCTACACCATCCGACCATAAAACTCCATTGAAAGATCAACATATATAAAACTAGCTAAAACATGCATAGACCTATAAAACATTGGCATGTGCAAAATATCCTAGCCGGGTCACCACCCAAAAAATATATGTTTTCTATTTCATAATACATCCTAAAAGGTATAGTTTTAAATATAGTATAAAAATAAATATTTTATCATAAGGTTTTACAAAAATAAACAACAATAAATCAACTGTTCCTTCAAACTATTTTTATATGATTTTAATTAAATAAAAAATTTCCTAGAAAATATTTTTACCTGACTAAGACCAATGAAAAACCATCATTTTAATGTACCAATTTAATAAAATTTTATAAAACACACATTTTTTTTGGAAATAATGATTTCCAAATCCAAAAGTGGTTTCCACTTTCCAAACAATTTTCCAAAAAGTCATTGAAAACCAATATCCAATTTGACTTGGAATGATGGCCTAAAACCTCATTTCTAAAACCCATACTCACTCAGAGTCTAAAAAACAGTACATAGACACTTTTCCATTAAAACCACTCTAAAAATATTTTAATGAAAATTACCCAGTTGAAGAAAATCCTATCTCAATATCATGAATAAAATAGTTTGAAATCATATTAAATTTAAAGTTTCTCTTAATTTTATTTAAAAAATTTCACCACCCCCTTTTAAAATATTAGAAAATTAAACCCCACATAAATATGGAATAAAAAAAAATGAATCACTCATATATTAAGGTACACAGTAAGGATAAATAAAAAAGAACACAGGTTCTAATAAATAATCTAGGAAACCTGAGAGTATAATAAAGTGTAGGAGAAATCCCCTAAATGATTCTAAATATGATCCTGATTTCATGGATCTATCCAATGGGATCTAACAAATGGGAACTATAATAAATTTTAGTAACACTAGTTTCTCTATGAAATAAGTGTGTATAAAAAATTTGGGAGATCTCTTGGCCCTCCCTGGGATCTCTCTATCCCCACTACATCTCTCTTGATCCCCACGTCTCTTGAGATCACATGGTCTCAGGGGGAAAATCACCTTTGTGGGCTCTGTTTTTCCAAATGCAATATCCATCAAAATATATCAACATAGGTCAATAAATCAAATTACTAGTCCACCTACCCCATCACAAAGGTCTACCATGAAAAAATAGAGGTGAGCATAAATTAGCATGACATAGAACAATTATAAATAATTTGAAATTTATCACACCTCACATTCTACACCCTCATAAATAAAAAGTACAATTTTCATAAAAAACAACATATAAAAATTAATCAATAATAAATATTTACTCAAGGGATTTCAATCCATTATGATAACACAATAATTATAAGGGGATCAAGATTATCTCACTTCTTTTCATTAAATTTTTTTTTTAAAAAGTGATAAATGGAAAGTTTTACAATCAAATATTGAAATTACAAGACAAATCCCCTTTTTTAAAAGTTTTTTGAATATACTATTATGACTAAATATTATTAATGAAATTTTAAACCTAAGTGGGAATTAAATCTTCCCCAAAAATGGAATTTGAAATAAACCAAGGTTTAAAGAGGTTTCAATTACCATATACATGGGTTAACACACTCCCTTTAAAATGAAAAAAACAATTTAAATTATTTCAAAATATTTAATCTCATTAAATAATATTTTTTAAGTAAAATGGGGTAAATAAAAAAATTAAAAATCTCAAACTAGTGCCCTCAACCACTTTTAAAACCATATCCATCCTTTAAAATCCATTAATAAGTTTCTTAAATACTTGGTACATAATCCCATTTCATTCCAGGGGTTAAAATCATTTAATAAAATCATCTATCCATCAAATAACACATAGAAATTATTACATTTAATTAATAAGAACTTCAAAACCATAATATTTGAAGGGAAATATAATAAAATTGACAATAAAGAAACACCTACCTTGGTTCAATGATGATCCTACTGGAATTTGTTGACTATAGTGGTAAATGTTCCACAAGATAAATATTTCCCCTAAAACCCCTACACAAAAAATCACTATGATTTAGACTAATATTGACCCTAAAATTGACCCACATCACTATTAGGGTTCTTAGGAAGAAGAGAATCCAAGTTAAAGAGATGGAATAAAAGAGAGGAAGAGGTTCAGAGTGACTTACCAATAAGAAACCCATATGAATCTAAGGTAGAAAGACACAAAAAAGAAGTGTAGGTAGGGAAAGAATTACACCATAAGTGTCTAGTCTAATCATGTGAGAGGGAGGAGAAATGGAGGACAAGGGAATAAAAAGTAAGGTAAAATTTTAAATTTCACTTTTAATTATCCTGTGAAGGCCCCACGATTTTCCAAACCATAGAAAAACTGTTAATAAGTCATTGCCTCGCCAAAAACATATGCACAAAATTTATACGAGACTCTGAATGATTGAAAAAACTATGTTCCAACCATGCCAAAAGGAACATTCAAATTATAAATGTGATTCACATGCATGTGGAAAAATTTACTAAACCGTTAAAAATATGTGTACCAAAACTCAAAATTGCTGGAGGCCCTTCACAGCTTCTTCTATAACTCACATGGTTTGGAATCAACCAATAACTTCCCATGAAACATAAATCACATGCATTTTCAATTAACTGCACGTAAGTGTTTCAAAGTGACACATAACATGGTTTACCCAAAACCATGATTTAGATGAAAAATCCTAAATTTTTATGTTTTGTTATGAAACTCACAAAAAACTTATAATTCCCCTAAAATGGATAAAATAACATAGAATAACATAAATTAAACTATATAGTGAAATTTTAGGTGACACAATTCTCCCCAACATGTCACTTTATTCCCCTATAAATTCTTTGGTCCATGAATAGTTCAAAGAGAATGAATCCTAAAAAACTCTCAAGAGAAAGGGGAAGTTCTCAAGAAACATGATAGATTCTCAACCAACTCCAAACAACCTCAGGAAAAATCCAACAAGTAGCCGATCAATGAGAATATCTAAAGAGATGGATACCAAACATTGGCCTCCCAACTATTTATAATTAATCTAAAATGGTTGAACGACTGATGAACCATTTATCCAAAAAATGAGTGTATGTTATCAAAAAAACACATTCACAAAATCTAAAAAAGAGGATTTAAAAAAATCCATTTTCCAAATCCTACCAAAAAACATGAGATCAAACAACTAAATAAAGGAACTAAACCTTAAAACATCCATATAGATCATAAAATTAGTTAAAAACCCTATAGTATCCCAAAATCTTGGAGCATAATAATTGGGAACTTGAAGAATAGAGGAATGAAACAATACTAACTTAAGGGTAACATCCATAATACATGTTTTTTATATCTAAATCATCATAATACCACCCCATAATAATTACAATATAAAACATTACCTAAAAAAATCCGCAATCCAACTAGAAAAGAAACTATAAACTCAGGTATCTATGCAGTAACCCTAAGTTTTCCCCATGACCACACCAATAATAAAATATTGGACCATGGTCTATACTATACAAGGGAAACAATGAAAACCATAAAAAATAGGTAGGTAATTTTCACAAAATAACTTTCACTCATAATGATTAAACAAAGAAAACAATGATAAAGGTTTCCTTAAGCTATAAATACTCTAAGATCAATGTGAATACATCATAAAATGTCATGTTCTCCAAAATATATACAAATAAGAACCTAAAGGATTCAAAAAATGGTGTTCACTCTTCCATAAATCTCAATAGTCTTTAAGACCAACCAAAAAAACATCCCAAAGTAGATATCACACTCAAGTCTCTAAGAGAAACCGACCCACACATGTGCAACCATCAAACCAAGACTAATGACCTAATCCTCTAGGACTACACTATTCTATAGAAAACTTTCTTGACCAACACAGCCATGAATAGATCCAAGACACACTTCTAATAGGAGACACACACATTTCACTCAATTCGAAGCCTGGGTAGTGTTAACACCTGAAGGAGGAAAGACCCTTTAGACCAAAACTTTATGTTCACACAAAACCTTTTTTAAAGGATTTCACTTGACAATGAAAGACATGAGATAAACCCATTAATGTATTCTAAATAACATCAACAATTCCCAAAACCACTTGAGGGAAAAAATAAAATGCATGATTTATTAAAACAAGCACAAAACAACTTTAAAACCATATACCCATAGAAATGGGTCCCAAATAACCTTTTTTGAAAACCAAGGATCCTTTAAAACTGGGTCTTCTTTCAATAAAATACAAGTGGAAATTTGTTTACAATTTCAAACCTCAAGGCCTCTCCTGGATCGTTTAATTATTAAGAATTAAAAAACTGATTAAAATAGCACAAACGTATTATAAAATTGAAACAATATCTATGGATTTATAATAAAAAACACAAATTACAATTGAAATAATTTCAAATAATTTACCCATTTTTTTCAAATAAAAACCAAGGGTAAAAACTTAAAAAAGATAAAAATTATAGTTTAGAAATCATTGGTTCCCCAGAAAGTAGGAATCACACATTTTACAAAACTCTATTCACTTGATTACAAAATCTACCATACTTAAAATAAATTTGTAAATTTTAAAATAAATTCAATGATTTCAAAGAATATCATGAAACCAAACTCACTTTACAAAAAATACCTAAGGATTTATTTTAAATTAAAAACATTTTTCTCACAAAATCAACTTTTCACACAAATAAACTAAATTTCATATCATGTAAAAATTCACATAAATGAGGTATAATACAAGACTCAACCAAAACATATGATCCAATTGTTACAAAATATCATAATACCAATCTCAACTATTTTTATATTTCCCTAACACCCTAGGAAATCCGAGTGTCAAGGGGTCTGAATAGAAAAAAAAATTAGGATACAAGAATGTGCTTGATTTGGACACATGATTGACTGCCACATGCCAACTGTACAATGGTCCCTAGAATGTATCCAAAATCATGTGTTTGATCGTTTCATGGTTTTTTAGGCCATTTGAATTAAACTCACAAATTTACTTCCTTTTCCATCACCACCCTAAAACACCAAACATGATCCCCTAAGGAAACTCAATCGATGCCATTATGGATATAAAAACCAACAACAAAAGAATAAAACCATAATATAACAACACCATAAAAATGAAAAGAAAAATCAAGGTAAGAATACCTACTTACCATGGAAATTCGAGGCTCAAAGTGAGTAAGAGTTCCTGACACTCACCCCACACTTACCTCTCAAGTCATGAAAACCTTATCTCAAAACTACCAACACCCTATATAATAAGAGGGAATTATATAACATATGATCACTATGATCCAATATATGATACCATTTTTAATGAACTGAATCGGGGTTCTGTCAAACTCAACTCCTGGACTGGTCATCCATAAGGCACGATGGTCATTCTCGAACCCCACGGGCTGGAAACTGGTACATGGGATTCACAAAACACTTTTTAGGAATGATTTCTCTATTATATAATATTTTAAAGAAGTAGTGTGAAATAAGATAAAATAAATAAATGGAAAATAAGAAAAATAAAACAATAATATAAAATGTACAAATCATACAAAGAGAAATGAAAATGATGGTAGATACATAATTACATTAAGCCAAAGTGATCGTTATAAAAACCCAAACATGAAGAAGAGACCCAAACTAGATCTATAAGCCTCCACATGACCCTCGATCACCTTACAACTATAAAACATTACTGGAAGATCAATAGAGATAAAATCAGTCATAAAATTCTTGGACTTATAAAATATAGGCAAGAGAAAAAGAACCCCGTAGGTCTCCTTCCACAAAATCTACATATTTATTTTTATATTATTTCCAAATAATTATTGTTTGAAATAAAATTTAAAAATAAACATTTGTCATAAGGATTTATAAAATTAAACAAAAATATTACGTTAAAAATATTTTTACAGGATTTTAATTAAATGAAAACAATCACTTGGAAAACATTCTTTCCAAGATGATTCCACATGGAAAACCACCATTTTATATCCCCTTATTAAAAGCATTTCATGGAAAAACTTTTTTTTTTGAAATAAAAATTTCTAATAACCATATTGGTTTTTAATTTATAAATGATTTTCCAAAATGTAATTTAAAATAAATTTCCAATTTAACTTAGAATGATATCCTAAAACCATATTTTTAAAACCCATACACACTCAAAGTTTCAAAAACATTCCATATAAACTTTCCCATTAAAACCATTCCAAAAAAATTTGAAAACAAATTTCCCCATTTTAAGAACACTCTTTTCAAAATCATGAATAACATATTTTGAAATAACATTAAAATCACTCTTTATCATTCCTACCTTTAAAGAATTTATCAATACCTTTTTAAAACATTTTAAAGGTCTGTGAAACATAAATTAGGAAGAAAACAAACAATTAGAAACCAATATGTTAAGTAACATGAGAAGGAAAAATAAACTAAAAAAACATAAGTGAAAAGAAATAATATAGGAAGTAGGGGAATATAATTGAGTTTTAGAGAAATACATTAGATAATGCTAAATAGGATACCAATTTCAGGGGATCCAATGAGCTGGATTTAATAAATTAGCTCTATCATGGATAAGAATAACCATAAGTTCGATATGAACTAAGAATAAATACAAAGTCTAAAATCTCTATTAGTACTATCTAGAATCTCTTGGTCCCTAGATAAAATATATCATTACCCACATCCCTTGATCTTACTTGGTATCAGGGGAATGTCCCATTTAAGAGATCAATTAGTCCCAAGTAAATGTACCTGAACTGATATCAACCTAGGTCATGGAATCAACTACCTATGACACCTACCCCATCCTTAAGGTCTACTATGACTAGTAATTAGATGTGAGAATAAAAAATAATCATGTAGAAAAAATATAAATCATTTTAAATAACTCACACCTTACCTCCAATACCCGCAAAAGATAAAAACCAATTTATATTAAAAAAACAAGTTGAATATTTGAATTAATAAAAAAATATCCCCTCACGGGATATAAAAAACCAATGGAACACAAGAATCACAGGGGGATCAAGTGCGACTCACCTCATTTCATGTAAACCCATTTTCTATAAAATAAAAAAATATATCATTTTATAAGATAAGATTTTAATTCCAAGCCAACACCCTATTTTCAAAAGTCATCTTAATCTAACCATGGGACCAAATTTTATTAAATAATTTTTAAACCCAAGTGGGAACCCACACGTCCACTAAAATGACTTTTGAAATAAACCAAGTTTTAAAGAGGTTTCAATTATCACAAGAAAGGGTTAAAAAATCCCTTTAAAAGAAAATAAATCATTTAAACCATTTATAAATCTTTAAATACCTTAAAGACTCATTTTTAAATCAAATGGATTAAATAAAACATTTAAAAACTCAATTAAATGATTTTCACTACATTTAAAATCAAATACATCCTTTAAAATCCATTACGTATTTTTATAGGCACTTGGAAAGGAATCCCAATCCATGATAAGGGTTAAAATCATTTGATAACATCACTTTCCCATTAAAAACACAAATAAAAGAAAAAGTTAATAAATAAGCACCTAAAATCAAAATGCATTCAAAGGACATATAATATGAAGCAAAAAAAATAGAAAAACCTACCTTAGTTCAATTTAGAACATGTCATAAGTTGTTTCCCATGGAGGAAAAGGATCCCACAATCCAATATGTTCCTTATACAACCCCAACATAAACAAAGACCATTGACTCAGAATATTACCAACCATAAAATTTACCCACTTCATTATTATGGTTCTTGGGAAGAAGAGAAACCAATGGAAGGATAATGAATAAAATAGAGGAAGAGGTTTTAATGATTTACCAAGGATAAAACCACTTGAAACCATGGTAAAATGCTAAAAAAATGAATAAGAGGAAGGCGGAGGATGTGCCCTATAGGAACTTGGTTCATTCCAGTGAGATAAAGAATAAATAAAGACTAAAGAAATCAAAAATTGATTATGGATAGATGTAGAATGTCTACATTTAGTGATCATGATTAGGCCACATGATTTTTTAATCCATGTTCCAACCATGTACAAGCTACTATCTAGCCAAAAACCAACTCACATGGTTTGCCCGATAATCCCCACAGTTGGAAAAAATGTGCACCAACCATTCCAAATGGAATTATAAAATTAAAATATTGATTCATATGCTTTTAAAATTGTTTTCAAAATTGTGCACAATCTATGCACCATAACCTAGATTCACCTAAGGTACCACATTGTTTCTCCTATAACTCACATGGTTTGGGGATAACCATTCCACACCAATAAAATCCAAACCCATTTATTTAAAAATAAACTTCATTTAAAGCTTTCTTATAACCACATAAGATTATTTTCATGGTTTCACCAAATCCATATGCTAGATAAATATTCCAAATTTTTCCACATTTCAGGAAAAAAATCCCCAAAAACAAAGAATTACCCTAAAAACATAAAATATAATAAAATAAACTCTACAGTTATGTAGTTTGTGTCATAGGTCCCCTTCTAAAATATTTAAGGTAATGGATATGGTTTAACCATAATAGATAGTTGATGATTCTTAAACCCTTCCTTGGATAATTATTTCTTTTAAATATCTAAAATATGAATTTTAGTGGGAAAATACACTAATATCACAGATCCTGGATTAAAATTATACTATATACAGTGATTTTTATATATGATAAGATTTTTCCTTGAATTATGAATCATATCTTGTAATAATACTAATAACAATTGAGTCATAAACTTGATTTCAATTGGATAATTCACATCAACTCAAATATCTTTATGTAGTTAGTTCATCTATGAGTATTTTGTGAAGGATTGAGTAGCTACTGTATATTCATATTACAAAAAGTATCAGTAAGATACAATTATTATGCATTATGAGACAATAAATAAAAAAAATACAAGATAAAATTCACCAACTGTTATTGATTTTCTATATTCCACTAAACCAAACCTATCCATATTCATAAATTACAAAAAATTATACTTTTATGATTCATTTTAAAAAAATCTAAAATCCACTATTTATTTTATATACCATAATATTCTTCTCACTATTATAACATGTTTTTTTAGAAAACTTTGATACCTTATGTTTTGTTAATTAGAAAAAACAATGTCATATGTTATCATTGTTATGTATAATATAATCATAACGATTTTACTATACTCTATAAAATTTACCTTTTTTCTTTTATCATATCTTGAAACCATCATATGGGAAGAAATCATTATTGATAAAACATCAATGTCCTCTAATACAAATATTTTTAGTACCTTCATGACATATTTGGATTGAGAAATTAATGTTACAATACTTCTTTATGTCACCTGAAATCCAAGTAAAACAATAATTTTCTAATAATAAACATTTAAAACTTACCCTTCATGAATACATTAAATATTTTAATTAATCCTCATTCAATCCTATAAATATTTTTTCATCAACATATATAATCACCATCATATTTTGAACATTTTCTTTTTTGACATAAATATTATGATCAAGTCATCCATGATAGTAAAAAATATTTCTCAAATATCGATCGAACCTAAAATACAATTCCATTGGTTCTTACTTCAATCCATAATTTTATTTATTAAAAGGAAACACTTTTTTTTCATCCTCATGAATAAGAAAACCATCAAGGTAATCAATATATACTTCCTCTTACAAAACTCTAATAAAGAATGCATATTTTTCATGAATTTGAAATTAATTGAAATTCCATTGCACTACCATGGACAAGAACAAAAAAATTTCTCTAACCTAGACATGGGTGAAAGTGTAGAATACATATTATTTCACTTAGTTTAGGAGATCCCTTTTAAAAAATACATTCCTTGTTTTGAATCACCTAACTTTTTTAAAAAAAATTCAATTGGTTATGATAATAGTATTATTATCCTATCTCAAAACAACATCCAAATTATGGTTTTTCTAAAATTGGTCAAGCACTTAATTAATACTTTGATCTAACTCTAATCCTTATTAGCATCATCTAATCTCTTCATATATACTCAATATAAGTGTAGAGTTTTATATAGAGACTTAATTCATCTCACATTTAACGGAGTTATCTTGTTACTAATAATTTTTTTATCAGTGATTTCAACCCTACCTATTGAATTACTTATAGAATAAAAACATGTTTTATACTCTTCATTTTTAGTGACTTAATATAAATCAGTAACATCATCTTATTTCCCCTTCATCTTCTCAACTCATCAACTCCTTATTCCAGTATTTTTTCTTTTTTTTTTAAATATACTCATTTTATACCACAATGAAATATTTCCTTTCAAAAAATTTTCCAAGACATTTATTGAAATTTTATATTCATTTCTATTATAAGAGTATATTAGAAAATTCTTTCACACACACAAGATTCAAGCTTCCTATGTATTCCTTTATAATGTTTGTTTTTATGGTTTAGCCTCACCAAAATTGACTTTTTCTTGAAATCAATTCCTAAAAATGATTTTTATTTTTTTGTGTATACTTTTTAATATAGAGAGACCTATATATTATTTATTATATCTCTTTTATTATTCTTCACTTCCTTTAAAAACAATATAATATAATTTCCCAATGTCATTCCAAATTCATAGATCTTTATTGACCCAAAATATTTCACCCCAACTTGATGACTTCTACTTCAATATCCTTAATCCATTTGACCATATATTTAATTTTATTTAACAAGAAATCATTGATCTGGGCATGATATTCAATTTTTAGTTTGATATCAATTACTTTATGTTTTTTCTATTCTCATATTTAATATTTTCAACATCATCCTTCCGCACTATTGGGGTTGGGTCACAAGAACTTGATTTATAATTAATTGATTACACGTTTTCATTATTAAAAAATATTTATTATCACATAATGATTATTAAGCTACATAAAATTTGTATGTGATAATGTCCTATGATTATATGTTGCACTAAAGAGTCTTATATTTTCCATGCTATGAGGAGAACTGGGATGTTCCATGAAAAAAAATCTTGAATATATGTTATATAGCTAGATGATACCATTTGATGAGTCATATAAGATATAGAGTATTAGGGGTAGATACTCACATGACATTGAGGTACCCTCTTATGGCATATAGACTTCATAAATTTTAGTGCAAAAGATTATCAGAACATACCCCCAATAGAAAATCCACCTTTTATATTCATACATATGTATTGATCCTTGAAATTTAATATTACATTAATGAAAATCATGAATCACATTATTTTATGTACTTAATAAAAACATGATGAAATATTATTTTAGTGAGGTATGATACATTGGGTGCATCATATGTAATATTGAATTAATGGAGAATGCAAGAATGGACTTATCCCTTTTCTCCCTTTATAGAAGTTGAAATCTTAGGCCATTTGATGGGGATGGAACTGCCAGAGTAAATGCATGTCCATGGTGTTCAATGAGAGAGTTAGTTTCTAGAAATTAAAAGAAAGAGACATTAAAAATATAGGTTAATGGAACATGTATGCAACCCTATTGATTTGTATATCACAATAAAGATATTATATTGTACGAAAAGCATTTGTAGGAGGTTGGATGCCATTATTGAATTATATTATTTCTCTCTTGGTGCCTTGGCATGTTATGTGATTATAACCTTGGAATTTAGGAATTATGTAAAATGACAATGAGGAAGAGGCCCATATAGAAGCAAACTATGTATATCTAAAATCATCTTTAAATTCAATTATTGGATTTAAGATGTTAGGTTAAATAATATTTATTCAGGTTTGGTTGATCGTCAAGATTTAATCACAAGTTATTTGAAAGAAAAATTGAGTTAAATTATATTAAATATTAGTTTTAATGTTTTGGAAAATAAAATATTTATTTTATCGATGAATAATGCAGTGGTATTTATTTTTTTAAAAAATATTCATTATTTGAAGTTGGAAAAAATACAGAGGAGGATAAACATGGACCAAGATTAATGGTATAGTTAGAAATGGTATAAATGATATTTATATATTCTTAAAAGAATTATATATGTCGAGTAACTAAAAATAATATTTATATTATTATTATTGGACTTGGGATTAACTTAAGAATTATAGAATTGGAAAGGGTCTTATGTGTTATTTATTAACCCTAAACCTACCAAAATAAATACATAATTATATAACTTTCTATAATCACTCTTCGTGTAAAAAATAGATAGATAGAGACTCTCTAAAGCCTTAAATAGAGATATAGATATCTATAACATTCCCTATACCCCTCTTATATTAATAAATATGGATAGAATCAAGAGCCCTTCCTCCTTCAAGAAGATTTTTGCTGTGATCAACCACAAACAATGCAAGTGATCAAGATCAGCCGTGATAACACCCGATGATTCAACAATGAATTTTTGAGATTTTGTTACATGTGTGTATCAATTATTAAGGGATTATACACTTAGAACATATAGTGAATTTTTGGTGTGATGATATCTGGTAAACTATATCACCAAAAAATATTTTATTTCAAGTTTAGGTAATTATATATATTCTCATAAATTAATTATAAATTACATGTGAAGATCCTCCTATTTGGGTTATGGTGTTTCCTTAAGTAATTTAATATACATTTTTTGATGGAAATGATGTTAATTATCATGTGAAGAGAAATTTATTCATAAATTAAGACAAAAATCCTAGTTTTCCATGCAAACAAATTTACTTATGCTGTGCCTATAATATACAAGTTGTATTAGAGGGGTCACATGTTTAATTTATAATTATTTATTATTCATTGATTTGTTTCATTATTATTTGTGTTATTTTACGTATTATTGATTCATTCTCAATATCTACACATCATTATCCTTTACCTTTCTTCATTCCCACTAACATAACCATAAAACAGTTAATATTAAAATACAGAAACATATGAAAACACAATTTGGAGGTGATAAAGGTTCTAGATGGATAAAACAAGAGTACACACCATGTAATCCAAAATACATGTCGTGTACCCCTCTATCTCAACCATATAACATGAAAAAGTTAGATATATTTTAGGTAATAAGATCTCAAATTTGAAAAAATAAGATAGACATGTCGATCTAGATAGGTGGGCATATGGATTGATGAACTACATGTTGTGTAACCACAATACACACCATGAAGTCATTATTTTATCATGTCTGGGTAGACTGGGTGTCTTAGTGTTCTAGGTATCAAATACATGACATGGGGTCATACATGCTGTAAAAATCCTAGGACACATGCCGTATAATTTGGATTACATGCTGTCTACCTCGAACCTATCCCCGGAAAGAAAAACTTCCAGTCCCAAGGTGTGTTCTGCACACATGGGAAGAAGATAATACATGCCGTGTAACTAAGTTGACACCATGTATTAATTTGTAGACAATGTTATCAATTTTTCATAGATAGAATAATTAAATATATAATTAAAACTATCGACACATGTTTTACGTTTCATTAATTTTAAAGTACACATGATGTCATATGATTGATAATTATACATTGATTTAATTTCCATGTAAAAATTTTGGATGAACATATGTAGTTTCACAAAGTAAACTTGTTTACTTCGTTAATTTTAAATGATTTTTTAGATTATGTATGATGAAGAGTTTAGGATTATTGGATGGAATTTAGATTAATTCCTAACATTTTGTGTTAATTAAATAATTAATCAAATTAATTGATAACTAGATTGGAAATGTATACTCATTTTATATTGTGTGGATGATATTAATATTAGACCAGCCTTGTGTATGTTATTGGTTTCTTTTAATTTATTATGGTTAAATTAAAATTGATGCCTTTATTATCATCCCCTACTCTTTATTATGTAAGGGCCTATGTGCCTAGGGTTTCTTTTTCTATAAACCCCAATTTATCTAATCCATCTGATCCTCTAACCCATGTTTGAGTAAAGTTTTTTGTAAGGATACATCTCACAATTATGAGAAGGTGGTTCGAGTCCTAAAGCCACGGAAAAACCAATCAATGTGATTCAAAGGAGGCAAGGTGGAATACTGCAACACAAACCAATATATAGTTCAAGGAGTTTTTACCTTATGGTCGGGGGTTATTTTATCATCCACTAGATAAACTAACCATTAAGGAGTCACATGATCATGGAACTTATTTTTTATTTCCATTATTTTCATGGTTTATTATTTATGTGTGTGGATACTACATGATCACATAATAAATTAATTAAAAATCTTGGAATATGGAACAAAATAAATCCAGTTTATATGTTAATTTTCTCTTACATGGTTAGTCACTTAAGTAAAATCAACATAAAATTAACAAGTAATGTGATAATATAAAAATGGGATCATACACATAAAGATAAAAATTAATCAACAAAAATATTATGTCGGTATATCCTTCCACTTATTTTGTTAGAATTTATGTCATAGTTTAAAGTTCTTTACTGACCATAATTGGGGTGATTGAAATTGTAGTGGAACTTTTATCATGAATTTTTGGGTTGAATATACTTGGTTGACATTAATGGTTGAATAACCATGAATGAATTTGTGTAACTGAGAGGAAAGGGTTGAGGATATATTTCACTAGGATTTCAGGATTGGAGTGTCCACTCAATGGATTAAGGAATTACGAGTTAATACTGTTGGAAAGTTACTCCTACATAAAACCATACAAATTACATGTCAGGCCCAAGTTTTGGTTATGAAATGGGGAATATAGGTCCTTATGAAAAAAATATATAAGAAAAAATATATTCCAAAGACAATGGTGAAGGATATTAGGTTTCAAAAAAAATAGTGGGAGATTAATGGAATTTAATTTAAATTTATTAATTTATTTTTGTAATTAAATAAGAACTAATCATACACTCTTAATTTTTTGAAATGTAAAACCAAATAAATATTGCAATATCAATGAGATTAATAATTTAGAAGGAAAACCATCTCACGAGAATGATTTTCTAGTAATGGTATAGGCACTTACCCTTATACTACACCATGAAAAAAATTATTTGTGCTGGATACCCCACTTTTTGAGTCACTTTACAAAGATACTTGTGAGGAAAAATTATCTCTCCATCTAAAGTATGCAGAATATGTATTGGATTTCCAATTTTTCACGATATCTTCTATGTCTACTGATATTATAAAGGAATATGAGGATATAAATTCTTTTAACATTGTTTTTAACCTTCAATATCTATATCAAGATAAGGCGAGATCAAAGAGATATGAGATCTCCAATACACTATTCACATGCAAGCATGGAGAGTATCTTCCAGCTAGGTCTCATGTAGTCAATATGATTAGATATATAGAATACATAGACATTAGGGGGATTAACAATCATGATGAGTGACACATAGTTCTTATTTTGTCCTCACTACCTATAAACTTATCCTATTTTATTACAAATAATAATATAAAAAATAATGAGATGACACTTTTGAAAATTATTACTAATATTAACAAATTTGATAAAGACACGGGGTATGAAATACACAGTTTTCTTATAGTGAATAAGAAGAGGAGGAATAAAGAAAAGGGATTGAATACTCATTCCAAGCCTAAGGCTCCAGAACACAATACTTCCAAGAAGAATAAGATATAGAGTCAAGGAAATGAATAAGATGTCATATGTTTCCCATGTGGAAAGAAGGGCCATCAGAAGATGAACTGAACCCAACCAAAGAATAATGGTAAATCTTAAAGAGAATTAATTATCTAATATAATCTTTTTATATCTATAATATGGGAATTAGATACTACCCATGATTCTCACAGTTATATCCAAATATAGGAACCAATTAGATGTAAGAAGGTTTCCATATGTGAAGTGGATCTAAGGGATTCCAATAGGGCAAGGATGAAATCCCTAGACATTGGATTCTACCATCTCATGTTACTAACATGATTGATTTTGGTTTTAAAGATTTTTTATTATGTTCCTAGTACTGTAAAGAATATCATTTCTATTTCTTTTTTAGACATTGATGAATTTCTTTTTAGATTTGGAAATAAGAGGTTATACATTTATCAAGATATCATATGTTATGGTATGACATAGTTAAATAACATTATTTATATATTGAATTATGAAAACTAAATATTATAAATTGATAATGAAAAAAATATACACAACTCATTCAACACCTAGTTGTGGAATCACCATATTAGACACACAACTGAGAAGTGTTTTACAAATCTCTACTAAGATAGTTATTTAGACACTTTTGAGAATAATCCACATGAAATATGTCATGCCAATTTAAAAGGAAATATGACCAAAACACTATTTCGTGTCCAAGGTGAAAGGGACACAAAACTTCTAGAATTTATATACACTGTTGTGTATAATCCTTTTCAAGTTGAAGCTAGACATGGGTTCTCATATTTTATGACTTTTACCGATGATATAAGAAGGCATGGATATGTATATTTAATGAGGTATAAGGTTAAATCCTTTGATAAGTTTAAGGATTACAAGAATTAAGTTTATAACAAAATTGGTATGAAGAAAAAGAAACTCTGATTGGATCATGGTGGTGAATATCTTATGACAACCCATATTTTATTAAACCTTAATTCATTATTTATTACATTAAGGTACACATAATACGATCCCAAAAAATCATGAAGACAAGTGTCTCTGAGAAATTAGATACATAGAACATTTAATTATAAAATGGGTAAAATATCATTATTTAAAAACTCTGAAACATGCCCTTATATTCCTTGGGTCTTCTAAAACTACATTTGACAACTTGGGGATGTATATACGAAAGTGGTGAGCTATGAAGCTCAGTAAGATAATAATAAAAATCATAGAATAAGGTAAGGTAATACATGTGACCGATGAGGAATATCAATATAACATGATTGGGGTTATAATCACAATCTTAAACAATGAGGCATGATATAACATGATAATATTAAGGAGACATAGGAATATGGAAGCATAGGAATTTGGAAAAAACATAAAAAAGAGATATTAAACCTAACTCTAGGATAACCAATAAGAAAACATAACATAGTGTTGTTATGATAACATACCATTCAACATACAAGGAATATAATGAGGGAAAAAAATTTCCCAATGAATTGGAGGGCTATATAATTTTGGTCCAACCCATCACTTTTATATAATGTATATACAAAAGTGTGTCACATAGATCATACAACATAAGGAAGTCATTCATAAATTTTAATACAATGATTTAGGAGTATGATATTCATACATAGAATTCCCCAATAAATAAAGGATAATTATATCTATGTTAGTACAAATGTGTGGAAATGGGGTTAGTATTCAATACACTATTTTTTTCATGGAAAATCATAGGAGAATTTCTGTAGCATAACTATGCTAAAATAATATTCACATAAGAGATTAATGAGATTGAAAGGGGTATCTAATCACTTGTAAATATTAAGTAATGTAATATAGATACATAATAACACAACCCAACATGAATAATTGTAAATTAAAGGGCATAATACAAAGAAGGTTCTTGAATGAAGAGGAGGATACGATCCCTTACTTTGGGAGAATGCTTCTAAAAGCTTGTGACTAACTTCTTAAGAGATTGAGGGAACCTTGAGAGAACTATAGAGAGGTAAAGTTAGAGTAATATATTTATCCAAGGGTTTTTAGTGTTGAGTAACTGGAGTTTGGGGTATATTTTTATAGAAAAAGAGAGGAGAATTCTTTAAAAATTTCAAACATAGGTTTTGGACTATATATTGTAAATTAAACCAAAGAACAAACCATACTGTGGTTTTTGCCTATAGTTTCTGGTAAAATGGATTTTATAATTAGTTTACAGGTTTAATAACCTAAATCATAAAAATAACACCCTTGGGGATGTGGAAGTGAGTCATGTTTAGACAGAATTGATTTCAAAACCTTAAAAATACAATATAGGTTTTGGAGGATTCATTAAGTCTTTATAAAATTAATAAAATGAATTAAAATAAACATTAGTTTAAAGAGGATATATAATTTTGGTCATGGATGCTCATTATAGTATTTATTACATTAATTTTATTCTTTTATGTTGTCATAATAAATACCATTATTATTATACCGTAATTAATTCTTACCCAAATATTTGGTTGTCTTAGAAAATTGAGAAAAAATCACTATTATATAATTTTGACATTATTATTTAAAAAATAATATTTATTTTATAAAAATAATTAAATAAATATTATAAGTTAAAAATTTAATTAAAAAATATGATTTTATTGATAAATACTATTTTTTTGAAAGTAATAGTTTTATAACCCTTATAGAAATTACTTATACTTCATAAAACTATAATATAAATTTTATTTAATAAATATTATTTAAAAATATTTTGTTAAAATATCATTTTTAAAAAAAATACTGAATTCATCAAAATGAGTTTCTTTATAGAAACTATATATTTCCCAAAAAATAAAATTTGTGTTTCATCATATAAAAATCTAATTTTTATCAAACTTATTATCTAATAATTTAAAAAAATTAATAAGAAAAATGAATAAATATAAATATTATTTAATTGATTGAAAATATATAATTTCATACTGGTAGGGTCTAGATACATATCTTTTATTACACCAGTGAATGAATTAAGGGCCAGGTTTACAAAAATAATTTTTTATTAGGGTGGTTGGAGGAACATAATTTGGGTCTTGATCCCGATAAGCTTGAACTTGTCCTATAAAAAGTAATTTAATTTATAATATTTTGGGTTCTTACATTATTCCTCCTTTAGAAATTAAACCATTAATGTTTTTAATTTAATACACTAAAATATATGTGGGTACTTCTATTTCATTGCCTCTTCTGGTTACCAAGGCACTTTTTCAAACTTGTGGTTCCACCATAACACTTTAACTAGGTGAGTTGATATTTTTCTTATAATTTTGTCTCTAGGATATAATATCTTCCCCGATAACTCCTTGTACGAGAGATCATTCTCTAATGGAACCAAATCTGGATTCAATAAATGTGGGGCATCTATTATGTACTTCCTTGATAGGAAAACATAGAAAACATCAAGTACTTGTGATAGGTTAGGTGGGAGTGATAGTTAATAGCCCACAACTCTGATGTGATTAAGGATCTAAAAGGGGCCAATGTACCTAGTACTATGATTTATCTTTTCCGCCACCCTCTTAACTTTCTTCCATGGTAATATATGATGGAACACTCTATATCTTTATTCAAAATATAGTTCTCCTCCATGATTGCATGTATAGATTTCCTATTTACTTTAGGTAGATTTCATATAATGTTGAATGGTCTGAACCTCATTTATCATTTCTTGAATAAGATTATCCCCCATTATCTATCAATGTAAAACATCATCCCAACATGTCGACGTCCGACACCTCTTCCCAAAAAGAGCCTCATAATGTTCCATTTGAATGCTAGAATGGAAATTATTGTTATATGGGAACACCATATGGGGAATGTGTTAGTACCAACATCCTTGTAAATCCACTAAACATAATCTAGAAATATCCTCCAGAGTTTGAATATTTATTTAAAATTGACCATCCATCTAAGGGTGATAAGCAGTGATGTGTCTTATTCATATATCCAATTCTTACTAAATTATTCTCCAAAACCTTATGGTAAATTTCAGATCTTGATCAGATACAATAGAGTCTATAACTCCATCACTACAAGAAAATCAACAGATAGTGGTGGTTTAAACTGCCGCCATATGATTCTGCATCAGTTTCATAAAACTGCCGCCATATGATTCTATGGAAGTTTTATAAAACTGCTGCTATATTGGGTGTCATAAAACAATACATGGATGTTTCTTCAATCTAAAAGAGGTTTTCATTAAGTCTCATAGAAAAATTTTTAGGGGTGGTTTTTTGAGGTTTTATGGGCAGTTTCCAAGAAAAAATGCGATCTTTTTTAGCGGCGGTTTTAACCGCCCCTAAGAAAAATCCATTTTTTCGCATGAAAGCCGCCGTTAAAACCACAAAACCACTGCTAAAATACATGCACTATATAATTTATAGGTTGTTTAAATTTACTCCTATAATAGGATACCACATTTTAGCTACGGTTTAAACTACCTCTAAATATAAACCATTTACTTTGCGAGGGTTTAAACTGCTGCAAAATGTATATTTATATATAAAAAACTACTGCTTGTTCTGCAGCCCCATTACCAGTACTCTAAAAAAATCCTATGCAGAGTTTATATAATTAAATAATCTAATACATATAATAATATTTAGTAATAAACCATCTAAAATACTAATATACACATCCTAACATAATTAAAATGAAAATATGTTTGGTGACTACTCTATTCCACACATGATACATAAAAAAATAAGTTTGGTGACTTCTCTATTCCATACATGATACATAAACAAACCAACTGTTTCCAAAAATTTTCAACATATCAAAAAAACAACTAATCATTGTTTGATGATGAATAAAACAATTCACCCTATCCCCCTCCATCTCTAATTCTTGGTATTGACACCTGTAAGACAACTATATTTAAAATTAAATATTGTTGTATATTTATATTTAAACATAAAACCAATAAATGTTTTCAAACTAAATTATTTTGAATTTTTGTGATTTACCAGGTCACCCCCACCTGGCATCGATGAAATATCTCTTGGGATATATCCGGTCATCTTCTGATATAAATCAATCAATGCTCTCTGCAATGTGGATATATGAGTCCCCCGATCCTCAATTTTGTTTTGCATTGAAACAAAATATCTCAGAGCATCTTGGGATAGGGAGTGACTATAACCAATAGTAGATACAACATCAATCCCCGATGGTATTCCAAAGACCTCAGATGGTATGGGTCCCATGCCCATCCCACACACTCGACCAGGATGCTCCTTCCCAAGAACATGACCAACTGGGTCAGTCTGGGAGACCGAGTAGGATTGTGTGGGAGTGGAAGCTCATAGTTCTTTAATTTTTACCTATTAATAAAATATCATTCATATTATAAGAAATATATATTAACATAGTGACAAATGAAAATATGTTTTTATAATGAAAAATAAATTCATACCCCAGCTTCTTTGGAAAACTCATTAACAAAACTACCACCAAATTTTTTATCAACATCTGACCACAGTTCAATTCAGGATACTGGGTGCCCTAAATTCTGTGAATTCATTAAATAAATATAAATAAAAAATTATAATATATTAAATAGATAATATTTTATTATAAATATTTAAACTAAGGAAAATATTACCATAAGTGATTAGATTCTAGAAAAAATCATTGACCCCACAGTGTGAGGGATATTTTCATAATCTGGCTTGATGTATTATTCCTTAAAAAATCCTGAAATAAATAAAATGTAATTTAATATTAATGTATAAAATTTATTCTCTTTTTAATATACATGTATAAATGGAGAACGAGATTCATATAATAATATATATTTAAATACCATTTGCTTCTCATTATGATGTTTGTCAACAAAAACTTCCATTTCTCTTTGGGTACCCCATTAGGTTCCTTGTCAAACATCAGTTGGTTGCTCAACAAAGGATCGTTGACATTGTCCCACAATCTCCATTTAAATTCTTTCCATTTATTGCCCAGATTTTTCAATGTCTATTTTCATGCTATCATATTTTCAACCTTAAAGTGGAAAAACATATGTACAAACAAACTCATTTTGAAAATATTGTAATTTAATATAATAATGAAATTTAATTAAACCATATTGTATTAAAATTACATTTATTTTTGAATCAAAACATCATTTTTCCTTGAAGGAACATGCCTCCAATAATCATAAGTAATAGGAAGGGAAACCGGTTTCATGGCCAACTAACCCAAAATCTGGCCAAGTATTTCTACAACATCATATATAGGGACCCCATAAGAATCAAATGGGAAAACTATCTTCTATTCGGTAAGATTCCACACATATTAACTTTTCATATTTTTCTCTATACTTGCATTATTTTTTTCTTTTCTGAAAAAAAATTTGTATAAAAAAGTGCAGTAAATTTATTTATATTAAAAATCGTACCTATAACTATCACCCTCCAGTATCCCCACGATGAACTAGAAGTGGTAGCCTGATATCACTACTCAGGATCCTAAAGGGTAAGGCGTTGCCTAAGCTACTTAAGGGATGCTCACATGGGGTGTGAGAGATGGTTCATGGGGGAAAGCGGATGGTGTCTCACATGTTGTAGAGAGGGAGACATATGGATCTTCATCTTTCGGTGTGGCCGATGAAACAATGTGACACTTACTCCTTGGAATTCCTGTCATTTAATCAAATAAAATTAAGTTCATAACATATATTTCAAAAAAAGTATGCAGGAAAAAAATTAAAAACAATAACATATGAACAATACTAACAAAAAAAATATACATAACAATGATAATGAATGACTACATAAATGACATAAGTGGTTGATAAATGAATGGATAAATATACATACAATAATTTTCCCCTTAAATCATGTTGGCTTCCTTCTCCATTAATTCATAAACATCATCCACCCTTCCATGAATAATATTTTAAATATCATGATGGATAAATAATTCTACTTATTATTGTTGATAAGATTTAATGTCTGAGGTCAAATATTCCACTTCACCACCCATATCATACAAATCTCTTTTTTTTATGTGGGAAACTACACTCCACCCTTCATCAACAACATCTTACACATAATATACTATTTTTACTTGTAATGATAAGATATACAGATCATGTAGTTCACAATCACCAACATCCATCAAGCAAGAGAATTTCATAGTAGTAAATTGAAAGGAATATCTTTTAACACCTATGATAATATCAACCCAATTGCATATGAATAAAAAACTAAAAAATCCCCATGGTAGTTTAATTAAATAATATTAATAAAATATCCATAGTATCCTAATTTAGAAAATGTAAATATACCACTTTTGTATTTTCAAACCCTCTTCTCGATTAGATTTACAAAATATATATTTCAACCAAATATATGTATTTATTGCAATATTTATGAACTTACACGTCGTGCAAACCATTCTACAATTTCTTTACTAAAATATTTTGTTATATCTTTATCATTTCTTGTTCGGCCTCTCATTCGCCTCATTATTTATATTCTAAGCTCTTTAATAAATGGATCTTAAATTTTACTCTTTAGTATCACATATCTATGTGCCTGTAATAATTCCATTTCTGTAAGTTTATCATTTGAGGTCCCCCCAACTGATCAACCAATAGTAGGAAATATTTTTGATTTCCCATGTATTTGAGATTCAGTCGATGTGTCATCAGCACATCAAACTCTATTAAATATTTTCTCAACATCATATAAGTATTTAGAACAAATGTTAAGACACTCCTCTGCCCTATATCCTTCAGAAATAGAGTCTTTCTATTGAGCTTTATTTCTCACATATGATTTCAAATGCCCAAGATATCTGTGAAATAAAAAAACATAATTATGTATTTAATTATGTTCCATGAATTTTTTACTTAACTGAAAACATATAAATAAATTACCACTCAATTGGATACATCCATCGATAATGTACAGGGCCTCCTAATTTAGCTTCCTCAACCAAATGAATAGTTAAATGCATCATGACAATAAAAAATGATAGAGGAAAGATCATATCCATTTTACAAGGTGTAAATTCAAATATCTCTTAAAGGTTTTCAAGCTCAAATTGAGGTAGATATTTCTCACATAGTTTTCTGAAAAATGTGCATAATTAAAGTACAATAGTAGTAACCTTTTCAGGTAATAATGTACGCAATTCCAATGGTAGTAACTGCTATAAAAAAATATGTGAATTTTGAATTTTCAATCCATGTAACCAATTATGATTTAAGTCAACAAAACTTGATATATTACATGAATACCCATCAGATACCATCACATGGTTTAAAATTCTAAGTAATGTATCTTTGTCCCTATTTTTCATTGCAAACATTGTCATAGAATACTTTTCATTCTCTTATGGCCAGAGATCACTCTTTATGTTCATTGCTTACAATTCGTTCCGAGCATTGAGATGATCCTTCAACTTTACAAGCTCATTATGAAATGAAAAGATCAAATTGTCCAAAACATCCTTCTCAATATGCATCACATCAAGATTATTCCACAACAAATTAAATTCCCAATACATAAGTTTGAAGAATATTTTTTTTCTTCCATTGTTGCATTCTGATTTCACATGACGATGCACTTTGAACTAATTTACCACTATCATTCAAATGATGCACCTTCCCAAATTCTATTTCCACATTTTCAATTTGTGCTAATATTTTATAACTAGTTAACAACTTTGGAGGTGGTCTACAATCAATGAATCCATTGAATTTTTACTTGTTTAGCCGAAATTTATGATATGGATCAAGAAATATTTGATGGAAAAAGAAGCACCATTTTCTTCAGTGATGTATCCATTTGGGATCAAAATCAATGTTATAAATAGGATAATATAAACCCGTGTAATTGTTCCAACCAGATAAATTCCAATGTCCAGGGAAGTCACTAATGGTCCACATTAGAGTTTCTTGCATTTTAAACATTTTTTTATACGAAGCATCAGATGTCTCAACAGCTTTGCTCCATAAATCCTATAATTATTAAATTAAAGGCTATAACTATACATCAATATCATTTCTAGGAATTTATTTTACATAAATAATCATCGAAATGACAAATGATGTTTGTTTCATACACATCCACAGAGGCATATTATAAGGGATCAAAACAACTGGACAAATCCTATAACTGGTACCCAAAGTCCCAAATGGGTTAAATCTATCAGCATCTAATCCCAATAGAACAATCCTAGGATCATATGAGAAATTAGGATGTAATGAATCAAATTCCTTCCACAATTATGGATATCTTGGATGTCGCATTAACCCATTATTGTTATTATCTACAGAATACCACTTCATGTGTTCGGCAGTTTTCGATTACATGAATAATCTTTGAAATCGAGGAATTAAAGGAATGCAACTTAAAACTTTTACATGTGTTTTTTTCTTATTCATGGAAGTATGTTGATTCAGACTTCCAACATCATCCATTTACTACCATCTAGAAGAAGAAACTTTTTTTTTCAATCCTATCTTCATGAATCCTCTCACCAATAAAGCATACAGTCACTGGGACACACATGTATTTTTATATAATTCAAACCAAGACTGTTAACAAATTTTTTCATATCATAAAAAGACTCGGGGATGTTTTCTTCAAGAATTTTATCGCACAAAAATACCAATATCATAGACATCACCTTATTTGTAATTACACATAGGCATTTGATACGGTACAACTTCAGCAGAAAAGAGAGTTTTGTATATTTTAAACATCCACTATAGAAAATTTGTTACCACCATCAACTAAACAATGAAATATATTTTTCTTAGTGATGTTTTCTCTTATATTATTCTCCACATAATCAAGAGTAGGATCTAATTATATGTTACAATCTTGATCTGGTTGTCCTACAGTCTCAAAAATATCACTTGTCACATTGCTATTTTATCCTCCTCAACGGTTTGTTCTGATATGATTTGATGTTGGTGTTGGTGTCTTTCAATTCCTAATGCATCATTTATAAGGTTTTTCATTTCACTTTCCATTTTCGACGAATTTGGGAGCTCATTCTGTAGATTGACATTAGTGCTCAACCTTTATGTAACGTTTGATTCTCCATTCCAAATACAACACAAATATTGAGAAGGTAATTGCTTCAATATAAAGTGTTCATAAACTTCATCTCTATTCAACCATCTTCTAAATTTACATTTAATACATGGAATTCTTATTCTCCCATTAACAGAATGATTGAAAATTAAAAATATAAAAACTCCTCCAAACCCTTAGCATATTGAGGTGTGTTCCTCGGTAATGTGATCCAGCTTTTATCCATATATATCACAATGTACCTACATATGATTAAAAAAGTTAAAACACATAACTATTAATAAATAGAAAAATAGATTCATATATACCATTTAAAAAAAATATGAATATATTAAATATGATATTATTATATAAATAAATAAATAAATTCCATATATAAGGGGATTTATTTAAACAATATTTTCCACATTTCATAATGTATGTAAAACTATATAGGATAGTCCTATGATCATTAGTGGAAATATAAATCCAAGTATCTCAATTTCATAGTGATAGTGTTGTGTTTAAAGAGGATTCCGAGCCTGTTTATTTGAAAAGGAAAATTTGTAACATCATGTCCATTAATTAATTTTTGAAAAAATGGGACATCATGACCATTAATTATGAATAACATAGAGAACATTCATGTATAGAGACTCCAAATAAATAATATAAAGTATAATTTCCATTAATTATGATTAGAAATAAAGAACATCATGTCCGTATATTCCAAGTGAACATTAATGAATATCATATCCTTAAATTAATTATAAAAATAAGTAATTTCATGTACATTATAGATGTTATTAATGATGTAATCACATCTTTTAAAAACTATATTTAAGGATAAAAAATAACACCAAATCCTTTATTTAATTAATTTAATCATTTAATCCATATAGTTACTAAATAATATGAGGGGACGTGGTGTATAATATGTTCTACTAAATCATTTTATTAACTCAATTTATCAAAGTTCACTAGCTAAATCAAATCCTAAAATGACTTAGTGGTGCTTAGGACACAAAGGGAACATAAGACATTAAGGAATGTAGTGAAACTAAACCATGTGGTGGTTTTGTTGAGTTAATCAACCTCCAACCAGATATCAATGTCTCCTATCTTGTTTAAAATTGAATTCCAACAATTAATTTTGGGGTTTATCAATTTTAGGAGAAACATATTGAAATTATGTAATATGGAACAATAAAAACCTAATATAAAAACCCAAAAAATTCATGTAAAAGTATGATACCACCAACCTTATACCATTAGATGAATCTATTAGACTATATTTTTTCAACTTTGAAAGGAATTTTCAATATTTAATAGATTGATAATGACAATAGGATATGAAAATAGGGTATGAACATTGACTAAGGGTATATTATCTTAAATGTGAGTCAATTACCTATTTATTATAAATTAAAATGAACAAGATATTAGATGATATGCCACTAATAAAATAAATACATAAACAAAAATGAAATTACAATTCATGAATTCAATGTTATACATAACTGAAATAATTAAATTCGACAAAAATAAATCTTAAAAAATGACTAAAAACTCTAAAATATTTTGAAAATCAATGAATTTATATGTTCAATACTACATGTTTTGACCAATAATGACCTATTTGAGTACTAGTATATATGAATACTTTTTTGAGAAATATAATTTCAAAAACTCTAGTGAAACATAACCATGACCATATAAATCCTGTATGTGACTAATTATACATAACCATTTTTATTAATAACATGTATTATATAACCAATACATGAAAATCACATATATATGAATATCAACATAACTCTGTGTGAAAGAGAAAAGTATTTACTCAATAAGAAACTGTTAATAAATAATGTAAGAATTCAAAAAGAATTCAAATTCATAAAGAAGATTTTAATTTAATTGGAAAATATCCATATTTTATTATAACTAAACCAAAAGTAATCATTAATGATATAAAATATGTAATTCCTATAAAAAAAATTGTTTCTTGAAATGGAAAATAAATTATTTTATATGGGCTAATACTATGAATGAACTAAAATATAAACTATTATCAATATTGTTTTCGATCCTATAATCTATAAAATAAACCAACTGCAATATAACGTCATTATTAAGAAAATCTAATACTTATTAATGAATTATACAAATTATATGAAGATGTGTCTAACCATTTTACAATAATTTGTAATATTCTCACCCCTTTATTTAAGAATACCTGTCAATTAATATTTTTTAACATTACCCCTTAATATTCATTTGATTATAAAAAAACTCACTGAAGAAATTCCTCAAGAAAATTATACTCACTTAATCTTAACAATAACTAGAAAATCATAATAAAAATAAAAATATATTATTATCTTGATAATAATTTGATAAGTATTAATGTCAAATGAAATGGACAATTAATCAATGTTGAATTGTTGTAGCTGATGTTCTAAATTATGAATATAAATAGAAATACATATGATTAAAATCAAAATCATAAGTCATTCCATATATAAAAATTTATGTTGATCATAGATGACTAATACAATATACCAGTGATGGAAATAAAAATTCAAAATGAAGAATATCATTTTCTCAAATATCAATACCTTCATGTGGGTGCCAGTTTTAGGGGTTAAACTATCACATAAAACATACCATTTGTATCAAAGCCATTACATATAGATTAAATCTGGAAATAATATTTAAAATTAAGAATAAAAGAGTATCACATCATACCTAGTGGAGTGAGGTGCGACAAGGGACCGTGAGTCGATGGGCAGTGAGGGTCAGCGTGGAACGATGAGGTGAGGTGAGGGGTGAAGATTAGTGGTAACAGACAATGACGGGGCTCATTGGTCAAGATCAGCGATGCAAGGGAGGCTAGGTTTTTGTAGAGTTGTAGGGTCGGGGTGTCAGGGGAGGGGTAGAGCATCGATTGTTAAAAAATGTAAGTATTAATCAGTAGTTTATAAAAAAGTTCCTCAATTTTTTTAAAATATTAGCAGAAGTTTAGTAAACAAACAATAATAAAACACCACTAAATACTTATTTTGTTGTAGTTCATTTAGTCTTACCACTCCCCATATGTATATATTGGTGAATTGGTAAAGAGATAAATCTTCCTTGATAGCACTAAAATATGCTGGCTTAGTAAGGTGATCCACTACCACCTAGATGATGGTAATGCTTTTAGGTTTCCTATGGAGACTTGCGATGAAATATATGGTTATGTTTTCCCATTTCCATACTATTATGTGAAATTATTTCATCATACCCTTAGAGTTATTTCATTACTCCTTTACTTATTTTCATGCCAAGAATTAAGATACAAAATTTGAAATCTCCCTCTTTATGTCATCCAACAAAAGGTTTTTCTTCAAATATCTATAAATATTAGTGTTTCCTAGATGAATAAATAAGGATAAGCTATAAAAATCATCCAAAAGTGTTCTCTTCAGTTATGGTACTGATGGGAAACATATTCGGGTTCCAAACATTATAACTCTATCTTTTAAAAAATAAAACTCTAGAATCAATGCTACCTTATTCTATAACAACTTATAATCTTTCTGGGCCTCCTTAATCCTATCAAAAATTGTTGGTCGAGAAATTATTTGAGTAAGGTATGATTAATATCCTTTTATTATTCCTTTGTTCATCCTTTTCATGTCTAATAATATTATATCCCCATTAACCCACATAATGTATAGGGTTGCAGGATCCTTTTTACTCACAGAATCTTCCACATTGCTTACTTTCCCAGGATGGTAATGGATTGATCTATCATAATCCTTGATTACATATAACCACCTATGTTGTATAATATTGAGCTCAATATTTGTTAATATATACTTGAGGCATTTATGATCCATATATATGTCAAAAAAATTTATGTAGAGGTAATGTCTCCAAATATTCAATGCGAAGATCACTGCAAACAATTCTAGATCCTTAGTTGGGTAGTTCTACTCATGGATATTTAGTTAGTATAAATAATAGGATATCACTTTATTATCATTAATGATTAAACAACCCGATACATTTTGAGATAAATAATTATAGATAAAACATCCTTCCCTGCTGGAGGGTAATGAGAGTACATGTGTAATGATTATCCTCTTCTTCATTTATTAAAATATCTCTTTTCATTTATCAGTTTTGAAAACATTTAATCCCTTTGGAGTTAGCTTGGTTAGTGGGGTCAAAACTCATGAGTAGTTTCTCAAAAAAAAATGATAGTACCCAACTAATCTAAGGAAACTATGGATTTATATCCTATATGTTGGCCTTGTCTGTTCTTTAATTGTCTTTACTTTGAAGGATCTATAGATATACCATTTTGAGTGAGAGAATTCCACAAGAAAGTTAATTTCTCTAAACAAAACTCACATTTACTATACTTTTCATACAAATTTCCCTTTCATAAGGTCTTAAGTATAGTATTTAAATTCTCATGAGGTTCCAATTTTATTTCAGATAAGATAAGAATATCATTTATAAATACTACCAAAACATTATCATGGAAATACCTAAAGACTCTATTCATCGTGTACATGAAGATTTCTATATAATTAGTGAGTTCAAATGGAATCTCTATGAACTCATAGTGCCCATAACTTATATGAAAATTAGTCTTGGCAATATCCGCCTTCTTCACCATTACTTAAAAATATCCTGATAGAAGATCCACTTCATGGAAATACTAGTCTCCACATAGTTGATTAAAAAATTCATCAATATGTTGAATTGGATACATATTCTTTATCATGATCTTGTTGATCTTATTATAGTTAATACAAAGGTCCATTAACCCATCCTTTATTTTGATAAAAATAACTGATGTACCCCATGGCGAAGCACTTGGGTGCATAACCCCTTTATCTAGATTCTCCTATAAATGTGTATTTAGCTTCTTAAGTTTAAAAATGATCATTATAAATGGATTCTTAGATATTGTAAAGTTCAGGGTCTGTTATCTATTGAGAACTCAACCTCAAAGCTGGGAGGAATACTAGAAAATTATTTGGAAAATACATAAAAAATTTCCTTTATATTAATAATATCATTAGTGATGATATTTTCTTTAGTCCTAATTATGTGATGTAGATATTATTTCTTATAAGGAAATAACATATATTCTTGAGATATTGGTACCAAATAAGATTCATACAGATCCTCTCACTTTTATATAATTGGAGGGTTATTTGTGATACAGTGGGTGATTTACTTCACTTGGTAATATATGTTGGCTCTATACAAAGTAATTCAATCCCTGGATAGAATATCAATGAATTACTCTAAGGGGTGTATCATATTTTTTCTAGGAAATTAATCCAAACAATTTTTATATGGGAGGATTTATATACATAGGATACAATAATTTCCCCATTTTCCATTTTCACCGATAGATATAATTCCATGTTTTCTAGAGGTTGTTTAATAGTTCTAAAAATATTTAATGATATTAAATAATACATAAAACAAGAATAAAAAGTACATTCACTAATATTGAATGAAAAACTATCATACCTATCAGCATTTTGTTTTTAGGATCCATCTCAGTAGTTATGATGGAATAATTTCTCCCTTTTTCTCTATTCCTTGGAGGTTGTTTTCATCAATTTTCATAAAAAACACTTGGGTTATAGCATTGATTTATATAATATACCTATTAATTGAAGTTGAAACATTAGATGATAGGTTGAGGGTTAACTATATCATTCATTTCTTCCATCACATTTGTGGGTTTTTACCATCAAAAATATCTTTCTTGGTTCCCTTATATCCCACAACTAAAGAATTTAATTGTCCCATATGGGTAATTTCTTGGATTATTCTTCCCACACTTTTGAAAACTTGGATGAATAAATTTCCTACCCTAGAATATTTTCCATCACACAACCAAAAATTAATATACATTCCACACTTCTTATATCAATTCCCAAAGAGGCCCTTGAGATTCACCGATATCTATTTTTTTGGGAATATCAGGAATTTTTATCATAGATGTCAAGTCTCAAATACACAACAATTTTTATATATTTTGATTTATCACACCAAATAAGTGGTAAAAAATACTTTCATGGAAATAAAAAAATTAGAGGTGTATCATGGAAGTATTATGAGGTTTTCCTCATACTACATGATGGATTCATTATCATTTTGAGTCTAATGAAATATCTGTCCATTTTAAGTCATATAGTATGAAGAAAGTATTTTTAATTTTTTTTTTAGAATTCCAACTACTCAATCACGTCAATCTATTTCCTCAAGATTTGTATTTTTGGCCAAATTCCACCATTGATAATCTTTTCCATCCATATGATAAATATAAAGCATGAACTTATCTTGATAAAATAATTAAAATATGGAGAATCTATTTTCTATGAAGTTGATAAATTTCTCCATGATAAGGGATCAAAATATCCATTAAAATTTAGAGGACTTTGTTGAATAAAGGTATCAATTGAAACTTGTTATTTATTTGGGGGATTCAACTACTCTTTCTAATTCATGTTTTGGTTCAAAACATGGGTTAACTAAGAAATTATTTTCAAAAAGTTCTTGATTCATGCTCCCATCTTGTTGGGAATATTAGTTGGGCCATTATCAAATTTCCCCTCACATTGGTTTTGGGCTTGCTTTCTTGTATTACCATCCATTAGATAAAAATAAAGGGAAAATTAGAGAAGCATATTTTTAAACTATTAAACACATAAATGGGAAACCATGAAAATTAAAGGGTTAACTATGAAATGAAATATATTATTTAACTTATGAATTTATTTATTTCAATATAAGTTATTCATGATCTATTTTCTAATATAAAACATTACAATAAATTTTTTTGCATTAATTATGGTTTAGAATGAGCTTGCAAATTTACCGAAGATTTTCCCCTAGTAGTGTTAAAATAGGGGTGAAATAATGCTTGTTTTCATGCACTAGGTGATGATAGAGTTCATATAAAAGAACCCTTTTAGGGTTTTTACCCCTAAGTACCTCTTTTTCTAGAGCCACATCCACTTTTAGTATTCAGATAGAGATATATTTTCTTGGAATTCACTTACTCTATATATTAATAAAATTTGGGGATGTTTTCTTATTTTTTGTCTTATACCTAATACTTTTACTAGATTTTTATAATCCCAATTCCAAAAAATAACTAGACCTGGATTTGAAACCAATTATGACATATCATATTTTATTATATCTTAATTCATGATTTTTTACATAATAGTATACATAATATTTTCCAAAAAGATCATTAAGCCTAGTGTATTTGGGAAATTAGGTATATAGAACATTAACTTGAACTATGGGTATAACACAATTTTTTAAAAACTCTGAAACATGCCCTTGTTTTCTTTGAATCATCGAAAAATACATGGGATAACCTGGTGACGTAGATAATAAATGGGTGAGTTATAAAGATTAGTAAGGGAATAAAAAAATATAACTAGGTAAAGAAGTAAATGTGATCCATGAGGTATATGAAGGTAATATGATAGGATTGAGAATCATAATCTTGAACAATGAGGCATGATTTAATTTGGTAACATAAATGAAATAGAAGAATGTAGAAACAAAATACAACATGACATCATAAAAATAAGTTGAGGCTAATCACCAAGACATCATAATGTAATGTGCTTAATATAAACTCCCATGAAACATACATGGATTATCATGAGATAAAAAAATTACCCAATTCAATAGAGGGTTATATAATTTTAGTCCCACCTGTCACTTTAATATCATGTACATGTATAAGTGTTCCAAATAGATCATAAAAAATGAGAAAGTTTTTATCACTTTTAATCCCAATTTTAAATAATTTGAGATAAATACATGGAATTACCCACTAAATGAATTATATGTACATCTAGGTGAATACCCTTGAGTGAAAATGGGGATCAATATTCATTAACCAATTATTTGGCATGAAAAATCGTAGAATAATTTTGGTAGCATAATGGTGGTACATAAAAATTCATAGAAGGGATTAATGAGAGTTAAATGGGTTTATCATCAATTTGAAATAATAATTACAATTATTGGTTTATTTAATATCATATCCCAACATGAAAAATTGGAAATTAAAAGGCCTAATACAAAAAAGGTTTATTAATAAAGATGAGAAGGAGAGGATCCCTTAAAGTGAGAAGGCATATATAAAATATTGGGAGGATCTTATTAAGAGATTGGGGGAACCTTGGAAAAGCTATAGATAGAGAAAGGTAGTGTAATTTTTTTTATATAAGGGTTTTTAGTTCCGAGGAATGGGATTTTGGGTGGTTTTTTTATAGAAAATGACAATAGAATTCTTTAATAATCTATAAACTTAGGTTTTAGACACTATATGAAAAATTAATCGAAACAAAAAATCATACCATGGTTTTTTAGCATGGTCTCTTTCAAATTCGATTTGTTTACATTATTTTATAAGTATAATAATCTAAATTATTAAAATAATGACATTGGTGATTTGAAAGTGAGTCATGTTTAAAAAGACTTTATTTTAGACACATAAAATATAATATAGGTTTTGTAGGATTCATTAAATATTTATAAAATTAATAAAATAAAACGAAAAACAATATTTTAAATGGAAAAAAATAATTTTGGTCATTTATAATATTTATATTATTTATTCAAACACTTTTATAATTTTTATAATTTTATAATAATATCTATATAATTATACCTTATTAATTTTTTACCAAAAAAATCAATTATCTCAGAAAATTGTGAAAAAATCACCATTTGATAATTTTAATATTTTTATTTGAAAAATAATATTTCTTTTATAAAAATAGTTCTCTAAATATGATAATTTAAACACTTAATAAAAAATCCCCATTTATTAAAAAATATAGGTTTTTTATAATAATAGTTTTCTCACCCTTATAGAAATTACAATTGTCTTCATAAAATTATATTATCATTTATAATTAATAAAAATTATTTAATAATACTATTTTATTAAAATATCATTTATTTAAAGAAATCATGAATTCCCAAAGAGTGTTTCTTGATTGAAACTATATATTTCCCGAATAAATAAATTTTTTATTTCATCGTATCAAAATCTAATTTTTATCAAACTCATTATCTAATAATTTTATAATGTAATAATAAAAATAATAAAAATAATAGTAATTTTTTGAAAGAAAATATATAAATTAATTCTATTAGTTTATATACACATAGCCCTTTATTACACTGCCAATTTCACTAAGTGTAAGGTGTATGACAATGATATTTTCTTGGGGTGGTTTTATGAACATAGTTTTCACTGTGATCTCGATAAGCATAAAATTATTTTTTAAATAGTTTTTATCATTCTATGTTTGTTGAATTTTATCATGGGACTGGTCGAGGGAAAATTCCAGTGATCATATCTTCTCCATAATCTCCAATAAATGGGCTTCCTAGGGTACAATCCTACTGGTCATGACCATAAATTCCTTTTTCTATGTCAAAAGTATTTATTATAATCCTATATATATATTAATCATATAATCATTTTATAATATCTATAATATTAATGGTTATGATCATTAAAGGTATTTAAATTTCAAAATGATATAACTTATAATGGTTCCAAAATAACAAAATCAACACATGTGTTTTCTATAATTTAATTTCTTAATAACACATTTACTCATTAAAAAGGGAATTTCATTTATAAGAGTTTGAGTCTACCCATATCATAAACCAGAGTTCTTAGATAATATATGGCAATATTGGATTTTTTTCACAAATCACTCAACCTTATACACCCCATGTGATGACCCAAATCAACATAGGTTGTGAAAATGAGGTGAAATTTGAATATTTTTGTTCCTGAGAGTGTTCAAGGGAAAAATGATAATTTTTACTATAAGATGATCTCAAATAATTTTCTGGAAAACATTATTTTTCCTATAATATGAATTTTACCCTTGGATAAGTGTTTGGTGGAAATCTGATCTGTTCAAATTTTCACAAATTATTTAATATTTAATTAATTAAATATTAATTTATTCGCTATATTTTTTCAGCCGTATATTTTAAGTAGATCATTAGATTAAGTTTAGGTCTCCATAATTGTGTCCAGAATCATGGGGTTTTCCTTGGGGAGGCTTAACCTCATGTATGACCTGGGGCTTGGACCAAATTCCCTTCTCTTTTTCTGTTTCCTTTTATTCTTCTTATTTTCTTCATTTTTTCCTTTTTATTTTATTCCCTCTTCCATGGATTATTATAAAACCCTAAACCCAATTACCCAAAGTCAATGCATTATTATATAACATTGGAATGATACAAGAAATCATGTACCAAAAGACTGATAAGTTTAGTAGCCTTGGAAGTACTAGATACAAACATAAGTTTTACATTACATCATGAAATAAAAAAACATTGTGTACCCTTTGAACACTCTTATATACCTTATCATATTCATACAGGTTAATCATAATATACTTATTCACATCCTAGGAAAAATAAAACATAATAAATGGGTGAGTTCATATGCTCAGTAAGGATAAAAATATAGTGGAAACTGTCATAAATAAGCATAAATATTTAAGGAAATGTATAAGACTAAAACACAAGCCTTTTAAACTTAAAATTCAGCATAATATAGAAAAGATAAATCATATAATTCCATTTACTTATTCATAAAGATATTCTACTAGTTGTATAATCATATGTAATATCAATACCAATTTTATAATGACGGAATTCATAATGCCAGATATCATAACCACAAAGTCAAGGCCTCATGCCAAGACTAAAAATAAGATTTTGTCAAGGCCTTGTTCCAAGACACTAGTTTGTCTAATTGAGACCTGACAATGCATTGAGGAGCTATAGCGGGCTCCACCAGTCACTTACTAAGTCTAATTCATTCCCCATTTGAAAAGGTTGAAACATAACATAAATATTAATATTAAATCAAGTATACGAAATGTTAATACCTTAACAATAAACCATGAATGGTATAAAAATAAAACATCCAAATTCAAACATAACACAAAACCTTCAATACAATATGCAAGATTATCTCATAATAAATTAAATTCAAACAACTGTTAAATAAATTAAAGGATGTTGACATAGATGAAATCAAAACTATTTGAGAGGAATATCTCTTTATATTTTAAAATCATTTAAAAGTCATGTAATTATAAAAGAAAAAATTTACTATGAAAATATTCGTATAATCTTGTATGGGAAGCTTCAAAGGTGTTATAATGGTGGAAAATAACTGCACACACCGTATAAGTTAAAAACAAATTCTTACCTTAATTTTGTGAAAAGGTCATAAAGTACCTTGTTTGGAAAATGATGAAAAGATTCATTTCATACCATTTTATAAAAAGTAAAATTAGGGTATAAATGACTTTAACACATAGTCTAGTAAATAGTAATTTTTATGAAATATATTTTTAGGATACATGGATTTGGATGATAAAGAGGTCCCAGTTGATACTTTCATATAAACAACCTCGGATAACAAAAAGATTGTAAAATTAACCCTTACCTTGTAATTTACCTTGTTCAAGGGTATGTTAACATCCTGTATAATAGTTAAATAATTTTTATTAAATTATATGAGAACAATATACATAAATATGATAACATATATGATCTTCTAATATTGTTTTGTTAATAATATTTCAGTAGTATCATTGTTTTGGGTGTTAACTAATTCATTTTCCTTTATATTTTTTATATATAAGTAATTATTGTTATGGATATGATGTATTTTATTAATATATAGAATTATATTAAGTTATTAAACATTATTTTTAATCATCAAATTAAAAATATCCTTGAATGGTTACGATGGGGAATGAATCTCATCACGTTCGTGGAGACAGTAATCCGTACGTACGCACGAGCGAAAATATCATTATATTAGTGGTAAAATTGTATGTAATTGGATGGTATGTAAAGAAAAATTATCATTTTATATTTTTTATTTACATTAATTATTTTCATTATTATACTCATCCACATAATAAAGTGTTGAATAACAAACTACACCACAATGTGGAGACGGTAAGCCGTACGTACACACGTATGGTGACTTTGTCATTCATAGGATGGATAGAATAATGAATATGGTTGTAAAATATTTATAATAACATCTCAGTATGTATAAGGTACTGTATTTATTATTTTAGTATGGAAAAAACACATAAATAAGAAATTTAAGAAGAAAATAACTTTGAAAGCGGTGATGAAGTAATTACCTCTTCTTCGGGTTCTTCCTTTTGAATTGATCAAAAGGGATCCTTAGGTTTGATTATGATCTAATTAAGTCCTCTAGGTTGATGTGGGGGTAGTTGGGAGGTTATTTTATTAGGGTTTTTCCAAGCCAAATGGATTTGGAGGTTTGAAATTAAGAGAAGGGAAAATACCTTTTATAAGAGAGGTGAGAGCCACTTTAGGAAAAGATTGAAATATTATTTTATTATACAATAATATTTGGTTTATAATAGCTAAAAAAGTATTTATTTCTATTATAAGGTGGGTATGGTTCTAAACTCTCTCAAACAATAGTTTTTAGATAGGTTTAGGTAACTATATTAACCTTATCTTTTATATATAACTCTTATTTAAATTGTTTAACTTTTACCATGTATTCTTGTATTATTATAATAAATGGTTCATAAACATACTATAAAATTTCAAGAGAAATCCAAGTAGTTAATTATTGATATATCTAACCTTATCTAATTCTTTTTATGAAACATTATATTTTTATGAATATTATATCAATTAATAATATAGTATTTGTTTTAAAAACTCATTTATGTCAATTTTGACACTATTTAGTATTTGGTTTTTTTGAAAGTCATAACAACTTTATCACTATGAAAAAATTTATTTAATCAACCCTAACATGTCATATTAACCTATAAAATTATTTGAATACATAAAAAGTCTTAATTTACAATTATTATAATATTTATAATATCAATTATTTTAGTCTTTAAATAATAAGGTAATTACTGCATCATCATTATGTCATAAATAAATTTAATTATTTAATGTATAAAAATTATAAATAAAAAATAATTATATAGGATATAATTCTATATTTATAATGAATATTTATAGTCTAATTTATCTTATGTATAACCCTATATTAAAAATGGTTTAGTTATTAAACTATGAATTTAACACTTTTAACTCTTCCTTAAATAAAATAATAATAAATGTCCGAATCTAATTATGGTGGACCAAAAGGATAATATGTTATTACTAATGTTTAATTTGGTCTAAAGATACTTATATAATAGAATTAGGACATGTGTTATTGTAATTATAATATCATTTTTACCTTTAATTACCATATTTACTTTTAACTATGGTAAATAAAATTCTAAAGTTACTATTCACCAAAAATTATTTAATCCTATTGAACCAAATTTTACTTACTAATGTGAACCATGTCTCTATTATTTTTAAAATTCAATTCACCGAAGCAGTAAAATTTCGTTTTATGCAAATTTTTAAACGTGCATAGAATGTGGGTAAAAGACGTTTAAAAAATTCAATAAAATTTTATACATCTAATATTATTATAAAATGACTCTAATAAATTAAATTAAAATAATATAGGTATTATGTATTTATTTTTAATTTTAAATAAATTTAAATAAAAATAATAATTATTTAAATAAAATTCGGTTTTAAACAATAACGCAATGTTTTTCACTATTCGTCAAAAATTGAAAGTTTTCACAAAAATACCAAAAATTCACCCTAAGATAGTCTTGATATTAAAAATCCAAAAATGAAGACCATTTTGAAAAATTAAATTTATATACTTTAAAAAATTGGGTATTACTATTCATAACGGCTAGTTTGATTGGTCGTGGTGTGCTAGAACTCGAAGTTGCGTACAACGCAAGCTATTTCATTTTTCAAAGAGAAGCGTATCGTGGAAGCTTGGAGTGTTACATTATTCCATCCTTCAAATAATTTCATTCTCGAAATTTCTAGAATATTACTACATAAAATGATTTGGGTGGTTCTTCATCATAATTTCCTTGGGTTCCCACGTTGCCTCTTCCATTTTATTATTTCTCCATATAAATTTTACTAGTCGAGTCGTCTGGTTTCTCAACACTTGTTCTATGGTATCAAGAATATTTATGGGATCTTCACAATAAGATAGATCGGGCTCCATTTCTATTTCCTTATAGGTGAGTACATGCGTTGGGTTAGTTATGTATTTTCTCAACAGTGATATGTGGAACACATCATGATCATTGGAGAGACTTGGTGGCATTTCCAAACAATAAGCTACAACTCCAATTTGTTCTAGAATTTTGAAAAGTATGATGTACCTAGGACTTAATTTACCCTTCTTAACGAATCGTAAAACACCTTTCCATGGAGATACCTTCAAGAAAAAATGATATTCTACTTGAAATTCCAAATCCTTCATTTGGTTATTAGCATATCCCTTTTGCCTACATTGAGATTCTTTGATGTGTGTTTGGATAATCTTAACATTTTCCATTGTTTTCTCAAAAAGTTCTAGGCCTACAAGTTTTCTTTAACCAACATCATCCACACAAGTTGGTGTGTGAAAAATCATTCCATATAACGCTTTTTATAGTGCCATATTAATACTTGAATGAAAGCTATTATCATTGGAAAATTATACCATAGGTAAATATTGATCCCACATACCTTGAAAGTCAATTGAGAAAGATCTCAACATGACTTCTAAGGTTTGAATAGTCCATTATGATTGTCCATCAGTTTGAGGGTGGTAGGCAGTGCTCAAACAATGTTCAGTATCTAAGGCTTTCTGAAGAATTTTCCAGAATATTGATGTGAAACGATGATCACAATCAGAAACAATCAATATGGGTACACCATGAATTATTATAACTTCATTAATATATAGTCTTGCTAAACATTCAAGTGGTAAATCATCTATTATAGAAAGAAAATGTAATGACTTGGTAAAACGATCAACAATGACCCATATTTCACCATTCCTTCTTGGAGTCTTTTGTATTACCATGATAATATCCATCGTAATATAATCTCATTTCCACTCAGGTATGGGAAGAGGTTGCATGACTCCTCCAGGATGTTGTATTCCATCCTTAAACTGTTGAAAAACCATACATCTTGAAACATAATCAACAATATCCCTTTTCATGTTGTCCCACAAAAAATGTTCCTTCAAATCTATATACATCTTACAACTACCAAAGTGTATAGAGAAATTAGAGCTATGAGCATCATCTAACAATTCCCTTTTTAGATCAGGTATATCAGGAACAAAAAGTGGCATCTCAAATATCAAAATTCCATCTTCATATACGAAGTCGATCAATATCCCATTATTCACATCTTTAATTTTCTTTTGAAACTCCTCATCATCAGCCTGATAACATTTTATACTTTCTAGTAAATATGGTTTGGTAATAATTTGAAAAAGTGTTGATGTTTCACCTTCCATGATTATTCCCATATCCATCTTTACTAGACCCATGAACATAGGATCCCTTTAAACTCTCATCTTATTCAAAACATCACGATCCTTTCTTTTTAAAGCATCTACCACATTATTTCCCTTCCCTGGGTGGTAGTGTATAGTGAAATACTAATCCTAGAGTAGTTCGAGCCATCTCCTTTATAGCATGTTGAGTTCGTTTTGTGAGAAAATATACTTCAAAATATTGTGATCATTATAAATATCATATTTTTCACCATATAGATAGTGTCTCTATATCTTCAGAGAAACGATTACAGCTGCTAACTTAAGATCATGAGTGGGATAGTTTTGTTCATGAATTTTTAGCTGTCTTGATGTGTAGGTAATAACTCTATCATTTTGTATAAGGACACATCCAAGTCCTTTTTTTGAAGAATCCCTATAAATAACATAACCATCATTCCCTGATGGTAGATTCAATATAAAATAATTGACTAATATTTTCTTCAATCCTTCAAAACATTCTTCACACTCTTTTTTGAAAAAAAAATAAACCCCTTTACGGGTGTTCTTGGTTAATGGGTTATCCAATCGGCCAAAATTCTGGATGAAGTGCCGAAAATAACATGCTAAATCAATAAAACTGCAAACCTTGGTTCTATTCATTGGTGCTGGACATTCTTGGATTGCCTTTGTCTTTGAAGGATCAACAGAGATTCCATCCTTAGTGAAAATATGACCAAGAAAAGAAATATCCTAAATCCAAAATTCACACTTGCTAAACTTACTATATAATTCATTTTTTCTATGATTATTTATAATAGTGCACAAGTTATTTTCTTGATATTCCTAGATTTTAGAGTATACCAAGATATCATCAATAAATACCACTACAAAGTGATTAAGATATTCCTTGAAAACTCTATTCATTAGACCAATTAAGATAGAGGGTTCATTAGTCAGTACAAAAGGAATAACAACGAACTCATAATGCCCATACCTGGTACGAAATGATGTCTTAAAAATGTCTCCCTTCTTCACACAAAACTAATGATATCTAGATCGAAGGTCAATCTTTGAAAAATATTGAGCTCCATGAAGTTTTTCAAATAAATCATCAATGTGAGGTAGGGGATACTAGTTCTTTATTGTTATAACATGGATCTCCTTATAGTCAATGCATAACCTCATATATCTATATTACTTCTTAACAAAAAGAATAGGGGATCCCCATGGTGAAATACTAGGGAGAATAAATCCCTTATTACTCATTTCCTCTAGTTTATTATTTAGTTACACTAATTCCACAATGTCCATTCTATAAGGGGTCTTCAATATGGGCCTTGAACCAGGAATTAAGTCAATGGAAAACTGTATTTATCGTTTTGGAGGATGTCTAGGTAAATCCTCTAGAAACACATCAACATATTCTTACACAAAAGGAACATACTCTATTTGAACATTATTTTACTCACCCATAGTTATTTAATTATCTTCCTCCCCAACAATTGAATTTATTAGAGCTACTGGGGGTGGATCTTGATAAGAATCAGATGGTGACATTTCTACTCTAAAGATAAGGTATTCATTAGCATCATCAAAAATTGTTACCTCCTTCTTCTTACAATAAATTTTCACATCATAGTTTGAAATACAATCCATACCAAGGATTATGTCATATTAAATCATGGGTATGACGATGAGATCAGTAGATAAAGCATGTTTGTATGCCCTAATGGGAACTGATTCACAAAAATTTGATGCAATGATACTTCCCTTAGGAGTTTTGATTGACAAATACATTGTTAAATCAAATTGTAAATTTCTAATTTTCTTATCAAACTTGGAAGATATGAAAAAATGTGATGATCCAGAATCAAATAAATCATTGGATAAATTTGAGGAAACCATTGAATTACATGCCACCACATCATTTGGATCTTCAACCTTAGTAGTAGTGACTGTATAAGATTGGTATTACTCCCTTGGTCTTTTATGAGGTAAGTTTCCTTGGTTCTTAGGACATTAATTTGCATATTTCCCCATTTCTCTATAATTTTAGCATTCAACATTGGCAACCTCTTTCTTTCCCTTACAATCACGACCTCGGTGGCCTTTTTCACCACACTTGTAACAGAATCCCATTCTCTTTAGGAAAATACTAGGGTGTTTCTTCCCACATTTACTACAGGATGGAAATTCAACTTTTCCCTTCACCCCCTTACTTCCATTTCCATAGTGTTCAATATATCTCTTCTTTTATTTCCTTGCTTTAAATTCATAAGACTTAGAGAATTATTTTTCTATCTTGATAGCACATGAGACAATATCTTCGTACGATGATAAGGATTGTGCAACTAATGATAAAAGAATAAATGGTTTTAACTCATAAAAAATAGAACAATCTTACTCCTTAGGTTATGTATATAATTTGCAGCATACGTTGCTAACCTTGTAAAGTTAGCCTCCTACTTTGCGACATTCTCATCCTATTTTTTCCTCAAACTAAAAAATTGTCTTTCCATAGCTACTCGAAAGACCGATCTGTTTAGTAGAATTGGAAGTACTAGATACATACATAAGTTTTACATTACATCATTACAAAAAAAATTGTGTACCCTTTGAACACTATTATATCCCTTATCCTATTCTTGTAGGTTAATCATAATATACTTCTTCGCATCCTAGAAAAAATAAAACATAAGAAAAGGGTGAGATCAGGTGCTGAGTATGGATAACAATATAGAGAAATCTATCATAAATAGGCATAAAATTTTAAGGAAATGTATAAGACTAAAACACAAGCCTAAACATAAACTTCAACATAATATGGAAAATTTAAATCAAATAATTCAATTTACTTACTCACATGGATATTCTACTAGTAGAATAATCACATGTAATATCACTAGCCAATTTTATAATGATGGAATGCATGATGCTGGACATCATAACCACATAGTCAAGCCCTCGTGCCAAACTAAAAATAATATCTTTTCAAGGACTTGTGCCATGACATTAGTTTGTCTCATGAGACCTACTGATGCATCAAGGAGCTATAGCGGGATCGACCCATCACTTATTAATTCCAATGCATTCCTCATATGAAAAGGTTGAAACAAAACATAAACATTCGTAATAAAAAAAACAAAGGAAATTTTAATTGTTTAACTATAAACCATGAATGATATAAAAATAAAAAATTCACAATAAAATATATCACAAAACATTAAATAAAATATGGAATATTTTTTCATAATAAATCAACTTCAAACAAGTGTAAAATCCATCAAAGCTTGTTGACATAGATGAAATAAAAACTATTTGAGAGAAATATATCTTTCTATTTTGAAATCATTTAAAAGACACATAATTATAAAAGAAAACATTTATTTTGAAAATATTCTTTTAAGATTGTAAGTTAATCTTAAAAGGTGTTATAACAATGGAAAATAGCCTCACCCACCGTATAGGTTAAAAAAAATTCTTACCTTATTTTTTTGAAAAGGTCATAAAGTACCTTGTTTTGAAAAACATGGAAAGATTCATTTCAAACCATTTTATAAAAATTCAAATCAGGGTATAAATTACTTCAACCCATAGAATAGAAAATAGTAAAAATGTTTTGAAATACATTTTTTTAGAAACACAGATGTGGATGATAAAGAGGTCCCAGTAGATACATACATTTAAACAACCTTGAATAATAAAGAGATTGAAAAATTAACCCTTACCTTGTACTTTTCCTTGATCAAGGGTACATTAACCTCCTGTATAATAGTTAAATCATTGTTATTAAATTGTACAAGAACCACTTACATAAATATGATATCATATTTGTTCTTCTAATATTGATTTGTTAATAAAATTTCAGTAGTATCATTATTTCGGGTGTTAACCGATTCATTTTCCTTTATATGTTTTATTAAATGAGTCATGTTTATTATGGATATGATGTATTTGATTCATATAGAAAATGATATTAAGTTCTTAAAAATTATTTTTAATCATCAAATAAAAATTATCCTTGAATGGTTACGATGTGGAATGAATCTCATCACGTTCATGGATACGATAATCCATACGTACGAGTGAAAATATCATTCTATTAGTGGTGAAATCCTATGTAATTGGATGGTATGTAAAGAATAATTAACATGTTATATTTATTATTTATTTTAATTATACTCATTATTATACCCATCCAAATAATGAAGAGTTGAATAACAAACTACACCACAACGTGGAGACGGTAAGCCGTATGTACACACATATGGTGACTTTGTCCCTCATAGGATGGATAGAATAATGAATATGGTTATAAAATATTTATAATAACATATTATTATGTGGAAGGTACTAGTGTTATTATTTTATTATGTAAAAAACAAAGAAAGTGGAAGTGGAAGAATAAAACACTTTGAAAGGGGTGATGAAGTAATTACCTCTTCTTCGGGATTTTCCTTTTGATTTGATCAAAAGGGATCCTCAGGTTGGATTATGATCAAAGTAAGGAATATGGGATGAATTTAGTGTAGTTGGGAGGATACTTGATAATGGTTTCTACAAACTAAATAGCTTTGGAGGTGTGAAATTAAGAGAGGGAGAAGTACCCTTTTATAAGATAGGTGAGAGTCAATTTAGGAAAAGCTTGAAATGTTATTTTATTATACAATCGTATTTGGTTTGTAATGGCCCTAAAAGGATTTATTTCGAGGATAAGGTGGTTCTTGGTCTAAAACCTCTCAACTAATAGGTTTTATACAGGTTTATTTCACCACATTAACCTTATCCTTTAGATTTAACTCTTATTTAAATAGTTTAACTTTTACCATGTATTTTTTATTATGATAATAAATGTTTAATAAACATAATATAAAAATCCAAAATAACCCCAAGTGGTTCATTATTAATATATCTAACCTTATCTAAGTCCTTTGGTCAAACCTTATATTTTTAGGAATATTATATCAATTAATAATACAGTATTTGTTTTAAAAACCATTTTATATCAATTTTGACACTATTTAGTATTTGGTTTTTGTGAAAGTCATAAAAAATATTTCACTTCGAAAAAAATTATTTAATCAACCCTAATATGTCATATTAACCTAGAAAATTTGTGTAATACATCAAAATTCTAAATTTAAATTTATTTTCATATTTATAATACCAATTATTTTAATCTTTCAATAAAAAGTTAATTACTACATCATCATTGTGTCATAAATAAATTTTATTATTTAATGTATAAAAATTATCCACAAAAAACCATTATGTAGGAAATATTTTTAACTTTATAATGGATATTTATAGTCTCATTTATCTTATTTATAACCCTATATTAAAAATGGTTTAGTTATTAAACATTGAATTTAACACTTTAAATGCTTCTTTAAATAAAATAATAATAAATGTCCTAATCTTATAAAAGTGGACCAAAAGGATAATATTTTATTCCCAAGGTTGATTTTGGTATAAATACACTTAACCAATATAATTAAGGCATGTGTTAGTGTAATTATAATATTATTTTTACCTTTAATTACCCTATTTACTTTTAACTGTGGTAAATAAAATTCTAAAGTTTCTATTCACTAATTTTTTTTCATCCTATTGAAACAAATTTTAATTACTGATGTCAATTGCGTCTATCTAATTTTTTAAATTCAATCTACATAAGCGGTAAAATTACGTTTTAGGCAAATTTGCAAATGCGTTTAGAAGCTGTGTAAAAAACGTTAAAAATTTAATAAAATTCTATACATATAATCTTATTATAAAATTGATCCAATGAATTAAATTGAACTAATATAGGTTTTATGTATCTATTTTTACTTTAAAATTAATAATAATAATTATTATTATTATTTAAATAAAATTCGGTTTAAAGAATGACAAAGTGTTTTTCACTATTCATCAAAAATTGAAGGTTTTTAGTAAAATACCAAAAATTAACCCTAATATAATTTTTATATTAAAAATCAAAAAATAAAGTCCATTTTGAAATATAAAATTTATAAAATTTCAAATAGTGGGTGTTTTTATTCATAATGGCTAGTTTGATTGGTTGTGGTGTGCTAGAACTCAAAGTTGCATACAACGCAAGCTATTGCATTATTCAAAGTGAAGCGTATCATGGAAGCTTGGGGTGTTACAATTATGGTATACATATATCCCACTATTTGGCAGTCACTCATCCAAGATAGGTAGAAGGAGAGAAGAGAGGGGGAGAGAGAGTAGAGTCACCATTGTAGAGCTTGGTTCGTTCTAGATCATCATGCGAAAACTGTAGATTGAGAATCGTATTGAGACATCAGTGGATTCTGATGGGTGGTAGTATGGTTTAACATTTGATGTTTTAAATCCCTATAGTTTAGTTTTTTTGTGTTTTTATCCTATTTATGGGTTGTTAGGGATCCCCATTGGGTCGATCTGTTTCTTTTGTGGGGAAATCATTGGTTTCATGGAATTTTGGGGGCTTCCTGGTCAGGTAAACCCATGTACACGGTCTGTGGTACAGAGGAAAAACATTCAAATCATTTATATTTAGAGAAGGTGAGTTTTTAGAAGTACACACCATGTAATTTTAGTACACTCCATGTATTAGTAGTTGTCCATGTACCGGGATATGTGGGAGTTACATGGGTTGGCATAAATTTGGGAAGTACACACTATATACTCTTGTTACATGTCATATAGTGGGACATGACCATGTGTCCATGTACTGGGTAAGACACCACATGTCAGGGATTTATGGTTATGTATATGTACATGGGAAGACCTCATGTATACCTTGGACATGTATTGGTACATATGAAGACCCCATGACTTCTCTGGCCATGTATAAGTACAAGGACATGTACAACTTTTAGAGTACACACCGTGAACTTGGAAGTAAATGACATTTAATTTTTCAAGCCTGGGGGTTTTTGGGTGTTTTGTGCCCCAAAGTCAGAATTGGACTTGCGAGTAGTTTATTCTAAGTGTTTTTTCGTTTTGATCATGATGGTGGAATCCTTTCAGTGTTTATAGGTTGCCGGGATAGTGTTTTGGATTGTGAGAGTTTAGTTTTAGTTCTTTCATTGGGGATTGGTTTTAGAATCCTCATGGGGGTTTGGGTTGTGAGCTCTAAGGCCTAGGTGAGGTTTGAGATCTCAGTGAAAATCCTAGATCAACTATACCATAGAGATCTATTTGAGGTTACATTAGACATATTATATAAGGGGTAATCATGTTTTATCTCTGAGGATATCTTGGTTTGTCCCTATGTGTTGGGATTAGTCGATCAAATTTAGTGTTGTTAAGGTTTAAATCTTCTTCTTATGGGTTCGAGTTTATGGAGCCTTTGGGATGGTATTTACGGATATCTACCATTGTGCTATTTAGATGAGTCTAAGGGATTTTAACAATGCCCTTTCCCGTTAGTTTCTTATCAAGTGATCAGTGTTGATGTGGTTGGCAGTTGAGAATTCTCGTGTAGCATAGTTTGGTTTATGATAAAGAAATATTGTGTAGGTTTCTTTATTGAGGTGGTCACGAGGACCTTTGTGAATTCCCCCATTGGTTGGATTGTTATTTTGGATGATCTTTTGGGGTGCATTCTTGATCAAGTATCTGATGGAGTCTACTAAGGGCCATTTGGGATTTCATAGCATTAGGCATGTCCTATGATTTCCGATGACCTGGAGAAACCCCTTGTATGGTTCCATGCCCTTTCTTTGGTCTTTAGGTTGGTTTATGAGGTTTCTATGTTTGTGGCCTGAGATATTACGTGTAGAAGGGAAGTCTCTAGTTGGAAATCACATTATGTTGTGGCCCCGGGGATAGTGAGAGCCCCAAGTTTTGGTTTGGCCATGATGTTGGTTATTAAGATCCTATGGTGGTTGCTTTATTTGAATGTAGAGATACAGGGTGCTATGTGAGGCCTCATTTTTTTGCTTGCTTAGAGTAGAATGACACTTCTAGTTCATCTATTTGGATAGTGGGATTGAGGTTGGATCACTCCACATCATTTTATTCTTTATCCATGTCATTTGAGGCATTTTATGCTTAGGACTATGGTTTGAGGAGGCCCTTGGGAAATTTTAATTTAGGAATTATCCATGAGTTTTGAATTGGTTCACTCTTACAATTGTTGGTTATGGTTATATGGGATTAGGGAGTTGATTAACGATAAAGATCAAGGAGTTACCTATAGTTTGAGGGTGGTACCTCTCTTGGGGGTGGTTTTATTTGTTTTTTATTCTATTACGCTCCAAACCTTGTGTAAGGAGTCCATATTTATTTCTTATGTTTATCATCCATTTGATGTAGTTTTTTTGTCCTAGATAAGGTTAGTTTTTGGATAGTCTAGGAATATCACATGTGTAAGAAGTTTTTATTACATCATATTATAGGTCCACTATTAGGGGTGGCATATTGAGATTTGTTTCTCACCCCCTGCACATGCACCTCCGTGTGTATGTAGATGTAATTTCTGATTTTAGGATAGAGCATAGGTTGCATGATGTATGGGGTTGAGACCCAATGTTTCTTGATCAATCAGAGCCACTTGTGTGGAGTCTCAAGATTGGTATAGTGCAACACAAGTGTCGTGGAGACCGAGTATGTGGTTTGGCTCAACATTTCTAATAGATCTGATTGTATTTAGGTTTAGTTAGTTTATTTTTTTATATATGTTCTTCCTATTGGGTTATAATCCTTTTCATGTTTTCCCGATTTGAGTCTATATAACAATGTTTTTCATTCCAGTTATTTTAGATTGTCTATGTTTCAGTTATTTATTATGTTTAACATGATGTCGATCCCTATATATGAGTTTAGTTATTTTCCACTATTATTGAACTGTGAGTAGAGGGTACAATATCCCCAGTACACCTTTTAGACCCTCGTTGCAGGTTGGTAGCCCCAATAATTCAAGGAGGTGTGCTTGAGGCCTTGTGGTGAGAAATATTAGGTGACATGTCAGGTAAAACTATGATGGCTCCTTACAAAATGGTATCAAAGATTTTTGGTTTTTTTATTTGGGGAGTTGGTAGATAGGTGGTCTAGGAATGTGTCTAAAATTATAATAGATCTCAAAATGGTGCGTTGTAACAACCTTTGTTGGTAAGAATTAAAATTTTATAGGTCATGATATTGATCTTCTTAGATTCTATTTTTATAGTTTCATGCTTTCACATAGTGTGATGCATTTGGGTTTTTTTATTTATGTTTTATTTTAGTTTTTGTCTCTTGGCATATGGGAAAGAGTCTAGTGTTCATGACTCATTATAGGAAAATAGGATTCACATGAAATATACCTATATGGGGTGTTTCAATATATATATATATATTCTTTTTATTACAAGTTATATAGATCATGTAGTGAGAGGTTCGTCGGTGATGGAGATGCAATCCCTTCATTGAGGGATTTTTGGAGACCTATGTGTGTCAAAATTGGGTTCTCAGTGCCCTATTGGTGGCTCAATGAGGGAAATGATTCCCATGGGATATTTGGATATTACTTGTGTTTTCTTGAGCTGGTGGTTCCCCTAAAGAATCAGGTTTGTATTCCTTAGGATGGAATTGTTCTTTCCAAGTGATGTATATCCGGTCATGTGGTGGGGCCCATGTTCCTGCTATCATTGATGGTTTGGGTGGGTGTGGTTGTTCTCCATTGGTAGGTCCTCTAAATTTTTTCATCACCAAGATTTGGTTGGGGATGAGGATTCCAAGTGTTTGACAAGTGGATTGATGGGAGTGCTCCCTGTCTCATGGATGGCTTGAGAGGGCATGTTTGGTTGTACCCCTGGCTCTGATCATTTTGGTTTTACCTTGGATAGTGAATTGGGATATTTATTAGACTCTTGTGGATTTTTATTGAAGGCCATGTGAAGGGTGGTCATGTGGTTGACCATTTCATGAGGGATATGCCTCAATGTTGGAGAGGAGTGCTGAGGGTGATCGGGTTTATTGGAACTAACCTCCGAGTTAAGCATGGTCAGTGACTTTAGGTGCATTATCCTAGTTTTTTAGGTATTGGAATGTGTTGGAATTATCCCTATTATTATTTGGATAGTGTTTTAAGTATGTAAATACTTGTTGTGGGGAGTTCACCATAGGCTATTGAATGTTGTTAGCCGCATTTAAGTGATTTGTTCATCATTCTTTTTGTGGGTAGTGTATTGGTGCTCAGTTATGATCGGTTTGGTCACATTTATCTATTGTATTTAGTTATGGATGTAGCATAGGAAATGTGGTTTTTTGGGAAGTGGGGTGATGATATGGATAATACTATGGTGGGGAGCATCAGATCGGTCACAGTTGAACATCTCTCGTATTGGGAGATAGTTTTGGATGCTATAGGACTAGTCCTGGGATGGCCAAGATAAAATTTATTATACCAGTACCAAGGGATATTATGGCTTTTAGATATCCACTAAGACTTCTTGGTGATGACTGTCATTTTTTGTGTGGTGTTTATGATGACCCTTATCGTTATGATATGTGAAAATAAGCGAAAATTTTAAACATTTTGTTCTTAGGTGTTTTTGGGGTAAGAATGGTAATTTATCCTATAAGATGATCAATAATAATTATTTTAACCACTATATTGGTCCCAAAATAGCCTGTTTACCCATATAAATGAGTTAGTGTAAATCCAAAACATTTTCATTTTCATGGAATATTTTTTATTTAATTAATTACATATTAATTAATTCATGGGTGTTCATTTCGTCATATCTTTTAAATGGATCATAAAATTGAGATTATATATTATATATTTAGTTCATAAAGGGGGTTTTCATTAGGTGAGGTATAACCTCATGTATGTGATCAAGGAATGTCCCAGGCAAATTTTTCTATTTATATTTCTTTTTCCTTCTTTTTTATCTTCTTTTTTTTAATTTTTCTTTTCTTTTCACAACTATATATTTAGGTGTACATGGATCCCCCCTTGGGGTGTCAGTTTGATGAGATAGTTATAGGGGGAGAAGTGAGGGAGAGGGAGAAAAGGAGGTGATTCCATGGAGCTCCGTTCACACCAGATTGTCATTTGGAAGCTTCAGATCATGGATCAGACCAAAGCATCAACACCTTTTAACCATAGGTTGTTTGGTTTTACATTTTATGATGAAAATACTTATACTTCATTTATTTGTATGTTATAATTATATTTATGAGTTTTTGGGAACCCATTATTTAAATTTTTGTATTTTTCATAGAAATTGGGGGTTTCAGGGTTTTTTGGGGGCTTCACATTATGTGAAACCTATGTGCATGACATGCAGTTCCAAGAACACAGACCATGTGTTCTTCATGTTTGGAGAAGATGATATTTTAGAAGTACACTCCATGTAATTTTAGTACACACTTATTAGTAGTACTTGGACATGTACCTGGCCATGTGGAAAAGTACATGGGTTGATAGAGTTTTGGGAAGTACACAATGTGTTCTCTAGGTTTAGAACATGTAGTGGGACATGGCCATGTACTTGGACAGAAACCCCATATGAAGGGTATATGTCCATGTATATGTACATGGGAATACACCATGTACAAATTTGTTGTGTAGTGGAACACAAGAAGACCCCATCTATTCTCTATCCATGTAGAAGTACGTGACTAAGTGTAGCTTTGAGAGTACACACCATGTATTAAAAAATACATGTAGTATAATTTTTTTTAGTTTGTGGGTTTTTGGTTGTTTTGTTCCCTAAAGTCTGAATTCAACTTGTGATTAGCCTATTCAGAGTGTTTTTTCACATCGATCATGATAGTGGGATCTTTTACATGTTTAGAGGCCATATGGATGATGTTTTGGACTACGATATTTTAGAAAGGGGATTTACTTGAGGCTTGGTTTCATAATCCTCTTGGGGGTTTGGGTTGTGAGTTGTGGGGCCTGGTGAGGGTTGAGAGTTCAGTGAATATCTTAGATCAATTATGCCATGGTGATTTTTTGTGGTATTTTCGTATTGATTCTAGAAGGAGGGATCATACTGTATGTCTAAGGAGATATTAGTTTGTCCCTATGTGTTGGTACTAGTGGCTCAAGGTTAGAGTAGTTGAGGTTTTTATACTTTGTTTTTTGGATTAGAGAAACTGTAGACTTTTGGCTAGTTTGAAACCATTGGATAGAGGTTATAACTACGTCTCATTGGTCTATTGAAATTATTCTTAGGGACTCTTGAGTATTCCCTTGTTGGTTAGTTTCTGATCAAGTGGTCAGTAGATTCCTTGGTTAGCTGTTAAGAATTCTAATGTGGATTTTTTTTGATTTTAATGAGGATCCCTTATGTAGGATCTTACTTTGAGGTGGTCATGAGGAGAATTTTGAATTCACCTATTGGTGGGATTGTTATTTTGGATTCTATTTTTTGGTATGTTGTTAATCAATTATCAGTTTTAGGCCATTGAGGTCCATTTGGGATATCTCAATATTGGCTGTGTTTTGTGATTTGGGATCTGTTAGAGGAACCCCTCATAGGGTGTAATACTATTAATGTGGACTTTGGGTTGGTTTAGGATGTTTATGTTGGAATGGACTGATATCTTGGGTGTAATAAGGGAGTCGCTAGTGGGGCTTCACTTTATAATGTGGCCCTGGGGAACATGAGATCCCTGAGTTTCAGTTTGGATCTAAGGTTGGTCATTGAGAGCTCATGGTTGCTGCTTTGTTTGGATGTTAAGATATAGGGTGCTATGAGAGGCCCCATGTTTTTTGTCCAAGAATGGATTGGCGCAGCTAGTTGAACTATTTGAAAGGTGGGTTTGATGTTAGATCATCCCACATTCATTTGTCCTTTGGACATTTCATTTTAGGTAGTTTCTGATCAGGATAATGGTTTGAGGAGGTGAGCCTTGGGATAATTTGGTTTGGGAGTTCGCCATGAGTTTTGACCTGGTCCTCTCCTCTGTTGGTTGGCTATTTTTGGACATGCTTAGGGAGATGATGGATGATCTAGATCATGGAACTACCCTTATATTGAGGGTTCTCCCTAGATAGGGTTGGTTTTATTTTTAATGGATGTTGTTTCACTCTAGAACTTGTGTATGGAGCCTATATGGTAGTGCATGTGTTAGGTCTACATGGATGGATCTGATAGTGCAGTGTACCTACCAGGCCCATGTGGTTGAGCTCAAGTCATTCTATAGGACTTCTTGGACATGACATATCTCTAATGTGTGGAGGGGAGGTTTTGTATCAATTTATGATCATGCCACTAGAGTCCTATTGCTCAGTAGATATGATTTTTAATGTGGAAACCTATTGTTATGACCTGAGGTCTAACATTCATTCATGTTGCATTTTGATGTCGTGGATATCCTCTGTACATTTGGAGGGAACACCAATTTCTATGTGGTTGGGTGAACTGTATGTTATAATCGTTTTGCATAGGAAATAATAGGGATAGATTTACCACATGTGTCTGGATATAATCCACTGGTTGGATACTTTCTTCTATTTGTTTTCCCATTTTTTATGTAGCTGTTTCTTTTGTTATAATTTCTTATAGTTTTCGTCTAGGTTAGGTATAACAGGCGTGAATGCTATTATTATAAAACTAGATTATAGGTGCACCATTGTGGGTGGTCTATTGAGATTTATTTCTCACCCTATATATGTGAAACTCCGCGTGAATAAAGACATTATATGTGATTTTAGGTTATAGAAAAGTTTTCATGATGAATGGGGTTGAGGCCTAGTATTTCTTTATCGAATGGAGCCACTCGTGTGGAGTATCATGATCTGACTAGTTCAGCTTGTGTGTCATGGAGACTAGATACATGGTTTGGGTTAGTATTGGAAGTAGATCTGGTTGTATTTATTTTCAGTTCATTTATTTTGTATATGTGGTTGCCCCATTAGAAGACCAACCATTGTATGTTTTTCATACTTTGATTCTATATGACTATATTCCGTATTTAATATATTTTAGCATGCATCTATTTTATTAATTAATTATGTGTACTCTAATATTGGTCCCTATGTTAGAGTTTGGTTGATTACACTATTATTAGATTCTAAAAATAGGGAATAGTCTCCCCACCACACCCTTTGGAACCTCACCACTGGTCAATTTCTTTTGGTGTTAGGGGAGGCATGCTTGAGGTCCTATGGTGAGCTAAACCGGGTGACATGTTTGGTAGACCCAGTCGAGTTTTTTAGATCAAAATGGAACAACATTAGTGAAGGGAGGTATCATACCTTTCTGAACATGGTATGGTCAATGATGAGTCATGCAAGACTTTCATTATCCTTCTTGGGGTATGAATTACACATAGTAGTGTAGTTACTAAATAGTGTATCAACTAAAGAAGAAAATGTTATTCCCTCTAAGTTATGAAGTGTAAAGAACCCCCTTTTATCACATGATCATGCATGGGGTAGTGAGGTTCTTATAAAGACTAGCTCAAGCAACAAACTAACACCCCAAGTCATGACATGTATATTTATTGGCCATCATAAGAAAGAAAGGGGATAAAACCTACACAATCCTTTAGATAAGAAAGTAATCATTATAACAAATACCATATTTCTTGAGAGGGATCACATCATAAAAAAGGATAGTGGGATCTTATTTGAATTTGATGTTGTTTATTTTTAATATACACAATAGTTGGTATAAGAATAGATTCCAAAGGTCCCCATGAAATATGTTATTCGTGAAACACATGTTTTAAGTAAGAGTGATAGAAAGGTAGGAGAACCAATGATATATGTTTCCCTAGTCACTAATGATGGTGACTCTTTATTGGTTGACAAAAAATACTCTATGTACTATAAATAGGTAGTAGAGAGCTCAAAATTTACATGATGGAAAAAATCCATGAATTCTGAGATTGATTCCATGTAATAGAACTATTTTTGGGTGATCTATCCTCCATTTGATGTTAATCCCATTGGGTGCAAATGATAATTCAATAGAAATCTAGGCATGGAATGTAAAGTAAATACCTATAAATAATGACTAATGGATAAATGTTTTAGAAAATGTCAATGTATTAACTATGATGAAACCTTTTCTCTAGTTTCCATGTTTAAATTTATCATAACCCTGATTTCCATAGAATCTTACCATGACTACGATATTTGAAAAATGGATTTCAAAACTACATTACTTAATTGTAACCTTCAGGAGGATGTGAATTTGACACAAACAGAAGGGTTTGTGACACTAGGTAATGTCAAAAATGTTTAGAAGTTTTTAGATATCCCTTTATGGAATAAATACAACATCCATTCCCTAGAGTATTCAGTTTGATTAAGATATAAAAGGATCTTGTTTAATTAATAATTAATGTGAACCGGGTGTTTAAAAGGGGTTTATTATGAGTGTAGATGTATTCATAGTATTATTTATTAATGAAATATTAATAATTGAAAATGAAATACTAGCATTACAAGAGTTTAGGGCATGGTTGAGTAAGTGATTCTCTATGGAGGACATGGGTGATGTAACCTACAATCTATGGATAAAGTTCCTACATGATAGATCTAAGAGGTTTCTCAGACTAAGTGAAAGTACATACATTGAACAGATACTAAAGTGGTTTAGTATGGAATAATCTAAGAGGGGATTAGATCCAGTGTCACATGGTATGCATATGTACAAGAAAATATATCCCCATATACAAGAGGAAAGAGAGATAATGATTAATATCCCATATCATTATATGGTAGGATCCATCACATATTCCATGTTATGTATGAGGCTTGATGTTTCCTATTCTTTAAACATGGTAGGAGTATATCAATATGATCCAGGTAAATAGCATTGGACAACCTCTATGGATATACTTAAGTATTTTAGGAAAACTAAGGATATTTTCCTGATGTATGTAGGAGATTAAAATCTAGTAATAATGTGTTATATAAATTCTAGTTTTTAGAAAAATTAGAATTATCTAAATTTATAGTTTGGATATGTATTTTCTCTCAATGGAAGAACTATGAGCTAGAAGTATTCAATGTAGAATGTTTTCACTGATTCTATTGAGGACACTATGTATATTGTGGATTTAGATGTAACCAAGGAATTAGTTCAGATTCACAACATTTTCAAAGAGTGTTATGTGGTACCCAAAATCAAAGACCTTATCATAGTTTACTATGATAACACTACAGTGGTGTCTCTCTCCAATGGGTCGAGGAATCATCAAAGGGAAAAGGACATACTTCAGAAGATTTATCTATTTATGTATTTTTATCATTATGGTGAAGTTTTAGTGAGTAGAGTATCCATAGAAGAAAACATGGAATGACCCTTTACAAAGGAACTGCCTTAGTATAAGAACGATTATCATGTGAGAACTACTGGATTAAAAGTAGTTAAAATATGGATCTAGTGTAAGTGGGAGTCTATTGAAGGCGGTGCACTAGAACCATTTTTATTAGTAATTTATTACATGTTTTCATTATTAATAAAGATTTATTATCACATAATTATTATTCCTTTATATGAAATTTTTATGTGATAATGTAGTAAGAATATATGTGGCAATGAAAGGTCATAGCAGTTTCCCACTATGATAAGAAAAATGTGGTTCCATGAAAACATTCTTGAATATATATTCTATAAGAAAATTATATTATTTTTTGGAACATAGATGATATAATCTGTCATGGGTGGAGACTCATAGTACTTCGATGTAGCCTATCATGATGTACGACCTTGGTAATTTTCAGTGTATGAGATTATTTGAGGAAATCCACCTTTTCAAGTTTCATTGGATATTCATATAAACATACATATGTATTGATCCTTGTACTTTAATATTTTCATTAATGGATATCAAGAGTCACATACATTGATGTATTGATGAAAATCATGATATCATATGCTCATGGTGATGTAGGATACATTGAGTGTATCACGAGTGATATTATATTAATGGATAATGTGAGAAATGATTTATCCCTTACATCCCTTAATGGAAGTTAATATCTCAGGCTCTTTATGGGGATAGAACTACCTCAATAAATCCATGGAAAGGGTTTTCATTGGGTTATTTCATTTCTATTAATTCAATGAAAGATACATCGAGCACATTGGTTAATGAAACCAACAAAAAAATTTCTTGATTTGAGATATCATGAAAATAGATTATATTACACATTAAGTGTTCATAGGCGGTTCGATATCTTTGCGACATTAATTTATTTATTTAGGGCTTCCATTGTGTGTTTCTATATGTTAACTTTGTACATTAGAAATTATTCATAATTCCATTTAGAAAGAGGTCTAAAGGGTCACACACTATGTTAATCTGCAATCTGAGTTAAATTCATTTATTTTAATTAATATGTTAGTATTAATAATATTTATTCGGTTTTGGTCGATCGCTAATATTTAATTAAAATTTAGTCAAAATAATAAGAATGTTAAATAATATGAAATATTTTTTTTCAAGTTTTGGTGAATATAATATTTATTATATAAATTAATAATTTAGTCGTATTTATTTGTTAAATAAATAATCATTATTCAAGGTTTGGTAAATATATAGGGGGATAAACATAGACCGAGTTTTATTATCTAGTTGGAAATGGTATGAATAATATTTTTCCTTTTTTTAATTTTTTTCACATGTAAACTAAATAGTAATAATTTTTTTATAATTATTTTTGGGCATGGGGTAAATTTAAGAATTATAGAATTAGAAAGGGTCCTCCTTGTTATTTGTTAAACCTAAACATGCCAAAAATAAATTTCAATTTATATCACTTTCCCTAATTAGTAATGGTGTGAAAATGGATAAAGAGAGTCTATGTAAATTCCTAGACATATATATTGAGATCTATGACATGATCAATCTTCATCCTCTAAAAATTCATCAAGATGGAATTGAGAGCTCTTCCTTATTCAGGAAGAATTACTCTACAATAAACCATGAACCACACAAGTAATCATGATCTTCAATGCTAGAATCATAGGATTAGATGGCGATGTTCCATGATTATGGTGAACATGTGGATCATTAATAGAGGTATTATATACTTAGATCTTATAACATAATGGTGGTATCATGATATTTAGTCAACCATATCATTAATGAAGATGGAATTACAAGTTGATTTAATTCTACATCTACTCATAAATTAGTTATAAATTACATGTAAAGATCTTACTCTTTAGGTTTGGGTGTTTTATTTAGTCAAGTAATCTATGGTTTTTTGTTTTATATGATTTCAATTGTGACATTCAATAATAGTTATTCAAAAATTTAGACTAAAATCCATGTTTTCCATGTAACTAAATGTGCTTATGATACACACAGAACTTTTAGGATTAATATTGAGCCCTATTTTTCTTCATATAGAGTTTGGAGTCACATTCTAATCCATTTTATTTCTACATTTTATCACTATAGACCTCTATCTGTTGGCATACAACCTCAAAATCCACCTTGAGGTTAATGAAACCCCCAATTTTATCATAGTAATTATCGATTAGTTTCTTAATTTAGGGACTGTGTATAATACTTTTAAGAACATAATCATTAAGGTATTTTCAATCCTTAATGTTCTATAATTATATTATATATTAGTTATTTTATTCTAGTGAAATAAAGTTCTCTCTCTTAAAGAAATATTGTTTGGTACTATTCTTTCCTTTCACCTATTAGGTTAATTTAATCATTGGTGCATCATTAAATTCATTATCTCAAAATTTATTTATACACCTAGCAGTAATATTAAGGACCTTTCCACCTTAAATTCATGATAGTGGTAGATTCACCTTTAAATTTAATATCCTCTTATTTAAATTTTATGAAATGAATGGCATGAATTCATCAACCTCATTTTATTTTAGATCAACCTCCACCAAAATTTTCTTCATTACCCTAAATCCCATTTCCTAATATATCTCAATTTCCATTGGATCATAATAATTAGTCCTTATGTTATATATATAAAGTTTACTATTTAGTCTATCCTATATAACCTATTTTATATCCTTTTCACCGAGCATAAAAAATGTATTATATTGAGGTGGTAGCCTTCTCAATATTAACTTCATTATATTGATATCATCAAGGATTTATCCAATTCTGTGCCTGTACTCTTCAATTAAATTCCCCTACTCAAATAACATGTCAATATGTTCATTAGGATGTATTCCTAAGTCATCATATTTGTTCCATAGAGCCTATAATTTATCTTTACATAACCTATACTCTCTTATAAATATGTTTATAAACTTTTACCACAAACCATGTGAGGATTTACATGACATCAGCTTTGTATAGATTTTGTTGGAAAAATATCCCCCTAATTCATTATTTCCTTTGGTGTTGACATATAATTTATTATGATCACTTATTATCCTTGTTTAATATAATAAAATAAACAAAAACCCTATACACATCCATACTAAGGAATAAAAATTGGTCTTACATCTAATTAATCTAAATTTGAATATTATTTCAGTTAAATATTTGAATTTCTTTGTAATTCAAAACTAGTCACATGACATAAAAAGTGTGGAAACCCATTAAAATTGAATTTTTTCCTCTAATACCACTTATTTTACTTACACAATTATGATTCCAAGAGAGGGGGTAGTGGATGAGTTAGGGTATGATAGTTTCAAACAACTCTTTCAGGTATACTTTTCCCATTATTTATTAAAACACTATTCTATTTATCATAATGAATATGGAATAAATAAATAATAAAAGAGATAAAAAATATATTTTACTTGTTTTACCAATACTAGGATATTGTCAAGTAACATACACTTGGAAATGTATTATCGTACCAAAATCGGCATAAACACACTACTTGTTCATATAATTTTAGGGGGGACCCTCTATCCCTATAGATTTAAAAACCTCATGATATTTTTATAAGTCATTGATCTATGAACTCTAGAATAACACATTTATCCTCAAAGTGAAATCCATGATTTATAATAAAAAAATAAATATATTTAACTAATATAGGTATAAAAACATGTTTAGTCTTAAACGACATAATAAACACAATAAACATCTATGAATGATCTCCTAAAAATCACTTTGACTTCTATTACTTTCAAAAACTATAAATTATATAATTTCATCTTCTCCCAATATCGTAGGAATTACCTCACTTTCTTCTCTTTTATGTGAGAAGATATCTCTCAAACTATTATTTAGAGTTATCAAATTACCCTTGATTAATTTCTTTCTCTCTTATTTTATTTGATTGTAAAATTCACCCATTGTTATCCTTAAAGCATGATCTAATTAATATATATTTTAAGCTAAAATTATCCCCTAAATTATAGAAATTTTAAAATAGATTAAAAAACACACTCAACATCATCACAACATAACTATATACATTATGGATCAAAATATTTTTTCTCTAAAAATTCTATTGCCATCTACTTAGGTATATTACTTTTTTAGCATGTTCTCCTTTCTAAAACATATCATCATTTAATATTTCAATGTGACGCAAGAATTCCATAATGAAATGTTCTTGAAATAGATAAACAAAAAAATCCCATGGGTTGAACTACAACGGTAAAAATAACCTCTTCATGGTGTATCCCTTAACATTGTGTCATGATCAATACATTTCTTGGAACCCACTTAAACATTACACATTTACTATGGAATAATACTCAAACTTCATGGTGCATTAGTATGAATACCTTTAAACCATACTAATATCAACTAATCACAGTGTGTTTTCTTTCTTGTTATGGTATGATTTATACAATTTCTATTCATATTTAGAATTTATTATGATGTGATGTACACCTCTTTGATGTGGTTTTGGTCCTTCATGAGAAAAACTTCTCCAAACTTCTCCAAACTCAATGACACTAATCCATAATATATTCAAAAGTATTTTAGATTATTTCCACATTTCATTATCAATAAAAAACAACAAATATTTATGATAATTTTTACTAATATTACATTTGGATATTTAATAACATGAAATATCTCCATCCTTATTGTAAAAACCCCTTAAAATTCTATATTAAAAGACTTTTGATCTTCTTATTACAAGTTATCTTAAAATTACACATATTTTATTTAAAATATTCAAAACAATATTTAATATATTCACCAAAATTCCAACAAGTTATTCCACATGTCACCTCTTGATTAGAATTCATAACTATCATTAATACTAAAATGAAATATACAATTAATCAATAATATGTTCATATATTTTTAAAATATTTAAATTTATAAAATATGTTGTTATCTTAAAAATATTGGTGTAATAAGTAACATTATGAGGTAATGAATGAAAATTTCCAAATAATACAAAATAATATGGCCTGATAGATAAATACCATCCCTAAAATCATAGGGTTTAAAATATGATATAATATATACATATATATTTAATTGTGTAATGAATTTTATTATAGTGAAACCATTTTTTCTAAACCAAATACTGATCTTAGATTATGGCATAGCGCATGAACCTTATATAATTACCCTACAAACTTATTCTTGAAAAACTCTACAACCACTCATTATAATATTCTATTATAGATTAATTTTTAAAACTCCAGATCACTATATTAAATTTTATTATAGTCCACTATTCATAATTAATACCCCAAACCCTTTATTACTACAACATAATATTATAGTTTGTGATTTTTTCTATAATTCTCAATGCTACATCAATTATTCAGTGTTCAACCTTATATGACACAAATAATGAGATAATATTTTTTTCTTAAAAATAAATATTATTTATAATAGTAAAATTATTTTATTACAATGATTATTATGTGGCCATAATAATCATCACATGGTTTTTTATACCTTTAAAAATTCATCCCCGAAACTCATCAAAACTATAAGAAAATTCTTCATGAATTCACCATATACATATGTAATCATGTAAATGGATTTTAAAGAAACATAATAAATTTTAAAATTCATTCAATCATTGTTCCATTTTTAAACAACCTAAGATCAAATTTATTCTTAATTTTTCTCAGGAGATATGGTATTTTATTTCAAAATTAAATTTTTTATATTGTTCTAAAATGAATATTTTAAAAGAATTTTTTATTAAATAATTTTATAAATAGTATGGTTAAATATATGTGTAATTATTTTAGTATAAGAATTATTTTTAATTCATGTTTATGTAAATAAATTATACTATTATTTCGACTATGTGAATTGATTGACATGATTATTTATTTGAGTTTATTATATTTTAATCTTGATCTTAGAGTGTAATAAGAAATATAAGTTTAATAATCATACTTATAATTATCATATAATGGATCTGTATTTGTTGATGGATTTATTTTTTAATTGATATTTTTATAAGATATGATATTTTGTGTTATTATTCAGTAGCATGTATATATTCTAATTATAAATACCATGAATAATATGAATAATAAAGTATATGATGGTATGTATAATTTAATAAATTCCAAGCTGTCTGGATGTTTGTTGTGTTAAAATTATATTTCAATTAATATTGAACATGTAATTTATTCAATTTATGATAACATATTTTTAATTAAAGTATTTTTATTTCATAATATATTATTATAAGAGTGTATTGTGTAAAATATCGCATCGGTTCATGTTAGTGGGGCCAGAAATGAACTGAGTTCCAAGGAGAGAAAAATTCAAAATAGTTCAATTTTTTGGTTTTGGATCAGAAATTATCATTTGGGAATGATTATAAAATATTTATATGATGTTTTTCGAGGTGGTGGATCTAATGGTGGAGGTCTGGGATGATTTTGGGGTGTTGAGGAGACAGAATGTTTATGAGAGGTGGATATAATAGGTCATTGGGTACTTGGTTTTGAGGCACTAAGTACCTAATGATGTTTATATGGGAGGCTTCCCCTGGACCAGGCCATTGGGTGGTTAATTATAGGCATTGAGAACCAGATGGAAAATTTGGTGGTTAGTTTTAGTGTACTGCTTACCCAGTGTTACCATGAATAATATTTTTAATAATTGATAATTTTTTCATTTTGAAATTTTTGTTTTATACCGTTTTCTTGGTTCTTGGGTTTGATTAATCTGATGATAAGGGGGATCCCCCCTTATCCTCTTATGTTCCTCACTTTTTTCCTCTTGGTGTGGGATTAAATTAGAGGCATTTTCTTATCAATTTATATGATTTATTATCTTCCCCCTTCCAATTTTTAGTTTCATGTCATTATTTTAGAATTCTAGTATCATATAGTGAGGTATTTTATGCATATTCAATTGGAACATGGCGTAATTGGGATTAATAAGTGGTTATTTAGTTCAACTTGGTTATCAAAGGTACCACATGTATGAATTTAGTATGTATTGTGTAATATTTCTTAAAGTATGTCTTTATCTTTAATTTTTTTTAGTTTTTCATAAATTTAAATGCAATTAGTGGATGATTTGAGATGTTTTTTGGGGATTTTGTGTGCTACTGTTCCAAGTGGATGCTTGGGTTGGTGAATACCTCATTTCACAAGGCTGAGGCCTTGGGGGATCACCCAATGTGTATTTTATTTGATTATTTACAAATAATTAATTATGGAATTAATTAGGTATTAATTATGTTAATTTATTATATATATATTTTTTATAATTAAATAAAGTGTCCATTAATTAGATCTAGGTCCTTATTCAAATGGATATTGGTCAATCATGCATGGTTGATGATGGTGTCTGGAATTTTCTAAGGTAATAAAACAATTTTTTAAGGTTGGTAGTCCTTAAAAAATTTTGTATGGTTAATTCATCTTATCATGGGGCATGTGATATGGAATCCTTACACTCATGTGCAATTGAACATAACTAAAGTCAATTTCCTCTAATTTTAATTGTATGGGTTGGATGAGAACTAACATGACATTTATGGATTCTTTAATCACTAAGCATTTATTCCATAACCACTGATGGTTGTGTTTTTGATCTAATGTGTGAGATATGTGGTATATGAACATAAGAGGAATATAAACATGGTTAATTAAAACTCAATGTTCCTTGGATTAGTGACCTTAATTTCATCTAAGTAGGCGATGAAATTGTTTGAGAATGATTCGATTAGGTGTATGACATGTATAACATTGATTAACCATATAGCCTCTTGGATAACTAATTAGTGTGTGGGGTTAGTGTTTACAGTCTAAAGTTATTTGTGTATCTGAGTGGGTATACCATGGAATGGATTTATTTATTAGTTGGGGCATGATAGGACCTACTTCGTGGGACTTTGGGAGTGTGATAGACACTACACCACCCATTATGTTATCCTCTTATTTTATGATATTTAAGACATTGTTAAATTATAATGTGAGTGTGGTATCATTAGAGAGATGATATACCCAATAAGGGGAATCCAGGACATGATGTGGACTAAAGTAAAGTGGTAGGTACCCTATTCTTGTGATGGATGTTCATAGTAAAATAAATTAAGGCCAATAATTAAGCTTACTTAGATATATGGGACATGGGAATATGTTTGGTGATTGAGAGGCCAACCTGAGGTGGATTGTATTTTTTTCATGATTCCAACCCTCTATAATTTCAATATGTTTTTCTTCCTACATTTTTAAAATTAAGAAATTATTAATATTATGAAAACATTCATGTATGATATTCTAATTGGTTATAAATTTTGATATGGGTTGGGTAAAAATCCAATTATAGTGATTCTTGATGGTATAGAATGGATTTTTTTCTAGGCAGGGGAATAGTCTAACCATTGGATGATTGTTATCCAGGTTGGGTGGTCATTCCATCCATGGACATCCATTTTGTCATGGAATAGATTATTCCATAGGATGGGAATCATGCTAACGATGGGAATATTTTATTATAGGTTGGGTTCCATGATAATATTGGATGTGATTTGATTTATTTTTATTTGGTAAGTTGGATGTGATGGCTAATGAGGTGGTTATGATGTGGCGTGTTAGATGTGATGCCTCCCAAGGTTTCTATGATGGTGTGGATCCTAAGTGATTCTTCATAAGGTGGTAGTGATGTGGTGGGTTGAACATGATTCCTCCCAAGGTGGTTATAATGTGGTTGGTAATATGTGATGCCTCCCATGGTGGTTTTCATGTAGCGAGTAATACATGATGCTTCATGTGGTGGTTGTGATATGGAAGGTTGGACCCAATGCCTCCCAAGGTGGTTGTGATGTGCTGGATTGGACATGATTCCTCCAAAGGACTTTGAGATATGTGTTATATTTGATTCCTCCGTGCATTATGTATTATTATGTATTGAGGTGGTTTTCTAAGTGATATGGCTTATGAACTCATGCCTAGTTGGTATTATTGTTACATGTTCAGAGAAAAACTAGTAATTACTAATGTGGGTATGTTCACTCCTACATGGATTGGGAAACAGTCATAGTAATGACATATTTTATGTTAATACTTATACATCAGTTAGGGTAGGTGGAATCAGATAAAAAATATAACAATTTGCACATGGGGAGGCTCAAAACTATGAACTCCCGAAATACCACCATAGGGCACAACCACTTGGCTGCGCCCATGGTTCTATTTTATGTTAAAACTTCATTATTCATTTATTTTAAGAATATCATATTATGTATAAAATATATATACTAGTAGTTATAGGGACATCATTGGTTATGCACTACTGATTTGTACTCAAACCCTAATTGTAAGACCCTGATACTCTTATACTAGAGCACAACTCTTATATTAAAGGAATAGGTAGAGATCATGCCAAACATTTTATGGTTGAGGTGGATAGGTTGGACGAAGTCAGGAGATTAGACCTATCTACAAATCGAGTCCAAGTAGTTTTTGTCTTTATTTTTATTTACACCTGGTCTGGTTTGTATATCATTCTCTCAGGGAATATCTTATTGGAATCTACATGAGTTGTGTGACATTTAGATAGTTAAATTTATAATATCATGTGGTATGTTATTTATCTTTGGATGGATTTAGTAGTGATGTTTTTATTTTATTTTTATTCAAATGATGATAAATTATATTTTAATGTGATTTATATCTATTTTTACTAGATGGTATAGTCTTCCCATGGTATCACCTTAGGAACTCACAACTAGTCCCTAAACTCTGGTGAACGAAATTCCTAAGCTCACATGGTTCCTTGGTCCAACATGTGGTGGGTATGCTCGGAAGGGAAATTTCAACGTGGCATCATTAATTTTTATTACTATTTAGGATATTGGAGATAACATATTGGATTAATAGTATGTTGTGTTTGTGCCTTTCCAACAGTTTCATGATCCAATGTTCAGGTTTCTAGGGAGTTAGTATTGTTGTTCTTGGTTTTCATTGTTATATTTGAGTTTTTTTGGTTATGATAAGTATGGTATTTTGAGTATTTTTGATTTATTGATTTTTCTCTTATAAGAAGGTGGAAACATGAAGAAGTTTATACTTAATATTATTATACATGATTTACATGAAATTCACGTGCTTTCTTATGATTGAGAACCTTAATTATGATTTGGGGTCCAGTTGATTAAAATGTAAACAATAACCAATATAGTGTTTTTTATATTACTTCATGGTGTAATTTTAGTTAACTTTACTAATATTATGATTATGTTATTACTATTTAGTAATATATAAGGTAAATTCAATAAGTATTTCAAATCTATCCCAAGAGTGGGTTAATTAGCTAGAGTCATGTTCTAGTAGTGTGAGACCCTTATGTTGTAGGGTGAGTATGGAGTAGTAAGGTGTATTTACTGTTAATAACACCTTTTTTCTATTTTTTTGAGGGGATTATGGGATAATTTTATTTTGGGGTATCTTTATTAATGTTCCTATAGATGTGATTTAAAATCCATAGGGGGTAGTCTGGTATATGGGTGACTGGTGAGGATGAAAACCCTAGAGTGGGCTGTTTTCATGGGTGAGGGATGCCCGGTATATATGAGAGCCCTGTGATAGTTTTGTTGGCATGTGAGTTATATAATTTTATGTGATATAGGAGCATGCATATATCTTTTTGAACTATTATCAATAGGGGTATGGTCTATCTACTAGGTGGGATATATCAGTGGTGTTGAGATGTGACTCGTGATTTTGGTGGGCTGAGTGTTTAATTAAATTGAAAAGAACTTTTTTTAGAGATGAGTTTTGATGTATAAGGGTAACTCGATAGATTGGTTAGATCAGGGTTTTGAGTTCCTTTATATTTGGAAAGAACTTGTACATGCTTTTTTTTATATACATGACACCTATGTGGGGTGTGATTTTGTATCCAGCCAAACATGGGAATGCCTCGAGTACTGAGAATGTGAGATAACTAGTGGTGTTTATTTTGTGAATGGTTTGGAATTCATGATTAGTATGGTTAGTAGATTAATTATGTGATCGATAATAAAATTAACGATATGTGACTCATTGTTATTTGATATGTGTTTTTAGTAAGATTTCACTAGGTTTTACGCCTACTCAGTGATGTGATAGATTGATAATGGTAGAAATGACACATTATTGTGGGTGGATTATCAAACACTCTCATACCTTGAGACACTAGAGTGATATTTTTATTAATTTACATTTTTTTTGGGGTTGAGGTAACATAAATTTAGGCTTGGTAAGGTAATCTTTGAGATCAGTTAGCCATGGCCATCCTTAGAAGACATGGGGTCATGTCAATTGTAACATCCCGAATCCAGATCCACTCAACCAGTGCCCCATTCCCAGTTTGCCACATGACCACAAGTGCATTTTCCCAAATTCTAGAGGTTGTCAACTCGCATCGAGGGCCTTGGTATGTTATTGGGGAAACTATGCCTTCATTTGGTAAGGTATACAAGGGAAAATAAATAATAGTCAATAGTGGAAGCATTAAACGACATACAACAACTGAAAGCAAACAGCGGAAGAAATGAATATATATAGTAATAATGATAATGATGCAGTAGGTACAAGTATCTAAGGAAAGAAGAAAATACAACAATGTGCTGAAATAAAACTGAAAACAACGTACTAAAAGTAATAGCAAGTCCAGCAGCATCGCAAGCCTAAGCTCGATCATATACTCTCTAGCTCCAACCAGCAATCATGTACCAGAAGCAGAAGGGCCACAATCCCTATCCACACTTGCAACCATATAACCTATTTGGGATGAAAAAATAGGACCCAAACAGGGTGTGAGACTAATCCCAGTAGGCAATCACCACAAGATCTGTGCCCTACTGTTAGTGATCAATATAGAAAAATTAAAGGAAATAAATGCAGTAGAAAAACAGAGGAACACCAAAGAAATAATCCTACCAATCTCCATTCACATTTATTTATTAATTTAATAAAATCCCTTAATTATCTTCTAAGGTGTCTAGAAAACAGCTCTATATTCTCATGCCGCAGCGAGTAACACAAAAGGAATCTCAACAGACTACCTAGACAACAAGAAGCACAAACCCAAGCTTGTTCATTGGCTTGGTGGACTTATCACAACCAACCAAAGAAATAAAAATGCTGACTCTCTCGGTGGATCCTACTAGCAGACCCATCTAGTAAAAAATAATCATACAAGGAACAGACACTCTAGGACGCTCTCACCTCCAATGTAAAGACCCGTAAAATTCAAGGGAATTTTTTTCTTCTTTTTCTTTAGAATTTTACAAGAGCGCGGTTTCAGACGGCACCTGATTCCGAGGCCCGGAGTGCCCGGAATTAATTTCCGAAGTTTGGCTCGGGTACGTTCAGTGAACGAACGAGCGGAAATTCCTAACTTTTGATCCGGTGCTCGGAATTGAAATCTGAGGGCACCGATGAACTCGCAGCGCCGATATTCGCTTAAAGAGACCTTTTCGGGAGTTGCGTTTGTTGCGGGTTGAAAGTTAAGTTTTGGGGTTTTTAGTTTGAGTTAAATAAAATTGTGAAGAACAATTTTATTATAACTAGTTAAAACCTATCAAAGGAGGTTGGAAGTGGGACCCACACCCACTTAACCTCCCTTGGGAGGATTAAGTGTGGTGGGGCCCACACGAAACCCTAATCTTTTCAAATTCTCTCAACATACTTAACCCCTAATTAATTGACTTAAGTTACTTAATTAATTTTGGGAGTTAAGCCTTTTTGAATTTCAACTTTTGAAATTCTTGTGTGTTTTGTAATAATAAAATAAGATGTTATCTTATTTTATTATGGGTTGTTTGTTTGTCTCCTTGAGAGCTTTTGGAGAGCTTCTTCTTCATCTTCAAGCTCTGACGAAGAACGAAGAACGCCCAAACTCCGACGAAGAACGACGCCTCTCTTCTTCGTCCTCGGTGTCAACAAGAGGGAACGCCGCACCCTCCTCGGACCTTCTTCGTCGGCATAGGAAGATTCGCCAACGACGTATCTCTTCGGGCTTAACTCTTCGTCAACGGATTTGACGAACGACGACCGCGACACCCGACCTCCGCGACGCCGTCTTCCGCGGAGCGTAGACGAATCTTCGAACCTTATACCCGAGGTAGGGGTTGTTGTTTAATTCTTTAATTTCCATTTCTTGCTCGTGGATCGCATGTCTACGTGAGGCTTTGAAATACTTTATTTAAATGTTATAGTTAACGCGAGGGGGGGGGGGGGGCCGGACCGCACGAACACGGCCGAAACCCCCTCCATCGTTCTTGTTTAATTCTTGCGGTGGAAGCAAAGTGGCGTGGTGCCGTCGCACCACGCGGATTACCGTACGTTTACTTTTACGCGGCGCCGTCGCGCCACGCCTGGGTAGAAACTTCAAGAACGCGACGCCGTCGCGCCGCGTTGAAAAGAATCAAAGCACGGCGAAGGGGCGCGGTGCCGTCGCACCGCGCCGGATGACGAACGCCGCGGCCGGTTCCGGGCCGCGGCGGGACGAGGAGACCGCGGCCGGTTCCGGGCCGCGGCGGAAGAGAAGACCGGCGGCCGGGCCGCCGGCGTCGGAAGCCGAAGGGGGGACCGGAATTTCCGGTCCCGTTTGAGAAAACCGGCCGGCCAGCTGGCCGGCCGGAAGGCTTTAAAACCGGGGGAAATTAATCCCCCGGCCACCTAATAAAAACCCCCCTCTTTAAGAGGGGGGCGGTTTTTTTTGAAGGAGGGGGGGGGGGCAGCCGGCCCCCCGGTTCCGTTCCAGCAAGCCCCCCCACGTGGTGGGGGCGTTTTTTTTTAAAAAAACGGCGCGGCAAAGCCGCGCCGCCATCCAAAAACTGGGGGCTTGATTGTCCTCGCGTGCGCAGCCTCCTCGCGGCGCCAGGCCGCCGCGGCCCGCCGCGCCGCCGCCGCCGGCCCAGGGGGGGGGGGGGGGGTCGGGCCGGGTCGGCCCGGACCCGGACCCCCCCGTTTCAAACCAGAATTGGTTTTTGGCCCATAACATGAGCCTCGGACCTCCGAATGACGAACCGTATGCGGCAACGCGATCCTTGAATCGAGACGGTCGTTTCAATATATCACACTCAAGGTTTCGGTTAACTTTGAGTTCGGCCGAGTTGGTTCGTTCACGAAACCAACCGGGCCTTCGGAGCGGAAAAGCTCATATCTTGAGCTACGAACGTCCGATTGACGCGCCGTCAGTCGCGTTGTGTTCCTCTTAGTGAGACGGATCTTTTGGCATACTCCGCCCGAGGTTTGGACGCAGGTGGAGTACGGTCGGGTTGGTTTTGCCTTAAAAACCAACCGGGCCCCGGAGACGAAAATGCCAATAACTCTCAGACCGGGCGTCCGATCGACGCGCCGTCTGTTGCGTTGAGTTCCTGTTGACGATACGGAACTTTTGGATACATCAACTTCGGTCTCCGTGACAGTTGATGTATCAGCCTCTCGGCTCGTGGAGCGGACCCTCCGAACGAGCTTGCTATGTGCGGGAACCCTAGTGCTGGCTGCGACTGTTCTACTGCTACGACTGCTACTGTGACTGCGACGACGACAGTACAGAGATCCTGTGTGGATTCGACGACGACGACTACAGCACTCAGCGATCCTACGTGGATCAGTGCTACAGGTCCTGTGTGGGCCCGATCCTGTGTGGGTCCTTGCGCTCAGCGGTTCTGTGTGAGCCAGCGCCTACAGGTTCTGTGTGAGCCCGATCCTGTGTGGGTCTTCTGCGGGGGTTAGTTACCTATCGATCCTTCGTGGGTCCGACGACTTAGATGGATCAGTGATCATCTTTATCGTCCTTGAAAAAGTATACCTGTGTGAGCTGAATCCTGTTGCTTTCCTGTGTGGATTGTGTTGTGCAATCCTGTGTGGATTATGTTTGCTTTCCTATGTGGAATATGTATACTTTCCTGCGTGGACTGAGTTGTACTTGGGCTCGGAGGTTGGAGCGTATTTTTAATTGACGACTTAGGTATATGTATGGGCATATACCTAAGCAGTGTCGGTTGTTACTTAGTGAATGTACTTTTCTTCGTGGTTTATCCTTTGTGGATTTGAGAGACCTTCAGGGGTCTCAGGGTCCCTACTGAGTAGCTTATACTCACCCCTGCACGGGCTTCGCCCGCACTACGTTGTGTTGGTTGCAGACGACGGACAGCGTTGACTTAGCTGAGGCTTGTAGAGCGAGACGGTACCCGGAGCTGGACCACTGGGCGGGACGTACACGGAGCGGACGGCGGGACCGTGGAGCAGAGGAGCTATCTGTACCCACCCTTCAGGTGGGATTTCTGGTGGAAAGCTCGGAGTAGCGGCTTTTACTTTACAGTTGCTGTTTTTCCCTTTTCGAGTTGTACTTTACTTTCAGTTTGGGTTTGTATACTGGCCCATTTACTTTTCCGCACTTTCAGTTGTACTCTGCTTGTTTAGTGTTTACTTTCCTCTTGTTTACTCTGTGGTGTGTGTTTACTTATCAAAGGCAATGCCTTCCCTTTTTACCGGAATTTACGCCTTGGTGCTAGTCGCCAGCCCCTGGCCTATGGAAGGCGGGCTTGGGGTATTCACGGCACGGACCCCGAGGGCGGGTCGTGACAAATTGGTATCAAAGGAGTTCGGTTCTACCGCGAACTCTGATCTTTTCTATGTGAAGCAATAATGTTTAGCGTATTGAGTGTGGATATCAGTCCAGGGAGTCCAGTGTTGGTGCGGCGGCCGACGTATCCGTACACCAGGACCCTGACTTCTGATTTCCGACTTAATGCACGAAAACATTGATTTCGTGTGTGTTTCAAAGTTTTCTTTGTGATTACTTATATAAGCTCACCAGGTATACTGTTCTGACCGTGGCGCACCTGTTTCCTTTTCAGGATGGCCCCACGACGGCAGCCAGCTAGGGTTCCGAGAGTCGAGCGTGACGACAGCCCACCGAGCGACGAGGCCTCGGTACAGGGCCCTTTGCCAGTAGTGGCACCGGCGGTAGCTCTACCCGCCGAGCCCCCGATGCTTCCAGCAGCAGCCGCTGACGATGCACGTCGCCTCAGCGCACTGCATGAGTTTCAGCGCCAGCCACCGCCCAGGTTTCGCGGGGAGACGGATCCCCAGGCAGCAGAGGACTGGCTGGAGGCAGTGGTTCGAGTGTTTAGGCTAGTGAGGACACCAGCAGACCTCATGGTGATCCTCGCTGCGAGCCTACTACACGCAGCAGCAGGACGATGGTGGAGCCTGATGCTCCAGGTGCACGATGAGGCATCCCTACTTTGGACGGACTTTGAGAGCCTCTTCCGCTCGGAGTTCGTCCCAGCCACCCTTCGTGCGGTGCGTATCCAGGAGCTTCTACAGCTGCGGCAGGGCAGCATGACGGTCGCTCAGTACTCGGCGAGATTTACCGATCTCTCGCGCTACTCGACCGACATGGTACGGGACCCATTCTTCCGGGCCCGGACCTTCGAGCAGGGTTTGAGACACGAGATCAGGGAATCGCTGATCTCCCTCAGCATACCGACTCAGACAGGAGTACTGGAGCGGGCCCTTCTGATCGAGAGCTTCCTTGCTGAGTCTACACCAGCACAGCGACCCACCGCAGGGCGGCACGTGGCAGAGTCATCTGCAGCAGGCAGTCGACGGATGACTCAGGGATCCAGACAGACCATACCTTCGGGCAGACATTCTCAGGGCACTGGCTCAGCAGTGCGGGGCACACAGCGCAGAGCCAGTCTTCCGAGAGGCAGACAGTGCTACTCGTGCGGCGGGCAGGGCCACATGGCTCGTGACTGCCCGACCCACCGTGCCGAGGAGCAGCAGACAGTTGATGGACCACCGAGGCAGAGGCAGAGGATCGACCGTGGCGGTCCGCAGGGAGGAGGCGGACGAGGCAGAGGAGCTGGACGAGCAGCTGGTGGTGGCCGACGCTTTGAGGCTCTACCACCACCACCACCACCAGGAGGTCCACCCCGACCACAGGGAGCTGGCGGGCAGTGACAGGCACAACTCCAGGCAGCAGAGGCCTACGACCACGACGCACCCGAGATGATTCGAGGTACTATCTGTGTCTATTCCACCCATGCTGCAGTTCTTATAGACACAGGAGCGAGTCATTCTTTCATAGCCGCTGCCCTTGTTCGGAGCTCGGAGATTCCGACAGAGCCGTTGGCTCGATCCTTACGGCTAGAGACTCCTACGGGAGCAGACTCGACGATTACGCACTGGTGCCGGCAGTGTGAGCTTACTCTAGGAGGCGAGAGCTTCGGCTGGGATCTTCTTGTAGCAGCGTCGAGGCCTTACGACGACATCTTCGGCATGGATTGGCTATCTACGGTCCATGCACAGATTGACTGTTTTAGGCGCAAGGTGCGATGTGTACGCACCGACGGGAGCAGGTTCACCTTCACCGGCGAGAAGGGAGCCTTAGCAGCACAGGATGGACTTCCGCGGAGGAGAGGACAGCCCATCACTCATCAGTTGGCTAGCCTTATCCTTGGAGCAGTTGACGTGCGGAGTCCTGGTTTTCCTGCAGTGGTGGATCAGTTTGTGGACGTTTTTCCCGACGATGTTCCAGGGCTACCTCCTCGCAGAGAGGTAGACTTTTATATTGACTTGTACCCCGGGACAGCCCCGATATCCACTCCAGCATATCGGATGGCCCCCGCCGAGCTTCGAGAGCTATGGGTACAGCTGGAGGACTTGCAGGGCAAGGGGTTCATCCGACCCAGTGTTTCACCCTGGGCTTCCTCGATATTGTTCGCCAAGAAGGCGGACGGGAGCTTGCGACTTTGTGTTGACTATCGTCGCCTGAACCAGGTGACAGTGAGGAACAAGTATCCGCTACCGAGGATTGATGACCTCTTTGATCAGCTCAAGGGATCACGGTGGTTCTCGAAGATAGACCTGAGGTCAGGCTATCATCAGCTCAGAGTCAGAGACGAGGATGTGCAGAAGACGGCCTTCAGAGGTCGGTATGGCCACTATGAGTTCTTGGTTATGCCTTTCGGTGTAACCAATGCTCCAGCAGTGTTCATGGCTCTCATGAACAGGATCTTTCAGCCATACCTCTATCGGTTTGTCGTGGTCTTCATCGACGACATTCTGATTTACTCTACGACAGAGGAGGAGCACGCCTATCACTTGTGAGTTGTTCTTGACACACTCCGAGAGCACCAACTTTATGGTAATCTCTCGAAGTGCCAGTTCTGGATACGTGAGGTCCACTTTTTGGGACACGTTATCTCTGAGGCGGGAGTTGCTGTGGATCCCATGAAGATTGAGGCTGTGTTAGCATGGGATCCACCCAGGAGCGTGACTGGGGTTCGGAGTTTCTTGGGACTAGCTGGATACTATCGGAGATTTGTGCCAAACTTCTCCAGAGTTGCGGCATCACTCACAGCTTTGACGAAGAAGGGGAAACCCTTCGTGTGGTCAGACAGATGTCAGCAGAGCTTCCAGGAGCTGAGACAGAGATTGACTAGCGCACCTATCTTGAGGTTGCCTGAGGAGGGAGTAGGGTACGTAGTCTACTGCGATGCATCAGGGACCGGACTCGGATGTGTTCTGATGCAGGAGCGGGCAGTGATCGCTTATGGATCACGACAGTTGTGGCCGCATGAGCAGAACTACGCTACCCATGACCTGGAGTTAGCAGCAGTGGTCTTCGCTCTGAAGACATGGCGACACTATCTGATGGGCGAGCGCTTTACAGTCTTTTCCGATCATCAGAGTCTCAGGTATATCTTCTCACAGAAGGACCTGAACCTGAGACAGCGACGATGGCTCGAGTTCCTCCAGGACTATGACTTTGAGATAGTCTATACTCCTGGGAAGGGGAACTTAGTAGCCGATGCCCTCAGCAGGAGGACGGGCATTCAGCTACTTGAGGAGGCAACGGAGCAGCTAGCCTCTTTGCAGATATCCTTCGTGGATAGAGATGGAGCAGCCTTTCTTCAGTCTCTCACAGTCACTCCTCCACTACTGCAGCGAGTCAGGGAGGCACAGCATGGGGACGCTGACTGTGAGACACGGCGTGCACAGATATCCTTGGGACAGGCACCTGATGGTTTCTCCCTTGGAGTAGAGCACGACATCGTTTTCAGAGGACGTGCCATGGTACCAGTAGCTTTGCGAGAGGAAGTGCTGAGAGAGTTTCACACTTCTCCTTTGGCGGTACATCCTGGAGTGGCGAAGATGTACCAGGACCTCAGACGACAGCACTGGTGGCCGGGCATGAAGAAGGCTGTAGCAGAGTTTGTTTCTCGATGCCTCACCTGTCAGCAGGTGAAGGCAGAGCATCAGGTACCAGTAGGCTTGGTACAACCCTTGGAGGTTCCGGAGTGGAAGTGGGATGGCATATCTATGGACTTCGTGACTGGACTTCCACGCACTTCCAGAGGTCACGACTCCATCTGGGTGATTGTTGACCGACTCACCAAGTCGGCACACTTCTTACCCATCAGAGAGCAGGGCTCAGTGGAGAGCTTGGGACGTCTCTACGTTCAAGAGATTGTGAGGCTCCACGGCGTGCCATCATCTATCGTTTCTGATCGAGATGCCCGCTTTACTTCCCGGCTTTGGAAGGGGTTACAGGAGGCGTTCGGTACACAGCTACGTCTTAGCACATCTTTTCACCCTCAGACGGATGGTCAGACGGAGAGGACCATTCAGACTCTCGAGGACATGCTCCGCGCATGTGTCCTCGACTTTGGTCGTAGCTGGGAGGACCACCTACCCTTGGTGGAGTTCGCGTACAACAACAGCTACCACTCCACCATCGGGATGGCACCGTACGAGGCATTGTACGGCCGACCTTGTAGATCTCCTTTGTGCTGGACAGACCCCGGAGAGTCAGCACTGGTGGGATCGGAGATGGTCCAGGCCACGACAGAGAAGGTCCAGGTCATCCAGGAGCGGATGAGGACAGCTCAGAGCCGGCAGAAGTCATATGCTGACAGGAGGCGGAGGCCACTGGAGTTCGAGGATGGCGACCACGTCTTCTTGCGGGTCTCACCTCGACGTGGTATTCGGAGATTTGGCCGAGGCGGCAAGTTATCTCCGCACTTCATCGGACCCTTCCAGATTCTCAGCAGGATTGGCGAGGTGGCTTATCGCCTGGCTCTACCACCTCTGTTGCACCGGGTGCACGACGTCTTCCACGTATCTCAGCTGAGGAGATACGTGCACGACCCGACGCACATCATTGACCATGGGGAGCTTGACGTTGACGATGGGGCGACTTTTACGGAGGTCCCGGTGGAGATAGAGGATCGACAGGAGCGGGTCCTGCGTGGGCGATCGATTCCTCTTGTGCGCATCAGATGGCAGCACGGGAATCTCCAGGAGAGCACATGGGAGCGGGAGGCTCAGATGCGTGCTCAGTACCCTCATTTGTTTCCCTAGTTTTGATGTATCTTTACGGGGACGTAAAGCCCTGAGGTGGGAGTAATGTAAAGACCCGTAAAATTCAAGGGAATTTTTTTCTTCTTTTTCATTAGAATTTTACAAGAGCGCGGTTTCAGACGGCACCTGATTCCGAGGCCCGGAGTGCCCGGAATTAATTTCCGAAGTTTGGCTCGGGTACGTTCAGTGAACGAACGAGCGGAAATTCCTAACTTTTGATCTGGTGCTCGGAATTGAAATCCGAGGGCACCGATGAACTCGCAGCGCCGATATTCGCTTAAAGAGACCTTTTCGGGAGTTGCGTTTGTTGCGGGTTGAAAGTTAAGTTTTGGGGTTTTTAGTTTGAGTTAAATAAAATTGTGAAGAACAATTTTATTATAACTAGTTAAAACCTGTCAAAGGAGGTTGGAAGTGGGACCCACACCCACTTAACCTCCCTTGGGAGGATTAAGTGTGGTGGGGCCCACACGAAACCCTAATCTTTTCAAATTCTCTCAACATACTTAACCCCTAATTAATTGATTTAAGTTACTTAATTAATTTTGGGAGTGAAGCCTTTTTGAATTTCAACTTTTGAAATTCTTGTGTGTTTTGTAATAATAAAATAAGATGTTATCTTATTTTATTATGGGTTGTTTGTTTGTCTCCTTGAGAGCTTTTGGAGAGCTTCTTCTTCATCTTCAAGCTCTGACGAAGAACGAAGAACGCCCAAACTCCGACGAAGAACGACGCCTCTCTTCTTCGTCCTCGGTGTCAACAAGAGGGAACGCCGCACCCTCCTCGGACCTTCTTCGTCGGCATAGGAAGATTCGCCAACGACGTATCTCTTCGGGCTTAACTCTTCGTCAACGGATTTGACGAACGACGATCGCGACACCCGACCTCCACGAGGCCGTCTTCCGCGGAGCGTAGACGAATCTTAGAACCTTATACCCGAGGTAGGGGTTGTTGTTTAATTCTTTAATTTCCATTTCTTGCTCGTGGATCGCATGTCTACGTGAGGCTTTGAAATACTTTATTTAAGTGTTATAGTTAACGCGAGGGGGGGCCGGACCGCACGAACACGGCCGAACCCCCCTCCATCGTTCTTGTTTAATTCTTGCGGTGGAAGCAAAGTGGCGTGGTGCCGTCGCACCACGCGGATTACCGTACGTTTACTTTTACGCGGCGCCGTCGCGCCACGCCGGGGTAGAAACTTCAAGAACGCGACTCCGTCGCGCCGCGTTGAAAAGAATCAAAGCACGGCGAAGGGGCGCGGTGTCGTCGCACCGCGCTGGATGACGAACACCGCGGTCGGTTCCGGGCGGCGGCGGGACGAGGAGACCGCGGCCGGTTCCGGGCCGCGGCGGAAGAGAAGACCGGCGGCCGGGCCGCCGGCGTCGGAAGCCGAAGGGGGGACCGGAATTTCCGGTCCCGTTTGAGAAAACCGGCCGGCCAGCTGGCCGGCCGGAAGGCTTTAAAACCGGGGGAAATTAATCCCCCGGCCACCTAATAAAAACCCCCCTCTTTAAGAAGGGGGCGGTTTTTTTTGAAGGAGGGGGGGGGGGGGCAGCCGGCCCCCCGGTTCCGTTCCAGCAAGCCCCCCCACGTGGTGGGGGGCGTTTTTTTTAAAAAACAGCGCGGAAAAGCCGCGCCGCCATCCAAAAACCGGGGGCATGATTGCCCCCGCGTGCGCAGCCTCCTCGCGGCGCCAGGCCGCCGCGGCCCGCCGCGCCGCCGCGCCGCCGGCCGCCGCCGCCGGCCTAGGGGGGGTCGGGCCGGGTCGGCCCGGACCCGGACCCCCCCGTTTCGAACCAGAATTGGTTTTTGGCCCATAACATGAGCCTCGGACCTCCGAATGACGAACCGTCTACGGCAACGCGATCCTTGAATCGAGACGGTCGTTTCGATATATCGCACTCAAGGTTTCGGTTAACTTTGAGTTCGGCCGAGTTGGTTCGTTCACGAAACCAACCGGGCCTTCGGAGCGGAAAAGCTCATATCTTGAGCTACGAACGTCCGATTGACGCGCCGTCAGTCGCGTTATGTTCCTCTTAGTGAGACGGATCTTTTGGCATACTCCGCCCGAGGTTTGGACGTAGGTGGAGTACGGTCGGGTTGGTTTTGCCTTAAAAACCAACCGGGCCCCGGAGACGAAAATGCCAATAACTCTCAGACCGGGCGTCCGATCGACACGCCGTCTGTTGCGTTGAGTTCCTGTTGACGATACGGAACTTTTGGATACATCAACTTCGGTCTTCGTGACAGTTGATGTATCAGCCTCTCGGCTCGTGGAGCGGACCCTCCGAACGAGCTTGCTATGTGCGGGAACCCTAGTGCTGGTTGCGACTGTTCTACTGCTACGACTGCTACTGTGACTGCGACGACGACAGTACAGAGATCCTGTGTGGATTCGACGACGACGACTACAGCACTCAGCGATCCTACGTGGATCAGTGCTACAGGTCCTGTGTGGGCCCGATCCTGTGTGGGTCCTTGCGCTCAGCGGTTCTGTGTGAGCCAGCGCCTACAGGTTCTGTGTGAGCCCGATCCTGTGTGGGTCTTCTGTGGGGGTTAGTTACCTATCGATCCTTCGTGGGTCCGACGACTTAGATGGATCAGTGATCATCTTTATCGTCCTTGAAGACGTATACCTGTGTGAGCTGAATCCTGTTGCTTTCCTGTGTGGATTGTGTTGTGCAATCCTGTGTGGATTATGTTTGCTTTCCTATGTGGAATACGTATACTTTCCTGCGTGGACTGAGTTGTACTTGGGCTCGGAGGTTGGAGCGTATTTTTAATTGATGACTTAGGTATATGTATGGGCATATACCTAAGCAGTGTCGGTTGTTACTTAGTGAATGTACTTTTCTTCGTGGTTTATCCTTTGTGGATTTGAGAGACCTTCAGGGGTCTCGGGGTCCCTACTGAGTAGCTTATACTCACCCCTGCACGGGCTTCGCCCGCACTACGTTGTGTTGGTTGCAGACGACGGACAGCGTTGACTTATCTGAGGCTTGTAGAGCGAGACGGTACCCGGAGGTGGACCACTTTGCGGGACGTACACGGAGCGGACGGCGGGACCTGTGGAGCAGAGGAGCTATCTGTACCCACCCTTCAGGTGGGATTTCCGGTGGACAGCTCGGAGTAGCGGCTTTTACTTTACAGTTGCTGTTTTTCCCTTTTCGAGTTATACTTTACTTTCAGTTTGGGTTTGTATACTGGCCCATTTACTTTTCCGCACTTTCAGTTGTACTCTGCTTGTTTAGTGTTTACTTTCCGCTTGTTTACTCTGTGGTGTGTGTTTACTTATCAAAGGCAATGCCTTCCCTTTTTACCGGAATTTACACCTTGGTGCTAGTCGCCAGCCCCTGGCCTATGGAAGGCGGGCTTGGGGTAGTCACGGCACGGACCCCGAGGGCGGGTCGTGACAGCCAATTCCCCTATGGTCTTGAAATGATAGCTACAGACTCTTTGAGGAAGCACTTACATCTAATTCCTCCTATGGTCTCGATACATGCGTAAACTAAGGACACTCTTGGGAAGCACAAAGTCCAATTCTTATAGGTCCTACGTATGAAACTAATTTATAACAGACTCTCTAGGGAAGCCATTAATCGTCAATTCCCTCTTTAGTCTACCGCACATGGTTCACATAGCCCTGAGCAGTCTAGTCATGTGTAATCGACTGTCAGCAGCCCTAAGTAAGTTCAACAACTACTTGGATAATATCTACAATGCATCTAAAACATATAAATAGTAGGCAATACATGCAATCAGCTATAACAAGGTAGACAAACAATTCTACAAGGTTTGCCTCAAAGGAAACCTAAGCCAAATGGAGATAAACAACCAAAGAAAGGAAGATCATCCATGGGTGATCCTCGAACATGAAACCAAGCATTTATTACTATCAATTAACCTCAAGAAAACAAGCAATCTATGGCAATTAAATGATGGAATCAAAATCCCTAACCCGGGATACCCGATACATGAGTATTCAGTAATTTTTTCACAAAAACTCAAAGACATTCAACGTAGGAAAACAAACCACCTACCTCAATCCTAGGAGATCGATATACCTGAGCCACGAAGAGTTAGTCTCCTTATAATGATGAAGATTTGAGAAAAAGTCCAAAATTCTAAACCCATGATTTCTTGAAAATGAAAAAGAATCATGAAACAAGGATAAATCAGAAGAGAGAGCTTACTGAAGTGATCCCAACGCAATCGACGGAAGATGAAATGGAGATCGGACGACAGCTCGGGGGATCATAGAAGGATCGTGGCTATACGAGAGATCTCGGCCAAATGAAACCTAGAAGAAGGTCGTTATGGTGATTAGGCGCGACCCCAATGCGTTTAGTGAAAGAAAATAAAATACATGGCATGTACTTCTGGGGTAAACAGTGTGTACTCTGTTTTTCTGTACTCCGCTTTAAGCGGCCTCCACATCACCCCTACACACCGTGTGTGTGGCCCGGACATAGTCACCACACGGATTCGAGCTGAAAAGGAGTACATGATGTGTACTCTGAAATTACATGGCGTGTACTTCAAAAATTTCCAGAAAACTCCTTTTTTTCTCAAAAATGACCAGAAAGGAAAAACATACCTGAAACGAAGATCTGGGTTCTTACAAACTTTCCCCCTTAAAGAAATTCGTCCCTAAATTTCCCTAGCGAGGTGTAGAAGAAGAAACCTCGAACAACTCTGGCCACTGTGATCACATATCGACCTCTCTCTCTCAAGTCTCGTCCTGCACACGGCTGTTCTGCCATAGCACATGTACCAGAGGAACAGACCGGACACTAAGTACCTTTGTGCTACGATCAACAATCCTAATAGGATTCTCTTTGAATGATGCATCCTACTCCAACTCAAAATCCTCGGGTCGAAAAACATGCGACGGTTTTGAGAAATAATGTCGGATCTGGGAAACATGGAAGACGTTGTGAATAGCCTAATATCTCTAAGGTAACTGCAACCTATAAGTAACTAGCCCGACTCTCTCCAGAACCCCAAACGGCCCGACGTACCGCAGTGAATGATTACCCTATCTCTGAATCCTCTTGTGTCCCAACCTCAGTGTGACACGTAGGAAAACCAGATCCCCAACCTCGGACTCCATAGGTATTCTCCGCTGATTAGCATAAGACTTTTTTCGAGACTGTGTTGTAGCCATCCTCTTCTGAATCAATTCTATCTGCACTGGTATCTCCTGAACAAGAAGAGGTCCCAGAAAATCTTCCTCTCCTACATCCAGCCAGCATAAAGGTGATCGGCATGGCCAACCGTACAAGGCCTCGTAAGGTGCCATTTGAATATTCTCCTGAAAATTGTTGTTGTAGGCAAACTCCACAAGAGAGATATGCTTCTCCCAAGAATTTCCAAAGTCCAAAATGCAAGCTCGGAGCATATCCTCAAGCACTTGGATCGTACACTCGGATTGAACATCAGTCTGGGGATGGAATGATATGCTCAAAAGTACCTGTGTACCTAAAGGTTTCTGTATCCCCTTCTAGAAATGTGAGGTAAAGCGCATATCCCTTTCGGGAACAATGGAGTGTGGAACTCCATGTAGACGTACAATCTCTCAGATGTAAATTCGTCCCAGATCATCAACACTAAAGGTCTCCTTGATTAGTAAGAAGTGAGCAACCTTTGTAAGCCTGTCGACGACAGCCCAAACAACATCGTTCCCTCAAGGAGATCTCGGTAACCCTTTCACGAAGTCCATCGTGACATCATTCCACTTCCACTTGGGAATGGGTAACTACTGCAAAATCCCTACTGGCCACTGGTGTTTTGAATTCACCTATTCACAAGTGGAACATCTCATGACAAAACCAGCCACATCTCTCTTCATACCTGGCCACTAGTACTGGCGATGTAGATCATGATACATCTTGGTGACGCCTGTATGAACTGCCCAGACGGAGGAATGAAAGTCTCGCATCAGCTCCTCACGTATATCTGATGGCACCCATATGCATCCCTAAAAACTCAAGATCTCATCCTCGCCACTGGTCCATCCCGGAAGAGAGTCCTCTCCTGACACGCTTTCTCGTAGGAAAAGGCCTTCAGAATCTACTAGCTGCCTCATTCAAACTCGGTCAAGAGGTTCATAGGTAACAGCTACAGAAGATTGGAAAGTCATCCCCTGCCTGTCGTGCACCTCCAAGTGAATTTCAGTGAATAGAGCTATAAGCTGCCACTCAATGTTGGCCTCCTGAACTGCATGTATCTGAGTTCTCCAGCTCAGTGCATCTGCCACTGCGTTGCTTTTCCTAGGCGTATAGGCAAGCTCAAAGTCGAAGGACTGGAGATACTCGACCCACCTCCACTATCTCAGATTCAGGTCACGTTGCATGAAGATGTACTTGAGACTCATGTGGTGAGTATATACCACAAAATGCTCTCAAAGAAGGTAATGCCTCCAACAACGCAAAGCATGAACAACTGCAGCCAACTCCAGATCGTGCGTAGGATAATTCCTCTCATGTGGCCTCAACTGCCAAGATCCATACACAACAACATGATCCTCATGCATAATCACTTCTCCTAGAATGATGCCAAATGCATCACAGTAAACTGTATAACTCCTGCCCGACTCTGGAAAAACTAGAATCAGTGTCGAAGTCAACTTCCCCTTCAGCTCCTGAAAGGCTGAATCAGAAGCTTTTGAGCAAACAAACTTTACCCCCTTCTTAGTCAAGCCCATCAATGACACTATTAAGCATGATAAGTCCTGTATAAACCACTTTTAGAAACAAGCCATCCCCAAGAAACTTCGTACCTTGAAGACATTCTTTAGCTTCTCCTAGGTAACTACTGCTCTCTCCTTCTCTAGGTCTACTGATACCCCTGTCTCTGAGATGACATGACCCAGGAAGTGGATCTCGTCCATCCAAATGTGGCACATTGAGAGATTAGCATATAACTTCTAATGACCCATACTTTACATACATGGTTATTACTTCAAAATTGAAGTACACATATTACATCATATAACAAAACCATGAAAGGACCGTATATGTATAGTGTCTTTAGAAACTGGGAAACATAAACAAGTGGTTCATAAATTATCTACATTGTCTCCCATTTATTTCATCATATCTAGAGTCCCTTTTTGGCATATCTTACTTAATAACCTTCTTCCTGACCTGGGGAAAGAAAACATAGAAAAGGGTGAGATCAAATTCTCAGTAAGGGTAAACAAAAGAAATATCAATCACATCATATTCATAAGAACATAACATTTTGGTAATCCTAACCTACAAAAGAGATCATAATTTCATAACATGGGATAAATCATAGTAGTGAAATGTAAATCCAATAATCCTAACATAAAACATGAATCTTTTTGGAATACACACATAATCATAGAGAATCATTTCTTAGTAGTCAAGACTCATTTCCAAGACTATCTTAGCGGACAAAGACCATTTCTGAACCGTGTTCACTCCTCGTTTCAGTCCTGTTTCACTGAACGGGTTTTACCTGCCGTTCCGGCCATGTCTATCTCATGAGATATAAATCTTTACCCAATGCATTTGAGGGAGATATAGGTCCCACCCATATCATAATTAATCCATTCTTATGTGTGCCACAAAATCATAAATCATACATTATAACATAACCCATGTAATAAAAATGGGATTCTTAAACATCGTGCCATCATAACATAATACATATAAGATAAAGGGTCTTCATAAAAATAATTCCATCATAAAATAATCAAATCAATGTAAAAATAGGGATAAAAATAGAACCCTATATTATCTTATATGGAAAATAATTTTGATAAAACGCTTGAGCTCCAATCATGAGGAAAATATCCTTTCTACTTCAAAAACATTTTTCTTTTCTTAACATGTCATACAATTTTAAACTAAAAGAAGTTGATTAAAAATAAACATGAAAACTTGTAAACTAAGATTCATGGAAATAATGTTCTAAAAATCCATTCAGGCCGTATAAGTTAAAAAAGAACATTCTTCTCATACTTTGGCCGGAAAAGTAAAAAAGTACCTCGTACAAAAAAATGACAAAAGATTCCTTTCATATCTTTTACTAAAAACTCACCGAAGGGTAAAATTGAATTTAAACAATTGTAGGAGGATAGAAATAATATTACATATTGAGGAAACATGGATGTGGATAATAAATACACCCCAGTAAATACCAAAGTACAAACAATCTCGGATAAAAATGAGATTGTGATATTTTCCCTTACCTTAGGTCCGATTTGCTTTGTAAGTGTCTGAACTTCCTGTATACTGATTTAAATAATGTCATTGACTTATTCCAGAATCATACTGATTGTTATGATATCATATATGGTCATATTCTTAAATTCTTATTAGTAATATTTGATTGCTACTTGTTATTCGGGTGTTTATTACTTTTTGTTCTTATGCGTGTTTTGTCGAATAAATTCTTATTCTTCTTTTTAGGTTATAGATACCTCATTTATAGAATGGTATTAGTGTAATACATATCATATTTATTCACTCAATTCATTTATGTAATCATTATTCAATGAAAATCATGTAGAACGAGTCACATCACATCATGGAGACGGTATTCCGTACGTACGCACGAGCGATGATATTGTTCCCATGATCGTGGAAGTGTATTGGAGTGTATGTATAATAGTTCAGAATCAATATGATTTTAAAATAATCATATATAACTATTATTTACACCATTATACCCATCCAAGTAAGGTGGTGGTGGAAAATAGATTACACCACAGCGTGGAGTCGGTATTCCGTACGTACGCACATGTTGTGATTTCATTTTCTGTAGGATGGATAGATGGTGAAATAGGGTTGTTTCATAATTATAATATAATATCATTGTATGAGTGATACTGATTTTTTTACTTCATAACGAAACAACTAAAGAAGAATAAGTGGAAGAAGAAATAAAGTTGAATGAATCGGTAACGGACATTACCTCTTCTTTGAAGCGCCTCTTTGAGACCTCCTCTTAGGGCACTAAAATTGGTCTTTGAAGAAAGCCAGGACCTCCAGTATGTTTATAATGAAGTGGAAAAGAGAAATTGGCAGGGTATGGCCGAGCTTGAAGTCTCAATGTGGTGTGAGGAAGAGAGGGAGGATGTGCCCTTTTATAAGGTAGGAGAGGGGCACCATTGGAAAAACTAAAAATATTATTTTATTATAAAGCCATATTCAGTTTTTAATAGATCCAAATTAATTTATTTAGAAGCTAAGATGGGGATGGGTCAAAATCATCTCATCCAATAAAATTTAGACAACTTTAGGTATCTATTTTAACCTTATCATTTAGATTTCACTTTAAGTTAGATAATTTAACTTTTACCGTGTCTTCTTGTTTTCTTACACTATAAGGTTAATAAAATTACTATAACAAGCCAAAAGAACACCAAACTGTGTATTATTAATATATATAACCTTATCTAAGTCATTTTTCCAAACCTTATTTTTTTAGGAAATAAATAACAATTAATAATATAATATTTGTTTTAAAAACTATTTTATGTCAATTTTGACACTATTTGGTACTTGATTTTTGTGAAAATCATAACAGAAAGATTAGTTAGAAAAAAGTTAATTAAATCAATACTAAAATGTCATATTATCCTAGAAAATTAGTTTAATTCATCAATAGTCTCAAATTAAATTTATTTGGGTATTTATAACATCAATTATGTCAATATTTCATTAACATGATAATTAGTGTATCATCATTGTGTAATAAATAAATTAACTTATTTTATGTCTAAAAATTACAAATAAAATACCATTATGTAGAAAATAGTTTTAGATTTCTAATGAATATTTATAGTCGAATTTATATTATGTATAACCCTATATTAAAAATGATTTATTTATTAAACATTGATTTTAACTATTTTAACCCTTCTTTAAATAAATTAATAATAAATGTCATAATCTAATCCATGTGGGCATAAATGATCATATATTATTCCTAAGGTTTTTTCTGGCTTAATTACACTTATCCAATAGAATTAGGACATGTGTTATGTTAATAATAATATCATTTTTAGCCTTAGTTACCCTATTTACTTTTAACCGTGGTAAAAAAAGTAAAAAGTTACTATTCACCAAAAATTATTTTCATCTCATTGAACCACATTTTAGTCCTTGATATTAACCGTGTCTCTCGGATTTTCGAAATTCCACTCAGAGAAGCGGTAAAATTAAGTTTTAGGTAAATTTGCAAATTCTCCTAGGAGGTGAGTAAAAGACAGTGAAAAGTTCAATAAAATTCTTATATATCTAAAATTATTATAAAATGACTCCAATTAATTGTATTGAACTTATATAGGTATTTTGTATCAATTTTGACCTAAAATAAATTTAATTAAAGTAATTAATTGTTTAAATAAAATGTCGGTTTTTAAATAGTAACCGAGTGTTTTCACTATTCATCAAAAATTGAAAGTTTTTAGAAAAATACCAAAATTTCACCCTAGGATAATTTCAATATTCCGAATCCAAAAATGAAGTCCATTTTGAAAAATAAAATTTAAAAAATTTAAAAAAGTGGGTATTATTATTCATAACGGCTAGTTTTAATAATATTTTAATAGCATATCGTTGTTTAGTGAAACTCGGTATTGCGTACAACGCAAGCTATCGAGGAAGGCCACGATTGCATGTAAAGCAAGCCAAGATAGTGTTGTGTGTATTTAAAGATTCCTTTGATAATTTATATAACCTAAAAACAAAATATTTCTCATAAAAGTCTCGGGTGTTACATTCTACCCCCCTTAAAATGAATTTCGCCCTCGAAATTCGTCACATTGTAACAAACAGATGAGGATACCTCTCCCTCACTATATCCTCAAGCTCCCATGTAGCTTCTTCTAATTGGTGGTTCCTCCATAAAACTTTCACCAAGAGAGTGGTCTTGTTTCGTAGGAATTTTTCACTGCGATCCAAAATCTCTATCGACTGTTCTTCATAAGAAAGATCTTGCTCCAGCGGTACAACTTCCGAGCTGAGTACATGTGAAGGATCAGGTATGTACTTTCTTAGGAGAGATACATGGAACACATTATGAACTTGAGATAGATTCGGTGGAAGAACCAATCGGTACGCTACCTTCCCAACACGATCCATAATTTCAAAAGGATCGATATATCTAGGGCTCAACTTTCCCTTCTTTCCAAATCTCATTACTCTCTTCCAAGGAGATATTCGTAAGAACACTTTATCACCCACTTCAAACTCTAGGTATTTTCTTCGGTTATCGGCATAACTTTTCTGTCGACTCTGAGATGCTCTTATGTGTTGTTGAATAGATCTGACCTTTTCTACCATTTCATCAACAAGATCTGGTCTTAATAGCTTTCTTTCCTGAACTTCATCCCAGCAAGTTGGAGTTCTGCATTTCTTTCCATAGAGAGCTTCATAAGGAGCCATCTGAAAACTGGAGTGAAAGCTATTATTATAAGAAAATTACACCAAAGGCAGTCGGTGATCCCAACCACCTTTGAAATCCATAGAGCAATCTCTTAACATATCTTCTAGATTTTGAATTTTTCTCTCAGACTGACCATCTGTCTGAGGATGATAAGCAGTGCTGAAACTCAACTCTGTATCTAGAGTATGCTGAAGAATTCGCCAAAAAATTGAGGTAAACCTCATATCCCGATCAGATATAATAGAAAGTGGTACTCTATGCAATCTTACGACTTCCTTTACATATATCCTAGAAAGCTGATCCAAAGAGAAATCTTCTCTAATAGAAATGAAGTGTGCAGACTTTGTAAGATGATCAACTATGACCCAGATAGCATTATTGCCTTTGGATATTTTAGGAAGTCCGGTGACAAAGTCCATTGTGATATTTTCCCATTTCCATTCTTGTATGGGTAATGGTTGTAACATCTCCTTAGACTTCTCTCTCTCAGCTTTAACTTGCTAACAAACCAAGCATCGAGAGACATATTCAAAAACATCTCTTTTCATGTCATCCCACCAGAAGTACTCTTTCAGGTCCCTATACATCTTCGTGCTTCCCGGATGAATAGTGAATGAAGAACTATGAGCCTCATCCAGCCGCTCCTTCTTTAATTCTGGTATGGGAGGAACACAAACCCGATTTCAGAACTTTATTATCCCATCACAATCAAGGTTGAATTCAGGAACATTTCTCACCTTTTTTGTAACTCTATATCTTCTTTCTATGCCTCATTAATCTTCACATTTATAGATGGTTGAACATTCATTTGAGAAAGATACGATTTTCCCCTTCCATTATAATTCCAAGATCCATCATTTGTAAATTCATAAATATTGAATCTTTTGTGATCCTCATCATGGATAAACTGGCATGGTCTTGTCGACTTAATGCATCTGACACTTTGTTTGCTTTCCTAGGGTGGTAATGAATTGAGCAGTCATAATCCTTAATCAGCTCCAACCATCTTCTTTGGCGCATATTCAGCTCCTTTTGTGTGAAAATATACTTTAAACTTTTATGATCAGTATAAATATCAAACCTTTCTCCATAAATATAATGCCTCCAAATCATTATTGCAATGATTACCGCAGCTAAATCCAAATCATGAGCTGGGTAATTTTTCTCATGGATTTTCAACTGTCATGAGGCATAAGCTATCACCATATCATTTTGCATAAGAACAGACCCAGGCCCTTCTTGGACGAATCACTATAGATCACAAACCTTTCTCCACTACAAGGTAGTGTGAGAACAGGTGCACTGGATAACCTTCTTTTCAACTCCTTGAAATTCAATTCACATTCCTCCATCCATACGAACTTAACTCCTTTTCGAGTCAACCTGGTGAGTGGATTAGATAATGGTGAATAATCATTCACAAAACTTAGATAATATCCAACCAAACCAAGAAAACTTCGGATCTCAGTTACTGTTGCTGGTCTCGACCATCTTTCGATAACCTCTGTTTTTGCTGGATCCACAGATATCCCATCCTTGGAAATTATTTGACCCAAAATGCAACTTTTTTATGCCAAAATTCACACTTGGTAAATTTGGCATAATGCTTCTCCTTTCTCAGGGTCTTTAATATAATTCTCATGTGATATTCATGTTCTTCCTTTCTCTTTGAATATACAAGAATATCATCTATAAAGGCTACTAAAAACTAATCAAGATAGTCTCTAAAGACTCTATTCATCAGATCCATGAAGATAGCAGGGGAATTAGTAAGACCAAATGGCATCAATAGAAATTCATAGTGTCCATACCTTGTATGGAAATCTGTCTTTGGTATATCCTCCATTTTGACCCTTAATTGATGATACCCTGAACGAAGATCAATCTTGGAAAAGTATTGAGCTCCACGTAGTTGGTCAAATAAGTCATTAATGCGTGGGAGAGGATATTTGTTCTTGATAGTGATCTTTTTATGTTCTCGATAATCAATGCAGAGTCTCATTGATCCATCTTTCTTCTTAACAAACAGAGCAGGTGATCCCCAAGGTGATGCACTAGGGCATATGAATCCCTTATCAAGATTCTCTTAGAGTTTCTTCTTCAATTCCTGCAACTCAATTGGGGAAATTATATAAGGTGTCTTTGAAATAGGTAAAGCACCCGATACGAGTTCTATTGAAAACTCAACTTCATGATTTGGTGGAAGACCCGACAATTCCTCTGGAAAGAAATCGTCAAACTCCCGTACAATGGGAATATTCTTAATTGTGAGTTTCTTACCAACCATTTGAGATAAATAACCTTCATTTATTGGAATCAAGATCCATAAGATGGAAGAAACTTCCACTAGAAGGTTATGTTCATCCTTGCATCGATAGACGATCATAGACTGATCTGGAATATGAAATGTGACTTCCCTTCTTTGGAAATTAATATGAGCTCCATATAAAGAAATACAATCCATGTCAAGAATCACATTAAATTCCACTATAGGAAGGACCACAACATTTACAAGAAGCACTTTCCTACAAACCTCAATCAGAGAAGAATTATAAACTTTTTATGTGACTGTTGTTCCATTAGGTGTTGTCACAGCTAACTAAACATCTAATTGTTGAGGTAATACGGTGATAACCTTAAAAAATTCTTCAGAAATAAAAGAGTGGGTGGATCAAGAATCAAATAAAACATTTTCTACTTTAGAGTGGATGGTAAGTGTACCTTTCACCACTTCGTTATCGTACTCCACATCGCTAATAGAAATTGCATGCGACTTTCCTTTGTCTTTAGCCTTAAGAGTTTGTTGACATAGATCATCATAAAAAACCCTTGGATTAGGGCATTTATTGGCATAATGACCCATTTCCTTGAACTTGTAACATTGAAGTATAGGAGGTGCACTCTGTGTAGCATTTTCTTTGTTCGCATCACTAGACATCTTCTTCCCATCATTGCGTCATTCAAATGCCTGATGACCTTCCTTTCCACATTTGAAACATTTACTTGTCCCATTAAGAAAACTTCCTCCATGTTTCTTTCCACACTTTGAGCATAAGGGAAAACTCATATTCTTTTCAGTGTGCTCTTTAGATTTTCCTTTGAATTCCATTTTACTCTTCTTATCAAACTAATTTGACTGATGGGTTACTCCAATATCCATCTCAACCTTGAGAGCACATCGAACAATTTCCTCATAGCTATTGAAGTCCCTTATGGCTAACACCCTTCGCAGACTTGGTTTTACGCCACTAAAGAATCAATTGATATTACTCTGAGGTTGGATAATAATCCCAAAAGCATACCTTGCAAGTCTTGTAAAATTTTCTTCGTAGGTACCTACAGATTCATCATCCTTTTGCTTTAGTTCAAGAATCTCCTTCTCCATCTTTGTTCGGAGAATACGAGGGAAGTACTTATTGAAAAATAAGTTCTTGAACTCATCCCATTCCATGGATTCAATTTCATCCATTTGCCTCATATTTTTGATAAGATTCCACCATTGATCAGCTTCACCTTCCAAGCGATAAACTGCTAAGACGACTTTATCATGTTCAGAACATTGAAGAACTGAAAATATCTTTTCAGTGGTACTGATCCATTGTTCAGCCACTAATGGATCAGAAGACCCACTGAATGAAGGTGAATGCTGCCTCATAAAGGATTCAATAGAATGTTTCTCTTTCCTTTGCTCATTTGGAAGTCCTGCATGATTCATATCTTGAGAAAGTTGTGTGAGCATGGCTACACAATTTTTCATTCCAGATCCCATAACGTTTGGTTGCTCAGGGGGACAATCATTCCATTGCCCGTCGCATTCCGCATTAACACAGTTCCTCCGGGTTCCATCCATTGACTGAAACCAATAAGAATAGTGTGAGAAACACTAATTATAATAGAAAAAACACATAATCAAGAATAAAATTTTACACTTAAGGTCTTATCATAGGTTTTTCATGGACATTTTTAAAACACAAAGATTGTGTTCTATGCTTAGACTTATCCTTAAAGTTCTTACTAAGGCTTTCACATCCTAGTTTCCAAAGGTTGACTATACATTTCCTCTGATACCAACTATAATGATCCATACTTTACATACATGGTTATTACTTCAAAATTGAAGTACACTTATTACATCATATAACAAAACCATGAAAGGACCGTATAGGTATAGTGTCTTTAGAAATTGGGAAACATAAACAACTGGTTCATAAAGCATCTACATTGTCTCCCATTTATTTAATCATATCTAGAGTCCCTTTTTGGCATATCTTACTTAATAACCTTATTCCTAACTTGGGGAATGAAAACATACAAAAGGGTGAGCTCAAATTCTCAGTAAGGGTAAAAAAACGAAATATCAATCACATCATATTCATAAGAACATAATATTTTGGAAATATTAACCTGAAAAAGAGATCATAATATCATAACATGGGATAAATCATAGTAGTGAAATGTAATCCCAAAAATCATAACTTAAAACATGAAGCTTTGTGGAATACACAGATAATCATAGAGAATCATTTCTTAGTAGTCAAGACTCATTTCCAAGACTATCTTAGCGGACAAAGTCCATTTCTGAACCGAGTTCACTCCTCATTTTAGCCCTGTTTCACTGAACCGGTTTAACCTGCCGTTCCATCCATGTCTATCTCATGAGATATAAATATTTACCCAATGAATTGGAGGGAGATATAGGTCCCACCCATCTTAGAATGAATCCATTCTTATGTGTGCCACAAAATAATAAATCATACATCATAGCACAACCCATGTAATAAAAATGGGATTCTTAAACATCGTGCCATCATAATATAATCCATATAAGATAAAAGGACTTCATAAAAATAATTCCATCAAAACATAATCAAATCAATGTAAAAATAGGGATAGAAACAGAACCCTATATTATCTTAGATGGAAAATAATTTTGATAAAACGCTTGAACTCCATTCTTGAGGAAAATAACCTTTCTAATTCAAAAACATTTTTCCTTTCTTAACATGTCATACAATTTTAAACTAAAATAAGTTGATTAAAAATAAACTTGAAAAATTTCAAAGTAAGCTTCATGGAAATAATGTTCTAAAAATCCATTCAGGTCGTATATGTTAGAAAAGAACATTCTTCTCATACTTTGGATGGAAAAGTCAAAAAGTACCTCGTACGAAAAACGACAAACGATTCCTTTCATATCTTTTACTAAAAACTCACTAAAGGGTAAAATTGGATTTAAAAAATTGTAGTAGGATAGAAATAATATTACATATTGAGTAGACATGGATGTGTATGATAAATACACCCCAGTAAACACCAAAGTATAAACAATCTCGGATAAAAATGAGATTGTGATAGTTTCCCTTACCTTAGGTCCGATTTGCTTCGTAAGTGTCTGAACCTCCTGTATAGTGTTTTAAATAATTTCATTTACTTATTCCAAAATCATAATCATTGTTATGATATCATATATGGTCATATTCTTAGCTTCTTATTGGTAATATTTCATTGCTACTTGTTATTCGGGTGTTTATTACTTTTTGTTCTTATGCGTGTTTTGTCGAATAAATTCTTATTCTTCTTTTTAGGTTATAGAAACCACATTTACAGAATGGTATTAGTGTAATAAATATCATATTTATTCCCTCAATTAATTTATATAATCATTATGCAATGAAAATCATGTAGAATGAGTCGCATCACATCGTGGAGACGATATTTCGTACGTACGCACGAGCGATGATATCGTTCCCATGATCGTGGAATTGTATTGGAGTGCATGTATACTATTTCAGAATCAATATCAATTTACAATAATCATATATAGCTATTATTTATACCATTATACCCATCCATGTAAGGTGGTGGTGGAAAATAGATTACACAACAACGTGGAGACGGTATTCCGTACGTACGCACGCGTGGTGATTTCGTTTTCCGTAGGATGGATAGATGGTGAAATAGGGTTGTTTCATAATTATAATAACATATCATTATATTATTGATACTGATGATATTACTTCATAATGAAACAAATAATGAAGAATAAGTGGAAGAAGAAATAAAGTTGAAAGAATCGGTAACGGCCATTACCTTTTCTTTGAAGCGCCTCTTTGAGACCTCCTCTTAGAGCACTAAAATTTGTCTTTGAAGAAGACCAGGAACTCTAGGATGTTTCTAGGGAAGTGTAAAAGAGAATTTGGCAGGGGTTGGACGATCTTGAAGGCTCAAAGTGGTGTGGGGAAGAGAGGGAGGAGGTGCTCTTTTATAAGGGAGGAGAGGGGCACCTTTGAAAAAAGTAAAAATATTATTTTATTACAAAGCCATATTCGGTTTTTAATAGCTCAAAATTGATTTATTTCGACGCTAACATGGGTATGTGTCTAAATCCTCTCATCCAATAAAATTTAGACAAGTTTAGGTATCTATTTTAACCTTATAATTTAGATTTAACTTTAAGTTAGATAATTTAACTTTTACCGTGTCTTCTTGTTTTCTTACACTATAAGGTTAATAAAATTACTATAACAAGCCAAACGAACCCCAAGTTGTTTATTTTTAATATATAAAACCTTATATAAGTCATTTGTCCGAACCTTGTATTTTTAGGAATAAAATAACAATTAATAATATAATATTTGTTTTAAAAACTATTTTATGTCAATTTTGACACTATTTGGTAATTGATTTTTGTGAAAATCATAACAAAAATATTAGTTCTAAAAAGTTAATTAAATCAATACTAACATATCATATTAACCTAAAAAATTAGTTTAATTTATAAAAAGTCTTAAATTATATTTATTTGAGTATTTATAACATCAATTATGTCAATATTTCATTAATAAGATAATTACTGCATCATCTTTGTGTCATAAATAAATTAAATTATATTAAGTCTAAAAATTACAAATAAAATACCATTATGTAGGAAATATTTTTATATTTATACTGAATATTTATAGTCGAATTTATCTTATGTATAACCCTATATTAAAAATGATTTAGTTATTAAACATTGATTTTAACTATTTTAACCCTTCTTTAAATAAATTAATAATAAATGTCCTAATGTAATCCATGTGGGCCTAAATGGTCATATATTATTCCTAATGTTGTTTTTGGTCGAACTAAACTTATCCAATAGAATTAGTACATGTGTTAGGGTAATAATAATATCATTTTTACCCTTAGTTACCCTATTTACTTTTAACCGTGGTAAAAAAAAAGTAAAAGTTACTATTCAAAAAAAAATTATTTTCAACTCATTGAACCACATTTTAGTCCCTGATATTAACCATGTCTCTCGGATTTTCGAAATTACACTCACATAAGTGGTAAAATTACGTTTTATGTAAATTTGAAAATTCTACTAGGAGGTGGGTAAAAGACAGTGAAAAGTTCAATTAAATTTTTATATATCTATAATTATTATAAAATGAATCCAATGAATTGCATTGAACTTATATTGGTATTATGTATCAATTTTGACCTAAAATAATTTTAATCAAAGTAAATAATTATTTAAATAAAATGTCGGTTTTTAAATAGTAACCCAGTGTTTTCACTATTCATCAAAAATTGAATGTTTTTAGAAAAATACCAAAATTTCACCCTAGGACAATTTCGATATTCCAAATCCAAAAATGAAGTCCATTTTGAAAAATAATATTTACAAAATTTCAAAAGGTTGGTATTAATATTCATAACGGCTAGTTTTAATAATATTTTAATAGCATATCGTTGTTTAGTGAAACTTGGTATTGTGTACAACGCAAGCTATCGAGGAAGGTCGCGATTGTGTGTAAAGAAAGACAATCTAGTGTTTTGTGTAGTGAAAGATTCTTTTGATGATTTATATAACATAAAAACAAAATATTTCTCATAAAAGTCTCAGGTGTTACATAACTGATGCTCCCTCAGTGTACTCAAAACGATTTCAAGATGGGTTGCATGGTCGTGTCGAGTGTGAGAGTACACCAAGATGTCATCCACGAAAACCACCACGAAGGAATCCAAGTAAGGATGGAACACTCTATTTATCTATTACATGAATACTAATGGAACATTCGTGATAACGAACGATATGACCAAGTACTCATACAGACCATACCTGCTTCAGAAGGCTGTAAGGGGTATATCAGATGGTCTGACATGCAACTGATGATAGACAAATCTCAAGTCGATCTTCAAGAATACTCTGGATCCTCGAAGCTGATCAAAGAGATCATCGATCCTCGGCAAAGGATATTAGTTCTTGACCATCAACTGGTTCAACTTCTGATAATCCATGCAATGTCTAAGGGTACCGTCTGCCTTCTTCGCAAAAAGGACAGGCGAACCCCAAGGAGAAGGATTGGGTCAGATGAAACCCTTTGTCTGCAACTCCTCCAACTGCTTCTTAAGCTCCTGCAGCTCATGTGTAGCCATCCTATAAAGAGGAATAGACACCGGTGCTGCTCCTAGCACGAGCTCAATCGAGAAGTCTACCTCACGCTTTGGTGGTAAACATGAAAATTCCTCTGGAAAGACATCTCAGAAACGATCCACCACTAGAGGAAAGTTTAACTGTGAAGTCCCCTAGTCATCCAGATAAAGACTAGAAAACTGGTCCAGCTCTACCCGCCTGGACATCCCACTCGCCTCTATGAAGAAAGGACCTGCCGTCTAGTGATACAAAACTCACCCTGCGATGATAGAAATCGACAACTTCCTGGAAGGAAACCAACCAGTCCATCCTTAGGATGAAATCATTGCTTTTCATCTCTAGGACATAGAGGTACCATAAGAAGTGACACCCTATAACCTCTAGAGGAAATTCTTTTCCCTGACATATGCTAGATGTCCTCGTTCCCAAGGGCATGTCAAGAGTCAACATATCAGTAGAAAGAAAGACACAGAGCCCAAGGCTCCCCATGAAAACAACAGAGATGAAGCTATGCGAAGCAGTAGTATCGAAAAGATCTAAAGATAAAACTAAGGCTAATAAGATTGTACCTCGAATTGTAGAGGGTCCGAGATCCTACTCCTGATGGATCTGCTCTACAGTAAAAGTATGGCCTGTACCGCAACCCTGTGTAGTAGCCTGAAAACCTTGAGCTGCTCCACCCTGATCCTGACCACTGCATCCATGGCCTCTACCCTGACATGGAAGACCTGAAGAACTCCAGCCCCCAGTCTACTGCAGAACTAGTAACCCTGCTCCTATACATGGGGTTAAAAGTGATCCTCCTTCACTAGCTGCTGGAAGGGGAACCTTGCAGAAACGTTGCAGATGACCCATCTTTCCACAATATTGGAAGTCCGATGGGTCTCTCAGGCACTAGGTATTCTTATTCCCACTCCTACCACACTGATAACCCACCACTTGGGTTCGATAAAGGAGATATCTTCTACTATAAGGAATACCTCGCTTCCTCGGGTCGCCTCGGGTAGACTCTCGGTGGTGCTTCCTGCTGTCTAACTGAAAATAATCAGCCCTGGATGCTAAACTGCCCTGGTCCACCGCTCCAGTCTCCCTCAGGTTCATTTTCGTGGTTAGGGCCTGGTTGACTATCAGAGTAATAGATGTCAATTGGAAGACATTCACCTGCGATCTGATTTTTGGTTTGAGTCCCTCCTCAAACTTCCTTTCCAAGAACAGCTCGTCATTCCCTAGAACGGGAGCGAAACGCTGTAACTCTATGAAACAAGAGGAATACTCCATAACTAAAAGAGTACCCTACTACAGGTTCATGAAAACCCTAGCTCTATCATACCTCAGTGTCGCTGGGTAGAATTAGTCATAGAACATACGCTGGAACTGATCCCAAGCCATAGTCAGTTGGCGCCTTACCTGAGAAACTATGTCCCACCATCTTTTGGCGGAGTCTCGCAGCATTTTAGTCGTGAGCTTCACCTTACTAACTAGGGGTGTCTCAAGATGGTCAAATATGGATAACATGGATTTTATTTATGACTCCGCAGCCTGCAGTTCTCCATCCCCTGGGAACGTGGGAGGATGCTACGACTGAAAAACCTGTGTCAGCTCTACCATAGTCGGGGCAGGATTCTGAACTCCCTGGAAGGTCTGCCTGAATATCATAAAACCCTCTTTAAACTGAGCATCGACACCAGTGTTCGGAATCACTGCAGGTTCCATGTCTGGAATGATAGGCGGAACTACTGGTAGTCCCTGATCAGTCACATCAGGCGTACGATCACTACCTAGTTCTTGTCGTGCAACAAGAGGACGTCTTGGTGCCATAGCTCTGAAAGATAAAAAGGAACCTACATTAACGACGAAAAAAATTGTAACATAAGAGAGTAAAATAGAACAGGAGGGAAAAACCGTTAAAATTGGAGAGAAAAAAACATGACTACACAGCGTGTTTCTAGAATTTTTTACCCTGGGCATGTACCTTGGCCATACATGGCTGTGTAAACAACTCTACTACACAACATGTCCTCAAAATGAAAGGCGTGTATTGAACCTTTTCTCCCTACCTAGTTACTCCTACACTACTAAGTCACACGGACTATCCTAGCCGAAGACTACACGACGTGTTGAGGAAGACACGACGTGCACTAGACATGCCTTACTTGGCCCCTGTTGTTTGCGACATGGCCTGACGCACGGTCGAAACTACACGGCGTGTTCCCAAGGGACACTGGTGCACTTGAAGGAAACCACCACCCGTGTGGTTCGTTACACGGTCGGCTACACGACTGACCCTTACATGACGTGTTCCGAACAAACACGACGTGTTTAGGAGAAGATAACACCAACCTGTGTTGTTAGTGACACAGATGGGTACCTAGAACAAGACTACATGGCATGTTCATACCAAACATGGTGTGTACTACCAGAGTTTTCCCGACCCATGCTGTTAGTGACACGGCCGAGAACACAGTTTACCACTACACAACGTGTGCATACTGTACACGGCGTGTTCCTAAAGACCCTTTTATAGCCCTGTGTCCTTGTCCACATGGTCAGTGACACGGCCAAAAACTACACGGTGTGTATTTATAAAGTACACACCGCGTATTCTGGGTTTTTCCAAAATTAGCCTTAGAACTGAACCGGAGCCTAGAAAACACAAAAACAGGGGTTAAGGTGCCAAATTATGATCCGCGAGGGCGTATAGTCCCCATGAATCAAAGCTTGACATCATAACAATTCATATAACAAGAAATAGTATAACAAACTCACGACCCACAAAATTCCAATCCTCGAGGGCCCATAACACCTCTAAGACCAAAGTCTGGCATCCATGATAAAGAAGCTCTAAAAAACTGATACCCTATTCACATAGCAGGTATTTTATCACAGTAGCTATCACAACAGCATGCATTGTCTATCACAAATTCTATCCCAACAGCATGCAATCTCTAATGCAACCTAGATGGCATGAAAAAATGCAGGGCATGTGATTTTTTAACATGTTCCTATATGATGCATGAGATGGCATACCCTCATCTCATCAGGTTGCAACAAAATAGAACCACAATCATATAAACAGTAACAACACAAAACAAGTGCATCACCCAATGGTGAAATCAATTAAACTGTAACATCTGCAGAACTTGAAAATTACAACATTCATGGTAATATGGCTTTTTCCCTGTACACGGGTTCTAGAACACCCAGACATAGCTATTTACCATTTAGCTATTCCATCCTATCCCAGTCTAATGTCGCCAAACAGTAAGTCAAATAGAAAGGAAGAAACTCCTCTGATACCACTTTGTAACGACCTGAATTCGGAGCCACTCAACTGGTGCCCCATGCCTGGTTCGCCACATGACCTCAAGCACATTTCCCCAAACATCAGAGACCTTCGACTAGAAGATAGGGCCTTGGTACATTATTGGGGAAACTATGCCCTCATTTTGTAAGGTATACAAGGGAAAAGAAATAATAGTGAATAGAAAAAGCAGTAAATGACATACAACAACTGAAACCAAACAGTGGAAGAAATGAATATATATAGTAATGATGATAATGATGCAGTTGGTACAAGTATATAGGGAAAGAAGAAAAATCAATAACCTGCTGAAATACAACTGAAAACAAAGTACTAAAAGTAATAACAACTCCATCAGCATCGCAATCCTATGCTCGGTCCTATGATCTCCAGCTCCAACCAACAATCATGTACCTGAAGTATAAGGGCCACAATCCTTATCCACACTTGCAACCATATAACCTATTTGAAAAAAAACAGGACCCAAACATGGTGTGAGACTAATCCCAGTAGGCAATCCCCACAAGATTTGTGCCCTACTGTCAGTGAGCAATATAGAAAAAGTAAAGGAAATAAATGCAGCAGAAAAGTAAAGGTACACCAAATAAAAAATCCTACCAATATCCATTCACATTTATTTATTAATTCAATACTATCCTATAATTATATAATGTTGAATCTATCAAACAACTATATATTCTCAAGGCACAACGAGTAACACAATAGGTATCTCAATAGACTACCTAGACAACAAGCAGTACAAACCCAAGTTTGTTCTTTTGCTTGGTGGACTCATCACAACCAACCAAACAAATAACAATGCTGACTCTCTGGGTGTATCCTACTGGAATACCCTTATTGGCAAAAATATTCATAAAAGGCACAAACACTCGGGGAGCTCTCACCGTCAATTCCCCTATGGTCTTGCAGCGATAGCTAGATAATCTCTGAGGAAGCACTTACGTCTAATTCCTCTTGTGGCCTTGATATGTGCGTAAACTAAGAACGCACTTGGGAAGCACAAATTCCAATTCCTCTAGGTCCTTATTACAAAACTAATTTATAACAGACTCTCTAGGGAAGCCCTTAATTGTCAATTCCCTCTTTAGTCTACCGCACTAGGTTCACACAACCCTGAGAAATATAGTCGTGCATAATCGACTGTCAGCATCCCTAAGTAAGTTCAAAAACTACTTGTCTAATAGCTAAAATGCCTCTAAAACATATAAATAGCAGGAAATACATGCAATCAACTATAAAAATAAAGACAAACAATGATACAAGGTTTGCCTCACAGGCAACCAAAGCCAAACGGTGATAAATAGCCAAATCAAGGGAAATCATCCATGGGTGATCCTTGAACATGAAACCAAGAATATATTACTATCAATTACCCTCAAGAAAAAAATAAATCTAAGGAAATTAAATGATGGAATCAAAATTCCTAACCTGGGATACCCGATACATGGGTATCCGACACTTTTTGAAAAAAAACTCAAAGACATTCAACATAGGCCAACAAACCACCTACCTCGATCCTAGGAGATCGATATACATGAGCCATGAAAATTTATTCTCCTTATAATGATGAAGATATGAGAAAAAATCCAAAGCACTCATCCAATGATAACTTGAAAACGAGAAGAAATCACGAAACACAGATAAAGCAGAAGAGAGAGCTTACCGAGGCGATCCCAACCCAATCTACGGAAGATGAAACGGAGATCGAACGGCAAATCAGGGGCTCGGAGAAGGATTGCGGCCGTACGAGAGCTCTTAGCCAAACGAAACCTAGAAGAAGGTCGTTCTGGTGATTAGGCGCGACCCCAGTGTGTTTAGTGAAAAAAAAAAGAAAATACACGGTGTGTACTTATGGGGTATACGGCGTGTACTCTGTTTTTCCGTACTCTGCTTTAAGCGGCCTCCACATCACCCCTACACACCGTGTGTGTGGACTGGACATGGTCAGCACACGGCTTCGAGCGGCAAAGGAGTACACGACGTGTACTCTAAAAGTACACGACGTGTACATCAAAAAGTTCCAGAAAACTCCTTTTTTCTCAAAAAAAAACAGAAAGGAAAAACATACCTAAAATGAAGATCCGGGTTATTACATAAATGGTCATATTTTGAGATATTTTCAAGATATAGAGATAGGGTTGTGAAGGATACGTGACTCCTAGGGGTGAGTTCATGATGAAAGATAGAAATTCATGGTGGTTGCATGTGATGCCTTCTTAGTTTGTCGGTTATGATATTTTGGGATGTTCATGTTTGGACCATTGATAACCTCTTGGGGTTAAGAACTTGAGTGGTTTGAATGCATTGTAGTGAATTATATGACTCCTTAGTTCCCTAACAGTATGGATCTAGGTTATGGACTGCTGAAGTGATTTTTTTGAATAATCACACTTAGGTTTTCATCAAGTATAATACAATAGAATAAAGGTGTTAGGAATATTATATTGGATATGAAATGGAAAAAGGGTGTTGGACCTTGATTCCATATCATGCATTGATCAGAGTAGGGGTAGATCTAGGGCCTGGACATTTGTAGTTGGTCAAGGAGGGATGGTGCATCGAGACATATATTTTATATTAGATAAGTTATGTATAGAGTGATTATGTAATTACCAAGGGTTAAGGAGGTTAAGGATGTGTCAAGATGATAAAATATTGTAGGTGATAAGCTATTTCTTTTTTAAGGAACTGAAACTCAGTATAATGATCATTGATACAAATGAGAATTGTGGGGATGTGTATATTTAAATGCCGATTAATCAATGAAGAGATTTATTCAACTACGGTGAGTGGGGCACCAAATATATTGTTAGTTTCCAGTGAGACTAAGTTGAGTCTATTGAATGAAATAATATGGGAGTTATGTGGAAACAATAGAGGTCATGAATCTTGAGACTGATCTATCATGATTGGGTGGCATTATGATTGATTATTATTTGAATTTGACATAAGTTGTGTGGGGAACCATAGTATCATTAGACCCTAGAGTTGGGCCTGAGAAGTGGACATTTTCATGAAGTATGAGTGTGGATCACGAGTGTTATAATTCAACTCAAAATTGGTATCAGGAAGGATTATGCTCATTGATTTGTGGTAAGGGATATTCAATAATACGGATCACAACGTGGATGGTCTAAGAATGAAGAACTCATTTTGAGTGGTTTTTGATAATCCTTGGGGGTTTCACACTAGTGGAACCAATCCGATCATGGTTTTAGTTTTGTATCTACACTTGGATGCAAGGGTATTGGGTAAAACCATTAATTGGGAAATTCATAGATATGGGTATTGACCTATTATGAATTGGAAGAGTCAGAAAATTTATTAACTAATGGGTAGGAATCTTGGGTTACAGTCTTGTTGATTATAGAGTATGAGTTTTGGGAAAATTATGGGTAATGTGATTGATCTTGTGGAATGTTGGTACTCCCAAGAGAGTGTGTAAATTGTTATTTTAAATTAGGGAATTATGTTGTGGGTTTTTACTAAGGAATACAACCATGGTGTTTGGAAAAAATGGATGAGTGATCATTTCCTATGATGTTGGGTGAGTAATGGTCTGGTGTAGACCAATGATATAAACTGATAGTGTATTTAATTAATTCATTTTTAATTCACGACAATCATCAAGAGTGAGTAATTTTCATAAATTTTTTCATATGATTTATCATCGTGACGTGCACGACAATGGGTTTTTAGGAATGGTTGGTGTGCTAGGGTACTAAATAGTTTTCTTCACACTAGATTGAGAATGAAGGTTCATATGAGAATCAAAACATGTCATTCAGGTGATTAACAATTTTTATTATGATCCAAATCACGAGGCATCAAAGATATTGGATTGTTTATGAGTTTGAGTGCTATGTTAGCATAACCAAACAGTGGGTGTTTTGGAATTATATGGTATATCCAATCTTAGTTTCCTTTTTGGTCTATTGAATATTAATATGGATAATTCTTGCAGAATGGAAGAGTTATGGTTGGGAGGTTATAACAACCGACACCAATCCCTTTCAATGTATTTAGAAATGAACCATGTTTTAAAGATAGAATAACTGGAACTAGTTTGAATATTTGATTCTAAATCTGAATTTAGAATTTGATAAAACATATTAAATGTTTATATAGAGCCTTTTGAGGTGAGAAATTGGGTGGTGGAGGCCCAACTTGGGGCCTATGAGTTTTTGGGAAATAAAAGTGGTTGTGGATGGCAGGAATATGAAACTGTGTACTTGGTATAGTGGAACTAGGTACCTGATGATGTGTTTAGAGAAGGTTCCCCCTAGACAGGGCCATTGGGTGGCTGGTTCTAAGAAATAGGTACCCAATGGAGAATTGGGTGGATTTTACTTGTGGTATGGGTACCTAGTGAGACCATGATTTTTTTAATAAGGGGTGTTTTGATCATTTTGGGGGGTTTTATTTCAAACCCGTTATAGGATTATTGTGTTTCACTCATTCAAAACTATATGGGGGGGGATACCCCTTCTCCCCGCCTATATCTCCCTTATTTCCCTTGGAGTTGGATAAATTTAGATAAAATCCATCATCGATTTAGGTGATTTCTTTTCTCGTATCTTCCTCCTCTTATTTCTACGACATTATAATCTAATTCAAGTAGTATAATGTTAGTTATTTGGTGATGATTCCTCTGAAGAATGGTGGAATCAGGTCTAGCAAATGGGGATTTAGTTATACTTGGTTATATAAGGTTTCATGATTATGAAGAAACCATGTATTATGTCGTTTCTCTTAAATTATGTAGATTTATTGGAATATATATGGTTTTCTATCAATTTAGATGAAATTGGTTGACGTTTTAAGATAGTTTTTTGGAGATTTTATATAGTAGATGTCTATGTTGATTCTAGGGGTTCTTCTAACCCCTTTTCTCATGGTTTTTAATTTTTTTACTACTCGATGTGTTGTTTTTTATTATACTAAAACAATTAATTATGGAACTAATTATAGATTAATTATGTAAATTGATTATAATTGGTTTATAATTTATTAAATTGATTAATCATTAGATATAAGACCATGTATTGATAGATGATGATCAGTCAATCTTTTTTGACGATGGTGGCAGTTTTTTTTAAGGGAATAACTCTATTGTTTGTGGTAGGTGGTCCCAAAAAATTACCTTATGATTTATGATCCTTTTTAAATGACATGTGATATGTGTTCACGTTGGTCATGTGATATTGAACATAAATAAAATAAAATATCTTTCCTTTTACCATTACGTTTTGCATGAGTGATCTTAGGTCCATGATAGACCCTTTGATCACTGAGATTTTATGTTTTCACCACTTATGGACCTAATATTGATCTAAATTGTGAGATAGGTGGTATATGATCCAAATAGGGATATGAAATTGGTAAATTAAAACATAATAGGACTTGAAAAATTTCCCTCAGTCTCTTTAGATAAGGTGATGTGATTGATTGAGAATTATTGTCTTAATGGTAGGCTATGAGGAATGTTGTGTTTCCTTATATCCTCTTGTCTAGTTGATAAGTGTGTGGATTTGGTGTTCTTTCTCCAATAATATGTGTTTTTTAAGTGTGTAAACTATTTAATAGGCTTATATATAGTTGGGGATTGATATAAACAAACTAGAAGGACTTTGCAAATAATATGGATTCAATGACACCACTTATGTAATCCTACAAGTTTATGATGTTTAAGAAATTGTTAAATTGAAATTTGATTGCAGTCTCATTTAAGAGATGTTATACCCAATTAGAGGTATCTTAAACATTATGTGACATAGAGGACCATGGTGTGTTCCCTCTTCTTGTGTTGTATCACAAGAGGGAAACCGAGTAAGGTTAACATGGTGGTGTCCTTAAATAGATGGGACATGGGAATGAGTTTTGTGATTGTGAGAAAAACCTTAGTTGGATCATATTCGAATGTTGGGAATGTTTTTAAACCATTTGAAAATTTAAATTTTTCTTTTATTACATGTTAAAAATTAAGAAATGATTTATATTATGCATACACTTTTGCTTGTTATGCTAAATGATTATGACTTGTGATATGAGTTTGTAATGAATTATTACTATGGTGATGCGTGATGGTATGGAATGGTTTATGCTATGGTTAGGGCCAAATTCCAATCATGTAAGGATCATGATATGGGTTGGGTGGTCACTCCAACCATGGAAGTGTATGTTTTTATGAAATGGATTATGCTATGGTTTGGGAGTCATGAAAAACATGGGAAAATAGTATTAAAGATTTTCCACAATACCAAACGTGTATAGTATTTGATGGATTGTGATGTGGAGGGTTGAATGGGATACTTCTCATGGTGGTTGTGATGTGGTGGGTTGGACATAATTCTTCTTGAGGTGGTTGTGATATGGTGGGTTAGACCTTATTCCCTCCAAGGTAGTTATGATATATCGGGTTGAACATGATGCCTACGAAGGGGTTTTTGTATGATGGTTTGGACATCATGCCTCCTAAGATAGTTGTGATATAGTTTGTTTGATTCAATTCTTACCGAGTTCATAATGACATGTAAATTTGTATGTGATTCCTCCTTAGGACTTTATGATACATGTTAGACATAATGAAACTTTGGATGTTGTTTACTTATGTTTAGTGATAGTATGTTATGTGATATGGATAAAAACATCATCCCATTAAAATAATATTGGAATGTATTTAGATACACTCTAACTCTTTCCAAAGTAGGTATAGTCATCCTTGATTGGGCTGGGAAACAATTTTGGTCTTATGTTCAAAGTTGTTTATTTATTCATTCTGAGCATATCATGTTGTTCAAACATTATATATACTGGTTGTGTTAGGGAATCATTGACAGAGTCTTACTGAGTTATACTCACAACATTCTTGGGTGACCCTGACACTATAGTACATGAGAATACAACTTGATTATTGAAACATGTAGTGTAGAGGCCCAATGTTGGATGGTTGAGGTGAATAACTTGGTCAGAATTAGAATATGGGATCGGTAAAGGAATCATGACAGGGTTGTGGTGGTCTTTAGTTTTCTTTACTCTTGGTATAGTTTTTATATGACTTTCCTTCATGATATCATTTAGGTAACTACCTGAATTTTGTGAGATTTAGATAATTAATTCTATTATATAATGTGTTATGTTATTTAATTTTGGTTGAATTTTTTATGATGTTAGTTTATTTTTTAGCAATTATTATGACTAATTACATATTAATTATATTATGATTTAAGGATTTATATACTAGATGGTATAATCTATCCTTGATATCACCTTATACCCTCAATACTAGTTTCTAGCCTCTGGTGTATGAGGAGGCCCAACGGTGATCATGTCGTGCTTTAGTTCTTTTAACGGTCAGTTTGGGAGGCTATAGTGTAACATGTTGGTTGTTGTTTTCATGATGGAACATCTTTATTTTATTTTTAATCTTCAATTAAAGAGAATGATTTGGATATGACATGTGTATTCAAAATAAATATTGAAAATCACATATATATAAATGATTATGTAAATTTATCTTGAAATTATATAGATGATTTTGTTAAAAAAATATATTTTAATAATAATTTATTTATAATAAATAAATTAAATTAATTCATATACATATCTAGGTAAGAAATATGGTTTTAAAGTTTACAATGATTATTATTGGATATTCTTTATGATCCTTAAATAATCATATAAAGTAATAAGACAATGGTTTAATTAAATATTTTTTCCTTTTTTGGTTTGAAATGTGACTTAAATTCTATATAAATTATTTTCGTTGACAATTTTAAATTGAAAACTTTATCAATAGTGACATTGTTTTTGAATTCCACCAATGCATGAAAATTTAGTTTCATTTATAATACAGTTATTTCAATATTGTTCTAGTGTTGTTGATCTGACTTGAGTAGAAAGATTCAATTGAGTTTTAATGGAAAGTCATTAATTTTTAATGATATTACAAGGTCTATTTAATTTAATTTATTCAAAATTTGATTACCATAAATAACCTATATTATCATTATGAGTTTTTTAAAAAAAATTGAATTGATTCATATTTACTTAGTTCATTATTTTACTGTAAATTCATACTCATTCTATATAGCCATAATGAGTTATAAATCAATAATTGATATTTAAAATTTACTTTGTAGTATCATTATGAGTGATGTAATGAATGGTTTTTACAGTTCATGGTTTTATAGTAGGTTCAATTCTTGTTAATATATCTCTATGTTTTTCTATATAACTTAATATGAAATATATTAATAGTTCATTTTTTTATTTAGGAAAGTGGGTTTTTGAAATAATATAATTTAATAAAATCCCACCTAGAGAACTAATATATATCTACATTTTATTTCTAAATATAGAAGCCTTTGATTGGGGATATATTCATGATGTTTATTCTTTTGGAATGATAGTTTTCTGGATATGGTTTTCTAACGTGTCATTGGTCATCAATATATATGATTATGAATACCCAGAGATTCTTATCAAGTATTAGAAGGCTAATGGTGGTAATTTTTAAAATACCCACATTTTTTGTGTTTTTAAATTAATTTTATAACATATCATTTAGTTGATTAGTGTAAGTTAAAATGAGATTATACGATTTTTGTTTAGAAGCTAGAAGGAAAGAATATGGGAATTTGTAATGATGAGATAATATGTACTTGGTGGTTTAGTACCAAGTTACTGGTAGTTTCTAGGTCCATGTTAGATGATAATTCCTACTCCAATAGATGAATGATTGCCTGGTACTAAGTGACTGGTGGCAACTGGGTGCTAGTGGTCCCTCACTAGGTAACTAATGTAGTACTTTGTTTTTCAAAATTTGACGAGAAAATTTAAATTTGACACACTTCTTAATTATATTTGATTTTTTTTATAAATTTTAGTATTAGGACTCCCCATTACTCTCCCATATTCATTCATTCTTTTTTTCATTCCATTTGAACAACCATATTCAATCCATTCATAATCCGAGTTGTTTTAGGTTTCATCTGATGGAGAAGCTGAGTAAATGCTACCATTTATCCCTTTAATTTCTAGTTAAATATATGTTTGGAAAGTTTCTCCATATTGTTGTTTTCTTTTTCAATGTTCTTTATGTTTGGTGGGAATTCTTCCATTTAATTATTTAGGATATACTTTGGATTTCTAATTATAATGAAACTATATACTTTTTCATATTTTCACTGTATTATGGTCATTATGTTGTGGGATGGAGTCAGTTAGAATTTGGTATTAATTTACCTTATAAAAAAATATATCATAAAATATTATTCCTATGATTTATTTGTTTAAATATTATATATATATTTTGTAACGAGGTATAATGTATCATTCTAGATGTTGGTGGATTATATTTTTATTACACACTACATTCTTTATTTAGTTTTTTATCGAGGAAAATGTATATGGGTAGTGGTCTTTATACTATACTTATACAAATTTATTAAAATCATTAATTAATATATGAATGTTTTATATCATTATATATATATATATTTGATATTAGTATAAATTATAGTTTAAATAGATAAAATAGGTGCCTTGACTATTTTCCCCTTTTAGAAAGGATATCAAGATATTTTTTTCTTATTATGATGATGTTTGATTGATTATTTTCCCTCTAATTTAGGATTCTCAATTCAGGATTTTTGTCATTTCTTGTTGTAGATGTGGTTTGTTATGTTGTGTATGAGATAACATATAGAAAACCAATTCCCAAGGTAAAAGTTTTTATTTTTCATTATGATATTGATGTATGGATTAAATATTTTTATTATATTATGATTGTAACTATCTTATAATAACTCTAAAGATGGTTAAAATAATGATAGAGTGGCCTAGGTTGGTTGGTGTCCTTCTACCGGGTATGATGTAATCACAACTTACAAATATCGCATGGGGTATGGCTAGACCTTGTTCTTTTATTACAAGTGATCAATGTTTGATGGTTAGGATATATGTAGAGATTAGTGGAGTCAGAGATAGGTAAAGTTTGGATATATATATATATATATTTTATGGCTATGAATATAGAATATTAATGTCATTTTTTTTGATACCTGTGTTTTATGTCACTTCATGAATTTTATATTTTTATCTGTCTTATAATTTTGAAAATTAGAAGTTTCCATTTATTCCTTAATAAATGTACAATTGTTAGGAATTATATATAAAGTTAGATAAGTGGATTAGGATTTTTTTTAAATTATTGTAGGTAAGTTTGTTTACACATTATTATATTTTATCCCTCATTATCTATGTCGGCCTCTGGTGATTGATAATCAGTTTCAAGGTCTTGTGGTGATTTGGTTTGAGCAGGGTAATTTGAACTAGGTATTTACACCCCGATTGAATGATAGGTATTGTATTATATATGTAAGATTTAATGAGTAATTTTCTATATAAAAAATCACATTGGACTCCTTTAGACCTCTATGGTCGAATGAAACATTATTTAGATAAGTTTATTAATGTTTTTTTGTCCAATTTACGTAGTTAATGTCTAAAGTGACACTTGAGGTTGTATTGTCTTTTTATCATGTTGGAATTTGATAAATAATATTTATTGGATATTTGGGTTTTCTTTTATTTTTAGTTTTATGTTTCAAGTGATGATGTATTTTATGTATACTGATGATTTTTTTGATGTAAAATGTAAATATTATCCATTTTATGTTAAAGAAATTCATGTTATGATGTCTTGGGGATTTGGAATATTTATATACATTTTAGATCACTTACCTATGGATGAGTTTCCTATGATTATATAGATCAACCATAAAATAGTTTAAATAATTATCAATTTTTTGAAAAGTAGAATAAAAATTATTGAAAGAAAAAAATTACACGACTCTAAAGTACGAGATCATTTTAAAATCTTTATCATGATGGGGGAAGAGATCATTAGAGAGGTATTTGCACCAGGTGATGTCTTGTGTAATCCCCATGTTGTCTAAGACATCTGAAACTGTGTTTGCTTCTCGGTAAACATAAGTAATGATGTAGTTAATATCGATTAGCGAACATGTGCAATCCATCCAACATGTAGTAATCAACAAAGAAAGATGGGTTATGCCATTCCAAATTGCTTGAACGTTGGTCGTCGAGTCACTTTCAATCCAGATATTATTACAACTGAAGTTCTTGGTGAAGGAAACAACATGAATCAAGCTATCCATTTCAGATTCAAGGGAGGTTTAAATTCCACATTTACCCATGAAGCAACCAAGCATATGACCAAGGTGATTCCTAAAGACCACACCACAACCTGCAGGGCTCAGATTTCCCTTGGAGGTGTAATCAATATTGATTTTAATCTATCTAGGTAGAGGGGCCCTATATAAAACCACTATAGTGTGATGCAGATGACAATAATTACTTCTGATCTGTAGACGCTTCAGGATTTCAAAGCCATTCATAGTGTTGTAGCAGTGCCCCATTTTCAATAAAGAAGCTTCATGTACTGTAATAAGGATCCGAACCTAACCTTCATTAATCTTTAGTGAGTAATTGTTATAAGCTATAACATTCCAATCATACCATATCACATGATAGATTTCAGCAATGACTGTAAGGAAAAGGTTCCTAATTAGTTGGGAGCCTTACATTTATGCACATTTCATTTGTTGGGACTTGATAGATTCAAGAATCATCAATCTTCAATAAAAAATGTCAAAAAGGTAGTTCCAAAGAGCATAAGAAGTGGCATAAGAATGGAAGAGATTATTTTCATATTCTCTATGTTGATTACATATTTTACACTTAGAGAAGAGCTAAATTCCAAAATATTGGAGGCAAGTTTCAGTGGGAACCCGGTTGTGGGAAAGTATCTAGATTATATTGAATCTCGAAGGTTTTATCCAGGTTTTGTTGAAATTCTTTATCTAGTTGTAATCATTCTCAGAGTTGTGGTGGAAATGATTGTAGTAAATTTTAGAGTCAATAATTTGATTGTGAGGAGGTTCTCAAACCAAGAGTAATTGGCATATGAAAAAGTGTAGTTATCAATGACAGGTAAAATAGGTTTAGGGATATGTTTAAGATAAGAGTTTAAATATCTTTGATAGAGATGTTGATGTTTTCAGGGGTTTGGTTATGTGTAATCATAGAGATTAAGGGAGTGCCAGTCCAATTATCCATCCAGAATTTCATGGAAGAGTCTCTTGAGACCTTCCATCTGAAATTTCTCATAATGTTGGCGAAGGAGTGTTTGATGGAAGGACAGATGGAGGAGTTAATAAAATTCAAATTTCCTGTTTTATGTTTTTTGAGAAATATATTTTGGAGAAAAGTGGTAGCTTTAGAATTGGTGTGAAAACGGTTCCAAGTGAGTCTATCTTGAAGGGATTCATTAAAATATTTAATATTTTTTATACCAATTCCACCATGTTCATTGGGCTTGCAACAAGTTTACCAAGGAAACATCACAAGTTTTCTTTCAAGAGTACTACCAGTGTAGATGAAATTCTTAATAGCAGTGTTCATTTTTTTAATGAGACCAATTAGCAAATTGTAAACCATAATTGACTAAACCATCTTGGAGACAATAGTGAATTTGACAAGACATGTCAGGCTCACTATAGAGATAGATTTAAATTTACTAGAAGATAGTTGTTTTAGGACATGGTCAACAATAGACGTAAAGTGACCAGATTTGGGTCTTCCCTAAAAGATAGGAACACCAAGGTAAGTGAAAGGGAGAAATCCTTATTTCATCCCTAAATCATTGATGATGTTACATTTTCTATTAGAAGGGAAATTATTTCCAAAAAATACATAGGATTTATTCAAACAAATGTTTTGTCCTGAGACCTCTTCATAGTGTGAGTGGGAAGAATTGAGGTTAAGAATATTCCTTTTATCTCCTTGTAGGAATAAAATGATTTCATCGACATAGAAGAGATGAGTTGGATAATTAACATTCCTAGATACATGGTTGAGTTTGAGTTTATTTTGAATCACAATTCTTTTGATCAAACAGATTAGATAGTATTCTACTATCGAGAAGAGAATAATACAGAGGGAATCACCTTGTCTGTCCCCTTTGGTACATTTAAAATAACCCTTGGTAGAGCCATTGATAAAAATGGAGATAGAGGCTGAGTTGAAGAGATTTTTGATAGAAGTGATAAAAGCAGCACTAGAACCAAAACTTTGAAGGACTTTTAAGATAAATCTCAAGTCCATGGTGTCAAACACCTTTTTGATATCAATCTTTATAGCTATGTTTCCCACTCTATTAGCTTTATTCAAGTTATTTACACACTTAGAGGCAAGGAAGATACAATATTGAATGGATCACCATTTGATAAAACCAAATTGGTTCCAAGAGACAATTTAGTTAGTGATAGGTGAAAGTCTGTTGGCAATGATTTTGGTGATTATCTTATACAACATATTGATAAGCACAATAGGTCTAAAAAGGTGACCTTCAACAACATTTTACACTTTATGATCAAGGTGAGAAATTTTTCATTAAGAACACGAGGAATAACCCCATTGGAAAAAAAGGATTTAACCAGTTTACAAACATCTACATGAATCACATCATAATAGTGTTGGAAGAAACCATTTTTAAAGCCATCAGGACCTGAGGCACTATCTTGATTCAGACTAAAGACAATGTATTTGATTTCATGATCAAGCGGTGTGATAAGAAGGATAATGTTATCCTTATCAGTTATCACTGATGGGATTACCTCAGAGAGGTGGTATTTATTGTTATCAAGGCCATTGAAGGTGGATTCATAGTAAGAGATGATATGTTGAGTGATTCCATCTTCCTTGTCAAGAATTTTGTCTCCATATTTGAGAAGTTTAAGTGGCCTTTAGGCCTTCCTATCTCTTTGATGTGAATTGTAGAATTTGGTATTTCTATCACCGTTAGTTAACCATTTAACTTTAAATGTATGTTTTCTCATATTTTATTTAAATGTGATAAAGGTGTTTAGTTTTAGCAAAATGTTTGTTTCTTGAGTAGGGCCCCTGTTTAGTTTATAGGTGGTGTTTTTTTAAGGTCATTGAGTTCTTTCTCAAGAAGTATGATGTCATTGTTAATAAGTTTGGATTTAGAGCTGTACCAAGATTTTAGAGTCTGTTTTAGGTGTTTTAATTTGAGGATGTAGGAAAAGGCATAATTGTTATGAGGCATAGAGGTTCATAAGTTTTGAATGATATGAATTCATTCGTCATTAGAGAACTAAACATTGTTAATGCGGAAAGGTAACTGGGATTTTATGTATTTGGAGGAGACACTGACTAGGATGGGATGGTGATCATAATTTATCCTATGAAGAGTGGTGCTAGAGATCGTGTCCCAGTGATCTAAGGTAGGGACATTTGTGAAAGCTCCATCTAACTTGAAGGAAAGAACTTTTTTTAGTGTCTTTCATACCAGGTGTATTTCATACTAGTAAGGTTAATTTCAATGAGATTTTTTTCTTCGATGTCATGTTTAAATTATCTTTTGGAGATGGAAGAGTGAGAAGAGATGATCTTTTCACTTGAGTTTAGAATGGCATTAAATCCACCCATAAGAAACCAGCGGTCATTAAAGTTAGTGCTTAGATAAGAGAGTTCATTCCAAAGAGTTCTCTAATATTGATAATTGTTTTTTTTGCATAAAAAAAGAAGTAGAAGATATGTGCACCATCAATAATAAAATTGCAAGTGAAAATATGGTCAGAGGTACTGAAGACATTAATAAATGAAAAGAGGAGTGCCTAAAAATCCATAAGGATTCATCATTAATCATATTTTTGAAATCACCGATAAAAACATAGTTGTGTTGACAAAGTGGAGTATATTTAGGGGAAAAGGTAATTTTAGGTTCAGTAATGGAAAATTAAGTGGGATGATGCGTGTTGAGCATTATTTTTAACACAATGAACGTGTTAGGGTTAGAAATACCCTTACCCTTCCAAAACAATATCTTTATTTAAATATTATTTTATAGGTAGAACTCCCATTTTTTATTTTTTATAGAACCTTTATTTATATTTGATCTTATAACCTCTTGAGTGCTGTTAATATTCTAGTCCTGTTTAATGTTGTTCTTGTCAATGTTCTTCTTTAAAGATTCATTCTTATTATAATTAATGATTGGGTCATCATAATTCATAGAACAATTCATTTATGAATTAGAATCATCAATAGACATAAAATTTTCAGACTTCATAGAGGAGTTAATACTATCTAAAGGGGAGGGTGAAAGAGTACCTAGACCCTTTGAGGTTGGTGCGACCAACTCTGTGGTAGAAACCAAAACAGATGGATTGGTAATAATCTATTCTAGGGAGGGTTTAATAACCTTCATTTTCAATGGATCCAAAACCAAATGAGCACTACCTTTCTTAAAATATAAAAGGTTAGAATTTATGGTACATTTAAGAGGCATAGATTGTGAAACAGTTTGTTAAGATCTGTTAAAAGGACAAATAGGAGTAGGGGAAGAAAAAAACATCCCTATCATTGATTCCATTATTCATATTAAAAGTAGTGAAAACATTACAGTTAGCAGGGGTGCTGTTTATATCATTAACTTTAACATATTCAACAGATAGAGAGTTACTGGAAGAAAAAAATTGTACTTGGATCCTATTTCATCTCCACTATAGGATCCACCATGTGTTCCTACAAATGTAGAAGTTCCTAAACCAAGAGCGATGGACCCTTGACATGAATTACTGATTCCACATCCTTTTAAGTAGGTGTAGGTGCCTTATGAATATTATAGTTTTCATATTTTTTCATGTGTTCTATGGAATCCAGAGGTGAAGTGCATTTGATAGAATTATGGGGAAGAGGAATTAAATGGATTGATTCAGTCTTAGTCACTAAGGTAGGGGCATGAGGCAGTCTATTATATAATATTGGGGTGTGATCCTTCATAGAATGTATAGTATTTTGTTCAGGGTAGACACATTTTAGTGTTGTTTCAATGCATTTGTTTCCAGCATCATACTTCAATTGAACAGTTGAAATATCCCTCCTAACCAGTGTGTGTTTAGTATTATTGCTGAGGAGGGGTCTTGAAGTCTGATCAGATTCATAGTTAAAACATTTCTCTATATCAGTGGATAAATTAATAGTGTCTAAGACCATTTTTTCAATTTCTTCTAAGAGTCCTTTATCTTTAATAAATTTATTTTCTTCCTCGGCAACATCTGACCAGTTCAAACATGAGATATCCCCTATGTGTGCTATATTGATTGATTTTTCTACCCAGGTTTCTGATTTATTTTTAGGGGGCTCAGGTATGTCCATTGTGGGGGTCTTATCTTTTCTATTTTTCCTAACATCCTTCCAATCATTTTCAACAGGATGAATGTCTTGTTTTCCAGTCACCCTACAATTGTAGAGATTATGAACAATGATTTTGAAATGATCTTAAAAAAGGTTTCTTCTCATATCAATTCTAATCTCAGTTTCATTGTCTTTGGAATTGAATTTTATTGAGTTAGGAAGATTTTAGTCAAGGTTAATTTCAACCATAACTCTAGCATAGAGACCAAGGTTGGAATTTAAGGTTATGTGGTCATTTTTAAGAAGGTAAACAATGTAGGAGGCAACCCCATTCAAGATTTTTGGGTGCCAAAAGAACCCGTTAAGGCTGTGGAGCTTGACCGAGACTTGTACCATTGTGTTCCTGTGCATGTGTGGATTGATAGTGGAATCACAGTATGAAATTCTATGAAAACCCGGTTTAGTATTTAGGTTTCCAGTTTTCCAAACCATCGTTAGTTCTTATTGAGATTTCAAAAAAATATGAAAGTAACCTTTACTTATGGGAATTAGTTTCCAATTTGAGAACTGTCAGCAATGAGCTATACACGTATGCAAATTAGATAAGGACCTAGGTAGGTCACCTTTGAGGTAAGAGATGCGGCCCATGACAGAGTATTTACACAGCCTGTGTGCGTTGTTGAAGATCCTCTTGGTCCGCTTCCACCAAGAAACCATCATCCTCAATATTCTTGATTGGGGGGGGGGGTTAATCATGCTATCTTTTCATATATCAGTGTTCTTCAAAGCATCCAGAAACTAAATCCCCTAGAAAAAACTGGAGTAAGGATGCGTGCAAGAGAGATCCACAGGGACGTCCTCCTTATGTAAGACCATGACAGTGCTTTTAATAGAGGCGTCTAATTCATCCATAGAGACACAAAGTGATGAGATTCAAAACTACCAGGAATGAGGAATTCCGCCATGATAGTGGGGAGCAAAGAAGTTGGGTAATGGAACCCTAGTTTCACATAGATTTTAGAGAGAGATGGTCTCCCATCTCTCTAAAATCATTATTAATTTTGATGATAATATTAATTTTTACAGAAGATATGATGAATAACTTATAGGAATGAGGTGAAAATTAAGATAAATTGATATAGAATTCACTATAATTTAATGAATTTATTTGTTATGATGAAATGAATAAAAAGAATATTTTTTTATATGATGTATATTATTCTAAAAATTTTTAGACAATTTTTATTATCTATTAATAATGTGAACTTAGGGATCATAAAGAATATTTCTTATGATATCACAAGCTACTGAGAATTTTTTTGAAGTAGACATTTTATATTGATGATGTGGATTTACCTCTTTTAAAATACGGATATATTACAACAATAACATGACATTATTTTCCTGATATCAGGAATAACTAATGGATAAAGTGTATTCCTATGATGACACTAAATAATGATGATATAAAACTCACCATTTAAAGTGGTGGATTTCTTGAGATGATGAAATTGATAAAAGATGATATTTCATGGAAATATAATGATTATGTTTTGAATAACTTACATGTTCATATTATGTTGATATTAATATTATTTGTATTATCATGGTGAATAATAATAATCTTTTAATTGAAATTTTTCCATCATTAGATTTTAGCATGTTGTAGGATATTAAAATCCCAGAGAATGATATGATAGTTCTTGTTTACTATGTAAATAATTCTATAGTACTTATAGATTGATAATATATTGAGTAGTGAGATTAATTTGACAACTTAACTTATATTTTATATGTAATGTATTCATGTGTTTGGATGATGTTGACAGAAATTTTGCATTCGAGTGACTACTATTATACTCACTCATGGACCTATGTTATATACAAATAAAAAACCATATGATTGTTTCTTTTATCGTTAAATACTCTAAGTAAGATATTAATGATAATAGATATATGTATCTACTCTCATTCTCAACCTTATCCCTAATCTTTAGAACACTAATGATACACCTAAGTATTTATTTCTATTCTCACCCATTATCATGGTTTTAATGTAGATGATGATTCAATTGAGTGTTTACAATTTTTATCTATTATATATTTTTTATTACTGTGGATGATGATGTATCATGTACTTACACTTTTTCCATCTACAGATCTAGGTTAAAGGAAGACTACCTATAGATGTGTCACATTGACACTAGGCAACTATAGAGTTACCTCTCCAACATGAGTCATTTATAGAACATAATTTATTAATTAGATATTGAATTTATAATGGGATATGATATTTGAAATTATTATTTTCAATTACTATTTCATTTAGGAAAATAACACATGCATGTGGGGTGGATGAGTTCCAATATCTATTTAGGGAGGCATGTGATGATTCATTGGTTATCTAAAGTGTTACAACCATTACCCTTATCAAATTTTGATTACTAGATGGAGGCATGGGATAAGGGTCTTGGTTCCTAGTGTCCTCTAATAGGATTTAATTTATGAGGGTCATTTTAATTATTATTTTATAAAACAGTATATATAAACACACACACACAAAGAGAAATATATTGTTATTTGGTGAGTACGAAGGTGGTGGGCTATAGCAATCCTTAAAAAGAAATGAATCATGGTTATGAATTTTATTTCATTGATGATATTTGAATAGATGTTTTATTTCTCATATACTTTATATATTGATGATTCATGTAGAAAATTGTGGTTTTTTGAAGTCAACTCACTTCTTTGAATGACTATACTAAGTATTACTACATACCTTAGTAAGAACAATCATATGATTTCTGCTCTTATATTAATGAATATCAATTTGTTAGAACCGGTTTAAGATCTTGTTATGTGAATATTTATAAGGATATGGTACCTAATAATTCATATTCTTCAACAGGGAAACCATAATACCTTGTTTCATATTCAGTTATGTTTTATTACATATTTTCAAGATGTGTTATTTATATGTAGAGTGTTATCTAGTAACCTTATGTTTCATTATGAATATATTTTTCTTATATTCATGGTTTATATTAAATTATTTGTTATTCATTGTTACCATGGTGGAATATGTTTCTTTTCAGTAGGAAAAATGTTGTTTTTAAATTTAACACCTCCCATTATTTGGGGCATATACCTCAATATAGGTCCCTAGATCCTATCCTATTTTAAAAGGGAACGAAAGTTCACTTATTAGTATATTAGAATATTATAGATGTTTTTGAAGTAATAAGTTGGATTTTGATGTTAGGCACATGTGATGTTCTGTTGGGATAACATCAAATAATATTTACTAAGAAAATATAATACATTTTTTCATAATTGATGACTTTTAGAATGATATAGTATTTTAATTTATTCCCAATAACAAATATCCTTGATCATGTATTCCTAAGAAACATTGGTATAATAATATGTAGGAATATAGTGGAAATATTGTAGCATGTATATTTAGTTTATGATTTTGTGTGTGTGCTTAATTTGGTTTAATTTGAGAATATTTTGAGTAAGGGATATTGATGGGAGACTTTTCTGTATCCATATTACATTTCATGTGCATCAATTTATATATTTTTGTGAAAATTTTATAGTTACAGATTTAGTGTTTTTATTATAGAGATATTGGTTAGTGTTTATAGAGAGTGAGAAATTACATCAAACATGTAATGTCCCGACTTGAGAACACTCACCTAGTGTTCAGAACAGTGTGTCAGAGTGACTCAGGAATGACTTTCCATAAACAAATCGAATAATGTGTTTCCTGGGGGAGACTAAAGCCTCATATCAGGGTAAAAAATAGAAAATAAACAATTAAAATACAAAATAATAATCAGTGTGTACATAATCAATAAAAAAGAATCATGTTATAAAAAAATTTAATGTGGAATCACACAATCACACATTCCAATTAGTCACCCACTAGGACAATCACATATAAAAACTAAAAAATAGATATAAATTATAGGAGGCTCTAATACCACTCCCAAGACTTATTACAACTCATTTTATAAATATTCGTCAAGCTATCCAATAGAACAATCCAATATCAGGCCTCTTTCCTACATGAACCTATGAACAATGAGGTCTACTTGGGTACCAATATGAAGGAACCCGAGACACATAGGAAGAATAAAAATGAATAATTTAAAATTTTAGATACATATTCATGTTACAAAAACTAAATATACAACCCCCTTTCCCATATTTCTCAAAGGATCACATGAAATTCAATTTAAGCATGAATAATATAATCGAATGAAACTATAAATAGTACCATGTTAATTTTAAAACACTAATTTTATTTTCTCACTATGGGTGTCTTGTGGCCTAAAGGAACCAATATAGGAATTCTATAGATCATCCTCACATTCACCATAGCTCATGGATCATAAATATTTTATTATAGGATATTATCATGGGAAATCTAAGTGCTTTATGACATCACTTTGATCGCGTGAAGAACACTTACTTGATCAGGAAAGGGGGCCAATCTAGACCCGTACTTCCTTTTGACTATCACTATATAATCTTTTGAGGAGAGGATAGGATAGTTATTCTCTCTAAATTCATTCAAAATATTTATAGTTCCATTCAAGAGGATAAAATGAGCTTTTCTACTTAGGTTATACTTTCTAAAATTTCACTTTGGTCCTTGTAGAGATATAACCTTTATTTTAGACCGTATTTTAAAATTTGGACATAATTAAATTTGTAATAGATGTCATGAATATTTTATTATCAATTTTTAACACATTAAAATGTCATGTTTTTAAATATAAACCATTAAATTAACTCATAATATCCTTAAATAATTTAAAAAACCTTAAACATGTTACATTCTTTTAAAAAATTATATTCTTTCGTATTCACTTTTATAATGAAAAAACTTGTGAAAACCTTGATAAATAAATTAAATATTTTTTTTATTTTAAACTATAATAATATAATTAAATTATTATACTTGAGATATTTCACACTTGTACATTCACCGCCCCTATACATGAGGCCCTCTTTGACAAAAATATTATTCATTTGAATAGTTAGAACTTATGGATACATATAGTGTGTGACCCTCTCAGTAATTATCTAAATGGTAGTGAGTATTACTCATAGAATGGGAGTGGAGTTTTGTAACCCATTATGGCCCTTAAAGAGATTGGGAATGTATTTTATATTACTACCTCCTATGAACATGATCTATTTAATGCAATCCCTTTGCGTCGTGATGTATTATGAAACATGACACACATTTTTGTAATCATAATTTTGATTATTTATATATTTTGTGACCTTACTGGATAGAATTACCTTCTTATACCATGTAAATTGATTTAATTAAGGTACTACCTTCCTGTTAAACCTGGACCCACAAGTATCTCTTCATCAACTTGAAAGTGAAAAATTCTATCTTGATCATTTAACCATTGCCACACCACCAATGATTAAACCAATACAAGATACCTTTCCATGAATTTAATGTTATGGATTTTCCTTGCATCAGAGTAGGAAATCAAATTATACACATTGATAATGATATTAAGTCAAGAGACCAATACACATGTTCATAGATTTTAATAACCAATGAAACTAGAAACATGTGGTGTCTCTTTTGTATGGATAGTCCACATGATCCCATATACTAAAGATCCCCAAGTGAGAATTTCATGATAAGAAGTATCAGTGCTTATGATCCCCCAAAACCTTATAGTATGACATCATCTATTTCCCATTAGTTTAATACATACAACCATATAAATAGTATACAAATAAGTATCAACACTACTATAGTAACAAAACAAACATGAATATATTAAAATGTATACAAGTAATGGTAATAAAACTAAAAATAGGAGTTATGTTTTGATCACCCACTCTCAAAACACTCCCACATTCACTAGAGACAACTACTAACAATTATCAACCTTCAAAATATCACATAATTATATAATTAATATATTTAATTATAGATTTAGTCAGGGGGTCTTCTAGGTTTTCATTTAGGATATGGAAACCACTATATTTAATGATTTAGTCTTGACTATGAAGTTATATATACTTTGATATTAGATCTAATTGATCCATATGAATAATTTTTCATGCCCCCTTCAAGAACTAGTGTTCCTTTATCTCTATTTATGAGGTTTATATCCATTGTATTTATTAAATTACTATCTAAAAGATCTGAATAATTCCCTTGAACTGCTCCTAGATTACCGAAATATCTTCCCACTATGCTTAAAGTAAAGTCAACATCAAACATAATATATAGAATGAAACACGTGATAAATCCCTCTATCAAAGCATAATAAATTTTACTACTTATTTAAATACCCCTAATGACTATGGATACATCTTCTTGGAGATGTTAATGACTTGTGACTTTAGTCACAATCCTTCATTGGATTATTTCATATCATACCATTTGAGTACCATGTTAATATATATAATTTGACAATGTCCAAGAATCCTATAAGATGTATCTCAATATATCTTGTTTCGTTAAATTTAAGATACTTCACCTATGTATTTCATAGAGAATCATTCATTTAACTTAGTCTTCACTAGATGTAAGTCTTGAAATTCATTTCCCATTAATAATATGTCATCAACATATAATACTAGGAAAATTGTTACACTCATCCTAATCTCATTATAGACACATGGATCACTTTAATTATTTATTAATACAAATTTTCTTATTTAATCATCAAAATAAATATTTCATGATTGAAATTCATGTTTCAATAAAAAAAATGATCTCTATAGCTTTCATACTTTATTAGAACTATTTAACATAATAAACCCTTTGGGTTGTGTCATATAAACTTCTTAAACTAACTTCCCATTTAGAAAGTCTGTTTTTGAAAATCATTTGAAAAATTCCATAATAATAGAAAGATGATATTACAAGTAATATTCTGGTGGATGTCATCATTGTGAATGGAGAGAATATTTCATCATAGTTGATTACTTGAAAATTCCCAATACACTTTTGAACTAGTAGTGCCTTATAGGTGCTCACTTGACCATCCAATTGCATCTTCTTCTTGAATTAAAATTTACACCTAATAGATTTATATCATCTAGTGAATCTATTAAAATAGAAAATTGATTTTGGAACCTGGAATCCATTTTAGAATGCATAGCTTTATTCCATTTAGTAGTATCCTTTCTATATACTACTTACTTATATATTAGAGGTTCAACATTCTCTAGGAGTAATATTTCACCTAAATTAGTGATAATAAAACCATTTATCTCTAGTTCAATGACCTCTCTAGTAGACCTATGCATTAATTTTATCTTGGTAACTTCTTCCTTTCATATTTTCTCTTTTGGAGTCTATTTCCGTACCAAATCTTGTGCATCTAGAGAATTGAATTTATATAAGTCAATATTCCTCCAACTATTTCCATTGGAAATGTGTCCTCATTATAGAATTTTATCATGTATTAGAACAATATACTTTCTATCTAAAGGGATATATAGGAAATATCCTTCTATCTCCTTGGGTTAAACTATAAATATTTTCTTTATTCTTCAAGATGTTAATTTTTCACTAGGTGTTGTCTTGAAAAAAGCCTCACATAACCATACATTCATGTGTGATATAATAGATGTATTTCATACCATAATAGTTATAGAACCCCATATATCACATTATTTGTTACTCAATTTAGTGTATATGACAATTTCTACAATTCATATCCATGAAAGGATAAAGGTAGAATTTAATAAATCATCATCAATCAGACCATGTCAAGTATGATCTGATTATTCATTTCACTAACACCTTTCAACTGAGGTGTATTAGGATTTCTATGTTGGGAAACAGTTTCATGGAGAATTAAATGATGAATGCATATTTTGTTAATATATTATACATAATTATCTAAGAAGTGTTTCTTGGTCTTCTTACCAACGGTTATTTAGCTCTTTCTCCTTTACCACTTAAAGGAAATTTTTTCATTTTACCTTCTAAATAAGCATGACATACATCTAATGTTTTTAACTTAATCGATTCTAAATTCCCATGATAGATGTATTATTCTTCAATGCCTTTTGTTTACATGATCTAGCATAAATTTCCATAGGTGGGTAGGATATGAGTCATTCTGATTGGATTTTTCATTGATTTCCAAAATTGGATTTTCTATTTCCAGTATATACAATCCATTATCATGACATGGAATACAATAAATTATTTTTACATATACATAACAAAACATTTTTCTAAAAACTATAAATAAAATAAAATAGTGTATAAAATAAAAACAAGATTATGTTTCTTGTAACAAATGCTACATATTAACAATTATTAAATACACGAACCATTTCACTAAGAAAAGTAATATGATAATCTAGAATTGTTAATGCTACTAGGATCACAGCATTTTCTATATGGAGGTAAAATCACTCTTTTAAAATTATATTATATTTACATGTTTCATGTAATTGAATAAAAATGTGTGAGCCACATACAGTTTCCAAAACCCAAATTGTATATATAGACATATTACATTCAATGAAAAATATTCCTCAAGGAGAAGTGTCACCTTGCATCTTCTTCCCTGCTTTGAAATTATTTTCAAGAGTCCTTTATTTCCACATGGAAAGTAGACCAACTCATACTCATTGTACTAACATTATATATTTATCTTCTTATATGGGCGGTGAATTAGTTTTTTTGACTGCGACTTTTCACTTGAAATTTTATTCTTACTTTTACTCCTCTTATTCACTGTAAAGGCTAAAGAGATGGAATTCATAATATGTTTATCATCTTGTGAAATAAATACAAAAGGTTTTTGTGTGAATTATTCTTGTTATTAATATTATAATAAATAAATAATGTTTAGAATATAGGTTTTAAAGAGGAAAGTATGATATCAGTTATTAGTTCTTGGTTCATTTTGAAACATGGGGTTTCCTGTCACTCAATGTACCCGATTATTTTGAGTACATGAGGTTATAATTTATTTCCTTAATTCTAGGATGAATATTCATATATCATTGTATATCTTATATATTTATCATCAAGCTTTCTCATGGTAGATATCTTGGGTATGGGATAGCATTTGGAAAGTATCTTTATCCTCATTCATTTTTCTAGAACTCATAGGATATAGATGACAATTTAAGCATTGGGCTTATAGTGAATCATCTATATGATTAATGTATTTTAATTTATCCTCCTTAATTTATCCATGATTATTATTAGAAGGTATTTAGGATTCTAAAACATAAATATTACTTTCATGATGTAGTGCTATATGAATGTGCATGTATCACCCTTGGAAGTTTTGGCCAGTCATGATATTTTCTTTATCCAATATCAATTATAGTGAAATTTAATTGGTGGTGGTTTCCATTTGATCTAAAATATGTTAAATTGAAATATTAATAGTTTATATTGATTACTAATATAAATTTTAAAATTATTATTTGGAAATATCACCCCCTATTTTATTATACCGTTGTATCCCTCAACCACTGGATTTAAAATATTTAGTCTCCTAAGTATTATAATAGAAACGATACTTAAACCTCAAATCATATCCAAATCAATGAAATCACCAATTATATGAGATTATATGGTATGATTTTACCTAAAAGACACATTAACTTGTGACTCCTATATTTCATTAGTGTATTCCCATGTCCTATAAAGGATTACCTTGAATTTCTCAATGTTTTGCCTCTAAAGTTAGAATAAGATAACTATAGATACTTATTTGTTTCTTAATTTCATTAAGTTAAACTACATATCTCATAATAACTCTCTATTATTGAGATACACCATCAACTAGGGATTATGATCAACTCATACATCTGGTTGTGTCCAAATTCAAGCGACAAAAGACATTTAATGACTTAATATTTTCTTTGAGGGATTTGTTAATTTATCTTGTTGAATGAAATCCTTTTTAATTTAGAATTATTGTTCTATGTGATCACACACATAACATAACCATTATTTAAATAGAAAAAATTCACTACACATGCTCATTTTATCTATTCATGCTTGTTTATTATTATACTATGTGACCACATGTAATAAATACTCATTCACAAAATAATAAGACCTGAAAATGATTAAAAAAAATGAGGCGATCGTGATCCATTAAATATTGTTTAATACATTTGGAGAATAATGGATTAACTAATACCCAATGAGAAATACTTCAGTTGATAATTGAGTTGAATTATAATTCACCCAATTGTTATACACTTCCATTGTTTAGTTTTCACTACCACTTAACTCAAACCACGTCACCATGAACTCCTTCGATGTTTACAATGTATTCTCACACAAAGTTGATGGAACTCAGGGTGTTAAATTAAATTTTGTCACTAAAATGTGGAAACATAGGACTTCTACATTTTAAAGATGGAGAGAATGCACACAAATCATCAAAGTCAAAAATAATTATTACATTTTATCACTCAAATGCAATAACTAAATTAAATCAATAATAAACCAAACATGCATTGGTTTATCTTAGCTCATGATCAGTAAACACAAAATTATATTACATAATTAAAATAAAAATTTATAAAATTCAACTTGAGAGTATTTTTAATGCTTTAACATGTATTACAATAATTTTAATTAATTATCTATACGTCAAGTGACACCCAAAACAATTTTATTAAATTACAGAAAATAAAATATAATTTCTAAAAATGGTATATTATTTTATCATTATTTTAAACTAAATAAGATCACTAGATACTAGTATAGGGATTTTGATATTCTTTTTTATGTTAGGATGTTCAGATTTAGACTGACTCGGTTTGGTCTAGGTTAGGGAAACCCGACTATAAGTCAGGTCTGGTGCAAATCGCATGCACCAAAAGGAAAAACAAAGTTAAAAAACCAATATAAATTGATATAATATATTATAATATATAACTTATTATAATATATATAATATGATATATACATATATTCAATTCAACAGATATTCCCCCCATTGTTTTGGTTGGCAATGTTTTCATTGTGGGTACCATTTATCCACCCACCAAAACATTTTTTCTATCTTCACACACTATGAAATAATATACACATAATACTTAAGGGACATTAATCATAATATTTTAATCTATCACAATAATATTTATTCCACCAGACTACTTATTCAGGTTATCGTTGTCTTTGACCAACACGTAGGGTTCTTGAAACACACTCCAACCATAAATCCATTGTATCGGTACCCATTAAAGTGGAATAGGAATTAAACAATTTATTTCGGTCACAATTGATGCTTAAAATCCATCAATCTTACAGCATCCAAAATAAATTGTATTGAGGAATGACTAGTTATACTAGGACTATAATAAAACACTTTTTCCAAATCATAACAAATTTAATAAAAGTTGATGTTTTTACTCAAATAATTCCTTGTTTTCTCTAATACAAATTAAAGCAAGTCAAGGATTAGTGGAATCAAGAAATTAAATAGTTTAAAATTTTGGGTTCATATTAATTTTTAGAAAACTGAATCTATAAAAACCCTTTACCATATTTCTCAAAGAATCATGAGCAATTCAATTTAGTCATGGTGAAAAAAATTGGATGAAACTGTAAAAATATATTTTTTATTTGAAATCACTAACTAGATTCTCTCACTTTCAATGTTTCATTGATCAATAATTCCAATATTGGAATAATATTGATCTTAATCATATTTAATAAAACTCCAAGACCAGATATCATAAATTATAAGGTGATTGAATAGAAAATCAAAGTGATTTATGATGTCTCTTTGATAGCATAAAAAAATGAAAACTTGATCAAGAAAGAGGGATCAATCAATCCATGTACTTATTTTAGAGTCTTTCTCTAAGATTGAGAGTATAGGATAGAAGAGATACTCTCTCTAAAATTATGAAAATGATGGTGATTGTTACACAAGATTCTAAAATGATATTTTATACGTAAGATTTAATTTCCAAAATTTCATTTTCATCATTGGAAATTTATAACATTCATTTTAGACACTATTTCACACTTATGACTTAACTAAACTTGTAAAAAATGTCATGAATATTTTATCACGCATTTTTAATATTTTACTATTTCACGTGATAAAATACAAACCATTTATTTAGATTTTATGCTCTCTAAACAATTTAACAAACCTTGAAGGTGTTATGTTTATTCAAAAAATTATGTTTTTTGATATCAAATTTTATAAGGAAACAACTTTTTTATACCTTCTAAATTAAATTCCATTAATATTTTTATAAACTTGAATAATGTAATTGATTTTTTAAATTGTTATCTTTCACACAAGGAAGTTCATTGACCCCCTGCACTTGGGGCCACCTTCATCCTAAACTCTAATTCATATGAATTAGTGGAACTTGTGGATACACATAGTGTGTGACCCTCTATGTACATATCTAAATGGTATAGATTTATACTCATAGAATTAGATTGGTTTCAGGAAACCTATCATATACCCTAAGAATATGAGTAATGTCATTGATAGGACTAAATCCTATAAAAATGTTCGATGTAATATAATCTCTTTATCCACCAATACATCATAAAGAATGATGCAAACTTGTGTCATCATCATTTTGAAGCTTTATTTAGTTCATGAACTTACTAGATGAACTTAACTTATTGTAAAATGCACAAGAATTTAATTAAGGTACTAATATTCAAGTTAACCTATTCCCATTAGATGCATCTTCCTCAACTTAGAATTAAAATAAATTATTTTAATCAGGTAATGAAGGATAGACCACCAGTGACGCTCTTGTCATAAGCTACCTATCCAAGACATTGATGTCATGGTTTTTTTTCTTGAATCTATATATATGATAAAATGGTACACATGTATGATGATATTATGTAAAGATACCAACAAACATGATAAGAGATAATAATAACCCATGACACCCAAAACACATAGTGTTTCTGTTGGCATGCTAGTACTCATGATCACATCTACTATAGATTAAAAAGTGGGAAATTCATGAGAATAAATATCAATGATTATGAGCCACCAACACCCAATTTTATAACATAATTTGTGTCCCATTAGTAATATGTATCTAGACCATATGACATATATTTAAGATTTCAATCATAGTGTCTCATGGTTCCGACTATATTTTTTAAATGTTGTGACCTTTTGATATGACATGTAATCTAAGGATACTACCAAGTAAATAGTGAAAATATAATTATCCATGATATTATGGTAAGAAAAGTACACATTTATATATAAAACTATATACACTTAATGGTAATCAAATTACACATAGGATTCGGGTCTAGGGAGCCCATTGTGACAACATAAGTGCCATGGACACATGAACATATTGTGAGTGAAACTATGTAAGGAACCAAAAACAATATACCTAACATAAACAATACTATAGTGCATGTACTTTTTATATGATCAAAAGAAAACATATTTTGTGAAAGAATAATAAAATAATCACCATAGATCACAAGGTTCTATGTTGAAAACTAGGATCAACCAAATCAGCTTCGAAAAGTTTCAAGTCTCTCTAAGAATAAGAATCATCCTCTAGAAATCAAGGGTGTATGCGATCCCTAACAAAAATCATAAATAACATCATCTGTATCCTGATGTAATAACAATTATACTCTATGAAACTAGTGTCATGTCATCTGAAACCTAGAGGAAGAATCTCCCTGTTGGAAAAAACATATCCAATCACATAGAACCTAGGGGTAGACTCTCCCTTCCGAGACACTGGTGACCTCTTCAATACACCTAGGGTGTAATTTCTCCTCCTAAGGAAGTAGGTAACATTTTATAAAAATACTAGAGTGGAATATCCCAATTAGAAAACATATAAAATATCATATATAATGTTGGGTAAGACTCTGTATAATAAGTAAGACATATAAGAATCTATGTAACCTAGGGTCATGCTTGTACCCCATTAGTAAAAATATATTAGGTAACAACCTAAACCATAGGGTATATCCTCTATCCTATACCATAACATATAATACATCCATTGGGAATCATATCCCATCTCTACCACCATATTCATTAAAGGCTATCCCTATAGATCCTCGGGTTCTAATGTGACAAATGAGCTTGATGATGCCTGAAATCTTGAACAAACCCTCTCTAGGGTCAACATAATATTGGGTCATCCACTAGCTCCCCTGGGTCTCATAATAATACTAAAATACTAAATGGTCTCTAATATCTTATTAATAACTCTTAGGGTCAAACCCATCACCTATAGGGAATAAAGTCCATAAAAAATTAGTACAATCATGTTGTGGATTCGTGAGGTTTATAGGAGAATCCACAATGACATCACTTTAAAGAGTTAACATAATTCCTATCTCACTTCCCAATTAATCTTATGTAATTTTTCTCATGAAAACTATCAAAAACCTACCTAGGGTATACCCACCTATGTACTCACATACCAGTGGGGGAGGAACACTTGCCCCAATCTCTAATAGACTATCTTAAGGGATATAATGTATATCATAGTTCCCAGATGGATTACCTGGGCCAATATTCTTAATCCAACACTCTCTTCTATAATTAGGTGCTTTTTGAACCTATAATAGGGAACACTATGTTTATTAGTTTATTTTATACCTCTAAGGGTATATAAATCTCAAGGAATATATTTTAAGATCAAGAACATTTCCATCGATGACTGAGGCACCATGTCATTTCTAAAGGGTCCTTTATGGCCCTTAACACTCACTTCTTTCCATTGGTATTTTATTTTGAAAAAATAATTTAAATAAAAAATCAAACTCATATAGTGGGGAGACTATACATCAAATTCCATATAAAATATATTTATAAACCATAAGTTTATATTTGGGGACCACCTACCTCATATAAAGTTTCAACCTAAAATCAAATCTTAGAAACTCTACCTTAAGCTTTCCCAAACCTCATCAAAGCTTGTATTAACTCATGATCTCCCAACCATCTTTTCACACTGAAACTAAGACCAACTATTCTTGGAAGGTATATGGTGCTTTCCAAAAAGTATCACAGGAAGAATACCTAACAAAAAACACCAATTAAACCATATATTTCATCAAATTTTTGAGAAAACATTAAAAAATTTACTATGTAACATACCTATCATGAAATGGTGAGAAATTATGCGAATCATCCTTATGGTACATTATCTATAGAATCCATGAAAAAGTCACATCAAAATATGATTATTAAACTCTAATGAAGCATAGTTTTCAATGAAAACCTAGCTATAACAACACCAAATCAGTGGGATAATAAGGAAAATAAGAATTAAAGTGAATGAAGTATGAGACTTAGCAAAAGTGACTAAAAAAATCTTTGAAAATTATACATTTTCAAGGGAATTTAAGTGTGTAATAATGTTAAGGGATAACCACCTGTTCTGGAAATGAGATATAGATGTAATATATGAGATGTTTATTTAAAATTTATTTGATAAAAACCCATAATTTAATACTTTAAAAGTGTTTGGGGGAGATGCATCATTTGGACACTTAAGTTTCCAAAATGTGTTCTAACTATGAAAATTGCTCTTCCTTGAGTGCTAAACACTCAGATGATTTGGATTTATGGTCTTTTAAACTATGCGAAAACCATGAAATTCCCTATAAAATGTATCCATATCACAAATTAATTCATCTAAAACCCTGTATATTTTCCCCCAACCCTGATGAATTCATGTTGTAGAGGAAAACCCTTTAAAAATTTCCATGTCCAACATAAAGATCTCAATATTCACCCCAGCACTCGAGACCTATCCTAGGCCTCGATCCATATCCAGAAACATCTTTTCAATATCTTCAAACTCATAAAATTCTAATCCAAATACTAATTGTTAAAACTTACCACACTTAATGACAAAATATTCAAATCCCCTTTAAATTTTCTAACCTATAATGATGTTGGTATTTACAACCCCATCACCATATAACTTATTATTAGTCGGAGTAGAGTACTCAGGGGGGGTGAATTGTGTATCTATAATTTTTTTTAAAAAGTTCACTTAAAAATATTCCCCAATAAAAATGAATACAGGATAGCTCATCAAGGTAATACGGTTATAATAGTTTGACCGTTCAAATAACTTCTCATAAGAATGATTAATTATCAGTAATATCAATTTGAGTTATTGATATAACTTTTTAAGACACTCTAATAGGAAAAAATAGTTATAACCTCTATCCAAAACTAACTATCAATGAAAAGAAAAGTTTTCTGAAATATAAAGAAAATAAGAGAAAAACCAAATTAAAAGACACAACGGATAAAACAAGTGGTTCAGTCTAAAGATGAGACTTAATCCACTCCCCTTGGTGATCACCTGCCACCAATAAATATATATAGATAAGAGATTTATCAACACCTTGGATCAGGGTAAAACAACAATATACAATCTTTCTAGGTCACATGACCTCTACCACAGTTCTACGTAGAAAAAATGAACAACCAGGTCATACATGATCTCTTCCATAGTTATGTGTGGGTGAAGAAAAGAGTAGAAAAATATTAGAGAGAGGATATCTTATATCATCTAGTTTAATGCAAGAGACAATGTGTGTTTTAATATAGATACACACACTACTTGAAAAGTAGTAAATGAAGTACACATCACAAAAAAGATGATGAGAAATGGTTAGAAGTGATCTAAATTTTATTCTATGCAAGTATGGATATATAGGATGTCTCAAATGTGATTCTTGAGTTCTCTTTTGAAAACAGAGTATCACAAGTATGGTGGTCTAGTATTCAGTTAGATGAAGTGATCTAAATAGCTCATGTTTTTCTTTGATTTGGTACTATGAAGATGTTTGGGGCTCTGATCTATGATAGTTTAGCCTTTAGGGACCAAGAGTGATTCATGTGTTATTCAGTAGTATATTGTTGCATGCATGAGTAAGATTTTCAAACACTTGATTCTCTTTCTTTCTTTATCCACACTTATCTTATTTTTAATTAAGGGTGAACATGTTGGGGCCTACAGGATGCATGTATTCTGTACCTCGTACCTCGTACTATCAGGTGACATGTATACAAAGAAACATTAATAATTACAGTGCCATTAAATAACTCAAATATTTCCATTAGAAATTAAATTGAAAACAACAAAAAAGATTAAAGAACAGTGCCAAAGTTTGTATCTAAATGCTATCACTTGGAAAAAATGCCTTCTTATTTTCATTTGATCGGTGATATAGTCACAGTGCCATAACTATGTTGACATCTAGAACCGGCACCACAATTGCGGTGTTAGGATAATGGTGTCTTTGGTAACAATGTCTAGTCCTTTTTAAAAACCTTGAATGGTGTTTGAGTCATGAAATCAAAATTACGGTATCAGTGTTACAGTGTTAGGGTCACAATGTCAAGGTTACGGTGTAATGGTCATGGTATCAGCATTACGGTGTTAGGGTTTTGGTGTCAGGGACTTTTCCAAAATCTAGAACTAGAAGTAGACTTACTATCTCACAGAATTAGCCAAAAATATGTAAAACTTCTTAAGAAATAATATTCATAGAATTGATTAAACTTAATTATTAGTATAATAAAACATAATAGAACAAGATTATTATGAATTAGAATAAGAAAAAATGGAATCATAAGGGGTAAATTGTTGGAATCCTCAACCAAAGACCTTAAAGATTTAACTTCCTCACTTAGCTTATAATTTTCAATTATTACTTCTTGAATTTCAAGAAACATATGAGGCTAGGTTTTCTATATAAGTTTCTCAAAAATAATACTAGAATCTCATTCACTTAGATGAGTTATAGGAAGAGTTTGAGCTTTCAGAATATCCTCAAATCCCGCCATCATATTTTCAACAAACACTTTTAAATCCTCATTTCTTGCAGAACATGGATCTTCTTGTGCAATCAATAGTTCAAAAACCACAATAGATTTGGTCTACTAAGCTGGTATCACTGCTGGCAGAGAATAATAATTCAATTGAAAAGATGTTGTGTGATCGATTCTTTTCATTGAAGCCAATTGAGAGTCTGAGACATCAAAATAGATAAGGAATTTATACAAAATTTCCATAGGACTTGCCTCAACCAAACTTTGTACTTGAGTAATTTCTAGAATGGGGTTTTTCTCCCCCCCAATTAGTGCATCATCTCTAAGAGTGAGAAAATTAGACTCTTCCTTTATTTCCAAACATGCATCAATGTCACTCTCACCAATCTCTGTTCTAGCTTGCCGAAAGGCTTGGTCCTTTATTTCTCTAGAAGACATGATTAATAATGGATCAAATTGTTCTTCAGAACTTTCCACAACTACATGAACTTTTCTCAAGAATAGGTTCTTCTAGATGTACCTCAGGAACATCTTTCTCTTCCATAACAGTAGTGGGTCATTATTTATCACTAATTGTTTTCATCAATTATTTGTTCTCCAAATTGTTGTTCATCAACTTGTAGTTCAGGTAAGCCACTATCCTCTTCTTCCAAGGTAGTTCTATCCATATATGCAACTTCTAAATCCTATACTTCTTAACTTGAGTATTCCACAAACTCATCAGATTCTAGGCATGGGTCACACTTGTCCTTCGATCGTGAGGGATTTTTAATGGTATTGAACTTTTTATATAGCCTTTTATTGTCTTTCACCGAAAATTATTCTGAAGGATTATAATTGATTTTCATTATTTTGATTTTTTCTTTTAGAGATATAGAACTCATATTCCTTAATAACTTCATTATTTTTCCCAACTACTCCTTTGGAAACCAGCATAGCAAAAATAAATCTTGCATAAAACATTGCGGTTGATTTTGAAGTAGCATAGAACATATAACTAATGTTTAGAATTATGTACTTACATAAGTTAATATTGTGGCCTTTTTTAATGAGATTTATTAGAAAAACATCTTGATGATTCGGGGATTCAAAATATCCTTTCCTGGGTCAGATAAGATTCTGAATGAATTTGAACAGTAACCTTGTTTCTCCATCATGCTCTACTGCAATTGGAATTCTTCTCTTCTTATTACTAGTTATACTTACCAAAGCTTCTCCCAAATTGAAAATATCCATGGTAGGATGAGCTCCTCACTGATGATCCTCACATATTCCTTCATGTGGTATTCCAAGACATGAAACCGATATCCTAGATGAAAAAGTGCACATTTTTCCCTTTATCCAAGTTCTCACAACCAACTTATCTTCTGACACATTGCAAAACTGAAGATACTGACAAAATTTGGAGACAAGATTCATATAGATGGGTCAATTTTATTTATTAAACCAATCCAACCATCCTTGTTTAGTCAGAACTTTGAAGAGAAACAACTTACTTGATAGTATCCACTTCGGAAATACTTCCATTTCAGGCACAACTATTCTATCGACCAGACTAGGATTAGGTGGTCTTTTAGGTGCTATTCATGGAACCTTTATTGCTTTATTATGAGACCTTCACTTCTCAAGAGTCTACAAATATGGTCTCTTCTTTATGGACATGAAACATCGGGTTTGAGAAGGAGAACGATTTTAAGGAGAGTAGGATATTTGGAATGAAAGAGCTTCAGTTTTGAGAGAGGAAATTTCAAGTGAAGAGAGAAGTGAAAAATATCAGTTTTTTACCATTTTGGAAGACCAATAATCATAAAAAAATCACAATAAAGTAAAATATTGGATAAAAAGATATGAGAAATAAATAAATAATAAAAAACATATAGGTCTTTACTCTGAGACTGGAACAGGTCATCACGATGTCCTTATTATGGTGTGATAGAAAACAGTGCAACCGTAATATTGAGACCAAATTAGTAAGAAAGTGCCCATGAGACCGTAAAAGTGAAATAGTAATTCCAAATAAGTAACATGTGAGACCATAAAAGTGAAATCGAGAGTGTGAGACTATATATTTTGAAACTGTAAATCATGAAATAGTAATTTCAATACCTCAATCCTTTCACTAAATACTTATCATCCCTAATTCATGTATGATGTAATTTATCCTTTCAAAATTTAATGGTTTAATGAATATATTATCAAGATGATGTTCAATTCCAATGAATTCCAAATTTATTTCACCTTTTTGATAATGGTCTATCAAAAAGTGATGTCTTACATCAATATAATTTTTTCTAGAGTGTGAAAAAGGATTCTTTGAAATGTTAACAACACTTGTATTATCACAATTTATAGGTACATGTCTGAATTGATATCCATAGTCTAGTAACATGTGTTTCATCCAAAAAATTTGTTCACACAAACTACCAATAGCTATGTATTCAGGTTTAGTGGTAGACAATGCAACAATGTTTTGTTTCTTACTATACCATGACAATAGAGACTTGCCTAAAATGTGACATGTTCCAGAGGTTCTTATTCTATATAACTTACAACCACAAATATCATAATTAAAATATATCACTAACTAAAATTATTGTCCTTTAGGATAGAATATTTCAATATTGGATCACTACTGAAAAAATAACCTATACCAACGGTTTGGAACAATTGGTATATGGCTCCAAAACATTGGTATAGACTATACCAACGGTTTGGAGAACCATTTCTAAGTAAGCTGTGGGGATAGGTCTATACCAACAGTTTTCGGAAAACCGTTGGTATAGACCTATAACAACGGTTTTCAAAACCCTTGGTATAAGTAATATGAAAATCTACACCAATGGTTCCATAAAACCTTTGGTATATGTAATTCAAAAAATAATCATTCGGTTGGTTTTGATCCCAACACCTTACATTTGGGATTGAACGACCTAAACACTAACCTAACTTACTTTTTTGAACATAATTTCATAAATATATATATATTTATTATCAGAAGTATTTTAAATTTTTATTTATTTAATGTCATCTGTAATAATATTCCATTAAAAATACATGTACATATACCAACTGTTCTCAAAAATATTTGTATAGACCTATACCAATGGTTTTGAGAACTGTTGGTATAGGTTCATTGATTTTGGGACCTATACTAATGGATTCAGAAAAACCATTGGTATAGGGGAGGAATTATACCAACGGTTTGGCCAAAACCGTTGGTATAGGTCCAAATTAGTGAACTATACCAACAATTTTCCCAAAACCGTTGGTATAACTCCAAATTAGTTACCTATACCAACAGTTTTGGGAAAACCGTTGGTATAGGTCCATATAAGTGACCTATACCAACAGTTTTGGCCAAACTGTTGGTATATGTCCAAATTAGTGAACTATACCAACGGTTTTCCCAAAAAATGTTGGTATAGATCATATTTCTAGTAGTGGATGTATGTTTGAGGTATTTGAAAATATTTTTAACAATATTTAAATGAGACTCTTTAAGGTTTGATTGAAATACAACACAAATACATACACTAAATATAATATCAGGTTAGCTAGTAGTCAAGTTGAGTAAGCTTCAAATCATTCCTCAGTAAGTGTTTTGATCAACATATTTCCCATATTCATCAAGATCTAACTTACAAGTAGAAATCATTAGAGTATCACTACTTTTAGTGGTTTCCAAGCCAAAAAATTTAGAATATCTTTAGTATATTTTCTTTGATTTAAAATAATACCATCTTTATTTTGAACGATTTGAAATCCAAGAAAAAATTTTAATTCACCCATTAAACTAATTTCCAATTCATTTTTCATTATTTTAGAAAGATCAATAAATTAATAATTTTTTAAATATCCCAAAATAATATCATCTACATAAATTTAAATTTCTAAAACATCAGTTTAAATTCATTTTATAAAAAAATTAGGATCAACTATACCTTTGGTAAAACCATTAGAAATAAGAAAAGTACTTAATCTATCGTACTAAACTATTGGAGTTTGTCTTATACCATACAAAGTTGTTGATAACTTAAAAAATGAGTTTGAAGGTGAGGATTTGTGAAACCAGGGGTTTGTTCAAAAAAAATCCTCAACTATATACCAATTTAGGAATTCACTCTTGACATCCATTTGATATAGTTTGAAATTTATGTTGTATATTCCAGCAAGAAACTAATGGCTTCAAGTCTAGCTACTGGTGCAAATTTATCCAAATAGTCAATTCCTTCTTCTTGACTATATCCTTGTGAATCTAATCTTTCTTTGTTTCTTACTATGTTACTAGATTCATCTACTTTATTTCTAAACACCCAATTAGTGCATATGGTAAAAATGTCTTTGGGTATATCAAAAAGTTTCTAATCTTTGTTTATTTCAAACTGATTGAGTTCTTTTTTCATAGCCATCACCCAAAATTCACCATTTATAGAATCATTGATGGTTTTAGGTTCAAGTTGTGACTAGAAATCTTGATGGTCAACTTTATTTCTAAGATAGGTTCTAGTTAGTGTTCCTTTATATAAATCTCCAACAACAAAATCTAAAGGATGGTTCTACAGAGTTCTAATAGCTTTAGATAAAAAAGGAATAGTGATTTCATGCTCCTCAAGAGGTTCAAGTTCATTTTGGATTGAATCTGGAGAAATTCCAGAATTAGAAGTTTTAATATATTTCTTCATAATATGGTCAGAAAATTTTGAATTGATGTCCATATTTGAAATAAAATCCTCAAGATTCTATAGAGATGTCTTAGGATCATGTGGATCTATCTCATCAAACTTGAAATTGATAGATTCCTCCACAGATTTAATTCTTTTATTAAAAACTCTATAGTCTTTACTAGAGATTGAATGTCCTATAAGGATTCATTCATCACTCTTGGGTGTAAATTTTTCAAGATTTTCCTTGACATTAAGGATATAGACTTTGAAACCAAAGACTTTGAATTAGTTCGCTTTGGGTTTTCTACTATTACACAAATCATATGGATTTCTTTTAATAATAGGTCTAATCAACACTCTATTAATAATTCGAAGCATGGTACAAGAAATTTATTGTGTGGTCCTATTTTTCTTTCTACAACTCCATTTTGTTGAGGTGTTCTAGGGGAAAATAAATTATGACTACAACAATTTTTTGAGAAAAAGGATTCAAAATCTTGATTTTCAAACTCATGGTCATGGTTACTTGTTAGATATTTAATTTTAATTCCACTAAGACTTTCTACTATTTTAGAATACATGGTGAAATGAGTGTAGGATTCACCATTATGAGCTAAGAAGAAGGTCCAAGTATACCTATAAAAGTCATCTACAAGAACATAAAAATAGTGCTTCCCATTTAAACTAGAAACTCTAGATGGTCCAAAAAAATCCATGTGAACCATCTCGACAGTTTGAGAAGTTGAGACTTATTTATTCAGTGTGAAGGAAATTTTATGTTGCTTTCCCTTTTGACAAGGATTACACACTTTATCATTTGGAAACATTAGTTTAGGTAGATATTTCAATAAAATTTTTCTAGTTAGATTTATAAGGGAGTGAATATTTCATTTTCCTAGTATTCTATGCCAAAGATAAAACTCATTTTGAAATTCACTTAAACATGAAGCATTTTGAGATACTAAAGAATCTAAGTTAACATTATATAGATTTTCATTTCTTAATGAAGAAAATACTAATCAATTTTTAGAATTAAAAACAATGCAATCATAATTTTCAAATTTAACATGAAATATATCATCACAAAGTTGTGAAATACTAAGAAGATTATAATTTATTCCATCAACAAAAAATACATTAGAAATTAAAACTGAGTTAGAGTTACCGATTTGGCCTAGGACAATGATTTTTTCTTTATAATTTTCACCAAAAGTGACATTCCTACCATCAATCCTTATTAGGTTCTTAAAACATGAATATTATCCTATCACGTGTCTTGAACACCCACTATCCAAGTACCACAATATTTTATAGGATCTCTTTAAACAATTTTCCCAAAAAATAGTCAAATAAAAACAGAATTTGGTACCTATATTTGTTTGGGTCCAGTGATATTAGTAAATAGTGCTTTAGGAACCCACATCTTCCTCATATGTTTTTTATAAACATTATGTAAATTATTTGAGAAATAAAATTTATTAGGTGTAGAAAAACTCGAAACAGTAGAGGATGTATCATAGTTTGAAATAAAAAAATGTTTTCCTGAACTAGGAATAAAGCTATATGTTCTAGATTGAGAAAAAATTGGTTTTCCAAAATTTATTTTACTAGGTTAATATCCAATACTAGTAGTGTATTTAGTGGAAATTGGTTTACCAAGAAGTTTTACCAAGATATTTTTACCATTAGTAAACCTTTCAAGGTCCTTTTTCTATTTCTCATTAGATAGTGTTAATTCATTATTTTCTTTGAGTAATTGAAATTTTTTATCTCTTTCTACAACATGTTCATATTTAACAGTTGTGGTAAGAGTATATTGTCCCTTAGAAGACTTTTATATATCTTTTAGTTCATTACATGTCTCTTTAATCATATTGCAATACTCAGACATTTCTTCTTTATAAAAATTTTCAGAATCAATTTCATCTCTAGAATAATATGAATTTTGTACAATAGATTCTCGGATTACCTCATACATGTTTATTAAGAAAAAAATATTTTATTTGTTAGCTTGTTCATCATGTGAAGACTATGAGTCACTTGAAATTTTCTGAGAATCACTCCAAGTTTCTTTCATTTCCTTTTTATACTTTCAATCTTTGTCCTCATATTTCTTTTTATACTTGATCTCAGGATAGTAAACATTTACATGTCTATTTAGCTAACATTCATAACATACTATCTAATTAGACATGTCAATTCTTTTCCAATCCTTCTTCTATCTTCCCTTTTGATCATATATTCCTTTGAAGTTAGGATTTCTAAAAAATTTCTTCCTTTTGTAAAATTTCATAAAACTTTTAGCTAATTGAGTCATCTCCTCATCCCTATCGGGTGATGATTAATCACTACTAGAAATTTCTATATAGGCTTGTAGTTTCTCCTTTTCTTTGTGTTCAAAGGTAGTGGTCTTAAATGCCACATATTTTATTTTGGGTTCATCCTCCCCTTCCTTGTTGACTTTCAGCTCTTCTTCGTACATCATTAGTTTCCCAATGAGTTATTTGATAGGTAGTTGGATAATGTCACATGATTATCTAATGGATACATAATTTTCTCCCCATATCTCTGGTAAGCATCACAAAATCCTCATGATTTTCAATTTGGATCAAACTTCTCTTCTGGGAGAGATCATTGTGTTTACAATTTCGTTGAACCTAAGATAAATATCAGAAATAGGCTCGTCAGGCTTCATTTTAAATTTAACATACTTAATAGTATAAGTATTAAGTCTCATTTATTTCACATTAGTGGTTCCCTCATGTGAAATAGAGAGAGTGTCCCATATTTCATAGGAAATTTTACATGCAAAAATTCTATTAAATTATTCATCTCTTAAGGCACAATATAGAAAATTCATTGAATTACAATTATTATTATATACAGCCTTGGTTGGGTCATCCCAATTAGTTCATAAAGTATTAGTAATCTTATTGGAATCTATAATCCAAGACCGAATCTCAAAAATCATATTTTCTAAGTGAATTTTCATTTTAATCTTCCATTGTGCATAATTGGTTCCATTAAAAAATGGAGGTCTATTTGTAGAACCACATTATATTCTATTATCCATAGTAAATAAATACTTTGGAAATGATAGAAATTTAGAACTAATAAAAATTTACAAATCTTTAAAGTAAAACTAAAATCATAGTGGAAAAGACTTTAAAATAGATCCTTAAAAATAATAAAATCCTCTGCTACCAAATTTTGGTTTGTGTAGAGTACTCAAGGGGGGGGGGGTGAATTGGGTATCTATAAAAATTTCTGTTAATAAGATCAATTAAAAAGATTCCCCAATAAAAATGAATACTGGCCAGTTAATCAATGTAATATGGTTATAATAGTTTAAATGTTAAAATAAATTCTCATAACATTTATTAATTCTCAGTAATATCAATGTGAGTTATTAATACAACTTTGGAAGCTACTATAATAGGGGAAAACAGTTATAACTTCTCTCCAAGACTAACTATCAACGTAAAATCTAGTTTTATGAAATATAAAGAAAAGAAGAGACAAACCAAATTGAAATACATGGTGGATAAAATAAGTGGTTTAGTCTCAAAACGAGACTTAATCCAATCCACTTGGTGATCCCCTTCCACCAAGAAGTATATATAGATAGGATATTGATCCAAAACCTGGATCAAGGTAAAATAACAGTACACAGAAAATCCAAATCACATGACCTCTACCTCAATTCTACATGAAAAAAATAAGCAACCTGGTCATGCATGACCTCTTCCAAATTAATGAAAGGGTGAACCAAAGAGTAGAACAATATTGGAGAGAGGATATATTGTATCTTCTAGTTTAATGCAGGGGACAATGTGTTTTTTAATACAGATACACACACTTCTCGGAAAGTTGTAAATGTAGTACAAAACATATAAAATATATTGATAAAGGGTTATAAGTGATATAAGTGTTATTATATGCTGCTCTGGACTTGTAGGATGTTGCATATGTGATTCTCGAGTTCTCTTGTGAAAATTGAGTTTCACAATTCTGGTTCTCTGGTTTCTAGTTCGATGAAATGAGCAATATAGATCCTATTCTTCTTTGTGTTAGTACAAAAAAGATATTTGAGGCTCTGATCTATGGTAGTTCAACCTTCAATGATAGATAGTGCTTTGTGTGTTCATCAGTAGTATATTGTTTCATGGTTGAGTTTGATTTTCAAATATTCGATTCTCTTTCATTTTGAGCCACACTTATCTTCTTTTTAATTAAGGGTGCACATTTTGGAGTTGACATGATGCATGTATTCTATAGCTCATACCTTGTAATGTCAGGTGACATGTCTATAAAGAAACATTAATAATTTCAGTGACATTAAATAAATCTAATATGACCATTATAAATTAAATAGAAAACGAAAAAATGACTAAATAAATGTCTTCTCATTTGCATTAGATTTGTGATATAGTCATGGTTCCACTATTGTGTTGACATCTGGAACTGATAACACAGATGTGGTGTTAGGATCACGATGTCTCTAGTAGAGGTGTCTAGTCATTTATTTAAACTTTGAATGGTTTTTGAGTTACAGTATATGAATTACGATATCAACATTACGGAGTTAGGGTCATGGTGTCAAGGTTACGGTGTCAGGGCCATGGTATATGAATTATAGTGTCATGGTTATAGTTTTAGGGACTTTTCCAAAATCCAAAATTAGAATCAGACTTACTATCTCACAGAATTAGCTAAAAATATATAAATAGTCTTAAGCATAAATATTCATAGAATGGATTAAACTTAATTATTGGTATAATAAAACATAATAGAACATGATTAATCATAATTTGTAAGATTATTAATTAGAACTAGTAATGATGGAATCATAAGAAGACCAACAAAATAAAAACATGATTTAAACATGATTATCCTAATTTTCATGATTTGTGAGCATTAAAACATGATAAAACATGAGGAGTCCAACGATCTCTCCCCTTTTGATGATAAAAAATCATGGAATGTATGAACTATCTAAAAAGTGAATAAATCCTTTATTATTTCTCCCCCTATTGGGATTATCAAAAAGTAAATAAGAATTCAAAAAATAAGAAATGAATAAGTGTAATATCAAACCCAAACAACAATAAGCAACATTCTATGTAAAAATAAGGTATAATCCAGTACAGAAATATGAAAGAATAGATAACATTACTATAAAATAAACATCCTTAACTTCTCTTTAGTGGAAGTAGACTTATCTTTGCTCTTGGTAGAATCAGTAGGAGGAGCCACATGAGCATAAAAGGAGGTGGTATCTGAGAGTGATACAATGGTTAGAGAAGGAAGATGCCCAACTTCAAAAACAGAAGGTGAGAGAGTGGGTTTGGTTGAAGACCGAGGAAAGGATTGCTCAGGAATGACAGGTCTGATCTGGATTAGAGCCTCAGATACAGACATGGTAGCAGGAGAAAAGGCTGATGATGAAGAAGTGGTGGAACCAATCCTCAAGGGAGTAGTTGCAGGAGCCACTATAGCAGTTCTTTGCACATGGAGATAGGGAATCAAAAAAATTATAAAATTAGTTATTAATTCACCTCCATATTGCATATAATTTTCAAAATAATATTTATTATAAGTAAACTTCTCTAAGGTAGGTGTGAACTCTTTCATTTTCTACACTTGGTCCCTAAAAGCGTGAGTCACAAGAGGTATTTTCAAATTCTCTATAAGATACTTGAAATGACTTGTTAATTCATGCATTGTATACTTGTTTTTGAAGTAGAAATCCAAAATTTTAATCTCATAATAGGTAATAGAAGCTTTTTTAGAGTACAGTCAAACCATATCATAGACTTGCTCACTATTTTGAACTGTTTTAGAGAGGCTTTCTTGAATAGATGAACTTTTCCAAGGTTTAAGATCTTCTTGAATAACCTTTCTTAGATTTTCAATTTCTGAAAACTGAGATGATTAATCATGCTTGCCCGTGGTGGAAGGAGTTGATATGGATGAAAGGGTGCAGGAAGACCCGTGACAATAATTTCAATAGAGTCCATGAAAATACCAGGCAACAAATCAATGGAGGATGCAAATTTTTTTTTCTTCTACCAAATTTTAATAGTTTGAAATTATTTTTTAAAAACCAAAGACTATATTTGGTCATGTCGATGCTAAAACCTTTTTATCTATCTTTTCAACATCTTTTGTTCTAAATCGAGAAATAGTGGGTTCAGTAGTTTCAAAATCTTTCTTTAGTTCCCCAACCAAATACCTGAAAGACTTCACTTCCTCACATAGCTACATATTTTCAATTCTTACTTCTTGAATTTCATGAAACATCTCTGGTTGAGTTTCCATATAAGTTTCTCCAAAAGAATACCAGCATCATATTCACTTAAATGAGTTATAAGAAGAGTCAGAGCTTTCAAAAGCTTCTCAAATCCATGCATCATATTTTCACCAAGCACATTTAAATCATCATGGATTATAGAGCTTGGAGCTTCTTGTGAAATATCTGGTTTAGAAACCACAATATCTTCAGGCTCCTTATAAGGTACACTCATTTTAGAGAAAAGTATTTCAATTGAAATTTTGTCATGAGATCGATTCTTCTCATTAAAGCTAATTGAGATTCTAAGACATCAAAATAGCTAGGGAATTTATACAAATTTTCCATAGGACTTGTCTTAATAGAACTTTGTACTTGAGTACTTTACATAATGGGGGTTTTCTCCCCCTCAATTAGTGCATCGTCTCTAAGAGTGATAGATTCATTATCTTGCTATATTTCTAAACTTTTGTCAATGTCAGGCTCACCAATCTCTGTTCTAGCTTGCCGAAAGGCTTGGTCCATTTTTTCTTCAGCTAACTGGATTAATTCTGTCTCAAATTTTTCTTTAGAACATTCCATTACTACAGGACCTTTCACAACAATAGGTTATTCTAGATGTTCCTCATGAACATCTTTCTCTTCTAGACTAGTAATAGATCCTTCTTTATCAAAATTTTTTTCATCAATTATTTGTTCACCAACTTTTTGTTCATTAACTTTTTGTTCAGGTAAGCCACATTCCTCTTCTTCTGAGGTAGTTCTTTCAAAAAATGTAGCTTCTTCATCCTCTGCTTGTTGAATTTAGTATTCCACAAACTCATTAGATTCTAGTCTAGGGTCACGCTTTTCCTTAGGTCTTGAGGGATTTTCAATGGGATTGAACATTTCATACATCCTTTCATTGTCTTCCACCCATGACTATTTGCAAGGATTCCAATTTATTTTAATTATTTTGAGTGTATCTTTAGAGATACAGAATTCCTATTCCTAAATGAAATAATCATTTGGCCCAACTACTCCTTTAGAAACCATCATAGCAGAAATTCATCTTGCATAAAATAGTGAGGACGATTTTGAAGTAATCTTGATCATATCACTAATGTGCAGAATGATGTACTTACATAATTTAATTATTTTTCCATTTTTATTGAGATTTATTATAAAAACATCTTGACACTTTTGGGTTGTGAAATCTCCCTTCCTTAGGCAGACACGATTTTGAATAAATTTGAACAGTAGCCTTGTTTCTCCATCTAGCTCTTCTGCAATTGGAGTTCTTCTCTTATCATTACCAGTTAGACTTCCCAACAATTATTTTAAGTTTAGAATGTCACTGTAAAGAGGAGGTCCTCACTGATGATCCTAACATATTCCTTCATTTGGTATTTGAAGATAAGAATCCCACATCCTGGATGAAATAGTTATCCTTTTAACTTTATCCAAGTTCTCACAACCAACTTATCTTGTGACTTAGTGGAGATATGAAGATAATAATAAAAACAGGAGACCAACTTCGGATATATGGGTCTCTTTTCCTTAGTAAACCAATCCAACCATCCTTATTCAGTCATAACATTCAAGAGAAATGAATTACTTGGCAGTATCCACTTATGATATACTTCCTTTTCAGGCACAATTATTCTATCAAAAAAGGAGGATTCAACGATCCCTCAGGTTCTATGCATAGAACCTTTCTTGATTTCTTGTGAGACCTTCGCTTATAAGGATTTGATGTAGTGGGTCACTTAAATATGGGAATCAAACCTCAGGTTCAAGAAGGAGAAATAGTTGAATGATAGGAGGATATTTGGAATGCAAGGGATTCAGTTTCGAGAGAGGAAATCATGAGTGAAGAGAGAAGTGAAAAATACCAGTTTTTTTATCATTTAAGAAGTCCAATCATCTTTAAAAAAGCATGGTAGAGTAAAATATTGGATACAATGATTCGGGAAATAAATAAATAATAAAAAAATATAGGTCTTTACTGCGAGACTGGAATAGGTCATCATAGTGTCATTATTACGGTGTGATAGTAAATAGTATGACCGTAATATTGATACAGCAAGTGTAAGATAGTGCCTATGAGGTTGTAAAATTGAAATAGTAATTCCAAAGTAGTAACATGTGAGGCTGTAAAATCAAATCATAAAGTGTGAGATAGTAACTTCTGAAACTGTAAATCATGAAATAGTATGTTCAACACCGTAAGCCTTTCACTTAAGACTTATCATCCCTAATTTATGTATAATGTAATTTATCCTTTTATAATATAATGGTTTAGTGAATATATTATCATGTTGACGTTCAGTTCCAATTAATTCCAATGTAATGTCACCTTTTTGATAATGGTCTTTCAAAAAGTGACATCTTTCGTCAATATGTTTTGTCCCGGAGTGTGAAACAAGATTCTTTGAAATATTAACAGCACTTGTATAGTCATAATTTATAGGTACATGTCTGAATTGATATCCATATTATTGTAATGTGTGTTTATCCAAAAAAAATTGCACAACAACTACAAGACACTATTTATTTATCTTTTGAAAAAGATAATGCAACAAAGTTCTATTTCTTACTACACCATGACACTAGAGACTTGCCTAAAATGTGACATGTTCCTGAGGTGATTATTCTATCAAACTTACAACCACCAAAGTAAGCATCATGATAACGAACTAAATAAAATGATTTTCCTCTAGGATAGAACAGTCCAAGATTGGGTGTATGTTTGAGGTATTTGAAAATCTCTTTAACATCATTTAAATGAGACTCTTTAGGGTTTGAATGAAATCGAGCACACATACATACACTAAATAAAATATTAGTTCAGTTAGTAGTTAAGTAGAGTAATCTAGAAATCATTCATCTATAAATGGTTTTATCAATAGATTTTCCATATTCATCAATATCCAACTTACAAGTAGTTCTCATTGAAGTGTCACTACTTTTAGTGCTGTCCAAACCAAAACATTTTATAATATCATTAGTATATTTTCATTCATTTAAAATAATACCAACTTTATTTTGAATGATTTTTAATCCAAGACTGAATTTTAGTTCACCCATTAAACTCATTTCAAATTCAATTTTCATTATTTAAGAAAATTTAATACATAATGAAATATTTGAAGATCCAAAAATAATATCATATATATAAATTTGGACTAACAAAAAATCATTGGGAATTAGTTTTATAAGAAGATTAGGATCAGCTGTACCTTTTTTAAAATCTTTGGAAAATAGAAAAGTACATAATCTATCATACCAATCTATTGGAGATTTTTTTAAACCATAAAAATCTTTTGATAATTTAAAAATATGATTTGGAAAGTGTGGATTTGTGAAACCATGGGGTTGTTAAACAAAAATATCCTCAGCTATATACCAATTTAGGAATGCACTCTTGACATCCATTTGATATAGTTTGAAATTTAGATGTGCTGCGTATGCCAACAAGATTCTAATGGCTTCAAGTGCATCTACTGGTGAAAAGGTCTCGTCATAGTCAATTCCTTTTTCTTGACTATAGCCTTGTGAAACCAATATAGATTTATTTCTAACCATGTTACCGGCTTTATATACATTATTTATAAACATATACTTATTGCCTATGGTAAGAATGTCTTTAGTTTTATCAACAATTTTCCAAACATTGTTCCTTTCAATCTGATTAAGTTCTACTTGCATAGCCATCACCCAAAATTCATAATGATAGAATCATTAATGGTTTTAGTTTCATGTTGTGACAAGAAATATTGACATTCAAGTTGATTTCTAAGAGATACTCTAGTTTTTGTTCCTTTATCTAAATCTCCGACAACAACATATAAAGGATAGTTATTAAGAGTTACAATAGCTCTATAAAAATAAGGGATAGTGATTTTAGGCTATTCCACAGGTTCAAGTTCATTATGGCTTAAATCTAGAGAATTTCCATTTGTGGATGTTTTAACAGATTCCTTCATAAGATGGTCAGAAGATTTTGAATTGACATCTATCTTATCAAACTTGACATGGATAGATTCCTCCACACATTTAGTTTTTTTTGTTAAAAACTCTATAGGCTTTACTGGAGATTGAATATCCTATATGTATTCCTTCATCACTCTTGGATGCAAATTTGTCAAGATTTTCCTTGGTGTCATGGATATAGACTTTGCCACCAAACACATTGAAGTATTTCACTTTGGGTTTTTTATTTTTTCACAACTCATATGGAGTTATTTCAAGAATAGGTATAATCAACACTCTATTAATAATTTAGCATCTTGTATGTAAAATTCATCCCAAAAACTAATGGGTAAGTCATATTCACTATGCATGGTTCTAGAAATTTATTGCATGGTCCTATTTATTATTTCTATAACTCCATTTTTTGAGGTGTTTTAGGGGAAGATAAATTATGACTATAGCCATTTTGTGTGGAAAAGGATTCAAACTATTGATTTTCAAACTCATGGCCATGGTCAATTCTTAGAGATTTAATTCTAATTCCACTAAGATTTCCTACACTTTTATCATACTTGGTGAAATGAGAGTAGGCTTCACTTTTGTGATCCAATAAGTAGGTCCAAGTATACATAGAGAAATCATCTACAAGAACATAAATATAGTAATTACCATTAAAAACAGAAACTTTAGATGGTCCAACCAAATCCATGTGAACCCACTCGAGAGGTTGAGAAGTTGAGACCTCTTTATTTGGTTTGAAGGAAATTTTGTGTTGCATTCTCTTTTGACAAGGATTACACAATTTATCATTTGAAAACCCTAGTTTGGGTAGATCTTTGAATAAAATTTTTCTAGTTATCTTTCTAAGGGAGTGAATATTGTAGTCTCCTAATATTCTATGCCAAAGCTAAGAATCATTGTGAAATACAATTAAAACTGAAGAATTTTGAGAAACTAAAAAATCTAAGTTAATAGAATATACATTTTCATTTTTAATGAGAAAATACTAATTAATTTTTAGAATTAAAAAAATTGAAAGAATAATTTTCAAATTTAACATGAAATCCATCCTCACATAGTTGTGAAATACGAAGGAGATTATATTTCAGTACATCAACAAAAAGTACTTTAGAAATTAAAACTGAGTTAGAGTTTATGATTTGGCTTAGGCCAAGGATTTTCCCTTTATAATTGTCACAAAATGTGACATGCCCATCGTCAATGATTTTTTAGGTTCTTGAAACATGAATTTTCCCTTTTCACATGTCTTGAAAACCCACTGTGCAAGTACCATAAGTATTATATGAGCTCTTGAAATAATTTTTCTACAAAATACTCAAATAAAAATATACTTTGGTACCAATAGTTTTTTAGGTCCAGTAATATTAGTAACTAGTTCTTTAGGAACCCACATCTCCCTTATAGGTTTCCGATAAGCATTATGTAAATTATTTGATAAATAAACTTTATTTGGTCTAGAAAAACTCGAAATAGTAGAGGATGTATCAAAATTTGATCTAGCATAATGTTTTCCTGATCTAGGAATAAAGCATTACGTTCAAGATTTAGAAACAAAATTGGTTTTTCCAAAATTTATTTTACCTGGTTGATATCCAATACCCATAGTGTGTTTAGGGGAAATTTTATTACCTAGTATTTGTACCAAGATATAATTACCATTAGTAAACCATTCAAGGTACCTTTTCAATTTCTCATTATATAGCTTTAATTCATTGTTTTCTTTGAGTAATTGAACATTATTCTATCTTTCTACAACAAGTTTAGATTTAATAGTTGTGGTAAGTGCATATTTTCTCTTAAAATACATTTATATATCTTTTAGTTTATTACTTGTCTCTTCAATTGTATTGGAATAATCAAAAATTTCTTCTTTAGACATATTTTCACAACCACTTTCATCTCTAGAATAATATAAATTTTGTACAAGAGATTCCCGGATTACCACATATGTGTTTGTTAAGAAAAAAATATTGGATTTGTTAGCCTGTTCATCATGTGAAGACTATGAGTCACTTGAACTATCCTAATAAGCACTCCAAGTTTCTTTCATCACCTTTTTATACTTTCAATCTTTGACCTCATATTTCTTTTTATACTTGATCATGGGATATTCGGCCTTTACATGTCCCATTAGATTACATTCATAACATACTATCTCATTAGACTTGTCATTTCTTTTCCAATCCTTCTTCTATATTCACTTTTGATCATATATTCCTTTGAAGTTTGTATTTCAAAAAATTTATTCCTTTTATAAAATTTATTAAACCTTTTGGATAATTAAGCCATCTCCTCATCACTGTCGAGTGATGATTGTTTGCTGCTAGAAATCTCTATAGAGGCTTATAGTTTTTCCTTTTCTTTGTGTTTAAAGGTAGTGGTCTGAAATGCCAAAAATTTTATTTTGGGTTCATCCTCCTCATCCTTGTTGACTTTTTTCTCTTATTCATACATCATTATTTTCCTAAAGATTTATTTGATAGGTAGTTGGATAATATCATGTGATTCTCTAATGGATACAGAAGTTCCTCCCCATCTCTCTGGTAAGAATAAAAAAATCCGTATGATTTTCTATTTTGTTTTCAATTATCTTATGAGAGAGATCATTGTGTTTAAAATTTCATTGAACCTGAGATAAATATCAGAAATAGGCCCATCAGGCGTCATTTTATGGTTACAATACTTAATAGTATAATTATTAAGTCTCATTTCATTCACATTAGTGACTCCCTTATGTGAAATAAAGAGAGTGTCCTGGATTTCATAGGTAGTTTTATATGCAAAAATTCTATTAAATTCTTCATCTCCTAAGGCAAAATATAGGTAATTCATTGCTTTATAGTTATTATTATATCCATCCTTGGTAGGGTCATCCCAAGTGGCTCTAGAAATATCAGGAATCCTATAGGCATCTATAATCGAAGACCAAATCTCAAAACCTACACTTTCTAAGTGAATTTCTATTTTAATATTCTGTTATGCATAATTGGTTCCATTGAAAATTGGAGTTCTATTTGTAAAAGTACCTTATGGTCTATTATACTTAATAAAGAAATACTTTTGAAGTGATATAAATTTAGAAATAACAAAAATTTACATATATTTAAATTACAACTAAAATCAAAGTTTAAAATATTTTAAAATAGAGCCTTAACAAGAAGAAACTCCTCTGATACCAAATGTTGGTCGGATTAGAGTACTCAGGGGGGGTGAATAGAGTATCTATAAAAATTTATGTTAGAAAGATAACTTATGAATATTCCCCAATAAAAATGAATACAGACCAGTTAATCAAGGTAATATGATTATAATAGTTTGACTGTTAAAATAACTTCATAGAAGATTGATTAATTCCCAGTAATATCAATAATAATTATTGATACAACTTTTGAAGCTACTCTAATAGGGAAAACGATTATAACTTCTATGCATGACTAACTGTCAAAGTAAAATCTAGTTTTCTAAAATATAAAGTAAAGTAGAGAAAAACCAAATTAAAAGACACCGCTGATAAAACAAGTGTGTCGGTATCAAGCTAAGACTTAATCCACTCCACATGCCGATCACCTTCTACCAAGCAGTCTATATAGATAAGAGATTAATCCAATCCTTAGATCAGTGTAAAAAAACAATACACAGACTGTCCAGGTCACACAACCTCTACCACAAATCTACATGGAAAAAATGAACAACCAATCCACGCATGAACTCTTCCACATTTATGCGTGGGTGAAGCAAAGAGTATAACAATATTGGAGAGATGATATATTATATCCTCCTGTTTGATGCCAGAGATAATGTGTGTTTTAGTATATATACACACACTACTTGAAAAGTAGTAAATTCTATACACAATAGATCACATATAATGAGAAAGGGTTAGAAGTGCTCTGAGTGTTATTCTATGTAGCTCTGGGCATGTAGGATGTCGCAGATGTGATTCATGATTTTTCTTGTGAAAACAATGTATCAAATGTTTGGTGCTATGGTTTCTAGTTCGATGAAGTGATCTATGTAGCTCGTGCACTTCTTTGAGTTGTACTACAATAATTATTGAGGTTATGATATATGGAAGTTCAGCCTTTAGGGATCGAGATTCATTCGCGTGTTCTTCAGTAGTATATTGTTTCATACATGAGTTATCTTTTCAAACACTCACTTATATTTATTTTTCAAGCCACCATTATCTTCTTTTTAATTAAGGGTGCACATGTTCGAGTTGATAAAATTCATGTATTATGCACCTCGTACCTCCTACTATTAGGTGACATGTCTAAAAATAAACATTAATAATTTTAGTGCCATTAAATAACTCAAATATGACCATTAGAAATTAAATCGAAAACAAAAAAATATTAAAGAACGATGTCATAGTTTGTCTTGAAACAATATCACTTGGAAATAATGTCTTCTACTCTTCCTTTGATTAGTGAGATAGTCACAATGCCACAACTGCATTGACATCTGAAACTGGTAGCACATATGCAGTGTTAGGATCACAGTTTCTCTGATGGCGGTGCCTAGTCTTTTGTTAAAACTTTGAACAATTTTTGAGTCATGATATCAGAATTATGGTATCAGTGTTACAGTTTCAGGGCCATGGTGTCAAGGTTCTGGTGTCAGGGTCATGGTATAAACATTATGGTGTTGGGGTTACGGTGTGAGGGACATTGCCAAAATCAGAAACCGAAAGCAAACTTACTGTCTCGCAGACTTATCCAAAAATATATAAAAATTCTTAAGCGGTAGTATTCATAGAATGAATTAAACCTAATTAATAGTTTAATAAAACATAATATATGAAGATTAATCATAATTTATTAGATTCTGAATTAGAACTAGTAATCATGGAATTATAAGGAGAACAAAAAACTCCAAACAATATTGAAACATGATTAGCATAATTTGCATGATTTGTGAGCATTAAAACATGATCAAACAAGAGGATCCCAACACTTTTCATTTAATATAATCCTCATTAGTTCTATAAACATAAATATTGAAATACCAATTTCATAAATTCACCACTAAATCATTATGTTCTACCTTGAATGTCTAAATTATCATCCACTATGAAACTCTATACATCATGGTGCATTATTCATCAAATTTCAAGCTACTCGATCGACATCATTTCTAAATATCTAAGACAATTATTAATCCAAATCATCTATCCTAAGACACTAGAACACCATAAATTGGTTTACGTTCAGGTTTATAGTGCACCCTAATATAAGAATGTGACCATAAAGGAAGATTCCTAAGACATGGTTTATCCCACCCTTACAATCACCCACAAAAACACATTTATAGTGGACCATAAACTCACTTGGTGAGGTTTTCATAAAAATACACTCAATTATATGAAGAAACACTTGTCAATCTTCATATGGTAGGAATTTTCTGAAAATTAACTGTGTCACCCGTCGACGCACTATCTCCACTCCCGATCATAATGCTTAAACACCTAAAGTAATCATGATATTTTCTAAACAAAACACATAATTAGAAACCAAAAATTAGGTGTAATTACAAGGCTGGATACTCAACCATCTAAATCCTCTGTCATAATCCACTCTTGAGTGTTGACATGTCTTTGATATGAATCATGACCGAATCACATTAACTTAATCCTGAGCCCGATGGAAACACATGGACATCACACAATGATACTTCCAAATCCTAAATTTGGTATTCAAAAAGAATTAGAAAAAATCATATTTACTTGTACATCGTCATCCTAGTTCCAAATAGACCATCTAAAAATCAGTCTCATCATACCCACGACCCTGCCCATAAAGGGTCATATCTCAACGACCCATTCTCTATCCATTACCACATGTAATGAATCAACACGGTCCTCCTTCTCACATTTGGGATCCAACATAAAACACTAATCAAAACCCATTAATTGATCAAAAAGAACATTTTCCTTATAATCCTTTGAATTTATATACATATGGGGGTCATACCCTCTAATGAAAAATGGGGATCTCCACACTATATAGACATCTATATACCACTCCTTGAGATTAATTCCAGATAGTATCCAATATGACACATGTGTCACCCATCACAATCTATTCTCATAGATCATGTCAAACCACAATACCATCCATACACTATGTTAGTTTACATTATAGTGGAAACACTATCCATTCTCATATAACACCCTATTCTACCATGTATACTAGCGCCTCATCGAATTAATTAGTCTTTATCCAGCATACAACCATTCACTAACCCACACCCTATATTTTCACCACATAGAACCAACACATACCTTCCCTATTTGATGTAGTGGTTAATGGTGGCCCCACAATAAATAAATCTTTAACCCATGTAAAATGTAGAAAATATAGGACTCATGTTATATTTGGAGATAACGCGATATTTTTTAATGTTTTGTCATGTGTTCTTTGGGATAATGTTTTGTGGTTGAGAATTAAAATTAAAAATGTAATTGAAATTAGATTTAAAATAATATTCTCACCTAACATATTCCCCTATATTAACTATTAAATCATTATTCATTTATTTTTACTTATTTAATCTCTAAATAATTGGTCAATACCTCAACCAATACCCTTTTATCAAGTTTTTTTTTTTGTTTCAACAAGGTTATGCAATAATCACTATACTCCCTACTATCATCTAACCTAATAATTAGTGATTTATAATTACACATGTATGAACCCAATTCTATTTATAATAAGGGAAATGTGAAAAATATAGAAGGACTGTGCATGAAACCGAAGAAAAAAATAAGCATTCAGTGAAAATAATATAATAGAGTATACCACCTACTATCTAAATCTAATATTAATTTTATGGAAGATCTAACATAAGGTAATTTATAAATTAATAATATAATTTGTTAATAGGGGTGTGGAGAATATATTTGGATCTACTAATATGGGTCTAGTGTTCTATAATTGGATACAGATTACAATAATTAAAAGAATATAATAAAATTCAATATGATAATCTCTATCGACTGATAAATTATATACCTCTCCTCTAGTGAATCTTATACAATTTTATAGATGTTAAAAAATTATTGTGATCCCTTGAATATAGGATACTATATTTTCCTCATGTTTATATAAATATTTACTTCTTTATTGATCAAGTTCATGCTCCCTTGATGCTCTAAAAATCCTTTAGAGTTACAATGCTCAGCTTGAATCCTCCCAGATGGCTTCCATTTATTCATCTCAAAGGGTAATTATTTATTTAGCTTGGTATATATTGAATCTTCAAGATTTATAATACAATCCAATTATATTTAACTTCCTCATCTTATTAGATGATTTCCATAATGAAACATGGGAGTATTTTTTCCAATTTGGGAAGACTAGGGAAATGTGAATTGATTTTTGGTTGTGCTCTCTTAATTTTGGGAAATTCTAATTTTAATCCCTTATCCTAATTTTTGGAAATTTAAAAAGTTTTAAGATCCTAGTTAAGTCTTAAAAAATTAAGAAAGATACTTAAAAACTCACTAGGACAAATATATTATGGTGCTACGAGTCCTAAGTCTTATATGATTTGAATTCCAATATATAATATGTTAGGCATTAATAAGAGTCTTACACACTCACTTGAAGTTAGAAATAGTTTATCAATATATTAAAAATTTTGTCACATGTTTTATGAAGTGAAAATTACTACATTATAAGTATTACACAATTTCTAGGTAAGTATTCAATGGTTTATACAAAGTCATATATCATCCTGATAAGTCTTATAGAATCCATGCAATGTCTTATCAAATATTCCAGTTTTCTTATGAAATGGAAATCAAAGTCTCTCATGGAAATTATGATGTCTTGCAGGATACCCCATTGAAAATAATTTCTATGTAAATAGTCTTATGTGTAGATAAAATTCTCATATAAACTTCACTACTTTTCATTTTTTTCATCCATGGGCTTGTAATCTAGGAAAATATAAACATAGTGTCAAATTTTTATACTTTATTCAAAAATTGAATTAAAACAATATAAGATATAAATTAATATCTTATTAATATTTTAATTAAAAAAATATAAATTCAATATATAACTTATTAAATTAATTACATAGATAAATAAAAAAAAATAAAAAATTTTGAATCATTTTTTCAATTTAATTCTAGATTCACATTATGTCAAGATTCTAGATACTTATTATAATTTTGAGAAAAAATAATTGTGAAAATCCTAAAAAATTATTTTTTTTTTCAAAATTTATCTCATGATCACTCCCAACATTTAAATAGTATCTTTTACTCATATTTATTATGTTTTCACTTACTTTGAATTAGAAATTCTAGTTCTAGGATTTCGAAAAAATGAACTCAATGAAATTTGGACTTTAATAAATGAAACTTTCCTAAATACCTACCCCATAATCTCCCTATTACAATGTTCACATTTCCAATTCCTTGATAATTCTTAAATAAAATAAAAATTTATCATCTTCCCCTTCATTATCTATGTTCAGAATTCCCCAAATATTTTCACATTATTTTTAAATTTTCAATTATTGAATGTTTTCAAGCCATGATTGTGAAAACTACTTATTAGATACGTGTATAAAAACCTAGAAATAAACAATCACAATATTTTAGGTATCCATTAGAACTAATTATAATATTCACGTCGTAAAAATAAAATCTTCGGAATTTGACTATTAGGTTTCTTTAACTCTTATTTAATGGAGAAATCACACAAACGTGGGATTTTGTTCACTTAGAAATATTTTTATTAGTTATCATCTAATTGTTTACTAAATTTTATATAAAATATCCAAATTTCATTTAATGTTTGGTGGGATACATGATGTGTTAGTCAATAACAATAGGTATGTTACCTATTTTTAATTTCAAAATATCATATTCCCCGTGGTATCATTTTAATTATACTTTGTTCTTTTCTACTCACTCATAAGTTTTAGGGAAAACGTTTTTTGACCAATATGGATTGATTATTTATTTATTTTATTAGATATTAAGTGAATTTTCAAAAATAGATTTTCAACATTTCATTTTATTTTATTTTTTTTCCACAAGAACATAAAAAACAACGAAAAATAGAAAAATTATTTATGTCATAGCTACATTTTCCTTCCCCTATACTTATCTTATACACTACTAGTAATTTATTTTCATATGAAATTAGTAATTAATAAATGAAACCTAAATTTTATTGTCAAAACCATTTTAAAGGAATTATACAACCTGAAAGTTCTTATTCATATTCAATAGGTAGGATTCTAGACTCCTCTATTTGTTATTTCAAAAAATATTCTTGAAACTGCTCCAACTACTATCCATATACTTTAAATTGTTATTGTGATTTTCTCCTTAGATATATACTACACTAAATGGAAATGTATTAGTCACTATAAATAGTCTAGTACGTTTGGACCAAATACTAACAAGAAAAAGTGACATCTTAGAGGAGAACAACAATACTTTCTATCGAAACAAAAAGTATTTTTTCTAAATGATTATATCATAGATATATTTGAAGTTTTACTTATTAAATAATAAGTTCATATATGATCATTCTTTAGCTCCTCTAGTTTAATTATCTATATATTTCATTTTTATCTATCCTTAAAATATTTTATGTTCATTTTTTCATATCCAAATAGGCTTTATGCTACAATTTATTCAGTAAGAGGATATACCTATTAAGGTTTTGAAGGATGTTTTGTGTACCCAAAGCATACCCTCTATTTTCGTATTCTAGTTTTTGTGGGTGGGTTTTACTATTCTTACTAAAATTTTATTTATTTTTTTGGAACCTCGGTATACCTATTTTTCTTTGGTTAATAGGCATTAGAGGTATTTTATTATACTTCACATATATTCATAAGTGATCCCCTTATCTGGTTATAGAAATATGTGACCTATTAACTAATTATTTTCCATGATTTTCCAAACCTAAAAAGAATTTGTAATCTTAAAAACTCAATAAACACTATTAAATCATCTATTATAGTTTCTCAATATTTAATCCATTTAGAACCATAATCTACTACTAATAGGATACTAGTAAATATTAATGAAATATGTAATGACCCAATTCAATCTAATCCCCATATATCAAATATTTTACATAAAACCAAACATTTTTGGTGATATTTCTAGTATTTTCGAAATTCATTTTACAAATTAGTAGGTTTTACATGCTTTTCAAAAATTATGCATCTTTTTAAAACTATTATCCAAAAAATAATATCTTCCATTTTTTATTTTCTTTGAGGACCCAAATGGAATCCACAAGAAAAGGATATGATAAAATTTTACCATAAAGTCTACCAGTTATATAGTTATATATCTCCTAATACCTTGGTCACTGTAATGTTTTCCCTAGTATGGATCATCCCAAACATAGTATTTTAATTAAAATTTTAGTTTCATTAATTTACGCTTAAAAAAAAGGGTACATTTTAGTTGACCAAATAATTCACCATTTTAGAATACTGGGATACATTTTTGATTTCATACACGTTCTCACTAGGTAAAGAATCATTTTTTTTGTCACTATGGTTTTTATACGTCAATATTAAAGGGAAATATAATAATGCCGTATGAAACTTGGTTATAACAAATATTATTGTATTTTACCATAAAATTAAATTCTTAGAGTAGTGGAATCCACATTACCAATATTGTATTTTCATAATATTTCGTGATTAAATACATGAGTGTTTCCTGATCAAAGTTAATGTTTACTTTTCTTTTTAAAATATATGAAAGAAAAATTTCCAATGATACAACAATACACAAAATATCTCTTATATTATGTTATAGTTGATTTGTTTTGTTTCTAGAGTCTGTGATGTCTATGATAATACATGAGACTAACTTCTGATATTTTGGTACAACATTGCCCCTAAATCTTAGTTAATGTCATCTCAAAACACTTCAATGAGATTTTCCTAGGTTGGTGGATTGAATAAAGAAGATATAGTCATACTCTATTTGAGAATTTAAAAATCAATCTGATAAATTTTAGGAAATATAAAATTAGTGCCCTTGATAATTTAGTCTAAGGGAAAAAAGTCTTCCAAAATTATCTAATAAGCCTTTTATAAAATCCAACATGTCTTCAAAATGATCTAATATATTTCACTATGGCTTGATAATGTACTATAAAAACTATGTCATCCTTGAATTTTTTCACTTCAATTCCCTCTATAAAAATAACATAGATAATATCATTCTCTTCTAGACCATATAATATTTTTTTTAATGTTTAAAACTTGTTTCTTTTCAATTAATCTCTTTAAATTTTTTTCCACATGTTTAAGATATATTTTGAATCATGTTTTATAAACTATAAATCCATCAAGTAATACCTATAGGAATATTTCAATCAGATCTGGAAATATGGTTACCATGAACAGTTAAAAGGTACCTATGGAATTACATAGCTCAAAAATGTATCCTTAGGTATGAAAAAATACCAAGGTAAATTTGAATATAGTTTTTTATTTGTCTTCCATTGATACAAGGACATGAAAATAATCATAAAATCTATAAAGGATGTAATAATTCCACATCATAACTATTATTTTCGACATTTTATCTAAAAAAGGGATGAAAAATTGGTTTATTTGGGTCACATGGTTCAAATTTTCGATAGTAAATACTTATTATGGAACTATTTTTAATCCTAGTGGGAACTGGATCATTAATTTTAGTTTGGAAAATGGTGATTACAGACATTTTAGGTATAATTTGAATAGGGATCACCCACTTTGAGTTTTGTATAGGTTAATTTATTCCATATTCTAAGAATATTTTAATTTATTTTTTCACAAATTTCATTAAGGTTGGGATGATCCATCATTAGGGTTTTATCACATGTTTTGATTCATTTTCTAAGAGAATGAAGTGGAATAAAAAACGGGGATAATCCTAAGGATTTATCTTAATGACTGTCCAATGTCCCTAATAATTTGTTTCAAAATACATATTAGTTATTTTACTTTTTTAGTTTCGTAATTTTTCTACATTTTCACAGGTAGTTTCTCATATTTCTTAATAAAAAAATATTTTAAATTAGATAAAAGGAAGTTAAGTTCTATTTTATGTGGGTATTACAATGATGGATTCAATTCAATGTTTCCCATAATTGAAAATTTCATATGTATTGAAAGAGTATCAGTAACATATTTATGATGGTCATAAAAATATTTTAAATCAAGATCCTCAAACTAATAACTACAAAAATATGAGTTGGTTTTTAAATCATATTAAAAAAAATATAATCATCATAAATATTAAGTGGTTCTAGGGATACCCCTAGTTTGATTATTTTATCTAACATTTCAGTTTCATCATTTTAACAATAAAGAATTTAAAAATGATATAGTGTGGGAATAGATTTATCTTATTGATAGTATTTCATTGAATCCAAAATACTAAAATTTACAGTTTCTTCCCTAATATCAATTTATCATGTTCTTTCATGAACATATATGTTATTAACTATTTTTGAAAAAAAATTCTACTAATTGACACACATTTGATGCATATTTTTAAAACAAATATAATGATTTTTTTTCATGTTTCTAATTTTTGAAACCCATTATTTTGATGTTTTATTAAATATTTGAGTTTATATTTGAATCTATAAAAATGGTTTTAAACAAATAAAAGTGATTGAAATTTTAATTTTACAATTAAATTGTTTATCATGGTTGAAGTTTGAATGTGAATTATTTCTATCTATTTCATTTTGAATTTGATAAAAAACCCGGCCAAGTCCAAGAAAGCCATTAACCAAGACGGTCTTCCACTTAGCCAACCCATAGAAGGTGAGTATGCTAATTAGGCTTACTCGAGAGGTCTATCTTGAACTGGAAGGGTGCACACAGAGGTTGAGGCCTATGCATAGGTCATATGGGGATGAAATATGTGGTCCAAGCATTACTGCCCCAAGGAACAAGCACCAAGGCATAGGGTGACTCCATGTGGTGTTTGGAAGGAAAGATCACCGGGATGTGGTGGTCCATGATGGCGGCATGCCTCTTTTGGAACCCAACAAACTTACTATTGGGATGAATCTGCATCAAGGCTTATATGTGCTTGTTTTCTGCTCCCATGTTTTTATGTGGGACCAAAATTCCACCGCGCTCCACCACCTATCTGTCAAGCTCTGTCACCATTTGCCACTCTACCACCACTCCACTACCCCACCTTTTCTCCAGCGCCTATTCCACCGTCCTCTGCCCTTGTCCTTGCCCGATGACCATTACTACTCACCCAAAATCACCATGGATGGACACCATGTCTCATCGTCCCCACCTTTTGTGACCCCATGAAACACTCTGATACTCCTCTGTCTACTATAATGGCTGGAGAAGATGGAGAGCAGCACAGACGACCACCATGCCACCCCTACTCCACCGCAGAATCATCCCAATGATTACTCGCACTCGAACCATTAACTCCACCACTGCACTCACTTAGGACCTCCATCATTACCACCCACTTCTTCACCACTAATCACCACCTCTAAGGCTATTTCTGATATTAACCTGCATTCACCATGACACTTTAGCTCCATCACGGCTTTACTACCTGACGTCGTTGGTCACTACTACTCCGTCGGGAACCACTAATAATCCCTATTAATTAACCTCTTCTAGAGAACCACCATGACACATTAAAAGTGTCTTACAGCCCTTGTGAATGCCGAATGAAGTGGTGTGACCCTTCATCATAAGCTAGTGCCACTATAATCCATCAACCTCCTGGTATGTCTGGAAATCACCCCAATGCACCCCTGTGGTCTCTGTTTCCCTATATGGATTGATTCCATGTACAAAAATTTAAACACCCATGAACCTTGGGTGTTTCAGATTCACCAGTGGGTACTTGGTGGGAATTAAAATCCCCCACAGATATTTCCCACTAATAAAATTTTGTTGATCCATCCTCACTTTCTATATAAGAAAGGTCGAGCCACATGCCAATGATATAAGTCAACTGCCGTTAGAGGGAATTCACCATGGGTTAATACAACAACTCCATTCTTCACCCCCTTCTTCACCCCCTTCTTCTTAATTTTTAATTTTTATTTTATTTTATTTAATTTCTTTAATGTTTTTGTTTTTATTTTAAATTTTTATTTTAATTTTAGTTTAAATAAATAAATTTCATAAATGATTTCATAATTTTTTCCACATAATTTATCTATTTATCTTCTTCTTTTTATTCTTCCTCTATAAATAATAATAATTATTATAATAACAATTATTATTTTAACATTATTTATATTTTATATAAATTTATTATTCATTTTAATTTCATTTATTTTATTTTATTTTCTTATTTTATTTCTCTCTCTCCATCTCATCCAAATTCTATCTTATTTTATTATGTCATTAATTTTATTTATTTTATCCTTCTCTTCTTCCCATTCTAATGGGTGATATTTTACAATAAAAATGAGATTCTAACCCTAAGGGTTTCCCAAGGGGAGGTCAAGGTGTTCTTGAATTTTTCTCAAAGTTTAATTTATGTTTGTGATTGATTTGAGTAGTAAGAATGGGTGAGACGAATATCCCTGATGTGATGAATGTATCCCAATGACATGAAACTCAAACTATTTATATTATATTATTTAATCTCTTTTACCACTATATATTGGAAAACTATTCAAAAGTTGGAGTTGAGTTTATCAATGGATGAAAATGCATTGACATAGGTGGTTCATAGAAGATGGCATGCCTCCGAACAAGGTGTGTCCTTAACCTTGATTAAAGGAGGAGGTAGAATTGTGAGTGGTTAGGAATTCAATGATTTTAACAACTTATAAATAAGGAATAGTTGTCCAAAAATGAGATTTAATTTTTATATTATAACACAAAAATCAAAATTATAAAGGAGAATAATGATTGAATCCAAAATCAAACCCAAAACTAAGTCATTTCTTTCTATAACTCATTCTGTTTATAACTGCATGGTAGTATAAAATAGAATTTCCATTTTTGATGTCATTTTAAAAAGTATTCAAAAACCCAAAAATTTTCTTGTTATTTTTATTAAATAATTAAAACAAAAAAAAATAATTAATTTAGGTGACCTATAAAAATTATGCAAGTAAAATTGAGAGGCTCCTCAAGGGAGACAACCCTAGTAATCCATTATGGTGCACTAGGAAAAAACATATTACCTTTTCCACTCCCCATTAAAGATGTGCATTCGAAACTGGTACCGTTGCTGGGGATTTAATAATTATTTCATTCACTTTTTATATTTTTATACTTTAAATATAATTTAATTACATTAAAAAACCATAAAAATATTTTTACTTGATGAATTAAAAAGATTGTTTTTCTTCACAGACTGATAATTACTCAAAAGTGAAAGAACTAGTGGTAGAATCACCCTGGTCTCCAAAATATAGTGCTTTCATGTATACTAGACATATCAGGGGAGACCTGATCAAAATTTTTAAAGAAGGGTAATTCAAGGACATCATCCAGGATCTCAAGGAGACCCTCAAGAAACAAGTGGTTGGAGGATTGGCTAGAGAAGTTTCTAAATTATGGGGCTAATTCCAAGAATTTTATCAAGAAGTGGACAAGACATAATAAGAGTGATACTCATTTCCTCCAAATACCTTTGAAGAAGTTTCCACAGATGATTTCAAGGAGAAAGTTTCAAAACACAAAGTAAAATTTGTTATTCAAGAGCATAGAGATATGGTTCAATATCTGCAAGGTCAAATGGATTGGATAATTACATATGTCCAAGAATAATTAGAGCAATCAAAACCAGAACCAAAAGATGATCCACTTGTCTTACCTAAGATAGCCAAGGATGAAGACTTACCTGCTGAGCTACATATGGGAGATCAATAATAACTGGATGAATTTTAGAATGAATGTGGGGAAGTAATTGATCTCCCTATGACTTGAAAATAACAATATCCTTCACCATTTAAGGTAGATACCACACAATTTGTAGGATTTTAATTAAAAAATAGAGGATCCAGAATACCTACCACCATCTATTTAGAGTCTACTCTAAGAGAAACTCACCGATAAATAAGTGAATATAGCTAAATCAACTAAGGATGTTGATCTTTTATCAATGTATTTTTCATTTTATCTTATTAAATCTGAATTAAGTATTAATTCCCATTGCTTTGAATTTTACGATTTAGAAAATATTTTTTGTTACTTAGAGTAAGATGAAGAAACTATAAATTTACCTTTTTAGAAACACATTTAGATACTTTATTTCAATTAATTTTCATTTGAGAAATACCATGAGAAAATATAAGGTGCAGAGCCCGAGGAAATCAAAAAGTAGTATTCTCATATTGAAAGGGACAAATTAATTATTGAAAATAAAATTTAAATTTTATTCAAGTACAAATACATACTTATACTTCCTTTTATCATTTAATTAATTCAGCCTATGTGAATCCATCACTGGAATAGAAGAAGGTGGTTGAACATGTAGTAACCAAGGAAGAGGATGGTTCAAAATTCATCTTACCCCATAATGAAAGTTGTATCTAATAATGAAAGGGTAATATCTGGTATACTCTATACATGGGTAATTAATCACCCTAAAGAAATATGTACAATCTAGGGAAATCCATTTGTGGTGGTTCAAATCCGAGAATCTTTAACCACCTTTAAACTTTGGATAATAGCCAGTACTTCCCTCTAGAGGTAGTAAAAATTCTTGTCACACTTGGGGGGTCACACAATGACTTATCCTATTATTTTCTTTTTAGGAATTTGGATTTCAATTTAATTTCTTAGAAATTAGCTCATCAGGAATCCCATTCCCTCTTATCTTTTTTTACCTTTAATGACATGATCCTTGTGCTTAATTGAGTAATTTTCTTTTTTAGGTTCATAAATGGAAGAAGGTAGCCTAAATGAGAGATATAAAGTGTAATAAGATTCATTTTAAAAGGGTGTTCACTTTTAATATTTATTTTTTAAACTCATTACATTTTTTTCTAAGCCTATGATTTGTTATTTAATCCAGAATTGCATTCCCATGCTTGACTTCATGCTTTACTTGACCTATCTTGGGGACATGAGTTTCTTAAGAATCTGGTTATTCTATGTTTTAGATTTAATTGTTAAATAAATTTAATGATTAAAATAAAGAGTTGGATGATTAAAGTGAAGCATGGATATTAAAAAGAAGACTCATGATTTCAGGGAATTAATTAATTCATTTTAAAGAAATTTACCAACCATTTTTCATACTTCGTTTTTTTTTAAATTTGTGTGAATTGATTTCTTATTATTAATCATGCCTTGAGTGATTTTTCCAAATCATATGATCCATTCCTTATAGGATTTATAGATCAAGTACTTCTTATTTTAGCTTAATCATATTTCATGAGTTATCATGGGACATACCACCTTCCAGAACAAAATTTTAAAATTTTCAAAGATATGATTCTGAAAAAAAATATTTAAAATGATTGAGGCATATTTTCATAAACCACTTATCCTTAAAATACCACATTTACATCAATCATTCTTTATTCCATAGAGACCATGAAATAACTTTATAGGGATGCTCTATGTTTCAATCCATTTTTTACACTCCTACCCTCCACTTAGTAATTTTCTAACATTTTAATATTGAAGTGTGGGGTGAAGAGATTCATGGTGGAATGGAGTATTTACATTGTAAGGAAGAAGTTTGTGGGGTACTTTTGTGGGGATAAATTATGTTTTTTGATTCATTCATTATAATTCATTTTTCCTCTCTTGATTTTAAAAAATTAAAATGACAAAAAGAAAAAAAAATAGAAAAATGGGTTGTGATTCAGGAAAACAAAAAATCAACATCACTGGACCAATGTTTTTATCATTTTTGGTTAAGTGGTGATGTGAGGTTAATTCTAAGCATAAATTTAGAAAAATAAAAAAATAAAAAAGGTTCTGTGAAAAAGGAAAAACAATAAAATTAATGAAAATTTGAAGAGGGTGTAAAAATCATTCATTATGAATTAAGCAGAAGGATCATGTCATTAAAGATAAAAAAATATAAGAGGGAGTGGGATGCATGCCAGACTAATTCATTAAGTCTTTATATTTTAACATCAATTCCTTCCAACATTATGCTTCAGAAACATTAGAACCTGAACCAAATACCTAAGGATTTTAAGTTACTTTTTTCTATATAAAGTAGATAAAGTATTTCATTTACAATTATAAAGATAAGGAGAATGTTCTCATGATATGAACATAAATCTACTTCGATTTTATCAAGAGATATGAGTGAAATTATTCAAAAGTGAGGAAATCATGATTTGGCATGTTTAACAATTATGAATTAAGGAACTTGCATTAATAAAAAGATAAGTTCCATCATTTTTCAATAGGGGAAATGTAAAATGATTGATATAATTACTTTTTTTTTGGAAAATTAAGAAATTGAATTTATATTATATGTGAATTTTTAATGTTTGACTTAACATTAATAAATATTTGATATAATAATTTGAAATTTTAATATTTATAACATTTTTGACATCTTTAATTCCATGTTGATATTTTATACTTGAGGAGAAGCATGATTTTAGTAAGAGGGTATTTGACAGACAGAAATTTGATGCACATTTCTAAAAAATATAATTTTTTGGATTTTTTTCAATGTTAAAACCCATTATTTTCAATATTTTATTAAATATTAGAATTTATATTTGAATCAACTAAAATTGTTTGAAACAAATAAAATTTATTGAAATTTGAAAATTTCCATTAAATTATTTATCAATTTTTATGTTTGAATCACAATTCATTCTAACTAGTTAATTTTTTTTCCTTTGCTAAAAATTTAGGCCATGTTAAAGAAATATTTCAACCAAGCCGGGACACTACTTTTCCAGCCCACAAAAGGTGAGTCAGTCGGACAACCATGCCTAGGAGGGCCTGGTTAAACTTTCAGGGTGCACACAAGGGGTGAGGCCCATGCACTGGGAACGTAGGTTTGAAATCTGTTGGTTAGACATAACTACCACAAGGTTCAAGCACCGACACATAGGGTGACTCTATGCAGTGATGGGAGGAGAAGATTACTGATACGAGGCAGTACATGAATACAATAGGAGTCCTCCCACATCTTACTGACTTCATTGATGGGATAAAGACAAATTGAAGATTATATGTGCTCAAGATCCACTCCCATGTTTCAATTTTGGACCATAGCACCGCTGTGATCCACCGCATCTTCACTACGCTCTGCAATAGTCCACCGATCTTCCACCGCTTCACTACCCTTCCTTCGCTCTAGTTCCTCTGCCATTGTCCTCCATCCTTGTCCCTTCCAGATGAATTACGCTGCTCACTCAGAACCACCATGGCTGGCCACCATGTCTCCTCGTCTCCAGCTTCCATGACCCCAGGTAACACTTTGTGCCTCTTTCAGCTACCATGTTGACTTTAATCCACTACAACCGCCTATCAAAACTTGATGAATCTCTAACAAGAGGCACCATAACTACACTAGCCGGAGATTTCCATAAATGTTGACTATATATTCACTAATAATCACAATAACCATGACTCCTACCGATTTACACCTACATTTACCACGACACTACGGCTCTGTCATGACCTCACCGCTCGATGTCACTGACCACTTGTACTCCATCAAGAACCACCACCATTTTCCACTTCTCAAACTACTAAGGAAAACCACGATGGCCTTTTTCAAGAAACCTCCAACCACTAAGAATGCTAGAGGAAGAGTCGAGACCCATCATCACATTCCAATGCCGCTATAATCCATCACCCTCCAAGCAGGCACAACCATCACCCAATTGCACCCCAATGTTCATAGCTGCCCCGCATGGATTGGGTCATGTGAAAAATATAAAAACCCATGAACAATAGGTATTTACAAATCTAGTTGCAGGTCTTTGGCTTGCATTCAAATCCCCATGATCTCTCTCCCACAAATTCAAGGAGCATGATCCCTCCTCACTGCCTATATAAGAAAGACCGATCCCCCTGCCAATGATATCAGTTGATAGCCCTCATGGGGAATCCAACACAAGAAGCTAATTAAACTCCATTCTTCTCCATTTTCTTATTTTTTATTTTTTATTTTCATTTTATAAATGTTTTTATGTTTATTTTTTTTAAATTTAAATTTAAATTTTAGTTTAAATAAATAAATTGAATGCATGTTTAGATAATTGTTTTCCACCCAATTTGTCCATTTATCTTCTTCCCTTCTTCTTTTTATTCTTCTTCTCTTAATTATAAAAATAAAAATAAAAATAATTTTAAGATTTTTTATATTTAATATAAATTTATTATTTGTTAAATTTATTTTCTTTTCCTTTCTTTTATAGTCTTATTTTATTTCTATATCTATCTCATTATCTCATTAGAACTATATTTTATTTTATTCTTTGTTTTATTTGATTTCTTTTCTCATTCTTTTATTCCAATTAAACCAAGTTATCTCTTACTCTCAAAAAAAGAGAGGCTGAGTCTGAGGTTTGGCTCTAGGGGAGGTCAAGGTGTTCTTGTATTTTAATAAAATATAATTCATGTTTGTGATATATATGAGTACCATGCATATTTGGGATGAGTTTACATAATGTAGTGATTATCCCACAATTACATTCAACTCAATCTATTTCTATTCCTTTATTTAATTTTTTCCCTCTCTCCGTTTGTCAAATCTTTACATACTAGAGTTGAGTTAATCAATGTATGATACAACATTGATAAATCCATGTCCTAGAAGATGACACGACTCAAACCAAGGCGTGTTTTCAATATTAATTAAAGGAGGAGGTGGAATTGAGATTTCATAGGCATTAAATGATTTCCATAATTTCAAAATGAATAATAGTTGTGAAAATATGATATTTCATGTTTTTAATATCATATTGAAATAAAAAATGATAATAATGATTGAATCCAAAACCGAACCCAAAACCAAGTATTTTATTTACTTAACTCATTATTTTTATAACTACATGGTAGTATATACTATAATTTCCATTTTTTCATGTCATTTAAAAATGTAATAATAAAATCAAAAATAATTCCATTGTTTTTAAAAAAATCATAAAACAATAAAAATAATTAGTTTATGTGATTTAAAAGAAGTAACTGAACCAAACCGGGGGGATCCTCATGTGAGAAGACCCTCGGTAGACACTTAGAAAATAATATTGATTTTCTACGCCCCAGAATAGGAATGTGTTCATCTAATTAAGAGAATAGTGGAGTGAGCGATACCTCGTTCATTTTTCATGTTCAAGATATAAAAATCAACAAGTAATAATATTCCTTTCATCCTCTATAACTACTACTGTGTAGGTAGTGGATTAGTTGTCTAGTTGTACAACAACTATAGTTGAATTTTGTTCTCTTATATATATGGAATAATAAACAAAATAAGTTATAAAATTAATTTGTGCTCCAAATTCACATAATGAAATAGTAAAAGTAAGCTCTCCTTTGGTGAAGGATATTGTAAAAGTACCTAGGTATTGAATTTTCTAGGTAATTCTGAGTTTATTAGAATCAAAAAAATTGATCCCAGACTAACCTTTTTTATTTCCTATATTTTTTTTTCTTCATACACATCTCCTAGATAAAAATTTCACAAATTGTGATTTGATTTATTAAATATGAAAAAGTATATTGAATTCCACTTTCTTGAAGTATTTTATCATTTCTTATTGCATGGATTATTCACTGGTTCTCTTTATTGGGTCCATTATTGTTGGTAAGGGAGGTTTGAGTTGAGTAAGATCTTTCACCATTGATTTTAAGTTATTTGTGTTCAGTAGCTTTATTTCAATATGATCTTATCCTTATTTTTTCTTCCTATGTTCTTCTTCATCCTTCGGCAGTCCAGTTCCATATTTAGATTCTAGTGGTGGTTATTCACTACTTTTTACCTCCCTTAGACTTATTAAAGAGATATAAATTTCATTTCCCTTAGATTTAAGAATTTATTAGTCTTGGGTCTTACCCAATCCTTGATTTACCATGTTATTTAAGGTATAAATGACCTTATCAATCTGATTTTCAGCTCCTTTATCTCCAATATATGAGTTTTTATAGTAAATTGTTATTTATTTAGGGAATCCACTATATTTATCAAAATATAATTCATGGAGGGTTTCTGGTATTTTCCATGATATTGGTAAATTGTATATTATTGAGAGTTGTTCCTATAGAATAGTGGTGGTAGGTAATACTATTCAAAAGACTAATGGAAGGGTGGCATTATAGGATACTAGTTTCCGTATCCATATTGAATTTTAGTGGATTCATAAAATATTTGGTCACTTAGTTATTGTGGGTATTAACTCTAGTATATGAATTCAAACATCTTATTCTCTTGTAATTATAGATAGATATGTTTAAAATTATAAAAATAATAGAAAAGTAGATAAACTCTTGGAGGTGTAAATAGTGATTCGTTATAAACCTTATTCATGGTTAATTATCTCATAAGATATGTTAGTTCATCAATTATAGTTTCTAATAAAGGAAGTTGGAACTCATTACCTTGTATAATCCTCTAGTATTAGACCTCATACCCAATTGTTAAGAGTTTTTTGAGATCATGTCTAGTAGATCATTTTCTTCAATTATGTATTTTTTAATCATTTATCTATATAAATAATCAACCAATAGGTTATTCGTATTTTCCAATACTCCTTAGTAGAAAAATACAAGAAAATGGTGGTCTTAAAATTATTAATGTGGGTAATATAAAGTTATCCTCTTGAATATTTCCCAAAACTCATGAAGAGTCTCTTCACTTGATTTATTAATTCTATATATTTCCTTCCTCAGTTGAATACTTCATAAAGTAGGGAAGAATTTTTAGAGGAAGTCCCTATGGAGTTCTTCATAGGTGGTGAACACTCTAGGTTGTAAATTATACATCTAATCATTGTATGGTACTTTAATGGTGAAGGGGAAAACCATCCAACTAATAATAGATTCAGTGAATCCTCTAGTTTTGAAGTTATTTCAAATATTCTAATATTTTATAAGAAATCTATTAAGGTATTCTATTACAAATTCACGAAACATGGAAAGAAAATGGTTCATTATGGTTTTTTAGTTCAAATAATTTTTTATTATTCAATGGTGACATCTTATAATTGTTATTGAAGTTTAGATCATATAGTTCTATAAGTGTCATATTTAATTGTGAAAGATTATTTTCTATATTTTCACATTCAAAAGTGGAAAGTATAAGTAGTCTAGGATGGATATTCTACGAATGGGATAGTGAAATACTCTCTCTAAACATATTTAATGATTATTATATATATAAATATAGTAATTAGGACACTTTAAACTTATAGATCAAAAACCAAAGAGGCTTTCAGAGCTAGAATTGGTCATTTATAAAAAAATTGAGAAAAAACAAAACAAAAAATCATCCCTAGTCTATCTCCCAAAAAATGATCGGTTGATGTAGAGGATATCTTTAGAAAAAACAAAACAATTTTTGGACCCAAGTAAAATATTGTAATAGTGGGACCTCGGTTTTATTCTGGGAGGATGATGTTTTTTTGTAATTCCTATTATATTTTGTGTGTTTGGTTTCTGTAATTGAGAATGAAAATTAAAATTGTAATGGATTCAGTTTTAAAATAATAGTCTCACTATTAATATTCACCTCAATTAACTATTAAATCATTATTAATACAATTTGACTCTCTTTATATCTCTAAAACTAGCCAAAACCTCAACCAATATCTGTCTATAATTATTTTTGATTTGGACATGGATTTCCAATGATCACTACACTCCTCTATTGTTGAGTCAATATGTTTTCCTTATGAATTTTCCATTCCTTCTTGTTTTTAAAATCACAAACACCTTATACTTAAGAAAATCTATATTTTACTTCTCTAAGGAAAATTTCCTTCCTTAAGGAAATTTACTCTAACCTAGATTTCCTTATACATATCAATATTTTTCTCAAGTATAAAAATTGGATTCAAATCTAAAACCTCAAAATCATATAATAATTAGATATGAAGCATTCTGTTTTAGGATCAGAATTCTAGATATGAACCCCAATGAAGTTCCACTCCGAATTCTGGATATGAACTCTAATGAAGTTCCATCCCAAATTCTGGATAAAAACTCTAATAAAGATCCAATCTGAATTCTAGATACGAACTCTAATGAAGTTCCACTCTGAATTCTGGATACGAACTCTGATAAAATAGAATCTGATTATCTCTTTATTATAGACTCCAAATTTCATTTTGGGTAGACACTAAACTATTATTTTCTTACATTCCAAACCTCAGTTTTTCTTATAATTATTCTTGTTTCATTACAAAACGATGTTATAATTATACTTACACCGGTTTTGTTATAAAACTATATCATCCATTCAGTTTTTAACTAACCATTGGTTAAGTGACACACGTACAGGTCCCTGTGTAATTTAAGGAAAATATGACCATTGGAGGAGGGAGCTGACCATTGCTACCGAGCCTATAAATAGGAGCTCATTTGAAAGAGCTCAATAACAAGTTGATCACTCTAAAGACCACATGCTATCAAGGTGATTTCTAGAGAGAGAAGCTTTTCATGCCTTGTGCGTACTGAACTGATCGTTCAGATTGCTCCGTGCGACTCCGAATGTTGGTGATTACATTTAAGGGCTTCCAGGGATAGGAAGATAGAGGTACCGACTACCTTGAAGTTCGAGGGCTTCCTTGCTGAGGATGAAAGAGGTTCCAACTATCATGAAGTTGAGGGATTGCGGGGATAGCAAGATAGAGACTCTGATCTTTGTATCGATGGCTTACCTTGGTGTGGGTAAGACAGACTTTCTTGAAAGTATAAATCACGGGACCTTTATCCAAGGTTTTTGGATACCCTTATCTTTGGGATAAAATATTTATATATTGTTACTTGTTTTTGTTACAAGTTTATCTTTTCTGCTGCATTTTGTATGTTTAAGAAAGTATAACCATCTTATACATCCTTACACTTGTGAACTATGATTTAGTTAGATTCTATGCGCTTTAAGGTAGAATCTCATAATTTTAAACTTTGGTTAAGATTAATTTTCCGGATCCATATTCCCGGAACCGGTTTTTCGGAATCACTTTCCAGATTGAAGTAAGTGTATAGAGATTGAAGTTTGTAACTTAGGACTTTGTTCCAATAATTCAATTGGTGTTAGAGGTGTTGTGAATTTTCTTAGTTTAACTTTGTTAAACTTAGATATTTCCTTGTTTAAGGATATTTTTAAAGTGTACAATTCACCCCCCTCTTGTATATTAAGCATCTACATCACTATTTCGATCCTACAATTAGTATCAGAGGAGGTATCTGAATTAATTATACTAACATATAAGTTTTTCTTGCTCAGTTTTTCATTGTTCTATATTTTTCTTGGTTAGGAATATTCTCCTTGATTCCGAAATTTTTTTATTAACAAGTTTTTGCGTAGAAATATTTTTAAGATGGCAGGAATCAATGTTGGTTCCATCGACAACCAAAATCTTACAAGACCACCAATTTTTTATGGTAATTATTTTGAGTATTGGAGAGATCGAATGAAGACTTTCGTTATCAATACTGGGGTAGATAATTTTGTTATACTTACTGGAAGTTATAAAATTCCTGACAAAGAAGTTAGTACATTCAAAAATCAAGAGAAGCATGATTATAAATTAAACTATAAGGTACACAATACTCTACTATGTTCAATGACTAGGAATATATATAGCCAAATTTCTTCTTGTGAAACCACTAACTGTATATGTAAGAAACTCGAAGTTACACATTTTGGTACATCTAAAGTGATTGAGACTAGAAGAGCCATGCTTAGAGCTGAGTATCATGGTTTTAATTTTCCTTATGGAGAACCCATTTGTAAAGTGCAACAAAGATTTATGACTATTGTGAATAGCTTACAATCTATGGGAGAAAAAGGTCTGTATGATGAAGTTCTTATTGAAAAGATCATTGATATTATGCCCAATGAGTGGGAATCAAAGAGAACTGTTATTGAAAAGAACATGAAGGTCACTCAAATTTCCTTAGATGAGCTGTTTGGAACTCTTCTCCAGCATGAAACAAGGATGAAGAGAGATGCTGACAACATTAAAAAGAATAATGGAAATGGTACTATTGATTTTACTACTACATCAAATCACATGAAAGCTAAGACTCCTGAGAAAGTAACTATATCCAAGTCTAAGAAGGTAACTATCCAATCCAAATCTAGTGAGAGTGAAGTCTCAGAGAACGAGTTAGAAAATCTTTCTCGAAGAATGAACAAGATAACTGGTCAAATAAATTTCCAATCCAAGTATTAGAAGAAGGAAAGTAAAGATAATAAAGATTCAGAGGTCACACACCATGAATTCAAGAGAAGTGGACACACAATACCTAATTTCCCTATGCTTTAAAAGAAAGAAAGGAAAGAGAGGCATTCTGAAAGGAACATGAAGATGTTTTACAAAGATAATGCTAAGAAAAGTCTGAAAGATAATACTACATGGAGTGAAAGATGTGGAGACTCTTCAGAAAGTGAATCCCCAGAATATGATTCATTAGCTCAAAATAATATGGGATTCATTGCTAATACTTCTTTTCCACATACATGTTTTATGGACAAGGTACGATCTGCCGAGACTTTAACAAATTTATATCTTAATAAGAATTACTATTATGAAAATAATACTTATAATGAATATACTTCATCCTTAGAAAATAAATAAACTTCATATAAAGAATTATCTCGATTTTCCATGTTACTTGAAGTAAAAAATTGTAAAATTTCTAAGAAATTAGACAAGGCAAATAATAGGGAAGAAATTCTTACAAAAGAGATTTTAGATGTTTCTACAAATATTAGAGATAAATAAGAGCTTTTAGAAAAACTTTCTAAAGACCTTGAGAAAGAAAATTCTGATAAAGAAGAAATTTCTAAATATATTAAGAATGCTATTTTAGAGATGAAAATTTTTGAGGAAAAATCTAACTCTAAGTAAATGATTTCTGAGGATAGGAATTTGGTCATGAGACTAAAATATGAAATATTTTCTCTGAAGAAGCTTCATGAAAAATTTATCTCTCGGAAGGAAAATTTTGACAAGATGTATTCTCAAATTAAACCTCACGGAAACAATACTGGAGTAGGTTATACTCACCAAAAACCCATTTTCAAAAACAACTATTTTGTTACTTCCAGATCCCCTTTTTGTACTATGTGTCAAAGTGGTGGGAATTGGAAGAAAAACTATTCTTTGAATAGAGCTCAATCTCTTGGGTTTCATAAATCATCTTTTTCTAAACAAATGTGGATACCTAAATTTTTGTTGTCTAAAAATTCTGGATCCAAGAAATTTGGGATTCTGAAAACCTAACTTGTTTCTTATTTTCAAGAAAATAGGAAAACTACCATAAAAAATATATGGTATATAGATAGTGGATGTTCCCAGCACATGACTGGTAATAAAAACTATTTCAAAAAGATTATCAAGATGAAAGGAGGGAAAGTAACTTTTGGAGATAATGCTCAGGGAGAAATTGTTGGTATAGGTAACATTGTTCTTCTTGGAAAAACACTGATTTCAAATGTTCTGTTTGTTAAAGGTCTAATGAAAAACCTTATCAGCAAAAATCAATTATGTGATAAAGGATACCTTGCAAATTTTTGGAATGATAAGTTCTTATTACACAATTCCAAGAAAAAATTTATTCTTTCATCCCATAGGCAATATAATGTTTACACTTTGAACTTAGAAGACCTTAGGAGCCAAGACATACCTTGCCTTAGTGCACAGGAAGATCATTCTTGGTTATGGCAAAGAAGGATAGGACACTGTACTCTCCACTACTAAAGCTGAATATATAGCAGCTGGAAGTTGTTGTGCTAATGTGTTGTGGATGCAACACAGACTCATAGATTATGGCTTGAGTTTTACTAAGACTCAAATTTTGTGTGATAACACAAGTGCCATTTCCCTTAGTAAAAACCTTGCACATCACTCTCGTGAAAAGCGCATAGATATTAGGCATCACTTTCTTAGGGATCACACACTAAAAAGAGATATCATTCTTCAATTTATCGGAACACAAGATCAACTTGCTGATATTTTCACAAAATCTTTACCCTCCTATAGATTTGATTACATTAAACAGAAGTTAGGAATGATAACCATGATGTAATATTTCTTCATTAACATCCTATTGAAACAATCTCCTTACAGTAAAAAACTCTTTTTCATATGGGGAGTACATTTGTTTATGAGTTTCTTAAAATTTTTCGTAATGAATTTTTAAAACATTTTCATAATGAGTTTTTCAAAATTTCTCGTTATGAGTCTTTCAATTTTTTTTATTATGAGTCTTTCAAAAAAATTTCATTATGAGTCTTTCAAAAAATATCGTTATGAGCCTTTCAAATTTTTTCAGAATAGAAATTTTCGTAATGATATTTTTTGCATTGAAAATTTTCGTAATGAAGTTTTTGTGTTGAAATTTTTCATAATGAAATTTTCGTACTAGAAATTTTCCTAATGAAGTTTTCGTATTGAAAATTTTTGTAATAAAGTTTTCATTCTATAAATTTTCGTAATGATGTTTTCGTATTGAAAATTTTCGTAATGAAGTTCTCATACTGGAAATTTTCGTAATGATGTTTTCCTATTGAAAATTTTTGTAATGAAGTTTTTGTACTGGAAATTTTCATAATGAAATTTTCATACTGGAAATTTTCATAATGAAGTTTTTGTACTGAAATTTTTTTAATGAAGTTTTCTTAATGGAAATTTTCATATGCATATTTTTTTTAGTGAGTTTTTAATAATGAGTGTTTTTTGTAATCAAATTTTTTCAAGAAGAATATTTCTTATTACGAATAAACTTTCTAGCCAATCTGAAATGTATGACTTCTTTACTCAAGTTTTCATAGTAATTCATTTAGTTGCTGGTAGTTTCTTCTTCTTATAAAATTTCAACGATTCGTTTATTCTTAAATCCAAATATTTTTTGTTAAAACCTCAAAAGATCAGATTCAAGATTTCCTTGCGCATATGATTTCAACCGTCAGATCAGATCAGAGAAATTCTCAACCGCTAGATTTCTTTTGGAAGCTGAATGGTCAGATCCATCGCCTATATAAAGGGCACCCCTTTTTGTGTCCCACATCGATTTCATGCTTTTTCATCTCGAAGCTCCGTCCTTCTTACTTAAGGTCGCTCCGATCTTTCCCAAGTCCATTCGGATTTCTTCTAAAGCATTCAGTTCCGGATGTCTGAAGAAGCCACTTCTCAAGATATGTCAACTGTGAATCCCATTTATAAGTGGTTAATTTACAGGGAGAGGATGGTGCATCCGAATTTCTACAAGTATGATTATCTTATATCTAAGAACATAAAACTCAATGGCTGGGAGGACGTATTCTTATCAAATCCAGCGAATCAGGATCTGGTTTATTCCGATTTTCTTGTTGAGTTTTACGAGTCTGTTTCCTTCTTAGAGTAAGATGTTATAGAGAATTTTTCTTTCAAGTCTTATGGGAAGAATTAAAAATTATCTTACACCAAGGCTGCATGCTTGGTGGGTCTATCATATGAAGGTGAAGTTGAATTTTTCTCACACAAGCTGCCGGATGAGAGAGGAGGTTTCAATAAAGTCAAGGATAAGGAATGCCTTGGACTTAAAGATGTCAAGACCACTAATATTAATCATATCTCTTCAAATAATTGGATTCTACAACTGTGGGTACAAGTTTATTTCGTACCAAGAAGGGGTGATAAGGATAACCTCATGAAAAGTGACATTTATGTCCTAGATTTCTTGGTAAATATAAGGAAGCTAAATTTGATGAGGTATGTTTTGATTACAATTAAGAATATTAAAGAAGGGAATCTGAAAGCTCAGATTATAATGTATCCGGCCTTGCTTTCCATGCTTATTATCAGGTGTCTTGATTCGTTTAAAGTTTCTTACACTTCCCAGCCAAGGAATTGAAAGGTAATTCTTGTTAGTGATGATACATTGAAGAGGATGAAAAAGGCCTTTTCTATTGATTCTGGAGAATTCTATTCTTTACCATAGGAAGAGGCTAAGGCATCTCAGAAAGATCAACAAACTCTGGAACCATCAAAGAAAGATGGGAAGAAAAGGAAATTGACGGAAGTGGATGTTGCTAAGAAAACCCCTAAATCCAAGGAAACTCAATCCTCGCCTCCTAAACCCAAGAAACAAAAGGATTTTCCAGATGAGGTAGTTTCAAAATAGAGGCAAGATAAAGAAAAAAGGAAAGAAGGGGAGCCTCAATTAGGATTGGACCCTACTATGGCTAAGGCCTTTAAAGAAAAAAGAAGCTGAAGTATTAGAAAAGCAAGCCAAAGAGAAAAAGATGAAGAAGAAGATGTCAGAGGAAGAGATTGTTCAATCTCTCTTAAAAGCCACAGAAATAGCCTCTGAAAAAAGCCATGTTCCAAAAACTTTTGTTGTTCAATCTTTAGTAGAGATCCCCAGGAAGAAGTACTTCACTCCGAAAAAGTCCAAAGAAGAAGAGGTTGTTGAAAAAGAAGTAGAGAAAGGAGTTGGTGAAGAAGTGGAAGAAGTTGTTGAAGAAATAGAGGAACAAGAGAAAGAAGAAGAAGTAGAGTAATGAAATCGTGATCTTGATGACCGGATTAAACAAGTGGATGATTATCAAGAGAAGGAAAGCCTATTAGAAAAACCACCACTCCGATATTCTGAGGCCGAGTCCTCAAAGCTAGTCACTCCGGGAAATGGAGTTGAGGAAGATGGTAAGGGAAATGATATTCATAAAGAAGAAAAAGAGAATGAATCATATGAGGAAGTAAGATATGAGAAAAATTATCTTGAAGAAGGAGCAGAGAAGGAGAAACCAGATGAAGACCAGATTGTTCAAGTATCTGAATCCGAGGAAGAATTTCCTGATGAGGCAGTTCTGAAAATTGATAATGGGAAGCAAGTGCTTATGGACACCCCAACAAAATATGTTATAAGAAAGAAAGATGTTGGTGGTTCTTCTAGAAGGAAGTTGGTGCAAATTGAATAAGAAAAATCCCCAAGAAAAGTGTTAGACTCAGAGTCATCATCACTGGGTCATGACTTTGTTGTTGAGTCTTTAAAAAAGTTGGTGGAAACCATTCCGATATTTCCCACCATAGACTCCAGATGCCAAATGCTTCAACACAGTCTGAATTAGAAGTCAGAATCCTTATCTAAGGTGATGGATAAGTTTGTGAAGATTGAAGTAGATCATATAAATTTCCTTATCAATTATGATGTTCACCGAAAATCTTCCAGCAAAATTAATCTTTGGTCAAAGAAAGTTGATGAAGACATGGAAGAATTTGATCATTTTAAGAATGACGTAAAAGAAGATTTTGACACTGAGGATGTCAAGATTAAGAATCTTCACGAAAAGCTAAACCTTGATCAAAATTCTCAGAATCAGCAGGTCAGAAATTTGAACGGAAATCTTAACTCGGTTACTCAGAACTGGATAGGGGAAAGAGATTTCCAGATTGAGTTTCAAGAGAAGCTACAAAAGCAAGATGAGTTACTTAAGGTATAGGAAGAGGCCATTAAGGCTCATGAATAAGTCTTGAAAGTTCAAAAAGAAAGGATCACAGCTTTGGAGAAGCTAGTTGAGGAGGATCAGAATGATTTGAAGTAGCGGAAAACCATCTTTATGAAGCAGATCCTAAAGGAAATGGATGACAAATAGACTCAATCCGATCTTTTGTTGCATTTGATATTCCTTGTAAAAATTCTTTCAATTATAATAGAACTATGGTTGTTTTTTTTCATGTCTTTACTAATATTTCAAGTACCAAATTTATTTTCCACTCACTTAAATTCTTTTTGAAAATCACAAAGTGGGAGAAGGAAAAAGAACTTCTCAAAAGAGGGAGAAGGGAAAATTTCTAAGTAAAGAACTATCCTTAAGTAAGGGGGAGTTTCTCATTACGAAGTCTTTCATTTTCAATGATATTGAAAAATCCAATCCAGAAATTCAGAATACAATCCTTAGAGTTCCTAAGCCTAAGGGGGAGTTAGTTGTATTCATCATCATCTATGAAAAAAGGGAGATACGTTTTAATTTCAAATCCAAAAGAAAATTTTCTATGTCCTTATGTTCTTTTTCAAAAGGTTTTTTGTGCTCTCCAAAAGGTGAAGATTGTTGAATCAATAAGATTTTCCTTATGACTTTTCCATTCCTTCTTGTTTTGAAAATCACAAACACCTTATACTTAAGAAAATCTATATTTTACTTATCTAAGGAAAATTTCCTTCCTTTAGTAAATTTACTCTAACCTAGATTTCCTTATACATATCAATATTTTTCTTAAGTATAAAAATTGGATTCATAGCTAAAATCTTGGAATCATAAAATACTTAGATATGAAGCATTCTGTTTTAGGATACGAATTCTAGATACAAACCCCAATGAAGCTCCACTACGAATTCTGGATATGATCTCTAATGAAGTTCCACTCCGAATTCTGGATACGAACTCTAATAAAGTTCCACTCTGAATTTTTGATACAAAACTCTAATGAAGTTCCACTCCGAATTCTGGATACGAAATCTAATAAAGTTCCACTCCGAATTCTGGATACGAACTCTAAGAATGTTCCACTCCGAATTTTGGACTCCGAACTTCTATGAGTTCGACTCTGAACTTATACTAGTTCTACTCCGAACTTTTACAAGTTCGTCTCCGAACTCTATAAGTTCATATTCTGAATTCTAGTGAAACCAGACACCGAATTTCCTTAGAAATTCAAACTCTAGATTTTTACAGAATTCAGGTTCCGAATTCCTATAAAACAGAATCAGAGTATCTCTTTATTATAGACTCGAAATTTCATTTTGGTTAGACTCCAAACTATTAATTTCTTACATTCCAAACATCTATTTTTCTTATAATTATACTTGTTTCATTACAAAACGATGTCGTACTTATACTTACAAATGTTTTATTATAAAATGATGCCGTCCATTTAGTTTTTAACTAACCGTTGGTTAAGTGACACGTGTACAGGTCCCTCCGAAATTTAAGGAAAATATGACCGTTGGAGGAGGGAGCCGACCGTTGCTATCGAGCCTATAAATAGGAGATCATTTGAAAGATCTCAAAAAAAATTTATCACTCTATATACCACACACTATCAATGTGATTTCTAGAGAGAGAATCTTTTCATTCCTTGTGCGTACTGAACTACTCTTTCAGATTGCTTCGTACGACTCCGAATGTTGGTGACTACATTTGAGGGCTTCCGGGGATATGAAGATAGAGGTGCCGACTACCTTGAAGTTTGAGGGCTTCCTTGTTGAGAAAGACAGAGGTTCCAACTACCTTGAATTTGAGGGCTTGTGGGGACAACAAGACAGAGACTTCGATCTTCGTATTGAGGGCTTACCTAGGTGTGGGTAAAAGAGACTTTCTTGAAAGTATAAATCAAGGGACCTTTATCTAAGGTTGTTGGATACCCTTCTCTTTAGGATAAAATATTTATATCTTGTTACTTGTTTTTGTTACAAGTTTATCTTTTCCACTGCATTCTGTATGTTTAAGAAAGTATAACCATCTTATACTTCCTTACACTTGTGTACTCTGATTCTGTTAGATTTTATATGCTTTAAGGCAGAATCTCATAATTGTAAACTTTTGTTAAGTTTCATTTTCCAGATCCATATTTCCAGAACTGATTTTTTGGAATCACTTTCCAGATTTACGAAAGTGTATAGAACTAGATGTTTTTAACTTCATACTTTGTTCCAATCTTTCAATTTTTGTTAGAAGTGTTGTGAATTTTCCTAGTTTAACTTTGTTAAACATATATATTTCATTGTTTCAAGAAATTTTTAAAGTGTACAATTCACCCCTCTTGTATATTGAGCATCTTCATCACTATTTGGATCCTACATCTATTCCATCTAGCATAATAGTAAGAGATTTATAATTACAAATTGATCAACACAGTTACCTATATTATACAGTAAATTTGGATAATCTATGGGGGAATGTGTGCAAACTAAAGCTAGAATAAATTTCAAAAATAAAATAAAACAGAGAATATCTCCTACTTATAATGCTGACAATGACCTAAATCATGATAAAAAATGAGAATGAATCAATTAATAATAAAATCCAATTACAAGGGTGGGTATAATATCATTGGATTGACCACCATGGTTCTAGTGTTTCATCATTGGAGAAGGATTATATAAATGGAAATAAGAAGAAAAGAAATCTAGTAGAATGAGATTTATCACCAATCAGTAGAAACCCTCTCCTCTAGTGAATCACATATGATTTTATAGAAGTAGAATAATGATTATATATCCTTGAATTTACGATTCTTGATATTTATAATGAGTATGGAATATTATTCTTTTTTATTTATTGGGTATGTTCTCCCATAGTGCCCTAGAAATCCTCCTATGTTTTAGTGTTTGACTCGCATTCACTAATATCATTTCAACATGTTCTGCTCAAAGGGTGAAGATTTATTATACTATGTATCTCTAAAATATTCTAGCTTTTTAATCCCCCTTATATCTTCATATTCCCCAGCTAGTTGGATTATTTCCACATGGATGTTTAGGATCATTTGGATTTATTTTGGAAGATGTCATAAATGAGAATTGATTTCAGTCAGCACCTATATAATTTTTAGAAATTCAAAATTTAATTCCCTTCACATAGATTTTAGAAAAGTATAAAGTCTTATAATTGTAGGTACATTTGATGAAATTAATTGAGACTCTTTGACACTCATTAGAAAAACGGTTTTATAGAACCATGAGAACATTTAAGTTCAATAGGTAAAGTGTTACAAAAAATAAAGATACTTACATGCTCACATAATGTTTGATACCATTGATCAAAATCTTAGTGTAGCTGACTAGTATAATAAAATAGAAATTTATATTTGTAAGTCTTTCAAAATAGTTTTGAAAGTGTTATAGCATCGAGGAAAGTTCTTATGATAGACTAATAACTCTTCTAGAATCCAAGGGAAGACATATTATCTATTTTAGAAGTCTTAGGAAATGAAAATAAATGTCTTACATGGCCACTAATATGTCCTATACTATGTCCCTTTGAAAAAATTTAGATAAGCGAGGTGTATTACTTGTTAAGAGAAAGCCTTATAAAAACATCACCTCCTTGTCATTTTTTCATACTAAGATATGGAATCCATGAATGAAAAAACTAAGTGAAATACCTAGCTATTTTATTCTCAAATTTAATTAAATCAATAAAAGTTCCAAATTAAGTGCATGTAAGAATTTAATTAAAGAAATCAAAAATAAATGTATGTCTTTTTAAATTATTTATAGAGATCACTAAGACAATAAAAAATTAAGATTAAATATATTTTTAATTTTAATTCCTCATTCAAAATATTCTAATATTATAGAAATTTATGATTAATTGAATATAAATAAAGGTTACGTTCCTAAAATAATATTAAAAAATGTGTTTCTTGATCACTATCACATTAGGTCCTTTTCAAAAAAACTATGTAAACACATACTCTCCTCCTCTATGGAAAATTTGTTTCCTAAAGAACCATAAAAAAACTCTTATCAACTATCAATCTCTAAATTTCCCTAATATAATAGGTGTACAATCCCATATTGCCGAATCACACAGTCTAATTCACAATCTAATGAACTTTATTCCAACAATCCTTGGCTCACATGTGTAAAGAACTGACCAAGATCACTACATGTCATTATCACTTCGCTAGAAGAACCTATTTGATTCCATTATAATAGAACAAAATTATCTATAGTATTTTGGGTTGACCCAAACATTAAATACATAAAAATTTCATTATTTTATAAGAATATTTAAAAGTATCGCAATAATACACACTCTGGGACTGTAAAGGTTTAGTATCATTGGAGAACAGATAAATTATCATGTTATATAGTTAAATATCTTCAATATTTCCCAAAACATTATTATCATATAGCACACTTATTAGACATATCCTCCTTAAAACCTTTCTTCACAACCTAGGGAATGGAAACATAAGAAATATTGAGCTAAGATGATCAATAAGGGTAAACATGGGAGATATTAGTAAATGATCATATGAAAGTATAAAATTAGTATAAGGGTATTATAAAATGAACTTAATATTTGAACATAATACCTAACAATTCATAGATCACAATCACTGCATAAGGATATTTTAGTTCATTAGATAAGAATGTGATAAGAATCAATGATCACAAGCTATGAAGTCATAAGCATAGGAACATTTTATAGATAGTGGAACAAAAATTATGGAAGACATATAATCATAGAAATCATATGTCAAGACAACCCATAATGACATTAATCACATATTAGGAATGGGATAACCACCCATATACCTTCTTTAGGCTTGGGATAACCTTCTATGTACACTTATTGGGCTTGAGATAACCACCTATGTACCCACTTTTAGGCCTGGGTTAACCTCCCATGTACCCTTTGAGATGATAAATATTAAACACTACCCAATGCATTTAAGGGTTAAAGTGGACCCACCGGTAACATAATCATATTATATTTGTATATATTCAATAAGATCATGAAATAAATTTATCATTTCAACATAGAATAACAATTGGATAATAAAATGGAGTTAATCAAGATATCATATTCATAATTAATAACCATATAGATAAATTATTAATATGATAACATTGGATCATATCCCTAGCGAATCATAAGTAATGTCAAAGGATGTTGTCGTAAATTAAAATATCTTTAAAATATCACTAATTTTTTTTGAAGAAAAATACCCTTTTTATTTTTAAATCACATATTTCAAATATAAAAATATACAGAATATTAGGAGGAACGTTTTATTAGAAAATGAATATGAAAATTTTTAAAGGAATCTTCCATAAAAAGAATAGACATGATTATTAGAAAAACATTCATGCATTAAACATTAAAATAAATATTCTATTCACACCAATGGTAAAAAGTACCTCATTTAAAAAATGACATGGATATTATTTTTAACCTATTTATCGAAAGTATTAAATGGGTAAAAATTAATTTAAATTATAATTGGAGAATAGTAAAAATATTATTGAAAACATTTTAAATAAAATATGTACATAGAACTAAATATTACTAACTGAATTGAAAATCAAAGTTGGTTTTCCTTAAAAATTTATTTTATAATTTTATGTTCATAGAGAGAGGAAATTTAAAGGAAAAATTATAATTAATAGATGTAACCATATTATAATAAATTAAATATGATTTATTGAGATTGATCATATAATTTAACCATCATAAATTTAATCATAAACTACCCTGACAAAAATGTGATATTTTAACACAAAAACCTTATTGCTCAGGTTTTGAGGCCATTTGAGATAGTGGATAGGGTTAGAAAAGTGGATTAATGATTAACCCTTCCACAATGATACAATTCCATGCATGATGTGTTTCACGTGTCTCAAATTTAGAGATATTACCCAAACACTTCTCATGTAATAGTCATAGAAGACGTTAGGCTTAGTGATGATGCATCATTTAAGGTGAATAAGAAATAGATTTTGGACCATAGTGATAAGTATCTGCAAGGTAGGGTGATTTATTTTGTTAGATCATAGTGGTAGCATGGGATTGTTCTCAAGGAGACTTGGGAGAGGGAGTTTGATAAGCCATTAAAGAGGCCAAACATGATTGTTGAGACCCCATAATGATACTTGAAGAAACTAGGGTATGAGGTGTTATATAGTCGGGAGGTTGTTGGATCCCATATATTTCAAGGTACATCCCTATCTGTGTTTTTTATTTGAGCCTTGGTGGATGAGCCTTGTTCAGATATGGATATCCTTTTTTTTGGGGAAAATGACTTAAAGATGAGGATTTATGTTTGTTTGAATTAATGGAGTTAAAAAAGCAAACATGATAAAATAGGTTTATGAGGGGTTTTCCATGCTTAGAATGCTTAGGAGAAGTTTGGATACTTATGAAGGGAAAAGGGGAATGAAATTTGTCTGAAGAAGAATCACATCTCCTGTCAAGTCCTCTATACACATGTCATGAAACAAATACAGGGCATGAACTGGTTACACATCATGTAAGAAATATACGCCTTGTAATGTTCAGAATGATTAAATATTAAGTTGATAAGATGGGGTTTTTAATGTATACCTATAAAAATAAATACATTATTTTTAAGGGAGTTACACACTGTGTATTTTCCTAATCTATAGTTTTAATCAGTTTCATACATATGATTTTTATTTTCACCTCACATGAAGCTTCCTCATCTCATCCCTATGGAATCTTTCTGGAAATTTTGGAGAGCTATATTCTATTCTGGTATCTTGTTTGTGTGATAAATCCATATTAATTCATTTAGTTTAGGTTTTACCTTTATTTCCCTTTGTTATCCGATAATTTTATTAAAATATCATAACCTGGTCATTGTTGGTTTTGGTCTTGATCAGTTATGATTTGGGATCCATCTTGCGATCATCTCCACCTTCATTATTGCGGAATATTATTATTAGAAGCATTGTTTGATCACTAGTTAAAGTTTGGGGGATCCAAACCATAACTCTATACACTGATAAATTGCTAAGTATGTGAAATATCTCCATTGAGCCAACATATAATCTGCTAAATAAATTAAAATTTGAATTGGATTATTCCTTGGAATCCCTTTAGATCCAATTGGTTATTAAACTAGATTGTGGCTACCATTCGGGTGAGATAAACCTTGATTATAAATGAATTGTTTAATGTATTAAAGTGTGTTTGACATGAAATGGGATCTGGGTGATTGCTTGATATAGATTCACCTTGGCATAGCTGGATTAATGAAGTGTCTGACAAGTTATTGGTGTAATACAAAATGATAAATGAAATTTTTAGTTGAAATATAAATAGTAAATTTTCATAATTAACCATTGAGGCTTATGATGTGATATTGTTATATCATTTTTATGGTTACATGTGTTGTGTTTTATTTATATTAGTTCTTATATAAGGTGTTGGTTCAGTTTACAAACTGAAATTCTTATATAACGGGCTATTCCTTAATACATGCTAAAATGCCTATATATCGGGCTATGCCTTGAGACATGCTGAAATACTTATATAGATAGATATTCCTAGTGACACATGTTAAAATGATTATATATTAGGCCTGGCCTTGATAAAATGTTGAAATTCTGATATATTGGACTCAGCCTAGATTAAGTTCTAAAATACTTATATAGTGGGTCTTGGCCTAGATTTGACTGATTTACACATTGGTTTTATGGTTATGGTTTGCATGGTTGTGAAATATGCTCAGATACATTTCGGTATGGTTTCAAGGAAGGTTATGTTTTACCTTGGTTATATGTTTATGGTTGGCATGGTTGCGAGGCATGATCAGAGATATTCCGACATTGTAATGAAGTAGGTTGATGTGTTATTAATTTAATTGTTTAATTAATTAATACACATATTTATTTCAATATTTCATGAACTTATTATAAAAATAGTTTTGATTAGAAAATGTGGTGGTGACATACTTAGTTATACTCACACCCCATTTGGGCCACCATTTGGTAGCTGATAAGATTACAAGGATGTAGGATTGGACAAAGGGAAGAGACCTTAATTTTGATTGTGGCTTGCAGGATTATTTGGAGTTTGGAGATGAAAATTACATGTTGTTCAAGACTAAGGAATTTAGAGATTTTAATTGATTATTCTAGTATTTTATATTTATTACTTCTAGCATGAAATTTTGTTACATTGGAGAACAATATCATATTATTCCTTTATTACTTATTATATTATTCAGTTGGTTTTTATTGTTGGTTTTCCACTATATTATATTGTTTCTATTATTTAATCTACTCAAATGTTTATTTTTATATTGTTTATTTACATTATGTTATAATTTTTTAACTAGGGGTTACAGTCTCCCCAATATACATATCAGACCCCCACTACTAGTCGGGAGACTCCGGAATACGTGGAGGAGTGATTGAGGTCCCGTAACAAACCCATTTTAGTCCCTTGATGGAGTTATAGGTCAAGGGATATTACATATATAATATGATCAATGTGAAAATGTTTTAGTGATAAAGAAGTAATGTAAATTATAAATGGTTGGATTTGGTTCCTGAAGGACACTGGGCTGACACTTCCTCCATCACACCGTGCTAGGAAACCTCTGAACATGTGTCACTAAGAGAATATATATATATATATATATATATATATGCATGTATGTATATATATAGACTATATATGTAATTATGTTTATATTCACGTATATAGATATGTAGTGTTATCAAAGAGTTGAGGCATAACTTAGGCATTCATGTATAGTCACTAAAGTCTTATAAATTAGCAGTGGATTCCATGCCTAAGTATCATAATTCATAAGGGTCTCCATAACAAATTATCATAAATCATAAGGGTCACCATTCCAAAGTATCATTAATAATAAGCGCCACCATACATAATTATTTTTGGTATATGGGATTTGATACCTGTGGATCACTAGTATATGGGATTCTGGGTATATGTGTCACAAGTATATGGGACCCCAAGATTGAGTATCATATCAAGAGGGATTCCATGCCTGAGTATCATAAGTAATAATCTATAAAATAGGATTTATTATGAGATAGTAAAAGGTTTATATTTCATTTTTATTCCACTAAAACAATTGTGTAACCATTGTTTATATAAAATCATGTAGTATGGTTGTACCACATACTTTCCATTTAATTTAATATATTCATTTCATCTATATGATAATACATAACCACTTATGAGTTGATTTGGTCACATAGAAATTTATAATATCAAGGGGAAATTCCATAAGAACCCCTCAAGGGGAGAAATTAGTCAATAAGAAAATATTATAACAAGAAAAAGTAGGAACATGGTCATTTCTATCAAGAATAACAAATTAATTAAGGGAAATATATCTTTTTATAGAAAACATAGGAATTACGGAATACGACATAAAAAAACATACTATATATCATTAATACTAGATGGATAATTACTATAACACCTACCTTATAGTGGTATAATATTACTCATCTAGTATAGGATTCTAATTCAACCTAGAAATTAAGAAATCAGAAAACAAGACAAATGCCCTAAAAATAGGGCATATTAGATTGCACTGAAATAACTATGAAGTAGATGAGATAAAACAATAAAAGCTGGTAACATAATAATGAGTTTACCAAGAGGAATACAATAATACTAATTGTGGCTAGATCAGTGTTTGGATGAATTGGTTAACAAAATAACTGGGTGGGAGGATAAGAGGGAGCTCTCTATGCATAACTACTATGCATAAGGATCAAGGGTTAGGATAAAAGAAGGGTAATCCACCTTCAAAAAACGGGAATGACATATTCATGAAATTAATGGAATTCACATCAGGAATTACTAGTGTTTTCTATTTTATGATAGAAAAAACTAGTTCACATCATGAATAAGATTCCCAACATGCATTGAATTTGTGTCCTGTAATAAAAATTCACAGGGTCTATATAGAGAAATTCACATCATAAATTACACTCACATCTTGAATTAGTTCTGTATCCAGGATCCATCCCCTACTACCTTCTTCCCAAAATCTAACTGACCAACCTAAAGGTGTAGTTAGCAGGTTTAATCCAAAAGGTAAAACATGAATAGAGTTTATTGGAATTTAACGGATATATACATCATATAAAAAATACAGGTTCTTATAATTAGTGTGTGTTTTAATATTGTGATAATATTTAAAATAATGTATGTTATTTTGGATCATCTCAGTATGTATCATAGTAAGTGTGTAAGTATTTTATTTATAGATTTAGATCTAAGAGTATGGGTCTTGGGTAATATCATTACATGTTTTAAAATTATTAGAGTAAAAATAATATAGTGGAATATAAAATTTTTTAAGTTATGAACTATCCAAAATTAACTAACTAAGTGGAAAAGGAATATAAAGAACAACATAGAATGTAAATGATGTGATGTATTTCTATATAAAAATTTGTAAACTACTAAAATTAATATATTAAAGGATATAATAGTTACTATACCTAGAACTATATGATTATAATACGTAGTAGTAGGAGGATCAACACTTAGACTCCAAGAACACACTAGTTTAATAACAGAAGCCTCTTCAATCAGATGATCACAAGGACAATATCTTACCATATAGATTCTGTGATAGAGTGAAAAACAATTTTTATTCTTAGATTTATTTGATTAGATGTTTATGACCAAAATTTACCATCCCTAAAACTTCTTCAACAATGGTTTACATAAATTTTAATCCCAGAATTATTCAAACAAAAATGTTTATAAGAAGCTGTTCCTTTCCCCGGAACTAATCAATCAAAAATTTATTTGAATAAAAATTTAACAATAATAAAATTAGATATTTTACAATGAAATAATAAAAATAATAAGTACAAAAATCAGATTAAAAACACTCACAAATGTAATCACACTTGTACTAAGTTATTGTATTTATACTAAATGAAGATCAATTAGTGTGATTCAATATCCATTCCTAAATGAATCAATATTCTATTTATAGAAATAGATCATAATAAACTCATAAATAAAATTTTTAAATTTTCCATGAACAACATTCACTCATAATAAACTCTAAAACTGGAGAAAAATTTTCTTTTATTGAAAGGTACATTTTACTTGGTAATGATTCAAAATTTACAAGGTTTAAAATCATCTTTTCTAAAACTTTTTATTTTAAAGATACAACAACATACAATGGAAAACATACTAATAGTAAGTAAATTTACATTATATTTTGTATATGTGATTTATCAAAACAAAGGATCTAGATGATATTTCATTTAGGTAAATTATGAGTGATTAGTTGCAACATTCTCTATTTAGTCCCCACTCACATCTACTGATGGTCCCACTCACCCAAGAAGGAAAACCCTGACCCATAAATTCATTAACATGACACACTATGATAATAGTATTATATATAGACATATAATATATATAGATATTTTATAAAAAGGATAAATTTTTTGGATTCATCATAACCATGACAAGGTACCCTGAAAAACTCTCTTAACTAAGAAAAACATGCATCATTAGGAGACATGGGAGAGCATTTACTCACTTCTAGAAGGGGTCTTAGGTATTATTGTTTGGATAAAGTTTATTTCAATGATTTATTACTCTAAAACAAAATTTGAAGAAACAAAAGAATATATTTCATTATTGTGTAAGATAATGTGTTTTAGTGTAGAGAAGACACAAATAATACTTCATACCATATATGATGTTTCTTGATTGTATCCCTATATTGATTAAATCTTCCCATAACCCTAGAACTAGAACTTCCATCCTATAAAAGACCTACCATATCTGTTTGTGGAAGTGGATCATAGTTTCTCCCACCCCCATGCCCTCTTAGTGAAATTCTAACTCATTTTCCATTACCACATAATATTGGATCTCCCTTACCACTACAGGTAGGCCTTTGATCGTGAAAAAACAACTAACTGAGAGGTCAATCAACTTTTCTACCCTAACATAACTATATTTAACATCAAGGTGTGAAGTATTAATCCTTAAAACCATGTAATCCATAGTCTAAGAACAAACTATATCTCTATTGGTTGGATCCTCTTTACAACTCTCATGTCATTAGTCCCTAGAAATGGGATCACAGGTGTGTATGATTCTGATCTTATAACCCTGATGCCTTCCATTTACTAGGCATAACTGATGAATATTCCATTGAGAATTTGGTAGCATATTCTATCACTGTTTTCCCTAGCACCGTGTTGATCTTGATTATTTGGGGTATCTGAAAAATCTTACATGGTTAGGGATTCAAAGAGGTGAAACCCCTTATTGGCTTTCTTGGTGAAGTCCATTTTTATATTCCATAATGAAAAGAATATATCACTAATCATATGGAGATAGTACCTTGCATGATCATTAAATCATGATGTTTACTATTCCACTAACATGTTTCCCTATTGTAGGTCCAAAAAATCTTGGACTTGTATGATAATTTATATTGATGGGTTATACTCACAGAATAGTCACCTAAACTCAGTGCATGGAATAATATCCTCATCATGGAATCAAGTCCTAAGGGATCACCAGTGACTAACTATACCAAGAATAATACTATATTATGAAACCTCTATCTGGCCAGTGAGTGTTTTAATGAGGTATAAAATTCAAGTCACCACCTTAAGATGATCCTCTATAGCCTAAGGTTTAGGGACACCTTATAACCTAGGTGGTTTTTGATAATGAAACTCATGAATCCCACTAAGATAAAGGGAATTATCATCCCACTTGACTGATATCATCCTACTTGACTGGGATAATTCATGAAATCATAAATTGGGGATTGATATCCTTCTTTATTGGTGGTGGTGGTGGTGGGGGGGGGGTCTTATTATGTCACTTCTTATGGAGGAACTACTCCTAGACCACTCAATAAAAACATATCATAAAAATGTCCTTACATAGAGGCCTTATTGCTTAGATAATCAATGACTAAAGGTTCTAGAGCTAGAATGGGTGTGTCATAACCCGTCACTAGGATCCTTTTTTGATATCATTATTGTTGAATACAATGTTTAAAAAGAGGAATCATGGTTATTTGAAAATATATAGGTGATCCAGCTCAAGGGGGATGAAGAAATAGGCAATTAACCACTACATGATACCCATGCCATAAATCTTGTTCACTCAAACAGATGCTTCAATGTCTTGAGTAAAACATTATATTATTAGAGTAATGGTGAATAGATATGTCTTCCACCACACTAAAATCAGGTTCCCTATTCTGAAGGTTAAACTCAAGACATGTTGACATTATTTCTCTATTTTCAAAAACTTTCCTCACATGAATAATCCCTATATGTTCTATCTCTAGGACTAACCCACTCTGATACAACTCTGACATTACTTGTCCCACTAAGACTCATCCTAGAAATGTTGAAAGCAAGGTGTCCCACCTTTTTATGACCTCTAATAGGATATAGGTTAGTGAAAGGTAACAAGATGGAACAACCAATATATGAGAGGCCATGGACTTTATAAAATACATGCAACTCATGTATCCATATTATAATAAAACTACACAAAGCTGTATAAAGTATTTAAGTTTCATAATAAATTATTGTTACACATGTTAAACATCTATACACAATGATAGTTGTAATAAATAGAATGTTTGGGAAAACATGAACCTAATATCCAAAAACATTAAAACATTCATCACATCCTAACTACTCATCAATGATATTAGAGATGACACATATAGGTAGAAAAACCCATTCTGGGGTGAGCATAAATATACGCATAAGGATGACTTAAAAAAAGTAAGGAAGATATAACATAATCTATATCAAACCAATAAAAATAAGATAAATTTAATTGAGGAAAAAAACAAGCTATGATTTAGGATTAAAAATCATGAACATGAAAGAGTCCCAATCCTTAAATACCAAATACATGAAAATATAATGCTATTATATCTTTAGGGAAACCATACTTCTCAAATTTAGGAAAAATCATATAACCTCTATGAGTTTGAAGTGGGGAAACATGGCCTTTACAAGGGGTGTGTGTTGATCAAGGGAGTCTTGAACTCGATGGAGGACTTATAACTCATTGAATATAACACATAAATAAAATGAGTACAGACTCAATAGATAGAATAACCAGACATCATGAGTTGGAGAGATCCATACTCTATTAGTCATATTGGGGAATCATTCCTTGTCCATACCAAGGGAGTACCAACCCCGCACAAGAATCTATATGACCCACACCTCGATTATATGGGGGAGTACTGAATTCCATGAATAATTTTGGGGACCCAAACATTGTCTTCAATCCATCACCATGGAAGTATCTGTCCCAATTCCTACTCCAATCAACTTTCCCAAACCCAAACATTGGGTTTATGGAGATAGGGGACCTAGTCTATTTGAATCACATAGTACCTTTACCTTTCTAATAAAGAGGAACCTTCCATCCCAATTTATATGAAAAAACAAATAGAATGGGATATTTGTATTCCCAAATCCTTGTTCCATCCAAGAATATTAAAAAACTAAAAGGTAAAATAAATCATGACTTGTACTCAGGTGTGACATGAAGTGTGATCCTCATGTAGTAGTTAGGTTATTTATTATCATCATGTTACCATTAGTGTCCTAAAGCCCTAATTCCAAAGGTTCCCCATCAAAGCTAATAATGAAGGAAGTAAGATAATTATTCCTGAATACCATCTCCAAATTTCCAGGAGTTGGATACCTGTAGAAAAATAATATCAATCACTTAAATGGGTTGAATTACCATCCATATAGTTTAGGTAATGATAATTAAGAAGAATAAGCCACCAAATAACACTATGCATAAACAATATGAATTCTCAATACTTGTAATTTCATACATAAAATGAAAGGAAAACTGTATGTACCATAAGTAAAAAAATAAGTGCTATCAAAAAACACTAAAAAATCTTGATAAATTCTTAATAAATCCTCCAATATAGTAATTTGTAGTCCATTTAACAACCTATTTTTTGGACCTTAAAAATATTTTATATATATATATATGGTGGGCATGACATGTATACATAATTGATTCCTACATGAAGACTCTCATAAAAAATGTTAAAGAATCATACCACAACTAAATGAATAAGGAAATTAAACTAAATTTTCCCCAAAAAAGGCAATACTTGTTTCCACATCCTCACCATGGTTCAGTAACCCAATAACACATCGATTTAAATAATTTTATATCAAAATAATCTATATAAATGTAAGTACCCTACTTCCACTCACACACTATTTTTAATTCTCACACCCCAATGACACACATAATATACTTATCCCTTGCATACATAATTTCTCCCTAATGTTGGTTGGGACTTGACCCTATATACCAAATTCACACATAGGGCCCAATATCTCATGTTGGAATCTATGAACATATCCATATCATCATCATAACTATGAGATTCATAACCAAATGTATTTCTGAAAGAAACCACAGTTTGTGAAGATGAATTTTACTTTTATCCATCATAGCCCATGCTTGTACACCCATGGGAAGCCATATCCACCATAATTAGATTCATGATTTTGAAATACCTCAATCCATTATATACCACACATATATTTATAGTAAAACTGATATCCATAAAATCCTTGGTAGGAACATACCATATACCTTAATCCATTATAGACTAGGATATGGTTACTCAAATCTATGAAACAAGGGAGACAAATGGAAATGGTGAAGTTTTCCATATCTTCCCTCTCCAATCATGATGTTTTAGAAAATACCCCTTCAAAACATTTGAGTTTTGATTTACCTAACGTTTTAGATGGTGTATCTTTGAAATTAGAAAATATAATAAATATCATAGAAAAACCACACTATGGTCAACTACCTGGAAAATGCCTCATCCGCCTCTATCATCACATAAGATCCTAGGATGCCACTACTAATATCTAGATTATAAATGAGCACACAAGCCCAATAGTTATTATTAATTAATTACTTAACCAATAATTGATTCATATTAAAATTTTCTAGGATTAATATTTTAATCTTATCAAACCAATCAATGATGACATTATTAATCCTCATTATTATATTCTCAAGTATTTTATCATCATTAAATACGGTTTAATAATTTTATTAGAGACGATACGCTTTATTAAATAACATTACAACATCCAAATTTTAAACACATTCTCTTTAGTGCATCCTGTTTAGACATCCCATGGTTTCCATTAACATGATAAAAAATTAACATTACTTCCCTTAACAACACTCCATACTATGAGTTAATTATATATTAACTTTTCATTCATAAATTATAATTTTATTCTAGGATTATAAATAAGATACCAAATAAATATCTATTTGTAGTGTGTAAAGTCTAATTGCACTGAGCAGTGAGAATCCAATAATAGAAAACATCCAGCCACCCAACCATATAGAAAGAATAAAGTAAAAAAGAATTCATCAATAAGAAAGACCCACTTTAGACTATCCCAACCACCCTTTCATTCAAAACAATTTCACAAAACCTAAAACTATCACACAATCATTGACATCAAACATTACTACGCCATGGGATCCTAGCCAATCCATCAAAAAATCATCAATTAAATAATCCCATACCTATATCCGATTTCTCATCATGAAAAACCAATCACACCTGGTCATAAATAAATCACAAAAATGAACCAAAATTGTTAGAGCACACATATATTTCAATTGTATTTTACGTGAATAAGAAGTGGAATTATGTCTATATAACCAAGGAATATAATCCATCAACAATATGATTATTCTATCTCAGCACCAAATAATTTTTCTTTATCAGAAAACCATTTTAATTCCTAACTAGAATTAATTGGTTTATTATTCTTAGATTTTAAAAAATAATAATCTTATAAATTCACATAAATCAACAACTATTAAATAATATAATGATGTTTTTACATTAAATTCATCTTTCACTTAGAACAAGGAAGAATGAATATCAAATTACACACTTATTTATTTAATAAGTTCATCATAATTATTCCACCCTAACATTATTTATCACATTTCATAAAAAATTAACATATAAATTCAATAAAAAATCCAAAAAATTAATATATAATGATACCTTAACAAAATAACAACAAAAACAACAAAAACGTGGTCACAAACATATACCTCAACTTAATTATTACATTAAATTTAATGTTCTTATCTTTATTAGGTTAATTACCTCATTACCAAAAGTACTAAAGCATGATAATGTCACACTTTCACTTTAAATTAAAGAGAGAGTAGAAAAATGCCCTTCCCCAATATAAAGATCTCAATAATCATAGAGCAAGAAAAAAAAGTGCTAAACTCTAATTAACTCTTTCCCTGAGAGTCGACCATCTCTAAAGCACCATTACAACAAGATCCCTCTATAATTCACCGATATAAATCTCAGTGAAAGTGAAGAGAAATACAAATTGTTTTTTTGGAAGAAATAAGAATGGAATAGAACATAACCACAATAGAAAAGAAAACTAACCTAAAATAACCATAGAAAAATATCTAGAAGACATGGGTTGAATCTAATCAATGGAAATTCAAGGGTATTTAAAAAAGTTCTCCCAGTATCCTAGGATTCAAGAGAGAGGATGCAAAATGAGAGAAAACAAATGGTATCCCTAACTTATAACCAGGATAGTAAATCTATATTCTCAATGTAAAAGGGTACATTACACCCTGATTACTTTGAATCCCATATGTAGTGGAAATTTAGTCACCTCATCCTTAAAAATTAAAAATTCATCCATTACATGAAGCACCAATTCACACCAAGAATAATTTATGGGGGAAAGTATTAAATTCCACCTCAATATCTTTAAGTCAATGAACCAAGATTCAAGTCATGAATCCTAATTTGAGTAATGATTACCATTTTATTTCTTTGAATTCATCATGTAACTAGCTTTCTGGAATCCAACCATCCATTCCTAAGTTAATATTACAAATCAAATTCATAGTAAAAACTATGACCTTACATCAGATACTTCTCAAATAATTATCATATTTGATAATTTAAAAGAAACACAAAAAGGATAATGGTTGTCTAAAAAACCACCTTGCGAGATTCCAATAAAAGATATTACTACACTAAGAACAGAACCATCCCACAAGATCAAACTAGAAATACACTTTTGTGGGCTATACATTTCAATGGAAAGGCAAAAACAAGAAAAAAACCAAGGGAGTAAAATTATCTCACAAACTAACCAAGTGATTACAAATAATCCAAATAATGATAAAATAATGCATTAATAATGAATATTAATCATCAAGAAACTTAGGATATTGATAACCCATTTATGTCTTCCACTCCCATGTTATCTCCTCTTGGAAACCATTATTCCACAAGACACTAACTAAATGAATTGAAATATCATGAAACACCTTCTCCTGATTGTCCTAAATCTCAATAGGCTGCTTCTAGAAGGTTGTACTATCTTCAATGTCTAGTTTTACCCATTAAAATATGTGTAAATTTTTATTAATACATGAGTGAATCTATTTTAAATATAAGATTACATGAATTAATACCACTTATAGATGTAGTGATAATTGAAAATCTTTAGATATAACCAAATATAATTCCTTAAAATGTCCAATTAACTAGGTAGAAATCTTACTTTCACTATATAAACTTCACTAATAATGATGAATAGATTCATTTAAATATATGAAATCATCAATTTTGAACTTTAGAGGGATCATACTTTGATAATATTTGGACTTTTAATGATCCCTTTCCATATTCATTCACTCACAGGTCACTTGTTCCTTCTTTGGATTAATCCTCACCAATTTCAATCAAAAAACAGTCGACTCTTTGACCTTATCCTAGAAAAACTGAAATCGAAATTTTGGCCATATGAGGATTCAAAATTTTCCATACCAAAAGTAGATAGATAACTATTTTTGTAAGAGAACTCCACCAAGGGTATGTGTTACACCTATATACCTCCAAAATATAGGATACAATCAAGAAAAATTTACTCTAGAGTTTTGATAGTATGCTACATTTTACTGTAAATTTGTAGGTGAAAAGAAACAGTAATAAATAAATTATACCCAAAAGAATACTAGGGAGCTCTCTCCACCTTAGAGGTAAAACCTGATCGAAATTAGATATTATCAACTTTCGAAACCCATGAAGTCGCACTACCTTAAACATATACTATATGGATAACAACTCCACTGGGCTCAAATCCTTAACCACTAAGAAGTGATCTAAATTTATTAGATGTTGTATGATCACCCATATAGTATTTTTTCCCCCCTAAGCTTTGTGTAAATAGGTGATGAAGTCCATAAAACTTCCTCCCACTTTAACTAGGGAACATAACGTGGGTGAAGTAAGAAACTAGGGACATGATGCTCAACCTTCCCCTTCTAACAAATAAAAAATGAGTGAAAAACTATGAAATTAGGTACTTCAGACCTGAACAACAAAAAAAATATATTATAGCATGATATATCTTTAATACACTAGGATGTACACCTAAGGGTGAAATGTGGATCTTAAGGAGAACAACCTCACACATCATTGTTGGAACAAAAATATACCCCTAGAATAATATATGATGAAATCCATCCCTAGGATATCCCTTTGGATCATTTACATAAGGAACAAAATCACAACCAGTTTTTCCTATGAATCCCCCAACTGGGACACCTCTACTTACAATATTAAGGATGGATACAATATCATTTAGAAAATACAACCTCTCCCATTAGCTACTTCCATATCATTGTGAAACATTATGCATAACACCATCGTGTTACTTCCTTCACAGATCATATTACACAACATTCACATTAATAGGAATAAAGGAAATCATGAATTCATATTCTTACAACAATTCTATAAACCATAACTTATATAGATTGAAGTCACAATAGGAGATGATATACATAAGGATTTTGTGATGTGTGAAAACCATAAATTTTTCACTAATAAGACAGTTTTCTAACAATGTTAGAGAAAACACTACTGAAGAATGTTTAAGCTCGTGGGTGTCATTATTAAATTCATGAGACCATAACTACTAGGTCCCATACAAAATTACATCTCTCTAATGTATCAATATAAATCCAAATCCAAGTTAAGAAGTTTCCTATTAAAAATCCAACACAATACCCTCCTTAAAAATATGAATAACTAGAGAACTAAACAACTTCTTAAAAGTATCTAAAGCATCCCAAAACTACTCAGTCTACTCGAATAAATTACCCTATCTACTCAATACTAAATTTGGAGACATAATCCAAGATATTTTTTGTACAAACTTTCATTAATGTATTGTTTGATCAAAGAAATCCCACACCTTTGTGATAGTCTTAGTAGATATGTAAGAAAACACCACCTCAATATTCGATGGATAAATAGATACACCACACTAATATTTGAAATGACGAAAGAAAATGACCTCTTGGGAATAGAAATCACACTTTTATAGATTATTGAATAGCTAATGATAACAAAAAATTTCCATCATGCGCCCAAAGGCTCTGTATTACTTCAACACTAAAAAAACTATGATATCATTGATAAAGACTATAAAAAAAGTTTAAATGCTCATGAAACACAACATCAATCACCCCATTAACACATATAAAATTTTAATTACACATAACGACATCACAATGAACATGTGACTCCCATAACAACATCTGAGAGTAGTCTTTGGGATATTTATATCCATCCTCTCATTGAATGATATGATGACTGCATGTATATCTTTATATAACATTTATCCCATTAAAACCTATGAAATAATTGAAAAAAATAAATCATATGATTTATAAGTATTAAATTTATTAATTTATATCAATCATAGTTTTATAAATAATTTTATAAAAGGTTTCATCCAAAAAGTAAAAATCTTACTTAAGTAAATTGTTTTCCATTAACTAAATTATTTCATTTAAAAGATAAATTTTCTGATTTTAGAAATTGGACTTAAAAAAAGTATAAATTTTTTGAATCAAAATATCAAATATATATTGTGATGATGTTTTTTTTATTTTTATGAAAATTTTGATTTTTGAGTTAATTATGTAAAATATCGATTTTTGAAAAACTATCATATATTTTCATTAAATGAAGTAATTTAAAAGTCAGATTATATTTTGGATAATATTTTAAATTAATATAAGTTTCATTTTACCAAAAAAATATAGATAATTAAATATTAATCATAATTATATTTCAATTTGGTTTAATTTAATTTTTATACTTAAAAACATAATTTTCTAAAAACTGTTTTCATTGCGTTTTGGAAACTTGTATTAAAATTAATTTTAATAGTTATAAAAAATAAATCTAAAAAAATGGATTCCAAATTTTTAATCAGGATATTCATATTTACTAAATAGTTCAATTTCATTATTTTGTCATTATGAATAAAAATCAATGTAAAAAGGTGTCAACCATGGTAAAAGGGTAGAAAGAGTTAATTATGGGAAAAAATAAGTGATAACATCATAAAAGATGATATTAATTCTTATTAGATTAGTGTATTTAAACCCTAATAAACATATATTTTATTATTAATTTTTTATGTTTGAATTGATGTTGAGAGTGACTTAATATTACTTTAAAACATCGAATAATTATAAGTGTGCCACTCCCCCAACTTATAAAAGGGATCCTCCTCCCCTTTATTCCCCCCACATTTTGAGAAATATAGCCTGAAAAATACATAAAAAAACATGTCCCCAACATTATTCAACATGTCTTAGAGGTCTTAGTATCACAAAAAATACCAAACATAGAAGTTATAAGGTGTAAGACAAAAAAGGTTTTCTGAAGAAGAGGTATAATTCTTAACAAATAGTTTTATGTTTATTTCCTCTTCGAACTCATTAAAATGTTGTTTGAATAATATAAAAAATAACATCAATATCTTACATATTCTGAAATTTTATTATGATTATTATAAAACCATTTTTCATTTTTTCCAATTTTATGGGAAATGAAAACATCGCGCATGTGTACGTGTGAAATACCACTTCCATGAAGTTATGTGTTTCATTTTTCATCCTCAGATCACAAGGATAGTTAAAAAAAGTAAAAAATTAATATATATTATATTTAAAAAATTATTATTTTTATTGAAATTTAATAAATTACTTACTTTCTAATCCTTTCTGTTTGTAGGAAATTGGTAACATTGATCATGCGTATGTGTCAAATATCACCTCTACGAATTGATGTGATTCATTTTTAATTTAAACCTTATAAAAATGGACACGAAGATAGAAATAATGTATAAATATGAAACTTATAACATATTTATGATTCCATATAGTTAAAACAATATCTAAATTACTTATTTTCCACTCGTTAAAAAAATAAAAATGTTGTTAATGCATAGGTATGGACTACCATATCCATGAAATGAAATGGTCCATTTTCTGTGAATTCCTTAAATGGCTGGTTTTAAATGTGTATTTAAATTATAAATATGGTAATTATAACATTTTTAATATTTTTGATGTAATTTTACCATAACCAATTTGAACACGGTTAACACACGAAAGTTTTTTGAGGTGATAAACTAAATTACCCAAAAACATTCGACGTGAACTTTACCATTTTAATAACTAAATAAAACATGATAATAAATTAAATAAAATTAATAATAATAATTAAATTAACATAAATTTTTTTATTTATAAACTAGAAAATTGATATAATTATATTATTCATGATTTATATGATGTTCAAAGATTGAGGAGACTTAATGTAAAATATTTTCCTTAAAACATTTATTAAATGTTTTAAACTCTTTATCATCCATATAAATGTTCTTTAAAATGTTTTAAGAATGGTGTTATTTATTCTTCAAATGTTTCTAAAGTTAATTTTGAACTATATATGAATTTTTAATAAAGTTTAAAATATAATCTTTTTAATGTTTTCCATATGGGTTATTTAAAAAATACAAAAAATAATGTGTTCTTAACATATATGTATTTACCACTATTTCCAAATATTATATATATTATTTAATATAAATATTCCTCTACATGTTCCCCCTTTTTTTCAAAGAATATCATGTACTTTACCTTATTTTAATTCTTAATTTTTAAGAGATTTTAAAGAAAAAATAAATTTATCCTTTTGATTATGAAAAAATTGAAATTGTTTAACATTTGGGTTCAAGGGAGTTTTAGAAGGGTTTAATGATGAAAATTTGAAATATTATAAAATTTTAATTCATGATATGGTACTTGAGAATTATATATCATGATAGGCGAAACCTATTTATCTCCTTACAATGATTGACACCCACAAAGCGCTCCAATTCATTAGGAAATGATTAGTGTTCAAAATTGTAAAATGAGGGAGATAATCAGGTTGGTTAATATTAAGTAATTAATATTTATTGAGTTATTTTGGAATGAGTTAAACAGAAGTGAAAAATGGTTATGAATATTATGCTCCATGATACCTATTTTATAAATTTTGAAAGGTTTTTTATTTAAATATTTTGTTTTTTAGGAAATGAAAATTTAATGGTGAATGGTTTGTTTTTAAAAAATGTTTTTTCATGAGTTACCAAATTCCTTAGGAATCCTTAATTGTTTTCCCTATGATTTCTAATGGGGTTCAAAGGTTTTATTTGTGGAAAGTTTTATTTTCTCATATGAAAATTTTATATTTATGTGCTCATGGTTTTATTATGAAAAATGTAAACATCATCATGGGATTTCATGTTCTTCACTAGGCTAATGGGATTTATTTATTTTTACCCCTTAATTATCCTTTTTGTTCTCATACCACATTTTCGAATATTTTTCACAAGATATATGGATGGGTAGAAATTTAGAAATGGTCAACTTTTCCACTATGGTCACTCTTCATAAACAAAGGAGACGAGTCTTGAATGTATTTAGGATATAAACATAAAAGCAATATTTTTGAAGGAAAAATGTATAGTATGTAAAATTTCACACTCTTTTGTAAATTTATTTACCTATTTATCAAAAACTAAAATAATAAAATATCAATAAAATGTATGAATGTAAAGCCCTTGTTATAGATTATATAATTAGGGGTTATTTAAGTTATGGTATGCTATAGTTGGTATTAAAGGAAAGGTTTTTATACCATTAGTGGTTAGGATAATGTCAAAAGATAATCTAAATATACTCTAATTTATTGTTATATTATCATGAGATTTATTTTGAGGATTTTATGTCGCTTCATTTAATCCATGTCAATTAGAAATGATTTTACCTAGAGGAAACCAAATAGCTAATGTAGAAAGACATCAAGGGGATAATAACCTTCCAAATTAACATCTTGGAATGGTTAGAACAAAGTAGTTTATAGTAGTGTTGACTTGGTTGATGTAGGCTATTAATGGTGGACCCGATAAAAGAGTGTGATTGAATTATCCATAGAGGAACATGTACATAGTAGAGCATTTCATGAAACAAACCCCAACCATTTTGGTAGATATTTAGACCCATTAAAATATTAATAATGGATCAATTATCTAGAAAATATATTTGAAATTTTGGGAAATAGTAGAAATAAAAATTCACCTCATATTATTTATCATTTTGAAGGTTAATCTGATCAATTATGGTCTTATATTAAGAATACTAATGAAAAATATGATATTGATTCCATATAGTGGGTTATTTTTAAATATCTTTTTCTGGATAATTATTTTCCTAAAGTTATTTATCATAGAATTCAATGATTTTTTTTTGATTTTGAAAAAAATGACGGAGACTAAATGGACACTAATGAGGAAACTTTTTCTAGAATGTCTGGTTTTTCAATAAATATTGTTTTGTAAAATGATAATTAACTTAATAGAATATACACATGTATAAAAATAATATTATGAATAGATTTAACCTCTGATGAATTTTAATATTATGAGGATGTTTTTTTGTTATGCTAAAAAAGTTGAGGTAGAGATTCAAGAAACTTATGTATTTAATGATGATAAAGGTAATAATCAATCAAAGTAGAAAGAAATTGAGAACAATTCATCAATGAATCATGAGTTAAGGCACCAAAATCTTCCAAATGTGGGAAAATATATTATATATATTTTTTAGGATTAATAAAGTGTTACTGATGCAGTAAGATCAACCATCTATCTCATGAATATAAGTAAAATAGTTCTTATTAGTCCAGTAAATGAAAAATAGGTAGTTATCTATGAGTGGTATGTTTTAGTTATGACAAGTTGGGTCATTATGATAATTACTATCTAAATTTTCGACTAAATATGGGAATCATGAGAAAAAAAACAGAAAATTTAGGTAGAGTATTTTTCTACAACTATGGTAGATGTTATAACATCAAATAAAATGGTTTCTAGTAAATTACATGTTTATTTGGATTATTCAAATCCCTTATTTGATTCGGTATTCACAAATTATTTTAGTTCTAGGAATGTTTCATGTAAAATTGATATACCATCAAAATAAATGAATTCATAACTCTTTGTAAAACTATTAGGTACAGTATAAAAGAAATAAGAATTTATATAAATATTAATTTTATCATATGTGGAATGGATTTTTTAATTAATATTTTTGACTTTCCAATTAAATATTTTGATGACATTAGAGTTAAGGATTGATTTTTGGTTTATCATGCTAAGATATATTGTAGAGATGAAGAAGTTATTTTTTTGAATGAGTTTTAATTTGTATATAGGAATGAGGTTATATCTTTTATAACATATAAAGGATTTGAAAAACTGATTAAATATGTATATGAATGTTATCTAGTATATATTTTGGAAAATAAAGAAACTATTAAAATTAGTGAAGTTCTAGTAGTGAATGAGTTTATGTATTTATTTATTTATTTATGATTTTCTTGCACTTATTATTGAAATGTAGGTTGAGTTTACGATTGACTTAGAACCTGATGTTAATCCAATTTCAAAATGTCCTTATTGAATGGATTATGTTGAGTTTTTAAAATTTAAAAACATATTACATGAGTTTCTTGATAAGGGTTTTATCATCCCAAGCACTTCTCCTTGGGGTTCTCCAATTTTATTTAAAAAAAAAGATATTTAGAGGGAACATTGAATTGATTACAAGGAACTTAATAACATGAATATTAAGGAAAATTTTCAATTACACATATTGATGACTAGTTTGATTAGCTATAGGGAGCTCAATATTTATTGAGTATTAATATCAGGTCCAATTATCTTTAGTTGAGGGTGAAAGAGGAATGCATTACAAAGACCAGATTCTGTGCTAGGTATAGTCCTTACCAATTTTGGTTATTCTTTTTTATGTTAAACAATATACCCACTATATTTAAGAATATTACTAATATAGTTTTCTATTAGTGTTTGGATAAATATTTTTTATTTTTATTTGATTTCATTTTGGTTTATTCAAATATGTATGAAAAACAAGAGAAACGTATAAGGATTTTTATACAAACCTTAACATAAAATAAGATATATGGAAAAATTCATAAAATAATAATTTTAGTTTTGATAGATTTATTTTCATTGGTATAATTTCTCTAAAATGGATTAACAAAAGATTCTCCTAAAATAAAGTGGTGAAAGAATGTCCAAGACCCAAAAATTTCCCTAATATTCTATGTTTTATTTGATTAGTGAGTTACTAAATATGGTTTATTGAGATCTTTTTTCAGATAAATATCCCTCTAATTATTTCAACTCTAAAAGGAGTTAAATTCATCTAGAAAAATGAATTTAATGAATAATTTCCTGAATTGAAAATAAAATTTCTTAATTCTCCACTGTTAGCCTTTCAAACAATAAATGGTATAATTTTTATTTATTGTGATGATTCTTTGAAAGAATTTTGTTGTCTTTTTATAAAATATGATTAGGTAATTTTATATTCTTTATGTCAATTAAAACTCCATGATTATAATTATCCTACACATGATCATGATCTGTTAATGGTGTTTTTTCTTTAAAAAATTTGAGCCACCTTTTATATGTGGTAAAATATTAAATATATACTCACCATAAAAATTTAAAATGTATATTCACTCAAAAAGAGTTGAAAATTAAACATAGAAGTTGGTTGTAATTAAATGAATTTCTATATTATAAGTAAGAAAAAAAAGGTAGATGATGACTTATGTAAAAAGATAATGGATCTTTAGACACACTATGTTTGGAATAAGATCACTGGTTAATGATTTATTGAATTTAATACTATAAATTGTGTATGTATAAACTCCATATATTTTTTAATATGCCATCACATTTATCATTAGATAAAGAAATTAATAAGTTTCATATGAAAAATCATAGTTTGAAAGAATGTGTAGAATCAGTCAAGAAGGGAAATACTTCTTAGTTTGATATTGATAAAGTAGTGGTTATTTGATTTGTAAATATGTTATGTTTTTATCATGATCCCTAATTAAAGAGGGGATTTTTAAGCCAAGCATATAAATCTATATTTTTCATTCATCTTGGTAGTATTAATATTTATACAGACCTTTGATAATATTATTTATTAGGAGGTAAAAAGAATGATATTTCTGAATTTACCATGAATGTTTTTGATTTATGAAAAGGTTAAAGTTGATATAAAACTAATAAAGTTGATGCTTCAGTCATTTACTTGGATTGAATGGAAAAGGTATAATTTATATTTTTATTTTATGGTGGTATTAATGAAGAAAACTCAAGGTAGAAGTGAATTTTGGGTTATTATTGATACTTTGGAAAAATATGCACATTTTCTTCATATTTGAGTTACCATGTCTATGGATCAACATGCTAGATTTTATCAAAAAGATACAGTCATATCATATAGGGATCCTCTATCTATTTTATATGATCATGATCTTAGGTTTCCTCAAATTTATAAAAAGGACTTCAAATATCATTTGGCACGAAATTGAGTTTCAACACAACCTTTCATCCTCAATCTGATAGACAAATAAAAGTGAATGATTCATACATTATAAGATATGTTTTAATCTTCTACATTGGATTATGAAGGAAGTTAATATCATTTTTTTCATTAGATTAATTTTCTTATAATAAAAAATTTTATTCCAGTATTTAAATAAAACCTTTTGAGTCATTATTTGGAAAGTGGTGTTGGGATCCATCAGTTTTTGATAAAATCAGTAAAATAATGTTTTTGGGACCAAAACCGGTAGAAGAAATGGTAGATAAAGTAAAAATTATTTAAAAATATATGAGGGTAGATCAAAGTTTCTATAATAGTTATATATATCACATGAGGAATGGTTTATTATTAAAGGTAAGAGATCAAGTTTTTCTTAAAGTATATCCATCTAAAAGTTCTATACATTTTGTAAAAAATGGAAATTTAGGTTCATAGTTTATTATTTTATATAAAATTATGTAAAATGATGGATCTGTTTCATATATAGTAGATTTATCTTACCTCCAAGTTTATCTTAAGCTAGTGACTTTTTTTATGGTTTATTTACTAGGAATGCATGTACATAATGCATCTCTTTTGTCTTCAGACCAAAAGTTGTTAGTTAGAGGATAATATATGTTATTTGAAAAGTTTGTTCAAATTTAAAATTTAAAAGAGTATATAATTATAAATAAGGTGATTCACTAGGTAAATTTTGGTGTAAAAATCACATGACTGAAGAAGCAACATGAGAATCAGAAAATGCTATGAAGGAAAAATACACTCACTTATTTAAGTAACGAATAAAATAATGAGTATTAAATATTTTAAGGGGGAAAATTTTTAAGACCCTTGTATTCTATGATAAAAATATATCTTAGGATTTAAAATTATTTTATTTATGAATTTTTATTCATTATAGTTTTATAAATATTTTAAATAAGGGTTTTAGTCGAAAAGGGAATAGTTTCATTTTACTAAATTGTTTTCCCATGAATTACATGGTTTTCTCTAAAATATAAATTTATTAATTTTATAAATTAAATTTTATTAATATTAATTTATTTTTAAATATAAACGTATCAAATATATCTTAGGATGTATTTTTGGGATTTGTTATGCAAACATTGATTTTTAAGTGAATTGTCAAAAATATATATTTTTTCAAAACTGTCATTTATTTTAATTAGATAAAGTAATTTAGAAGTTAAATTTTATTTTGGATTTGGTTTTAAAGTAACATATTATACTTTTGATTAAATATAATCTATATAAATCCTTTATAATCAATATTTTATTTGATTTTCATATAAGTTCATTTTTATATTTAGAAACATAATTTTCAAAACCTTTTTTTCATTGTGTCTTAATTATATATATCATAATTAATTTTAACTGCATATAAAAATTGAATCTTAAAAAATGGATTAAATATTTGGAGTCATTAGGTTCAAATTTATTAATGATTTCAGTTTCATTTTTTATTCTATGAATATTAACCATGGTAAAATGGAAAAATAGGTTAATTAATGTAAAAACTGGGTGATAAGGTCACAAAATATTATATAAAATATTGTTTGATGAGATTATTTTGACCCTTATAAAATTATATTATAATAATAAGTTTGAAAGTTACACTTGACCATGAGAGTGTCTTAATATTATTTTAAAATTTGAATAATTACAAGTGTGACACTCACCTAACTTATAAAAGGGAACCTTCTCTCCTACCTTACTCACACCTTATAAGCACTTTAGTTCATCCAATCCTTAAAAAAATATCTCCCCAATATCCCTAACCATGTTCTAGATGTCATAGTCTTATAACAAAAACCAAACCTAGAAGTCTTAATGTGTAATCCATAGTAGGTTTTCCAAAGAAGAGGTATAATGATTAAATAAGTGTTTTATGTTTGTTTCTTCTTATACACCCTCTAAATATTATAGAACCATGTTGAAATAATAAAATAATTTTCTTAAATATATTTAAATTTTATTATTATAATTATTCTAGAATAATTTTCATCTCATTTCCCATCTTATGTGAAAAGAAAACATTACTCGTGTATATGTGTGGAATACCACCTCAACGATGTGATGTGTTCTATTTTTCATTATCAGACCGTATGAATGGTTAAAATTATGGAAAAATGAATATATATGATATTTAAGAAATAGTTGTAATTTTATAAAATTAATTTTTTACTTAGATTATTATATTTTATATCCATTGGAAATTGATATGTCACTCATACATATGTATGTAATACCACAGCCACAAAGTGATGTGATTTATTTTTAACTTCCATCTTATATGGTTGGTAATAAGGATAGAATTGATGAATAAATAAAAAACTTATATAAAAAATTCATGATTCTAAAAAATTAAAATACTGTGTAACTTATTTATTTTACACATATTAGAAAAATGAAAAATTTGTCTGTGCGTACGTACAGACTACCACCTCCATGAAATAACATCATTCATTTTTGAAGATAACCATAGATGGATTGTTTTAAAAATTATATAATGTATAAATATGAGAATTTTAAAATTTCTAATATTATTAATTTAATTTAACTATAAAACCATTGATCACGGTAAATTCCCAGATGTTTTTTGAGGTTATGAAGCATGAAACCCAGACATGTCCAATGCGAATTTAACCATTTAAGTAACTAAATGAAACATTGTAATAGGTAAATTAAAAAGAATATTAATAATAAAATTAAAATGAATATGGAAATAAATAATGCTAAAAACTAATATAATATTATTATTTAGGAGTTATAGAACATGCAAAGGTATACGATACTTATGGTATTGGGTTTTCCTTTGAAATTTTTTTTATATGATTTAAACTCCTTCTTCTCTATATGAAAAATATTTTAACTTTTTCAAGAATGTTATTATTTATGATTCAAAGGTTTATAAATTTAATTTTCAACTATATATGACTTTATTAAAATATTTTAAAATAAATAATCTTTTCAATGTTTTATATATGGGTAATTTTTGAATTTTTTGAAAAGTTTAAAAAATATTTTTTTAAAGATATATTTATTTTCCACATTTTTATATTATCATATCCATTATTCAATATCATGATTTATATTCAAGTTAACATGGTTTTTAGTGAATATATTATTCCCTCCCTTCTAATAATTTTTCATTTTATGCGTTAGAAAAACGGATTTTTTTCTTTATGATTATAGTAAATGGAAAGTGATTTTCATTTTTGTTAAAACATTTTTTACAAGGGTTTTATAATGAAAATATGCATCGTTATAATATTTTTATTCATGGTATGGTACATGATAATTTTAAATGATGAAGGATGAGCTTGATATTGCTAAGGAAGATGGGAGATCCCAATATAGGTCTCTAATATACTGGGTAACAATTAGTCTTCAAAGGTGAAAAATTAGGTAGATAAATGGGTTGGTTACTCCTATATAGTTAACTGGGATTCAATTATTTTAACACAAGTTAAACATGAGTTAACATGAGTAATGATTATAATTATCCAAGTAACCTATAACATGATATTAAAGGGATTTTTTATATAAATATTTTTATTTAATGATGTAATATTTGTTTAAAGGTGAAAGGTTTGTTTTTGACAAATATTTTTCATAAGTTACCACGTGAATCATGATTTATTAATGGTTTTATCCTTTGATTTTTAATGTATTTTAATGGTTTCATTGAGAAATGTTTTATTTTCACATGTGAAAATTTTATATTTATGTTTTCAAGGTTTTATTATGAAAAAATTAAACCCCATCATGGGTTTTCATGTTTTTCCTAGGACTAATGAAATTTATTTATTTTTATCTCTAACTAAGCTTTGTTTTACTTATACCAAATTTTCAAATGGTTTTTCATACGATCCAAGGATGAGTATAAATTTTATAAAGGTCATGTTTTACACTATAGTGACTCATATTAAATGAATAAAAATAGTCTTGAATGGAATGGGGATGTAAATATAAAGCATTATTTTTCCAGAAAAAATTTATACTATGTAAAAGTGTCCACGTTTTTATGTAATGTTTCAACCTAAGTATAAAAATATATAAAGGAAAAAGATTATAATAATTTTAGAAAGTGAAACCCTTTTTATAAATCATGTAATTATGGATTGTTTATGTTATGTGTTTTTATATATCCCCTTCAACTAGTTGAAAAAATGATCAATCCATTGAAGCGAGTATCAATTTTTCGTCATTACCAGATTTAAACGTTGATAATCAACCCACAATTACAAACTACCATCTTCCATGATCATTAATAAATCTATATTTCCCTAAGGAGACACACAAGACGGTATAAATCATCTCTAAAAAAGATCATAAACCAAAATATACGGATCCCATAACTCTGAAGGGTCCATTCTATATAGTGAAAATGATATCATAGAAACTCCTAGTTATGAATCTATCCCAAAATCAGTATCTTATTCAAGTGATAAGATTAAAACATTTTTAAGAATTAAATTTGTGAATTCTTGTACAAACCTCAGAATAAACACTATATGAACCTCTAATGAACTTATAATTATCCTGGATAATAAGAAAGATAGAGACTCAAAATGCCTCTACCATATCCGAGGGTCTCACTCACCAACGAAGACCACCGGGTCCCTATTAGTATCCAAGAATATGATTCTCATACTGATGCATTACACAATATACTACATTGAACAAATCCAATCCTTACCGAGGATTACATCTTATTACTATATCTATAAGCATATAAAGCATCCCCATGAGTGGTAATTCCCTAACACTAAGTCACAATCTCTAAACACATCAAACATGTTATCTTGACCTCTAAATGAAATATCCAATTAAAAGGGAACTAGAAGCATCTCCACCTAAATTCCCAACTTATTTAATTCGGCCAGTGAAATAATGGAATGTTTGCCTCTCGAATCAAAAAAATTGTAATCCTAAATAGGAAATTGGTAGATAGTACCTTGTATGATGCTAGGATTTCCCGATACTAGAAATAATGAAGCATGTATGTATCCATGACTTACTATAAAACCCACCTTTACCTAATTATAACCACCTCCATAGACAGACACTACTTTCCATCCATGAGGATGAGGGATATAAAGTGGATTTAATCTTCATACCTTATCGACTCTATACTGCTCAAAATATGAAATCCTTGTCATTGTTGCTACTGATACCTCTATTTTAAATATTAGTAAGTATAATCGAGAAATAAGAAATTAGTTGCACAATAACTACTAAAGAATTTTATAAAATTTAACTTCTAAGGGCCATGACATTTTAATGAAAAGAAAATCACATTTTACCCTCTTGTAATGGCTCAAGAACTGCTAGCTATGGAAAAGTAGGTTGAACATGGATAAAAACTGCACCCTAATGACTAAAACTTAGTATAAATTGGAAATTTAGAACTCATAGTATATAATATTATAAATTAATATTCTTGAATATTTCCATCCCATGATGATATGATCATAAAAAAAATCCTATAAATGACCTCTTCCACCACTATTACTTTTGTATTTGACTTCAACATAAATGAATTATCCTAGACCTAGATCTTAGGATGAAAAGAATCCTCAAAATTCCTCTCCCTAGACTCATCATCTGGAATATTTTCTGAAGATTATCATAGATGGTACTTGTATCCAAAACTATACTCCTAAACACAGTAAATCCACTTTTTAAGGGTATGTATATCATACCAGTGATCATCCTTAGTGGTCAATGATTAAAACTCATCTTCAATATATTCCTTGAACTCGTCCCACAATATTATTTAATATTCCTGACCATAAAAGAATAAAAATCCAAAACTTCTTAGCTAACCCACACACCATCATCATAGCTAATGAAACCAAGTATTCCTACCAATAATGGATCAAATTAAAGGATACCTAGACCACCCCTTCCAATGCTTTATCTCCTGATTAAAAATAGATCCTTCATACCTTTTCAGACCTTGGAGTTGGATCTCTCACAGTATCATCCTACATGTGTCCTTATTGAATACCTACAACATAAAATAATCCTCCATAACATCACACTAAACATATTCTACACAAACCTGAAAGGGATGTCAATATATACAAATTAAAAGGAATTAGTACACCTAAAATCAAGGAAAATAACATTTTAAGGTTAATTAATTTTAAAATATTTCTCATTTTCATCCCAAATTCAAAAATATTTGTAGAAAAATAATTATGAATGATCATTCCCCATGTCTCCACCCTTTAAGAAGCATCACTTATCTTAAAATTTCTTTTAATGTTTTTCATACTTGATTTGGATCATTTGTGGCCATATGATCCTATATCCTAGCTGGCTTACCTTGTTTAAAACACTCACTAAACTCAGAAGATACTATTTCCCTATTAAACAATTTTTTATTCAAATTTATCTATTTATATTAATAATATCATGGTCTAAGTATCACATGATCTTATACATTCCTCCCTATATACAAGAGGATGTTGACTATCATAGAATGCCTAAATGGTGATGTGGTAAGACTATGCCCTTGATAAAAATCCATATATAAGAAGAATAGTAATAAAAAATTAATAACCATAAAACTGCATCGTAAAAAATAAATCAACAATGTCATAAAATTAATAATGAAATAAAATATACATGGTAAACCAAAGGACCACCAATGCTGTGGGTTAATCAATGTAATAAAAAAATGTAAATACACTCAGAAAAGTTTTAGATTCCATCTTGAAATCACCCCTATCCTAAAATTTCAACATACTCAGCTACGCAATGCATGTCCTATTTCCATAATTAGATCCCTGACCATGAAATCTGAACATGCATAGAGATTCCCATGTAGGGTGTTAGTATAAACCGAATAGGACACTACCAATGTCTCATTATTATAAGTTTGTTAATATATAAAAGTGTATTCCATGATACTAGAGTAAATGAATATAGACAATCATTTTTCGAGTCATCAGCACAAATGAAGCTTCTACAAACCCCAGCCCTACCTTCTTCATCACCAAGACATAAATAAAGTCAGAATTAGAAATTAAATGTATCCATATTCCACATTTGAGGAACAATTACACATTCTTATTTAGAGGAAATTCAAAATCCACCTTTAATTAGTATCATATGTCTCCCTTCATGGCTATTTCCATTTTGTATGATGGTACATAGACTCAACACACCCGAATCATTAGAAATATACTAATGCACATGGAATTTCCCCATCAGTACAACACATTAAAAATTCTTAATCAAGGACCTCTTCCAACATCTCATGGCCTTTTCCACATTTTTTTAATGTGAAAAGTTATAATGATAACCAATATGAACCTAGATCCATATCCTATCAATAACATCATATATTCCCCCTCTAAGGGTCTTACTATCCAATTTCGAGGAAATTGGTCATTTGTATACCTTTAGAAGAGTTTCCATAGGCTATTCATGAATCCAAATATAAGGTATAGCATAGAAAGACACACATATGAAATTTTAATCAAGGTATCATAATCCATGGACACACACATTAGAATATTACTTCAACAAATTGTTTCACATGACAGACACACCCACACCCACATTATACATTTGAATTCATTTAGGGGCCCCTAATGGTTGAAAATTAACACCTAAAGAGTATTAATTACAAAATCTAAGAACTGACACCTGGATCATGTATAACTATCAAAAATCCCTAGAACCATCACCAAAACACCATATTAAGACTCTAGAATTAATATCATGGGATAAAAAAAAGATAAGTACTAGAGCTAAATTAGTCTTAACCGATGAGAACAACTATCAATAATGGTTTTAGAATTGATCAAGAGAACTAAAGTAATATTTGATAAATCTAAGATATAATCCCAAATCACAGTGGTTCATACTCTTCAAGAAGAAATATTAGGAGATTATTGGTGTAAGGGTTATCTTGGATTGAGTGGAATTTATAAAAGTACAATCCAAAGAAGCTTGAGCATTTTTTATATTGAAGTGGCGAACCCGCAATATGGCCAAGTGTCCCTCATAAATGCATGGTCTGGTTTTCAAGGAACATTAATCTGGATATTATGAACCATAATTTACCTCACTAAACCACCACCATCACTTCCATTATAGTGTAACACCAAAACTAATGGTGTTACACACATTCAACACTCAAAACTATAACATCGAGAGCTCCATGAAACCTATTTCTATAATCCTTACTCTCTGAGCACCACACCAAAACTATGTTAATCAAAAAGGATTCCTAATACATTTCATGGTCCCCATTTCTCATAGGTAAAACCCAAAGGAAAAACATCCTTCTCTAACCCCAAGATCCAAGAAACATCAAAACAACCAGCACCACACCTACCACCAAGGCATGATCACCTCGAAAGAAAAAAACTATATTCTAAGATCTAAAAAACCTCCAAACTCTAGAATCTAGACCCACAAACACCTCTAACACATCTTAAATGATGAAAAAATATCGACTAAGATGTGATAAAACTAAAGCTCAATGTACCACAAAATTTTATGGAATTACACATCTCCCTCTCTAAAGACTTATCATCCTTGAGAATTCTTATATATGTATTATAGGAATAACTTAAGCCCTTAATATTGAACATATGATTCCTACTCTTGGGGTTTCTCTTGAATATGACCATGTTACCAATAAAATCTAATAAGGGTCATTTTATTCCTTTACATCACCTTCTCCCTCCTTCCCATGACCCGAACAGATGTTCTATGAATGATGCATTGAGTTCCAACTCAGTATACTCACTATGAATCACATTCATAGGGATGGGCTTCTATTTTTGAATATGAGATATGTGGAACAAATTATTCATATATCTATTTTGTGGAAGAATAGTCAGTTGATAGTCCACCATCTAGATGTACTTCAGAATTTAAGATGGTCTTGTAAACAACAACACTAACTTTTCATTGGTTTTTTAATATTTTATGCCCAAAATGATATAAAACACATAATGAAACCTGATATCCTATACCAAAATATGAGGTTCATTTCCTCTAGTTATTTTATTAACACTGCCTAGTCTAAAATGTTAATAACCACCTTCAAATCAACTACACCTGCTCAGAGGTCTCAGGCACCAAACATAGCCCAAAAACAACTGACTCACCTACATCATACTAACACATTGTTGAATGATAATTCCAATTATAGCGAGACTCAAATGTATACACATAAATAAAATAACGAAAGAAATTGTTATAAAAAAATATTCTATTCCTAGATGATAATCCCATGCTTTTCCAAAATCTAAAAAACATGCACAGTGCATATCTTATAAAATTTTTATAATCCTTTATGACTATTCCTTAGTCTAAAAATTATTTTTTATACTCATTTTCAACTAAGTTACCCTTTCCTTTTCCAATCCTTTTAAAAAAAAATATGTAAAATGACCATCTCAATTAGATACTATGATTTTAGGATATCTATGAAACCACTCTATATTACAAATAATGTTCTTTCCTAACTCATCCACTGAATGATTCTCTCAAATTGGTAAGAATTATGATAAATTTATCAACTAGTCAACTATAACCCACATAAAATCTCAACCTATCAGGGTCTTGGGTAACCCTATAACAATGTCTATTGTCTTCTCATGTTACTTATACATGGTTATGGGAAGATGTTGATGTAATCCACATGGCCATTTATTCTTGACCTTAATACTTTAATATTCCAAACAATGAGATGAAAAACCTATGATGTCAATCTTCATACTTGGCCACCATAAATGTCACTTGATATCATGGTGCATAATAGATTATCTTGGGTGAACAACCCATTAGGATGCATGAGAGTCACTCAATAGCTATTTATTATTAGAGTATGTGCTACTATACTACCATAGATGTATATTAAATCATCCAAATAAAAATTCCATACTATAATTGAATAGATTCCAACTTACCATTTTTTCATCACCAAACATTCAAGATTAAACTCCTAGATGGATTTCAGCTTGTCCACTAAGGTAGAGGTGATGACCATGGGAGGACAAGTCATCACCCCTTGATTTTCAAATTCACCTATAAACCAATATTCTAATAGACTCATGAACTCAAAATGTTCTTCTCAATCTCTCTTTCCAATATCCTAAATCTTCTTACTGAGTGGATCTATAAACCAATTCCCTTTTCCAGAAGTATAATCCATCTTGGAGATAAAATTTGTTGGCACTCAACCCATTGCCTCTGGAGAAGGTTCAAATCTTGATTAAAGAATATATGAAATAAGCTCATGTGATCTATATAAATGAAACATTTCTCAAAAAAATATAACATCTATCACATTTAAAGGAATTGCACAAAAAATCTAACTCCAATACAAGAGTTGAGTAGTTCTGCTAGTGGGGTCATATTTGGTGAGCCCTATAAGAATCTATATGATCCATCAACATGAAAAAACCTCAACACAACACTTTAAGAATCCTAGAAAAATACAGAATGAATCTTGGATCATGAAAAATTAGAATTGGAGTAGATTTCAACCTTCTATTCAGTTCTATGAAATCCTCTTTAAATTTGGTTTTCAATTCAATATGTACTATATTTTGGTAATCCCAATCATAGGGTTTAATAAGTAGAAAAATTCCTAAATAAACCCCCATAGTGTATCACCAAACCCAGGAAATCCTAAATATTCAACACATTGCTATGAAATTCCAAATACAAAACTACCTCTAACTTATTTAGATCAACTAAGATTCCAGTATTAGAAATCACATTCCCTAAGAAACACACCTATTGGATCCAAAATTAACACCTTGAAATATTAACATAAATCTGATGTGATTGAATCATACTCAAAATATATCATGTTCTTCAGTATGAAACTATAAGGTTTTAAAAACGATATGAATATAATTTATGAATACAATATTAAAGGAGTCTATGTATGTGTGTAAGATCCTATTGATGAGATCCATTAACTTATATTAAGAATTCATTAACCCAAAAGGCATACTCAGATACATATTCAACCCATATCTATTCTAAAGTATTATCTTAAATATGTTTTATTCTCTAACGTAAAGATAGAGGTTGCCAGAATTCATGTTAATCTTATGGAACAATCAAGATCTCCTCAACTGATTGAAAATATAATCAATCTTTTAAAATAGACACCAATTCTTTTCCTTGAACCGATTCAGCTTCCTGCAATCCACAAACTTATAGATTCTACTTTCCACCTTCTCAACTAACACAAAATGGAGCACCCCAAGGGGAATTGGTGAGTTTAATAAATCATTTTTCCTATAAATACATAAGATAAACCTTGAGTTAGTTAAACTTTGCTGATTCTATTCAGTAAGGATGAAACAATATAGGTTGTTCTTCTAGAAGAAGATCAACCTCAAACTCAACCCCCCTTTCAGAAGAATGTAATGAGAAGTAATTTGGAAAAATATCAGGACAAATATCCACTATGGGAGGAGAGTATGCAACTATTATATTCTCTACCACAATAACTATACTTTCTACCTATACTATAATGGATCAAACAAGGCTTACATACATCTCTAATATTACCTGAATCCTATTCTACCACATAAACATTTTTTTAGATCCATACAAAAAATTGGTCCACTAAATTCTATAGATTTAGATTCCCTAATACGGTTCCCTTTCCGTAACAATATCTGACCTCCCGAAGCCCATCTGTGATAAATCTGAACTAAATTTCTAATGATGGATTTTCGTGACACATCGATGACACTTCTTATGTAGATTTGTGAAAGAAATAATGTAATGACCTCTTCGTCCATAATTAAAGCACTAAGTAGTGCTTCCTCACATACATGACAATGAAGACTCCTTACTCTGCTCTAAATATCTCTCATTTCCATGGAACATGCCTTTTTTCTTCCTCTTTTTTCTTATATAAAAAACCCACAATCCTTCCTATGATTCCACTCACTGGTCCCTTGAAATATGGAAGTAGAAATACTACTATGTTCTCCTCTAACCCCTTGAAGATCATGAGAGCCTTGTGAAGCATATATTTCTTACCTATATCATCAACATTAATCGAAGGACAATCTCAAACTACCATGATTTCTACACCTAATTCGTTTCCATGTGAGGAGAAAAACAAATAAAATCTATAAATTTATTAGAATAAGAATCCATTATCATCATACCCTATTGAAGCTCCATGAATTCTTGAGCATTGTTTAACTTATATGAGATGGGAACAAATTACTTAATGAAAAGGTTCCTAATGTTCTCTCATATAAGACCTTCATGCCAAAAATATTCATTCATGATGCTCAAACATCTCGTAAATGGTCATTTGAGAATATACATATCCAATTTCACCTTCAATTCCTATAAATTCCCCACCAAATAGAAGATTCCCTTGATGTTTTCAATCCAATCCTCAGCATATCGGGGTCCTCCAGTTCCATGGAAGGATAGGGAATGATAAACCTAAAATCCATGAGCATAATAAACTATCATCAGTCTTACCCTATGATCTCATCTACTGTAAATAAGAAAAAAACTTAAGTTCACATATATGGAGTGGAACTTCTTCCTAAACCATTGGATAAACTATGGGTGCATTATCTAATGCATCATTCTGTACATCTAGAGGAAATACAAGAGTTTCCTCCCAGGTGAATTTAATATGAACCACCTCTCGAGGTGGTCCCTTGAGATGATGAGAAGGTGAAATTATCATATATGCCATAATAAATTCTTAGAATGCACATAATAGCTTAAATGGTTACCTAAATTGGAACCACCTCATAGAGACTTATCCTAAGAAGATTCCCATTTTTAAAATACGTAACCCCAAACATAAACCCACATATTTAGTACTAACACATTACTGAATATCATACATATAGATGACAAGGTTTATCGTGATCTGATTGAAGTAATTGAATGTTTTTTTTGATACATCCATAAGGCACATAACATAGATTTGTTCTATAATTTAATTAATTAAAAATATATCAATGAAAAACCATCATATGAATGAATTTTGGACCTACAATTTACTCATGATTCAAGAATTCATATCAATCCCATAAATTCTAACAACACAATAGTATTTATAATCAATAAGAAAATATAAAAGCACAACATGTAATAGTAGTACGATACCCTGATAACTCCAAGGCTAATAACATGTTAGCTAGAAAATAACACACATGAAACTCCTAACTAAGTTCCAAATAACCTATCTTCATTCAATCATTCCCAAAACATAATCAAGGTAAGAAGAGGAAAATATGGAAAACCTCCTTTGTTATCACTTTTAAACACCCTGACCTAAATCACTAGGCCCGAGTTGGATTCAAACCTAACCTCATGCGAGCCTACCCATATACAAGATGATTCATATTAGTAGTGAAGGAATAAATGGTTCCATGGGGAGAAAATACCATTGATAAGAAAAGTTATAAATTATAAGCATAGTAAAATTAAATAAATAACCATAGAGAAAAACTATAGATACTCAATAAATAATTTCATATAGTAACAAATGATATAAAAGTGATATAATGAAAACAAAAATAACCTAAATGTGATATATATACCAATTTGAAAATACAGAATAAATTAAAATGAAGAAAAATCCCCAATAGTCAAGAGTCCATCCTGGAATTTGCCCTGTCCTCTAAGTTCCACCCACTTAGCTACCCAACATTGGTCCCTTGTCCTCATCTAGATACCTAACCCTGAAATATGAATAAGAATCTAGATTCTCATGCATGGTGTGAGTATAAACCTTATAGGACAAAACTAATACACCTTTAACATAAGTATAAAAATTCATAAAAGTTTATATAATGAATATAAGGTAAATGAGTATAACCAATCATGCGTTGAGTCATTATGTGTTACCCAAGATACCAAAAATTATAACTCTACCAACTTCTATACCACTTTATAATGGAGTTCATAATTATTAATTCCTTATATCTATGTGCCACCTTTAAAGAATATTTGAACACCTGACTTTAATGGAATGTCAAAATCCACCTTTAAGAAGTAATCATTTGGCTCACATCATGGCTATTGTCTTTCTACATGAAGGAATGTACACATGATTTTATAGAATAATTATAACACTAATCATGTGTATAGACATTCCCCAAAGGTATAACACACTAAGAATTATGAATCGTTGGCCTCTTACAAAATTTCATGGTCATTCCAATATCGTTTGAACATTCAATGTTCCAATGATACCAACATGAAACCAAAGACACAACTATCAATCACGTCATCTATTACCCATACAAGGTGGAAACTTTTGAATTTATAGAGTGTTAATTGTTTTAATATCTACATCATAGTCTCCACATGACATGAAAGAAACCACACATAACTTATAAAATAGAATGTCTCAAGCATGTCATTTCAAGGAAGGTCTGAGAGGCCAAACATTCACCCACTTGTAAATCACATAAAGAAAGGGTATTACGGGACACAACCACCCTCCCACTTCTAGATCATACATAAAAAATTCATACAATGTCCCCTAATGGTATGCAATTTTTTACCTCAAGAGTATTAATGCCGAAAGCCATGAACTACAACTCGGATAAATCTCACATACCAAAAATACCTAAATCCATTATTTAAACATCATATGAGGACTATATAATCCATATTAAAGGATAAGAACATGAAAAGGGATATAATTCAATTATATTTACAAAATGAGATCTATCATCACTGATGATTCTAGATATGAATAATAGAAAGTATGTGATTATTTATATATCATGCCTATTATCCTAATACAAGGGGTTTTAACACTTAATCCATGGTTGGAGGGTGATATAAGGCCTATGTCTTGGCTTGGTTTGAGGGGAATAACCAAAAATCAAAACTAAGGAATCTTGAGCCTTAGTTATATGGAGGATTCCCAAAATACTTCACCATTAAATAGTGAAACCCTAACACATCATGGTGACTATAGTCAAAGCATGATTCAGTATTCAATTCATTTGAATCCCTAGATCTCATTCCATAATTATCCTCACTGAATAGCCAATAGGGAATCCATTATGACACAAAACAAAATTCAATCCATTTTACACTCTCCATGATCAAGAACAGGGTGTAGAGAGCTATATCTTTACCCTAACAACAAGATTCCGTGAGCACCACACCCAATTTTCCTTCCTCGAAAAAACTTCTGAAGTCACTTCCCCGTATATGTGTTTGATAGGTGAAACACTATAGAATAATACATAATAAAATATCCAATCAATACTTTTTATTGTCCATGATTAACTCTAGCACTAAATTGGAGACACTATAGATTACCTCCAAACTTCTAAATCCAAAAACAATATTCCCTATGACTAAAATCCCAAGAAACATTAAAAAACATGCACCATTCCTACCAATCTATCATGATAGTCCTCAAAAAGGAAAGAAATATATTATAACCTCTATTAATCCTCTAAATAATGGGTTCTAGGTCCCCAAACACCTCTAATACATCACCAAAGTTGAATCAAAGTCAACTAAGATACTCCAAAAAAAAAATATAAATGCACTAAAAAATTTTATGGAGTTAAACCTAAGTCTAAACTCCATCCTATCTCTCAACCATTAGCTTCAATACCACTTGTGCATGAACAAATATATCCAAAGGTATCCCACATGGGTCAAAAATAAAGTAAGAGAGATAATGACACCTAATTCTCACCATCAATATGATAGTGGTTGCAGAATAACATTGAGGGTATGCAAATGATACATGTGAGAGGAATTACCATATATATATTTTAAGGAGTAGGAAATATGAAGGATAAGATACAAACCAATACCCTAAATAAAAAAAACAAGTACCAATACATGTGATTTAATACTTCAATGGAAGGGAAACCTTCAAGTAGAAAAAATTAGACTATGTAGTGAAAACAAACTCGAGTAACTCTTTATAGCTACTTTATGAATTCTCCTTGATAGGAATGTATGGCTTGTGAAAACTTGAGGATAAAATGGAGAAAAGAAGGGGTTAAAAATACTACTTATTTCCTTTCCCATATTAAGGATGAATGGATACATATCAAACCCAATCTAATGATGGAGGATGGATCATACTCACATGACTGGGAGATTTTTGGTGGGTTGGCTCTTTCCTACTTAAAAGAGTTACTTGTAGGCCCAAACCCCTTAATGAAAAAGAGTTATCCCAATGGTAGGGATAACTTTTTGAATGTATTTGTTAATATTGTGTCCAGCCTAGAAAATGTGATCTTAGAAGTGATCCCTAGGGAGGAGGAGATTCAGGAGGCCATGATGAGACATAACGCCAAGAGCACTTTGAGGCCAGATGGATTATGAAAGTATTTTTATAGAGACTCTTGGTTAGTGGTTTAGAAATACATTGTAATGGTCATTTAAGATTTATTTTGCAGTGGTACAATCCCTCGTGTGGCTAGAAAAACTATGATCATGTTAATTCCCATGATCAAGGATCCATCTTCCCTCCATCGTTACAGGACTATGAGCATGTATAATTTCACTTATAAAATCATCTCCAGTATCATGAAGAAAAGGTTCTCAAATTTTCTTCCCCAATGTATTTCCTTAGAGAATAACAACTTTGTGAAGGGTAGATCCATCTAGGGAAAATTTCGATCACCCAAGAGGTGATTTATGATAGAGAAATCAAGACCCATGGATTGAACTTAGCTATCGAATTTAAAATTAATAAGTCCTAAGACAGGATCGAATGGAGATTTATCAACATAGTGTTCACTTGTATAGATATTTCCTCTCTAGTTCATAACATAATATTTATATGTTTTATCTCTTCTTGCTTTGCTATATCTTTTATGGGGAAGGCGGATGGTTTTTTCAAGGACACCCAAGGACTCGGGTAGGGTGATCCGTTATACCCAACCATTTTTATCCTTGACCCAGATGTACTTAGTCGACTTATTAATAGGTGCATAAATCATGGTCAGATTCTACCATATCAAAGTCAAATGATTTACCACATCACATCCCACCTCATGATCACCGAAAACACCATGATATTCTTGAACAACATAAAAGAATAAGTCCATATATTTAATAGGGTTATTGAAGAGTATTTCCACAAGAGTGGATTGGTGATTAACTGCTCAAAAGTAAGTCTCTATATATCTAACAGTTGTATGAAAAAAACTCTAAATCCTTATGAAGCTATATGGATATGCATAGAGGAAGTTTCCCTTTGGAATATCTGGGCATGAATTTATCTCTAAAAAGACTCTACATCCATGAATTTGATCGTATCATTAACAATATCATTGGCACAGTCCTCAATAAGAAGAACCACTTGTTTTACTTCCGAGTTAGGATAAAGCTGATAAATTTTGTTTTATCGGCATTCCCTGTTCCTGAAATGGTGTTCATTAGAGTTCCAAAGGGATTTATCACCTCCATTTATAAGGTTATTTCAGGATTCCTATAAGGTGTCTTATTGGAAGGTAAATGACACTGGGATTCTTGGTAGAGAATGGATAAGCTGATCTAGGATTGAGGTATTGATGTTAGGAATATATTCGATACCACTCAGTGCATTCATGCCAAGTTGGTATGGGAGGATTTAGAGGGATGCTCCCTGTGGGGTAAGGTGATGTCTGTGAGATGAAGTGCAGTCCCAATGGTTGGAACCACTTTTATCTCACACCTATGATCAATGATCGTAGATCTCATTAATAATCTTATACCTTTATCTCTCTAGGTTTTGGGAAGAAGTGATATCCTATTCGGGAACAATAACTTTGTGGGGACAAGGATTGGATACATCGGATGCTCGACTCCCCATATTTCCTTTAGGTAGGCAAGTAGGTACCCTTCTTTTAGTAGGGTTGTTTTGGATAAGGGTGAGAAAGAGATCTTCAACACCATTTATATGAACATCGATCAAGATAAGTGTGTTTTTACACCCTCAACCTCATGGGTCTTATCTAACATAGACTTTCGTTGAGTGTTGTATTCGTATGTTGGTTCATATATATGGAATGAAGTCATGTGGTGTACTAAGATACCCATCAATTATAATTTTCTTTCATAGAGAATCAGGAACCATGTGGTGCTGACTGATAATAATATTAGAAGTATTAGAATACCTATTTTGTCCTGGTGTACATGATTCTGAGTCCATTAAGAGAAGAGTATGAACCACTTGTCTCTTGTGGTCAATCGAGCATGGGCGGTGTGGGGATTATTTAGTGTTATTACTAGATTTTCATGTTAGGAACTTTCAGGGGATCTATTCAGGGATTGTTGGTTCCATGGATCTCTAGAGTTTGGTCTAGAGGGGATGACTCGAGCTATGGTCTTAATTTCCAGTTTTTGGTACATCTAGAAAAAAGGAAACAGAGCCAGGCCCGGGGGAGATAAGTCTTTGGGGAACCTCATTATCACTAGAATAGGGATTGTGCTCATTGACCTTATCAGACCTAATAAGAACCTTTGTGAGGAACCTACTCTCAGTGATATACATTCGATCATGCATTTCATTAATAGTCTTCTCATCACCACTATTGTCCATTGGGTTAGTTGGTGTCCTCCTCCCACATGAATCAAACTTAACACTAATGAATTTTGTAGACAAGGCATTATGTGGGGAAAAGGGGTGCCCATGACACTAGGGGATCTGTCATTATGGTGTTTATAGTTAACTGCTGTTGTGGTCACTCTCTTTAGGCTGAGTCCATGGTGACAATCATTGGTCTCATCATGTTCTACAAACCCAATATTGTTATTCGTGAAGAAAAAAATGATTGCATCCTTCTCTACAATGCTCTATAAAGAACAGGTAATACTCCTTGATCGATCTCTTATATTACCAAAAAATGAAAAGGGCTCCACAACAGAAACACAAATGTTGTTCACACTTATAATTAGGGGAAAAAGTCTAAGACCATCTAGCTCTATAGCATCTCAATATTTTATTTCATTGCGCTTAAATGGTAGGAGTATCCTCAAGGATGAGGGTAAGGACCTTGTTTGAGTGGATTCCCTCAGTTTACACTACTGTAGACCTCCCTAAGCGCTAGTAATCTTCTTGTGTCAATTGTATTTAAATAATTTTTATATGAATAAATTATGATGATGATGATGATGTAAGAATAAAATTTATACTCAATAGGTTCCTTCTTAAAACCGCTCATAAAAAATGTGAAAGGAGCATACTAAATCCTAGTTAATAATAATGGAAACAAACTCACCACTTAAACAGGTAATAATAGTTTCCCTATCCTCACTATGGATCATTTTATGAATAACATGTAGAATTAATAGGTTCTATATCAAAAGAATATATGTAAATGAAATTACTCAAATTCCACTTCTCCAGAGGTCTTTCTTTCTCACACCACAATGACATACTTCTTATTCTCATTATTTGTATATGTAATTCATCCCTGATATGAGTTAGTCCTTAGACCTACCTCCCTTAGTCACTTGTATGTCCCAACATATCATGTTGGAATCAGTACACATATCCATATCATCTTCATCCCCATATAATCTATAACCAAGTGTATTTTTTGATTCCAAATTAGCCTATGTAAATATATTATACCACAATCAATCACAACCCATGAATGTACACCCATAGGAAGCTATATCCATGTCTATATTCAAGTATATAAAATACCTTAATCAATTATAAACCACACAATCATGTATCGTAAAACCAAGATCCATTATATACTAGATATAAACATACCCAAGACCATATTGTATTATATCCCAGGATATGGCTACTCACAAATACATTTAAATTAAGAGATGGGGATAGGGAGAAGTCATACATCCATTCCCACACCATCATAAATGTTGGAAAAATACCCCAAAAAATATTAATATGTGAGTTTCCCCATCAACAATGGTGGGGTGGCGTATAAAATCAGAAAGTATAAATAATATAACTGATTAAACGCACTAAGGGAAACAACCAAGCCATAGAATCATATGTTGTTATCATTACATAGGGCCACTAGCTACCAATACTATGTTCTAGATTATAAATAATCCTCCAAGAATCATAGTTCAAATTAATTAATTATATAATAATTAATTAATTTTCATTTATATTTTCCAAGATTTGTGTTTCAATATTCTTAAACTGAGTGTTAAAGATGCCATTAATCCTATTTATTATATTATCAAGTATATCATCATAATTAAATATATTTTAACTATTTAATTTTAGAAGAATTTATTTATTAAAAAAAATTAAAATTTATAGATTTTAGACCCATACTCTTCAGAGTATCATATTCAACCATCCCATTATTCCCATTAACATGATTTAAAAATTTTTACATTATTTCTATCAATGTAAACCTATCCCTAGGGTAAATTATTTATTCATTTATTATTCATAAATTATTCGAGTACTTAAGGACTCCCCCTAAGATACCACATCCAAGATGTATAGGAAGTGCATAAAGTCAAATTACAGTGAGTATTTAGTACCCAACAACAAAAATCATCTGACCATCCCCAGTGTCCCACACCACTATGCATAACATCAAAATTTATTTCCATCACTGGAATCAATTATAACTATACCCCAATCTCATATCCTATCTATCAAAACAACATTAGTTAAATAGGCCTAGACCTCCCTCCCATTACTCATCAAGGTAAACCAAACACACAAGGATATAAAACAATCATAATAGGGCTCTAAAATTCTTAGGTCACACATAATTTTCAAATGTATTTTCCACACATCGGAAAAAGATTTAAGTCCATAAAACTAGGTCATACAAGCCTTCCACAAATAGAATGATGTCTCTCAGCCCCAAAGAATTTTTATTTAGAAAAAAATGATTTTAATTTCCATATTGAATGAAAAAATTTATTACACGTAGGTTTTTAGAAAGAAGAAGTGTATAAATTATCAACTAGAAATAACTATAAAATAGCATAAACATGTATTTGTTATTACTTTCATAATCCATAAAGAACAAAGAAAATAGATATCAAATTAAATACCTCTTTTTTTAATCACATAATCATAATTATTTAGGATTTATATTTTAAATCATATTTCAAGAAAAAATAACCTTAATAAGAACAAAAATAACCACAATATAAAGATAACACACTATCTTAGAATCATTGATAACAAACCCAAACCAAAAAATCATTCATACTTTAAATTTAATGTTCTTATAATTTTTTGGTTAATTCCACCATTAGAAAATGGATTAATGTTTGAAAATATATCATGAACACCTCTCCAAAAAGGTACCCTTATGAGGTTTTATAGAGAGATAAGAGAGATAATTATTCCCTAATCCTGAAACCAATTGGATATGGATTGGTGAAAAGAATCAAGGGTATATCATATATAGAAATGGGATGAATTACCCTATAAGATTTAATAAGTGATAGATAATGCTGAAACAAGAAACATATCCTATTCAAACTAAAATTAAAGAGATGTCACAAAACATTCATGTAATTTCATAAAAACAGAAAAACTATAGGGGAAACTACAACCACCAAAAGAAAAGTCTTTAATAGAACCCACTAAGACTAACCTGCTCTAGAATAACTCCAAGAGATATTACTTTTTAGCCCGATCAAGAAACATATAATATGAAACAAAAAAATAATTAATATATATTGGTTGAGCATAACATGTATACTTAGTTAGATCCTCCCTGGATCCACTTGTAATGAAGATAAAAAATAGAATACAAAATCCAAGAGAACAACAATTGAAGCTAACTCATCATCAACTCAGGTTTGATAAGTTTGAAGCTTCACCATGGATATATCACTAAGTATCACATATTAGAGTAATATAATATCCATCATAATATCAAATAATGTACTCCACTACCACTTCTGAACTCATTTTTTCTCTGACCTAACATCCCATGTTATAATCCAATTCTATCCAAAAGTATGAAAACCCAAAGACACATTAGAAACTATAACGTACTATACCCCCCATGAATCACATAATATCATTATTTTGTAATATAATCCTTTCATGTTACATCATATCATCATCAAATGACATAAATCTAGATAGTAATCGAGTATTTTTTAGGATCCACCACAGCTTGTATGTTAGGTATTATTTCTCAATCCATCATATCCCATACACAACATATTGTAATAAACCATATGATAATATATACAAATATACATGTGTCTAAAATATCCAAAATCCATTAAAACATTATATGAAGATATATAGAAAAATAACTGGACTGCATACCAGCACATAATACTACTTGGAGATAATAGCCAGGCAGGAGGGGGTAGTCAACCATCCATTCCCCACCAACCTGGATAATTGGTAAAACACCCTCCTAGAGTCCACTGGGAGTTAGTCACTGTACCAAAAAAAGTGGGGTAACATATAAAATTATATAACATAAAGATATATCTTTCTCAAAACCAAACTATGGGAATAAACATGGTATTAGGTTTAACTATAGAAATTGTCACTCAGGCACCAGGCTGCCCCCACTAAGGACTAGATATCCTATAAGCATAGAAACATTCGAGAAGGATTCCAATTATTTATTTATGTTAATTTTTTTTCATTAAATTAGTTATTTCTATTAACCATTAAAAATTAATGTTACATGATCATCAACTTATTACCATTCCCTCTATGAAAAAACCAACTGATCCCACTGTTTATAATATTTATTATCATTTTCCTTCCCCTAGTCAACCACACCATTGGATTAAAAAATTTAACATTAATTATCATTCCATAATTTCAAGTACTATAGGAATCATCCTAAGATACCATAAAAGTGATGAATAAAATATTAACAACTATCTATTTAAATTAGTGGGGAAAATAAATATAGTAAAATTAGCAACCCAATCATCTAACACTTGAAAAAAATTAATTATCAAGAAATCATCCTGAATTTTAGAAAGGAAAAACATGAAATCCCATATTAAACCTAATTCATCAGTCCTAGTTCCATCCCTGACACCAATAATAAAATCACTATGAATCCTTCAACCAAATTTTATACCACTACCATATTTTAGGCCTCTATTCAGTCACTCCCCAAGACATTTTCCATCCCAGACTCACATCACATTTCATAGAAATTCTCATAAACCCAAGAAATAACACAAGGAAAAAACACTAAATAAGGATTATAGGTCCCATAAAGAAGGAATTCGTCCTTTATAAGTATACAGGCTCACATGGCCATAATTGTTTTTAAACATCTATTTTCTAAACATCTTGAAATAACCGATTCATTTTTCACTAGTAACAACCATTGGAAACCTAGGGCTTCAGTTATGAACAAATATAATATATCTAAAAATGATTAAAAAAATAAAATCTAATTTTATAATACAATAAGAAATAATAATACAATTTAAAATTTCATCAATAATCCATTTTATTTATATAAAATTATAAGAAATAGTTTCATTAAACATTCCTCTTTGTTATTTTTTATTAACAAGCATTGCTAGATTCTTTGTTATTTATCCAATAATAAATTCTAGCATTTAATTATTTAAACCATTTCATCATTTGAAACATACTAAACCATAAAATATAAAACATTATAATTTAATTAATAAACATAGATGGAACTCTATAAAATTTAGAGGCAAACAATTATCATAGTAGAAACACATTCGATCACTATAAGAAAAAAGTAGTTCATTATTTAATTTGCATTAATCTTAATTATAGTTAATACCACTATCACCCAAATATATTTACCATGATTAATTTATGATTTCCCAAATAATAATAATAGATACAAAGAATCCCCTACATCATGTCTTTCAACACTATTTAAATGAGAACATAACAACACCGATCTTTGGTCACAACTCCCATAAGAGATATACAACCCATCCAATAACATCACACAAAAAACATGACGAAAATATCAATATAAATATATAATAATGAAGGAGAATGACTACCATATAATGGAATCATAAAATGGGAGTAAAAAATATAGTATGAGAAGAGACATTATAGAATAGAGAAGAAACCATAAGAAAAGAGGGAAATATCTACTTTGATCACCATAGATAAATCTCTAGAATATGGGGGTTGAATACGATCAAAGGGGGATTAAAATTTCTTAAAAAATATCTCCTAAGTAACTAGGTTATGGGAGGAAAATTTAGGATAAAGAAAAGTTTAAAGGGGTTCGATAATTTATAAGATACATGAAATTAAGATACCAAGACCAAGATCACTACACCATAATAAAAATGTGCTGACACATGTCAAAACTATGGAATAAGGAGAGAGAGAGAACACTAAAAGATTATTGGTTAAAGTTGTATCGGATAAATTTAGAGATATATATATAATACATCCTATAAATCCTAAAAAGAACCCTGATTAAAAGGTAACACAAGACTATATAATTATCTTCTCTTATATGTAGAATATAAAACTACTCAACACCATGAGGAAACACCCCTAAAAAAGGTAAAACTTATAAAAATTACCTGCAAATATTATATGTTGCATTATATACCCCACATAATAGGTGTACCAAATTTGGAAAAACCACCCAAACAACCACCTGAAATTTTATGTTGTAGCATCTTATCTATTCTGTAGCCTACTCTGCAGTTGAAATTTTTATTTAACTCCCCTCCTTCCTTCTCCAAGACTCCTATCAGTAAATAAAACTCATAAAATAAAAAATGGAACTATTTATAATGATATAGACCCATAAATTATATACATATCAAGTAATTTTTTCCCTAAATAATTTAAAACCAAACCTAAAGAGAATGTATGGAAAAAGGGTCTCTAGAATAACTACCCCGCAAAATACCTCTAAAAAATATCACCATCATACGAACTCAACCATATCACTTTTATGAACCTGATGAAAACAATAAAACACTAAAAACCATCTCCCATAAACTCTACTAAGGGAGATACATCCAAAAGAGAGCAATGCCAACAATAAAACATTGATACCAAAGAAGAGCTAAACATAAAAAAATCAGGTCACTCAGTGAATATTTTTGAATGTCATTACCATTTTATGTCTTCCACACCAAAATGTCACCACATGAAACAAACCAAGGGAATAATATGCACATGTTACACCTTCTATAGGTGGTATTAGATCTCCATAGGATTCTTTTGAAAAGGTGAATTGTTATCAATATGAATCTCTCCCCAATTGATGATGTGGGAATTGTCATGAAGATAGAAGTAAATCTGTAAGACATGAAATTAATCATAAATATGGATAATCTATGGGGGAATATATATCTGATATAAAATGAATCAAACACCATTAAAGGTCCAAAAAACTAGGAAGAAATATTACTCCCATGACTAAACATCCTTTTCTGATGGTGTTCTCCAATATCAAACTCCAAAGGTCTCTTCCAGTGTACGTTATGGTAATTTAGAATATCTTGTGATACCTTCATCATATCATGAATCACATAAAAAATATCTATAATTATTTTAACAATCTCTATATCAATAATTTTTAACTCTCCGACCATAGTTCATCATAGAAGAGAATGAAAATGTCAACCATATAAAGATTAAAATGACACCATTCCAATTGTAAGGACCCCAACCCTAGTATCCTAAAGTATGTGCCTTTCTTTATTACATTGGTATTATTTTAAGTAATCAAATATAAAAGTAATGAATAGTTTAGTAGCACTGGAAAAACCGAGACATACATAATTTTTAAATTATAATAAGAAATGAAGTACAACATTGTAAATCCATTGGGAACACCAAAAAACTTCTAGATTCTGTAACACCCCAAGATTTCATAGAGTGTTATTTCTTCAAAATAATTCAATAACTTGCACTACACGCAGCACCGAGTTCAATCACAACATGACTTATAAAAAAAATGCCATTCAAAAGAGGTTATGAATAGTATTATCTAAATTTTAAACTTTATATAATCCTTATAATTTTAGAATCCATATTATGAGTTTCTTAGATATAATGCAAGAACAAATTCATTTTCAGTATTGCACTTTTATCAAATTTTAATAGTGAACCCTTTTTAAATAAAATATTTTAAACTTTTTGACTAAATGGGGACATCAAAAAATTTAAAATGAAACATCCCAAGCTTCCACGGTACGCTTTCCTTTGAATAATACAGTAGCGTGTGTTGTACGCAAACTTCGAGTTTTAACACACACCACAATCGATCAAACTAGCTGTTATGAATAGTAATACCTAATTTTTGAAATTATATATATTTTATATTTCAAAATGGACTTCATTTTTGGATTCGGAATATCGAATTTAGCCTAAGGTGAAATTTTGGTATATTTCGGATAACTTTCATATTTTGATGAATAGTGAAAATTACTAAATTTTAATTAAAAACAACTTTTTTAATCAAAATAATTAATAGTGATAAATTATGAATTTGAGTGGTTTTAAAGTATATTTAGAATATATTTTTACAATTTAATATAATTTTGGTCATTAGACAAAATTTTACAGTTAAACCGAACATAAACAAATGTCAATCTTTTGATAGTTATTATCTCTTAAAAACACGCTTTTTGTTTTGACAGCGGGAATTAATTTTAAATTAATTTCTGCCACTTCTGTGTTTTGAATTTAGAAAAATGGATTCCATATTTGGAATCAGGATGTTCAAATTGTGTAAATAGGTAACTTTTATTTTTAGACATTTTAAATAATTACTGCGGTAAATATTTTATTTACCATGGTTAAGGGTAAATCCGGTAAATAAGGGTTAAAAAAATAATATTATAATAATACTAAATTACCCTAAAACGTGTCTTAACCCTATTTGTTGATACATGGTCGACCATGGGAATCTTTGGGTCTATTTTGGGACCCCATGGATCCACTTGTAAGTGATAATGACACTTTATTTTAATTTAGTTAAAATGAATACAAAAATGACACAAGCTTATATCTTTTAGAAGAACAATTTTTACATAGGGTTATACATGTTGGAATTTCGATTATAAATATTCATTAGAAAGCTAAAACGATTTCCTAAATAATGATATTTTATTTATAAATTTTAGACATTAAATAATTTATTTTATTTATGACACAATGATGATGCAGTAATTACTATAATAGTGAAAAATTAAAATAATTGATATTATAAATACCCAACTAAATATAATATGAAACTTTTAATGAATTAAACTAATTTTATAGGATAATATGATATATTAGGATTGATTTAATTGACTTTTTTATAAGTAATCAATCTGTTATGAGTTTCACAAAAATCAACTATTGAATAGTGTCAAAATTGACATAAAAGAGTTCTTAAAACAAATATTATATTATTAATTTATATTAAATTCCTAAAAATCTACGGTTTGTCCAAGAGACTTATATTATGATAGGTTAATCATTAATGGACCACTTGGGGGTCGCTTGGATGTATATAGTAAGTTTATTAACCATATTATATAAAAATACAAAGAGACATTGTAAAAGTGAAACTAATTAACTTAGAGTTAATACTTAAAGATAAGGTTAATATAAGTACCCAAACCTGTCTAAATTCTATTGGATGAGTTGTTTTCGACCTATCCCCACCTCATACTTTTAATAGTAAACTTTGGAGCCTTTGGAAACCGAATATGAATTTATTATAAATTAATATTTCTAGCTTTTCCAAAGGTGCCCCTCACCCCTCTTATAAAAGGGCACTCCTCATTCTCTTTTCCTCACACCTCTCAAGCCACTTGGCTCGTCCAAACTCTGCCCAACTAAGCTCCCCACATCCCTCTCCTCCTCCTTGAAGCTTCCCCTTAGGCATAAATCATTTCAAGAAGTCCTTTGGTTCCAACCAAAGTGAGTTACCTAAATTAAAGGTAACGATTTCTCTTAAATTATTTTCATTCATTTTGCTTCTCCAACCCCCAAACTCTTTTTATTTCCTTTCTTTTGTAACAACACCAGTATCCTAAATATACTAGGATGTTGTTATAAGAAGGATTCAAACTACACATACACACAACTCCATCTAATGGATGATGAACATAATGTTTCTGTGGATGGCAAACTAACGCCTCACGAAACGATGATTGTTCAAATACATCTTACCGCCTCTCATGGTGGACATTATGATGGCACTGTAATTAAATATGATATTAATGATATATATTTTATATATAAGCTTCTGTAATTCCATTTTATTTCATACCATTATTCGTTTCATGTTGTATATACATACGATAATTTCATTTGAGGAAGTGCGGACTACCGCCCCCTTAAAATGATATGACTCGTTCATACCACACATGGAACGTATAAAGGATGGTGTTAATGAACTTAAGTAACATATATAAAATATTATATTATACTGGAATAGTAATATACCTATGTATCATTTGGATTCTATTCATTTAAAATAAAAATTAAATGGAAGTAGCGTTCGTGCGTACGTACGGACTACCGTCTCCACGAACGCGATGAGATTCATTCTCCATCGTATCCATTAAAGTCTTATTCTCATTTTGGGGTTAAAAATAATGTTAATATCATTCTGATTATGAATAAGATATAATCTATCCATTACAAACATGTCTTACGTAACCAAACATTTAAGAAGAACGAATCGATTATCACCCGAAACGACGATAATACTAAGATATTATTAATAAAGCAATGTTAAAAGATCATATATGATATCATATTAATGTATATGATTCTTGTATAATTTAATAACAATTATTTCACCATTATACAGGAGGTTAACCTACCCCAACCAAGGAAAATTGCAAGGTAATGGTTATTTCACAATCTCTTCATTATCCGAGGTTGTTTATACGTAATAATCTACTGGGATCTCTTTATCATCCACATCCATGTTTTCTTAAAAATGTATTTCAAAACATTTTTACTATTTACAATAATATGGGTTAAAGTCATTTATACCCTTGTTTGACTTTTTATAAGAGGTTTATAAAGGAATCTTTCCGTCGTTTTCAAAACAAGGTCCTTTTTAACCTTTTCGACAGAATTGAGGTAAGAATGTTTTTTTTAACTTATACGGCGGGTGCGGTTATTTTACGCCGTTATAAAATCTTCAAAGCTTTCCTTACAAGATTATAAGAATATTTTCAAAGAAAATGTTTTATTTTATATTGATCTTAAATGATTTCAAAATAAAAGGAGATATTTCTTTAAAAAGAATTTTGATTTCATCTATGTCAACATCCTTTGATGGATTTTAAGATTATTTGAAGTTGATTTATTATGATACAAAACTTCTATATTGTATTGAAGGTTTTGTGATATGTTTGACTATGGATGTGCTATTTTTATACCATTCATAGTTTATGGTGAAATTATTGACATTTCGTATGCTAGTTTTAATACGAATGTTTATGTTATGTTTAAACCTTTTCATATGGGAATGCATTGGACTTAATAAGTGACGGGTGGAGCCCGCTATAGCTCCTCGATGCATCGGTAGGTCTCATGAGACAAACTAGTGTCTTGGAACAAGGCCTTGACAAAATCTTATTTGTAGTCTTGGCACGAGGCCTTGGCTATGTGGTTATGATAGTCTGACATTATGCATTCCAACATTATGAAAGTGGTTATTGATTTTTTCATGTGATTATTCGATTAGTAGAATATCCATGTGAATAAGTAAATGGAATTATTTCATTTTATTTATGCCATACCATGTTGAAAGTTCATGTTTAAAAGGCTTTTGTTTTAGTTATACATTGCCTTAAATGTTTATTCTTATTGATGAAAGTTTTCGCTATATTGTTATCCTTACTGGGCATTTGAGCTCACCCCTTTTCTATGTTTTATTTTTCCCAGGAAGTGAAGATGTATGTTATGAATGACCTGCAGGGATATTATGAGGGGATCATAGTGTGGACTGTGGAAACATTATGTTTTTCATTTTATGATGTAATGTAAAACTTATGAATATATCTAGTGTTTCCAAGGCTACTAAACCAATCGGTCTTTCGAGATTTGATCTTTCTTGTGATCATGCCAATGTTACGAAGTAATGCACCGACTCTGGGTAGCTGGGGTCGGGGCGTTACAGTTGGTATCAGAGGAAGTTTAGTACAATCCTTGGAAGCTAGATTTAGATAAACTCTGATTAGAGCACGTAGACCTAAGATGAACTTTGAGGATAAGTATAGAAGAACTTCCTAGAATTTTGGTATTGTAGAGATTTTGTGAGTTTTCCGAGCAATACATCCCTGTCTGGATACGAGCAGGTAGAGGCGGCTCTGGCACAGATGTACCTAGGGGTAAAACCCGAAAACACCGCTTTGAGCTAGACTCGAACGGGAACTGGTGCACGACAACGGGCCTTGCTGCACTCTTGGTTACGACACTCCCGGGGGATATGCTTAGGATAACTCTCATTTTCTTTAGAAATCATTATGAAGGGTTTATGAGTATATACTTCCTCAAAGGAGGCATTTTTATGATTATGGATTATATCCATAAATAGTTCAATTTATGTTAAGTGTTTTATAAGTATGGGAATATGTATTTTGATTCATAAACTAATCTAGTGTATGCCATTGTTTAGAAATGGCGCCCAGTAGAAGGAATGAGAACTCCAGAAATGCACATGATCCAAAGAGAAGGAAGGATCATATCTTTCATGGTCTTAAGCTAGAATTTATAAGAGAAATAGTCTCCCATGTATTATCATCATATGAAGAAATAATATCATGTGTTGATAAGATAAGTAAAGAGTTTACTGAGTCCTATGGCTTTGAAGGGAAGCAAGAGAAGAAAAGGATGGAAGAGAGAAAGATGGATAAAGGGAAGAGGGAAAAGAAGAATTTTCTCACATGTGGTAACTATGGACAGAAACACCCTGGAACTTGCCTAAAAGGAATGGGAATTTGTTATAAGTGTGGAGGAAAAGGGCACAAAGTACGTGACTGCAAGGGTAAGAAAATGGTTTCAAATGTACAATGCTTCATTTGCAAGGAGTTTGGACACTACGCGAACCTATGCCCCAGTCATCAGACTATGCCGCAAATGATGCTATTGGATAATAATCAAGTTATGATACTACCACAGATGAAGAGGAATGATTAGAGTTCTTATGTTGATTATATCAATTGAGTGTTGTATCAACAATGTACTTGTTATAATAATTATGGAGTATATAAGGATTGTACTGCAGTACTATTTCATTAAGGACTTGAGATGGTGTGGAACAAAGAAAAGTGACTCAGTAGCAGGTTAAATGTTTGGAAAATATATGGTTGAGATAAAGATAAACCATAATATGGTTCAGATACCGAGGTGGTGATTTTAGAATAATACATGATTGATTTGGATAAATTATATTGGATATTATTGACTACCTTGAAGCTGATTAATGATTTGTATATTCCATCATTTTTGGGTTTTAAAACATTTTTGGATTAATAAAGTATATCCAGCTTTCTATATGGAATAATGGAGCATGAATGTAATCAATAAGGAATATGGTAATTTTGGATGTTTCGGTGTATTAAAAGAATACATGATGAAGGTATTCATATGCTATTACGAGGTAAAAAGGTTCTACATTATGTTTACCTTACTTATAAATGTTGGACTGTGTGTTTGGATAGAAGTATTTTGGATAGTTCTAGTTTGGATTATTTTGGATTGCCATAAAAGGACAACCCGGAGGTCGGGCGACAACCCATCGCGTCCGGCAAGGCTGCGAGACTTGAACCCGCAACCGAAGGGCGACAAGGGTGTATCACCTACCACTGTCCCACGAGATGTCCGAATTAAATAATGTAGTTTTTTTAAAAAAGATCTGGTAGATGAATTATAAATTCATTTATTTTGGAACCATGTACGAATAGTATAAATAGAAAAAAAAATTACGTTCTATTAACTTTTAGAGTGAAAGATGAGTTTTTGGTAGAAATTTATTAATGGGTAAAATTCTAATTATAAAGTAAGTATATCTCCTTATTATCTTAGCTAATCTCATAAATAAATTCCTCAACATTAATAATAGAAACTTAGAACAAAAATGTTGTCCTAGATGGTACCTTAAATCATTACAAATTTATGGCTTTGGGATTGTTGGCCTTTTCATAGCCATGTTCTCTACCACTCTCCATCAGATAATTGATGGTTAGATTTTTCTTCCATATCCATATTTTCCTACATGGAACCCTAGTATGTGTTATTTTCGGTAATCTTCATACTTTCGACTCTTTATTTTAAATAGAGGCCTCATTAATTCATTTTTTCGATGTGGGATTTCAACTAGGATATTTTGAAACGTCAAAAATGTGTTATCCTAATACCCTATGTTTTGTTGAACCGATGGTATTTCAAATTATCATAGATTGATGAATTTAAGGACCTCAATTTTATACTTGTTTGTGATTGATGACCTCAATCACTACCTATAAATATTTACGTTTTTCCTCCAATTATATGTCTCTAAATGCCACCAATGTTCTCCTAATCGAGATCATAATTTGGTGGTGACCCTTTAATTTCTCTTTTCCTCATATTAAGACTAAATTTTAGTAACCCAATTTCTGATGTGGGTTTTCCCACAAATATGTTTTCTATTTTCAACCTTTTATATTCGAAGAACAATTTAAAATTGCGAGGACGCAATTTATTGAAGGAGGGGAGAATGTAACACCCCAAGATTTCATAGTGTGTTATTTCTTCAAAATAATTCAATAACTTGCACTACACGCAACACCGAGTTCAATCACACCATGACTTATAAAAAGAAATCCATTCAAAAGAGGTTATGAATAGTATTATCTAAATTTTAAACTTTATATAATCCTTATAATTTTAGAATCCATATTATGAGTTTCTTAGATATAATGCAAGAACAAATTCATTTTCAGTATTGCACTTTTATCAACTTTTAATAGTGAACCCTTTTTAAATACAATATTTTAAACTTTTTGACTAAATGGGGACATCAAAAAATTTAAAATGAAACATCCCAAGCTTCCACGGTACGCTTTCCTTTGAATAATACAGTAGCGTGTGTTGTATGCAAACTTCGAGTTTTAACACACACCACAATCGATCAAACTAGCCGTTATGAATAGTAATACCTAATTTTTGAAATTATATATATTTTATATTTCAAAATGGACTTCATTTTTGGATTCGGAATATCGAATTTAGCCTAAGGTGAAATTTTGGTACATTTCGGATAACTTTCATATTTTGATGAATAGTGAAAATTACTAAATTTTAATTAAAAACAACTTTTTTAATCAAAATAATTAATAGTGATAAATTATGAATTTGAGTGGTTTTAAAGTATATTTAGAATATATTTTTACAATTTAATATAATGTTGGTCATTAGACAAAATTTTACAGTTAAACCGAACATAAACAAGTGTCAATCTTTTGATAGTTATTATCTCTTAAAAACACGCTTTTTGTTTTGACAGCGGGAATTAATTTTAAATTAATTTCTGCCACTTCTGTGTTTTGAATTTAGAAAAATGGATTCCATATTTGGAATCAGGATGTTCAAATTGTGTAAATAGGTAACTTTTATTTTTAGACATTTTAAATAATTACTGCGGTAAATATTTTATTTACCATGGTTAAGGGTAAATCCGGTAAATAAGGGTTAAAAAAATAATATTATAATAATACTAAATTACCCTAAAACGTGTCTTAACCCTATTGGTTGATACATGGTCGACCATGGGAATCTTTGGGTCTATTTTGGGACCCCATGGATCCACTTGTAAGTGATAATGACACTTTATTTTAATTTAGTTAAAATGAATACAAAAATGACACAAGCTTATATCTTTTAGAAGAACAATTTTTACATAGGGTTATACATGTTGGAATTTCGATTATAAATATTCATTAGAAAGCTAAAACGATTTCCTAAATAAGGATATTTTATTTATAAATTTTAGACATTAAATATTTTATTTTATTTATGACACAATGATGATGCAGTAATTACTATAATAGTGAAAAATTATAATAATTGATATTATAAATACCCAAATAAATATAATATGAAACTTTTAATGAATTAAACTAATTTTCTAGGATAATATGATATATTAGGATTGATTTAATTGACTTTTTTCTACGTAATCAATCTGTTATGAGTTTCACAAAAATCAACTATTGAATAGTGTCAAAATTGACATAAAAGAGTTCTTAAAACAAATATTATATTATTAATTGATATTAAATTCCTAAAAATCTAAGGTTTGGCCAAGAGACTTATATTATGATAGGTTAACCATTAATGGACCACTTGGGGGTCGCTTGGATGTATATAGTAAGTTTATTAACCATATTATATAAAAATACAAAGAGACATTGTAAAAGTGAAACTAATTAACTTAGAGTTAATACTTAAAGATAAGGTTAATATAAGTACCCAAACCTGTCTAAATTCTATTGGATGAGTTGTTTTCGACCTATCCCCACCTCATACGTTGAATAGTCAACTTTGGAGCCTTTGGAAACCGAATATGAATTTATTATAAATTAATATTTCTAGCTTTTCCAAAGGTGCCCCTCACCCCTCTTATAAAAGGTCACTCCTCATTCTCTTTTCCTCACACCTCTCAAGCCACTTGGATCGTCCAAACTCTGCCCAAATAAGCTCCCCACATCCCTCTCCTCCTCCTTGAAGCTTCCCCTTAGGCATAAATCATTTCAAGAAGTCCTTTGGTTCCAACCAAAGTGAGTTACCTAAATTAAAGGTAACGATTTCTCTTAAATTATTTTCATTCATTTTGCTTCTCCAACCCCCAAACTCTTTTTATTTCCTTTCTTTTGTAACAACAACAGTATCCTAAATATAATAGGATGTTGTTATAAGAAGGATTCAAACTACACATACACACAACTCCATCTAATGGATGATGAACATAATGTTTCTGTGGATGGCAAACTAACGCCTCACGAAACGATGATTGTTCAAATACATCTTACCGCCTCTCATGGTGGCCATTATGATGGCACTGTAATTAAATATGATATTAATGATATATATTTTATATATAAGCTTCTGTAATTCCATTTTATTTCATACCATTATTTGTTTCATGTTGTATATACATACGATAATTTCATTTGAGAAAGTGCGGACTACCGCCCCCTTAAAATGATATGACTCGTTCATACCACACATGGAACGTATAAAGGATGGTGTTAATGAACATAAGTAACATATATAAAATATTATATTATACTGGAATAGTAATATACCTATGTATCATTTGGATTCGATTCTTTTAAAATAAAAATTAAATGGAAGTAGCGTTCGTGCGTACGTACGGACTACCGTCTCCACGAACGCGATGAGATTCATTCTCCATCGTATCCATTAAAGTCTTATTCTCATTTTGGGGTTAAAAATAATGTTAATATCATTCTGATTATGAATAAGATATAATCTATCCATTACAAACATGTCTTACGTAACCAAACATTTAAGAAGAACGAATCGATTATCACCCGAAACGACGATAATACTAAGATATTATTAATAAAGCAATGTTAAAAGATCATATATGATATCATATTAATGTATATGATTCTTGTATAATTTAATAACAATTATTTCACCATTATACAGGAGGTTAACCTACCCCAACCAAGGAAAATTGCAAAGTAAGGGTTATTTCACAATCTCTTCATTATCCGAGGTTGTTTATATGTAATAATCTACTGGGATCTCTTTATCATCCACATCCATGTTTTCTTAAAAATGTATTTCAAAACATTTTTACTATTTACAAGAATATGGGTTAAAGTCATTTATACCCTTGTTTGACTTTTTATAAGAGGTTTATAAAGGAATCTTTCCGTCGTTTTCAAAACAAGGTCCTTTTTAACCTTTTCGACAGAATTAAGGTAAGAATGTTTTTTTTAACTTATACGGCGGGTGCGGTTATTTTACGCCGTTATAAAATCTTCAAAGCTTTCCTTACAAGCTTATAAGAATATTTTCATAGAAAATGTTTTATTTTATATTGATCTTAAATGATTTCAAAATAAAAGGAGATATTTCTTTAAAAAGAATTTTGATTTCATCTATGTCAACATCCTTTGATGGATTTTAATATTATTTGAAGTTGATTTATTATGATAAAAAACTTCTATATTGTATTGAAGGTTTTGTGATATGTTTGACTATGGATGTTCTATTTTTATACCATTCATAGTTTATGGTGAAATTATTGACATTTCGTATGCTAGTTTTAATACGAATGTTTATGTTATGTTTAAACCTTTTCATATGGGAATGCATTGGACTTAATAAGTGACGGGTGGAGCCCGCTATAGCTCCTCGATGCATCGGTAGGTCTCATGAGACAAACTAGTGTCTTGGCACAAGGCCTTGACAAAATCTTATTTGTATTCTTGGAACGAGGCCTTGGCTATGTGGTTATGATAGTCTGGCATTATGCATTCCAACATTATGAAAGTGGTTATTGATTTTTGCATGTGATTATTCGATTAGTAGAATATCCATGTGAATAAGTAAATGGCATTATTTCATTTTATTTATGCCATACCATGTTGAAATTTCATGTTTAAAAGGCTTTTGTTTTAGTTATACATTGCCTTAAATGTTTATTCTTATTGATGAAAGTTTCCGCTATATTGTTATCCTTACTGGGCATTTGAGCTCACCCCTTTTCTATGTTTTATTTTTCCCAGGAAGTGAAGATGTAAGTTATGAATGACCTGCAGGGATATTATGAGGGGATCATAGTGTGGACTGTGGAAACATTATGTTTTTCATTTTATGATGTAATGTAAAACTTATTAATATATCTATTGTTTCCAAGGCTACTAAACCAATCGGTCTTTCGAGATTTGATCTTTCTTGTGATCATGCCAATGTTACGAAGTAATGCACCGACTCTGGGTAGCTGGGGTCGGGGCGTTACAGATTCCCTTTGAAAGTAAATCATAATATATATCTTCACATCCGGGGAAAAAATTATTCCCAATAAAGGGTGATATAAAATGAGAGTTAATTTTTATAATTAAACATAAGTGAAAAATAAACAATAATGAAATGTGAATAATTAAAAAAATTATATTGAAACAAAATCTTGAACAAAATATGGCAGGAATGAAATCTAAGTAAATAAATACATATAATTGATCATAATATAATGAAATTTAATCATGGATATTATACTAGTAAAATATCACATGGTTTATGAATTAATAATATCACAATTAGGGGATTCATAATATTAGACATTTGAAAAATATCATCAAGGCCTCGACCAAGATGTCTGAAAATACTAGGGTAATGCCTCATCCAAAACCCAATTCTGTTTTTTCTCATGAGACCAACTGATGCATCAAATGGATAAAAAATTCCCAAACAATAACTTTTTATTTACAATTCATTCCTCATATGAATGTTTATAAACATAAAAAATATGAACATATGAAATGTAAACAACTTTCCCAAATATGTAATAATAATCATTAACCATTCTACGTAGTATGGTGAATGGTATCAATATAGCACATCCAAATTCAAACTAATCATAAAACATTTAATAAAATATATTGGATGAAAAACATAAGATATAAATCTAAATAAATAATAAAATTGAACATATGTGTTGAAATAAATTAAAATACTCTAATGAAATCATTGAGGAATTCTTCCGAGAAATACCCTTTTTTTACTTTTCAAAGAAATGTTCTTTTGAAAAAATCATTTTTCTTTATTATTATTGTTCGTATAAAAGCAGAAATAGAAAAAATATATTTTTAATGACAAAATTACCAATTTTATAAAAATAATAGAGTCTTAATATAGAATCTATATGTTACTTGAAAATGGGTAAGAAATCAAGACCTTTCCTTTGATCGAGCTTTCTTACTGGGAATAATTGAGAAGGGATCCTTGTAGAACATGTATTTTCCCACAAAAAAATATGAAATGATAAAAATATATTATTTTGGAACATATAATAAGAATTTATAATTATTATATAAATGAAATAAATAATTTCATTTATTTATAGAGGAATTAAGTGTAACCTGAATGAAAATGGAGATTTAAGAAGAATACCATTACATTATGTTCAAATCTGTTATATGCTTGAAATTAATGTACATGACAACAAAATTAAATCCATTAATTAATTAATTCAGAAACATATATACATTTATTTTATTTAGTACAATTTTGTTATGTTCATGTATGTTTTTTTATTAGTTACAAGATACAATTTTAGTACTCGGGTGCGTTCGTTTCCTTGGTTTTCACGATCATCATACTTGTGAATGTGTATGGAAGTTCATGTGGAATGGCTATAATTCTATATAATTATAATTATATGTTATTAATGAATATACATAAGTTTAAATGGTTATATTTATCAGTTTTTTATATATTATGATGACATTTAGTGGTAATCGGTTTCATTACTATGAATGTTATTGGTAAAAAAAAACTCAATTTCTTTTATCATTTAGTATTTTGTAAATATAATAGTTCAAGAACATATGAAAGGTTGTAATAAAAAAATTATAGTCTCTTTTAACCATAAATTTTTTTTCATTACCATCCTTGAAGGATAAATTAAAGAACAAAAATCAGTCATCCATGAAGTTTGTAAATTGGCACCACTCAAATGATGATTTTATTTTTAAAATAAAAGGGTGATAGAATGGATTTTGAGTAAAATATTCCATTATAATGATATAATTATATTATATATATGATAATTTATTTATCATTCTCATTTTGATAGAGGAGGTGAGGAGAGAATAAAAAAATAAACGAACTTTATAAGTAATTAAAAGTAAAATGGAGAGGATTCTACCTATTGAATAATCCTCTTTGATAACCTTCTTAAGATGATTAGTTTTGGTCTTTTGTTAAGACAAATATATCATGGATATAGGTAAGAGTATTGGGAAGTGGTTTGGGTAGAAATTATTAAGGATCAAGTCTTGTATTCTTTGATGATAAGGGCTGGTGAGGGGTGGTATTTATAGTGGATGGGGGGAGGGTAATTTCTCATTATTTTATTCATTATTTTATTATTTTTATCAAGAAAAAAATAGTGTTGATTCCTGTAACTAAATATAGTAATAAGTTCGTGTGAGTTAAAATCAAGGGTTATTTCATCCAAACATCACCTATTACTCAAAAAATCATGTATTTATCATTTGTAAAAAATTATCGTATATTACTATTCACCAAAGTTCAAGTATTTGAGAAAAATCACAAAGATTCACCCTAATTTTTTTCATTGTGTAGAATTAAAAAAATGCACTCCATTTTATGAAATTAATTTTCTAAATATAAAAAAATTAATTTTTATTTAAAATTATTATTCACTCAAGAAATATAGTTTTTAAAATTATAACTGATTTTATAACACTATGAAAAATTAACGGAGGCCCCATTAAATTATCCTCAAATCATAAGACAAAAAAATATATATTTATGAATAAATTTTATGAATTTTAAGTTTCTATTAAATCATTTTATTAATTATAAAATTTTAGTTAAAAATTTATGACATAATAAAATACCAACACATAATTAGTAATTTTTAAAATATTCACTTACTTAAAATATGATAGAATTATATTATACATTCATTTATAAGATGATTAAATTTTATTTATTCAAACATTGGTGGGTATACTATTCGTTTGACTTATTTAATATTCATAATGGTGATATTACTATTCCCAATTTCAAGTTATTATTTCATCAATGCAGGTTCTTTAACTTCTAGAAATACCTATTATTTCATTCATTATTCATTTATAATATTTGTATTGATTTTTATATATAATTTATACTATTTGAAATAAACATATAAAGGTAAGTCTCACTGATAAAAGTTTAGGTTATTATATTTTCTCCTAAAACCAAAACTTCAACCTTGAAATTTAAAGAATGTCACCTGATAAAAAAACATGGTTAGTTCTTCCTCATATTCTCATTAGGTTCCCACATCACCTCTTCAATTTTATGATTTTTCCAAATTTCGTTTACCATTTGAGTCATCCAATTCTATAACACCTATTATTTAGTGTCCATAATCCAGATATTCTCTTCATAATATGATAAATTATCCTCTAATTATAATTCTTCATAAGTTAGAACATGCATTGAGTCTGGAATTTACTTCCATAAAAAATAGAAGTCGAACAAATTTTAAACTTAGGAATGGATAGGTGGAATTTCCAAACGATAATCCATATATCCAATTATTTCCATAATTTCAAAATGACCAATGAACCTAGGCATCAGTTTCCCTTTATTCCTATATCTTATAGCACCATTCCATAGAGATACTTTTTTGAAAACCTAATATCTCACATGAAATTCCAAATCCCTCCTTCAATTATCAATATTTCTCTTATCCCTACATTGATATGGTTTTAAATAGTATTTAACTTCACTATTGTTTACTCTATAAGCTCTGGTCCTACAAGATTCCTTTCACCAACTTTGTCACAACATTTTGGTGTGCAACATCTCTTTCCATACAATGCTTCATATGGTTACATTTGAGTACTTGAATGGAAACTATTATTGTAGGAAAACTCTTCCAAAGGAAAATATTGAGCCCACATACCTTGAAATTCAAGCAAGGATGACCTCAACATGTATACTAATGTTTGAATAGTCCATTCAAACTTCTCCCTAGATTGAGGGTGAGAAGCAGTATTCAAAGGAATCTCAGCATTCAAATATTTTTAATACTTTTCTATAATTTCAATGTAAATCAGGGATCACAATCAGACATAAAAGAAATATGTTCTCCATGAGGTCTTACAACTTCATTTATATTGATTCATACAAGGGTCTCTAGTGTAAAATCCTCCTTTATAGCAAGGAAATGTGTAGGTTTGGTAATTCAATAAAAAATCACCCATATTATATCATTGTCTCTTAGAGTTTTTGGTAATATAGTGACAAAATACATAGTGATGTCATCCCATTTTCATATAGGAATAGGAAGGGGTTTCATGACACCTTTAGGATGTTGTCTTTTAGCCTTCACCAGTTCACAAACAACTCATTTTGATACATAATATGTAATTTCCCACTTTATATTATCCTACTAGAAATGTTCATTAAGATCTTTATACATATTAGTGCTATTGGTGTGTATAGAAAAAATTATAGCTATAGGAATAATCCAATAAATCCCTTTTTGTCATTTTTATATTGGGAACACATGGCCTCCTCCCAAATTTAAGAATTCCATCCTCACACATGATGTCTGGAAACAACCCATCATTCACTGCTTTAATTTTCTTTTTAAGATTATCATAATCACACTGAGAGCTTTTAATTCTTTCTAATAAAGATTGTTAGACAAAAAACTGAGAAATTATTGATGTTTCACCTTTATTGATAATTTCTATATACATATTTTCTAGATTTATGTAAAATCTTTCCTTGTCAGTCCTCATTTTGTTTAGAATTTCATGATACTTTCTACTCAATGAATCCAATAATTTATTCTCCTTCTCTAGGTGGTAGTGTATTGAGAAATCATAATACTTCAGTGGTTAGAGCCATATTTTTTTCCCTCATTTTGAGTTCATTATAATAGAAGATATATTTTAAACTCTTTTGGTTTGTATATATCCCACATATTTCACCATAGAGATAATGTCTATATATATTCTGAGAAAATATTACAACTGCTAACTAAAGGTCATGAGTTGGATAGATATGATCATGATTTTTTAACTTTTTTGATGCATAAGCAGTAACTCTATCATTCTATATAAGGACACATCCTATTACATTCTTTGATGAATCACTATAAATCACAAATCCTCTATTTCCCAATGGTAGAGTCCAGATCAAAGAATTCACTAATCTGCACTTCAATTCTTCAAAACATTATTCACATTATTTTATCTATAAGAACTTAATTCTTTTATAGGTAATGTTGGTTAATGGGTTAGATAATCAGTGGAATTTCTGAATGAAATTATCATAATAACCTGATAATCCAATAAAACTACATACCTTGGTTATGTTCATTGGTGTAGTCTATTCTTGAACCACCATTTTCCATGAAGGATCATATGTGATTCCATCCTTTGAGAAAATATGGCCAATAAAAGAAACTGATTGAATCCAAAATTCCCACTTTCTAAACATCCCATACAATTCCCTTTTCTCTACAAGTCTTTAGATCAATCCTCAAGTGATTCTCATGGTTTTCATTTATTTTGTATTATAACAAGATATGCTCAATAAATACCTGAAAAAAATTCAGCAATATATTCCTTAAAAATCTATTCGTTAGATCAATGAAAAAAGAGGGTGAAATAGTTATTCCAAATGGCATTACTATAAAGTCATAAAATCCTTACTGTGGTCAAAATTATTTCTTTTGGATATATTCCTTCCCCACATGCAACTGATGATAGCTAGATAAAATTTTAATATTAGAAAAATATTGATCTTTATGAATTTGATCGAATAAATCATCAATACAAGGAAGGGGATACTTGTTATTTATTTAAATAGCATTGATTTCTCTATATTCAATGCATATCCTCGTGGAACTATCTATATTCATGAAACATAAAATAGGGGATCCCTATGGAGAAACACTAGGGTGGATAAATCATTTATCTCTCAATTCATCATGTTTTTTATTCAGATCCACTAAATCTATTATGTCTATTCTATAAGGAGTCTTTGATTTAGGCCTTTCACCAGGAATTAAATCAATAGAAAAAATAACTTCCTTTTCGAGAGGATGTTTAGGTAAATCCTTTAGAAATATGTCTATGTATTCTTCTATAATTTGTACATCCTCAATTTGAAGATTCATTTCCTAACCCATATATATATATTCTATTCTAACATCTCTAAGAATTGAATTCAAAAGAGCTATTGGGGGTAGATCTAGACATGAATTAGATGGTGAGTTTTCTTCTCTCAAGATAAGGGAATCTATAATATTCTTAAATATTTAAACTTCTTTCTTCTTGAAATAGTTTTTTTATAATAATTTTGAATCCAATTCATATCGAGTATTATATATAAATAAATCATGAGTATGATGATAATGTTAGAAACTAAAGCTTGTTTATGTGTCATAATAGTAACAGATCAGCACATCATTGTTGCAATGATACTTCCTTTTGGAGTTTTGACCAACATCATATTTATTAAATAAAAAGGGAAATGTATAATTTTTATGGAAAATGGGAATATATCAAATAATGGGAAGATCAAAAATTAAATATAGAATTGGGTAAGTTTAAGGAAATGATTAAAGTACATGATACCACATAATTAAGAACTTGAATATCAGTTGTTGTGATCATATAAGCTTATCCTAGATTTATTTTCATTTTTGGGAAAAATTTTCTTGATGCATATGACAATCATTTTTATACCATCCCATATATTTAAAATTATAACATTTGACATTGGTAGATTCTTTCTTTCCCCTAGAGTCACAGTCTTGGTGGCCCTTTTTTCCACAATTATAACCGAATCTTTTTTACTTTTACATAGGCTTCGAGGTGTTTCCTTCCACAAGTATCACATGTTGGAAAACATAATTTTTTATTCATACCTTTATCCATTATTTTCTCTACCACCCTATTTTTTTCATTATTTCCCTTGAATTCATAATACATGTAGAATTATTTATCTCTCTTAATATCACATGATACTATATCTTTATATGATTATAATTTTTGTGAAACTAGTGACCTTCAGAGTAATGGTTTTAAACAATTGAAGAATCAAAAAATATTTCTCCTCGGATTATATATGTTTTCCATGGCATGGGTTTCTATCCTTGTAATGTTTCCTTCATACAAGGAAACATTCTCATGCTTTTTTTTCTTTAGATTCAAGAATATCCTTTCTATATCCTCCTGTTGTTCATCAGGAAAATCTTTTTATAGGAAAATTTGTATAAAATAAATCCATTCTATATTTTATATTTCTTCCTACTCCTTTGTGTTTTGGATTAGAGACCACCATTGATGTTCATATCCAAGTAGATGATTAACATCCATGACTAACCTCTAAATTTTTTTACTTCTCAAAGAGAGAAATATATTCTCTATGGAACTTATCCACTGCTCAGCTACACATGGGTTTATATTCCCATTGAATGATGGAGGTTTTTATCACATAAAGTGGTCTAACATTTCTCCTCTATGTTTTTGATTAGGATGCTCCATACGGGTAAGTTTATTGGTCATAACCTAATTTAGTTGTCTGAGTATAGTTATAAGTTTCTCATGACTAGTCACAACTCCAATACTATCATCATTATCTTTCATGGGAGGTAAATCCTTACATGGGATACATGAATTGTGTAACACCGTTAGATTTTATAAAAAATATTCTTTTTAATTTCATTAATGTCTTGTGTTGTACGCTACACCAAAAGGATCTTGCACAACACGCATCCTTGACTTTCCTTTCATTACACGCAATCACGACCTTCCTCGATAGCGTGTGTAATACACAATACCGAGTTTCACTAAACAACGATATGCTATTAAAATATTATTAAAACTAGCCGTTATGAATAGTAATAACCACTTTTTAAAAAAATTAGATTTTATTTGTCAAAATTTACTTCATTTTTGGATTCGGAATATCTAAATTAGCTTAGGGTGAAATTTTGGTACTTTTCGGATAACATTCATTTTCTGATGAATAGTGAAAATTACTAAATTTTAATTAAAAACAACCTTTTTAATAGAAATAATTAATTGTGATAAGTTATTAATTTGAGTTTTTTTAAAGTATATATAGAATATATTTTTACAATTTAATACAATGTTGGTTATTGGATGTAATTTCACATTTAAACCAGACATAAACAGCTATCAATCTTTTGATAGTTATTATCTCTTAAGAACACGCTTTTTTTTGACAACGAGAATTAATTTTTAAATTAATTAATGCAACTGATATGTTTTGAATGTGGTAAAGTAGACATCATATTTGAATTCATAATATCAAATATAGCTTAGGCCTAATTTGTGGTATTTTTCTAGAAACTTTCATTTTTTGATGAATAGTGAAACCACTAAGTGGTATTAAAAAAAAATGAAATTTTCATAAAACATAATTTTACCGCTTCTGTGAGTGGAATTTCAAAAATCCAAGAGACACGGTTGATGTCAGAAAGTAAAATGTGGTTCAATGAGATGAAAATAATTTTTGGTGAATAGTAACTTTTTACTTTTTTTACCACGATTAAAAGTAAATAGGGTAATTAAGGGTAAAAATGATATTATTATTACCCTAACACATGTACTAATTATATTTGATAAGTTTAGTTCGACCATAAACAACCTTAGGAATAAAATATGACCATTTAGGCCCACATGTATTAGATTAGGATATTTATTATTAATTTATTTAAAGAAGGGTTAAAATAGATAAAATCAAAGTTTAATAAGTATATCATTTTTAATATAGGGTTATAGATAAGATAAATTCGACTATAAATATTCATTATAAAGATAAAACGGTTTCCTACATAATGATATTTTATTTGTAATTTTTAGACATTAAATAATGTAATTTACTTATGACACAAAGATGATCCAGTAATTATCTTATTAATGAAATATTGACATAATTGATGTTATAAATACCCTAATAAATGTAATTTGATCCTTTTTATGAATTACACTAATTTTCTAGGTTAATATGACATGTTATTATTGATTTAGTTAACTTTTTTCGAACTAATAATTCTGTTATGATTTTTACAAAAATCAATTACTAAATAGTGTCAAAATTGACATTAAATAGTTTTTAAAACAAATATTATAATATTAATTGTTATTTTATTCCTAAAACACTAAGGATCAGAAAAATGACTTAAATAAGGTTATAATATTAATAATAAACAACTTGGGGTTCTTTTGGCTTGTTATTGTATGTTTATTAACCTTATAGTGTGAGAACACAAAAAGACACGGTAAAAGTAAAATTATCTAACTTAATGTTAAATATAAATGATAAGGTTATAATAGGAGCCTAAACTTGTTTAAATTATATTGTATGAGATTATTTCGTCCCATACCGACCTTATCTTCTAAATAAATAAATTTGGAGATATTTAAAACCGAATTTGGCTTTATAATAAAATAATATTTTTCGTTATTCCAAAGATGCCCCTCTCCTCCCTTATAAAAGGGCAGCTCCTCCCTCTCTTCCTCACACCACTTTGAGCCTTCAAGATCGGCCAACCCTGGACAAATTCTCTTCTCCACTTCCCTAGAAACATCCTAGAGGTTCTGGTCTTCCTCAAAGACCAATATTTGTACCCTAAGTGGAGGACTCAAAGAGGTGCTTCAAAGAAGAGGTAATGTCCGTTACCGATTCTTTCAAATTTGATTCTTCTTCCACTTATTCTTATTAGGTTGTTTCATTATGAAGTAATAAAATCAGTATCACTAATATACGGATATGTTATTATAATTATGAAACAACCCAATTTCACCATCTATCCATCCTACGGACAACGAAATCACCGCGCGTGCGTATGTACGGAATACCGTCTCCACGTCGTGGTGTAATCTATTTTCCACCACCACCATACTTGGATGGGTATAATGGTGTAATTAATAACTATATATGATTATTTTAAGGTGATATTGATTATGAAATAGTATAAATACACTCTAAAACAATTCCACGATCATGAGAATGATATCATCGCTCGTGCGTACGTACGGACTACTGTCTCCACGACGCGTTGAGATTCAGTCTCCATGTTAACCATTCGTGAATGATTATAAAGAATATATAATAAGTAATCCTGAAATATATGAAATAATAATGATAGTGGATTTAGGTGTATATATATGTATGTCATCTACTTAATTCCATTCAACTCAATAAGGAAACGAAAACAGTGTTCATGCGTACGTACAGCCTACAGTCTCCATGAACGATGTATTCCTTTCCATTTAATAATCTATTATATATATGTATATTATGAATATATATTATATATAAATCATGTTTTATATTCTGGAATTAAGTAATCATGATCTATGTAATCTTATGATTAATTACAAGTCAAAACACAGACGACAAATGACACGATTTTACCCAAAACGCTCTTTCACATGGAATTGACAAAAGAACGGGAAATATAAAGTCATAAGTGAACCATATATGATATCATAAAAATTAGTATGATTCTGGAATAAGTAAATGACATTTTTTAAATCATTATACAGGAGGTTTGGACACTTACGAAGCAAATCGGACCCAAGGTAAGGGAAATATCACAATCTTATTTTGATCCGAGATTGTTTATACTTTGGTATTTTTCTTGGGTGTATTTTATCATCCACACCCATGTTTCCTCAATATGTAATATTATTTATATCCACCTACAATTGTTTAAATCTAATTTTACCCTTTCGTGAATTTTTAGTCAATGATATGAAAGGAATCTTTTGTCGTTTTTCGTACGAGGTACTTTTTTGACTTTTCTAACAAAAGTACGAGAAAAATGTTTTTTATAACTTATAAGACATGAATGGATTTTTAAAACATTATTTCCAAGAAACTTCCTTTACAAGTTTTCAAGTTTATTTTTAATCAACTTCATTTAGTTTAAAATTGTATAACATGTTTAGAAAGGAAAAGTGTTTTTGAAGTAGAAAGGATAATTTCCTCAAGAATGGAGTTCAAGTGTTTTATCAAAATTATTTTTCCACCTATGATAATAAAGGGTTATATTTCTATCCCTATTATTACATTGATTTGATTATGTTGTAATGGAATTATTTTTATGAATTCCTTTATCTAATATGAATTTTTTTTATGATTTCATGATGTTTAAGAATCCTATTTTTATTACATGGGTTATGCTATGATGTATGGTTTATGATTTTGTGGCACACATAAGAATGGTATCATTATGAGATGGGTGGGACCTATATCTCCCTCCAATGAATTAGGTAAAGATTTTATATCTCATGAGATAGACATGGCTGGAACGGAAGGTTAAACCGGTTCAGTGAGACAAGACTGAAACGAGGAGTGAACTCGGTTCAGAAATGGACTTTTTCCACTACGATAGTCTTGGCAATGAGTCTTGACTAATAAGAAATGATTCTCTATGATTATGTGTGTATGCCACAAAGTTTCATGTTTTAAGTTATGATTGTTGGGATTACATTTCACTACTATGATTTATCCCATGTTATGATATTAAGATCTCTTTTGCAGGTTAATATTTCCAAAATGTTATGTTCTTATGAATATGCTGTGATTGATATTTCTTTTGTTTACCCTTACTGAGCATTTGAGCTCACCCTTTTATGTTTTCTTTTCCTCAGGATATAAAGAAAGGTTTTAGGTTAGAAAAAGGAATATCTTTATGGGAGATGTTAAAGATCTTTCACCACGATTAGAAGATTATATTCCGAGTTTCCAAAGACACTAAACTATTACGGTTCTTGTGTGTGTATTTTTGTTATGTACTATGTATTCTGAAAAAGTAATTTAATGTCCATGTACGTTAAGATTATGGTCTCTATAGTTGGTATCAGAGGAAAGGTTTAGTTAACCTTTGGAAGCTAGGATGTGAAAACTTTTGTGATATACCTAGAGATATTTCTAAGGTATGTCTAGGGATGTCCCTAAGGTTAAGTATAAGTATTGGTTATAGTAATAGAATTACGGTAACCCAAGATGTTAGATATTGAAGTTACTCCCCCTTTATTATATTGTTTCCCTAGCATGATTTTTACCTCTCACACTGTTCTTTTTGGGTTTTAGACGATGGATGGAACCCGAAGGAACCGTGTTGATCAATGTAATGGACAATGCAATGATTGTCCTCCTAAACAAACAAATGTTCTGGGAGATGGAGTGAAAAATCTTATTGCTATACTTACACAAGCTATGAATCATTCTGGACTTCCAAATAAGCAGAGAAGGGAACAATATTCTATTGAGTCCTTCATGAGGCAACGTCCACCTTCTTTCAGTGGGTCTTCTGATCCACTTGTTTCTGAACAATCGATCAGTACCACTGAAAAGATATTTTCAGTTATTCAATGTTCTGAACATGATAAAGTCATCTTAGCAGTATATTGTTTGGACGGTGAAGCTAATCAATGGTGGAATCTTATCAAGAATATGAGGCAAAGAGGTGACATTGAGTCCATGGAATGGGATGAGTTCAAGAAATCATTTTTCAATAAGTACTTCCCTCGTATTCTTCGAACAAAGATGGAGAAGTATTTTCTTGAACTAAAGCAAAAGGATGATGAATCTGTTGGTATATACAAAGCGAATTTTACAAGGCTTGCAAGGTATGAATCTGGATTTATCATCCAACCTGAAAGTAAAGTTGATCGATTGTTTAGTGGCTTAAAACCAAATCTTCGATGGGAATTAGCTATAAGAGACTTCAGTAGCTATGAAGAAATTGTGTGTTGTGCTATCAAGGTAGAAATGGAAGTTGGTGTTACTTATCCATCTCATAGTTTTGACAAGAAATGAAAGATGAAGTTCAAGGAGAAATCTCAGAATAATGGTGAAAAGAAGATGAATGTTTCCTTATGCTCAAAGTGTGGAAAGAAGCATGGTGGATATTGTCTTAAAGGGACTAGAAAATGTTTTAAGTGTGGAAAAGAAGGTCATCGAGCAGCTGAGTGTTGAAGTAATGGATAAAGGGATTCTAATGATGTGAATAAAGAAAAGAATGCAGAGAATGCACCACCAACACTTCAATGCTTCAAGTGCATAGAAATGGGGCATTATACTAATAAATGCCCTAATCCAAGGGTTAGTGATGATCGACATGAGAAACCACTTAAGGCAAAGGACAAAGGGAAGTCACATGCGATCACTATTGGCGATGTTGAATATGGAAACTATGTGGTGGAATGATTAAGTGTTTATGTAATGGGTTTCCAAAATAATGTTGTATGTAGTATCATAGAATATTGGAAAATTTATGTATTGGCCTATTGTGGTTTTCAATGGTACCGGTAACCATGGAAAGTGATTGAGATATTTTTGGTAAGTAGATGATATGCGCATAATGAAGGGATAAGAAGATAATGATATGTTTGATTGTATTCATGATCTCATGATTGATATATGGACTAAGTGATGTCATGGTTTGAGTATAAAGAATTTTGAGGATTTTGGTTTGTGGAAAGTGTTAACTTTTAACTGCATTCATGTTTTCACTAAGGTTCAATGGGTATTCATTATTCAAGAGAATACATGATTAAGGTATTCACATGTTTTTAATTTTACCAACAAGATAAATCTTATGATATATGGGGGATAAATGATGGCATTCATGTGATTGTTATGTGACATTCCAAGTAATCATTTTCGTTATAATATGAGCTTGGACCGAAGTATTTTAGATAAGCCTAAAGATTGGAATGGATTATGTTAGACATAAGTTAGGATATAACTTTTTTCGATATTATTGATGGGATTTTATAGTAATATAGCTTCAGAAAAAGGACAACCTGCAGGATGGGCGACAACCCATCGCGTCGGACAAGGCTGTGGGAATCGAACCCACACCCGAAGTGCGATTGGCCTTTATCGCCTACCACTGGACTACAAGAAGTCCCTGTTTTGTAGAAACTAGTTTTATTATATTAAGCAGTATGATATAATAAGTATAAGTCCATTTTAGGAACCATATTTGATTAATCTCACTATAGATCGACTTATGTATATTTAATAACTTTTCTTAACCTTTTGTTTGAGACAGATGGAATGACCCGTCATTCTATCACATGATCTGCTAACACTTCACGAATAAAAAATTAAACTTCATTTCTTTAAGAGATGAAGTGAAATTGTTCAAGGAACGAACAACAGTGAGATTGTACCAAAATAAAGTAAGTATTTATTCTAGTTAAAAATCTTCAACTATAGGGAAATGATCTAGAAAACCAAAAAAATTTTGTCCTAGTGCCCTTTTATCCGATGAATCAGATGGTACCCTAGATCATCACAAATTTATGGCTTTGTGATTGCTTGCTTTTCCATAGCCATGTTCTCTAACACTCTCCATCAAAATATGATGATTAGATTTCTCTTCCATATCTATATTTTCACCTATATGGAAACCCAGTGATTAGTTTATTTGGATAACCGTTACGTTTCATACTTTTGTTTTTAAATATTGGTTTTGGTATTCCTTTTTACGATGTGGGTTTCAATTAAAGAATATTTTGAGTAGTAAACCATTTATAACCCAGACAAATTTCGAGGGCGAAATTCATTTTAAGGGGGGTAAAATGTAACACCCCGAGATTTTATGAAAAATATTCTTTTTAATTTCATTAATGTCTTGTGTATTATGCTACACTAAAAGGAGCTTTCAAAACATGCATCCTCGACTTGAATTTCATTACACGCAATCACGACCTTCCTCGATAGCGTGTGTAGTACGCAATACCGAGTTTCACTAAACAATGATATGCTATTAAAATATTATTTAAACTAGCCGTTATGAATAGTAATTACCAATTTTTAAAATTTTTTAGATTTTGTTTTTCAAAATGGACTTCATTTTTGGATTCGGAATATCGAAATTAGCTTAGTGTTAAATTTTGGTACTTTTCGAATAACATTCATTTTCTAATGAATAGTGAAAATTACGAAATTTTAATAAAAAACAACCTTTTTAATAGAAATAATTAATAGTGATAAATTATTAATTTGAGTGGTTTTAAAGTATATTTAGAATATATTTTTACAATTTAATACAATGTTAGTTATTGGATGTAATTTCACATTTAAACCAGACATAAACAACTGTCAATCTTTTGATAGTTATTATCTCTTAAGAACACGATATTTGTTTTGACGACGAGAATTAATTTTTAAATAAATTAAAGCAAATGATATGTTTTTAATTTGGTAAAATAGACATCATTTTTTAATTCTTAATATCAAATATATCTTAGGCCTAATTTTTGGTATTTCTCTATAAACTTTCATTTTTTGATGAATAGTGAAACCACTAAGTAGTAGTTAAAAAAATGATTTTTTCATAAAATATAATTTTACCGCTTCTGTGAGTGGAATTTAGAAAATCTAAGAGACACGGTTGATGTCAGTAAGTAAAATGTGGTTCAATTAGATGAAAATAATGTTTGGTGAATAGTAACGTTTTACTTTTTTTACCACGGTTAAAAGTAAATAGGGTAATTAAGGGTAAAAATGATATTATTATTACCCTAAACATGTCCTAATTCTACTGGATAAATTTAATTAGACCAAAAACAACCTTATGAATAAAATATGACCATTTAGGCCCACCTGGATTAGATTAGGATATTTATTATTAATTTATTTAAAGAAGGGTAAAAATAGTTAAAATCAATGTTTAATAAGTATATCATTTTTAATATAGGGTTATAAATAAGATAAATTCGAATATAAATATTCATTAGAAAGATAAAACGATTTCCTACATAATGGTATTTTATTTGTAATTTTTAGACATTAAATAATTTAATTTATTTATGACACAATGAGGATGCAGTAATTATCTTATTAATGAAATATTGACATAATTGATGTTATAAATACCCAAATAAATGTACTTTGAGACTTTTAATGAATTACACTAATTTTATAGGTTAATATGACATGTGTTTATTGATTTAATTAACTATTTTCGAACTAATAATTCTGTTATGATTTTTAAAAAAATCAATTACTAAATAGTGTCAAAATTGACAAAAAATAGTTTTTAAAACAAATATTATAATATTAATTGTTATTTTATTCCTAAAACACTAAGGATCAGAAAAATAAATTAAATAAGGTTATAATATTAATAATAAACAACTTGGGGTTCTTTTGGCTTGTCATTGTATGTTTATTCACCTTATTGTGTGAGAACACAAAAAGACACGGTAAAAGTAAAATTATCTAACTTAAAGTTAAATATAAATGATAAGGTTAAAATAGGAGCCTAAACTTGTCTAAATTATATTTGATGAGAGGATTTAGACCCATCCCAGCCTTATATTCTAAATAAATCAATTTGGAGATATTTAAAACCGAATTTGGCTTTATAATAAAATAAAATTTTTAGTTATTCCCAAGGTGCCCCTCTCCCCCCTTATGAAAGGGAAGCTCCTCCCTCTCTTCCTCACACCACGTTGAGCCTTCAAGCTCAGCAAACACCTGAAAAATTCTCTTCTCCACTTCCCTAGAAACATCCTAGTGGTTCTGGTATTCCTCAAAGACCAATTTTAGTACCCTATGAGGAGGACTCAAAGAGGCGCTTCAAAGAAGAGGTAATGTCCGTTACCGATTCTTTCAACTTTGTTTCTTCTTCCAATTATTATTCTTAGGTTGTTTCATTATGAAGTAATAACATCAGTATCAATTATATTATGATATGTTATTATAAGTAAGAAACAACCCTATTTCACCATCTATCCATCCTACGGAAAACGAAATCACCGCGTGTGCGTACGTAAGGAATATCGTCTCCACGCCGTGGTGTAATCTATTTTCCACCACCACCTTACTTGGATGGGTATAATGGTGTAAATAATTACTATATGTGATTATTGTAAATTGATATTGATTCTGAAATAGTATACATACACTCCAATACAATTCCACGATCATGAGAATGATATCATCGCTCGTGCGTACGTACGGAGTACCGTCTCCACGACGCGATGAGATTCATTCTCCACGTTAACCATTCATGAATGATTATAAAGTATATATAATAAGAAATCATTAAATATATGAAATAATAATGATACTGTATTTATGTGTATATATATGTATGTCATCTACTTAATTCCATTCAACTCAATAAGGAAACGAAAACAGCGTTCATGCGTACGTACGACCTACCGTCTCCATGAACAGTGTATTTCTTTCCATTTAATAATCTATTATATATATGTATATTCTGAATATATATTATATATAAATCATGTTTTATATTCTGGAATTAAGTAATCATGATCTATGTAATCTTATTAATAATTACAAGTCAAAACACGGACGACAATTGACACGATTTTACCCAAAACGCTCTTTAACATGAAATTTACAAAAGAACGGGTAATATAAAGTCATAAGTGAACCATATATGATATCATAACAATGAGTATGATTCTGGAATAATTCAATGACATTATTTAAATCATTATACAGGAGGTTCGGACACTTACCAAGAAAATCAGACCTAAGGTAAGGGAAATATCACAATCTCATTTTTATCCGAGATTGTTTATACTTTGGTATTTTACTGGGGTGTATTTTATCATCCAAACCCATGTTTCCTCAATATGTAATATTATTTATATCCACCTACAATTTTGTAAAGCCAATTTTACCCTTCGGTGAATTTTTAGTCAATGATATGAAAGGAATCTTTTGTCGTTTTTCGTACGAGGTACTTTTTTTTCTTTTCTGAAAAAATCATGAGAAGAATGCTTTTTTAACTTATACACCATGAATATATTTTTAAAACATTATTTCCAAGAGGTTTCCATTACATGTTTTCAAGTTTATTTTTAATCAACTTCTTTTAGTTTATAATTTTATAACATGTTAAGAAATGAAAAGTGTTTTTGAAGTAGAAAGGATATTTTCCTCAAGAATGAAGTTCAAGTATTTTATCAAAATTATTTTTCCACCTAAGATAATAAAGGGTTATGTTTCTATCTCTATTGTTACATTGATTTGATTATGTTGTGATGTAATTATTTTTATTAATTCCTTTATCTTATATGAATTGTTTTATGATTTCATGATGTTTAAGAATCCCATTTTTATTACATGGGTTATGCTATGATGTATGATTTATGATTTTGTGGAACACATAATAATGGTATCATTATGAGATGGGTGGGACCTATATCTCCCTACAATTCATTGGGTAAAGATTTTATATCTCATGATATAGACATGGCTGGAACGGCAGGTTAAACCGGTTCAGTGAAACAGGACTGAAACGAGGAGTGAACTTGGTTTAGAAATTGACTTTGTCCACTAAGATAGTCTTGGAAATGAGTCTTGACTAATAATAAATGATTCTCTATGATTATGTGTGTATGCCACAAAGTATCATGTTTTAAGTTATTATTATTGGGATTACATTTCACTACTATGATTTATCCCATGTTATGATATTATGACCTCTTTTACAGGTTAAGATTTCCAAAATGTTATGTTCTTATGAATATGATGTGATTTATATTTCTTTTGTTTACCCTTAATGAGCATTTGAGCTCACTCTTTTATGTTTTCTTTTCCCCAGGATATAAAGAAAGGTTTTAGGTAAGAAAAAGGAAGATCTTTATGGGAGATGTTGAAGATCTTTCACCACGATTAGAAGATTATATTCCGAGTTTCCAAAGACACTAAACTATTATGGTCCTTGTGTGTTTTTTTGTTATGTACTAAGTATTCCGAAAAAGTAATGTAATGTCCATGTAAGTTAAGCTTAGGGTCTCTACAAATTGGTACAATTTCCATTCCTTCCACTAGGATCCATTTTTAAATAATGGTATACACTAGGTTAGGTTATGAATCGTAATGTATAATCTCAAACTAGAAAAACACTTAACATAAATTGAAATTTTATAGATATATGATCTCATAATCATAATCATGGTTCCTTTGGGGGCGTATTAAATATTTCCTAATGGTTTGTAAAGAAAATGTGACTTATCTAAAGAATATTCTCTAGGAGTGTCAAACTAGGTGCATAGTAAGGACTGTTGTCATGTACCAGGTTACCCCAAGTTAGGCCTGGGATACCTTGTCGAAGTCATTACCCCTGAGTACATCTGTTCTAGAGCCATGTCCACTTGTAGTAACTAGATATGAATGTATTTCTAAGAAGTATCACATAATATCCAGTTTACCAAAATTTTAGAATGTTCTTCTATGTTTATCCTTAATTCCTATATTATGGATATATTCCATAATAGGTGATTTTTAAATCTAGTTTCCAAGGTTTCTAATAAACTTACTATGATTCCAACTGCAAGACCCCAACCCTAGTAACTGGTAGTTTGTTACTTACTTGATTATATTCATAAGATTACAAGGAATCACATCCTGAAGGACTGAATAGTTTAGTAGAATTTTAAAACAAGACACATACCTAATAGATTCATTAAAATATGAAATTTAGTACAACATATTAACTCAATTGGAAACATCTAAAAATTATAAAATTTACTTGAAAGTAAATAATAATTTATGTCTTGGCATCTAGGGGAAAGTAAAACATAAGAAAGAGGTGATATCAGATGCTCAGTAAGGGTGACAATTTAGTGGAAGATAAAAATAAACCATATGGTAATGTGAATAAATAAAATCACTTTATATTAAAACAAAAAATGAGAATAATATGTGAGGAATGAAAGCAAAGTAAATAAATCCATACAAGTGATCATAATATAATGAACCATAATCATGGATATTATACAAGTAAAATATAACATGGTCTATAAATTACTAATATCATAATGAGTGGATGCATAACTCCAGACATCTGAAATATATCATCAAGTCCTTGACCAAGATGTCTAAAAATACTAGGGTAAGGCCTTCGCCAAAACCAAATTCGTTTTTGTCTCATGGGACTTACCAATGCATCAGGTGGAAATATTAGGCCCCTAAGGACACTAAATAATTCCAATACATTGTTTATATGAACGAGACTAAACATAAACAACCTGAACATATTAAATGTAAATAAATTTCCCCAATTTGTAGTCATAATCACTAACCATTCTATGTAGTATAGTGAATAGTATCAAGATAGAACATCCAGAGTAAAACTGATCATAAACCATTTAATAAAATATGGTGGATAAAAAATATAAGATATAAAGCTAAATAAAGAATAAAATTCAATAGATTTTTTTAAATAGATGAAAATACATTAATTAAATCATCTAGGAATTCTTAAGAGAAATACCCTCTATTAGTTTTCAAAGAAGAGTTCATTTGGAAAAATAATTTTTATTTTTCATGATTGTCTGTATAAAAATATTAGTGAAAAAATATAGTTTTTAATGACCAAATTAGTTATTTTAGGAAAATAATGGAGTCTTAAAACAGATTATGGATGTTAATTGAAAATGGGTAAGAAACCAAGTCGTTCCCTTTGATCGGGCTCTTGTATCCGAATGAATTGAGAATGGATCCTTGTATAACTTGTATTTTCCCACAAATGAAAGATGAAATGATAAGAATAAATTATTTTGGAAAATATAATCCTAATTTATAATAAATATATAAAATAAAAGAATAATTATATTGGTGTATAGAGGATGAAAGTGTTACCAGAATGAAAATGGAATTTCGAGAATAATACCCTTAACTTATGTCCGAATGTTTTTTGTGATTGATCTTAATATCTAGGATAATAAAATTAAATTAATTAATTAATTAATTTATAACCTTATATACATGCATTTTTTTTATTATAACTTTTTTAAGTTCATTTATGGTCTTTTTATGAGTTATTTGATATAATTTTATTGCATAGGAGCATTCGTTTCCTTGGTTTTCACGATCGAAATACATGTATATGTGTGTGGAAGTTAATGTGGAATAGGTATAATTATATATAATTAAAATTATTTTTTATTAATTAACATAAGTAAGTTTATATTTTCATATATATCATTTGGTTATATAGTATGAATACATTTAGTCATAATCGATTGCATTATTACGACAATTATGTATCATAACGAACTCATTTTGTTTTATCATTTATTATTAGGTAAATATGTTACTTCTAGAACATAATATATGTTATAATAGATATATTATTGTCCCATTTAACCATATAAATGGTTTTATTATGGTCCTTGAAGGAGAAATTAAATAATGAGAATCTGTCGTCCACAAAAGTTTTAAATCAGCACCACTCAGACGATGATTTCGATTTTAAAATAAAAGAGAGAGGAAAGAGTTTAAGTAAGGATATTCCATTAACATGATATAATTACATATATATATGATACTAATTTTTATAATTCTAATTTTAATATAGGATTTTAGGAGATAATAATAAAACAAAAAGTACTTCAAAAGAAATTAGAACGAAAAGGAAGAGGATTTTAACTCTTGAATACCACTCCTTGAGAATCTCTTTAAGGGGATTGGTTTGGTATTTTTTTAACTACACGATTTCATGGACATGGAGAAGAGGCTTCGGAATAGTTTTGGATAGACATTGTACAAGTTTCAAATCATTAAAGGTGTGAGGATAAGGGGAGGGGTGAGCGGTGGTATTTATAGTGGAGGATAGGGGTGAATTCTCATTATTTTATTATTTTGATCAAGACAACCTACAATGTTGATTATTATGACAAAATATAGTAATAAGTGCATGTGATTTAAAACCACGTGTTATTATCGCATAAAAAAACTCATATCAATAAATAAATCATGTATTTATCATTTATAATAAATTATAGTATTTTACTATTAAAAAATATTCAAGTATTTTAGAAAAATAACAAAAATTCACTATAATAATTTCTGAACATGCATAATTCTGAAATGGACTCCATTTTTTAAAAATCAGTTTTTAAATATGAGAAATATAATATTTAATTAAAATCAATATTTATTTGAAAAATATAGTTTTTAAAATTATAACTGATTTTATAACACTCTGAAAAATTAACTAAGGCCTCATTAAATTATTTTAAAATAATAATACCACAAAAAAATTATTTATGAATAAATTTTATGAATATTGATTTTATTTTAAATAATTCTATTAAATAAAAAATTGTAATTAAATAATTATGATTTACAAAAATACCAACACTTAATTAGTAATTTTTAAAATACTCACTTACTTATACTATGATATAATTATATCATACATTAATTTAAAAGATTCCATGATTTTATTTATACAAAAATTGGTGAGGTTACTATTCATTTGGTTAATTTACTATTCACAATTTTCATATTAATATTCCTATGGTCAAGCTACAATTTCATTAGTATATGTTCTTTAACATCTAGAAATACCTATTATTTTATTCATTATTCATTTTTAAAAATTTTATTGTGTTTTATATGGGATCTTTACTATATGAAATAAACATAGGAATTGAAATCTTATTGATATAATTTTGGGTCGTTAAACCAATGGTGGAGTGAAAACTATTATTTTGAGAAAACTCAACTAAATTAAGGCGAATCATCCACATACCTCCAAAAGCTTGTGCATAAGCACACAACATGTCATTAATAGTCTAGATTGTATTATCTTTCTAACCATTTGTCCATGGATAAAAAACATTCATAAAGAACAAATGAGGTTCCACTTTGGAATCCCCTAGAGGGTATTCCTCCACCTTTTGCATAGAATATGGGTACACTCTATTATGAAAAATGAATACTCGGCCACAAATCTCTGGCATATTAATATGCATCATGTAGTACTCTTTTATCACACTCCAAAAATCCCCATGTTCATGCACAACATCACTGTGTGACTTTCTACTTAGCTCATAAACATCACCATTATCCTTTCCAAGTGTATAAGAAATATCAATTTCATAATCCTTAATGAATTATATCTATTTTCAATGTTTAAATTTTAGTTCATTTTGGGGGAAGATATACCTCATCCTCTTGGTATTGTTGAAAACCAAAAAAATAATCACTGATGAGGTAGTTCAAAAAAAACATCAAAGAAAACACAACTAATCCATAATTGAGAACATGAGTTGCATAGTTATATTCATGGGGAAGTAACTCCTAGGGCCAATAAGAAAAAATAATCCTTTTTAGATCAGGATACTTAATAGTTTAATATATGAATAATCATTGAGAACTACAAACTGAACACTTTCATCTAAAAAACAATGGACTGGAGCAAAGACCAACTTCTCTTTTAGGAACTCAGAAGCTACCTAACAGTACTCTTCCCTGAAGAATTAATGATCCACTATTTTCTAGGCTATTAGTGGATTCACAGTCCGCGATAAGTCAATTATAAATCCATTAGAACAACCTAAAAGACTGAGGAAACTATAAACTATCACAAAATTACTAGGGGCTGATCAAGAAACAAAATCCTGGATCTTCACTGATATATAGCTACTCTACACCGGGACATGAAATTCCCCAAAAAAGTAAATTCATGAGAATATAAATCAATGTCTTATAACATCCATAATGTATTCTATCAATGAATAACTCCCAAAACCACCCACATATACTCTGTGTGAAATTCCTTAACCATGAATTACATAAGGATGTTTTCAATAAAGCCACCACAAACAAATCCAAGAACTCTTGTAACACTACATTACTCAATACAATAAACATAAATGGAATATTATTCACATTAAATAACAGTATAGTGAACTCACAATGACCATAATGACATAAAATATAATTCCTTATAATGACTTTATCCATTACTCATATCTAATGATATCCTATTCATAAATTGATCTTTGTGAACCAACTATATCCTTTAAGATAATAAAAGAAATTATCAATCCAAGTAAGTGGATAATGACACTTCAGTTTCACATGGTTCAAAAGATGATAATAAATACATAGGCTTAGACTATTATCAAACTTCTTGAAAAGCCAATCCAAGCACCCCAAGGTGACATGGAAGGATTATAAAACCCCCGCTACAAATTATCATCGATATGAATATGAATCCCCTACAATTTATAAGGCTATAACCCCTATATATACATCAATATTGGAGAACCACCCGACTGTAGCTCTATCAAAAACGTGATCTCCCATCAAGGGGGTAATTTCCGAACCTCTGCATGAAAGATATCATGGTACTCATGCACAACCTAGGGAAACACAACTGGTCGAACCTCCGATGATATGAGCATTATATTGGACTTTAAGTAAGACAAGGATGTGATATGCCTCCAACCCGTCCATAGGTTTCACTTGCTAATGAACATGACAGACTCTGTACCAATAACATAAAAGAAAATATTTCTCTTAAGGAATTCCATGATTTCATGAATCAAATAAATATATTCTATGTATATGATGATGTTTTATGGATGTTTCCATAATAATAAAAAATATATCCATGATTTTTTTATCCCAAAATATCTTATAGTTTCTATATAATTAACATAGATAGGCTTGAACTCAAACATGATTAGTCAAATCCAAGGGAACTGTAAGTCTCTCCACAGAAATTTATAAATCACTAACTAGGTCAAGGGATATAATGAATTGCATAACTCTTGAATAAATAAATTCATGAAACCCAATAGAAAATCAGAAAATGGTACCTTGAATGATTTTAGACTCAACAAGTGCTAGAAACTCTAGAGCATGCAGCTAACCATGATATGCTCCATTAAATATCTGGACCTAATAAAGACCACCTTCATGGACACACTCGGTTATCTAAGGATGAGTAGAACCACAAATCTATCCAATTTCGGCCCCATATCACCTCTATCAATCAAGGGTTGGAGCACCCTAATACTGATACGTTGGATGAAACTACCACAAAAGAGAGACCCAAAGCAAAATACCTACCAAACAATATCTTCTTAGAATGGATTGGAACAATTTATAATGATGATCATAACCTCTATAATAAAATCATATGTACCTTGGAAAGGTCATAGAATCTATGACCTACATATAAATGAGATTAAGAGGGATGGTACCTACCTTTTTCTAACCAAAATATTATGGTTAAGAAACTGTGAATCATATACCACAACTCTAATATATAGATAATCACGATGACTACCCTCTATTGATGATCTGATCCTAACTAGTGTCCTATTCTCAACCTTTATTCTCTCCTACACCATAATATATGTTGATATCATAAAAGAGGTAACCTAAAAATTCATCTATTTATGAAAATCATTCTCAAAATTCCTTTCCATATACTCCTCATTAGGAAATAGTTCCGAATCATATCAAAGAAGAGTCCTGTAATAGATCCCAAATTCTCAAATATTGGATCTACCCTATCGAAGGGTAAATATATCTTGTGGACTAGCCACCTTTGTGGTCGAATAAAAAAACTTGGCTTGAAACAGAACTTAAAAATTATATCATGAGACAATTAACTCCTCACAATATCGAAGGAATACGAACCACCAGTTCTAGGATTCCCCATGCAATATCATCATCACTAATGAAACCTAATACTCATTTTAGGAATAGATAAAAATAAAGTATATCTCCACCTTCTCTAACTAGTATTCTATAATAGAGTCTGAAATGAATCCTGCATACTTCTAAAAACTATAGAACTAATTCACTCAGAGTATCCTTTTCCATTTTTTGTGATCATCGAACTCAACCCTATAATGATCTTATTCAACATCCTACTTAAAATATTTGATGTAAACCTAGAGAGTTCATTGATATTGGGATAGATCCACAAAATAAAAAATAGTTAGGGACTCCTAAAACCAAATACCTAAAATTTATGATTAAATTAATATTTATTTACGTTTCAAACAAATCCCATGTTTTAACAATTTCAAACACAGGTAGAAAGAAAAATTATTTATGATTGTTTCCTTGTTCTATTCTAAACAACTTGTATTACTTTTCTTAGAAGGCCTAGTAAACAGAAATGCCCATCTATCAAATCATGGGTGGCCCTAAATACCCATGTAATGGTTGGTATCCCATATTTACCTCACTTACTAAGTCTAGATGACATTGTTTCTATACTTACCCATGAAGTAGTTACCATTTTCTCCCCAAACTAAATCATATCACTTAACATGAACCATTAATAATACTCTATCATGACCTCATCACTCAAAAAGTCACCCATTCAAGGAATGAAAATTAGAGAAGGTAGATAATGAAACCCAAATCACACCTCAAATAGTACATGGGTTTGTGATAAGAACTAATTGTATACCATATAGAAAATTATAATTTATTACCTAATATGATTTGGAAAAAATGAGATATGACTAGAAGACTCAATAACCCCTATACACAAATAATGTAAAATAGATATATCAATAAATTTATATAATTTCATAAAAACTAAAAAAATTATAAAGGAAACTACACATACACAAAGAAAAGCCTTATTTGGTGACCTCAGAGCCTAAAAATATCGTCAATAATACCATGAGTTAGTAATGTCTATCTAGTCACTAACTAGCTTCTTGGAACCAAAAAAATAGTTCATATATACATAGGGTGAGAATAATAGGTATACCCAGTAAGATCCTCCTCAGATCCTCTCATGTAAAAGATAATGAACACATACTAATATAACACCCCGATATTTTAAAACAATAACATTATGTATTACATTATATATTACATGCAACGCCGTGTTTAAATGAACCATGAAATATTAATATTTAAAAATTACCATTGTAACATTGCCATTAAATTGGAGGGTATGAATTAGATTTAACATGTAATTAAAAATATTAATAAAGGTATTATATAATCTAAATATAATTATTAATTCATAATAAAAATGTATTCAATTTTTTGTGAATTCATTTTATACTTCACAATTTTGTTTTCTTCAAAACTATTTTTTATTGTTTTGCATGTGAAAATAACATAATTAATTTACAAAACATATAGAAATTTAATTTTATAAAAATTATATTATTTTTATGTTATTATATCAAAAATATATTTGGGATAAATTTTCATTTTTTTGAAAATATGGATTTTTAGTGAATAGTAAAAAGTACTGGTTTTTTTAAAATTGACATTTCTTTTTAATAAATCAAGTAAGTTAAGGGCTGATAAATTTTTTTATTTTCACATAATCTGATATATGATCCAATTTATTTATAATAATATAATTAATTTCATTTTAATCATCAATTTTTCTGATTTAGGTATAAATATATTTTTATGCTTAAAAATGCATTTTATTGAAAACTATTTTTAAGTGCATAATGCTTTTCCATTTTAATTAATTAAAAGAATCCCTAATGAGTAATTATTTAAATGAAATTTATATATTATATATCTATCTGTAAAAATTTAAATTCATATGTTGAATATTACTAGTCATATAGTTATGGTAAAAACATCTTTTTTCCTGAAAAATGCATTTTTTTCGAAAAACTGCTTTTTATCAAACTTTGTGAGTTCAATTTTAAATTTAATTTTTTTACACTCATGTAAATTGAATCTTAAAAAATTTATTCCCTCTATGGAATCAGTAGTTCCAAATTTCAAAAATAGTGCACTTTTATTTTTTCCATTATGAATAGGAATAATAGTAATTTTTTATTACCACGATAGGGGTAAAATGGGGTAATAAAGCTTAAAAATAAAATAAGAATGACTATATTTGACCATCGTACTTGATTTTATTTTAAGTTATGATTATATTTAATCCATAATCATCAAAAATTAGAATATATGATCTTTTTCAATTTATCAATCACATTTCTCTTTATATTTTATTATGAAGAAAACTAAAAATTGTCACTTTATTTCTTTTAATTTATATAATATTTTATGATAGGGATAAAGACAAACTATTTTCCATTATAAAAAATAATTTTATAGATAAATAAATTTTTATCATAATAATTTATTTATAATTTTTAGTAATGAAATAATTACCTTAAAAACTTATGCAACATGGAAACAATATATATTTTATTAATAGAAAATAAAATAAAATAAATGATTCTAAAAATATTTAATGTTTTATAATTTGAATGAATTATTATTTTACAATATTTTTTTTATAAAAAAATTATATATTATATAGGTTTTAATGTAATACATTCTAATTACATTATTGTGATGTAGATTTCAAAGTCAAATTAAATGAATTGTTCAAAAATGATATTAACATTGTTTTAAAATAAATTATATACTATTAAATGATTTCAAATTTATGTAAATCCTATCATTGATAAATTAATTTTAAAATGGATTAAAATATCATCCATAGACCATTTAATATCTAATTTATCTTTTATAATAACTATATTTTTCCCTAAAGAGTAAAAACATTATTTTTACATTAATTTTCAAAAAGCGTTAATGTGAGTTAAAACAAAGGTATAAGGGTAAAAATCTATTCTAATGATGTAAATTTTTTATTTAATGATATTATTTATACCCATAAAAATAATATATTATAATTACATGTTTTTTTATTAATTTTTATTAGAGAAATAATTTTATTAATTTAATACTTTAAGATATTGAAAAAGTTCGCCTCCCCTCACTTATAAAATGGAACCTCATGTCCTATTTTATTTACACTTGAAGAAACATTTGGTTCTTCCAATCCCTAACCAAATAACTTATATAAATTTCTCCACATTTTCTATAGATCTTAGTTTGGGAAGAATACCAACCTTAAAGGGCTTAAGGTGCAAAGAAAAGAACATTTTCTGAACAAAAGGTATATCTTCTAACTGAATGTTTTAGTTTTTTTATTATTACACTTCTTTATAATCATCTTAAAACATTATAAAATAATTAAAAACATATTTTATATATAATTATATGTTTTTATGTTAATTTAATGTCCTATATTCATCGTATCTTCCATCAAATGGGAAACAAAACCATTATTCAAGTGTTTGATAGACTACCACCTCACCAAGTGATGTAATTATTTTTCCTAACCACCTCTCACAGATAGATATAATGATGAACTTAATATATATATATATATATATATTATCCATGAAATAATTTTTATTATGTAAAATTAATATGTCATATATTTTTTTCCATTCCATTCTTTGAAAAATGAAAAACTCTTTCATGAATTTGTGGGGATTACCACCTCCACGAAGCCATGTGAATCGTGTTTTATTATCGCATCGCATGGATGGTATATATAAGTGTATTTAAAAAAATATTATATATACGACCTAATTATTATTTTTAATGATATAAAATACTTACCTTCTTTCCATATTAATCATTAAAAAATGAAAAATTTACTCATGCGTACGTACGCCCTTCCGTCTCCATGATTGTAACATAGTTCATTTTTCATAACCTCACATAATGTTTGGTTTTAAAATTATAATTTATTAGTAAAAATAATAATTATTCCATTATAATTATTCTTTATATGATGGAAGAATGACCACTTTGGCATATCAAAGTCATTTTGGACATATGAGATGAATATCATCAAAATGACCAACAAGAATTGAAATAATTAAGTAATTAAATATAACATTATAATAATGAATATAGAATAGAAAATAAACTTCAAAACAGTTCTTAAGAAAGTAAATAGTTAATATAAGTTCATTATTTTTTTAATATAAATAATTTTCATGATGATTCAGACGCGAGGTTATTGAATTTATTTTAAAAATCCTCTTCTAAAGTTTCCCTAATTACTCTTTTTTCATCCATGTCCCTGTTTGTATGAATTCTTCCAGAATTTTTTTTATTAAATGGATTAAAAAGGAAACATTTACCATATTTTAATTTTTTTATAATGTTTTTAAATATGATTCTTATAATGGATTTACATATGGGTTACATCAGTTCAAAAATTCAATTTAAATGATTTAAAGATTTCTTTGGTAAATATTTATTTTCCAATTCCATATTATTAAAACTCATTTGTCGATGTATTTATTTGGATATAAATTAATTACAAAGTTAATTTTTTTTTTATATTTTAACTTTATTTCAATTTTTTTTAAAATAATTCTCTTCATGTATTTTATAGGGAATGTTTTGACTGTCATTATAAAAGACAAAAATAATTTTCTATTTTGATGTATATAGTATCAATGGTTTTTTCCACTATCATAAAAATTATTTTATGTTTTCCATCATTTATAATATTCTATTATTTATTTAAATTAAACACCTTATTCCCATTATTCGAGGTATTTTCAAAAAGGGTTTTAAATTTAATGGATATTTTTTTAATATTGATTTTTTTCTTATAGGTGTTAAGGATATCTCTGAACCAACTTTTTTATTTGGGTTGTGACATTTTTCTCTCAAAATAACATTCTCCCTCTTTAATGTTACAGAATTATTCTAATAGACACACACACACACACACACACACACACACACACATATATATATTTTTCTCACATATTTTCCTAGAATATTCTCCCTTTCTTTGATGGTGTAATACATGCCTTATGTTTAGTTTTCAAATTCTTTATTTATGAAATTTCTATTCATTATGTTATGAGTCAAGATTATGTAACCCATTTATTTCCATGGGTAATTATTTTGACTATACCTTATGATTGATTTCATTTTTGTGTCACACATAATCATGAACATTCTTTGAAGGGTGCACCCTGATATCCCTCCAATTCGTGGGTTATGTTTTTTGTCTCATGAAAACTTACGTATAAGATTGGGGAGTAAACCTCATCGATTATGGGACCCTTTTCACCATGTGAGTTACTCTTGATAGTTATTATTGACTTATTTTGTTATCATGTTATATGTTTTTGTGACATTTATTATATTTCCACGATCCTATTTTACCATATTCTTTATGTTATTTTTCCAAGTGATTATTCACGATCTTGCTCTTAAAGTAATGTTGTTTCTACTTCTTAATGTTGAAACATATAAATTTGTGAAGAAGTTTTCATAAGTTTTTTCATAATTGAAAATGATCCTTTATGAGTTTTATTTTTTACTTTAATATTTCTTAAGAAAATTTTTATCAAAATATTCAGGCAGAAAAGTTGATTTCTTTGGTAAAAAAATGATTTTTTTTAAATTCCAATGTTTAATTATGAAAAACAAAATTCTAATATAAGCATTCATGAACTAAAAAGTTTATTTATATTTTTTTGTATCTCTCTTACTGATATTTTTTTTCTTAATCCCTCATTTTAAATTGTTTTTTACACGGATTTTTGGATTATTATGGAAAAGGACAAGGTCAAGATGAAAATTATGAAGATATGTCGTGAAAAGAAAACTTATAATGTCATAATATTTTTTTGTTAGAAAAAATGGAGACTAAGTGGAAGTTCCCACTTGGAGATGTAATATTTATATTTTTATGTGTTATATCATAATGAACTAAAATTTTAAACCATAATGATCATAAAATGTAAGAAAATGAATTATTGAATTAAAACACAAGATTATGTATTGTTTAAGGATTGGTTCTTATAAATAAATCCCATTGAAAAATAAGTGATGAAAACTCATCACCTAATTAAGTATGACAAGTTCACAACCTCACCATATCTCTCTCACCAAGTATGGAAAAAGAGATAAATATAATATCCAACATAATATCGAATAAGACACCCCACTATGACTTCCCTGCTAGTTTTTCTATGTGTACCAATGATTCACATCCCGATCCATCTCTCTCCAAAATAATTCCTGCCTCATGTAATATGGGCTACAATATAATACCATACACCTCTTGCATCACAACATCTCGTAAAAACATATAATGAACCCTATGCATCACATCATTTCATCATTATATGCTACTTCTTTAGATAGTAACTGAGTAGTTTTTAGAAGTCACCACAACATGTATTCCATGTATGATTTATTAATCCATCACAACCCAAGCACCACATAACTTTAATAATCCAAAGGATATTATTTCTAGAGATACATATGTCTAAAATTACCAGAATCAATTATGATCCTATATTAAAATATCTATGAAAGGAAACTTCCATGTATACCATCATATAGTATTAATAGGATAAGATATAGAGAGAAAAGTAGGTGTAGTCAGCCATTACTTCCTTGCAAACCAGAATATTATAGAAAACACCCTCCAAGAGTACACTGGGTGAAAGCATCCCAACCTAACTGGGTAGTGAATTATATGAAATCACCTAATATACAAGGTATATATACCTCACAAACACACTACCAGAATCAACTTAGTGTTAAAATCAACAATAGATATCATCACTCGTACACCCGGCTATTACCGCTAAGGAATTGATATCTTATAAGCGCATAAACATTCAAGATGACTTACAACTATTTATTTTTATTAAAAATATCAGATTACATTAATTATTAATTTTAACTATTAAAAATTTATTTAACATGATAATTAACTGATTATGTTTCCCTCTAAGCATAATCCAATTGATCTCATGGTTTCTTAAGATATATTAAAATTTTAATAACATTAAACCACAAAACCCATGGGTTGAAACATTTTCCAATCATTATCCTTCCATAATTATAGGAACTATAGGACTCATCTGAGTCTACAATAAAAGTGATTTATAAACCATGCACATTAAACTAAAATAAATAGTAGAGGAAGGAATGTAGGAAAATAAGAAATTATGCCATCCAAAATTTAAAGCATGTTTGTTATCAGGTAAGAATCCGAAATGTCATCATAAAAAACAATAAGAAAGCCTAGTTTAAAACCGTTTCATCAATACTAGTTTTATCCTAGACACCACCATACATATCACCATACATCCTCCATTAATGGAATTAAATACTTCCATATCCCCAGCCTCCCTACACGCTTTCTAAAAATAATCAATTAATCCAGTCTTACATCTTGTGGATTTGTAAGTTTCCTCATTCAGTGAAAGAAACAAAGGATGAAAAAAATAGCGAATGTCTAATTAGTAATCTAGGTCCCAAAACATAGGATATATCATTCACAAGAATACATTCTCATTAAACCCCATATAATTATATTTTCCATATAACCGTTTGATTACTGTTGGGAATTAACCAATTCATTTTGTATAGGTTACAACCTCAAGAAACATAAGGAAACAAATATAAAAAATTATATGATATTTGAAACTGATTATAATTATAAATTCATGTTTCATAAAACTATAAGTAATATTAATATCATCTAGAATTGTGTCATTCATCCATTTAATTTTCATAAAATTATAAGAAACAATTTCATTAAACATTATTATTTGTTATTTTTAATCAACAACCATTACCAGATTGTTTGTTATGCAACCAACAATAAATTTCAACATCAAATTCTTTAACCAATTTTATCATATCAAACATTATAACTTGTAGAATAAAATATAGGCTAATATAAATAATAATCTTAGATTTCATATTATAAAGAAAATCAAGAGGAAACCCGTTAACACAGTGGAAACACCTACGATCATTTCAACAAAAACCAGAGTTCATTATTTAATGTAGTTTAATATTTATTATGGTCAATTAAAATATCATCCAAAGATATTAAGCATGATAATTTTACAATTTCATATAAAATAATAGGACTAGAAATGAATCCCCTACCTTAAGGAATTAAATATTGTTTGAAAGAGAATAAAATAATAACAAAAATCGTTGATCTCATATCCCATAAGGAATCTACAACCCTCTAAGTATATTATAACATAGATGTTCTGAAAAACATAACAAAAATCATGAGACAAAATGAGATTAACTTCCATATCATGAAAATATAGTATAATACGAAATATGATTAATGTGAGAATAAACAACATGAAAAGTGGGAAAACTCACCTTAGATAACCATAAGACGGTATTTAGAAGAAAAGGACTGACTATGATAAAATAGTACTTAAAAATCTGTAAAAAATATCTAATGAGTGCCTAGGTTTTGAGGGAAAAATTTGGGATAAAGAGAAATTCAAAGGGGTTTTATAAATTTTAAGAAAATATGAAATTAAACGACTATGACACATCCCCCTAAACCACAACACAAAGGTGATAACATTGGGAAAAACTACATAATAATGTGAGAAACCAAGCTATATAACTCATGTCTGATGACAGGTCAAAAAAATGTGGTGTTTTCCTTGCTATAGTTTCAATTATCTAAAAATGAGGTTATACTATAACTCAAATCAAAAGCATAGTGCCCCCAAAAATAGAATAACCATAGAAACATTCCTCCAGTGATTCTATTCTATAGTCTATACAGTGTCCCAATCCTTTTGCAAATATTATTATATGATTTTTATCATAAATGTATAATAAATAAAAACCAATGATCAGGAGGTATACATTATTTAAAATATAGTAATATAAAAAAACATGAAAATAAATCAAAACTAATTTTTTTAATATCGAAAATGAGTTCCTAAATATTTGTAAGCTATAAAAACTTTATAGGATAACCTTATGAATACATAAAAAGGGGTGAGTTATAATTACCTGTAATGGAATAGACATGATAATGAAGCATAACATGTTAGTTCAAAGGAATTACTTGATATCTTGAAACATATGGATCCTGAATAATCCTATTGTAGTATAACATAAATAATATGGAATTATAAGTTCATGAAAACATAGGAATGTGGAAAAAGTATAAAACATGACAAAAGCATAATTTAACAGTAACTCATATGGTAGACAATTTCCAATAATGGATTGGTTTTATTCCCTAATACCATACATATTTTTTCATGAGACAAAAATGCTACCCAATGAATTGGGGTTCTATTTGGGTATACCCATCATAAAATCTACATACATATGTATTCCATATATGTAATTATATATAAGACATAAACATAAATATTACACATGTAAATAAATGAGTTTCATACTCATATTTTATAGAATAACCAGAATATATATCATAGTGGTTTCAATGAAATTCAGGATTAATAAATTATTTTATATTCATAAAATTAAAATAAACATGATTTATGAAAAAATATGTTCCAGTAAAGTGAATATATAAAAAAGAGTCGATAAGTAACTTTGGAAATTCACCTCTAAAGAACAGTCTTATGGAAACTTTTATTGGGAAAGAGAATATTAATTTCCATAAAAAATGAAATGAAAAAAATTGTTTTCCATAATGTAATGGGAAATTTTATAATCCCGGGATAGTTTAAAACATTTTATAGAGTGTTACTTGAAACAGGGTAAGAGACTAAGATGTTCACATAAATAGGGTTTCCTTAAACAATGAAATTGAGAAGGGAACCTTTGAAACACACATATATACATATACAAAAGATGAAGGTAAATTAAACTACGTATATATGGGGTTATATATAATTAATTTATATGATTTAAATAAGAAAAATAGAGAGACATTTTTTAAAATAATGATAAATCATAACCCAAAGAAAATAGGGTGGTTTGGAGAGATCCCTTACATTATGTTCCAGAATCATTCTGCACTTGTACTTAACATCATGAATAATAAAATAAACATAATTAATTAATTAATTATTAACCTTTTACTTCAATAATTTATTTACTTAATCATATTTCATTCATTTACAACCATTTAAATGAGATATTAATTTTAATTCACTATTTTGAGGGTGTTTGTTTCATGGTTCTATTGTTGGATCACATGAGGTTAATTATGATGATTATTTTAAAATGGGAATACAACCCTAGAAGACAAATTAAATTATAGTTATGAACATATAAATGTTTAAAATTTCTAAAATAACTATGTCTTTTCTAAAATATGGATGATTCATTTAGTAAAAATGATAATGTTATATAGTCAGTTTGTTTTAACGGGTTTACCTAACATGACAAACTAGTTTAGTTTTATAAAAAATTATGGGAATATATTAATTTCAAAATGGGGAAAAAATACACAATATAAATTTTTAGGCCATTTTAAACAATTATTTAATCCTACATTGAAGGCAGTATTGAATAAAAAAACTCATCACTCGTGGAGGTGGTGAACATATATAATATGGACGATGGATCCCATTTTTGAATAAAAAGATAAGAGAAACACATAGATGGTAGATATTCCATTAGGAAATTAAAATTTTATTATATATTTGATACTGAATTTATTATTCCATGATGTATGAGTCAGTTGAGTATAAGGTAAAAGAAGAAAAGAATTTAAAAGAGGTAGTTTGAGAATATTACCTCTTGAATTTCATCTCCATGAAAAACACTTTAAGGAATATGGAATTTTTATTATGGTGATGCCAAAATAACTAGGAAGATGGGTAGATTATTGGGAATATAATTGGGTATAAAATTTTCAAGATCCAAGGTTTACAACTTATGAGCAGAAGGGGAGGTGAGAGGTGGTATTAATAAGTTGAGGAGAGGGGTGTTTCTTTGAATATTATATACATTAGTTTATAATTTTTTCTCAAAACTACTATTAGTGTTGATTCTTGTGACTAAATATAGTAAATGGTGCTTGTGAGTTTGAATTAATTGATTATTACATCACCCCTTATGCAATTAATTATATATTTATCTTATAATAATAAGTAGTGTATTTTACCATATTTCAATATAAACTAAAATTTCAATAATTTTAATAAATAAAAAAATTCATCTGATCCATTTTTCAACATTTATATTATATAATTGAAATTTATTTTCTAAAAATAATTTTATAAATATGAGATATATAATATTTAAATTAAATACTTATTTATTTGAAAAAATAAAAATTTTAATATTATGATCAATTTTCAGACCCTTTCACAAATTACTTATGGTCTTATAAAAATATATTTTAATTATTATATTTATTATAATTAATTTATAATCCCAATTTATGAAAATAAAAAATATTTTAAATTATTATATTTGTTATAAAATGAAAAGTAACATATATTCTCCTAAAAAATAAGAATTTTTTTATGAAATTGTAAACAGTCATTTACTAGTGTCATGATATAAATATCACATATTCCATTTTATAAGATGAATAAATATTATTTTACAATTATATAAGTTATGATTCTATTATAATAGTTAGGAATCTATTCATAATAGTCAGATTACTATTCCAATGGTCAAATTACTATTTCAATGATCAGATTTTTAACAGGTATATGGGTTCCCTACTTCCTATAAATACCACATATTTCATTAATTCAAAGTTAAATTCTCTTTTCTCTCATGGTTATATATATTAATTTAAAATATCAATTTTTTATTATTATATTTTTTATTACTACTATTTTTTTCATGAGTAATATTATTCTGATGGATCATGTTGATCCAAACATTCAAATTTTAGTTATTTTATTTTTTTTACTTTTATACCATTTTAATATTTTAAATTATTATGGACATTTTTTTTTCTAAATGTAATGTTAAAAAAATTCAATTTCTTTTTGGTTCAATCTTGTATTTCATGTACTTTATATAATACTACATTATTATGTATGACACTACTATATAATCCATGGGGAAACTCCATTGATAAAATTAAATATTACTCCTTTCTTCCCCAATTAAAAAATTTCTCCATTGAAATTTAATTTAAAATTAGAAGGTGAAAATAGGTGAGGGTATTTATTCTTGGATTCCTCTGATTCCCATGTTTCATCCTCAAAATTATGGCTTCTCCATAGTACTTTGACTGCGTGAGTTATCTTATCGGAAAAAACTTTATCTATACAGTCTAAGATCTTTACCTGATGCGCCTCTTAAGAGATATCAGTTTCTAGATGTACCATAAGTAACACCCTGATATTTTTTAAAATATTTTCTAAAAGAATTAATTTTTTATATCTTGAGTTTCATGTGACATCGAGTTTAGCTTGTGCTACGTGCAACACCAAGTTTTAACAAAACACGACATACTGTTAATATTATTATTTAAACAAGGCCATCATTACCTATATCTCAAAATTGTAGGAATGAAAAGTAATTTTTTAAATATTAAGTATAATTTTTTATATAAATAAATAATATTGATCAAAAAACATAAATTTTGATAAATTCTTTATATGTTTTGAAAATACAATTTACTCAAAAACTAGTTTTTTTTTATTTTTTTGTAAAAAATCATTAAATTAATTTATAACACTTTTAGAAAATTAATTTAATAAAATAATATTAATTTCAAAAATAATAATTTCAAAATTATATTAAAATGAATTTTTGAGATTTTTTTGAAAAGTTAATTTTATAATGAATAGTGAAAAATACCTGTATTTATTGAATACCGCCTTCTTTAAATGAATTTATAAGGGTTTTTGGGTTTTAAAATAGTTTTAAAGTTATAATATTAAAATTATATATCAATTATTCTAATTTTTCACATTGGAATTATTTTTATATTTAATATTTTTTACACTTTAGAGAATTTTCTCTTTGGAAAACTGCTTTTTCATCACATCTATGGGTTTAATTTTAAAATAAACACTTCCACTTATGTGAATGGTATTTTAAAAAGGATTCAATTCCTATAATAATAATAAATTATATTATCTAATATGTTAAAATTAATTTTTTTACTATAATGAAGAGTAAAAATAGTAAAAATTATTTATCTCAGTTATGTTAAAAATGTGTTTACAAGAGGGTTAATATAAAAATATCTGGTTTAAAAATGAACCAAAAAATTAATAACAACCATTTTATGGAAATATTTATATTTTATAATTTATTTTTATTGATAATGGTCCATTTTTCCTCCTTATGGCATGTGATAATCATGGATACAATATTTGCTCTCCAAAAATTATAAGTCTGCCACTCACCTCACTTATAAATGGTCACCCCTTCTCCTCTCTACTTCACACATCAGAATTTTTTTTATTAATACAATACATACACAAATAGATTTCTTTATTAACTAATATTATCATTGAATCATTATTTTTTTATTATTCCATCATAGTAAGTATTTTTTGTGGAAATCGAAATATGTTTTCCAAAGAAGATATAACGTTCTAAATTGAGTGTTTTTGTATGATTTATTCTTACACCACATTAAATTATTATTAAAACAAGATGATATAAAAATTTTAGTATATAAAATATATAAATATGTTTTTTTAAAGTTAATTAATTACAACCATCTCCACTCCCATCAAATGAGATATGAAATCATCATTTGTGTGTACGGTGGACTACAACCTCATAAACCGATGTTATTCATTTTCCATCACCACCTCTGATGGGTAGATATAATTATGGATTTAATATTTATATATTATATTTATGATATTATTATATGTATTGAATTATTATATCACATATACCTTCTTACATACCATTTTGTGCGAATATGATAACATTGCTCGTGTGTAAAATATACTACTATCTCGTGAAAAATAAAATTCATTAACACTTTACATATAAGGTAATAAGGATATGTTTAATAAATATATTTTATACATATGAAATAAATTTTTTATATAATGGTAATACATTATCTAAATTGATTTCTATCAATCTATCGAGAAAATGTATTCAAAGTTCATGCGTACGTACGACCTAACGTCTCTATGAATGTTGTATTTCATTTTCTACCTATAAAATTTATATATTACTATAAATACATATAGAATAAATATATATTAAATTTATATAATGGTTAAAATTATTTACATAATGTAACTATGATCAAATTAATAGGACAAAAAATAACAAATTCAAAACATACCTAAAAATTAAAGTAGTTATTGGCCGAAACATGACTTTAACATTGAATTGTCAATAAACAGGTAATAAAAGGTCATAAGTAAATCATATATCATATGATCTATATTTTTAATGTTATATGATATATTAATAATAATAATATATTTATTATTTAGGAGTTTTTAACATGTATAAAGGAACCCTTGGCTTAATGTAATAGATTTATAGTCTCTTTTATATTTAAAAGACTTATGTGATATTCACCACTCATTTATTTTCTGTGGTGTATATAATTATCATTTGATATGTTATATAATTAATATACTTATTTTAATAATATTTTAAGTTTTATTTGATTTTATTATTTAATGTGGCTTATTAATCTGGAGATTAACCAAGCTATAAGGGATTTTAGCCTCAATTTGTCTTCTATGGGACCTAAATTATGTTATGAACCTATATTATTTTATGAGGTTTATTTAAAACACATTTCATATTTAATATCATGAATTTACTTATCTAATTATATTATACGTTTTATTTAATGGTATTATTTCATTGGGATTTTGATTTATTATTAGCAAAGTGGTAAATTGTTTTATGGTACAATCTTATCATTTATGAGGATTGTTTATGATTATGCTTCTAATGATAAAATATTATGATCTATATTTAAATAAAATCATTAATATGCTTCTCCTATTTTTTATTTCATGATAATAAGTGTTCTATATTTATTTTCCTCTCATTATATACTAAATATTCAGAAATAATGTTTTTAAAGGAAACCAACATTATTTCTATCTTAGGTCGAAAATACCTTTTTATTCCATATCCATGTTTTCTAAAATTGTTTTAAAATATTTTAACCATTTATAATTGGATTTATTAAAGTCTTTTTACCCATTTTGACATTTTAATATATATTTTAAAATGAATATTCAGTTAATTTTATAAAAAATTATGATTTGGATTTAATTTAAAATGTGAAAGGAATTTTTGATTTTAACATGTACTACATTTTCCATCCTCATTACCACCTGATGTTTTAAATATTCCATTATAAGTTTTAATGTTTATTCTCAAAGAAAAGGATTTTGAAATTTTTTTATTCTCTACATGGTTTTTTTAAAGTGGAAAAGATATTTTCTTCTAGTAAAATTTTAAATTATTTATAGAGATTTTTATATATGTTTTAAAGGATATTTTAAAAGAAAGGGATTTAGAAAATATTTTAGAAATTCTTAATTTTAAAAAAGTTTATTTTCCATGAAAATATATTTTTCACATGAAATGTTCCTAGTGATTTTTCTTTAAAAATGTTTTCCACCTAGGATTACATCATTTGATGTTAGTTATTCTTTACTGGGGATGTGATCCAATGATACCATTATTATTATTTCATTTAATGATCTAGGTTTATGAAGAAAATACTTTTATGAATCCAACTATATTTCTAGTGTTTATACCAGTATAAAATTCCTTTGAAATCGACTTGTTTTTCTATGAGTTATTATTTGATGAAATGATGAAATGATTATGAAACCTCTTTTTTTCATAAGCTATTTTATGATGAAATGTTTATTAAAGAGATTTCATTTCATGAGTTATGACATGATGAATGTTTTATGATTTTAAGGAACACATATATATTATTTTAATTATGTGAGGTGTGAGACCTATATCTCCCTCCAACACATTAGGTAAGGATATTTATCTCATTAGATAACAAAACTGGAATGGGGAGTGAACCCAATTCAGTAAGAGACTTTAACCACTATGATAGAATGGAGAGTGAACATTGACTACTATAATGGTTTTGGGACTAAACCCATTCCACTATGATAGATTTATAAATGATCCTTCACTACTAGTGAAATGATATTCTATGATTACATGCATGCCAAAAATCAATCTCTTATGCTAATGTTATGTTCTCATGGCTCTTGTTCTTTGATTAAATTTTTATTTATATCTTTTGAACTTCCATGATTTATTAAATGAATCAATTTTATAACCTATTATATTAAGGACATAGTTTAAAAATGTTATTCTCATGTTTTCATACCCTTATGTTCATGATATGTTTATGTCTCTCTTATTTACCCTTTCTGAGAATTTGATCTTACACTTTCTTATGATTCCTTTCCTCAGGTTATGAAGAATTGTTTTAAATAGGGTATTTCTAAGATGAGTACTATATGGGAAGATATTTATGAAATATGTTGAATATATTTCATCAAATAAGAGTATTTTGTTCCACGTTTAGAAAGAAACTATAACTTTAAAATCCTTAGGCATGTGTTTCTATAATCTAATGAATATTCATCTAAAAAGACGTTATATCTATATATGAGAGGTTTTTGTCTTTACAGTTAGTATCCAAAAATTGGTTTTGTTAACCTTTAGAAATTAGGATGTGATTTGTTTTATATCCATAGGGATATTTTTAAGGATATGTCTTGGGATATGTTTATGGATAAGTCTAAGGATGAGTCAAAGTATTGTAAAATGTGTTGTATTTTTGGTAATTAAAAGAGTGAGTTGTTTCAGAGAAATTAAAACCCTATATGGATACTATAAGTGGATGTGGGTCAAGCACATAGGTGCCTAGTGGTAATAACTATGAAAGGGGTGTATTAAGATGGACTCAATCATCATATGGTGCATGAAAATGGGACATTCTACACATCTAGTTCAAAAAACTTATAGGACATGCTTTTTAAATTCACAAACACTTTATAAACCATCATGAATGATTTTAATAGTAACTATTAATGAAATTGGTTAAGACTTTGGTAAAATTGATTTAAAATAAGGTATCATGATTTAGTCATCCTATATGTGATTTTCCAGGATTATATGGTTCCCCACTATAATTATTATTACTTACACTATGTTTTGGGTTTTACTCAATGGAGGGAAATATAAGAAACTATGTTAATGTTTAATGTGATAGCCAATATGTTTATGAGAAACCAAATGAGTTGATTACTAGAGGGAAGGATATTGTGATTATTACTAATTTTTTATCATGATATATGATAAAAAAACTTACAATATAACAAAATATCAGATCCACCAAAGAAAATATAGAGATAGTTCATTGACAGTTCATGTGGTAGAGACAATAGATGAAATAAGATTCAGTTTTATATATGTCAAGAATGTGGGAATAATCACCCATGTGAATGTATCAAATTAATGGGAAGATGTTTCGATTATGGAAAAGGATTAAAGAAAGAAATATCTAAGGTATAAAGGAAAAGTTTAGTTAATGAAATGGTTGAGAATAATGGTATCCCGAAGTTTTCATTTATTTTTGAATGTTTTAAATGTGGAAATTTATGGACATTATTAAAATCCATGTCCTAGGGCGAAGATAGACATGAGAATCAGTAAGGTTGTATGAGTAATTATTATAATGTTGATGATGAAAAGACCATGAAAAAAATATGAAAGGCATGGGTTGTTACAATAGTATTTTCTTTTTAAAACATATAAATCATGATTAAATTGAGGTTGAGTAATGTTAGGAAATGATTTATATTTCATATTGTAGGAAAGTGTTATTAAGGAATAAGATGATTAAGCCTAGTTAATATTTTAATAAATAATTAGAATGATTTACGTGTTTATAATTTGGAATTAAAGAATTAGGAAATATAGGATTTTTCAGTATAAGTTTTTTATTAATATTTTTCATGAATATATTGAATGGTACTGATGACCTAGCAAATAGATTTAATGGAAAGGTGATATTTTACAGAAAACACATGATTAAGGGAAGATAGTCATTAATACATTCCTGATATTGAGGTAATTATGTTTGCATAAAGAGATGATGAATATTATTATAATAGATTAGATAGTATTAATGGTCTAAGAAAAGATTAATTATTTTTGGAAAAAGTGGTTTACGAAATATTTCGAAGAGTTTACATAATTATTGGATTTATGGAATGTATTCAATAACTTATTGTTTTAATGAAGGAATGTGAACATTTGTATGTTTTCATTAATGTTTTATAGTAATTTAGTATATTACCTTGTTCTTGGAGAATATATGATAAATTAATTAACATATTTGGTATGTGATATTAAGAGTTGCTTTACCTTTTTAGGGGAATAATGATAAGTTTGTTATGTATGTTTAGTGACCCACTTTCAAAAAAAAATTGATTTAATTTTTTTATGCATTAGGATAACTATTAATAGAAAGGATTACATTTAACTTTGGATGATATTGGATAAACTATTATAAGAATTTTATTTTTTAATAACACCTAGAGAAATAAGGAAGGAATTATCTTTATTTTATGGATCTTATGATCCAGTAGTGCTTTTGGTATAAAAAAATTCATCTTTATTTCTTCACGTAATAGTTGAAGTAGAAATTTATCGAAGTATAACCAAATGGTGAGATTGTTCTTAAGGAATGGAATTAAATCAAGAAATTATATCATCTCATGAAATTATTCAACTTTAAGAAAATGATCTATAAATTAAATTTCATAAATTTACCATCATTTAAAATAAATGAATACTATTTTCACCCATCATAGATTTAGGTTTTTTTGGTCATTAAATATTTTCTGACCATGTTCTCTATTACTATCCATCATTATTTGGGTGTTATTTTTCTCCTCTATGTCCATGTTTTCACTTCCCACCAATGTAATACTAAATGGAAACCTAGTTAACTATTATTTATATGACCATAACACACCCATTTCTATCTTTTAAAGTGTAATTTTTAGTAAAACAAATTTCAATATGGGTTTCCAATAAACGTATTTTCAAATATTGAACCCTTGATTACCGAGTAGAAGTTCAAATTGTGTGGAAAAAATATTTAATGAGGGTGAAATAAAAAAATCCAAGATTATATGGAATATATTTTTCAAATAAATTTATTTTCTTCAATAGCGTTCATTACACACAACATTGATTTTATCTTATGTTACATGAAACACCGGGTTTTAATGAAACCTGATAAAATGATAATATTATTATTTAAATAGATCATTATTACACATCCATTAAAATTTTATGAATCAATATGAATGACTTAAATTAAATTATAAATTATAATTGTTTTATATAAATAAAATGTATTTATAAAAAATACATAATTTTCTACAGTCTATATATTTCGAAAATATTATTTCCAAATTTTTTTATTTATTTAAGTTAAAAATAATAAAACTAATTTTTATAGATTTATAAAAATAATATGAAAAAATAAATTTAATTTTTTAAAATCATAATGAAAAAATTATCTTTGGGTGAATTTCTATGAACTTTCCCAAAACATTATTTTTTTGGTGAAGAGTGAACATTTTTGGTTTTTATTGAAAATTAAATTCTCGTTTGAAGAATTTATATGGTTTTTTATTTAAATTGATTTAAAGTAAAATTAGTTATATTATGTGTCAGTTAATATAATTTATATCATTGGAATCATCTTCATATTGAATTTTGACACAAAAACTTTTTAATCTTTTGAACATTTTCTCTTTGGAAGACCACTTTCTCATCATGTATATGGGTTTAATATTAACTTATACCTTTTCAATTTTGTAAAAATAATATGAAAAAATGGATTAAAAATTAGGAATAATCATAATATATATTATATAATAAGGTTAAATTAAAATTTTACCACAATTAATAATAAAAATAATAAGAATTGTTTATCGTTGTTATGGTAAAACAGCGTTTACCATGGGGTTAATATAAAACGATATTGTTTAAAAGTGACCCAAAACATTTAATTAAAACATTTTATGGTATTATTTATAACTTTTAATGTCTATTGTTATATAATAGTTGACTTTTATTCCTTTTTAAAGTGAAAATTTTAGGTACACCTTTTTCTTTCTAAAAAATACAAGTGTGTCACTCACCTTACTTATAAAAAGACGCCCCTTCTCGTCTCCTATAAATGCATCAGAAACTATTTGTTTTAGACAATGAATAATAATATATATTCTTTAATTCCATACTATTATTTTATAATCCTTATTTTGGTCATAGATCCAACCACAGAGGGATTTTGTTACAAACCAAAAGATATTATCTGAAGAAGAGGTAACGTCCCTAATAAAGCTTTTTATTTTGTTTCTTACACCACCTCATTAAATTATTATTAAAATATTATTTTATAACAACCTATGTTTCTTTCATATACTGATATTTTTTTATGTTTATTTAATTACCTATAACCATCTCCACATCAATCAAATGGGACACAAAATCATCATTTTTGCATACGACGAACTGCCGCCTCACGCACCGATGTTATTTGTTTTCCACCACCACATATCATGGATGGAAATAATTATGGATAAAATTATTATATATTATATTTCTAATATTATTATAATTATAAAATTATTATATAACATATATCTCCGCATATTATTTTCTGCGGGAATACAATAACGTTGCTCATTTGTACGAAGGAATACAGACTTGCGAACTGAGGTTATTTGTTAACGCTTTACATTGAAGGTAATAAAAATGAGGTTAATGAAAGTATGTGACAAATTTTACATAAAAATTATTATATAATGGTAACATATTATTTACCTTTATTTATTTTAGTTTGTTTAGAAAATGTAAACAATATTTATATGTACATACAACATACCATCGCCATGAAAGGTCTATTTCTTTTTTACTCTAAATTTTATAGATTACTATAAAAAAACATATAATGAATATATATTATATTTATATCTTGTTTAAAATTTTAGAGATTATGGAGAAATAATAAAAGTAATATGACAAAAAATGACAAATCATAACATACATAAAAGACCAAGATATTATTGCCTAAAACCTGACATTAACATAGAATTGTTAATAAATGGATAATAAAAGGTCATAAGTAAAGAATATTTGGTATGATATATAAATTTATGGTTCTGTAATAGGTGTATAATAAGATTATATTTTTTTATATATTAGGATCTAATAATTATGATGGAATTCGAGACTTAAGGCATGGGGTTATTGTCTTTTCTTTATTTCTGGGAGACTTATGTCATATTCACCACTCATTTATTTTGTGTGGTGTATATACTTCTCATTTGACATGTCATATCATTAATATAATTATTTTAATGGACTTTGAATTTTTCATTTGATGTTATTCTTTAATGAGCCATAGAATTCAAGATATTACCAAAGAAGTAAGGGTAGTTTGTCTCAATTTATCTTCTTCAATACATACATTATGTTATGAACATGTATTATTTTAAGAGGTGTATATACATCCCCATTTACATTTAATGTAATGAATTTATTTATTCTTATAACATTCTATGTTTTATATAATTTTATTCTTTCATAGGTCCTATGATTCAATGTTACCAATAGAGAATTGGTTTTATGATACAATATTATCATTTATCATGATTGTTTTTTATTATTATTACAATGATGAAATAATATGATATATATCTTGAGAAACTCATTAATTTTTTTCTTGTCTAGTAATTTTTTAAGAATACTTGTTTTCTCTTTATTTTCCTCTCTTTATGTACTCATTATTCATAATATATGTTTTTAAAGTAAACCAACATTATTTCTCCAGTAGAAAACCATTTTTATTAGATATACACGTTTTATAAAAATGTTTGAACATTCCCCAAAGTATTTATTAAATTCATTTTACCCATTAATAAATTCTTAAAAAGTTTATTAAAAGGAATCTTCGTGTTATTTTAAAACAATTCCCATTTTTATTTTAATAAATACATGAAAAGAATATTTGTTTTTAACATGTATGACATTTCCATCCCTAATGACCACTCAATGTTTTAAATATTTCATTATAATTTTATAATTCTATTTTCAAATAAAAGTATTTTTAAAATATTTTATGTTTTAAAAAGTGAATTTCAATATGGAAATATTATTTTCCTAAATAAATGTTTTAAATTATTTTCAAATATTCCATTATTCATTTTCTAGGTTATTTTCAAAGTAAAGGATTTACACAATGTTTAATAATTTTTGAATATTAGAAAATGTAATGATGAAAAGATGTTTATGAAAACTATTTCACTTCCATAGGTTATATCATGATACATTTTTTACGAAACCCTCTTATTTTTACATGGTTTATTCTTTGATGAAATGACGAAATTATTATATAACTTTTTTTTACTATGCACAAGTTTTGTTACAATGAAATGGTTATAAAATAAATTTTATTTCACGGGTTCTAATATGATGAATGTATTATGATCTTATGGTACACATATGTATGATTTTAATTGTATTATTGGTGGGACCAATATCTCCATCAAATTAATTGGGTAATGATTGATATATCATGAGATAAATAAGACTAGAATGCGGAGTGAACCAAGTTCAGTAGGGGAATTTTTCCATTACAATAGTCTCGGGAGTGAACCTTGAATACTATTATGGTTTAGGGAGGGAAACAATTCCATGGTGATATTTTTTTAAATGAGCCATTAATACTAGGAAATGATATTCTATTTTTATGTGTATTCCACAAATCTATGACTTATTCCAATATTATGTTCTAATGTCTCATGTTATTTGATTCTATTATGATTCATGTGTTATGAACTGAAATGATTTATTCCATCACTCAAGTTTGTGATATATTATATGATGGGAATGGTTTTAAAATGTTATTATCATATTCTCATACCCTTATGTTTATGATATATTGATATCTCCCTTGTTTACCCTTTCTGAGCATCTGATCTCACACTTTTTTATGTTTCCTTTACCTAAGTTATGAATTATGTTTTTATGAAGGGTATGTCTAAGAAGAGTAGTATGTTGGAATATACATACGGGATTTATTTAGTATAATTCATGATATTAAAATATTGTATTCTTTGTTTCCAAATGAACAATACCTTAACGATCCTTAATGAATTTTTTGTGTAATGTAATCTAGATTCATCTAAAAATATATTATATATATGTATGAGAATTTTGGGTCTTTACCCCACAAATAAATTCAATACATCTTAGGGATCTAGTTTGTTTTTCCTCAAGAGGGATATATAGAATACATCATGTACTTGATATATTTTCTATGGGAGTGATAGTCTATAAGACACGACTCTAATATGATCAATAATATCAAAGGGGAATATTTCATGGAACAGAGATTTTACTACATCTAAAATATTATAAAACTATTCTATGGAAATTTTTATAGGAACACTTTGTCAAAAACATCAATCTCTAGGTCTTGTCGACGATTGTCAGAATGACGCTTCTATCGACTCAAAGCATCTTTGATGTTTCACTTAATGGTCATTAATATTTTTTACATTTACTTGATATTTTTATACCTCAACAACTTCTGTTCTACAACTTCATCACAACATATAATTGTTCTACATATCTTACAAAAAAGTTTATCATAAGGATCAATTTTAAAGCATGAGTTAAAGATATTATTTTATAATAACTCATAATATGTATGTTTTTGATCCTATACTTCCTTGATCTCTAAAAAGTATGCTCTCAACTTTTCTTAATATTATATGAAAGTCCGTTAATATTTTCCATTAGTTTGGGGATGAAAATCAATGCTAATGTACAACTTAGTGTTCAGAGAATTTTAGAGATTCTTCCAGAATAGAGAGATATTTCTTATATATTGATCAAATATGATTGATAATGGTATTTTGTATATCCTCACCCCATATATAATGTAAATGATTTAATGATGATCAAATTATATGTTCTATGTAATTTAAATAAAATTAGTATTATTTAGACGATCCTCCATAACCCATAGAGAATTATTTCCTCTAGATGTAATCAAAAGACAAATGAAAAAGTCTATAGTGATTTTATCTCATTTGCATGTGTGTATGTTAAATAGTTTCATCATCCCCTTATAGATTTTTTTTTCACAATTTAATTTCTAAAATATTTGGTTGATTTATGTATATTTTGTGATCTCCTTATTCATATTTCCTCACAAATAATACTCTTAGAGTTCTCGATACTTCATTGTTATCCATATGAGGTTGGAAAAGGTCAAGCTATGTGAAACATCAAATAAATCATTCTTTATCCCAAGATTTTAGGGAAACGGTAAATCTATGTACATATTCCACTTTATTTGAATTTACTGGATGGTAGTGGATTGAGCTATCATATTCCTTCATCAGATTCAACCATATTCATTTGTGGATATAAGGATATTTCTATATTAATATATATTTTAGGATTTTATGATATATATATATATATATATTTCATAATTCGACCCATATAGATAATGATGGCAAATATTCAAGGTAAATATTACTACATAAAACATCAGATCATGTATTGGATAGTTTTTCAAATGAAATTTCAACTGCCTTGAGGAATTAAATATCAACTTTTTATTCCATATCACTAAAAAACCCAATAAACTCTTTAAAGCATCACTATATAAAATAATGATTTCCCCACTCATGGGCAGTCTATGTAATGGTGAAATTATAAGCCTCCTTTTCAATTTTTTAGTCACAGTTTATATTTATTAGTCCAAAAAAATATTAACCACTGTCAGGTAATATTTTTTAGCAGGTTTTATAATCACAGGAATTTTCAAATTTTTTTAGTAATACCCAAATAGTCTAAATAAACTATTTAAGTCCATAATAGAGATTGTTATAGGCCATTCATTAATTACCTTTGTCTTATAAGGGTCCATAGACATCCCTTTAGTTCTGATAACATTCCTTAATAATGATACATCCTCTATCTAGAACTCATAATTACCATAATTTTCCTATACCTTATCCTTTTGTAATGTTTTTAGCCTAGTATTCAAAAAACTTTTATTCTACTCCATGATTTTACATTACATCATAATATCATCTATAAACACTACCAAATTATTTTTTAGATTATATCTATAGACTCTAGTCATCATGTCTGTGAATATTTATAGGGAATTTTTTATTCTTATGTGAATCACTATGAGCTCATTATATATATAACTTGTTTGAAAGGTATTATTGGGAATATATTCCGTCTTTAAAATTAATTAGTAATATACTGACTAATGTTCCGCTGTTGAGAATTCTTGGGACCCACATTGTTGATTGAACAAGTAATTTATTTAAGGAAGGGGATACCTGTTCATTATCATGTTTGTGATGATTTTTTGATAATCAAAGAAAATATGTATTGAACTATCCTTATTCGTGATAAATAGGACTGACACACCCCACACTAAAGAACTCATGTGTATAAAACTCTTTAGAAGATTATCTTACAACTACATATTTAGTTCTTCAATCTTAATGGTGCCCATTCTATATGGAGTCTCAGATATGGGTAAATATCATAGAATAATTTCAATTGAGAACATAAGATATTATTTAGGTGGAAGACATGGAAACTCCTAATAGAATACATCCGTAAAGTCCTTCAAAATCTATGTGTCTTCAAGCCTGATTATCTCCTTTTTCTTAGTATTTTTAGAATGATATTATTTATCATAAGATAATAATATCCACACTGGATATAAAGATTAAAAAATATATTCATCCTCCTCCTCACACTTATAATGAATCAGAGTATGACTTAGGATGTGAATAGTGATCTCCCTCTCCTATGAATTGATGTTCTATTTATATAAAGGCAACAAATCCCTAGCCAATATAGCATCAAATTATAGTAAAGGATGTTTGAAAATTTTTCATTGGTGGTTCAATCCATAAACATTGTTTGGGGAGGAATTTTATACTTTTTATGTAAAATATTCTATTTATTGTTCTAATAGATAGCTCAACCACCATTTTTTGAGGTGGAATTTGATTTTTTGCACTAAACTTGACGGATATGAGATAATATATTCAACAACAATAATATTTTTTATTTGAAATCAATTAGTAAATATTAATGATAACTCTCGCAATTTTATTATGCTTAAATTAATTTATTATATCTAAAAATAAATTTTGGAATTAGAATAATCAAACTAAAAATCATATAATGAGGGGAATTATGAACATAAAAGGAATAAATTATATATAAAATGTAAATCCTATCTTATGAGTCTCTATTTTTAAATATAGGTTATAAATGGCAATTTTCCTATTAGGTTTTATAACCTAAAAATCTATTCAAGTTATTTATAATGGTTTATATAGTGTTTCTTAATTTTCTAAATTATATCCTTCAAGATTTTAAAATGAAGTGTGGAGAAAGGCCTCTGTTGTGCACCGTGCGACAATTTATTTAATACCCAAATCACCATTTTTGGTGTTATTACCCCTAGGTACAACTATTCTAGATCCACATAAATATTTAATGTCTATAAAATGATACAATTTATTATAAATTGACCACCCTATACTTTTCTAAAATTTCAAGATATTCACCTATGATTGGTTATAGCCCTATGGTTCTCACTAAATAATTGTATTCATAATACCCTAAAAAATACCATCCTTTAATACTAACTATAGTGACCCAATACTTTTACACATATTATTAGATTATTTTTAACATAAATATCCAATAAAAACCAGTTATTGAGAAGCCCGGACTATTTGGGAGAAAATGTACATAAAATTACAACATGAGACTAAAAAAATAATTATTTTAATATTAATAATGAGATTTTAAATCCCTTGGAGCACTTAAAACTACATAATATAACCTATGAAATACATAAACAAAAACGTTGAGGTGCATATCCACGTTAAGGATTTTATTAATAAAAATGAATATAATTGGAGTAAAAAGTCATAACATTATATCATGTAAGACAAGTCTCATGAATAATCCTATGGGAGAATAAACTAATGAACATGTAATATTAAGATCATATGAACATATTAATGCAGAAAAAAATAAAACATGTCATAATTTAAACTCAAGGATAACTACCAGGACAACTTCACATGGTGGACGTAGTTACATCATGGATTTTGTTTAATCTCTAATCCGATACAAATCATCTCATGAGACATAAAGGTTACCCAATTAGTCGGAGTGTTATCTGGGTGCACCCATCATAACATGTACATGAATATGTGGTCCACCCAGGAAATCAACCATAAGGCCTAAACATCAAGATTACCCATGGAAAGAAATGGGTGGCACAATCATACTTATAGAATAACCATATAGCATATCATAATGGTTTATATGAATTTAGAGATTAAAATTTATTGTAATTTCATAGATGAAAAATAATATTAGATCATGAAAAATTATTTTCAAGTTATGTGATGATATGGAAATGTGTGGATAGGTAACTTTGGAAATGTACCTCATTAGTAGGGTTTTAGGGAAGTGTGTAAAGAGTATTTAAAAAAGAAATAAATTATTAATTTGCATAGAAAAAAAATTTCCATAATGAAATGGTAAATTTTAGAAAGAAATTATAGTTTAATTCACTTTATGGAGTGGAACCTAAAATGGGGCAAGAAATAGAGACATTCTATCTAATCGGGTTTTATTAACAAATAAAATTGAGAATGGAACCTTTAAAACATGTATATCCTAATCATTTAATGGTGAATTAAATGATTTTTATATATGCAGGGAAATATACATAGAATACATATGAATTAAATAAGAAAAATAGAGAGGTAAATTTAGGTAAATAGGGAAAAATGCAACCTAAACAAAAAAGGGATGTTCAGGGAGATCCCATACCTTATGTTTGAGAGTAATTATGCACTTTAATTTAACACACTGATTAATGAAAATATATTAATTTTACATAATTAGTAAAATTTAACATATAAATTTTATTTACAATTATTATATTTTGTTCATTTACATCATATTTAATGAGATATAAGGTTTAATTTCACTTTTCTAAGGGCGTTCCTTTCACTAGTTATGGGGTTAAATCACTTGAGGATTGTTAGAGTGATTCATACCAAATGGGAATAAACCTATATATGTTAAATTAATTTATATTAAAACCTTCATATAACTCTAACTTTTCCCAAATACCCAAAATATTTCTACCATATGGATGATTCATTTAATAAAAATGTTAATGTTATACAATTAGTTTGTTTTGGAGGTTTTCCCAACCATAAAAAAATAGTTTCATTTTATTTAATATTATTTTCATATATTCATTAAAAAATGTGATTAATATATAATATAAATATTTAGGTCATTTTGAACCAATATAAGTGAATTTAAACCTTCTATGAATTTGTTAATGGAAAACTAAAACTCATCATACATGAAGACAATAAACTGACATAAATGAAAAATAGTTTTATTTTTAGAATAAGAGAAGAAGTGAAGAGGTAGGATGGTAGATATTCCATTATATCTATAATATTATAGTATATAAATGATACTCAAGTTATTATTCAAAATTATATGATGGAGGAGAGGAGAAGGTATAAGAAGAAAATAATTTATAATAGGTAGTTTGAGAATATTACCTCTTGAATGTAGTCTTCTGAAAAAATTACATAAGGCATTTGGAATTGGTCATTTAGTGAGAAGATAAGCACTAAGATTTTTAGAGATGATTGAGATGATAATTTTTCATAAATTTGGAAAACTAAATTGCTTAGAAGATGTGAGGATAAGGGGAGGTGATGGGTGGTATTTACAAGGGGGATATGGGTGTTTTTTGAATATTATATTCATTAGTTTTTTATTTTGGTTAAATACTAACAAATATGTTAATTATTGTGACTATATATAGTAAATGGTTCATTTTATTCCGAACTAATGAGTTATTACATCATAAATTATTCAATTAATCATGTAATTAACTTATAATATTAAATACAGTATTTTACCATATTTCACTATTCACAAAAATTCAACTAGTTTAGAAAAATACCAACACATAACCCAAGAAATTTTCAATATTTATATTCTATAAATGGAATAAATTTTATGAAAATAATTTTATAAATATGAAAATTTAATTAATAATTTAAATTCTTATTTATTTAAAAAAACACTAAATTTAATTTCATAACCAATTTCAAACCCTTTGAAAAATTAATTATGGTCTCATAAAATTATATTTTATTAAAAAAAACATAATACCAATTTAAAATATTATTTCATGAAAATAAACTTTCATTTTAATTATTAATTTTTTTTATAAATATTTTAATAAAACATCTATGCTTTAAAAAACACTTATTTTATGAATTTTAAAACATTTTTTAATAGTATCATGATATAAATATGTCATATTTTCATTTTTTATGATACCTAAATATTATTTGACACTTAAATATATTTGGATACTATTTTAATTATGATTTTAATTATAGATACTCCTAATTTTCAAACATACATATTTCATCTTATTAGATGAATATTCATTACATTTCATTAAGATATATACTTGAATCATATAGGTCTACTATCTTTGGATACTTGGACTCCCAAAAAACTAGTTCATCATATTCCCCCATTATGTTATTCATAATTATAAACCTTACAAGAAATATCTTTCCTAAATCCTTTCTTCATAACCTGGGAAAAAATATAAGAAATGGTGATCTCACATGCTCAGTATGGGTAAACATGGGATATATCAATGACCACTTGAGCACAACATGATCATAAGGGTATGAGAACATGAAAATAACTTTTTAAATTCATAACCTTCATATAATTTATCATAATCTTGAGTCGTGGAATAATCATGGATGTTCATAAGAAATGAATAAAAAAGGAATCAAATAACATGAGTTATAAAAGAATAACATTGGTATGTGACATGAGTTTGTGTCATAAACATAAGCAAATAAATTGATTTTGTTAGTAGTCAATGTTTATTTCTATGAATATCATAGTGTATTGATTTCACTCCCAATAACATTATAATATTTAAGGTTTACTCCCATTACTATCAGAGTTGATTGGGTTCACTCCCCAAATTACGATAATTTAAAAGTTTAACTCCAAATACTATCATAGCAGACAGAGTCCCTTAGTGAATTGGGTTCACTCTTCATTATATCTCTATTTAAATAATTATATATCAATGTTTACCCAATTAATTCTAGGGATATATAATTATGAACCCACCCATCACATAATTAATGTCATACATATGTGTGTCACAAGGTTGTTAAACATTCATCAAATCATTACCCATGAAAAGAAATTGGGTTCATAAGTATTTAATCAATTCATCATTGAACCCATACAAATAGCATGAGAAACATAGAAATATTTTCATTATAAATATAAAACATCTATAAAAATAATAAGGATGATATCATTGGATCATATCCCTATTAAAAGTTAGGAAATATCAAATGATGTTAACTTATATTGAAAATACCTTTAAATATCACTTGGATCATTTATTGAGGAAAATATCCATTTGATTTTGAAATAACTTATTTAAAACATAAAAAATTCCAAAATATTAAGGGAAAATTTTTATTAGAAAAAATTCTTAAATTTTTTTAAAGTAATCATGATGACAACAGTAGAAAATTACATTCATGTCGTATATGTTATAATAATACATTTCAGTCATACTTTTGTAACAAATCACCTTGCTTGGTAAATGAAAAAAATATTAATTTTAAATAATTTTTTTAAAAGTAAAACATGGGTAAGAATGAATTTAAATAATCATAGTAGAATTGTAAAAACATTATTATAAATATTTTTATTAAAATGTACATTAAAGGGAAATGATTTTCAATATAAAAGATAAATGAATATGATTTTCCTTAAAAACTTATTTTTATCTCTCAAGTATATCAAGAAAGGAAAATGAAATAAAAATAGTTATTTTAAATAAATAATCCAATGATAAAAGAATCCATGGCATTATTTAGAGTTATATTATAAGAATTCATCATTGGAAACTTAGTCATAAATAATTATGATAAATAATGAGATTTTAACATAAAACCCTTACCGCTATGATAGAATTTGAATAATAAGCCCCCTAAAATTTAGGAATATATATGGATATATAAATATTAATATATGTAATAATGATAATAATAAATTATATTCATGGTTAGTATATAGGCCACATAAAATAAACAAGTGTTGAATATGGAATGTGTCACACAAAAATAAAAGTGAGACAAAAATTCCTTACCTTAGGTATGAATTCCTTCATACATGTTCAAGCCTATTATATATTAAATAATTATTTATTATAAATATATTAAAGATTTATAATCTTATATATAATACCATGTATGATTAATTTTTTACTTTCTATCACTAATTTATTACAAATTCTTGTTTAAAATCATTATTTTGTGTGATAACTGCTTCGTTTTTCATATAAGTTTTTGTTTTATAGATTTGGTCCGTGTACATTGATCAAGGATAAATTACCTAAATGATATTAGTAAAAATATGTATATTATATATAAAAATTATATAAATATTTATAGACATCCACAAATTTAGATATAGAATAATGATTTACATCATTCATGGAGGCAGTAGGTCATACCTACACATTAACACTGCCATCACTTTTCAAAAAATGGATCGAAATAAAGGAAAATAATAATTAAAAAAATATAATAATTATTATATATTATATATTATATATTCATTAAACCTATCATTATTACCATCCATCTAAAATTGAAATTAAAAACCAATCACATCTATTTGTAGATATGGTAGTCCACATGTACACACAAGCGACATTATAATTTTCCAATAGATTAGAAGTTAATAAGGTAGATGTGATATTTTTATTATAAAAGTATAATTATCTAATATTTATTGTATATAAACTTTAAATCAATCATAATGACCATTCAATAAATATGGTGGGGAAATATGAATTGTATCACTACAGGGAGATGGTAAGTCGTATATATGCATGAGCAATACAGTCACTTCCCTTTTGATAGAAAGAGGGTAAATTAAGTTGGTTTACTAATAATAAAAATATTTAATTATATTTAGGGTAATTATTTTATTATTTTATTAAAGATATAACATTTTTGTAGATGTTTAAATTATAATTAAAAAGAAATTGATAGGTTAAGTTGATTTCCTCTTTTTTGAAACACATCCTTTAAATCTCGTGTTAAGGACCATAGGGTTTGGTCTAGTTTGAAGAAAAGATCCTATAAAATGGGCTTAAGTAAATCCAGAATTATTTTTTTGGTGATTTTTGAGATATATGGATCAAATGAAGTGATGAAGTGAGGGGAGGAGATGCCTTTTTTATAATTGAGGTGAGGGGCACTTTTGAAATTTCATAAAAGATTAAAATATAATAATTCCATTTTCTTGTTGAAATTCATCCAAATTTCTTGGGATTAAATACTAAGATATAATGGGCTTTATATATGTACAAACAATAATTTTTTTATAGGTTTTGGTGTAATTTTAATCTAGATATTTTTGATTAATTGTTTGGTTAACCAATTCCAACCTTAACTATTATAAATTATTTATTATTATTAAATGGATATAATATTTATGATAATATAAAAATTTTCATAAATGGAAAAGGGATTAAAATTTAGACTATCTATTATTCTCATTTTCCTATTTCAATATTTTTATGGCTTTAAAATAATACAACAAAATAATATTTTGTTAAAATATCATTAATGTCAATTTAACATTATTAATTTACTTTTACCTAAAAAATAAAAAGAAAAATTTGGAATAAAAAAATAACCTTTTCAAACATCACTAATCTGTTATATAACACGAAACAAATCATGGAAATACATTAATAATTCATATTATAGTACTTTTTATATTTTTAATTAAATTTATGTTATTTTTATGAATTATATAAATAATGTAGTAGTGTTTTAGAAGAATTTAATGTAATTATCAAATTGATAAAAGTTAGAAAATATTTAAATCATTAACAGAGTGAAACTTTGTAATTTTTTTTATATAAATATTATATAGGTAATTTTCATGTACATGTGTCCATTAAAAACATAAATTTTGAGACTAATGTGATAAGGGTATAATTATCATCATCCAATATGAATTAGGGGGAGAAATTGTGGTTTTATCACTTATTTTTAACCAAGTTTACCCTTACTTACACTTTACCAAGGGGATAAATTTTTCCACAGTTACCCATCATATTTACAAAAAAAAAGTGACCTATTATCTAAATTTGAACTTCCTAATTAATAATATGGAATAAATTTTATCAAATTTAATTTCTATAATTAAATGAAATGTTTTTTAAAATATGTGAGTAAAATTTGATGAAAATCGCTTTTTAGAAAATACATTTTAAGAAAAAAACATATTTCTTCGTATTTCATGCATAAAAAATACTAAATGATTTATAAAATAGTTTATTTAATATATAATATATAAATATCATTAAAATAATACACCAATAGTGGTAAATTTTTTATTGAGACAAAAATAATTTGTACGCATAAAAATAATTTTTTAAAAAAAACATGTTTTTATTTTTAAATGATTTTTTATATCTAATTAATTGATAATAGAGGAATTAATTTTATACATATGAAACAATAAATTTTTCATAATTTATCTTTTCATATTCATAACCAAAAATCAAATGGCTTAGAAGTAATTGTTATATAATTATATTTTAATATTATACCATTGTTTGTTTGAACTCGGTTGTTCATGTAACAAAAGCTATCAAAGAAATTAAATTTATTTGGAAAAAGTATTCCATAAATTTTTAGGGTGTTATATTATACCCCTATTAAAAATAATTTGACCCTATAAATGTTTCCCTAAAATTCAAACAAATGTGGATATTTATGTTTCATCAAATCCTCAGGTTTCCATATAGCTTCTGTAAATTTATATTTCCTCCAAATAACTTTTACTAGTTGAGTAGTCTAGTTCCATTGAAGTTTATAATTGTGATAAAATATTTTTACTATTTTTTATTCGTAAAAAATATCATTTTCAAGTTATTTTACCTCTTTGTTTAGTACACGTGATTGATTAGGTATGTACTTATTTAGGGGAGATATATAGAACACATCGTTAGTTTGAGAGACTTCAGTGGAAGCATCATGTGATAAAAAACCATCCCTACTCGATCAAGAATCTAGAAAGAGAAAATATTATTATGTATTAAAATTTCATTCTATTTGAACATAAAAAACATTTTCCATGGAGAAATTCATTAAAAAACCTTCCCACCATCCTGAAATTCCATATCATGCAGACTTTTTTCAGCATAAATTTTCTATTGTCTCTGAGCTTCCTTGATGTGATGTTGAATGTATCTAACACTCTATATCATTTCCTCAGATATCTCAAGTCCAAAAAAATTTATTTCTCAAAATTCAACCTAGATTGTTGGTGTTACACCTTTTTCTATAGAGGGAAACATAAGGATCCATCTAAATGCTTGATTAAAATATATTGATATATAAAAAAACAATGTGAGGAAGTTTTTGATCCCAAACTCCTTTAAAATCCATATAATAAGTTTTCAAGACATCCCCTAGGGATTTAAATATTCTCTTAGTTTGAAGATCCATCTGAGGGTGACAAATTGTGTTGAAACTCATCTTTGTATCCAGATTTGTTTGAATACTTCTCAAGAACATATAGGTAAACCTTAGATCCTAATCAGATATCATATAATGTGTCAGTCCCGGAAGCCTTAACACATACATAATATTAATTATGGATATATTATTAAGAAATAAGTATTATATATTAGAAATAAATTGTGATGAAATTTTATGCTCATTAACTATAACACAAATAACATTATGGCCTTTTCTGGTTTTAGGGATTTTGATGACAAAGTCCATATTGATGTTTTCTCATTCCAAGCATTGAGATACATACTATAAAATATCTCTCTTCGTGTTGTGACACCAGAAATACTCTTTCAGATCTCTATACATTTTCATTCTAGGATAATAGAGAATGATGAATTTTGGAATTTATCCAATAGTTCATTCTTCAATTATGGTATGTATATAACTCATGCATATTTCCTAATATTTATTATTCAATTCATTGAAAATATAGAAATATTGGATTTTTTTAATCCTCATCATAGAAAATCTTTCATGATCCTTTCAACTCAGAGCATTTACCACCCTGTTCAATTTCACAGGGTTGTAATGTATTTAGAATTCACAATCTTTTATAATCTCCAACCATCATCTCTAGTGCATATTCAAATATTTATATGTAAATATATATTTTATACTTTAATGATTATTATATATATCACACTTTATTATTATGTATAATGACTCTATATTCTTAATGAAAACATTATTGTATCTAACTGAAAATCATGAGTTGTGTAATTTTTCTCATGAAACATAAATTTGCACGATTCATAAGATATGAAAATATAATTATGAAAAATAATGCCTTGAAATCCATTCCTTGATCCATCATTATTGATGACAAACCCTTCTCCACTATAGGTTTATAATAACCTTACTCTTTATTTCACATTTAAATAATATTTATTAGATAAAATTACACTTAATACATCCTATAATATTGAGATTTATAGTGTCTTTGGGAAATTAGGTACATTATATAACAACATAAAACATGAAAATAAAAATATTTATTGAAATCTTCATTAACATTACTAAAAGGTTACTTCGTACTTAACCATACATGGGATAACCTGAGGATATACCTAAGAAAGGGGTGATATATAAAATCAAATAAGGAAATAAATAAGTCATAACATGGAAAAGAAAATACATGCTAGACAATAGTTATATCAATGTAGAATAAAAGGAACATGAATATTAAGGCATGATATATCATGATAATCATAACATTGGAAATGTGGAAACAACTTAAAACACTGCATCATAAACATAGGTCAAGGCCAAACCCACTAAGACATCATGGTAGAAAAAGTACCATAATTGAATAAGGTAAAATATATGTCGCAATGTGATGTAACATGATTATAACCATCACCCAAGGCATTGTATCACTATATAATTTTGGGCACACTCGATAGTTTCATTTCATTCTCATGATTACGTGTTCTACATAGATCAATCAACACTGATTCATTCAACATCATAATTTATTCCATGATCAATAAGTGTGGAATAAATACATGTATGTCCCCAATAACATATGTATATGTTTATAAAGGTGAATAACCATGATATAAAAAGTGTCACAACCCATATCCTGAGGCCTGTATCATGACTACCCCTAGCCCGCCTTCCATAGGCCAGGGGCTGGCAACTAGCACCAAAGGCGTAATTACCTAAAACAAGGAAGGCATTGCCTGTAAACACACACAACCAGAGTACAAGCGGAAGAAAATTCTATGTAAAAGCTTTATAATAGGTGTACTGAAAGTAATGGGGGCCAGATTACAAGCACAATTGTAAAGTACAAATACATCTGAAAGTAAGTACAACTGAAAAAGGGACAAATAGCTGATAGGTGAAAGCAACTTCTGGATCGTCCTCCGGGGTTCCTACCTAAAGGGTAGGTACATATGGCTCTATAGCACTCCACGTTCGTCGGACTCCACCGTGTACCAATACGTCGTAAGGTCCTCCTCCGATTATTGTCCAATCCTGGTGCTCTCGGCCTCTGTCAGCACTGTCTGTCGTCTGCATCCAACACAACGAGGTACGGGAATACCCCATGCAAGGGTGAGTATAACAATACTCAATAGGGATCCCTAGACCCTCAAGGTCTCACAAAATCCATCAAGGATAAAACAAAAAGTATGAAATCAATGGGTAACCATTACTTAGGTATATCCCCATACATATGCCTAATTTATCATGTAACACATATCAATCATGAGGAAAACACAATGGTAATTGACTCAGCTCAAACCAGGATTTTCATTATCGAAACCACGACTGCTGGAGAACTCATCCTCTTTCGAGTACAGTGGGCCTGTCGCGATATTGAGGAACTTCTCACTAACATTGGACTATAGAGGTACTCCTCCTGTTGAGTACCGTGGCTCTGATTCCAACTACCAGACTCTCCGTCCGCTGTGGGTCTGCTGCCAAATACCGGGCACTCCCACTAATAGCCTGCAGTGGTACTCCTCCTATCGAGTACCATGGGTCTACCGCCAAATACCGGGCGCTCCTCCACCACGGGTTTTCCACTAACTACCAGGCACTCCCCACTGGGTTTTTTGAATCACTCTGAGTCGAATCGGTCAAGCAGTCATCAGGTATGTCAACTACAAGGTCTCCGCACTCTGTACGCTCATCTTTGAGAGGAACCGCTCCATCAGTTATTGGTTGATACTCCTAATATCATGAATCCTCATGTGGAAGTATCTCAAAGGACTTCCATGTCACAGGGGTCTCAATGCAATATACGACACGTCAATCGACGCCCGGTCTGTGAGTTATTGGCATTTCTGTCACTCGGGCCCAATTGGTTTTCGGTTCAAACCAACCCGACCTGAATCCAATTGTGTCCAAAACTCAAGTGGGATATACCAAATAAATTGTCTCATTCCAAGATTTTTGTTTCCATAGATGGTTCGTGGATTGGACACCTGTAGACTGAGTTATGGGAGATTAGGTGTAATCGGGTCTAACGGGTTTGGGTCCGGCCCGACCCAGTCGGACAGACCCGACCCGACCCGAATCGGGTTCAGACTGGGATCTGACCCAATCCGTGGGTCTGACCCGACCAGAAGGTGGCCCAACCCGAAAGATGCCCTACCTTGCCCGGCTGGCCGTGTGGCCCGACCCAGCTGGACGTGTGGCCCGACCCAGCTGGCTGTGTGGCCCAGCCCGGCTGGCCTTGTGGCCCAGCCCGGCTGGCCAAGGGGCCTGGCCCGGCTAGCCGCGTGACCCCACTAGCGATGCCGTGGTTGAGGGGGGGGGGTACCGCGCCTCCCCTTTGTTCATAATCGCCGACATAGGGTGTCGGCCCGTATATCCATGGGACTCGAAGGGTCCTGCCTGTATAACATGCACCGGTGGCCAGCTCAGCCGGCCACCCTCCCCTGTCCACCGCAGCCTTAGGCCACGGGTCTTCTCTAGTGCAGCGCGATGGCGCTGTGCCCCTACTCTCCCATCGTGTCTGCGGATCGCCTCCATATAGCGAGGTTGTGGCACGTCCTCTTGGTGACCTAACGGCCTTCGCGCCACTGATTTATTTCGTGGTCGGCCCGTCGCTGGCCTCCGTTGTTCACCGCGGTCCGTTCCTCCATCGTCAATAAACAAGATCAACCAAAGGGGGAAGGGTCAGACCTATTGGTGTGATCCGAATTCCCCCATGTTATGTTGATAACATTCAGTATAATGAATACCAAAATATTAACGACGTAGATGAGAAACAAAAAAACTCAAATCCTTCGACCATTCTTGATGATTGTTCGTTGACGAAGTCGTGGGAAAAATGCAGCGTCGTTTCATTGACATTGGGAAAGAAGAAGCTGAAGATGGCATTGCAGTTATTCATGGGAGACACTTATCTTTCTTTCCCAAGTGGAAGAAGTAAGAGGATGGTGTTCTTCGATCTGCAGTGGAAGGAGCGTTCTTCGCGTTCTTCATTGAGAGGATGAAGTTCCCTCTCAAGTCCCTCCCAAATGAAATGCCAACCAAATGAAATAATATTATTGTATATTATTTAATCATTGGCTTGAATTCAAAATAATTCAAAAGTTGAATTAATTAAATGAGGGGGTTCAATTAATTCAAAGTGGGTTGGGACATTTAATTAGTGGGGGAAGTTTAAGGGTTCCCTCCCCACTTTATGGAGAGTTGAAAAGGGGTAATTCCTGTATAGTCCCCACGCCAAATATCCTCCCAAGGGAGGTTATGTGTGGGTGGGCGCCACCTCCATAACCTCTCATGGGAGGTTGGGGTGTGGTGGACCCCACCACTAACCTCCTCTTAGATCATATAACGACCATGAATAAAAAAAAAGCTACACTTATTTTAATTTAAAATTACTCTTAAAAACAGCAAAAACTAACTTCCATTATCGCTAGAATGCAACTACGGTGAAGGTATAAATAAGCAATTAGCGGCGCTGCGAGCTCAACAGGGCCTTCAGATTTCAATTCCGAGCACCAGTTCAAAGGTTATAAAATCCTGCACGTCTGTTTAATGAACGTACCCAAACAAAACTTCAGAAATTGATTTTAGACACACCAGGCCTCAAAATCAAGCATCGTCAGAAACCGCGGAATCGTAAAATTCCAGTGTATTTATGAAAAATAATTTCCATGGAAATTTCAGGCCTTTACATTCTCCCCACCTCAGGGCTTTACGTCCCCATAAGCTACAACTCACACTAAGGGAACAAATGAGGGTACTGAGCACGCATCTGAGTCTCCCGCTCCCGTGTGCTCTCCTAGAGGTTCTCGTACTGCCAACAAACACGCAACATGGGTATCTACCATCCACATAGGACCTGCTCCTGTCTATCCTCAATCTCCACTATAACATCCATGAATGTGACCCCATCATCGATGTCCAGCTCCTCGTGGTCGATGATGTGGGATGGGTCATGCACGTATCTCCCCAACTGAGATACGTGGAAGACGTCGTGCACCTGGTGAAACTGAGGTGGAAGATCCAAGCGGTAATCCACCTCACCTACTCTGCTGAGGACCTGGAACAGTCTGATTAATCTCTTAGATAGCTTGCCACCTCAGCCAAATCTCTATAGACCTCATCATTACCTACTCTGTGTAGTCTTCATCTGCTCCTCGATGATCTGCACCTTCTCTGTGGTAGCCCGTACAATCTCTAGTCCCATTAGTGCTGACTGCCCTGGGTCTGTCTAGCATAATGGCGATCTAGAAGGTCAACCATACAAGGCCTCAAAAGGTTTCATCCCTATGGTGGTGTGATAGATGTTGTTGTAAGAAAACTCTACCAAAGGTAAGTGGTCCTCCCAACTATGACCGAAGTCGAGGACACAAGAACGGAGCATTTCCTCGAGGGTCTGAATGGTCCTCTCAGTCTGACCATCTATCTGAGGATGGAAGGTGGTGCTCAGGTGAAGCTGTGTCCCGAAAGACTCCTGCAACCCCTTCCATATCTGGGAAGTAAACTTTTCATCACATTCAGAGATGATAGAAGAAGTTACTCCATGAAAATTCACAATATCCTTCACATAGAGGAATCACCAGCTCTTAACTGAGCCCTACTATCTGATCGGTAGGAAGTGGGATGAATTGGTGAGTCGGTTGAAAATCACCCAAATTGGGTCATGACCCCTGGATGTACGTGGAAGACCCATCACAAAGTCCACAGATATCCCATCCCACTTCCACTTTGGGACCTCTAAGGGATGAACCAAGCCTTCTGGTTCCTGGTGCTCTGCCTTCACTTGCTGACAAGTGAGTCACCGTGAGACAAAATCTGCTACTTCCTTCATCATACATGGCCACTAGTACTGTCGTCGAAGGTCCGGGTACATATTTGACACTTCTGGATATACTGCTAGAGGGGAAGTGTGGAACTCCACTAACACTTCCTTCTGAAGTGAAAATGGTTCCATGGTACATCCTCTAAAGAGGATGACATGCTCCCCATCTTCAGAAAATCCATCAGGTGCCTTCCCTATGGATATCTGAGCACGTCGCATCTCGCAATCACATCCCCATACTACACCTCCCTGACTCGCTGAAGAATTGGGGGAGTGACTGTAAGAGACTATAGATGGGCTGCTCCATCTCTATCGACAAAGGATATCTGTAAGGCAGCCAGCTGCTATGTTGCCTCTCCTAGCAGCTGTATACAAGTCCTCCTACTGAGCGCATCCACAATAATGTTCCCCTTCCCAAGAGTATAAACATTTTCAAAGTCATAGTCCTGGTGGAACTCAATCCATTTCTATTGTCTCAGGTTCAGGTCCTTTTAAGAGAAGATATACTTGAGACTCTTGTGATTAGAGTACACGGTAAAACGTTCACCCATCAGATAGTTCCACCAAATCTTCAAGGAGATGAACAATACTGCTAACTCCAGGTCATGGGTAGCATAGTTCTGCTCATGTTGTCTCAGCTGTCGAGAACAATATGCGATAATAGCTCACTCCTGCATCAGTACACACCTGAGTCTGGTCCCTGATGCGTCGTAGTAAACTGTATAACCTACACCTTTCTCTGGATGCCTCAATATGGGGGCACTAGTCAACATCTGCCTTAGCTCCTAAAAGCTTTGATGGTATCTCTCCGACCATGTGAAGGGTTGACCCTTCATCGTCAAGGATGATAGTAGTCCTACAACACTGAAGTATTCTGGAATGAACCACTAATAGTAGGCAGCCAAACCCAACAAAATCCGTACCTCCGTCACACTCTTGGGTGGCTCCCACGAAAGTACCATCTCTATCATTGCTGGATCCACTGCAACTACAACCTCCAAGATGACGTGTCCCTAGAAGTGAAACTCTCGAATCTAAAACTGGAACTTCGAGAGCTTACCATAAAGCTGGGGCTCTCAGAGTGTATCCAGTACTACCTGAAAATGGTGGGCATGCTCCTTACCAGTAGTCAAGTAAATTAGAATGTTATTGATGAAGACTATGAAATAGTGATCGAGGTAAGGCTAGAATATCCTATTCATGAGACTCATGAACACTGCGGGAGAATTGGTTATGCAGAAGGGTGTAACCCATAACTCATAGTGGCCATACCAACATCTGAAGTCCATCTTCTACACATCCTCATCTCGAACTCTGAGCTGGTGATATCCTGATATGGGGTCTATCTTCGAGAACCACCATGCTCCCTTTAGATGATCAAAGTGGACGTCAATCCTCGAAAGTGGGTACTTATTATTCACGGTCACCTGGTTCAGGCAATGGTAGTCAATGCAGATCCTCAATCTCCCATCCAACTTCTTGGAGAATAGAATCAGAGCTGCCTAGGGAGAAACACTGGGCCGGACAAATCCCTTCCCCTGCAAGTCCTCTAACTGTATCCGCAGTAGAAAAAGCTCAGCGGGAGCCATCTGATATGCTGGAGTAGATATCGATGCCATCCTAGGGTATGGGTCAATATAGAAGTCCACCTGTCTATGTGGAGGTAGGATTGGAACATTTTCAAGGAAAACATCCGTGTACTGGTCCACCACTACAGTATAAGTCGGACTCTCCACATCTACTACTTCGAGGGTAAGGCAAGCCAACTGGTGAGTGATCGGCTGCTTCCTCCTCCGAGAAAGTCTGTCCTATGCTGCAAAGGTTCCCTTTTCACTGGTGAAGTTGAACCTAGTCCAATTCATGCGGACACACCACACTTTGCGCCTAATACAGTCGATCTGAGCATGGACTATAGATAACCAGTCCTTACGCAAGATGACGTCGTAAGGCCTCAATGCTGCTACAAGGAGATCACACCCAAAGCTATCACCTCCTACAGTAATCTCACACTGCCGACACCAGTGCGTAATCGTCGATTCTTCTCCCTTAGGAGTTTCTAACTTTAAGGATGGAGCCAATGAATCCATCAGAATCACCGAACTTCGAATGAGGGAAGTGGCAATAAAAGAGTAACATGAACCTATGTATATATGAACTGCAGCTAAGGTTGAGTAGACACATATCGTACCTCTAATCATCTCCAGAGTGCCATGATCATATGCATTAGTAGCCTGAGGCTGAGCTCTCCCCTATCCACCCACACCATGCAGTCAAGGTGGACCTACTGGTGGTGGTGGTAGTAGAACCTCGTATGATCGTCAACCTCCAGTTGCACATCCAACTCCTCTGCCATGTCTGCCACGATCGAACGTATGCCTCTTCTTGGGAGGTCGCTCAACTGTCTGCTGATCATCAGTATGGCAGGTTAGACAATCACGAGCCATGTGACCCTGCCCGCCGCAAGAATAATACTACCCGCTCCTGGGATGTCTGGCTCTGTCTCCACTCTGGGTACCCCGCACAACTGATCCGTAGTCATGCAGTCAACAACCTATGGGTCTGGTCGTCTTGGACCTCTACTTCATCTATCTTCTGCCAGCTGGAGAAGACTCTGCTGCATGTCGACTAGTAGTAGGTCTCGCTGCTGGTGACTTCTCAGTAAGGAAACTCTCTTCTAGTAGGGATCTCTCTAAAACCCCTTCCTACATCCGGATGCTGTGGGAGATAACTAAAGATCTGATCTATCGCCTGAGTCCCTACTCAAAGGCCGGGCACCTAAATAATGGGTCCTGTACCATATCAGTGGAGTAGCATGAGAGGTTGATGAACCTCATTGAGTACTGAGCTACACTCATGTTGTCCTGCTGTAGATGAAGTAGCTCCTGTATCCACACCGATCAAAGGGTGGCTAGTACAAACTCCGCCCGGAACAGGCTCTCGAAGTCTGCCCACAGAAGTGCCAAATCATAATGTATCTAGAGTATCAGGCTCCACCATCTTCCTTCTTCTGCCTAAAGGAGGCTGGCAGAAAGGATCACCATGAAGTCGGTTGGTGTCCCTACCAGTCTGAAGACTCTCACCACAGCCTCCAACCAATCCTGAGCCACCTGCAGGTCCATCTCTACCCTGAACCTGGGTGGCCTCTGGAGCAGGAACTCGTGCAGCGTGCTCAAGCGGTGTGCACTCTCTTCGGCTGGGGCTGGTGGCATCGGTGGCCCAACAGGAAGTAGTACCGCTGGTTACTCCGCTGGTGCCTTAACTGGAAGAGGGCCCTATACTGAGGACTTGTTGGTTGGCGGACTGTTAGTACGTACAACTCTCGGGCCTCTAGCTGGTCATCCACGGGGACGCATCCTGAAAGAAATAGATGCAACACGGTCAAAAGACAATACCTGGCGAGCTGACCTGGTTTGTTCTGAGTTAAAGAAAACTTTTTAAAACACAAACGCAATCAGTGTTTTTGTGTACTATGTCGGAAATTAGTAGTCAGGGTCCTGGTGTATGGATACGTCAGCCGCCGCACCAACACTAGACTCCTTGAACTGAATACCACACTCAGTACCCTTAAAAATTTTACTTTACAGAGAATAAATATCAGAGTCATGAGTTCTATAGTATAATTGACTCCTCCGATACCAATTTGTCATTACCCGTCCCCCGGGGCCCGTATCGGGACTACACTAAGCCCGCCTTCCATAGGCTAGGGGATGTCAACTAGCACCAAAGGCATAATTCTCTAAAACAGTGATGGCATTTCCTGTAAACACACACAACCAGAGTACAAGGGGAAGAAAACACTAAGTAAAAGCTGTATAACAAGTGTACTTAAAGTAAAGGGGGGCCAGAATACAAGATCAAATGTAAAGTAAAAATACAACTGAAAGCAAGTACAACTGAAAAAGGGACAAACAACTGGTAAGTGAAAGTAGCTCCTGGATCATCCTCTAGGGTTCCTACATGAATTGTAGGTACAGATGGCCTCCACAGCACTCCACGTCCGTCAGACACCACTATGTACCGATAGGTTGTAAGGTCTTCCACTGGGTACCGTCCAGTCTTGGTGGTCTCGGCCTCCATCAGCGCTATCCTCCGTCTGCATCCAACACAACGAGGTGCGGGCATAGCTCGTGCAGGGGTGAGTATAATGATACTTAGTAGGGACCACTATACCCTCAAGGTCTCATAAAATCCAGCAAGGATAAACCATAAATTATGAAATCAACGGATAATAATTACTTAGGTATACACCCATACATATAACTAAGTTATCATGTAACCCATCTCAATCATGATGAAAACACAAAGGTAATTGACTCAGCTAAAACCATGATTTTCATTATCGAAACCATGGCCTCTAGAGAACTCATCCTCTATCAAGTACAGTGGGCCTGTCGGGACACCGAGGCGCATCTCACTAACCTTGGATTGCTGAGGTACTCCTCCTATCGAGTACCAGGGGTCTGCTTCCAACTACCAGGTGCTCTGTCTGCTATGGGTCTACTGCCAAATATCGGGCGCTCTTCCTAATAGAATGCAGAGGTACTCCTCCTGTCAAATACCGCATGTCTGCTGCCAAATACTGGGCACTTCTCTGCTATGGGTCTACCGCCAACTGCTAGGCGCTCCCCAATGGGTTAGTCAAATCACTCTGTGTCGAATCGGTCAAGCAGTCCTCAAGTATGTCAGCTACTAGGTCTCCACACTATGTACGCACTTCTCTGGGAGGATCTGCTCCACGAGCTACTATTAGATAGTACAAATGTCACGAGGCCTCATGTGGAAGTATCTCAACAGACTGCCACATCAGAGGGGTCTCAATGCAACAGACGGCGCATCAATCAGATGCCCGGTCTGTGAGTTATTGGCATTTCCATCCTAAGGGCCCGGTTAGTTTTTAGGTTCAAACCAACCCGAATGTACTCCAACTATGTCAAAAACACATGTGGGATATTCCAATGGAATCATCTCAATCTAATATTTTCATCTCCACAGACGGTTCATCGATCAAACACCTGTAGCCCGAGTTATGGGTGATTAGGTGTAATCGGGTCTGATAGGTTCGGTTCTGGGCCGACCCATTTGGACCCATCCGACCCGACCCGACCCGGGTCCAGACTGGGGTCAGACCTGGTCCATGGTTCTGATCCAATCCGATGGGGTAGCCCGGTCCAGCCCGGCTGGCCGTGTGGCCCGGCCCAGCTAGCCCTGTGGCCAGGCCAGGCTGGCCGTGTGGCCCGACCCAGCTGGCCTTGTGGCCCGACCCTAATGGCCATGTGGCCCAGCCTAGCTGGCCATGTGGCCCAGCCCGACTGGCTGCGTGGCCAAGCTATCCACGCCGTGGGGGGGGGGGGGTTCATGTGCCCCTTTATTCGTAACGGTCGGCGCAAGGTGCCAGCCCCTGTAACCGCAAGACCCGAAGGGTCTTGCCTGTGTAGCGCACACAGTCGGCCGGGTTAGCCGGCCGTCCTCCCCTGTCCACGGCGGCCTTAGGCTGTGGGTCTTTACCGGTGCGGTGCGATGGCGCCGCGCCCCTGCTCTCCCGCCGAGGCCCGCCTTGGTCGCAGCATCCTACTACCCTCCGCACGGCGTGATGACGTCGCACGCCTCCACCATTTCCCATCATGGGTGAAGCTCTCCTCCGAGTAGTGAGGCAGTGCCGCACCCTCTTGGTGACCCAACGACCTTTGCACTGCTGTTTTCTTTCGCGGTCGGACCGTCGCTAGCCACTGTTGTTCGCCGTGGTTCATTCCTCCATCATTAACAAACAAGATCAACCAAAGGAAGAAGGGTCATCCATGTTGGTGCGGTCCGAATTCCCCTCCCATGTTATGTTGATAACATTCGGCATAACAAATACCAAAATATTAATGATGTAGATCGGAAACAAAACAACTCAAATCCCTCTGAATTTCTTGATGATTGTTCGTTGACGAAGTTGAGGGAAAAAGGTGGTGTCGTTTTGTTGACGTCGAGAAAGAATATGCTGAGGATGGCGTCAGTGTTCTTCATGGGTGATGCTTTCCTTTCTTTCCCTGGTCGAAGAAGGAAGAAGATGGTGTTTGTCGATCTTCGGTGGAAGGAGCGTTCTTTGCGTTCTTCATTGAGAGGATGAAGTTCTCTCTCAAGTCCCACCCAAATGAAATTAAAACTATATGAAATAATAGCTTTGTCTATTATTTAATTATTGGCTTGAATTCAAAAGAATTCAAAAGTTTAATTAATTAAACTAGGGGGTTCAATTAATTCTAGGTGGGATGGAACATTTAATTAGTGCGGGTAGTTAAATGGTTCCCCCCCCACATTATGGAGAGTTACAAAGGACTAAAGTCCATGTGGTACCCAAGCTAAATATCCTCCCAAGGAAGGTTATGTGTGGGTAGGCCTCACCTCCATAACCTCTCATGGAAGGTTATGGTGTGGTGGCCCCCACCACTAACATCCTCTTGGAGCATATAACCACCATGAAAAATAAAAAAAGCTACACTTATTTTAATTTAACTATATTCTTAGAAACTACAAAAACTAACTTCCATTCTCACTAGAATGAAACTACAGTGAAGGTCTCACTAATAAATCACCGACGCTGCGAGCTCAACGGTGCCCTCAGATTTCAATTTCGAGTACCGGTTAAAAGGTTATAAAATCCCGCACGTACGTTTACTGAACGTACCCAAAAAAACTTTAGAAATTGATTCCAGACACACCGGGCCTCAAAATCAAGCGCTGTCAGAAAATACAGACTCCAAAAATTCCTATGTATTTAAGAAAAAAACATTACATGTAAATTTTGTGTCTTTTCAAAAAGGGAAAGGTATTCACTACCCAATTGTTCTGGAATGGAAAATGACATTGCAATTTCAACAGCATAACGACGTCACCTAAAAATCCATAAAAGGGGTTTGTGAGAATGAAATATTCCTTTATTAATTTAGATATTAAATTAATGATAATATTCATATGTAAATACATGTCCCAAAATATGTAATTGAAAAATTAAGGTGTAACATAATATAGAAACTTTAAGAAAGAGGAGAAACGAAAGAACCCATACAAAATTTTCGCATGGTAATGGGTGTGCATAAAGGTTCCTAAGAGGGATACATTAGAGTAAAAGGGGATATAATAACTTATAAAAAAACTAAATGTAAGGTGAATATGTAATAACATTACCCAAAATAATCAAATTTCAATTAAAAAACATAACATTAAAAATATGTGCCTGAAAAAAGAGGATAGTGGAAGATCTCTTACTTCAATGTGTGACTCCAAAGGATTGGTAGGGGAATATTTAGAGTTTGGGGGTGCCTTGGGAGGATTATAGTGGGTTGAGGGAAGTGTTGTGATGTTATACGAGGAGTTTTAGTGAAGATAAATGGGGGATTGCGTGGGTTTATAAAAGAAAGGTGGGGGGTTTATATATTATTCTGGTTTTGGACTCTACATAATAAAATATCCAAAACCACAAACCATAACATGGTTTTAGACCATGGTTTTAGACCATGGTTTCTACCAAATGGGAGTGATATAAAATATTTTGATAATTCAAAGGGTTGAAATTATTAAAATATTACCCTTGGTGATGTGGAGGTGAGTCACACTCTTACAGAAGAGATTTTAAAATCATAAAATATATTATATGTCCTGGAGGATTCATGATGGATTTAAAAATAAATAAAATAAACTTAAAATATGATTATTTTTTAATGGAATACATATATTTGGTTATTTATCCCATTTATATTACTTATAACATCACTTTTGGGTTATTGTGATATCATAAAACAGAAGGTATATGTATGCGGTATTTAATTTTTACCCAAAAAAATATACTATCTCAGAAAATTATGAAAAATTCACCATTTGACAATTTAGATGTTATTAATCCAAAAATAATATTCAACTTGACTAATTTTTTTTCTAAATTTTTAAATTTATAATTTCAAAATAAATAGTTATATTTTTTAAAAATGTTGATTTTTTTTATAAAAACTGATTTTTGAACAGTTATAAAAAATTACATTTTATTTCATAAAAATAATATGATAATTTATATTTTTTAAATATTATATAATAATAATATTTTATTATATTTTTTATTTATTTCAAAAATAGATTAAATCATTATTCTAATAATTTAATCTGAATATTAACCAAAAATACAATTTTTTCGTTAAAAATTATTTACAAAGTAACAATAACATGATTAAAATATTTTAAATATTTTTAAAAAAGAAGGTATATATTTATATTTCTAGGGTCTTGATACATATTTCTATAGTACACCAGCATAAACCCTAAGAGTGAGGTGCACGATGGTGAGGCTTTCATTTTACTGTTCACCGAACATGGTTTGGGCCGGGATCTCGATGAGCTTGATCTTTTCTGATAAAAGGTTGTTTCTCATGATTGAGTTGTTGGATCAATGATTTGTCTTCGTAAAGATAAAATATCAGAAATTTTAACTCCCTTGGATGCTCCGATAAAAGGTATTTATAGGGTATGATCCTACTGGATGAGGCCATCATTTCCTTTGTCTGTTTCAAAATGAGTTGTTAAATACCCTATATTTATACTAGTCATGCGATCATTGTTAAATGGATTAATTATAAATGATAATTATAATTAATTTTCATATAAATATAATTATATATAATAAAAAAATAAGTTCATATGTTTTAAATAACCAATATATATTTAATTAAATCAAAAATGTTAATTTTATTCCTAAGAGTTTAGGTCGTTACAATCTTCCCCCTTTAGAATTTTTTCTCTTAAAATTTTCTTTTCCAACATTAAAAAAAGATGTGGGTAACTCCGAATCATCACCTCCTTCAGTTCCCACATTTCTTCTTCAAACTTTTGGTTTCTCCATAACACTTTAATGGGGATAATTGTCTTATTTCATAGAACTTATTCTCTACAATATAATATCTTTACCGATTGCTCCTCATAGGAAAGGTCATTCTCCAATGGTACTACCTATGGATTGAGTAAATGTAATGGTTTTGGTATGTATGTTATTAAGAGGAATAAATGGAATACATCATGTACTTTAGACATATTTGGTGGGAGTTCTAGTCAATAGGCCACTGTTCTGATGTGATCGATGATCTCAAAAGGGATGATGTACCTTGGACTAAGATTTCCCTTATTTATAAATCTCATCACTCTATTCCTTGGTGATAAGTAGATTAATAGCATGTATATAGATTTTATGTGCTATTGAATAGTATTAAACTTATCCACTATTTCATCAACAATTTTAAGACCAAAAAGTTTTCATTCCACAACTTCATCATAACATCACGGTGTTCTGCACCTCTTCCCATAGAGGGATTAATAGGGGTCTATTTGAATTCTTTAGTGGAAGATATTTTTGTAATAATTACTATGTGTGGAATTTATTTTTCCTAGGATTACCTTATCAGGTTTTAAACATATAAAGTTCTATTCTTTTTCTATTCATGAATGTTCAATACTGTTTGGATCACACAAATCCCGTGTCTAGTGAGCATGGAATCTAATTTTCTTCCAAGATTCCCTTATCTAGTTGTCAACCTATAAAGTATTATTTATCTTTTATTTTATATTTTTTGTTCTTGAAAACTAGACCACTACTATATTATTTTTTAAGTTATTCTATCTCATACATTTTATTGTGGTATTTTAGGTTCTTTTGGGTCAGAACTTCTGTTGTTGTAGTTCAAGGTATTTTAGCTAAGACCTTATACTATTTTAGTGTATAGTCATTTAGCTCAGACATTATATTACTTTATTTTAAAGTCATTTAGTTTAGACCATATTTTGTTGTATTTTTAGTCATTTTTTCTAGAAAAATTTATTGTTGTAGTTTGGGGTCTTTTGGACCAGACCTTCTATTGTTATAGTTTAGGGTCTTTTAGCTCAGAACATCTATTTTTTCAGTTTAGGGTCTTTTAGATCATAACATTAGTTGTTGTAGTTTATGGTCTTTTACCATGTACCATCAATTTCATTAGTTTAAGGTATTCTTTATTAGACCTTCTGTTGTTGTAGTTTTAGGTCTTTCAGCTCAGACATTTTATTTTTGTAGTTTAAGGTCTTCTAAATCAGTCCTTCTAACTCTATAATGGATGGGTATTATTGAAGGGTTCAATAAACCTAAATCACTAATGGGGTTCAGAATAATGAGTGCCCATTAAGGGTTATGACACCCTGCTTTCTTAATTGATATTCTAAATAAGGAATGTTCAATAAGGGATGTTGCAACCCATGTTCTTGTAGAAGTCATGAGGGATGAATATCCACGATGAGTCATGAAACCTTTCATTCCTTCCTTAAATGGTGTTTTTGGGTGGTAAAATATTAGGGATACCTATTCTATTTGGATAGTTGGAATATGGGTTATGTAAATGATGTTTCCAGGATATTGAATTGATGGATCATGGAATGGGGCATTCATTCTGGGGGGGGGGGCAAAACACCTTTAGTTTCTGAGATCCAGCACAATGTAATCGGGGATCACAAGTATTTGAATTACATTTATATAATGAGGAGATTACTCTAATTGGCAGTTCAAATCCATTATCACTGAGTCCTTAGGTCTTACAGGCATTATCAAGTAGAGTTGATCCCCAATCTATTTTGAGGTCCATGAATGATTTATAAAGATTCAAATGTATGATAAATGAAGTGGGGTATGGAGACAAATACTATCCATGAAGGGGTTTGGAACCATAGGGTATTTTAGAATTTAACTAGGAAGCTCAAATCCTATGTTTGGTGGTTTCAAGTCATGGGGTGTGGGCCAATAAAAGGTTCATGAAATGAATGTCTCATTCATACTTTGAGAAAGGGTATAAAACATAGTGATGTAATGTCAATTATTTCAAATCCACATGAATAGTCTAGTTATTAAGATTGTAAATCATGGTCCAAAATGCTTGAGTCATGATGATGTTATAGGAATATCATGTTTGGGACGCGCCATAACACTCTTATGTGCTGAGTCCTTCCATGGTGACACCGGCCTCACAAGAATTAAAAATCCATTAATATAGGTCAAAATGTATATTGTTGGTAGGTATAAGACCTTATGAAAAAAATATAAAGACCAAACAGAGATCTCTTTTTTCTATTCCGAGGTACATGAAAGGTTTACGGTGACCTAATGTGGATAAATCATGAAGTGTGATTTAATGAAAATGTGATATTCAAGAAGGGTTTGTGCACCCTAAAAGTTGTGTTTTTTCCTAGTGAACAAGTTATCATGGAGAGGAGATATTAAAACCCATTAATCTATCTTTTTCATAGACCAAGGTGTCCTGTTTTCATGTATTGGATTTCATGATGTCTATAAAGTGGTTCTCATGGGATTTAAACTGTATTTATAATGCTCTAGTTTTTGCCTAAACTCTAGAGATGATGTTTTTAGTGAGAAGAGATTTGAATTTCTCTTAGACCTATCTCTGTGGATTTTTAGCATAATTTTTTTACCCCTTTCAAAAGGAATTTAGGGTCTTGTGATATGGACCATAAAATTATAGAGTTTAAGTTAGTATAACTTTGACCAAATTGCAGGCAATTTAAGGTTCTGATGCACATGGACATATTATAACGGGAATGTTACACAAGAGCCTAATTCGGATACCTAGGGTCAAAAGTAGTTTGAAATACTTCAAAGTGGAAGATGAAAATGTTCTAAATCATGGCTCTAGTTTCTTAGGCCATGAGTAATGAAATGGGACAATCATACCCAGGATGGCCTTGAAAACCCTCAGGTGATGAGTTCTTCCATAGTGAAGTCTAGCTTACAAAGATTAGAAAGACCCTCTTATAGGGCCAAGATGTCTCTGGTTGGAATTTCTAGGACCTTATGCATCTATAGAAAGGTTAAACAGAGAGATCTAATTTCCTTTCTATGGGAAATGAATGGTTTTCAAAAACCTGAGGTGATCAAGAAATAAAGTGTGATTTATGGGATGAGGGGCATAAAAGATGGAAAAATCAACACATTCTCTACTTGACTGGAGTCATGATTTTGTGGTCCTTCGATAAATAATAAGAATGGGTGATGGATTTCAAATTTTAATTTCATTTAGTGGGGACAAATTTTCTGTGTAGTTTTAATGTCATGTGACTAGAACATTTTCCTTGTAGTTTAATGCCTTGTGGAAAAGATGTATTTATTTAAATATAGATTAACATCATGTGGTAAGGATGTGGGAATCAATGTAAAAAATTATGCAATATTCCCATAAAGTAAATTTTCAATGGTCTAGGAATTTAGATTCAGTGGGCATCATTTATCCATGGACAAGCTTGTTGGTGAGAAGTTGTGTGTCGAGGCCCTTATACCACAAATTTATCACATGCACAATCAAGAAATATGTAGATGTAACCTGTACATAGGTAAAATGAGATTTTATGACAAAACCCTTTCTTGAAATGAAGTATATTTTTTTAGTTTAATGTTATTAGGATAGTAAATTCACGACATAATTCTAGACCATATACATTTTGGGGTGAATTTTTATCCTGGTTGTTATAGATGTACTAAGGATTAGAGATTCAGGTGTCACTACATATCCAGTGATAACAAGAATGAATCCATATGTAGTTCTTGAAATAAAGTTCCTTACAAAGTCCTGAAACATACTTAGAGATGGTAGGATATTTTTCTATCATGTTTGGACCTAATAATTTGAGATCTAGGTGTCACTACATATCCTATGGTAATATGATTTAACCCACTCATAGTTCTTGAATAAAAATATTTCTAAGTAGGTCTGACTTATAAGTAGAGGGGTATTTTTCCTATTTACTGTTGTAGTTGGTCCAAGGATTAGATATCTGGGCATAACAATGTATCACCTAATGATAATAATTAAGACACATGTTGTTCTTGAGAAACCATGTACCAAACATCACACAGAATGAACAGAGATTCTCAGACAAGAAAAGGGAATATTGTGAATGGGACAAATAATAGAGGTATAGGCATCATTAAATATCCTATAATGGTTGGAATCAAGTCACATGTACTTCTGGAACGGAGGTGTGGTGGGAGTCCAACACTAAGGATATTAATCCTCTCAGGTGAGGCACATGGTAATGTGTAGTTTTTATGTAATGAAAGAGACATCCCCCATACAGTTTAACATTATATGATAAGGACATATTGTTTTACTTGTAAGGTATTTCATAAATTCCATGATAGCCATATCATGAACTAATATGTATTGGTTATACATGGAAGCCCTTACCAAAATTTCTAAACTCATGTGAGTTATGCTCGGTGTCAGAAATAAGGAATGGAAAATGATCCTCTACCACATAAAGGAAATTAAAGGAAGGACAGTGTAATTTTGCATCCTGTATTTGTTGGTCCAAGATATAGGATAAAGGAATTTCTATGTATCTAATTGAAATAAGAATCAAGTAGTAGGAACTTCTAGAAAACCATGTTGTATAGTATTAGGTGAAGAGGAAATCATTTGTGAAGTTTAACATCATGTGGTAAGGATAAAGGTAAGTCTACATGAAAGAAGGGAAATGTTAGGGATCTGTGAAGTTTTACGTCATGTGGTGAGGACACATTGTACTATTTTATAATCATGCAATTGGGAATTATTGTGTAGTTTTAATGTCATGATACCATGAAGTATTTAGTATAGTTTAATTTCATGTCGTCAGGATGTATTTTGTATAGTTTAACAACATGTGTTAATGAAATGTTTTTATAGTGTAACTTAATGAGATAAATATATTCTTGTGCGGTTAAAAATCATTCGACCTGGATGAGTGACACTTGATAGTAGCTATGTAAAGTATTTCTTAAGAAGCCACACTTTTTTGGGGGTGTGACATGTTCCCCATTAATCATTTCCAATTAGTAATATCCATTATGATAGACCTTATGTATGACATAAGGTCCTTCCCATTTAGTTTTATGTTTTTGAGGTTTCTTCCCCAGTATCATCAATTTCATGAGATCCAATACTAGTTCTCCCCAAAGGAATGAATAGAGCTGAAGCTTTTTATTGAAGGCATGTGGGCTTTGATTCTGATGGAATTCAAGGTTTTGCAATGTACACAACTTATTTTCATCGAGATGCTCGAAATAATCTAGAATATTTTTTTCTCATCATCTAAGAGTTTTATGTAGATAGCTATTCAATGTGAGGGAAACTAGACTTATATGTAAAATAATACCTTGGTTTTATACACAAATTAATACATAGTTTCTTCCCTAAAATAATGTGTAGTTGTCTGATTTGACCTGAAATGATGGAGGAGATTTTCTAGTCATTACTTCTTGTCCTTATACACCATCTTCTAGAGAATAATATATTGAGTCTTATTGAAGGCCTCTATTTTTATATTTTAAATTGTATGATTTTTGGATGAATGATTTACTCATTTATTTACTCCTAGTATAACATCTTCATCTCCATTGAAAAGAAGTTGGTGTTATTTTTTATCAATATCATATGTGGGAATCTAAACCTAGTGATGATATTGGACTTTATGAAGTGGATGATATCCTTCATCCCTACTTCCATTATTGGTATTGCCTCATTTTATTATGAGAAGAAGTTGATGGAAGTAAGGATATACTTAAACTACTTCGTTATGGCTGGGGGATATGTCCCAAAAACATCTGTTCCCTATACAAAAATTGATTAGGAATAATTATCCATATGTAGAAATTCCAGGGGTTGATGGATTAAGTATGAATGAATCTGGAATGAATAAAATTTATATGTGATTTCACATATCCATGTATCATTATTTTCCTGTAGTAATACAACCTCTTTATTTGGTGGTAGAGCCTCTTACCAGACGGATGACTATCCCATGAGCCTGTGTGGAATTTTTTCATGACAGTGGTAGTTTATCTTTCTGCTATGAATATAAGGATGGTTCCATAGAATCCTCAACTATAGTGTTATTTTTCTTATTGAGTCCATCCCCTAGGTAAATGTTCACCGATCGATGCCAAATCAATTCCCTTCCATCTCGGTCAATTAGGAGGGTCCAATTATGGAGACAACGAATTATGGGATCCATTTATCTAGGGGTGGATATTGGTTCATCATGCTCTGGGTAAGGTTGACTTGATTTATCTTTTTAAGGCCACTGGTGATGATCGATGAGACCATCCTATAGTGAAGGATGTGGATTGTCACCTCATTATGATCAGGGTGAACCATAACTATGTCTGCATTAGCAATAATGTTGGCATGTGAATTCTATGATTAGGGGACATCATGTAGCATGGGATCAAAAGCGAAATCTGCCATTATTCCTCTGAGGTAGCCAACACGAGGAGATAATTTATCCTTTTTGATGGTATATTCTCCATCGATATAATTTATCAGTAGCTCCAAATCCCCTTTGATGTTCACGTAGTCTATTTGTTGTTTTAGATCTAGTTACAAGACAGAGATGTGGGCCTGGTATTCTACATTTTTATTCACGAAAAATTAAGATAATGATAAATAGTAGGGAATAGTTTCTTTATCTAGAGAAATAAAAACAATCCCCAAGACAACCCAATTGTTTTTTGGGTTTTCCAGTCTCTTATTGATAGAACATTGAGTGGTTCCCTAAAAATACATCTTTCATGTTAGAGGAGTGTCATGGTCATAGAAAACCTCCTCATATATAAGTTTTGTTCCCACTAGTGTGCTATCTGGAGAGGGATGTTCCATGAAGAACTCATCTAGGGACTTCCCTTTAATATAAATCTATTACAAAAACTAGATATAATACTATTACAAAATCGCTTCCCATCAGGCCAAACATCGAGTCAGAAAAGGATGACTGAGGATGTACATGAGTGGATGTATAAGAGAGACCAGGTGGACTTCCTAGTGTTTCATGTAGTGTATCTTATTTGTTTCTATATAGATGAGTGTGATGAAGTTATTCTCTAAATTAAAATATTAGGTCTTAGTACCTAGCATTATTCTTCTAACGTAGTGGAGGTTGGTCTCACTTGTACATCATTTGTCCATATAAAGAGGGAGCTAATTTATTTTTTCATGGAAACCACATATAAGATGATTGTATTTCGTTCCATGTGTGGCATTAGGATTAGTGGATACCGTAGATACTACATTATCCTCTCAAAAGATTCTTGGTTGTTCCTATCCCATCAATATGAGATTCCATTTTTCATTATCTTGGTGAATGGGACATAATTTTAAACTAATATGGATATTAAACACAAAATGTAAGTGATTTTCCCTTAAATCCCCATCATTTATTTGATATTATGTGGGGGTGAAACTTCTATAATTTCACTAATATTTTCTGGGTCAATCTCAACTCCATGGTGGTGTACCAAAAATATAATGAATTTCTCAAATTCTACCCTAAAACTACATTTTATTGGGTTCATATTTAGACTATGTTGTTGGAACTTGTCGAAGACTGTTTGAAGGTCCATTAAGTGATCACATAACTACCTAGATTTTAAAAAAAGGTCTTCGACATAACATTTAGTTATTCTTTCTAATAAAGACTTAAAAATATGATTCATATAGCATTGATAAGAAGATACAACATTTTTATATCAATGGTAATGACCAGATAGAAAAATATTCCTTGGGGTTCTTAAAAGGTAGTGAATTCCTAATATTTTGGGGCCATCTTTATTTGATTGTAACTTGAGTACCCATTTATAAAGGAAATGGTTTTGAAGCTATTAGTTACTTCAATCAAGATGTTTGTGATATACAATGAGAAATTTTCCTTCGGGAAATTTAAATTGTGGTCTCTAAAATTGATGACGAACCTAATCTGCATGTTCTTTTTTGTTATAGGGATGATGTTGGAGAGCCATCATGGGTATTTTACCTCTTGAAAAAAAATCTTTGATTAATTTTTCATCTTTCATCTCTATAATCATATAATGAGAGGGGTTAATCCTTCTGATTGATTACTTGAAACCTTGATGGTCATTAGGTAATCTGAGATGGAGTGTGGACACATCAGGGTTTAGTTTTGGATTTTTTTTATAATTCCATGTAAACTCATATAAATGTTTCTTTATAAATGTTGTATATATCTCTTTCTCTTTAAGAGGCATGGTGTCACTAATTAGTGTAGACCATAGGCCTTTTAATAGTACCCGATTTACCTACCTAATTTTATCAATGGTGGGGGGACACGCCTTCCTAAAATGTGGGAGGTGAGTTCATAAGGTCCTCTTGTTCCTCTTATATCTTTGATCCTATGAAGGAATTTTTATATGAGGTTAGAAATTTGAGGTCATCTCTATAACTATTGAGATGAGAGAGGATATGGGAAGAAAAATTGTCATCCCCTACTAATATAGTCAATATATAGATATTTTGGAATAGTTTTTCTTTTATGTAATCATTGGGGATGAAAGGAGATTTGATATCTAGGATCAGGTCTACTGCCTCAATAAAATTTATAGGTAGAACATAATAATTGTCAAGAAAACTACAAGGATTTTTAGGGTCCATACTCTAGTAGTTGTGGGATACAACCTATATATTTTTATCCACCATTGGTTATTTTCATTCCATTTTACAAAATACTGCCTTAGAATATACAGATTTGTAATAAATAAAGGGTAAACTATGACCATGTTGTATGTCGACCTTTCTATTAATTGGATATTTCAAAAACTGATGGAATGTTTAAGGCACTTCCATATGGTTATGAATCTATGGACTTTTGAGTAGGATATTGTATTCTATGTCTTTATAGATAACCATAAAATTAGTGTTAGATGATAGATCCTAAAAGTATCTTTGATCTTTATCTTCTTGAGAGGTCCTTGATCACATTTATAACACCCTTGAATGGTCATGTTTATGAAAGATATATCCCCTTATCTATATACAAAATGTCAAAGGATATAATTTTGTATATGTATGTTCTTGGAATCATATTCAATTAGATCCATACAGATTTCAACATTATCAAGTCTACATGAAACATATAGGGTTCTAATGTGTCCCGGGATAACCTCTTCCTGATCTTACTCTATGAATGAGATGGTGACATATAATTCTATTTTAATGGCCACTACATGAAGAATCTCATTTGTAGTGACCTAAATCTATAACTCTTAATGGCTCCATAGGGCTTCAATCAGTGCCTCCCGTTGTTATTTTGAAATATGGATCACATGTAGGATTTAGAGATTTGCTGGGACAACTTTAAACTATTTTTGAATTTTAAACTATTGTTCAAGAGGACAGCACCCCCCAATGTGTGGTTTCTCCTTGTTATGTGGTTCAAGAGGTGATTCATTTGAGTTATACATGTTTGGTTCATGTACCAAGGTTGAGGGACTAGCTGCTGTTAGTGGCGTAGATTGCACTGACCATTCCCATTGTATGAGATAAGCAGATAATTTCAACCCCACTAGGAAATCATGTAAGATGACTGGGCATAGAAGACTACAAAGGGTTATGTGATATCTCTATGTCTCTATTAAGCTCACTATGGTTATTTTTACATGGGTCTCATTAGAATATATATCTTCTGGGAGGATGAAACCACAATATTAGGCCCAACCACATCTGTGTTATCCTCTGCATTCTCGGTTCTTGTGCCTATAACCTCTAGATCCCCAGTCAGGTATGGTAATTTCATACCTAAAGGAATATTCATCATCATAAAATTTTTTTACACAGTGTATCACATTAACAGAACAAAAAACAACCTCCTCCTACGATGAGGGTTCCAATTTGTGGTGCAGTTCTTGTTCTCCATACGTTTTAGGAAAGAAATCTGGAAGAGTTAGAACCAGCCTTAAAGATGAATATGGATCTTTGTATTCATTATATTCCTCTGTCTAATGGACATGTCCACCTCTTAGAGGCTTATTATATTTCACCTATCAAGGAAATGGGACTTTTATCAGTTTTAAAATATATTCTATGAGGGTGGCATAAGATAGGTCAATTTTTTGAGTCATCCAATTTTTAAACTTCTACCGATGTATAGATGGAACTTTCTACCAATAATCCTCTTATTTTAACTGATAAATGGTTTTATAGGTCACTTGCATAGTGGAGTTGTCCAACATCACCTATCTAGAGTTGAACATGCCTTGGAGGAAGTCTTTAAAGGAGAATAAATCCAGGATGTTGTGACATAGTCTTATATAGAAAGGGATGCCATCAGGATGGTTAGTGAGGTTGACCTCATTGGGATTCTTAAGATATGGAATCTTGAGAAAGTTATTGTCCATGAATATAAGGAACTAACCAGAGACTTTCTCATTTTGGAACTAGTATACTTTATTCATCAGTTCCTCAAATGTTGGGTGACTTTAATATATTTTTTCTTCTGTATGAGGGTGATTTTTTTGTTGTTGTTTCTCGATAAGAGGCACTAGGTGGTTTATGAACTATTTTGGTGATGGAATAGTAATTACTACTGGATTGAGGGTAACATCTATAGTCTCTACCTTGTCAAGAATTTTACCCATTATCGGTGGCATGAGTTGGGACTTAACTCGAGTCCGCTGAATGGAGTCCTCCAAAAATTTTATCATTTTTGAAAACTAATTGAATCTAACTGGATTTTTCATTGGGTACATAGGTTTGTGTAGCTCATCCTGGATATTTTATTCACAAATATCTAGATATTTTTTCATATATGAGAGGGATTCTGAGTGAATTTGTTAAATCATTATATCTAGCTATAATTAAGACATCCTCTCATTTTCACATTGCTTGCATTTCCTCTAGTTGATAATTGTTGTTTTTCTCAATGTGGAAATGAAATTGTAATGGAATTGATAAAGAATGTCTTCTCATCCTAAAAAATATATTTTTAGATGTATTTTGTACCAAAAAAGACTATCCTTATTAGATTCTGTATAAAACACCTCATCTTGGTTGCCTCCTGCTGATCTCGAGGTCCCATCATCAGACTACATTAGTACATGAAGTGAGTGAGATGTTGTTTGGGGTATACCATACAGTCAAAGGTGGGGAAGGTAGGGTTTCCAAATTTGTGTGGGGGAAACTTTTCATCTAATAAAATGTTATATAGATGCATTTTAGGATTAACATGTGTGATTCTATCATTCATGGCTTTTATTTAAGTATCCATAGACTCGATGATGTTGAGAAATTATGGATGTAATATTTTTGAGCCACCTCACATCTGTAGGGAGTGGGTTTGACCTGATGGATTGGACCTATTTTCATCTACCACTAAATCTAAATTCATTATAAGACAAAATTATTTCCCTGGTGAGGGATAGGGTATCATCATAATGGATATAATCCATGATCATAATTAACTTCAACATTTATGTAGACTGGTTTTCTAGATATAGAGTCAAGATGACACTCATTTTAAACTCTTGTGGTGGGTGGGGGATCATGACTTTCATGAAGTGGGGTGGAATTATATTCCATTATTCCTCAATATGATACCCAGTGTGAATTTTTCCCCTTAGCATATTCATTTTGAGTATTTTTTAGAGTTTTTATCTCTTTCTAATATTGTTCCATTTTATCCTATGTGGAAGGAATGTTGGAACTTCTAGGTGAAGAATGTGATATGACTAATTCTTTCCCTTTATCCTCAGTAGTGTTATGTTGTAAAGGTCAAAACTCAATACTCAAGGGTTCTAGGTTTTGGATCCTGCTCTGGTTCCAAGTACATGAAGCCTTAGTGGACGCATCCGAATCACCTTCCTCTCGGGTTATATTTTCTATATTGTGAGCCTCTATATTTGAATCATTATACACATTATCTATAATGTTGAAAATGATTATATTCACATAGTAATATCGTACACTGGTAGTTGTCAAATTACTCTCAATGCAATAGGGTAATTCTATACGTCTGGAATCAGGGTCGTTTCTCAAACCCTTGTCCGTATTACACCTTTTTTTCATTCAAACCTGGCATGGTTTTATTACCTACATTGTATATTACTCCCATCAAGGAATGATAATAGTGAACTTGAGAGGGTATTTGGTCAAGGTTGTTTATGGACCTAAAATTATAGGGGTTCTTATTGCGGCAGATGAGATGTCATCCAATGATATTTACACCCTAAATTAGAGAAGAATCATTCCCTCTATAATAATGATAATGATGAAAATGTCCCCATCCTTGTAGTATGGGGCCTACCAGGGTCCCAAATTAGATTTTTTTACCCTTCTATCAAGGATTCAATGATTCCATTAAAGGATTTGATGACTTTTAAGATGGGAACTGATATATAAATTCCCAAATCCCAATGGTATGAGTTTAGTCTAGAACCATCGGTGATTTCCCTAGGACCCTTTCATGGGTCGATGAAATTAGTGATGATAATTGAGATAAAAATTCTAATATGCCAATGGGTTAGGGCTTATTTGTAGCTACTACTAATACTTCTTGAATCTTATTGGGAATTGATTATATGAGGGTAAAAGGTGGTGATAGTTATCCCCCAACCCGAAGGGTTGGGTTCATCCAAGACAATTTATTTGGCAGCTTCTATTGCAAATTTTGATTTGGGGAATCTATGCTTGTGTAGAATATAGGTGAAATGAAATCCCAGGATGGGAGCCATTTTCTTTGGTAAGTTGTTTGGTCGACCGTAGATTTGGATTCCAAGTCTGAAATGTGTTTTTGTTAAATCGATTATTATAGTTCAATGATATTTTGGTTTCCCTATCCCTTTATTCATGATGTCATAGTATCGTTTAAGTGGGTGCATTCTATTGTAGTGGCCAAATATCTCACGCATTACCCATCCCCCTGATTTCACCAAAGTATTTGACATTAGAGGATGTTTTATATTAGAAGTTCTGTTGTTTTAGGGATGAAGTGAATTATAATTATCCATAGATTCCCCAACCTCGAATACAAATGCATTACATGGCTTGAAATATCAGTTTCTAAATATTTTTTATGCAATGGTAGATATTTTGTTGTATATTTTCACTATTATTCCCCAGTTTTCAGTCCCATTCCATGGAGATGAATCTAGGTCTAGATGACAACAGAGAATCTTAATGGCCTGAAGGTGACCCTCATATCTTGGATAAAGGAGGGGTCTAGACTTCAGTCATTGATGAGTTGTCCACATATTTTAGAATAGGTAAGACACACATTCCCATTATATATCATATAGGATTTCATAATAAGATGTGGAAAGGGTCCAGAACATGGTTTGGAGGTTTTTTTGGATAATTATATTTACATGTAAACGTTAGCTTCATTTTCACTAGACTTACATACCAATGTCTGGTCAGAAAAAATTAGGTGCTTCTTGGGGTAGCCTACAAACCAGAGTGGAGTGATTTTGGTAGTCAATGGGGAACTATATGTATTTGACCCCATTGTTTTGAGCACCTCTATTTACTATTTAATCTCTCTTTTAATAACCTCTCTATATAGATATGTATGGGAAATGGGAGGGTTTCCTTGTCTAGGGGAGACATTACTATAGGGAGGTTGACCATAGTTTATGGAGGAGTAGAGTCCTTGTGATCCATCTCCACACTATCATGATGAAGAATTCTATGGAAATGGTAACCTTCTTCTTTGGTTGAAGCGTTTTAGACCCCTTGGAGAGTTGATAATGTGTCTTTAATAAACACAAGGACACTGTCATTGAGAAGATTAAATATATAATACTTAATCAGTATCATGGTTGGAATATGTTGACCAGGATTTTGGAATTGTGCATGGATATGAGCCTACTATATAACAGTTGATGGAATATACTAATAACTATCTGGTAATGTGAGATTATGAGGACACTACTGATAAACTATTGGAACATTCTATGTAATTTTACTGATTGTATAATGAGAATATTCAGAGACATGTGCTGATTTTACTCGGTGACCTTTAGTCATAACAATTATATGAACCCAATATTAAGCCTTCTAAGTATGAAATCAGTCTTTTTTGACAAGAATACGATCCTATCATGAGGCATGAGCTACAATAAATTGGTGACCATCGGTTGGAATGAGAATATGATCCTAGTTGGAATATTATTTTCCTATCAGAATATGTCATCGAAGCTTTGGAATTAAGAAAGGGATATGACCCTCCTCTAATATAGAATCAGAAGGATGATGGTTCAAGTGTTCATCAGTGGAAGTAGGGATATGATACTAGATTTTTTGAGTTACTGGAATATGCCATGCAGTTTCACTGAGAGAAATATGACCCTATCCTGATTTATGTTCCACTCTCACATGGTGATCCTTGGTCAGAATGGGGATACGATCCCGATTCTAAGCCTTTGGTGTATGTTACTTGTCTGTTTTGATAGGAATATGAGCCAATACCGAGGCATGTGCCACTCTCAATTCACAAGTCAAGGTAGGATAAAAAATATGATCCCTTTCTGGTGCCTTTTACTTTACTGGAATATGCAAATAATCATCCTATAAGGGGGAAATAAAGTTCACTTTATCCGCAACAACTGATTTTTAATAATTATCTGAGTGTTGTTCTACCATGATTGTAAGGAGAGGAATATGTGCATGTCCCTTCATCTATACCAATTATAGAATATTTAAGTGGAGTTATTTAGTAATTACTAAGATATAGTGAAACATTAGCAAACTGTTCATAGTAATGTAAGCATGTATATTTTCTATCTCCAACATATATTGGAAGATATCATTAATTTAAGTGGGGATATGAGCCCAATTTTCTATACCTTGTGACACCATAATAAGTTGATGGTAATCAAGCATAGGGGTAGAGATATGCCCCTCCCTGTGCCTTTTTTAGGAATATACCCCTAGAATTCTTCTGAGTGAGTAGGGATATGATCCTACTCACTGGCTAAAGATAGAATCTACTGAAAGGATCCATCATCAAAAGTGGGGATATAGACCCGCCCTAGATTATCAAAATCTTTTCATGTCTTATTTTTCTTCCTTGTTTCTTATGTATGGGTATCCAAGGTGGTTGAGTATTGAATAGTTCCCTCAACAGCTAATTGAGGGGAACTGAAAAGATGGAACTGGTGAAGACTATTAATACGGGACCTCCTTAGTGGACCCTAAACGAGAATAGAGATATTGTTTACTCCACGATCTACCTTCACATAATAATAATGGTGGTGATTTTCACACTCTAGGGATAAGATTCCTAAGTGGTTAGTGGTGGAAATGAGCACCACTAGATTTACTATAGAGTTATTTAGATGATGAAGACTCATAAGGTTTCGCATTTGGAGATCCTAATGGGAAGCCTATAGGGTTGGGATTGTACCATGTCGATGGTATTCCAAAACCATTCCTTTCACAAACAAACACTGAAGGTTTTGGGAAGGTGAGGTCATTCTGTGACCCATAGTGGTAGCATCCCTATTAGATTTTGAATAACATTCACTTGATAAAAACATTATCTTGTGTTAGGTGTTGTTTTTGAGAGTAGTATCTCGATTCATGAAGATAGTAAGGAACAATGTCAATGATTATATCACAATCATAGGAAAGATATGTTCTCAATGAGATATGCATGTGTAACTAGATTATCTCCTGATCTGACCATTTTTCTGATGTGGACGTGTCATAGTTAGGATGGTCTTATATCATGAGAACCCTAACTATAAAGGATCAACAAATCATTTTCTTCTTTTGAAATATTTTTTTATGGTTCCTCAATTTTTTCATATGTTGTGATAAAAAAATGGCTTGACATATGATAAACTGATCATTTTTTTATTTGATATATTCATGTTGGGTTCACCATTTTTTCTGTTAGAAGATGAAGATTGATTATCCCAGTGGTTTGATTTTAGGGATTTTAATGTCTTGTATAATCATTTTTGTCGGGTTCACTATTTTTATCTCTAATGGAATCTCCAAATGACACCCACACCCATAATTGAGTACAAACATTCTTTCCAAAGGCAGGTGGTCCTTTAAGGTTTTATACCCAACAATGCTTGCAAACTCACTTTGGCTGAGTGGATGAGAGGTCATTCTCATGAAAATCTTTTGGGGGTAAATTATGCCTACTATGGGACTCTTATTGATTTAAGACATGTTTGAGAATATCTTCCTAATCCCAATATGGGACCTATTTACCTAGAAAAATGATCACCTGTTAAATCCTTCCAGGGGAAAATGGTGGTCTATTAATGAGTCCATCTATATGTATCTGAATTTATTCATCTATTTACCATGAATGGGTAGCCACTTATATTTTAAATCCATAAAACTAGGAACTCCAAATTTTACATCTATTGAAGAAGGTGAAAAATATTTCAAGTATTGGAGTGAGCTGTTATGAGGCATCCTATATGTCCTTTTTATAATAGGAATCAAAACATATGTATTTCATTAAACCAATTCAGTTTAGTGTTATGAGGAAATGATATAAATAAGGGAACATAGGAACTAGTAATTGATCTCGAACCTATGGTAGAGGTCGTACGTATCTCAGTTATAAAATGAATCAGAGTAATCAAAGTTCAATCCTTCGCATAGGACTTTACCCATGGTAGATGCCCTTATATGAGAGAAGTAATATCATGCCACTGATCGAGGATCACTCACTATCGTTTTATATGCTAATGGATATTACTAATGTGAATGAAATTACCATTTTAAATCCCTAAGCCCACATAATTCATTCTTGGTGCAAGAAATAAGGGATAACATGTAATTAGTCTCACTGTATATGGATACTAGACTTATGTGCTGTGACATTCCTTTGAATGTTTGATATGGAGATCAATCCTTTGGAAGGAATCCTATGTATCATAGTTATGAAATAAATCAGAGTCATCATTGTTCAATTTCTTTCTCTATCCACTATTGGATGAAGAAGAAAGATAATACCATGAAAATATTTGTTCCTAATGGTTGGAATGTCAGATACATGGGTGGTGATTACAATGAGGCGGATTCCTATATGATATTAGCCCTTAAAAAGTCATCCTATGTATCCTGCTTATGGTAGGAATTATAGTTCACATTGTTTGGTTATGATTGGGTCTTACACATTGAGGTTTCCCTTTTTATATTTGATATAGATCATAATACTTAGAATGGAATCTTGTATATCTTGGTTGTGGTAGTAATCAAAGTTATAGTAGTTTAGTTTGATTCTGCCTTACTCACTATGGTTTGCATTTTGATATTTCATATGGAGCTTAGATATTATAAAGGCATCACACATAACTCAGTAATGGAAGGAATTATATTTTTCATAGTTCATTTTCTTTCTCTATCCATTGGTGGATGAGGAAGAAGTATAATACCAAAGTGAATATTGGGTCCCGATTGTTGGAATGTTAAAGACATGGAGGAATAACACTGTGGTGGATGTCTATCTAAGATCGGCTCTTAAGAAGGCATCCTATGTATCATGGTTAGGGAATGAATCAATGTTATAAAAGTTTATTTCTGATTCGGTCTTACACAATAATGTTTTACATTAGATATTTAATATAGAGATCAATCATTTGAAAGGTATCATATGCATCCTATTTATTGAAGGAATTATAGTTCCCATTGTTCAATTTGATGAAGGCATACATATTGAGGTTTCCCTTTGGATATTTGATGTGGAGATTGGGCCTTAGAAAGTAATCTTACATATCCTAGATATGGAATGAATTAAATTCCTTTTATTTCAGTTTTATCAAGGGTTACACATTGAGGTTTCCCTTTTATATCCACTTAACATGGTTATCATGTCCTGGTATATGGAAAAGGATTGTCCTGATTGTCCTTCTAACATGTTTTGATCATCTACCCGACATGCTTAAGGATTTATTGTCAAGTATTGGTTGACGAACATAAATTTAAAAACATTTTCACATGATAATATTGTCTTATATGGGGGATATTTTATGATCTGAATGGCATGTTAGGAGGAAATCGTATGTTCAAGATGGATTATCTAGAATACATCATATGAACAAGATGGTTTTTCATTAGGACATCACACGACCATGATAGGTTTTCTGAATGAAATCGCTTGACGAAGATGGTTTTCTCATAGAACATCACATGACCAAGACTGAAATGTCTCTAGAGTGTGACACAACCTAGTTGACTTGACCAGAGGGTGCCACATGATCCAATATGAATTTTCATAATGTTATCACGAGACCTAGATGACATATCTAGAGTATGTCACATGATCTAGGATGAGTTTTCCAAAGGACATTACTAGATCTATCTGACTCATCTTGGTGTCATCACGAGATTCAGATGACTTCTCTTAGTGTCATCACAAGACCTATTTGACATGTCCCCATGTTTTGATCACTTTATTGGCATTCTTGAGGATGTATATACATGTCCTAGTGGACCATATTACTTTTCCAAATATAATATTATGATCCAATTGACTTGTCTAAGGGATATTTCATGATCTAAATGACATTTCTAGAGGACATAACATGACCTAGATAACTTGTTCAGAGGACATAATTTGACCAAAAATTAAATGTATGGAGAGTGTCACTGGACTTGGATGAATTTATTAGAGGGTGTCTCCTGATCCGGGATGACTTCTCCTGGTGTCATCGTGATTCCCAGTGGATATATCCAATCCCCACTGCACAACTTGGGTGATATGTCTGGAGGACTTTGCAAGATTTGGCTGGTTGGCCAATGGGACTCTGCTAGACTTGGGTGGCATTCCCAGAGGGTGCTTTGTGGCCTAGTTTAACACATACAAGTGGTGTCTAATGATCCAAATAGCCTTCCAATGAATCTTCCCATGATTTGGGTGACATGTCCTAGTGTTGTCTCATGACTTGAGTTGTTCATTCGAAGCACATAAGGATCTACATATCTTTTTTATCATAAGTCTCCCATACTTTATAGTATTTCACTCTATCCTTTATTTCATATGTGACTCAAGGTTTTCCTATTGTATTTTTTTAATATTTTTCAGTACCGAGAAAACATGTGGGACCTTCTTCATATGACATGGCTAACAGAACAGAAGTCTTTCGCGTGATCTATGAGTGATCACTCAAAGTGACTATGCATGTAGTGTGATCTCTTAGGTCATTATATATATTTTTACCTGGTGTAAGACCTTTAAATCTCATGACTAGACACTCTAGGAAGTCTTCTTCTTCAATATCATGTGTGATGTCTCATTGATTGGTCTTTTTTTTGTGCTGAGGGGGACATATTAATAGGCCTCACTACCCTAGTTGTACGACACCTTATGCGACGAGTATCTGATGGATTTTGGATGGATTTTGTAGAGCTATTTGGTGTCAGGTTCTTTTCATAATCCTTTTGTGGGTCTTCTATGTCATCACGTGATATTTACTGATTGCAAGAAGGTTTCACATTTACCATTTTATTGGACCCCATTTGATCAAAGGGATCTTGCCTAACTATGTGGATAGTAAAGTGGTTTCCTCAAGGTTAGGATGAAATGTCCAGGGGTCTTTCTGAAACTAGGATGCATGTGTAAAGGATTTCATGTGACCGATGAATTTCATAGAGTCTTTCATGAGATAAAGTTAGCTTTCCAGAGGGCCTTCACAAAATCACGACAGTGATTCTATGGGATTTATCAAGATCATTTTGGCTTTTTGAGGGTGACCTCAGGTGATCAATGGTGACCAACTTGGATGTATGCCCCCTTTTTACTGAAGGATTTCATATCCTTGATCCAAAATGAGTTTATGCCTTTTCCCCATATATTTTCTTATTTATTTTACAAGGGATGGGGATATCGTGAAGTTGTATGAGTGTTATTGATGAAAATCACCCTCTTATATAGTGATACATCGTGTGATCAATAATGAGTCTTATGGTGATGCATGATCATTATCATGGAAAATCCATTTTCTTATATATGAAGATTTAGTGCTAGAACATATTCAAAATGGACAAGTATAAGACCCTTCACACGATGAAGGGGACATGTCAACCGGCTCTTGCGCAATAAGGCAAAAATGTTGCAAAGGCCCCATGATGTCTTACAAATCTCATGAGCACATCACATGAATATCAATGGCCTAAAAAGGATTATGACTTTTGAATTTTTTTCATCCTCTGTTTTACATGTTTTTTTGACCCTTACCCATTGATTTCCCTTAAGGGTGCTGCATGGTCAATATTGGATCTGGTGATGGTGCACAATCTTTTTCCTTGTGAGTAGCTATGCTTGTTCATGGTGAATCATGTGATAAATGTTGGATATTATGATATAATTTGAGAGTCATTATGGGAAACTCCTATACATTTTCTTATAGAGATGAATTCTAAGTGAATAATCAATTTTACATGTCTGAGACCATTCTTATTATGAATGTGACATGCCCACATGCTTCCACGCGATAAGGTGACATGATTATTGGGATTTATGGTTTCCTATGAACTATAAGATTGTTTTCACAAGAATATAAAAACAAACACATAAGATAACTAATTTTTTATATTTTCATCCTTTTTTCAAGGATTTTGGATGATTTTAAGGTGCTTGTTGGTTCCAAAATCAAATTACTCGGAGGAACTCATTTGGAAACCTCTTCATGATCAGTAGTTGTCTTAGACACACTTGAAAGAATAAGGAGTCTCATAAAAGGGGATTAATGTGATCTCTAATAGATATTGTGCTCCATATGACCCATTTTCATGACCATCTGAGGTTCATGTAATCTCATGTTTGTTGAGAGTTCACGCGATCTATGTGACTTTTCCATCTTCTTTTCCATCGATTTGTGAAGAAATTAATACCCATGAATCAAGTATTTATTCCCTTGTATATTTTCCAATTTCTTGTTCGTGGGATTCAAAAATCATATGAAAAATTTAAACCCATCATAGTAACAATTCTTGAAGTATGGTGATAGAAAATGAATTTTATCGCTATCTGGAGACGGTAAGCCATACGAAAATGAGTGATACTTTCACTTCCAATTAAATGGAAAGAGGGTTAATAAATTTGGTTTCACAATCATAATAAAATTTAAGTATATTTAGGATACTGAATTCATTATTTTTTTAAGAATATAATAGGATTAGAAAAGGTAAAATAATTATTATAAATAAATTGATTGGTTAAGGTGATTACCACCTCTTTAAAAAAGCTCTTTTAAATATCCTCTTAAAAACTCTAGCGTAGGTTTATGTGAATAAAAAAACCTCAAGAATGTGGATAAGGAATCCAATAGGGGATTTTTGAAGTGTATATTTGAGATAAAAGTCTCAAAATATGTGAATAACTAAGGGGAGGTTGTTCCCTTTTATAGTTGAGATGAGGGGAACTTTTTGAATTTATTAAATCTTTAAAATATAATAAAGTCATTATTTTTCCCGAATTCCAAAAAAAAAGACAAGTTATGAAAATATAATAGTGGATGAGTTTTAAATACTATCAAAAAATAAAATTTGGATTGGTTTTTTTATTTTAAACCTTATCATTTTGATTATCCTCTTGGTTAACTAATATTAACCTTAACTGTGGCCACATGGTTTCTATTCATAAAGGGTTATAGTTTTTATGATAAGAAAAAATCTATCACATAAATGGAAAATGGGAGAAATTTTAGACCATATATTATCCACCTTGTCCTATTTCAGTATTTTTATATTTTTTATATTATTTAATAAAATATTATTTCGATAAAATATCATAAATTTCAATTTTGACGATATTCATTTAATTTGACTTAAATTACATAAAGACAATATTGTAATTTTAATAGAATCCTTTTAAATAACACTAATATATTTATTTATCTTAAATATCTATATAACACCATAACTCAATAAAATTATATTATATTTCATATTTTTTAAAACAATAATTTTATTTTGTTATTAATTGAATAAATATTGTATCAGCATTGCAAAAGAATTAAAGGTAATTATTTATTTAATAAAAACAATAAATAAATTTTAACAGGGAAAGTAAGTTCATTTTTCTCAAAATATACATTTATATTCATTCATAACTTTATTTTGACCCTAGTGAATATATAAGAGATATATGAAACTAAGAGAGTGACACTCTGTAACATTTATTCTTTGAATATTATATAGGTCATTTGCATTGGTATGTTTCCATAAAAAATAAAATTTCAAGACTAAGGACATATGGGAAGAATTCAATCCATTCAAAAAGAATTATGATTAAAAATTATGTCTATGTCACTAATTTTTATCCAAGATTAAAATGATTTACCCTTTACTGAAATTTGAGCAAGATTACTATTCATATTGACCAAACATAAAAGGGGTCTACATACCATATTTGAACCAATATATTAAAAATATGGATTCCATTTTTTATTAAATTAAATTTTCATAAGTGGAATATTTTATTTTAAATAAATAAAAAAATGTGATGAAAACCACTTCTTAGGAAAATACATTTTTAAGAATAAAATTTAATTTATTCTTATCCCATTCCTAGAAAACAATATTAGATAGATGTTAAAAAGTTTATTGAATATATAATATATAAATCACATTAAAATAATTAGGAAATATAGATTAATTTAATTTATTATGATAAAAATACATTGCGTGCATAAAAATAGTTTTTCAGAAAAAACAACTTTTTAATTTTCAAATGGTTATTATTTTGATATAGTATTAATTGAAACCTATTGAATTAATTTTATATGTATATAACCATAAATTATTTATAATCTAGTTAGTCCTATTTTTACCCACCAATATAATGTCTTGGTAGTAACTATCAAAAAATAATATTTTAATAGCATATCATAGTTCACTTAAACATGGTGTTTTGTGTAATGTATGTTATCAAAGAAAGTAAATTTTTTTGGGAAAAAAATATTTCATAAATTTTTTGGTTGGTAAATTTCTATTATTAAAGGAAATTTTATTATTATAATGTTCATATTCAAATGGAAAGATTTCTATTACAATGATTGGATTTTTATTGATCATACAAGTTTCCTACTGCCTATAAATACCCAATTTCTATTAGTTGTTCATTAACATCTATTTTCTCACAAGGTTATATATATTTTCATTTCCAAAATAAATATTTTATTATTAATATTTTGTTCTAATTATACAGTATTGTTTGTGAGTGTGATTACTCCGGTGGATCGATCCGATCCAAATTTTTATATATTAGTTATATTATTTTATATTTTTATCCCATTATAATATTTTATATTGTTGTGACCATGTTTTTTTATCAAAATGTAATTTTCAAATTATTATAATTTTTTTTATCATGTGGTGAATGCGATTTATATAATACTACATTACTAATTATGCCACATTTATATAATCAGTGATGAAATTCCATTGATAATCTTTTGGGTCCTTACAGTCTACCACCACACTATTGGGGTACTAAATTTGGAATTAGCACACAATCATACCCATGATATTCTATACTGGAGCTTATTATCCACAACTTAGCCTTCTCTACAACCAAAATGTTAGCTTAACTCCCAGATTTCCTCCCTCGATCCTCCTCTCAACACCCCCAACACCTAAACCACACAAAATAATGGAAAATAACGATTTTTACCTAATATATTCACTCGCTTTAACTTTAAATGGAAGATATATGTGATAGATCCCCTTTCAGAAAATGGAGATCTCAATATTATCTAATAAATAACAGTAATCCAAGAATAAATCTCCGATTAACTCTTCCATGGGGAACAAATAACCCCTAAAACACCAAGCCAACAATATCCCTATATAAAACATTAGTAGAAACTAAAATGAAAGTAAAACCTCCTATATATCGATAAAAGAAAAATATAAGAGGAAAAACACACAAGAATGAAATAAAATAACCTTAAATATATTTTTTAGAAGAAATAAGTTGAATCCAAGAAAATGGACTTAAATATCCATAAAAAAATCCCTTATAATCAACTAGGTTTTGAGATAGGGGATGAAAAAAGAGAGAAAACCATGGGGATCCAAATATAAAAAAATTGATGATTAGTGGCAATTTTTTATTCTTTTAGGGGTATTTTATACCATAACCTAATTGTTTAACATTCGTTTCTAAAACCGCTGCACATTGCATGATCCCTAGTCAAATAGTAGAGCTGATTTTATTTCACGGTAGTTTTTTTAATTGTCATATTTGGAATATTTAGGGGTGGTTTTATATTTAATTAGCGATATTTTCTTAATAAAATAATACTATATGAATAAAAAACAACCACCAAAAATAAATTATAGGAGGTTTTGTATAGTGGAAATTAATCTGAACTGCCGCTAAACTCATAAAATAATATATGTTTAGCTGTGGTTATAACAAACAGCTGCTAAATATTATTTTTTTGAAAATATTTAACAAAAAAATATAAATATACAAAAAATGACATGGTATAAACTCAAACATAAATATATGATAAACCCATAATTCATAAATAACACATACTCAATAATAAAAACAACCACGATACTCATAATATTAGTCACAATCACCCCATACATCAACCAATACCTTAGTGACTAATATATACATATAAAATATGTCCAAAAACAACCCATTCCTAATATAAGTCCACATAATGACCTCTACTTCATCTCTAAGCCTCCATATCATCTCGTCAATTTCCACTAATAGCATTTTATCTTCAGTAGTAATAAAAAATTAAACAAAAATTAAAACTATACATAATAAATCATAATTATAGAAGAATAAATGATAAAATTTTAACAGACCACAAAAACTAATAACCATCATGACTTCTTTCAGAATAATGTCATTGATCAGAGTGATCAAAATCTGACCTACTACTAACATCTTCCACCTACAATGAAAACCATAAAATTTTGGAAAAGAAATTCGAAAGAGAAAAGATAAAAAATATATTCATGTATCTGCACATAAAATTTGTTATTTTATTAATCAAACTGAATAAATTTTAAGAGAAAACAAATAATAGATAATAAAAAACACTTTAAAAATAGAAACATACCTATTTAAGATAAGATTCAACACTTAAAATTTAAAAGTGATAAGTAAATATTCTAATTTATTTTTAATGCAACATGAGGTGTGATTGAAATTTAGTTAATAATGTTTTCTAAAGATATTTTTATTAGTGAAATTTCATTAATTAAAAAAAATATGTAGTGTTTTTCCCATGAATTAACACAATATGAGGTCATTTTATATGGTTTTGACCATTCCATCCACATTTTAGTGTTCTGAAAAAACTCAAAATGGATTTATAGCCATAATGGGAAAACCGTCATTTGGAATTATGTGCCAAAGATTCCTACATTTCATAATTATATATATGGTAATTTTCCCATGATATTAGGATATAATGATGTTTTTTTTTATTTTCGACCATTCCACACATGTTTTGGTGTTTTAAAACACTAAAAACACATTTATATCCACAACGGGAAAACCTTCTATTAGGATGACATGTATTGAATTTTTAAATTTCACAATTAAATTTGCAATACTTTTCCCACATTTAGGACAATATGACATTGTTTTCCTATTTTCAATAGTTTTATGTATGTTTTAGTGTTTTCAAAAATTAAAAATATATTATGGGCCATAACGGGAAAACCGTCACTCAGAATGACATGTCATCTGTTCTTACATTTAGAAATTAATCTACAGTTATTTTCCCCTGATTTTAGGATAATCTGATATTTTTTCCCAAGTTTTGACCCACTGAAACTTGTTTTTAAATACTTTTACACCTTTTATAAGTGTTTAATGGGTAATTCCTATCACACCTCATTCCAGATTGATGTGTTTTCTATGTATACATGTCAAAAACAAGTAAGTGGTGGATTTCCCCTGACTTCATGACAATATTATGTCTCTTGTCTAGTTATTACTATTCCACGCACATTTTAGTGTTTTAAAACACTAAAAACATGTTTGGGAGAATAATGAGAAAACTGTCAGTTGGAATGACATGTCATCAGTTCCTACATTTTAAAATTAAATTTATAGTCATTTACCTTAATTTTAGGAAAATCAGGTGTCATTTATCTGGGACTATTCTATAACTACCCATATATTTTTATTAATTAATAAATTATAATTTTAAATAAATAATGGAATAAGTTTTTTAATGAAACTATGATGTTTCATTTAATAAAAATGAATTTTGTTTACTTTTATTTATATTATTTTTCATCATGTCACTTTTTAAATATATATTGAAATAATATAAATTAATTACACATTTATGAAATATAGTATATTGAAAATATAGTTTCTGATATATAATGTTAATAAATACATATAGTGTAAGTTAATATTAAACGTAACATATTTTGTTTAAAACAAATATAATATTATTATCATTATAGTATATATTTATGAATAAGTTATATGATTGTAAATTATTTTTAGAATAGTATACAACAAAATTTAAAAAAGAAATTAAATTAGAACGATGTATTTGAGAAATAATTGTTTTTAAATACGTAAGTAAATATAATGTTTTAACCAAAAATATGAACTTATTTAAGAGCATTTTACTTAGAAGTTATTATACATACATATATATTATAATTTATGATTCATAATGTCAGTGTTTACTCATATTACTTTAGAAACAATAGAAATAATAAATAATTTTTGATATTTAATATAATTAAGAATGTTATGTTAACATATGAAATCATATATATGCTTCAAATATGAAAAAAACTAGAAAAATATGTTTTGAAATTATGATAATTAGGGGTTAAATAAACAATTATAATAAAAATATTTAAATTGAAAAGAAAATGTGTATAGATATTTAGATATATATTACAAAATAATATATATTAATATAATTGTTTTATTTAAATAAAAAATGAAATGATAAAGGTGAAATCAAATTAGGGTTATGCGAGGGAGTCCTTGCGCAGGATGAAGCTGAGCCGCGGGCCTCATTTTTGTCGAGTTCGAGCGATGGTCTAGGTCAAGTCCAAGCCATAAGTGTTTGTCTTCTTCTTCCCGAACCAAGGTCAAACTTGAATGACGAGTTGGAAAATGTGAGTTCGAGGGCAGTTGGGCTACGTCGACCATCGATTGAAGCTCAAGAATCGTCCAATGTTCAATTGTATATAGAGGTTTCAAAGCATCATATTCGAAGTGCGGCTAGGGTTCAAATTCACTCGATCTGTGTCATGTTGAAGGTTGCGAACTTGGGCTTGGGAAAATGATCTCCGATTTGTCTGAAACTGCAAGTATAAATTTTTATTCAATTTTTGTTTATCCAAAACTTATTTGTTGGTCCAGTTAGTATAACAATTTTTTGTTTGTCATATATTTGCTGGTCCTATTGAGGTTTTAAATTCTTCAAGTTATTTTCAGCATGAATTAATATCAGTTGTCCTATTATTGAATTCAATCATCATCAATTATTTGTTTACATTACTAATATTAAAATATAAAAACAATATGTGAATAGTTTTTCAACAATTCTAATTTTTTATTATGTGGCTCTGGATTATTTCTTTCTGAAGAAGACACGACTAAAAATGACATCTTATTTTTAATTTGAATTTTCTTGATTAATTCTATCTGTAACTATATGTTGTTTATAAAAAAATACAAAACATTAACATCAAATTTATGAAATTATTTTTTATTGTTTCAAAATTCATTGAATCTAATTTTTTGGATATATTTTTAATTGAGATTCTATTATTAATCATGCCCTCCTATTAAATGATATAACCCAGATTTTTCATATAATATTATACCACTATAGTTTTTGAAGTCTATAAATAGATAATTTCAGTAATCATCAGAGGGAATGTACTATGATATATTGCACTCCCTCTTTGTGTGATGCACATTCTGTACATACCTGATTGGGTGCTACCACTCTCCGTGATAAAATTAAGAGAAATAAATCACCTGTCAATGCCTTGCTTAGCTCCATCAATGGTCTGATATGGTTCCATTAGAGGTCATTGGGAAATATTTAGTTACTAATTTTGAAATCTTATTTTCACAAGGTATTTTAGTTTTATAAGAAAATTTTAATTCAAATAATTCTTTTTGGTTAGAATTTCAATTGAGTTAAAATTCTTCTGCCAAGTGAGATTAATTGGAAAATACTACATATGTGTAACTTCATCTGAAATTCTACATGGGTAAATGATTTCATTTATTTAAATTATATTTTACCTTTCTCATGTCGAGGGATATTTTTTAAAACAAATTATATTTGGTTTAATATTTTTATATACATATAAATGAATTTAGTTTTTCGAATATATAAGGTAATGGATAGTTTTATTTGATTTTAAAACTAATATATTTATAATTGTTTATAAGATATAGTAGTTTATTTATTCTAATTTCATAGTTATGCGTAAGGAATTTCTTCAATTAAATCTATAAAGTTTATATTTATCAAAATTATGTTTAAATTAGGTTTGGTGTAATGGATGTTTTTATTTATTTATATTTAATTATTTTGCGTAAGGGAAAAATATTTTTCAGGAATTTGATTTTTGGTTTCTTGAAATCAAAAATAAAACATGTTTTGATGTTCTGAAAATTTTGATAAATATTTAGTAAGTTAAAATTTTGAATCTTTTAGATAGTTTGTTTAATTATATTTATAATTAAAACTTATTTTTAAAAGATCATATTATTACATGTGATTGGTATATATATATGAAAGTAAAACATTATATTCTTATTTGGATTCAGGTTAATTCTACCAAGGATATTTGTATTTATCGACATTTTATTTCAACATGAATTTACCTGTTATTATGTGATATATATATATGTACCAGTATAATAATTAAATATATAACTATCTTAAATACAATTATGAATCAAGCAAATATTTTTTGAAGTATTAATTTATAAATTATGAATGTCCTAATTTTTCAACTATAGAAAAATATTATACTTGGAATAATTTTTCAAGAATATAATTATTTGAAATAAATTATTATCCAAGTATTAATTAACATACGAATTCATAAATTAAAAATATCATAATTTTATCATGTTCATGACATATAAAAGTCAATATTATAACCATATATCAATTATTTTTTTACATCTATACATATATATATATATATATGTTTACTTAAAGTCATGTTACTTATAACATATGTGTATATGAAAAGAATGATTTTATTTAATAAATAAATGTGTCTTTGATGATTGTTGTGTGAAAAAAATAGTTTTCTATTGTTATTGATTAATTTTTAGAAAATAGAATTATATGTTCTCTATTGTTATTAGTTAATACCTTCATGCATTAAAGAAATTTAATAAATATTTCATTGAAATTTTAAGTGCGTGGATGTTGATTTAACTTCCATGTGCTTATGCAATGTCATGTATCATGAGATCTGATCCTACAATGTCGAATATATAATTTTCAGTAAAGATTATAATTTTTTTTTCCAATAATGAATATAAATATATTTTCAATGCTAAACACCAATGAAAATTATATGTATATGGGGAAATCTAAGAAAAAAATGTTTTATAAAAACTGGTACTCGAAATTTTTAAACATGAAAGGGAATTGGATAGTTAATTCATACCTCAAGTTGGTAGGCCCAAGATTACATTCAATGTTTTCAGTGGCCTCCGTTGTTTTGTTTTTAAGAGATTTCTTAATATTTTCAACTATATCACAATATTAGTTTAAAAACATTTTGGAAGTATAATTAATATTCAAATAATTATATTATTTTGTAAACGTTTTTTTAAAAATATATTTCTTATTGAATTTTTTGAATTTATTATCAAAGAAGTATTTTAATGAGATTTATCAAAGGTTTTAAAAACTCCTTACTAGGCAATTGAATGCTCACGCCTTTATTTTTAAATGTTCTTCACATGAATCATAGAAGTTCTAAATAGGACATCAACGTTTTTGTTGTAGCGTGCATGGAAGCGTATTATACAATCGTTTTATTTTTGTTTAACTCTGATAAATGTTTGGTTTGTGTTTAATCCTCTTGAACCAAGAAAAAAAGGTATGGTTTTATTTAATGGGTTGTATAATTGTTTATTTTGTTTCATAAAACAAATTTCACAAAATTTTCAAGAACTAAATCTAGAAGAGCGGGTTCTGGGTGTTATAATTGGTATCAGAGGAACGATCTAGACAACATTCAAGATTAGATGTTTTCTCTTGTTTAAAAAAATATACACTTTAGAAATTTCTTTATTTAGTTAATACCCCTTAGTGTTTCTCTAATTTTGAACATGGGAATTCAGAATTTTTGTAAGTATAACGAATGAATTGCGAGGGCATAATTAATTTAAGGGGGGGGGGAAGAATGTAAAAACCAAGATATTTTAATTAATTATTAAATTATAATTTTAAATAAATAATTGTATAATTTTTTTATAAAATAATTAGATTTCATTTAATAAAAATGATTTTTTTTATTTTATTTATATTATTTTTCATCATGTCACTTTTTAAATACATATTTAAATAATATAATTTAATTATAATTTTATTAAATTTAGTATCTTGACAAGATATTTTCTGATATATAATTTTAATAAATTAATATAATGTAATTTAATATTAAATTTAACATATTTGGTTTAAAATAAATATAATATTATTTTCATTATAGTATACATTTATGAATAAGTTTTATAATTGTGTATTATTTTTAGAATTTTATATAACAAATTTTTATAATTGAAATTAAATTAGATTTATGTATTTGAGAAATCATTATTTTTAAATATGTATGTAAATAAAATGTTTTAAACAAAGAGGAAAACTTATTTAAGACCATTTTTAGGAAGTTATTATATATACATTTATATTACATTTATGTTTCATAAAGTTAATGTTTACACATAATAATTTTAAAAAATATAAATAATAAATTATTTTTAAAATTTAATATAATTAATAATTCTATGTTAACATATAAAATAATATATATGTTTCAAATATAAAAAAACTATAAAATTATATATTGAAATTATGATAATTATGTGTTAAATAAACAATTATAATAAAAACACTAAAGTTTAAAAAAATGAATTTATATCTTTATATATATATATAACGAAATTATATATATATTAACAAAATTGTTTTATTTAAAAAAAATGAAATGATAAAGGTGAAATCTAATTAGGGTTATGTGGGGGTGTCCCTGCACAAGATAAAGTGGAGTCGCGAGTATCGTTTTTGTTGAGTACAAGCGATGGTCCAGGTTATGGCCAAGCCATAAGGGTTCATCATATTCTTTGAGTACCAAGGTCGAAATCGAATAGTGAGTCGAGGAGCCCGAGTTCAAGTTTGGTTGGGCTACACCAACCTTTCATTGAAGCTCGTGCATCGTCCAATGTTCAATTTCATATAAAGGTTTTGAAGCATCATGTTCAAAGTGTAGTTTGGGTTCAAATGCACTCGCTCTATGTCATGTTAAAGGTTGTGAACTCAGACTTGGGGAAAAAATATCATATTTTTCTGAAACTACAAGTAGGTTTTGTTTATTCAATATTTTTATATCTGAATATTATTTATTGGGCCAGTTAGCATAACAATTTCTTGTTTGTTATCTATTTTCTAGTCCTATTGGGTTTTGAAATTCTGAAACTTATTTTCAGCATGAATTAATACCATTTGTCCTGTTATAGAATTCAATCATCATCAATTTTTTTACATTACTGATATAAAAATAGGAAAAGGACATGTGCATAATTTTTCAACATATTCTGATTGTTTATTATGTTGCTCTGGATAATTTCTTTGTGAAGAAGTCCTCACTACAAATGATATCTTATTTTCTAATTGAATTTTCTTGATTTATTATATCTGTAACTATCCACTATTTATAAAAAAATACAGAACATTAACATCAAATTTATGAAATTACATTTGTTTGTTTCAAAATTCAATGAATATACTTTTTTGGATATATTTTGAATTGAGATTTAGTTATCAATCATGCCCTCCTCTTAAATGATATAAACACAATTTTTCATAAAATATTATAGCACTAAAGTTTTTGAAGTATATAAATAGGTAATTTATTTCTTAAACAGAGGGTATGTATTATGATATGTTTCACTCCCTCATTGAGTGATGCATATTCTGTACATTTCTAATTGGGTACTACCGCTCTGCATGAGAAATTTAAGAGAAACAAATAACCTCTCAATGACATTCTTAGCTCTATCAATGGTATAATAATGTTGCATTATAGGTAAGGGAGAAATATTTAGTTGCTTATTTTGAAATATTTTATTGTACGGTATTTTAGTTTTATAAGAAAGTTTTATTTCAAATAATTCTGTTTGGTTAGAATTTCAATTGTGTTAAAATTCTTTTTCCAAGTGAGTTTAATTGAAAAATACTATATATGTGTAACTTGATCATAAATTCTATGTGGAAAAAGGATTTCATTTTTAAAATTGTATTTTACCTTTCCCAGGTTAATGGTTTATTTTTTAAAATAAATTATATTTGTTTTATGATTTTCTTATACTTATATATGACTTTAGTTTTGAGAATATATAAGGTAAGGGATAGTTTTATTTGATTTTAAAACTAATCTGTTTCAAATTGTTTGTAAGAGATATATAGTTTATTTATTCTAATTTTTTGGTTATGCATAAGAAATTTTTTCAATTAAATCTATAAAGTTTATATTTATCAAAATGATGTTTAAATATGGTTTTGTGTAATGGATGTTTTTATTTATTTCTATTTTCTGATTTTTCATAAGGGAAAATTATTTTACAAGAGTTTGATTGTTGGTTTCTTGAAATCAAAAATCAAAAATAATTTTATTTTTTAAAACTTTTGATAATTTTCTAAAAAGAATCTATTTTGAATATTCTAGACAATTGGTCTAATTATTTTTACAAATAAAACTTATTTTTTAAGGATCATATTATTACGTGTTATTGGTATATATATATGAATTTCAGAGTTTATATTCTAATTTGGTTTCATGTTAATTCCACCAAGGATATTTTTATTTATCGACGTTTCATTTCAATATGGGTTTACCTGTTATTATGTGATATATATTTATATATATGTACTTGTATAATCTTCAAGTATATAACTATCTCAAATAAAATTATGACTTAAAAAAATATTTACTAAATAATGAATTTATAAATTAAGAATGTCATACTTGTTCAACTATATATAAAAATTATACTTGGTATAATTTTTCAAGTATATAATTATTTTAAATAAATTATTAACAAAGTATTAATTCACATATGAATTTATAAATTAATAATGTCATAATTTTATTATGTGAATGACATATAAGAGTATATATTATAACCATAAATAAATGATTTTTTTACATTTATATATAAATATATATATGTATTTAAAGTCACATTCCATAAAACATATGTGCATATAAAAATGATGATTGTATTTAAAAAATAAATGCCGCTTTTATGATTTTGGTGTGTGATAAATAATTATCTATTGTTATTTAATAATTATAATAAAATAGAATTATATGTTCGCTATTGTTATTAGTTTATACCTTCATGCATAAAAGAAAGTTAATCAATATTTGTTTGAAATTTTAAGTGTGTGGATGCAGATTTAACTTCCATGTGTTTATGTAAAGTTGTGTATCATGAGATCTGATAATAAAAAGTCAAATATATAATCTTCAGTAAATATTAGTATTTATTTGTTCCAGGAATGATTATAAATATATTTTCATTTCTAAACACTATTTAAAATTATACGTATATTAGGCAAGATAAGACAAATATGTTTAATAAAAATAGGTACTCGAACTTTGTAAATATGAAAGAGAATTAGATAGTGAATTCATCACATTATTGGGTTGGACCATGATAGCCTTCAAAGTTTCGAGTGGCCTCAGTTGTTTTTTAAAGGATTTCTTAATATTTTCAACTGAATCACTGGATTAGATTAGAAGAATTTTTGAAGTATAAGTAATTTTCAAAGAATTTTAGTATTTTGTAAAGGTCATTTTACAAATGTATTTATAATTGAATTTTTTGAAAGTATAATCAAAGGGATATTTTTTATTTAGATTTATCAACGGTTTTAAAAAATCCTAAATGGGAAATTTAATTCTCACAAATTTGTTTTTAAATGATTTTCATATGAATCATAGATGTTCTAAATCGGTCTTTGATGTTTTTGGTGTAGCACGCATGGAAGCGTAGTATAACATTATTTTATTATTGTTTAACTCCGATAAATGTAAGGTTTTGTTTAATCATCGAGAACCTAGAATGGTAAAAGGACCTCATTTTTTTAATGTGTTATGTAATTGTTCATTTTCTTTTAGTAAAATAATTACACATCATTTTCAAGCACTGAGTCCAGAAGAGCGGGCTCAGTGTATTATATATTCCAAGCATGTTTTATTATTTTAAAACACTAAAAACAAGATTATAGCCATAATAGGTAAACCATTAATTGAAATGACATGTCATTAGATTCTACATTTTACAATTAAACCTACGGTAGTTTTCTTCTTATATTTGGAAAATCAGACATATTTTGTCTAGTGTTGACCGTTCCATCCATGATTTAGTGTTCTAAAATAATAAAACAAATTTATGTCCATAATGGGAAAACTTTCACTCTAAATGGTATACTGCCAGTTCTTAATTTCCAAAATTAAATCTATGATCATTTCTCCGTAATTTGAGGACAGTCCATCATTGTTTCCCTCATTTTGAATTTATGAAACTAGTTTTTAATGGATTTTGTAAATTTCATAAGTGTTTACAGATTATTATTATCACACTTCATGTTAGAATAATGTGTTGTTTGCACGGACACATCAAAAATAAATAACTGGTTGTAATATACCGATTTCAAGGCAACCTGACATTGTTTTTCTAGTTTTGACCATTTCATGCACTTTTTAGTGTTTTAAAACATTTAAAGCACATTTAATTCTATAATGAAAAAATCTTCCTTCAGAATGAAATTTTATCGGTTCCTACATTTCACAATTTAATCTATGATCTGTATCCTCTAATTTCAATATAATCCTACATTGTTGGTCATGTTTTGACCATTCCACACACATTTTAGTGTTTTAAAACACTAAAAATGTTATTATAGCCACAATGGTAATACCATCATTCAGAATTATTTTCCTTCTATTTCTAAATTTAAAAAATAAATATAAGAAAATTATCCCCTAATTTTAGGACAATCTGACATTATTTTCCTAGTTTGGACCATTCCAGGCATGTTTCTATGTTTCAAAATGCTAAAAATGTGTTTACAACCAAAGAGGAAAACTGTCCCTTAGAATGACATGTCATATATTTAACAATTAAATCTACATTCATTTCCTCCTGATTTAAGTCAATATGAAATCGTTTCCCTAGTTTTTACCCCCAACACATGTTTTAAAGGTTTTTTACATATTATTAGTGTTTTCTGACTAATTTTGATCACATGACACATTATATCGATGATTTGTTTGTGCGTACATTTAAATAAAAATTATGAGGTAGTTTTACCTTGATTTTAGAACAATTCTACATCTTTCACTTGGTTTTTACCATTCCAAACACATTTTAGTGTTTTAAAACAAAATAAATGTGTTTATGACCACAATAATAAAACCTTCATTCGGAATGATTTTCTATTAGTTACTACATTGGAAAATTAAATATATGGTATTTTCCCCCAATCTATGGACAGTATGATGTTTTTTTCTAGTTTTCACTGTTCAATGCATGTTTTAGTGTTTAAAAACACTAAAAACACATTTACGATTATAAAAAGAAAACTGTCATTTGGAATGATGTGCCATTGGTTCCTACATTTCACAATTAATTATACGATTGTTTTCCCCGTATTTCAGGAAAATATGACATCATTTTCCTTATTCTGACCCCCTAAAACTTGTTTTTAGAGGCATGTGTACCTTTTATAAATGTTTACCAAGTCAAAATCGAGAAAACAAACTTAAATTGTTTTCAAAATTATGGATAATGATCTATAATCTATTTTTGATGCATAGAAATCAACCACATGTCAATATGGAACAATATGAGGTCGGTATAACTCAAAATTCCTGTTTTCTATATAAAAGTATCATTTTAGTTTTTTTATGGATGTTGTATGTGTTGTTTTCATAGTCCATTGGCGTGAAACTAATTCATGGTCATCAAAAGGAAAAATAATCTAGAAATAAAAGACATAACAATCTATAAGTATATTAAAAAAATTTACTCATGAATTTTAAATTATTAATCAAGGAATATAAAATTAATATTATCTTTACTTTAGTATCAAAGGACACAATTTCCTAAGCTATTGGAATATACCGCCGAGATGTTGATAAGCTAGAATCGATATTTTTTTTGTTCTTAGAATTCCTATATTTCAAATGGTCAAGGTATAATAGAAACAAAAATAATGATGAACTCAATGTTTTTTATAAAAAAAAGAAAATTAAAAAATAGAACCATGTATATATGTATGAAAAACATATCATTGAGAACTTCAAATATAATTTCATTAATAATTTATACATTTAATTATCTTCATGTTCATTATTTTCATTATTATCAACCTCTATTCTGATGGGCCCTTCATTTTCACTCTCTCATACAAGTCCCACCTTTTTTATATTTTCAGGAAATAACTATTAAATATTTCAATGGTTTATGAGGTTAACTATAAAAAAAATGATATACATCAGTTATATCATTTAAGTCACTTAGATTTATGTGAGAAACAAAAATCTGACACTCATGTAATTCGTCATGCACAAAATAAACCATCTTTACCTGTGAAGCTAAGATAAATTGACCATGATCTACATGCTCATAAGTGTCCATCAAGTGATAGAATTTGATATATGTAAAATGTAATGAATATTTCATTATACGCCTATCAATGTTGACCCACATTCATTTGGATAAGATAACTAAAATCTTCCATGATTATTTACTTCAATTATGTCAATCACCTTCTCATAGTATCCCACCTCTGCAAATGTAAATACACAACTATTATCATTTTAAAGTCTTCTTAATGATCAATTGTTTGAAACTCGAAGCCATTAATATTATAGCCATCAAATATCCTAGTTTATCTTAGCGGACCTCAAGACAAAAACATAAAACCATTTGATATTTCAACACGATTTTCAATATTCAACATCTAGAAAAAAAATATAAGTTGTTAATTTTAATATATGAAAAATAACTAAATGTAAATAACATGAATATGAGTATATATTAACACGATAATAGAACCATTCAAAAAGCTCCCTATTAATTTTTTTTAATTTTAGCTCATTTCGAGTTCAAACCCAAAGTCGCCTATTTGTTTTCAATCACAATTCTTAAATAAATGGATCTGGGATAACACTTTTGAGTAACACATATCTATTTTCTTGTACCAACTCCAATTAATTCAGAGTAAGAATTTTCAACATTCTAAATGGTCATCAAATAGTTGTAAATACAGATGAGTAATTTTCCAAACTAAAATTAGAATAGATGTCTTTAGTATGTAAATCATGATTGAATATAGTGCCAATCCCACACAAGGACGTCGAATAGAAGTTCAATCACTCTTCAACTATGTACAATTTAGTAATAGAGCATTCAAGTTGAGCTCTATTCCTCATATTTTATTTCGAATGACCTATGTACTTGATGAAAAAAATAAGAAACATGTTAAAAAATTTATGCAATAATTTTATAAATTCGAATTCACCAATAAAAATAGAAATATATATATATATTTCAGCATTGTTTTCAATTGGATACATCCATATATATTTTACTAGTCCACCAAGATAAGCTTCTTCAATGAAATGAACTATCAAATTTATCATGATTTTGAATAATAATGGGGGAAATAACATCTTCAAATGATATTGTGTTAAAACAATTCTTTCTTGAAGTTTATCAAAATCGATTGGATTTAAAGTTTTCCACAAATCTCTCTAAAAGGTACAAAAATCAACTGGAATCAAGATTAATTTTTATAGTAAAGTATTATACAAAGTATAAAATCAATCTCCCAATGAAGAGGTTTAAAAAATATAATCCTTTTCTTCTATTGTTGTATTCCAGCTTCATCTGATACAGTACACCATACCCTTTTCCACCTTCTTTAATGTAATGAAATTTTCCAAATTCTTCCGTGACATTCATTAATTGTATCAAGATTTATGAACAAGATAAGACCTTTAGTGACTTTCTAATTTCAATATATCCATTAAATTTTGTCTTGTTAAACCTAAATTTATGAGAAGCATCAAGAAATCTATGTTGACTAATAAAACACCATTTTCTTCCCTGAGGTAATCATTGAGGTTCAAAATCAAAAGTGAGAATTGGACAATTCAAACCAGAATGAGCGTTATAACTCGATAAATTTCCTAGTCTAAGAGTGTCACTAATTTTCCACATTAAAGCAGTGTGAATTTTTAATTGTTGTATCTTTAAATCATAAAATGTTTCCATTACACCATCCCATAATTCTTTCAATTATTAGATTAGAGGTTGAAGGTATACATAAATTTTATTTACAGGCATTTTATTTATAGTAATAATAATTAAAATAATGAAAGAATCCTAATTCATACATATCTATGTTAGTAGATTATAGGGGATAAAAACAACTGGCCACATTGTATATTTAGTATTTAAAGTATCGAAAAGGTTAAAACCATCAAAAGCCAATCCAAAACATACATTACTAGGATCTTAAGAAAAATGTGGATTTAATGAGTCAAACATTTTCCATGATATTGAATCTTATGGATGTCTCATCAAAACATCATTACTATCCTGAGCATGCCACTTCATGTCATATGTAGTCATATATGACATGAATAATTTTTTAAAACATGGTTTTGGAGGATTGTAATGCAGTAACTTTTCAGGAATTTTATTCTTCTATTTCTTCTTGGGGTTGAATTGATTTATACTCGCACTATTGTCCATTGAATTCTATCTTCTTATATGAAATATTGTGCATTTTTTTAATTAAAATATTCTCCTAATAAAGAATGTAATCATTAGGGAATGCATTGATCTTTTTTATAATCAAGTCCATGTTTGATGATGACTTTCTTCATACCATAGAATGATGTAGGGATCTTATATTCACAAAATTCATCATGAAACATCTCTGAAATTATGTTCATTTATTTTTCATAAATTCCCAAGATACAATTGATATGATACAACGTAACTAGAATAGAAAACTTCAAATACATGGAACACTATTCATATAGTTCTTGTTTTCTTTCTTTAACTAATTCATAAAAATCACTTTCTGGCCATTAAAGTTATGACCAATATTAACATACTCATGAAACACTGAAGTTTCTGTTGATCTATTGAAATATTGGGCATTTTATTTTCTAAAACCAAATATTTCATTTAATAAAAATTTAATTAAATTATCTTTTTCTAGGTCACTTTTTATTTCATTCATATTATTTTAATTATATTTACTTTCCATAACATTTGATTCACCATGCCAAATCCTCTATACATATCAACCGAGAAACTATTTAAATATCAAATTCTCATATAATTTGTTTCTATTCAACCATCACATGAATTTACTATCCCGAGATCAAAATTTTATTCTACCATCCATTTATTGGTTTGTAATTACATAATATAAGAATTCTTTCAATCCCTTGGAATACTGAGGTTTGTTTTGAGGTAAATTAATCTAACTTTTATCCAAAGGTATTGAATTATATTATACCTATACTTTTAAATATAAATATTTAAATGTTTAATCAAACATGTATAATCAAAATTAAACAAGAATCTATATGGGTTAGAATAAGTCTCAAGAGAATGGAAGTTGATGTTAGATAAGTGTTTGAAAAAATTAATATTTAATTATAGAAGTGTGGAAATCGAGATCTACATTAATGAGGTAATTACTACATCATCATTGGGTCATAAATAAATTAAATTATATAAAGTCTAAAAATTATAAATAAAATACCATTATGTATGAAATCTTTTTATCTTTCTAATGAATATTTATAGTCGAATTTATATTATTTATAACCCTATATAAAAAATGTTTTAGTTATTAAAATTTGATTTTAACTATTTTAACTCTTCTTTAAATAAAATAATAATAAGTGTCCTAATCTAATCCAAGTGGACCTAAAGGGTAATATTTTATCCCTAAGGTTGTTTTTTGTCGAATTACACTAATCCAATAGAATTAGGACATGTGTTAGGGTAATAATAATATAATTTTTACCCTTAATTACTCTATTTTATTTTAACCATGGTAAATAAAAGTAAAGAGTTACTATTCAACAAAAATTATTTTTATCTTATTTAACCACATTTTACTCCTTGATAATAACCATGTCTCTTTGAATCTCGAAATTCCACTCACAGAAGGGGTAAAATTAAGTTTTATGTAAATTTTCAAACTCTCCTAGGAGGTGGGTAAAAGACAGTGAAAAGTTCAAAAAAAAATTTATATCTCTAAAATTATTATAAAATGACTCCAATGAATTAAATTGATCTTATATAGGTATTATGTATGAATTTTGACCTAAAATAAATTTAAATAAAATAAATAATTATTTATATAAAAAGTCGGTTTTTAAATAGTAACCCAGTGTTTTCACTATTCATAAAAAATTGATTGTTTTCAAAAAAATACCAAAACTTCACCCTAGGCTAATTTTGATATTACGAATCAAAAAATGAAGTCCATTTTGAAAAATAATATTTCCAAAAGTGCATATTACTATTCATAATGTCTAGTTTATAATAATATTATAATAATATATCATTTAGTGAAACTCAGTATTGCAAACTACCCACGCTATCGAGGAAGTTCTTGATTGCGTGTAATGCAAGCCAAGTCAGGGATGCGTGTAGTGAAAGATCCATTTGGTGTTGCGTATAACATAATAAAAAAAAAATTTATTTATACATTAGACAAAATATATACTTAATGTTACGTAAAATAATTTCCAAAAAACAAACTTGAAATTGTGTGTAACAAGATCCAAGAATAGTGTTGCATATACTACAAGCTAATACAGTGTTACGTATAGTGAAAGCTAATTTTGGTGTGGATTACAACCCAAGACATTAATGAAATTAAAAATAATAATTCTCATAAAATCTCGGGTTGTTACATTCTAGCCCCGTAAAAGGAATTTCACCCTTGAAATTCATTCGCGTTATAAATGGTTATCTACTTGAAAGTTTCTTTCATAGAAACCCACATAGTAAAAAGGAATAGCAAAACTGAACATTAAAAACTAAATTATGAAATGTAACAGTTACCCAAATTAACTAATCACTGGGTTTCCACATAAGAGAACATAGGTGAAAATATGGATATGGAAGAAAACTCTAACCATCATGTTCTGATGGAGAGTGGTGGGGAACATGGGTATATAAAAGCCAACAATCACAACGCCCTAAATTTGTGATGATCTATGGTACCATCTGGTTCATCGGATATAAGGGAACTAGGAAAACATTTTTGGTCTTCAAGATCATTTTCCAAAAGTTGAAAAATTGGAAATAGGAAAAATAGTTACTTTATTTCTGTATAATCTCACCGTTGATCGTGCATTGAACAATTTCCACTTCATATCTTAAAGAAATGAAGTTGAAGTTGTTATTCATGAAGTCTTAGTAGATCATGTGATTGAATGATGGGTCATTACATAAGTCTCAAACAAAAGGTTAGCAAAAGTTATCAAATATACATAAGTCCATCTATGGTGAGGTTAATAGTTTATGATTCAAAACATGGACATATACATCATCTATTGTACATCTTAATAAAACTAGTTTCCACTAACTAGGGACTTCCTATAGGCCAGTTGTAGGAAATAAAGTCTTGTCGCACTTCGGATGTGGTTTCGATTCCCACATCCTTGTCCGACGCAATGGGTTGTTTCCCATCCTGCAGGTTGTCCCTTTTTCTAAAACTACATTATAATAACATTCCTATAATAAAATAGAAAAATGTTCTAGCCTTAAACAATACTATCTAATGTCTAACTTAATTCATTCCAATATTTAGGCTTATCCAAAATTCATTTTTCCAAGCTCATAGTATAAAGAAAACAATTACTAGAAATGTCATCTACTGAGCATGTGAATACAATCATTTATCCTCCATATATCATACGATATATCTTTTTGGTCACATTACAAACATGTGAATACCTTAATCATGTATTCTCTTGAACCGTAGTGAAAACATGAATGCTGTCACAAGGTAACTCTTTCCATATACCAAAATATCAAAAATTCTATATACTCAAACCATGCTATCACATTTTCCTTATATTAGTCATGAGCTCATTAATACTATCAAATATTTCATTATCTCATTATCCCTTCTTTATGCGCATATTAGGTTCTTTCCAGAAATATTTGAATAACCTTTCATGGTTACCGGTACCATTCAACATATACTTTCAAAACTCAAGAAAAGGCAACATTGTAACAATCCTTATATTTTTCTTTATTCCATAGTACCATACACTATTCTTGATAAACATACAATCATTACACTACCTTCTTAAAACAATAACTGAGCTTCATCATTTCTTCCATATCATATATCATTTGTAGTCTATTCATCATCATCCATATAAATACTACCAATATGACTATGCTGATTCTATTTATGAGATTTTCCCTTAGGTAATTGGTATTCATAATGCCCGTATATTCCACATTTAAAACACTTAACCATTTTTGATGTCTTAGCAATACAATTATCCTTGTATATGGGGTTAACAGAACCTTTTCCTTTACAATTACTAGATTTGTGTCCTTATTTTCCACACCCAAAGGATCTTCCAGTTCCTTTGAAACATTCTCCCTGATGCCTCTTCCCACATGATTTACATGAGGGAAATTTAACTTTCCTTCCTCTATGATCATCATGAAACTCAATCATTCTCTTATTATATGAGTCAGAAAACTTACCAAAGTTGATATTATTTATCATATTATGAGATTTCTGATTAGGAATAATAATGATATGTGTACTTCCATATCCAATTTCATTTATTTTCTCTTGAAGAATATCTTTCCATTGTCCATCACATCCTCCATTATCGTGAATCTTCTTGTTTCCAGCCATTTTCTAAAACCCAAAAAGAATAGTGTAAGAGGCCAAAATCATAATGAAGGGGGAGTAACTACAATATCAGACATCTTAGGTTTAATTTTAATATCATTAACGTAATTCTAGGACTATAACCTATACCTATACTTATCCTTAGGGACATCCCTAGACATACATTTGAAATATCTCTAGGGATCTCACAAAGTTCTCAGATTCTAGCTTCCAAAAGATGACCAAACCTTTCCTCTTATACCAACTGTAGAGACCCCAAACCTTGAGGTAAATGTACATTACATTACTTTTTCGGAATACTTAATACATAACAAAAACAAACATACAAGAACCGTAATAGTTTAGTGTCATTGGAAACTCGGAACATAATCTTCTAATCGTGGTGAAAGATCTTCAACATCTCCCATAAAAATATTCCCCTTTTGTTTTCTTACCTAAAACCTTTCTTTATATCCTGGGGAAAAGAAAACATATAAAAGCGTGATCTCAGATGCTTAGTAAGGGTAAGCATGGATAAAATAAAACAAACCATATACATTTGGACATAAAAACTTGAACATAATGTTTAAAAATCAAAATCATGAGAAATGACATTAAACATGGTAGTACGTAAGGCATATATCATAATGGAACATCAATCATGATAAAATAGCTTGGAAATAAAACTTTTAATTGTGAAAAACTTTAATCACATGATATTATTTCCATAGTATCTAATGCATTGCTGCCAAGACCATATTAGTGGACAAAGTCCTTTTCTGAATCGAGTTCACTCCTCGTTTTAGTCCTGTAACACTTAACTGGATTAACTTACCATTCCAGGAATGTCTATCTCATGAGATATAAATCTTTACCCAATGAATTTGAGGGAGATATAGGTCCCAACCATCTCATAATGAAATTATTCTTAATTGTTCCACAACATGAACATAAATCATTCATCATTACCCAAAGTATAAAATGGGTTTCATAAACATCAACCCGTCATAACATAATCCATACAAAAAAAGGATATCATTTAATCATAAAGAAGTGAAGCCATGTAAATCATAGAGAAATAATACTTGAAATATACACATCTGAAATAATGTCATCTTAGGTGGAAAATGGTTTTGATAAAACACTTGAAATGAATTCTTGAGGAAAATATCCTTTCTTTTTGAAAATCATTTTATTTTCACAAAATTCAATGCAGTTTTAAAAGAAAAATATTTTGTTGAAAATAGTAATTAAATCTTGTAGAGTATTCTTCATGAGAATAAGGCGTTATAAAACTATAAAAATCCATTCATGCCATATATGTTATAAAAACAATCTCCTCATAATTTTGTCGGAAAAGTCAAAAAGTTCCTCGTAAGGTAAACAAAAGTAAGATTACATCTGTAACATGTGGTAAAATTAAAAAATGGTTAAAAAAGATATTAAACATAAATGAAAACAGTTTTAGAAAACATGAACATGGATGATAACATTAACCCTAGTAAATACTTACGAATGACAATCTCGAATAAGAACGAGATTGGAATAGTTATCCCTTACCTTAGGTCTGATATGCTTCGTACGTATCGAAATATCCTGAATAATGATTTAAATAATGTCATTGACTTATTACATAATCATATTCATTGTTATGATATCATATATGATTCACTTATGACTTTATATTACTTGTTTTTTTAAAAATTCCATCTTAAAGCAGTGTTTTGGGTAAAATCGTTTTATTTATCGTACATGTTTGGAATTGTTGTTCTTGATATTATTATTAATTATATCATGATTTAATTACTTAAAAAATTTAAATCATGATTTATATATCATATATATTCAGTATATAAATATATATATATAATAGATAGATAAATTAAATGAAATTCACCGTTCATGGAGACAATAGGCTGTACATACGCATGAACGTTGTTTTCTTTTCCTTATTGACTTTAATGGAAATATGTAGATAGAATATATATATATATAAATAAATACAGTAGCTTTATCATGTCATATATTTCATTATTATTCATTATATATACTTTATAATCATTTTGAGTGGTTAACATAGAGAATGAATCTCATCACGTCGTGGAGACGGTAATCCATATGTACGCACGAACGATGATATCATTCCCATAATTATTGAATTGAATTAGAGTGGATGATATAATATCACAGAATCAGTATGTTGTTATAATAACTATATATAGTTATTCTTTACACCATTATACCCATCCAAGTAAGGTGGTGGTGGAAAAACTGATTACACAACGGCATGGAGACGATATTCCGTACGTACGCACGCGCGGTGATTTCGTTTTCCATAGGATGGATAGAAGGTGAAATAGGGTTTTTTAATATTTATAATAAAATATCATTATATAAGTAATACTTATTTTTTTTACTTTATAATGAAACAACTAAAGAATAGAAATTATAAGAGTAAAGAAAGTTGAAATAATCGGTAACAGACATTACCTCTTCTTTGAAGTGCCTCTTCTTAACCTCATCTTAGGGAACTAAAGATGGTATTTGAAGAAGAACAGAACCTCTATAATGTTTCTAGGAAAGTTTATAAGTGAAATTGGCAGAGGTTGGCTGAGCTTGAAGGCTCAAAGTGGTGTGAGGAGGAGAGGGAGGAGGTTCCCTTTTATAAGGGAGGAGAGGGGCACTTTAGGAAAAAACTTAAAATATTATTTTATAATAAAGTCATATTCGGTATATAATGGCTCATAAGTGACTTATTTTGAAGGGAAAGTAGGTATTAGTCGAAATCCTCTCAACCAATAGATTTTATACAAGTTTAGGTTACTATTTTAACATTATCATTTAGATTTAACTCTAAGTTAAATAATTTATCTATTACCGTGTCTTCTTGTTTTCTTACACTATATGATTATTAAAAATACTATAACAAGAAAAAAGAACCCCAAGTGATTCAGTTTTAATATATATAACCTTATCTAAGTAATTTGGCCGAACCTTATATTTTTAGGAATAAAATAATAATTAATAATATAATATTTGTCTTAAATACTATTTTTTGTCAATTTTGACACTATTTGGTAATTGATTTTTGGGAAACTCATAACAGAATTATTAGTTCGAAAAAAGTTAAATAAATAAATAATAATATGTCATATTAAAATATAAAATTAGTTTAATTCATTAAATGTTTCAAATTACATTTATTTGGGTATTTATAATATCAATAATGTTAATATTTCGTTAATAAGGTAATTACTGCATCATCATCGTTTCAAAAATAAATTAAATTATTTAAAGTTTAAAAATTATAAATAAAATACCATTATGTAGGAAATAATTTTATATTTCTAATTAATATTTATAGTCTAATTTTTCTTATTTATAACACTATATAAAATTTTTTTTAGTTATTATACTTTGATTTTAAATATTTTAACTCTTCTTTAATTAAAATAATAACAAGTTTCCTAATCTAATCCAAGTGGACCTATAAGGTAATATTTTATCCCTAAGGTTTTTTTGTTGAATTAAACTTATCCAATAGAATTATAACATATGTTAGGGTAATAATAATATCATTTTTATACTTAATTACCCAATTTACTTTTAACCATGGTAAATAAAAGTAAAAAGGTTAAATTCACCAAAAATTATTTTTATCTCATTGAACCACATTTTACTCCTTGATATTAACCTTTTCTCTTGGATTTTAAAAATTCCACTAACAGAAGTAGAAAAATTATGTTTTATGTAAATTTTTAAACTCTCCTAGGAGGTGGATAAAAGGCGGTGAAAAGTTCAATAAAACTTATATATGTTTAGAATTATTATAAAATGACTCCAATGAATTACATTGAACTTATATAGGTATTATGTATCGATTTTTACCTAAAACAAATTTAAATAAAATAAATAATTATTTATATAAAAAGTCGGTTTTTAAATAGTAACCCAGGGTTTTCACTATTCATCAAAAATTCAATGTTTTCATAAAAATACCAAAAATTCACCATAGGATAATTTCGATATTACGAATCTAAAAATGATGTCCATTTTGAAAAATAAAATTTCAAAAGGTGGGTATTAATTTTCATAACGACTAGTTTATAATAATAATATAATAATATATCGTTTAGTGAAACTCGGTTTTGCGTATTACACACGCTATCGAGGAAGGTCTTGATTTCATGTAATGCAAGCCAAGTTAGGGATGCGTGTAGTGAATGCTCAGTTTTGTGTTATTTATAACCTAATCTAAACATATTTCATTTATACATTAAACAAAATCTATACATAATGTTACGTAAAATAATTTCCACAAAGCGAATTTGAAATTGTGTGTAACATAACCAAGAATATTGTTGCGTATACTACAAGATAATATGGTGGTGCGTATAGTGCAATCTAATTTTAGTTTAGTGTACAACACAAGACATCAATGAAATTAAAAATAATAATTCTCATAAAATCTCTAGTTGTTACAACATTGATCAATGTTCAAACCTTTTCCCATGGTATAACTAAGACCAAGAGCACCCCTTTAAAAATAAAATTCCAAAGTATACTTTTTTTTGGATATCCCATAATATTGTATGGCTAAAACTGAAAAACATAGATGTTTTTGGTTGTTATATGTGCTTATAAATAATAATACCATTTATGGTCCTTTTATATGTGCACCTAAATATCTCGAAAAACTAGCCAGGGAGGGGAACCGTTTACTAGACACATACTAAACCTTATTAGTTATTGATTTCAAATAAAAGCTTTTAAAATCATAAAATTTATTTAATGTGATAATTAATGATTCTTTAATCATAGTCATGTTTTCTGAACTGTTACCAGGTATCTCATGAATGTAGTTGAAGAATATGTTTGATAGATTAATACATGTATTTTCTCACATGATTTAATTTCATCATTTTACACTTTAGGATTTGTCTCTTTATAATGAGATTTTTTTATTTTACAATGTTGATACATGAATATTCTACTCAGGATAAAGTTAAAAAACCAGGGAATAAAATTTAAACTAAAATCCCAAGATTAATAATTAATTGTGGAATAAAAATGAATTAAGTCAAAATATATGATGTTAATCAATCTCATATAGTATAACAATAGTGAAAATAAGAAAAATGAGGCAAAAAACACCCAGGGTGTACAATTTTCATAAAGTATATGGGTATAACCAAGTGTCACTAATCTACCAATTATTTTATGAAAATTATAGATAAATCAATAGATTCAAAATATGTATATTATAACTAACAAAATAATTTTTAGGGATGGCGGTCACAAGATAATACACATTGTGAAACCTATTTATAAAATTTCTTTCAAAAACACAAATAATCAGTAATCGTAATGACATGATATTCAAGGTATCCCAACATGGGTTCTTAAAAATCCCTTCACACCCTTAAAGTCACAGTTTTCTGTTAAAAATTATTTTAATAACCAAAAAAACTTTTATAGTCATAAAATCACGTTGTAAAATATATTCTAATATTTTATAAAATTTTTGGTGTGCATGGCAGTTGAAAAATAAATTTAATATACATTTTTTTATATAAAAAACATTTTCATTTATTGTAAAACAAGAAAAACATGGTTTCAATTTAAAATTGATTCATATAAACATATAATAATTTAATTAATAATATAAAACCAAGATTAAAGAGGAACTAAATTAGTGTTTATCAATTTAAAGACCTATTCAATAGAGAAAATCAACCTCTTATTGTTTAATTCCATAACGTGGGACACTACATCACCAAAACAAGGACCAATAAGCCTTATGGGGTTAGGAGGAGGGGAACTGAGCCTAGGATAATGAGGTCAAAGGGGGTTCCACATCACCGCCAGGGAGGGGAATTGTTGGGTAGAGGGAGGTCGGAGGGGGGGGGGGGGGGGTTGCGGGGGTTGTGGTTACCACTAAGGATGGAGGGGGGAGGTTTGAGGGGGGGGGGGGGTTCCCATCATCGCTGGGGAGAGGGAGATCTGGGGGGGTTCACGTTGCTGTCGGGGAGAGGGAGGAGGTTCTAATTGCTCAGGGTTGCGTGAAGAGTGTGGGGGGACATGGGTCAGGGTTGGGTCATATAGAGGGAGTATGGGAGGGGAACAATATGGGGTTTTAAAACATTATACTGAGGTTTAATGGAAACTACCACCTATTATTAAAAAAATACATTGGTTTTTTGTTGAAACTGACACTATATTAATTTTTCTTAAACATATTTATTTAGAGGCTATTAATAAAACCCAGTCTAACAAAATTAAACTAAAAAGTGATTTTTTTGTAGTGCCCATAACTTTTACCAAGATAGTAAATCCATATTCATGATGTGAAAGGATATTTCATTCCATGAATCCCTCGAATCCCACATTAATTAAATTGTATTTCACCACATCCCTAAAACCCAAAAACTCATTCAATTCATGGATTGTGAATTGAATACTCAAATAATTTCTGGAAAGAACAAATAAATTCCACCTTGAACACCTTCAGGTTGTGAACCATGATTCTAGTTCTGAATCAAAATTCAAGTTGTTATTTCTGATTTTATAATGTGAATTCCTCGTAAAAATAGGTTTCACTCTTCTAACCACCCTTTTTCCTCAAGTTAGTGAAGGAAAGACGTGGGAAAATTTGGGCCCTTATAGTTTATAGGTCAATATCAACATTGTGTATGAGGGGGAATACGGCGTGTGTGAACTATGGTTATATCGGTTATATACTACATCCTAATCGAGACATGTTCCCTAGATATAAGTAATTCCCAACAACCTAAGTGAAGAGTGATGATATGAGGTAATTCAGTCATGTAAATCTATAAAACTAAGATATATTCCCAAGTATGACCCATCTTACAGATCAAGAGTACAACAAGGTGATACATAATATGAATAATAATCTATAACCACCATTGTAATATGGTACACAATGTGTGTTTCAAAAATCATAGGCCATGTTATTATTAAGCCAGGTTGTAAGAACCCTATCAACCCAAATATATCACTGTAATTTCAACTAGGATTTATTGTTGATGTGACACTTTTGAGCTCATCTATCATGATCTCATCACTGGTGGAAATCATTGGCCTCTGTTAAAGCTTGACCGACCACCCATTGTCATGAATTATCCCCAAACTGCAAGATTTGTGCATCGATATAATTTTTATCAATAGAAAAAGTATCATTATCCCACAAGAGACCATTTTCTCCCACTAATAACCTTTTTTACATCACTATCCCACTAAATTTTCCCATTTGGTTATCTAGTCTCCAAAATTATTCCCTTCTACCGGATTTATGATTGACCGTTGTCCGTGGCTACCTTTACCAAACCACTGATAATGAAAATGGTTAACGATGAATGTGTGGTGTAAGATAAATAATTTGGGGGAAAGTATTGGTGATTATTAAAGTGGTATAATCTCTATTATTCATTCTCAAATTCACCCAATAGTTTATAACATAAAAAACCATGATCCAAGTGTAGTAATGAAGAAAATTAAAATTTTGGGGACTTTAATTTTTTTAAAAAAATTCAATAATAAATAATTATAACATAATAATTACAAGGAATAGTGCATGAATGAAATTAAAATACCTTTTTCTAGTCTTCATCGACATAAATTCGAATTTTCATCTTATGGGGTTTTGTTGATGTTCCCTTGAAGAATGCATAAGAAATCTCAATTTATACTAATTCTAAAGATATCACTTTAATTATGGTTTAGGGAAAAGAATAAGGGAATCCTAAAAAAGATGATTTATCATGAATATGTTGAGAACATTTTGGTTTTTTAGAATTTTATTTAAATAATTGAGATGGGACTGACTCGAGGCCTGAAATGTATAGTCAAATCATTTCACCCCTTGGGAACCCCCCCCCCATCCTGTATTAATCCATGCTAATAGATTTACTATATAGGTATATATTAAGAAGATATAAAGTATTATTAATGATCACACACTAATGAATGAAAATTAATATATATAGGCATTTGTGTCAAAAAATTAACTAGACCTCCTCAGTGATCAACTCATAAAATATTTTTTAAAATAATCCAAAAGATTAAATGAGAAATTATGCAGTTACTATAATATCAAAGTCATTAAAGGAAGTTAATTTTATTCATGAAATTTTATCTATTTTAATATTTTTTGTGGAATATAAATGCATGTTGTGGTATTGAGGAAACCATACCGTCATATTTTCATGAGGGTTGAAATTATGAAGTCAAATGGAATTGTCATTAAAATGGTAAAACCATGATAGGAAGGTATTTTTAAATTGAATATGAAAAAATATTGGATTCATTACATAATATCTTTCATGAAATGGTATATAAACGTATCTCGATATAAAAAAAGGAAGAATCAAAATTTATATTCATTAGTATTGGTTGAAACTGAAGGCATAGATGAAACCAATCCATGGTTTGATGGTTAAAAAATCATGGTATTAATATATGAGATAAAAACTATGTCTAAAAATTCATGAAAATAGCATGTAATTCTGATATTTGAGTTGCATTTAGAATTATATGGAAACCATATCATGGTATAACATAACATGTCCTGATTTAGAAGGATGATAAGAATTTTTTTTGAAGAACTTTAATGAGGTTTTCAAGGATGATTTTAAGTCTTGAAATGTTTTATTATAGTAGATTTGTCCCTGTTTGATTTTGGGGGACTATGAAAGAAGTTCTTTTATAATAGGGGATAATTTGAGGACTTTGAAAACACTATAATTAGTGTCTAGAAACCATTACAAAGATAGAAGCTGTTATTTTTTCTCTAATTGTTTTTATATTTTAATATATTATGGACCCAATTACATATTTTGTGGTAAAATTATCACATGGTTTAAAGGGTTGGTACATGATTTTTTTTAATTTTACGTAATAATGGTGGTTTTATATCTATACTAAATAAGATAAATTTTATATATCCCTAGAGAGAATTGTTTTATATTCCACTCAATTTTAAGGGCAATATTATTATGATTTTGAAGTACATAAAAAATCACAGTGAGTAGTACTATGGGCGATTTGAATCCATTTGATGAAAAAACTTACCTTCTAATCTTAAATTTTTCTATTAGTGGTTAGATATGAGGATATATATAAATTATCAACTAAATAATTATGATGAGAGATAGAGAGTGAGCATAAAAAACACGTGGAACAAGTGAAATCAGTAATGATTACCAGCACTTTTGGGGCACAAGTTATGTCCTTGGTGATTAATAGTTATAATCATAAATCACTAATCACTATCTTATTATTAATAAGTAATTTATGATATGTATAATGAATAACGTCCTCAAATACTATGTTAAAAAGATAAAAAAACAAGTTTCTTTCGATTTGATAAATTTTATGCAATCCTCTTAAAGTGTCTCCAAGTATGGATCAATTCTGTGCCTTCATTATTCACCAAGACCCCCTATAATTTATCTCTTAAATTCTATTTGAAATGATCAGGTGGATATATATTTTTAATTCTTTTACTGAGCCCTGCACATCTCATGAATTTGTTTCCCTACATTCCCAGTTTCCCATGGTGGGTGACATTCATCACATTAAATCATGATGTATTCTCCTTAATCGTAATGGGATAAGAGGATATTAGTTCATCCATCCATATATTCTTCCTTGGAGACCAATAACTAGTCTGGGTCTCCCTCATAAATTAATTAGTCTTTTCATAACTAGTTCCTAGCACCATCTCTTTGTGAATTCCAATTAATTACACTATTTCTATCCAAATAGGCAAGCATCCTTCGGTCAGAAGAGAAGTCACATTGGGCACCTCTAGGAATGTCTTCATGTTGGGCACGTTGGTCACATGTAAATTTTCCTCATGGGAGGGAATCTCGTATGAGGAATGTTAGGTGTGGAACCCAAGGAATCTCATGTCAATCACAATGTGACAATGCAAAGGGAATAATTATTCCAATTATTTTTACTTCTAATATAATGACCCATACTTTACATACATTGTTATTACATCATAATTGAAGCACATTTATTACAACATATAACAAAACCCGGAAAGGATCGTATAGGTATAGTTTCTTTAGAAACTGGGAAACATAACCAACTGGTTCATAAAGCATCTACACTACCTCCCATTTATTTCATCATATCTAGAGTCCCTTTTGGCATATCCTAATTAATAACCTTCTTCCTGACCTAGGGAAAGAAAAAATACAGAAGGGTGAGCTCAAATGCTCAGTAAGGGTAAACAAAAGAAATATCAATCACATCATATTCATAAGAACGTAACATTTTGGAAATCTTAACCTGCAAAAGAGATCATAATTTCATAACATGGGATAAATCATAGTAGTGAAATGTAATCCCAATAATCATAACTTAAAACATGAATCATTTTGGCATACCCACATAATCATAGAGAATCATTTCTTGGTAGTCAAGACTCATTGCCAATATTATCTTAGCGGACAAAGTCCATTTCTGAACCGAGTTAAATCCTCGTTTCAGTCCTGTTTCAATGAACCAGATTAACCTGCCGTTCCAGCCATGTCTGTCTCATGAGATATAAATCTTTACCCAATTAATTGGAGGGAGATATATGTCCCACCCATATCATAATGATACCATTTTTATGTGTTCCACAAAATCAAAAAAATCATACATCATTGCATAACCCATGTAAAAAAAATGGGATTCTTAAACATCGTGACATCATAAAACATTTCATAAAAGATAAAGAAATTAATAAAAATAATTCCATCACAACATAATCAAGTAAATGTAATAATAGGGATAGAAACATAACCCTATATTATCCTAGATGGAAAATAATTTTGATAACACACTTGAACTCCATTCTTGAGGAAAACATCCTTTCTACTTCAATTTTTTTCCTTTCATAACATGTCATACAATTTTAAACTAAAAGAAGTTGATTAAAAATTAATATGAAAACTTTTAAAGGAAGCTTCTTGGAAATAATGTTTTAAAAATCCATTCATACCATATAAGTTAAAAAAAACATTCTTCCCGTACTTAGGCCGGAAAAGTCAAAAAGTACCTCGTACGAAAAACAACAAAAGACTCATTTCATATCTTTTACTAAAAACTCACTGAAGGGTAAAATTGGATTTAAATAATTGTATGTGGATGTAAATAATATTACATATTGAGGAAACATGGATGTGTATGATAAATATTCCCTAGTAAATTCTGAAGTATAAACAATCTCAGATAAAAATGAGATTGTGAGATTTTCCCTTACCTTAGGTCTGATTTGCTTCGTAAGTGTCCGAACCTCCTGTATGATGATTTAAATAATTTAATTGACTTATTCCAGAATCATACTCATTGTTATGATATCATATATGGTCATATTATTAGCTTCTTATTAGTAATATTTCATTACTACTTGTTATTCGGGTGTTTATTACTTTTTGTTTTTATGCCTGTTTTGTCGAATAAATTCTTATTCTTCTATTTAGGTTATAGATACCTCATTTACAGAATGATATTAGGGTACTATATATCATATTTATTCATTAAATGCATTTATATAATCATTATGCAATGAATATCATGTAGAACTAGTCGCATCACATCGTGGAGACGGTATTCCGTACGTACGCACGAGTGATGATATCGTTCCCATGATCGTGGAATTGTATTGAAGTGTATGTATACTATTTCAGAATCAATAACACTTTACAGTAATCATATATAGTAATTTATTTGCACCATTATACCCATCCAAGTAAGGTGGTGGTGTAAAATAGATTACACCACGGCGTGGAGACAGTATTCCATACGTACGCACGCACGATGATTTCATTTTTTGTAGGATGGATAGATGGTGAAATAGGGTTGTTTCATACTTATAATAACATATCAGTATATGAGTGATACTGATGTTATTACTTCATTATGAAACAACTAAAGAAGAAGAAGTGAATGAAGAAATAAAGTTGAAAGAATCAGTAACAGGCATTACCTCTTCTTTGAAGCACCTCTTTGAGACCTCCACGTAGGGCACTAAAATTGGTATTTGAAGAAGACCGGGACATATAAGATGTTTCTTGGGAAGTTTAGAAGATAATTTGGCATGGTTTGGCCGAGCCTTATGGCTCAAAGTGGTGTGAGGAAGAGAGGGAGGAGGTGCCCTTTTATAAGGGAAGAGAGGGGAACCTTTGGAAAATCTAAAATTATTATTTTATTATAAAGTCATATTCGGTTTTTAATAGCTCCAAATTGATTTATTTAGAATCTAAGGTGGGTATGGGTCGAAAGTATCTCATCCAATAGAATTTAGACAAGTTTAGGTATCTATTTTAACCTTATCATTTAGATTTAACTTTAAGTTAGATAATTTAACTTTTACTGTGTCTTCTTGTTTTCTTACACTATAAGGTTAATAATCTTACTATAACAAGCCAAACGAACCCCAAGTTTTTATTATTAATATATATAAAATTATCTAAGTCATTTGGCTGAACCTTGGATTTTTAGGAATAAGATAACAATTAATAATTTAATATTTGTTTTAAAAACTATTTTATGTCAATTTTTACACTATTTGGTAATTGATTTTTGTGAAAATCATAAAAGAAATATTAGTTCGAAAAAATTTAATAAAATAAATAATAACATGTCATATTAACCTATAAAATTAGTTTAATTCATAAAAAGTCTCAAATTACATTTATTTGGGTATTTTTGACATCAATTATGTCAATATTTCATTAATAAGATAATTACTGCATCATCATTGTTTCATAAATAAATTAAATTATTTAATGTCTAAAAATTAAAAATAAAATATCATTATGTAGGAAATCTTTTAAGATTTATAATTAATAATTATAGTTGAATTTATCTTTTGTATAACCCTATATTAAAAATGGATTAGTTATTAAACTATCATTTTAACTATTTTAACCCTTCCTTAAATAAATTAATAATAAATGTCCTAATCTAATCCAAGTGTGCCTAAATGGTCATATTTTATTCATAAGGTTGTTTTTGGTCGAATTAAACTTATCCAATGGAATTAGGACATGTTTTAGGGAAATAATAATATCATTTTTACCCTTAATTACTCTATTTACTTTTAACCGTGGTAAAAAAAGTAAAAAGTTACTATTCACCAAAAAATATTTTCATCTTATTGAACCACATTTTACTTAATAACATCAACCGTGTCTCTTGGATTTTTGAAATTCTATTCACAGAAGCGGTAAAATTATGTTTTATGTGAATTTGGAAATTCTCCTAGGAGGTGGGTAAAAGACGGTGAAAAGTTAAATAAAATTTTTATATATCTACAATTATTTTAAAATGACATCAAAGAATTGCATTGAATTTATATAGGTATTAGGTATCAATTTTGACCTAAAATAAATTTAAATAAAATAAATTATTATTTAAATAATAAGTCGGTTTTTAAATAGTAACATAGTGTTTTCAGTATTCATAAAAAATTGAATGTTTTCAGAAAAATACCAAAATTTCACCCTAGGCTAATTTTGATATTAAGAATCCAAAAATGAAGTCCATTTTGATAAATAAAATATAAAAAATTTTAAAGAGTGGGTATTACTATTCATAACCGCGAGTTTTAATAATATTTTAATAGCATATCGTTGTTTAGTGAAACTCGATATTCCTTATGACGCAAGCTATCGAGGAAGGTTGCGATTACGTGTAAATCAAGCCAAGCTAGTGTTGTGTGTAGTGAAAGAATATTTTTAAGATTTATATAACATAAAAACAAAATATTTCTCATAAAAGTCTCCAGTGTTACATTCTACCCCCCTTAAAATGAATTTCGCCCTCGAAATTCGTCACTTGGTAACAAACAGATGAGGATACCTCTCCCTCATCATATCCTCAAGCTCCCATGTAGCTCTTTATAATTGGTGGTTCTTCTATAAAACTTTCACCAAGCGAGTGGTCTTGTTCCATAGGACTTTTTCACTACGATCCAGAATCTCTATCGTCTGTTCTTCATAAGAAAGATCTTGCTCCAGTGGTACAACTTATGAGATGAGTACATGTGAAGGATCAGGTATGTACTTTCTTAGGAGGGATACATGGAACACATCATGAACTTGGGAGAGATTCGGTGGAAGCGCCAATCGGTATGCTACCTTCCCAACATGATCCAGTATTTCGAAAGGACCGATATACCTAGGGATCAGCTTTCCCTTCTTTACAAATCTCATGACCCTCTTCTAGGGAGATATTCGTAAGAACCCTTCATCACCCACTTCAAATTCTAGGTCTTTTCTTTGGTTGTCGGAATAACTTTTTGGTCGACTCTAAGCTGCTCTTATGTGTTTTTGAATAGATCTGACCTTTTCTGCCATCTCATCAACAAGATCAGATCTTAATATCTTTCTTTCCCAATCTTCATCCCAGCAAGTAGGAGTTATGAATTTCTTTCCATAGAGAGCTGCATAAGGATCCATCTGAATACTGGAGTGAAAGCTATTATTATAAGAAAATTCCACCAAAGTTAGGTGTTGATCTCAACCACTTTTTAAATCTATAAAGAAAGCTCTCAACATATCTTCTAGAGTTTGAATCTTCCTCTCAGATTGACCGTTGTTCTAAGGATGATAAGCAGTGCTGAATCTCAACTCTGTATCCATAGTATGATGAAGACTTCGCGAGAACTTTGAGGTAAACCTCAGATCCCGATTAGATATAATAGAAAGTGGTACTCCATGTAATCTTACCACTTCCTTTACATATATCCTGGAAAGATGATGTAGATAGAAGTCCTCTCTAATAGCAATTAAGTGTGCAGACATTGTAAGACGTTCAACTATGACCCATATAGCATTATTGCCTTTGGATTTTTTAGGAAGTCCAGTGAAAAAGTCCATAGTGATTTTTTCCCATTTCCATTCTGGTATGGGTAATGGTTATAACATCCCCTTATACTTCTATCTCTCGGAATTAACTTACTGAAAAACCAAGCATCAAGAGACATATTCAGGAACGTCTCTTTTCATGCCATCCCACCAGAAGTAGTCTTTCAGGTCCCTATACATCTTCGTGCTTCCAGGATGAATAAAGAATGAAGAACTATGAGCCTCATCCAGCAGCTCCATCTTTAATTCTGGGATGGGAGGAACACAAACCCGATTCCAGAACCTTATTATTTCATCACAATCAATGTTGAATTCAGGAACATTTCCCACCTTCTTTTGTAACTCTACATCTTCTTTCAATGCCTCTTTAATCATCACATGTATAGATCGTTGAACATTCATTTGAGAAAGATACGATTTTCCCCTTTCATTATAATTCCAAGATCAATCCTTTGTAAATCCATAAATATTGGATCTTTTGTGATCCTCATCATGGATAAGCTAGCATGGTCTTGTCGACTTAATGCATCTTCCACCATGTTTGCTTTCCCAGGGTTGTAATGAATTGAGCAGTCGTAATCCTTAATCAGCTCCAACCATCTTATTTGGCACATATTCACCTCGTTTTGTGTGAAAATATACTTTAAACTTTTATGATCAGTATAAATATCACACCTTTCTCCATAAATATAATGCTGCCAAATCTTTAATGAAAATATTACTGCAGGTAACTCCAAATCATGAGTTGGATAATTTTCCTCATGGATTTTCAACTATCGTGAGGCATAAGATATCTCCATATTGTTTTGCATGAGAACAGACCCCAATCCCTTCGTGGATGCATCACTATAGATCACAAACCTTTCTCCAATCTAAGGAAGTGTGAGCACATGTGCACTGGATAACCTTTATATTATCTCCTTTAAATTATCATCACATTCCTCCATCCAAAAAAACATAACTCCTTTCCGAGTCAACTTGGTGAGTGGATTAGATAATCATGAAAAATATTTCACAAAACGTCGATAATATCCAGCCAAACCAAGAAAACATTGGATCTCAGTTACTGTTGTTGGTCTCAACCATCTTTTGATAACCTCTTTTTTTGAGGGATCCACAGATATCCCCTTTTTTGAGATTATGTGAACCAAAAATGCTACTTTTTGAAGCCAAAATTCACACTTGGTAAATTTGGCATAAAGTTTCTCCTTTCTCAGAGTCCTCAATACAATTTTCAAGTGATCCTCATGTTCTTACTTTCTATTTGAATAGACAAGAATATCATCTATAAAGACTACCAAAAACTGATCAAGATAGTCTCTAAAGACTCTATTCATCATATCCATGAAGATAGAAGGGGAATTAGTAAGACCAAATGGAATCACTATAAATTCATAGTGTCTGTACCTTGTATGGAATGCCGTCTTTGGTATATCCTCCCTTTTGAACCTTAATTGATGATACCCTGAACGAAGATCAATCTTGGAAAAGTATTTTTCTCCGCGTAGTTGGTCAAATAAGCCATCAATGCGCGGGAGATGATATTTGTTCTTGATAGTGATCTTGTTAAGTTCTCGATAATTAATACAGAGTCTCATTGATCCATCTTTCTTCTTATAAAATAGAACTGGTGCTCCCCAAGGTGACGCACTTGGGTGTATGAATCCTTTATCAAGATTCTCTTGGAGTTGCTTCTTCAATTCCTGCAACTCAATTGGGTCTATTCTATAAGGTTTCTTTGAAATAGGCAAAGCACCCGGTACGAGTTCTATTGAAAACTCAACTTCACGATTTGGTGGAAGACCCGAAAATTCCTCCAAAAAGACATCGTCAAACTCTCATAAAATGGGAATATTCTTAATCATGAGTTTCTCTCCAACCATATCAGAAAAATAACCTTCATTTAGTGGAATCAAGACCCATAAGATGGAAGAAATTTCAACTGGAAGGTTATGTTCATCCTTACATCGATAGACGATCATAGATTGACCTGGAATTTGAAATGTGACTTCCCATATTTGGCAATTGATATGAGATCCATATAGAGAAAGACAATCCATGCCAAGAATAACATCAAATTCCACTATAGGAAGGATCACAAGGTTTGCAGGAAGCACTTTCCCACAAACTTCAATCGGATAAGAATTATAAACTTTTGATTCGACTATTGTGCCATTAGGCATTGTCACAGCTAACTCAACATCTAATTGTTGATGTAATATGGCGATACCCTTATAAAATTCATCAGAAATAAAAGAGTGGGTGGATCTAGGAACAAATAAAACATTTTCTACTTTAGAGTGGATGGTATGTGTACCTTTTACCACTTCGTTATCATACTCCACATCGCTGATTGAAATTTCATTTGACTTTCCTTTGTCTTTAGCCTTAAGAGTTTTTTGGCATCGATCATTATCAACAACCCTTGGATTAGGGCATTGATTAGTATAATGCCCCATTTCCTTACACTTGAAACATTGAAGTGTAGGAGGTGCACTCTGTGTAGCCTTTTCATTGTTCACATCACTAGACATCTTCTTTCCATCATTGCAGCATTCAAATGCCCGATGACCTTCCTTTCCAAATTTGAACCATTTACTTGTCCCTTTAAGACAACTCCCCCCATGTTTCTTTCCACATATGAGCATAAGGGAAAACTCAACTTCTTTTCAGTTTGGTCTTTAGATTTTCCTTTGAATTCCATTTTCCTCTTCTTGTCAAACCCATGTGACTGATGGTCTACACCAATCTCTATCTCAACCTTGAGAACACATCGAACTATTTCCTCGTAGCTATTGAAGTCCCTTATAGATAACGCCCTTCAAAGACTTGGTTTTAATCCACTAAAGAATCGATTGATCTTACCCACAGTTTGGATAATAATACCAGAAGCATACCTTGAAAGTCTTGTAAAATTTTCTTCATAGGTACCAACAGATTCATCATCCTTTTGCTTTAGTTCAAGAAACTCATCCATCTTTGTTCGAGGAATACGAGGGAAGTACTTATTGAAAAATAAGTTCTTGAACTCGTCCCATTCCATGGACTCAATTTCATATCTTTTCCTTGTATTCTTGATAAGATTCCACCATTGATCAGAATCTCCTTCCAAACGATACACTGCTAAGATGACATTATCATGTTCAGAACATTGAAGAACTGAAAATATATTTTTAGTGGTACTGATCCATTGTTCAGCCACTAATGGATCAGAAGACCCACTGAATGAAGGTGGACGCTGCCTCATGAAGAATTCAATAGAATGTTGCTCCTTCCTTTGCTCATTTGGAAGTCCTGCATCATTCATATCTTGAGAAAGTTGTGTGACCATGGCTACAAGATTTTTCATTCTAGCTCCCATAACGTTTGGTTGCTCAGGGGGACAATCATTGCATTTCCCGTCGCATTCTGCATTAACACGGTTCCTTCGGGTTCCATCCATTGACTAAAACCAAGAAGAATAGTGTGAGAAACACTAATTATAATAGGAAAACCACATAATCAAAAATAAAATTTCACACTTAAGGTCTTATCATAGGTTGTTCATGGCCATTTTTAAAACACTAATATTGTGTTCTATGCTTAGACTTATCCTTAGGGTTCTTACTAAGGCTTTCACATCCTAGTTTCCAAAGGTTTACTATACCTTTCCTCGGATACCAACTATAACGAACCATAATTTTCCTACATTGTTATTACTTAAGAATTGAAGCACACTTATTACAACATATAACAAAACCAGGAATGGACCGTATAGGTATAGTGTCTTTAGAAACTAAGAAACATAACCAACTGGTTCATAAAGCATCTACACTGTCTCCCATTTATTTCATCATATCTAGAGTCCCTTTTGGCATATCCTACATAATAACCTTCTTCCTGGCCTGGGGAAAGAAAACATAGAAAAGGGTGACCTGAAATGCTCAGCAAGGGTAAACAAAAGAAATATCAATCACATTATATTAATTGGAACATAACATTTTGGAAATCTTAACCTGCAAAATTGATCATAATTTCATAACATGGGATAAATCATAGTAGTGAAATGTAATCCCAATAATCATAACATAAAACATGACACTTTGTGGAATACACACATAATCATAGAGAATAATTTCTTAGTAGTCAAGACTCATTTCCAAGACTATCTTAGCGGACAATGTCCATTTCTGAACCGAGTTCACTCCTCGTTTCAGTCCTGTTTCACTGAACCGGATTAACCTGCCGTTCCAGCCATGTCTATCTCATGAGATATAAATATTTACCCAGTGCATTGGAGGGAGATATAGGGCCCACCCATCTCATAATTATACCATTCTTATGTGTTCCACAAAATCAAAAAAATCATACATCAATGCATAACCCATGTAATAAAAATGGGATTCTTAATCATCGTGACATCATAAAACAATTCATATAAGATAAAGGAATTCATAAAAATAATTACATAACAACATAATCAAATTAATTGAATAATATGCATAGAAACAGAACCCTATATTATCTTTGATGGAAAATAATTTTGATAACACACTTGAACTCCATTCTTGAGGAAAATATCCTTTCTACATCAAAAACATTTTTCCTTTCTTAACATGTCATACAATTTAAACTAAAATAAGTTGATTTAAAATAAAATTGAAAACTTGTAAAGGAATATTCTTGGAAATAATGTTTTAAAAATCCATTCATGTCGTATAAGTTAAAAAAACATTCTTCTTGTACTTTGTCCAGAAAAGTTAAAAAGTACCTCGTACAAAAAACGACAAAAGATTCATTTCATATCTTTTACTAAAAACTTACCAAAGGGTAAAATTGGATTTAAAAATTTTTAGGTGGATGGAAATAATATTACATATTGAGGAAACCTGGATTTGGATGATAAATATTCCCCCATAAATTCTGAAGTATAAACAATCTCAGATAAAAATGAGATTGTGAGATTTTCCATTACCTTAGGTCCGATTTTCTTCGTAAGTGTCCAAGCCTCCTGTATAATGATTTAAATAATGTCATTGACTTATTACAGAATCATAATCCTTGTTATGATATCATATATGGTCATATTCATAGCTTCTTATTAGTAATATTTCATTGTTACTTGTTATTAGGGTGTTTATTACTTTTTGTTCTTATGCGTGTTTTGTCGAATAAATTCTTATTATTCTCTTTAGGTTATAGATAACTCATTTCCATAATGGTATTAGTGTACTATATATTATATTTATTCATTCAATTCATTTAAATAATCATTATGCAATGAAGATCATGTAGAACGAGTCGCATCACATCGTGGAGACGGTATTCTGTACGTACGCACAATCGATGATATCGTTCCCATGATCGTGGAATTATATTAGAGTGTATTTATACTATTTTAGAATCAATAAAAATTTACAATAATCATATATAGTTATTTATTTTCACCATTATACCCATCCATGTAATGTGGTGGTGGAAAATAGATTACACCACGGTGTGGAGATGGTATTCCTTACGTACGCACGCGCGGTGATTTCATTTTCCGTAGGATGGATAGATGGTGAAATAGGGTTCTTTCATACATATAATAACATATAATTATATTAGTGATACTTATGTTATTACTTCGTTATGAAACAACTAAAGAAGAAGAAGTGAAAGAAGAAATAAAGTTGAAAGAATCGGTAACAGACATTACCTCTTCTTTGAAGCGCCTCTTTGAGACCTCCTCGTAGGGCACTAAAATTGGTCTTTGAAGAATACCAGGACCTCTATAATGTTTCTAGGGAAGTGTAGAAGATAATTTGGAAGGGTTTGGACGAGATTTAAGGCTCAAAGTGGTGTGAGTAAGAGAGGGAGGAGGTGCCCTTTTATTTGGGAGGAGAGGGGCACCTTTGGAAAAACTAAAAATATTATTTTATTATAAAGTCATATTCGGTTTTTAATAGCTCCAAATTGATTTATTTCAAATCTAAGGTGGGGATGGGTCGAAATAATCTCATCCAATAGAATTTAGACAAGTTTAGGTATCTATTTTAACCTTATCATTTAGATTTAACTATAAGTTAGATAATTTAACTTTTACCGTGTCTTCTTGTTTTTTTACACTATATGGTTAATAATCTTACTATAACAAGACAAAATAACCCCAAGTTGTTTATTATTAATATATATAACCTTATCTAAGTCATTTGGCCGAACCTTATATTTTTAGAAATAAAATAACAATTAATAATATAATATTTGTTTTAAAAACTATTTTATGTAAATTTGACACTATTTGGTAATTGATTTTTTTGAAAATCATATCAGATAGATTAGTTCAAACCAAGTCAATAATATCAATAATAACATGCCATATTAACCTAAAAAATTATTTTAATTCATAAAGAGTCTCAAATTACATTTATTTGGGTATTTATAACATCAATTATGTCAATATTTCATTAATAAGATAATTACTGCATCATCATTGTGTCATAAATAATTAAATTATTTAATGTCTAACAATTACAAATAAAATATCATTATGTATGAAATATTTTTATATTTCTAATGAATATTTATATTCGAAATTATCTTATGTATAACCCTATATTAAAAATGATTTAGTTATTAACCTTTGATTTTAACTATTTTAACCTTTATTTAAATAAATTAATAATAAATGTCCTAATCTAATCCAAGTGGGACTAAATGGTCATATTTTATTTCTAAGGTTCTTTTTGGTCGGATTAAAATTATCCAATAGAATTAGTACATGTGTTAGGGTAATAATAATATCATTTTTACCCTTAATTACCCTATTTACTTTTAATCGAGGTAAAAAAAGTAAAAAGTTATTATTCACCAAAAAATATTTTCATCTCATTGAACCACATTTTACTTACTAACATCAACATTGTCTCTTTTATTTTTGAAATTCCATTCACAGAAGCGATAAAATTAAGTTTTATGTGAATTTGGAAATTTTCCTAGGAGGTGGGTAAAAGACGGTGAAAAGTTCAATAAAATTTTTATATATCTAAAATTATTATAAAATGACTCTAATGAATTGCATTGAAGTTATATAGGTATTATGTATCAATTTTTACCTAAAATAAATTTAAATAAAATAAATAATTATTTAAATAAAAAGTTGGTTTTTAAATAGTAACCTAGTGTTTTCACTATTCATCAAAAATTGAAATTTTTCAGAAAAATAACAAAATTTCACCCTAGGATAATTTCGATATTCCAAATCCAAAAATGAAGACCATTTTGAAAAATAAAATTTACAAAATTTCAAAAAGTGGGTATTACTATTCATAACGGTTAGTTTTAATAATATTTTAATAGTATATCGTTGTTTAGTGAAACTCGGTATTGCGTATGACGCAAGCTATCGAGTAAGGTCGTGATTGCATGTAAATCAAGGCAAGATAGTGTTGTGTGTAGTGATTTATTCCTTTGATGATTTACATAAAATAAAGACAAAATATTTCTCATAAAATTCTCGGGTGTTACATCTAACACCCCATAATTATGCAAGGGGTAGATATTTTGGGTTAGGTCACAAGTTCTATGCCATATGGAGATGGATTAGGATGTTTTGGTAATAAGGATTGGGGAATGAGTTTAGTGACTTTTGGATACAGTAATGGTTGACTAGAACGCACCGTGAAGGCCGATAAAGGAGGTGTATCCGTAGGAAGGAGCACCTGAATAGTTTACAAGTGGATTATAACTCTCTATGGAGGTGGATCTGGGAGGTTCATCCTTAGGAGGGAGCAACAGAATAGTTTATGAATGGATCAAAATTCCCCATATAGGTGGATATGGGAGGTTTACCCATATAAGGGAGCACCTAAATAGTATACTAATAGATCATAACAACTCGTGGAGGCATATACAGGAGGTGCCCCACTAGGAGGAAGCACCTAAATAGTTTACCAATGGATCATAACACCATGTGGAGGTGGATTTGGGAGGTTCATCCCTTATAGGGAGAACCTGAATAGTTAACCAATGGATCAGAATACCCCTTGAAGGTGTATTTAGGAGTTGTGTCCCTCTGAGGGGAACCTAAATAGTTTCCAGTGGATTAAAATTTCCATGGAGGTGGATCTGAGAGGTGTTTACCTGGGAGGGGGCACCTGAATAGATTACCAATGGATCCTAATTCCCCATGGTGGGGTATCTAGGTGGTGCATCCCTAGGAGGGGATATGTCACACTTGTCTTTACCGTTGTCAGGATTGTACCTCGGGGAGGTGTCCAACATAACCTATTTAGAAGACATGGATAAAACCCACTTAGTTTAATAAAGTAGTTTATGGTCATGTTATAGGATTAATCTATTCAATTTAACATCACGTGGTAAGGATGCCCATGTCATGAATGGAGCATTGAAGATGGATGGTGTGAGGCTTATGCATTCGAGCTTCCGTTCATAAGAGGATTTCTCTTAGAGGAAATGAATGGTGCATACATATGAAATATTTACTCCTAGGGTGGATTTTAATCATATGGGGAGGCATGTACTGCCCAGTGGGAGAGGGTGGCATCCCATGATCATCATACATGGGGCATACTGTGTTTATCACATAGGATAAGGTGACATTTTTATGACATTTTCTGGGAAAATTGTCTTGTAGTTTAATTACATACAACAAGTACAATGAAGTAATAAATATTAATTCATGAAGATCATATGTTTGTAGACTCACTTGTCAAACCTTGGGAATACATGGCCACTAATCATACACCTTGGGGAGGGACAAGGCATTGGCACTACCATTTAAGAGTGGTAAATCAATAGTTACGTGTTAACTTCCTTAATATGAAAAGAAAAAAGGGTTAATAATACATTTTCTCAGGAAAAAACGGTCGAATAATGGATGGACTGGAGAAATAGGAAACATCAGGTGGGGGCGAAGGAGTTATTGTGCATAACAAGATTGGGTTGCACATAACAGTTTCTTGAGTAGGGTGCTATCGAGTAAGAGAAAATGATGGTGTAAAGAATAATTGTTGCATGAATGTTTTGGGGTTTTGTATAGATTAGGGTTGCACATACGCAGGTCTTTATGTGAATCCATTTAACCTTATAGAGAATTTCATGAGGATCATTACACTATAGGCCAAATCACATGTTAGTCCATAGGATTTCTATTTCACAAATGATATACCTTTGAGGGTCCTTGATCCTTGGTTTTTCATGTTGTCATGGTAGAATGGGAGTTTCGTGCATTAGAAAATCACTTAATCTTCTAGAGAGCCTCCCAAAGGAAGGGGTGAGATTCTATTTAAAATAGAAATTGTTGGAATTTGGAAGAAAACTTTTTAGGTGCTAAACACGAGTTGTGTGAATCTCCATAATTTTCTACTGGGGATTGTACTTGCATCATTCTTTGATATATTTAACCTTGGGAATTCATGTTGATGGGTGCGAGAAAGGGTTGTGTGCAATGATTCTTTCTTAGGTGCAACAATGATTTTTTTTTACATTAGCCTTTGTTGTGTCATTAGCCTTGGGAGAATCTCTAGAACTTTAGTTCATCATTTGCACACAAGTCACTTACATGTAGAACTTCACTTTTTCGTGCACTCATCATAAGTTTTGTACAACCACTTTATGATCCCATGAATTTTCTATTGGTGTGGTTTTCATGTTTAGTTAACCCAAAACTGGATGTTTGAGGCCTCATATGGAATTTTGAAACCAAAAAATTCCCCCTTAGAATATGGGATGATAGGGGACCAAATGGTCTAGTTCTGAGGGTAATTCCAAAGAAAATGACCAATTTTTGGAGCTGCATGCATCATCGGGATTGAGGCATGCAACTAGGGTTGTGAGCTATGTGAAACTATCATGCGCCACTTCTAAATTGGTCTAAGGGATCCATTATACAACACCTAGACTTCTCACATGATAAACATGTTCTCCTATTCATGTAACTCCTCATTTGTGTGAAAATACATCCCTTCTGCCACATATTTCACACAATTCAACCCTTTGTACAACAAATTTCACGAAAAATGGGACCTTTTTCACACAAAACTCCAAAGTTTCATGCATAATATCACTCTACACACCGAAAAAATAAATTTTCACACACATCCCTTTTCACTTCCTGGATCATTCATGATGGAGAATCAATCGAACTAAGCTAAGATCAATGTTGAATCTACCACCCAGAGGGTCGAGATGGTGGTAATGCGATTGATTACTCATAAACAGAGGATCTTTCTAACTACCAAGAACTTTTGGACATGTTAATGAAAGTACAGATGAACTTCACATTGGAAAACATCCACCAGTTTTATAATTTTGGATTGATGCAAGAAGTGAACATCCCAGGCATCAAATTTAGCACACTACACTTCTGGTTCACATGTGAAGATGAGATAAAGTACTGTAACATCACCGTCCATGTCGATCCTACCAGGGAGCATGCAAACAAAATCGTATACATGTTAAGTGGATGAATGAGTATGGTTATGAGAGGGAAAATAGAGGCTGAATATTTCCTATCTTGATATGCCAACATCTTTCAGAGTAGCATGCATGACAATAGAAAGGGTTGGAATAAGGAATTGGACTTGTGGGTACGAGGAAAAATTTCTGATGAATATTCTTGGGTGTACTAGGTACCCGAAACCTACATCGAGTACACAGTCGATCTACTCAACATCAGACTATTTGAGGAAGTATTCACAACCAAATTCCACAAATAGAGTGAAAAGGATTTTTTTCTATAGTTTCTCAACCATTGGTATTTGCACACCACAAAGTTCCACCTCCAACATTGGTATGTTGGAATTAGCATGTGAGATGTGCACTGTATTTGTGGAATCCCACTGGATGGGTTGCATTTTGATGAATTTATTTTGTCCCTAACCATCTAGTCAGATTGGAAGAAGACTCATATACCAGCATATTTAATATTAGACGCATCAACTTGAGTGTTGAATCATATTCAACCCTTCAATAAGGAAATCAAATTCAAGACTAGAAGATGAATGTTTATAAAGAAGAATCTATCTGTGAAGATAATTAGGAGGTAAAAAAAATAATGGTGACACCACAAAGGAGGATGATAGGTTCTTACAGGATGATTCTAGAGGAGGGGGAGTATGATCATTGAGGTTTTAGTATGGATGAGGCTAAAAACCACCAGTCCTATACACCACATTCCTAATGACATTACTCAATATATGGATACATACAGAAATAGATACTCACATGGGCTTGTACCCATGGATTCTAGTGATAGATAATATTATGTCCATAAGTAACAGAGTGATCTTGGGTGTGCTGGTGTTGGATCAACTCTATATCCAACTAGGTAATTTGGAATGGGGAGACAAGAAAAAGTTTTTTGGGGCTTGTTATAGTTTCTATATGGATGGATTATGGATAAATTTAATGTCTAAGAGTTTCCAATGGTCATTATATTATTGAATGAATGCCTATAGACCTCGCTACTCAATATTTCTAGGGCTTGTATAATGGATCTCAATGAGACTTGGGTCATGGTTGGAATATGTAATTAAGAAAACTTCAATTTCTACCCATTCTCATCCCCATATGGCACAATGGTTGACAACCTATAGGGGAAATTGAAGAAAAGTGAGTGGTTTCAGTCCTTTTCGGGAAGGTTATAGGATCTATAGAAACACCTACTACGAACCATACATGGAATCCCAATTCTCTAGGTAGTTTGGATGCATCTAGAAACTGATGATGAGTGTTTATAAGGGGTTTTGTGAAGATTGAAATTCTTGTATCCTTCCTCAGCTGTGGTGGATACTGACTGGTGAAGTCGTAGGGGAGACAATATTACTTTAACCAACAAATATGAATTCCATCCTACTTTAGGATTATACCAAAAAATGGGTCGCATCATACCCAAGCATGATCTTGCGGAAGAGAATCAAAGTGATTGGGTCAGGGGGAAAGAAGGTAGAGCAACAAGGAGGTAGATAAGATGCTCTCTGAGGGGAAATCTAGACATCAGGAGCATCTCATGTTGGAGATGAGGCGGGGGAGGCATGAGGTGTTGCTACACCCCAACCTCTTGGAGGGGAGGGATCCCAAAAGTGGTTTTGGGATCATGTTACGGGCTCTAAGGTTGGAAAAAATGAATCAAAGGATTCTATCAAGAAGAATCTAAAATACCTGCTGCATTAATCTATTGATGTTTCCTTCCTCACACTCTAGATGGATTATAAGATTCTATGAATTTACATGATAAAGAATAACCTATGGAAGAGTTTTATCTAATATGGAGTTGAGTTAACTATGGATGGGCATTCTCGGATCACAAATAAAGTGGGATTCCATGAGAGGCATACATACCCAGTGGCTATGGAAACCCTCTCATGCCTATGAGGGGAACCTGATATTCCTTCCATCCTAGTGAAAGTAATGTTCTGATGTGATCCAATACTTGAGGATACAACCTACTGATGAATGAAAAAAGTATTATTCATATGGATATAAGAAAAAAATAACCAATAACATAGATTCTTAGGGGATTAGCTTCCAATTAGATGATTCCTTGAGAGATCGGTGAAATCACGACCTCATATGACTTCGGATTTGTTAAAATCTTTGATGTTATATTGTTAACATTCCCTTTATTAGTCCTTCCCCTTTTCTGACTAGGATCTCTAACTAAAATTTCATTTTTACACAAATAAGATGAAAATGTGCAAGGATCCCCAACTATAGGAGGTGAGGGTTCTCCATTGGAATTTGTGGGGAATTCTAGAGTAATCTTGCCCAAGGTAGAAAAAACTGGTGAGCCTATCAAGGAGTATAGAGTAGTAGGCTCAGAGCTATTGTTCCTCCCTATCATTTTTGGGGTTCATGCCCTCATGTTCCAACAACGACAACAATTTTTAGTGAAACAGTGCACCAAGGGTGGATTATCAATGAGACCCGCTACCCCATGGTAATATTGAATCTCAGTCCACCTAAACCATCCAAATTTCACTAAATTTTTCCATAAATTTGTTTTTTTACATACATCACATAATCAGCCCATTCTAGGTGTTCAACAACTGTTGTTGAAGTGATGACTATTTTTAAGGGGTATCATGTGGTAGAAATTCCCCATTGAGACTCAGGAAATAAATCTTTAGATGCTATGTATATGTAATTATTTTTCCCTTACATGATCACAACATTTTATTTTATGGTATAATTGATTGATGTTACCTTTTTTAATGTTATACACGGAAGGGTGAATGCCTACCAAGATGATACAACTTGAGAATCTCAGTCTCCTTCCCTAGTGAATGTGAAGTCCCTTGAGGAAGAATTCATTAAAATTTAATTGGACTTAGTCTAAATGGAAAAATCTATTATGGTTTCAAGTGATGCCACTAGTGGGGTAGAGCTCAGGGCTGATGTATGTGATGCCACTGAAGAAGGGTTAGATAAAGACAACTTACCATTTGATCTGGAGCTTGACTCAACCGAGATGATCTCAGAAGAGGCCCCTATTTCTATCGCTCATGATAATTTCCTTGAATACAAGCCTCTTATAATAAAAGAGCATTATGACTCTAGTTATGATGTTTTTATAGATAACCACATAGTCTTGCTCTTAATATGGAGGATTATACATTGATTCATCGATTAGACTTGGGATCCACACTTGGTGAGCGGAATGTGGTCCCATCACCATTGGATATGGAACATGGGAACCAGAGGGGTGGATTCTTATTATCTTTATGCATTGGTCTGGGAATTCCTTTCTAAGAAGGTGCATGATGAAATCCAAAATTTAGATGTTTCTTGGCATAAGTAGAAGTTTGATAGCACCTGGAAACTCCAGTAGATCAACTATAATATTCAATGTTGGAGGAGCTTGAAAATGAGTGTGGTATCTTCCTTAATGGTCAAGTTCAGGGTATCATCATGTAGAAGGATCTGGTAGTGGATTATAAAGGCTACACAAAGAAGGAAATATCTCATATAGATTAGATCCAATTTGAGAGAGACTGTGAGAAGATTAGGGTTGATTAGATTCACGCTACAGCTGTGAATGAGGAAGCAGAGATAATGAGGTGGTGGAAGGTCCTTGAAGCCACATTCTTGAGGATGGTGGTATTAGAGTGCTAAATTGTTGGAGTAGAGATATATATGATTTTTTTCCATGAATTAAAAGAGGATCCAATATGTGGATGATCCTTTATAATTACCTGAGTTTTATATTAAAACATTCCTATATGTTTGGAAATGTTTCTTTCATTGAATTTGTTATCAAACTTCAATCATGATTTTGAGAAAACCATAGGAAAATCCCTTAACTCACGTTAGTCATGCTCTGTGTGAGAAACAATGGATGAAAATATGATTTCTCATTTTTATGAGAGTTTTAAATAATCATTGAGCACTTAGGGTTTGAAATAATTATCTAAATGACCACTTAGAGTGTTAAGGATGAGATGGGTTGATGCTAGATAATAGGGTCTCTAAACATCTTAATTTCATTTCCAGCGTGTACTAGTGAACACAATGGGATAAAACTTGGGGCATTGATTTCTACCCAAACAACGGGGAATGGAGTGTGTGATTAATGATGCCCGATATATAGTAGATGATAGGGAGTAGAATGATGATGAAGGATACCTGTTGACCGTGTTTGAAACACAACATCCATATCATTTTATCAGGGATGGGGAAAATCAATTAATGTTCAATGGAAGACCATGTTTGAAACACATGACCTATATCATGATGTCATATGAAGTATTCTAAGGAGTTAGCCCAGGACGGTAGGTGAGCAAGTGTGGCATAATACAATACCATTAGGGGGAATCGTTCAGACATGTAGGAGGATGGTAATCCAAATAAAGGGACATTAAATGGATAGAGTTGAAGTGATGAAATGTTTTAACAGATTCCAACACTCTCAAAAATACACCACCTTGTCTTATAAGAAACTTTTGGTGGTGTATAATTCTAAGAAAAATTCACACTCGTCCTCCTGGGGAGCATCATTTCAGATGATGAAGGATGGAAGAGGAACATGAACATTATATTAGGTGAACAACACCAAAGGAAGGGGCTCTTGGTCAAGAACCTAAGATGATTTATAATTTTACATATTAAAATGTGGTTGATAGACATGTAGTTTAACATATTACTATGAGGATGTTGGACACAAGGTTTAATGTTATATGGTGAGGAAATTGAATCACACAATTTAACATCATGTGAGTAGGTTGTATTTTGTAGGGCTTACGCACTATGTATCCCATAATTTTTTCCTCATGTCAGTTCAAATGGGAATCCCATGTCCATTTCGTGAGGTAGGATTACAGTTTAACATAATGTGAAATTACATGTGAACCAGTATTAATGGGAAGCCTTGGAGGACCAGACACACATAATATCCCAGAGAAACCTTGAATTCACATAGTTGATGGTCATGTTTCTTGAACTAATTAATCATATTTTGAGGTCATAGATCTTATATCATAAGATGAGTGTCCCAAAGGGGTTTATGTTTATGAATGAAAACATTACATAAATGACGGACAAGGAGGTCCAAAAACACACAATAAATTCCCAAATAGCATTACACATAGTTTAAAGTCATGATTCATGTACTGAGGGTAAAACCTTTTTAGTCATAATTTTTGGAAAATGGGGGGTTGTGTTCCGAAGGAATGTGTGAAATATCCATGGAAAGTTATCAAGTGTGAATGAGGTCCAACTCTGTAAAACATATCCTTAGATCCATGAAAAATAGTTTATGGTCATGGTTATTGGACTAATGTGCATCTCAAGTGGATATGTGTGGATTGTTTTGGAAACAACCTGACATGAATGGGGGAAACAATATTGAACTCCACATGACACATTCCTATGATTAATTTCACACAATCTAAATTCATTGTGTCTGAAATTAGACTTCTTGTTTAAGGTCATAGAGTTCAAACCCTAGGGAAATCATGCATCTCAACTATGCTTGAGGAAACATTCTCCTAACTCCCAATATTGTACGATCTAGGTTCAGTGTGAGAATAAAGAGTGGTATTGAGTTCCGGTTGCATGCAAAGGAGAACATAATGAGGGGAATAAGTGGTTGAAAAATCCCTTAAGAGAGATTATGAATTTCATGACTTGGATAATGAAATAGGGGAATTACCAAAATATGGGGAAAACATGTTAAAAACATGGGTTATGTACCCAGATCGATTAAATATGATGTTATCAAATGTATGATTGACCAATGAAAAAGTTCAAAAAATGGATCTCTAATTTTCTACCAAGTATACTTTGATTTGTGAGCCCAAGATAATAGGTGAATGATTGTATCCAGTCCCCATTTCTATCAGGGAGCCTTTTTCAGATTAAAGTATGATAGTTATCAAAATAGGGGAAAGTGTAGAGCATCAAAGGTATTACTCAGTAGGAGACTGAAACCAAAATGAGACTACCCGATCAAATTAAGATATTGAATATTCTTATATTTAAGTATGAGGTATCCTAGATCTATATAGGGTATGACCATATCTTATTAATTGTTATCCCAATTTTACATGGGGTAATTATCTCACACTTATCAAACAAGGCATCTTGTGTTTGTTTCATAGGAAAAAATGCATTTTATCATCATGGATTGAGGATAGGGTGTACATGGCTTATTCATTGAGATTACCATTATTTCCTTCCATATATTAGGATATGGGATAATATCATCCATCCAATGGGTTAAAGTAAATGATTGAGTCTTATACCTATAATGGAATCCGAATGGGGAATTTTGGGTGATAAGACCACGTGAAACGAATTGTTTTACTTTGAATCTGCGGTTGTTTCTAGAGATGGAAATTGTAGGTGTCACTATGAATCCCATGAGGGTGAGAGTTGAGGAACATATAGTTATAGAAAGTAGTGGAGGTGTGGTTTTGTTGGAACACTAAGGATGATGTTAACCATGTGATAGGGGAATAAAAATACATAGTTTCTGGTCATATCTCTTAGATCATGGTTCCTAGTTTGAGGCCATTGAGCTTGGGAAAGTTTTAATAAATTTAAGATCATAATTGTCGGACCATGGTGAGGGTACTCCAAGGATACTTTTATGGAATAAAAGATTTAAAACCTTACATGGATAGGGCCAAGGAGGCCCTTCACCACATGAATTTATCCTATATTCGGTTTCATGCAGTATAAGGTCATACATTATGGACCATAAAAAACTATTGAAAGTCGTGTTTCTTAGTCTAAGGGATATTTGGGTCTTAAGGGTATTAGTGTGGCATTGAATATGTACTCGACATCAATGGATCCATAGAGGCTCACACACTGAAAAAAAAACCTTGAGAATAACTACATCGAGTTTAACGTCATAATGCTTTGACTATAAATGGGTCCAGTGGGATGTAAGTCTGATGATTTTCTAGTTGATCCCAAAGATGAAAAATTCAGGCATCACTATGTACCCAATGAGGAATGGAATCAATACAAACATATTTTTGGAACATAGGGCAGAGAAGATTGACACTGATAGGGGGAATCCTCTCAAGAGAGGGAATTTTAGCTTCTAATGAATGTCATGGGATATCCCATGTTCAGGGCCTGGGGTATGGTTTTTTAACCATCCCATACTTATCATATGAGGCCTCTTGATTTTAGTTGGGGTAAACATTATATTTTATTTAAGAAGAATCCCGATTTTAGACTGGGTATGACTGGAGTTTGACATCATGATTTGTGAACACTGGGATTTATAAGATAGATTCCTAAAACTATGACTATAGGGGCTGAAAATAGTTTAAGTTCGTAAATCTTGGATTTATTACAGGAAGTTTATGGTCATGTCACATGGACAAATGTCTTTCAGTTTATGTTTATACAACTTATAATAATGGAATATTATTTTAATTTCATAGAGATTAGACCTTGGGATTTTAGTTTAATGTCATTAAGTTTGGACCATGGATGTGGGTATCTAAAAAGTGACATGTGTGGTGTAGAAGAGTGAAAAAACTGATATGAATGATGATCCAAGGAGGACTGACACCGCAAAAAAAAATTCTTAAGATGAATCACACAAAATTATGAGTCATGATGTTTAGAATTAGACTTATATTTTAAGCTCATAGAGTTTGGACCTTGATGATATGCAGTTTGATATCGTGCAACATAGATGTGGACTTACCCTATTAGAAGTGCTTCTTGAGAAACATGGAATTGGTGGGATTACTCACACTATCTCTGTCCATGTTGACTAAAGAGTATCCTCCTTTGGAATAAACCTTATGAATGATGTAAGGCCCATAACATTTGGGATCCAACTTTGGATTATTATTTACAGGTATTATTGGAGTTCTGAGAGCCAATAACATTTCATCCAAGATAAAATAGAGTAGGTGAACCTTCTTGTTGAATAATCTATCTATCATATCTCGGTGCCTCTCTAAATTATTCACTATTGGGAGAGTGCTTTATTTAAAGGATTCTATCTCAGTTATATGTATATATTTCACATTTATAGTTTATTTTGGTCATAGATAGATTCTAATAGTGATGAAAAATGAACCTTAATGGGGTAAAGTACCTATGTTACATATACCATGGAATATGGGTTCACTTGGTTATAATTTCATGTTTTCATCTAATAAGCCTAGAGGACATTATGAATCTTTTCCAACCAACTCTTCATGTTCTGGAACACTATCTTATATATAATTTTAGAGAGGGACTTGTTGAGTGACTCAATCTTGTCATTATCATGTGCATAGCAACGATAAGCATTTGTGGACTGAAAATTGTACTTTTTGTACACTTTATTCATCCTACAATCATAGAAGTTGGTACCATTGTCTGTTAGAATGGCATGAAGAACTCCAAATCGGTGGATGTTATGGAATCTATTGAAATAAATAAACAATTGTGCCTTTGAATTCCTTGATGGGAATCAATTCTTCCCACTTGTAGAATAATTCCATCATCATCAGAATGAACCTACACTAAAAACCAGTTGTTGGTGTATATGGCCCCACAACATTGAACCCCCACGCCACAAAGGGATAAGAATACTTTGTGGTGTGTAGGAGCTCTAATGCCTGAGGAAAATAGCTTTAATGGATCTAAAACTCATGATAACTCATATAAAACTCAATATATTGATAAATCATGGTCTTATAAAAGTAACCCAATCTTCAAATTTTGTGGGAGGGTTTTAATCCTACATGATGGGCACCATAGGACCCATCATAAGATTCATAAACAACTAAAGGGATAGGATCTCCATATATTTGACAGAGCATAATTCCATCAATCCAAAATACATAGAGATTTGATTACAGGTTAGGTTCACTCTGGACTGTGAACTGTGCTAAATACACACAAATTTTCTCATGCTCGACTCAGTTTTTTGGGATAATTAAACACTGTAGATACTAAAAAAAGTTTCCAAATCAGGTGTTTCCAATACCATGGGGGAACCTATGTGTCCTAGAAAGTATGTACCAGCATCTAATTGGTTTACCTTTTGGTTGTCATCATCATTTTAAATGACGAGAGCGATGACCCTCCAATGTTCCACATGAATGAATAGGTCATCTTAGCCATGATCTGCAAGATATGAGCTTAAAATAGCCATGGAATCATATTGAAAACTCTATGAATGAGGGATATTATTCAATTTGGACTGAGATGGGAATTCTTCCATTATATAATGATTAACTTCTAGCATGGGAATGAGATCTTGCTTTCTAATGATGTAGTCAACATTAATCTATTTGATTACTAGCATAGAGTCTCCCTTCATGTGAAAGTGGGGGAAATCAATCTCAAGGGATTGTTTGAGACAAATAATGAGATATTGATACTCTACCTCATTATTGGTGCATCCTCATAACAATAGGAATGAGTATGGTAGGACGTTTTGTGCCAGGGTGATGAGAATGATCCACATGCCTAGACTTTTGATCTTCTGTTAGCCTTATACCCGTCGGGCTTCGGTAGGAACCATAAAAATGAATCTTCCAACATATTATAAACAGATCCACTAAGAGGATAACCTCATATAAAAAATCCACATTCAGGGCCAGTTATTCTGGGGATAGATGGGTATTCAGAATATCTGAAAATTTCGAGACATTTTCTGACTTCTATAGAATGAATGTGATGTAAAATTGATTAAGGATCACTGTCTAGTGTTCTAACCATCCTATCAACATGGGGTGATTCATGATATACTTCAAAATGTCTAATTAGGACTCCATATATATTTCTTGATGCTGCAGGTAATCCTACAAACACCTTCACTGGAAAAACCAACGTGAAGGAGCTCTTATTGATAGTGGATTATTTTGTCACCATGTTGAGAATAATGTGACTACGATAGTGTAATTTTTTTCCCTTCCCTCATTGTTTTTTTGGGAAAAAAGGCTATCGAGGGACTATTCCAATGTGGTGAGATTGAGGACCATAGGCCTCTTAGATATGGGTGTCATCATAACTGGGATCAATAGTATATACTTCTTGATTTTCTGAAAGGTGGTCTCGCACTCCTCATATCACTTTTGGGTGGTTCCTTTATTCATGAGTCTTGAAAAGGGATTACACTAACTAGACATACTTTCAAAAAATAAACATATATAGACAATGTGGAGTTATAGGCCTTGAAGCTCATAGAGGTTGCCTAGAGGAAGAAACTGATTGATGTATTTGATCATTTGTGGGTCGATCTCAATTCCTCTATATTTAATGAAATATCCAAGAAGATTCCCAAATGTAATCCCTAATTAATCTACAAAAGTTTCATATTAAAATGTTGGGAATGGAGGAAGCCAAAAACTTCATCAAGAGCCTTGATATGGTCATGAAACTGGTGGGATTTGACCACAAAGTCATCGATGTATCATTCCACAAATGTCATGAGAAATAGTTTGAAGATGTGGTTGATAAATGGCTGATGTATTCTTTTGGCCGAAGGGAATCATCGGATAAAATAATGTCCCTCGTAGCGCCCTAAAGGTAGTGGACTCCTCACAACCAGGAGACATCAAAATATGGATCTATCCAAAGTATAAAATGATAATGGAGAGGGCCTAGATCCCAACTGTAGAATTGATCTATAAATCCATCACTATAAGGGTAAAATATGCATTTGTAAAATGGTGGTTGAGGTCCCTGAAGTTGATACAGACTCTGATCTTTCCATTCTTCTTCCTAATTGAGATTATATTAGCTATCTATTTGGGGTACTTTACTTCCTTGATAAATATTCATTTGATAATCATTCCAACCTCACCCACGACCATAGAACCATGAGAAGGGCGAATAATTCATGGAGGTTACATGAACTCATGATGACTCCCTAGGAGATCGAAACAGTGGACATTGGCTTGAGAGTCCAATACTAGTATCTTTTCATAACTCCTAGTTAAGATGTAACAATGATTCTTCAAGAAGGCCACCTATCAATGTTGTTCCTCTAGAGACATAACTGCATTGATTATTGTTGACCTCAGGTCTAAATCTATGCCAAGGTTAACCAAATTGACTCATCAACTGTGGAGGAGACACCCTATTAGAACATAGGAGGGGCATCCTCAAAATCCTCTTATTTATCATTGGAAGGATAATTAGTAGGAGGAGGTGGTTTATCCAGGCTAGCTGACTCAGGGGAAGTACTATTTCCTGCTTGGGTGGACACAAAATCTCCACAAAGGGGTTCCTCCTCTTCCAAAACCATGGACATTGAATCTATTAGGCCTATTTGATCTAGCATTAGACTATGGGGTCAATGATTAATGTCAATGAAATATAGATGATCTAACATTCATCAATTTATACATACTCTATGGAACATTTAGTGATGTAATGAAATTGTGTCCATAGGGAATACCTCTTAGTTCTTCAAGGGGGTAGGGTATTCTGGTATCACCTTGTCCAACCCTATGCAATTATATAGGGAAATCTTAAGGGTTTCCTTCATTTTAGGGACACTGAAACCAATTTTATTAGAGATAAAAAAGAAAATTCCCAGTTTTCAACATCATGGGCTATATATGAAGAATTGGGATAATGAAAGTATCCTTCAAGTACACCCAAATATGGTCACAATGTTCACCAGATCATTGGTGCACTCAACCCAGTTGGTTTGAACATGCTTGCTTTCCCTATTTTAGTAGATTCCATCCATGTAGCGGGCATCATATGAGTCTTAGGTGTATGAATCACCTGGGATTACAACTTTTATACAATTAATGGAATACTTGAGGAATTTGTGATATAATAAGGGGACACCTAGGTGCATATGAAGCTAGGGAATACCCAACAGTGTGTTATAGGTGGTATCCTATGAGACTACCATGAATTTAGTAATTTCAATCATTCTATAAAATGAGGTCTTCATTCAGAACTTGATGAATGTTTCATGATATCTCTTATCATAACCTTAGATTTTGATTTCAGAGTGAGTAGGATCTAATTCAATAAACCCTAGATTATATAGTGTCTTGGTTGGAACAAGGTTGATCCAAGAACCCGTGTCCACCAGATAGTGGTAGATCTACACACAATTTAAACGGACTATAATATACAGTGGGCGTATGTTCCCCTACATGAGGGAACCCTCATCTTCCCCAAAAAATGAGTTAATGGATTGAAATTAATCATTGTTAGACTCCTTGGTAAAAAGGCCTCTGTAAAAGCTACCTCATATTTCCTATTGGAGTTGGATTTTCAATGCTTCCATGAGGGATTCATACATCTCCTTTGACAATAAGAGTGCCTTGAGGATCGAAAGCATCATGGATATGCTGGTGAGGTGATTAAAAATTTCATACTTACACATTAAATGCATCATTTTTCCCAAATGGGGTCACTATTTGGTGGGGGGAAATGGGTGTTTCTAGATAAACAAATCAGGTAGGGATAGTCTAGTAAATATCATATTGCTAACAAGATAACCCACATTGATACACTACTAGAATACATTCAGTTGGATGAGTCTTGGCCCTGGATGGATGTGGATGATCAAAGTGTGGGTGCATCTGATATTCTTGATCAAAAAACAATATTTTATGTGGAGGTGTACCTGACAGAGCAGGATGGGAGGAAAGAGCTTATTGTACTATGTATAAATCATTTTTTCAATTCTCATTATTATGAATAGTTCTTCTCATGGTACTGGAGGGATCATTTTGGTAGCTCGTGTGTCCTTAGCATTTCCTTTTATGGGATTGATAAAAGGAACTTAGGGGATTGCCTAGTGTTCCTCATCATTAGGCATTTTGTAGTGATCTACCAATTCGACAGAGTTAATGGAGTCTTACTCCTACTCATCATCAGTAAAGTCGTCTAGTGCTGGGAAAACCCTTGGAACAGTTCCAAACTAATGAGGCATGAAATCTATGAGGGTGTGAGATGGGCTTAGAAATGATGGGGGACTCTAACCCCCCTTGTTCCATAGGATCCTTCTATATCATGATTTGGAAGGCTTTGACGTGGATGCATAGGTTGTAACCGAAAGAAGTGTTATAACTACTAAGGTTCGGAATTAACTATACTAGCACAGATGACCCCATAGGCGTGGGAAACTGTCTTTCAAGCCAACCAGTCATTAAATTTATACATCCCATAGTTGGAAGAATGCTTCCATTCACCGGAGTATTCACTATCACTGTTAGGGTTGGTGGAAATATGGGTCACCTATTGAATAACTTCACCCAATTTGAGAAAACCACAATCTTCTTATTCCATGAGCCAATCCCTGAATACATAACACTCTTTGATGGTATATACAAGGATCATATGGTTTGTACAATTGTCAGAATGTTCAGTGAATCCAGGTTATTGGGGTTTCATTCACTATGGAAGCTTTAGAATCCACTTCTATAGGGAACTAAAGAAATAACCTAAAACTTGTACACCACTAAATGAATATTGCTTTTTTATGTTTCTTGGAAGGGAGATCTAGGATCTTGGACTTTATGAGGTTCTAGATCTATGTTCTATCATTGATATTTATATGCTTGGAAGGGTGGTTCCTAATGGTTCTATATTGGGTGAGGCTATGCCTGATAGGGTTATACTGCATGAGGTTGTTCTTGATAGGGAATCAATCAACAAGGATCCTCTAGAAAAGGGTCTAATAACACGACTGACTCAATGACCTCTACTTGTACTGTGGAAGAAAAATTTTCTTTAGCAAGCCTTCTTGCGGGAGTTATAAGAGGAAATGAGAAAGACTATATAGTATAATGAAGGACATCCTTTAGATTCTAAGCCTCATAAAAAAACTCTCAGAATCCATCTAGAATGTTATGGGTTATGAGGGTATTGACCATATCAGTCTTAACATTCTCCACACACATCATTAGATGCCATTCTTGAGTAAGTGACATGGTGAGTGAATATGTGAGGCCTTTACATCGAGAAAAAAAGTACATGACTCATTCATAAGGACATTGATTTTACTTGACGATTTGAGAAATATTTTTCATTCAAGTGGTGGAGCCAAAATGACAGAGGAACTTCCTGCATAGGTTTTCTTAAGCAGTGATGAACCCTATGGGTAGATGGTTATACAAGATGAACATGGGTTCTTCCAGCATCTAAACCAAACACTAAATCTTTGTAGCCTCTTGTTACTCCAGGTTTCTAAAAAATGGGTCCACACCTTGATATTAAGTGGTGAAAATGCTACAGTGGCTCACAAATCCTATTGAATTGGTAGAATCTAATATTTCTAAGCACCGATGGTGTAGGGATGTTGTCTACCCACACTGGGTATATCTTTCTATCATGACGAATCACCACTTATCATGTCTCAAGGACCTCCAGGAGAGCGGTGAGAGTGTCTATCAATTCACGGTGGAAAACATATCTATATTGATGAGGTTTTCTATCTTAGTGAGGGTCACTGACCACCAATGTATTTACAAGAACATTAATACGATGATCTGGATTATCGATTCATGGATTGACATAGCCTAGATATTTTGGTGGCTAATTATGATATTATGGTAGGTTTTTAGACCCATGAAATTATCTCTTGACACACACTCTTTCCTCTACTTTTCTTATATTTATGGGTTATTGAGCTTGAATAGAGGCATCTGAACAACAAGGTATTGTTTATCTATTGCAAGAGAAATTGTGTCCCATGGGGTATTGTCATAATTGAGGTGCTGATTAGTAATGAGGATTGTGATAATTATTTTCTTATCATATATCTTATTATGAAATTTGGATATAATAGGATCTTCCTCTATTTTCATTATGAACTTGAATGCATGAGAGGGGAAGGTGTGCTTCTTTCCCTTATCGAGATACCGGTGGGTATAATGAAATGCCTCCCTGTAGGGGCCCCCAAGACCACGTACATAGATCTTTTGGTGAGTGATGATGCCTTTTTGAGGATATTCATGGTAATGTACCACCCCATAAGGTGGATCATCCTTATGAATCCTTGCGTTTGTGCCCTTGTTCTTGGGTTGCTTGGGAACAACCATGGTCACTACAACCGTACCTTGAGGGGAATGTTTATCATCATCAGATATGACAACCCACCTAAAGATATAAATGAAGTGTATAATATTATACAATACCTATCCCCTAATATTTATATATAGAGAGTACTCTTCTATAAACAAGAAGAGCATCATGAGACTCTTAACGCAGGTCTATCGAAGTGTTCGGTGTTAGCTTAACAGAGTGGAGTGCTGATCCACCAGGAGTTCCATGAAACCAATCCTCTATCACTAGTGGTCTATGTACTTGAGGTTCTCTTGGATCCTGGATGATCAAAATCATGATCACGGAGGTTCTCAAGCATCACTTAGATGATCTGGTGGAAATAAGCATCCTTTCATTCGGTAAGGGAATTTGGGGTGTTGAAGTTTGGAGTTGCAGGTGGCCAGAATACCACTGACACCTAGATGGTGGACAAGACCTCCCACATGACCTCTTTCTCATAGGAATGGTGTTGTTATTATTTTTACCAAAATATGATCAAAACTGTCCAATAGATGGGTGGTATCATAGATGTGGATAAGTTATGTGGCAGGTTGACCGGTACAGGAGTCAATGCACGAGTCAAATTTTCAATGCATTCTTGGACGTCTCTCAAGGGTTGTTCCAACTACATCATCACATCCCTATAGAATAAGGTTATCACCACTTATTATTGTGTGAGGGAAAATATGTTCATCTATATATCAGTAGAGTTCTCTCCATCTGAAGGTTCCAACCCTGAACCAAAAAAATATCTCACTTATTAGGTAGAGGTAGAGATGACGGTTAATGGGAAATATATTGCGAGCTTCGGGGGGATATCTAGAACGTCCTCCACCTGAAATTAACTATGTAGGGATCAATATATCCCATGGACATAAAAATTCCAAAAATAGAACTTCAAATATTGGGATCTTTCCCCAGACTCTGGCAGTTTGTTTACAGACTCCATTATTGAATCTTTTTTCCCATCCGAATATGAGAGATCCACATCGTTAATAGATAATTTGCATTTCCTAGGAATTCACCTTCAATGGATATTGTTCACCATTATTCCATGTGATATTTCTTTAGGGAATGTAAACTCATCATCATGTGGGTGACCTATATGATGGAAGGTGGTATTGTGGGGAGGAACTCTTTATTGGTTGGTTGGGACCTATGGATGGGCTTTATGCCAAATCCCATTGAAGTAGGGAGGAATTATGAATTGAATGATCCCTGAGTCGGGAGGTCCACCACTCTGGTGAGTATTAACACATAGAGGACCTCCATGCTAAGAAGTGAAGGTATTTAGAGGAACTTTATATAGGTTGTTGATGCAGTGGGGTGGAACTCCTTTTGAGTTGTTGACAGAATGGAGAGTACCATTGTACTGGTTGTTGAAAGAGTGGGGAGGAATTAAACTATGGTTGATGATGGAGTAGGGAGTACCATCACACTTAGTCCCACAATTATCGGTTAGACTATAATGTCTTTGAGAGGTTCCAATGATTGAAATATTCAACCATGACATCCTAGGAGTCAACTGGGGTCTCAATCCAAATTGGGTGAAGAGGGATCCCTGTTTTCATATTATAGGGACCTGACAGGTTGCATCAGTGGTGGAAGGGGCCACTAGAGTCATAGAATATTACCATTTTTTGGAATTATCTGGATCCTACCTCTGATATTACTGTTGAGTGATTCAGACAGAGGCTGATAGAGTAACGGTGAAGACCACCATCTCTTTGGACTAAAGGATATGTCATTTATAGTGTTTATAAGGATTCATGATACCCCAACAAGGAAGCTCATACATGGATCTCACAAATGGCATGACTCGCATATCACCTACCGCTTCAGTGTAGGGGAATGAATCATTAGAAAGCTCTAGGGAGAGGCAATTAAAGAAATTTTCTCTTGGAATAAGTTAACCTTTCACATTCCTCAAGGTTGGAGATGTTGATGAGGAACTAATGCATTCATATCTTGATGGGACATATCCTTTATGGAAATGAACCCCTCATGCTCATACTAGAAAAATATGGTATCTATCACCCTCCTTAGGATGATATGATGGTGATATGGGGTGTGGGCTCATGATTGGAAAATTCATGGCATAAGAAGAGTTTTGTGGGATTTTTGCGTCAATACTTCTCCTGAACAAGCACCTGTAGGCAATTGGATATTGATTCCCCATAAATTTATTCATGTACAGAATGTGTATTGATCCATTAGTACCGGTACAAAGAAAGATATTACCAATTCCCCAACATCATCCAATATTCCATATTCCGAGACGAATCCATGATGACATTGTTGTAGACTAAGTATTACCAATGCTAAATTCTCAAATAAATTGGTGAGTTCCATATTGGGTCCATCTTTTTTTTGGTGGGACCTAGAAAAGAATTTTTGGAATATGATGAGATGGAAATTGTTCTTGTTTCATAATGCTACTATTATCCATGTTGAGGAGAAGAGTTCCCATCAACTCTACCATTTCTATTTATGACACATTCTTTGGGGCCCACGTGAATCGTACATTTATTACCCCACATTCACACATTCTATAGGCAGGTGGATTTCATCACATTCAATAGATATGTCTTCTCCTTGATCAAAATATGAAGATGTGATTTTAGTTCCTCCTTCCTTGGATTCCACCTTAGAGCTCATTACCTTGTCTTGGTATGCCTCATAAACTAAGTCATTTTCATAGAAATCATTATTGACAATATCACTTTATGGACACTGGTTAATTACATTGATTTTTCTCTTATAGGGAATAAGACATTGGTTAGGGGAGTAGTCACATTGGTCACCTCTCGGCATGTCAGAAAATTGGGTGTATTGGTCACCGGTAAATATTTCTCTTGGGAGGTATTCTTAGGTACGGAACCCAAGACATCCCATGTCGATTATGAGGTGACAACACTAGGGGAAAAATTCTTCCAAGGATTTTAACCTTAGGTATCCCGTAATTTTGAATGGGGTAGATATTTTGGGTCAGGTCACAAGTTCTGCGTCCATTGTAGATGGATATGAAATATTTGTAAGACATATGAGGGAATGAGTTTAATAGCTTTTGGAGATAGGATTGGTTGATCATAAAGCCTCATGGTGGTGGATCAAGGACCATATTCATTGGAAGGGAGCTTATGAATAGTTCAATGATGGATCTAAACTCCCTGTGGAGGTGGATCCGGGAGGTGCGTCTCTAGGAGGGCGCCCCTGAATATTTTTCCAATGGATTAGAATTCCCCGTGGAGGTGGATATAGAAGGTGGTTCATTTAGAGGGATAAATTTAATAGTTTCCAAATGGTTAAAAATGCTCCATGGAGGTATCCCTTAGAGGTGCGCCCCTAGGATGGATATCCTGAATAGTTTACTGATATATCAGAATACCATGTGGAGGAATATTCAGGAGGGGAACCACTAGGAGTGGGAACCTAAATAGTTTACCAATGGTTAAAAATGCCCCATGAAGGGGGAACCTGAATAGTTTACCAATATATCAAAATTCTCCTAGAAGGGGGAACCTAAATATTCCTAGGAGGTGTGTCGCAAGAAGGGAACCTGAATATTATTATGAGGGGAGAACCTGAATATTCATAGGGGGAACATGAATACTTGGGAACCTATGTTGGTAAATCTAGGAGGTGTGTCCCTAGAAGGGGGAAACTATATAGTTTACCAATGAATCATAATTACCCATGAAGGTGGATCTGGTAGGTCCATCCATAGGCAGGTGAACCAAAGTAGATTACCAATGGATCAAAACCCCCCATGGTGGCATATCCTAGAGGTGCATCCCAAGGATGGGACACTTGAATTGTTTTCAAATGTACCATAATTCCCTATAGAGGTCAATTTGGAGGTGTGTCCCTAGGTGGATAGATATCACAACTATTTTTACCATTTTCATTATTGAACCTCTGGGTGGTATCCTTGGTACCCTTTTTAGAAGATATGGATCAAAACCCACATAGTTTTATACTACAATTTATGGTAACGTGATAGGAATGATCCATGTAGTTTAACATCATGTGGAAAATATTTTCGTGTCATGAAAGGAGAATCGATGAGGAATGGTTTGTGGATCATGCATAGAAGCTTCCATTTGAAAAGGGATTTCTCTTGGGGGAATGGTGTGGGGATTACACATGAAATATTTCCTCTGGGGTTGTCTTGTATTACCCAGTTGGAGAGGGTAGAATCTCATGATGGTCGTACATGACGAATCTTGTGTTTCTCAAATAGGGTAAGGCTACAATTATATGTCTTGTGTTGAGGATGTTTTTTTGTAGTACATCATCGCATGATTAGGATGTGGAACTAGGAAATTCCACACATGAAGATTAGTTGTAGGGAAACTCACTCCTCACCCCTAGTTCTTTTGTGACCACCCCTCATGCACCTCTGGGCTGGGCATGGTGTTGGAACTGCTATAGAGAAGTCTTCAATATTGAGGTCCACATTAGAGTATCTATGCTTTGAAGAAATAGTGGTTAGAGTACCTATTCTTAAGATACATATTTAGTGTAATGGATGATCTAGAGGCATAGGGAACATAATAGGGGAATTGGAATTTTTTGTACGCAACTAGGTTGGGTTACATAAAAAATTTGTGAGAGTGGGGTGATCTGGAATATGGGAAACTAAAGTTGTCAATATTCATAAGTTCACACATGTTTTTGGGTGGCATACAGATTAGGGTTTCACATAGAATTTTTCTTTTCATGCACCCAACCATCTGTAGAAAGAGTTGTGCGAAGTTCATTACACTATAAGAAAATCCTTGTGTTGGTTCACATGATGTCTATCACACAAATTATCTACATTTGAGGGTCCACGATCACTGTTTTTAATTCTATCCTGAAGGAAAAGGAGTTGTACAAAATAGATCCTTTCTTCTTCTTCTTCCGTAGAGCCTTTTGGAGGTAGTGGTGAGGTTTTATTTATATCCAAAATCCATGGAAATTAGTTCACAACTTCTTGAGTGTGAAACTTGAGTTGCACGGTTCACCATCCTTTAATGATGGGGCTTTAATGCGCAAAATTACCAAATGGACATCACCTTTGGTGAACAAGTGGATTTTTGCACACAAGGGTTATATGCAATGATTATTTCTTTCATGAATCAACCTTAGTCATGTCTCTGGACTTTGGAGCATCTGTGGAACTGTATGTTGTCTTCAGTGCATAGGTCTCTTGCACACAGAACACCACTTTTGTGTGTGCTCATTATATGTTGAATGTATCCTCTTCATCAGCCTCAAAATGGTCTATCTTTGTGGTCTTTATATATTTTTCATCCAAAAATTATCATTTGATGCCACATATGATATTTTAGTTCCAACACTATCTCAATATTTTGTTACACTTTTCCAACAAAAAGTAATTTTTTTAATACACAATCAAAAATCTTATTGTAATTTCATGAACTGTAGTATAATTATTGGTAAAAATGATATCTAAAAATTAATGGATCAAATTTAATAATAAATCCCTCCCTAACTCTAGCCATTTCCAAGAAATATATTCTTAGTGTTTAAATTTTAAGGTATAATGGATTTATCTATCTTGTAATTTTTTTGGATTTTATTTCTCTAGAAAAAAAATCATTTTTGTGTCTTAAAAATACTGTATCATTAACCATTTAATAGAAATTCAAGCAGTGATACCAATATTATATAACCAACGCATTAAAACATGAAACTATGTGATAGTACGTGACACTTAGACCACAACAGACAATAATACACCTATATTTGATTCTTCAAACCTATATAAACAATAAAATTGTTTTAATGCTTAACATATATGTATGAGTGGAGTAAAAAAAACTCCAAGAAGTAACCATAGAGTTACCAGTGTCTATTTTATAATGATGGTCATTTATGTGAAAACTAGTTTTTCCTTTAGAACATTATTTCACAGTGAACAACCTATTATGTTTTTAAAAAATTTATTAAAATATTTATTCTCTTTCATCTAATAAAATCACTATTTACTCTCTAACACATATAAGGATATAACATCAAAACTATGGAATATGTTTACTAAATAAACCAGAAATAATCATCTTTAAATGTGAGAGTTGTTTAAACCCTACATAGTTGGACAGAAAAATATATTAATGAGTTCTCCATTCCTTGGTTTAAATATCAATACTATATTGACTATGTTTTAATATAGGTGTTACCAAATACTATTCTCTCAATAAACTTCATGATGGATGAAAAATATTTTCCCTATGACACCCTTATATTTTAAAAGAAAAAAATTATATTTGATAGTGTATAAAACACACAACACTAATCCTAAACGAAACACAAAATATCATTAATTAATTATAAAATTTATAACATAGCTGTTGAAATTGAAGGGTATGAATAGTATTATCCAAATTATGAAATATATATAAAGGAATTACTCAATAAAAATTCTCTAATTAATTCTTATCAAATACATACTCAATTTTCTATAAAGTAATTTAATTCTTTAGAAATATGTTTTTTGTCAAAAAATTATTTTATTGATTTTTGTGATAAAATAATATAATTAATTTTTGTCGCATATAATTTTTTTAATAAATATATTATAATTTTCCAAATTATCATATCAAAATTATCTTAGGGTCAATTTTTGTTAATTTTTTTTTAAAAGTATGATTTTTAATGAATAGTGAAAAATATGTTTTTATTGAAAACTGTGTTTTTTCAATAATTTATAACATTAAATTTTATTTTAAAATGTTTTCAAGGTAAATTTAGTTTTAATTTATTATTAATAACTCAATAAATTTTATTATAATCAATTTTATGATTTAATTTTTTATAACAACATTTTTTTACATAAAAGAAACATTCAGAAATAAAAAACTATTTTTTGATGTGTTTTGCATTTTGATTTAAAATTGAATTCTACCACTTATAGGAAATGAATTCAATAAAATGGATTTAATATTTTGAATCAGGAGGTTTATTATTTTTCATATAGTTCATGTTTATTTTTGGTCAATATGATTTGTAACCATGCAAAAATTTATCACACCGGTAAAGGGTAAATAAGGATAATCTAGAATAAATAAAGTAATATGACATAATTTTATTGAAATAAATATTATTGGATGAATTTAATTAGTATCTTATCATCTAAGGCTTTAAAGTTATTATTTAAATGGATACATATCCCAGAAAAGGATTTTTTTTTATTATTTCAGTTTAAGAAAGTTAAAAAAATGTCACTCACTTTGTTTTTAATATCCTTTATGTGTTCACATTTGGAAAAAACTACTTTTGAATGGATATTAATAGTAATTTTTTTTCATAATGAAATTATATTAATAATATAAATTTATTTTTAATTTTTAGGTATTATATAATTACCTTAAATTCATAAACAATGTCGAACAAATAATTTTTCAATTAATGGAAAAATTAAATAAATGGTTATTAAAATATTAAAAGTTATATAATTTGAGTAATATATAGTGGTCCACAAATTTTATTTCTGAATATGAAATATTGGTTTTATGTAAAATATTATATTCTAATTGAAAATTTCTATTTATGTTATATTAAATAATTAGTGTCAAAATTGATAATAATGATATTTTATCAAAATAGTATTTTATTTAATTATTTAAAAAAAATAAAAAAGTTTGAAATAATAAAATTTATATAATATATGGTCTAAAATATAATAAATAATACATTTATAGAAAAATTTGCACCTTATAAGTAAAAGAATATAGAACTTTAATATTGAAAAAAGTTATTAGTGAAGTTAAAATTAAAATTTGTTAACAAGTTTAATCAAAGTGATAATATTTGAAATGAAAAGCAACTTATATAAATTATACTGGTTGATGGGATTAAAACCATATCATATATTATCCACTAATAAATGTAAATTTGTATATTTATTTATTTATAATTAATTTATTATAATTTAGTCTTTTGAAAAATTCCAAAAGTACCCCTCACCATAATTATAAAAGGCACCTCTTCACTCATTTATTTAAACCACTTTGATCCATATTGATAAAAAAAACTAAAATTTCATCTCTTAAACTTACTTATACTCATTATATAGGTTCCATTATTTCCATATGACCAACCCTAGAGTGCTTTAGTAGTGGTCTAAAGTATTTGTTTCAATGAATAGGCAATCACCTTAACCAATCCATTTTTTCTATAATATTATTTAACTCCAATAAATCTAATGTATTTTTCAAAAAATAATAACACTAGTATCCTAAATATTCTTAAATTTTATTTTTATTACGAATAAACCATTATACACTTTCCTTCCCATCAAATGAGCAATGAATGTATCACATGTGTGTACGTATGGGTTATGTCTCCACATAGAGATACAATTAATTTTTCATCACCATATTTATTGAGATTTTTATTTCATTTATATTTTACATGATTGGTAATGAGGATATATTTTATGAATATATATGAAATATATGATATAATAATTATCCTATAATGTTCAGTTGATATTTACCTTTCTTTTGATGCATCCATCGAAAAATTAAAATTGTGTTCCTGCATACATACGACCCACTATCTTCGTGAACTTTTTAATTCAATTTTATATATATAATTTTTTTATGATTATAAATTTTAATATAATGAATATATATGATATTTATATCATTATTTATATTCTTAAGGTTATGGAAATAATTTAAATATGCAAGTAACAGAACTACAAAACTAAAATACTCATGATAATTGAAATAGTTTACACCAAACAATAGATAATTTAATAATGAATTATTGGTAAAAGGGGGTATTGAAATGTTATAAATGGATCATATATGATATTATATGTATTAAAATGACCTTTTTATTGAATTATAATATATTTAAATTTATTATATAGATATTTATTATCCTTTGGAATAAAGGAAAACTTAGGGTGATAGATTCTCATGTCACATTTACTTCTATGATACAAATACCATATCACCCACTTATTTATTTAATGAGGTGTATATAATACCCTTTTGGTATTTTATATCCTAAATTTCTTTTTTATTCATTTTATTTAACTTTTCATTTGATGTAATTTCATTCACAGGTCTCATGATTCAAAAGATACCCAAGGGGCAAGGGTTTTATTTCACAATCTCATCCACATTCAGTATTGTTTACTTTTAAGTATCCATTGTGGAATATTTCACTCTCATATAAATTTTATCAATAAAATTTTATATATTTTTTAATTTTATTATATAATTTTTAATTTTATTTTTAGCCATGTTTAAGTTTTTTAAAAATTTCTCAAATGAAATCTTCTTGTAATATTCAAAATAATGTACTTTTTGACATTTTTAAAAAGTATAAAAGGAATGTTTTATATTAATTTATTTGGAATGAAAGGATTTTCCTAATTTCATGAATTAAATTTTAGCTGAATACTTATTTAACTGTTTACAAGGGTATTTTCAAATAATTTTTTTTAATAATTGTATGGTTTTTTAAAATAACCGATTTCAAAATAGAAATGTTATTTTCATAAAGAAATTTTAATGATCTTTTAATTGTATCTATATTTATAAAAGAAAACATGAATTTAATTCACTTAGGATGTACTAGGGATATGGTCTAATTATACCAATATTATTCCATATATATATAGTATATGTTTATGATGATAAGCTATTTATGATATCTGCTTCTTTTTCATAGGTTATGAAATGATTAAATTATGGAATGTTTATGAATCACATTCCTTTTCCGTGGATTATGTTGTGATAAAAGGTTTATGAAACTCATTTATTTCGTGGGTTCTGATTTGATGAATGATTTATGATCCTGTGAAACACATATGTGTGATTTTTATTATGTTATTGGTGGGACTAATATCTCCCTCAAATGCATTGGGTAAGGCATTATGTATCATGAGATAATTCTGGGATGCAAAGTATGGTTCTGGATCTACTTTGGCATATAATTCAATAAGCTTGATCTACTGTGGGATGCATAAAGTTATTCAGGTTCTGATATGGTTTGATAGTCTTGGTAGTTAACCATGACATTATGAAATGGTTTTGGTGCCTATATCAGTGCACAATTTTATGACATGATATTATAAATTTTTATTGATTTATGATGATTTTTCACTCTTATGATCCATAAATTTTTAAGTGATAATGTTTTATGTCAGGACTCAGTTTTATAATCTATGATAGATTTGGTATGAAATTTATAACTTGAATTTACAGTCTCACACTATTATTCTTATCTTATGCATTTATATAATCATAGGCTGATATCTCTCTTGTTTACCCTTACTTATCATACAAGCTCACCCTTTTCTCATGAATCCTTTCCATAGGTTATAATGAAACCTATTTAGTTTGATATATCTAAGAAGAGTTATAATTATTAATAAATATTTGGGAGATGATGTAGAACTTTTATTAAACAATTTTATTTGTTTCCATGTTTCTAAAGATACTAGACATAAAGGATTATGGAATGGATTGAAATGTTATGTAAAATATATTCATCTATTAAGACAATATATATATGTATGAAAAGGATTGGTCACTACAGTTTGAATTAGATCATGGTTTAGTCAAAATTTAAAATCATGAATGAGAAAAACATTAGTGAGAAACCTGAGGATATTTTTAATTTTATGATAAAATCCAAACGTTTTGGTAATTATCATGAATAACCAAAGTTAAACCTAAGGATTCATATAAGGTGTTATGATTTAGACATTTTATAAATGATTTTTTTGGATTACGTGGTTTCCCAATATGATTATTGTTTCTGAAACAATTATTTTATGTTTTTAGTCAATGAATAAAACATGAAGGAATCATGTTAATATTGAATTTGATAGTCAATGGTATGACTGTCCTCATTTTGAAAAAAATTCAATAATAAATTGAATATGACACCTTGTGATAATGTCTAATAATATTAATCCTTATATTATTAATAATCTCAACATTATTGAGTTTCATGACACAAAAAATAAGATAAAAATGGTGTTTCATAAAGACCAAATAGGAAAGAAGATTTGACATCCAAAATGTATAAAATATGGGAAGAAGAAATAAAATAAATGTCACATAAGAATAAGAATATGTTTTGAGTTTCGAATATATGACATAAAGAAATTATATTTTTAGGAAAAATAAGAATTTTGGTTAACACAATGGATTAGAATAATGTTCTCCCTAAGTTATCCTTGATGGTTGAATGGTTTAAATGTGGAATACATAGGAATTTTTCAAATTGATGTCCTAAGAGGAAAGACTGAGAAATGAATTAGAAAGGTTTTATGATTAATGGTTGTACTAATGTTGATGATGAGATTAAGAGTGATTTATAAAATACATGCACAATTTTAATAGTATTTATTACATTAAAATTCATTAGCATGAATAAGTTGAGGATTGATGAATCTTAATAAATGATTCATATTTTATATTTTAGGAAATAAGTGTTGGGGAGTAATATGACAAAGACTAGTTAATGGTTTAAGAATGAAGTTGGATGATTGATGTTTTTATGTATTTGGAATCAAAAATTATATTGTAGAGCTATTTTTATTAATGGTATTAAATTTATAATAATTATGAAATGTATAAGGGTTATAATGAAATAGTTTTTCTTTAAGGATTAAAAATGATATGTTGAATGATATTGATATCCAAGAAAAGTTATGTAGTGGTATGGTGATATTTTTACTGAAAAAATTAATAAGGGAATGTCACACTTAATATGTTTGTGAAGTTGAGTTAATAATTTTTAGTTGGGATAAAGATAATATTGACAATTAATAAGAAAATGATATTTTATTGGTGACCTCGAAAATGGTTACTGTATTGATGAAAAAAAAAATTTGTGATGAGGTTTTCTTAATTTTTGTATTTATAATCAATAATATGAGATTTTGATTAAAGTAATAAGAACATACTTAAATCATGGAAGCATTCCTATTTTTATTATGGTTTTATAGTGATTTATGTTATTTCCAGTAGATCAAGGTATTTACATGTGATATTAAAAGTCACATTTTTTGGAATTAATTATTAGTTCATTTTGTAAATTTAGGGACCTTATTCATAATTTTTTGGATTTTGTATTTGGTCAAATATATTTTGGAGGGTCCTAAAGTTTTACTACTTATTGAATGGATTGAGTTGAACTATTAAAATTATTTTTTGAATTTAATACCATATTGGATAACATATACTAACCATTTTGGTTTTAGAAAATGTTGATAGGATAAAAAATTAACTTATGGATTTTATGATTTGACAAATAATTTTTTTATTTTATTATGTATAATAAAATCATCTAATATATCCTTTTCCTAGTATAATATATGATGTGGAAATTGATTAAAGCCTAACCAAAGTATGATATTGTACATATAACATGGAAAGAATTCAATCCCCTTTTTTAGAGTTCTTTATATGGATAGTAAAATAATCCCATGACCTTAAGAAAAGGAACATGAAATAAAAATGTTATCTATTTAATTTTTTTATTGTGATATTTTTGGGATTTTAACCCATTAGATATTTACAATCTTATTATGGTAAAATTCCTCATCATCATATTCTCTATCATTATATATCACTCATTGGGTAGTGCTTTTCTCTTCTATGATCATATTTTCACTTCTAAATAATGGTATGCTATTTGGAAACCAAGTTATTTGCTATTACATATCACTTTTGTATTTCTCATTACCTCTTTTCGTGAGTATGTTTAATTAAACCCTTTTATGATGTGGGTTTTCCACAAAAGAAATTTCAAATGTGAAACAAATCATGAGTACAAATAATCAGTATTAAATTTATTGAAGGGGGGAATGTAACACCCCAATATTTTAAAAGAATAAAATTTGGTTTGACAGTATATAAAACATGAAACAATGATCCTAAATGAAAAAAATATTATTATTTATATATTTCTATTATAAACTATTCATTGAAATTGACAGGTTTGAATAGTATTTACAAAAAGTGTCCAATAGATCGTAATGTCACATTTAGAGGGTGGTGAATTAGGTGTGACTTATTTTAATGAATTATTTTAAAACCATAAAACCCTTTAAACCACTTTCATCAGATAGGATGAGTGGATCATAGATGCAATGCAGAATGTAAATGAAATAAAACACATAATATTTTTACAAGGTTTGGTACTATGACCTACTCTTTGATACACTCATTTATATTAACAAGTTACAGATTTATCACTATATAAAGGTGGTTACAAGTGTGGGTAGTCCCATTCCCATAAATAATAAATCCCGCAGTGTTATACTCTAGAGTCCCACTCAAGATTACAAGTTCCCACCTATACTAGAAGCTCACGATTTCCATAAGAGGATCATTATTTTTCATCCAACATAGTTACTAACATTCCACTGACCTTCTAAAACATCCCAATGGAGACTTATTTTTCTTCAAAGGCCCACTAAAGACTTCCACTGATCATGAGTCACACAAGATTAGATCAAAAAATAGAAATATATCTATTGGATTCTGACTGTTTCTATACTACCTCATGATTTTGTCTTTGTCCACATAAAAAATGGATCCCTTAATACTCCCTTATACAATATTTTGGAATGTCAGCAGCTAAAAAAACTCCGTGATCTTTCTCACTATTCATTGATCATAAAATGATCTGAACATAGCTCAATATACTGAGTAATTGGGTATATTTACTATGAATTACTACCTAGATTCTCTCTGAAATCACTGAAAAAAAATTATGCAAAGCATATTGCATATTATTCTCTCAACATTCATGCATGAAATATAAAAAAATATTATTCATTTTATGCATGAATTATTTCATCTGTATGAAAATACACACATTTACTATATTTACCATATCTTTTAGTTCTTTGGTTAACATGCATATTCTTAGATCCTTCAAAAATTAAAACACCTCATGTTATTCAACTTTATATGCACAATATTTCATTCATTCATATTAAATATATCACGAAAAAGTCAATAACACCACTTTGTTATTCATTCGCAAGAGTTTATTTCACTACCCCACTATGTATTTTCACAAAACTAGTAGGCAGTTGTGTTTCACTCTACCTCAAGCATGCATAACATCACGTGCATGTTGTTCATTATTTGGAAATCCTAGGAAACCACTATAACATTATCCAATATTGGATTGTCTAAAAATTGTGATAGCTTTGTGACTTATAATAATAAATGTATATGTGATTTTTTCCTAAAATAATAGAAATGAAAATCCATTCATGCATGAATACCATTTCATTCATAATTCTAAATCACATCATGAATCTGAATACACGATACATCTATTTTCTTTGCGTAACTGCATACAAGGGTTATTTTTTCTTATTATCATAACATAGAGTGTATATCGACATTATTTCTCAAAAGATAAACTTCTTTTTGTAAAAATTATGGTATAGGAATACTTTTCATGGGTGTATAGATATCACTTCATGAATACAATGTATTTATTTTATCTGTTTTTATTTTTCTATTCTCTCATATTTTCATTCGGTTTACATCACTATAAATAGAGTGGTTTATGGGTATTTATAGGTGAATGATTCACTAATATAGCTCGTGTTCACCACCTTAATATTTCATGCACACCACCTCATTTTTCACTTCATGATTATGGAAGAATATCATCAATGTAAAACTAATTTGGTACACATTATATCTCCATGGTCTAAGCATCTATATTTTATGAAAAAAAAGATTCATGTTGATTCAATCATATTAAAATTTTATGTTAACAAAATAATACTCAGAAGTTCCAGATGGATCCATCGGAGTTGTGGCATGCAAATTATGATAAGGAAAGGCTCTTAGAAGATGGTAGGAGGAAGGTGATGATAGGGTTGCTGATAAAATGGCTCAGACCAACATCATCAAATGACCATTATAATTTATGTATTTTTAATGGTGTATAATCAATAAGTTTGGTTGCTGATTCCCACAACGAATATTAATTCATATGCACACTTACTTTTATAATAATCAGTTCCATGAACTAGCCAGATGTGAGAATAGGGTCTGATCCCACTACCCGCTATAACCAAACCATATCAGATCCATCTTCCTTCATTATTCTTCCCTGTATGGGGGTTCTTCTTTATATTATGATGATTTTTGGGTGATCTATACACACCCAATCCCATCATTCTAGCCATCTATGGGTTTATTGCACACATATGCAGTGGTTACAATCTCTGTTGAACTATCCAATGTACATAGCTATTTTTTAGAATCTTTCTACTTGAAGTTATCCAATTTCTCTTACTATATAAATTTATTGTTAAATATATTCAACTTAGAAACTGAAATGGTGTAAAACAATTTCCATCATAACATAATCAATAAATGTATTTGAACTTAAGACCCATTCAGCAATCGTTGAAATTAACACTCATTGACTTTTCATCTTCTCAACATACTGAAAAAACAATTAACTTCAACAAACCAATAATAAACCTTTTTGGTTCTTCAATCTCCTCTTTTGTAATTTTTTTCAATACCCACTAAACTTTAAAATTCAATAATAACTTCTCCCCATTATTTTCAATAAACCCTTATATATATGAATAAGAATGAATTATCATATATATCATTCAAATAACATGAACATACTCTTCTTTTATGACACAAATAGTATGATCTAATTTAGATATGGAAGGAATCCCATCAAACATAAAAATTAGTTAAAATTTTAAAAAATTTAATCCTTCATGATATAATATCCATTTTAAAAACAATAGTGATAAAATTTAACCTAAATTTTGTTAATAAATGTTATGGAAGTGATGCCAACATTGAAACCTTCTATCAGGGGTTTTCAAAAGATTTTCAACCAATCTCAATTTTCCATCTCAACTAAAATATTAAAAATATTCAAGTTCAATAATATAGTTCCCATTTTCTTGTTGGTTTACCATTTATCATTAACTAATCTTTCTCCACCTTTTAGAATATATTTTTATCATGAAAATAATATAATGTAATAAACATAACTCAGTGATGACATGTTTCAATTTCTATATTTTTAACATATAAAATTATCAGATTCATACCACAATAAAACTTATAATATTCATAAGATATCACCTGAGGTAGAGTTATATGGTAATTGATCTTATATGCTCTACTTCAAGAGATTGATTTTGTACTTCATCATCAGGATTGGGTTTCTTCATGAATAAACTTCAAGATCTTTATATATAATTTCAAATATTTCAAAGAGAAAGCATAATTCCAATAGTCTTACATGATGGATAACTTCCTAATTTCAAAGAGAAAGCATAATTCCAAGAGAAAGAATAATTCCAAGAGAAAGAATAATTCCAATATGTTCCCAACTTTTATAAAATTATGGTGTCATCCTGAATACATGGTTCACAATAAATTTCCTATAATAAAAACAAACAAAATGTTTCTATATGAATAAGTTGGTTATTCAAATTTACATAGTTTAAGAAATAGGTATGGGTGTTTCTTATTAACCCATGTGTCTTCTTAGATAAAAAAGGCTTCTTCACATTTGTCTAAAAAGCAGTTTCAATTTTATAAGCTAGATAAATATTTCTTGCCTTATCCAACTATTTTAGCCATATGATTAAACATTGTCTAAGAAAATTCCATGTCTTCACCTTGTGTGTAGACTCTTTTTCCCAAAAATATTTTTAGCACATGAATTCACAATTTCATTTCCAATATTCTTTAAGCATTATTTTTGTCCAAGAATCTATATCAAATATTTTTTACCTATATGTGAAAAAATATTACACCTTTCACACAAAGCTTTATCATTTTTCAAGTAACGGTTTTTATGAAACTTATTAGATTCTTCTTCCTAAAGATATTTCACTAAACCAAACATATTTTTTCTATTCTTCATTGATTGTTTCTTCAATTATAACTTGATTCCTTTTATATTAATGTTCATGGGATATTCAAAATGGTCCATGAGGAGACCTTTACTAACCTAATAAAACAATTCTTTATTTAGAATGACACATTTCACACCATTCTTCAAAAATCATTTTGGAGTTATTTGTTTAACCACCTTATTTTATTGTTCATATTCAAGTCCAAACTGTCATATTGTTTTATTACCTACTTAAATCCTTTTTATGGTATTATATTAATTTAAATGGATTATTTGTGCATTGTTGTAATATTCTAGAACATATAATGACAATTACTATTAATATTTTAATAATCATAAATTGTTTCAAGGTAATCATATATATTCTTTACAAACTGAATCTGTTTCCATGTGTTCTTCATATATTGTGAATGTTTCCTTTATTATTCATCTTTTATACCCCTAAATGTATGAATTTTTTAAATTTCATACAATTAAATGTTGGGATGAAAATTAATTACCTGATTCCCAAAATTATAACATCACTAATAATAGTAAAAAAATATCCATTTCTTCTTCTGTGGCACATTTTGATTGTCTTTGACATTTTGAGGCTTTTAGGTAGCACAATTCTTATTTTGTGATTTATTAAGAGAATAAGAATTTATAAACCGATTTACATCCACCTTTATAGATGTAGTGGATTCAAAATAATTTTTATTCAGCCATTTTTTCATGTTTTTAAATTTGAATCTGCACTAGTCACCAAAAAAGTATTAGTACACATTGATTTATCAAGGAAAAGAGTTAACTTTTTCATTGAGTATTCAGTGGATTTATCCTTTGATAACATCAATATATTATTTTCACTAAATTGAGTATTTTTAAAAATAGGACTCTTATTATAAGAATCCTAGGTTGTACTTATTTTATCAGTAACATGGGAATTCTCATATTTTATCTCTTCCATGTTTCTCAGTTTCACATATAATTCAAAAAAGATTAATTTGAGATTAATATTATCATCTTCATACGATTTTATGATTTCATTACACTGATTCTTCATCTTATGAATCTCATTTTCATTCTCCATGTTGGCCTTCAGTAATAAATTATAATGATTCTTAATAATTTTTTTCTTTAACTTCTAGTTGATCATATTTGAAATTCAAAGATATATTATGCATTATTTCTAGTGAGTTGATGACTTTTGTATTGAAAATTTCAAAATAATCTTTCACACAAACACTAATTTTCATTTATTCAACAACGCCATCATATATTTCTTTCAAAATAGATTGTGTTTCATCATTTTCTTGTGATATTGTAAAGTGTTGCATATTACAACATTTTTTGAAAATTCCACTTCCATATCATTAGACTCTTCTTCCATTTGTAAATTTTCATGTTGAATTTCCTTAAAAAAATATGATCATACATGTGCCACTTCTTTTGGATCTTTATATTGAAAATCTATACTTTCATAATTGATTGTATATTCACTATAACATGAACTTTATTCATCATAATTATAATCAATTGATTCACTAAACAATTACCATTCAGTGTGACTTCATCTTGTAGTCGATATTCATTAATAATTGATTTCGTATTCAGTTTATTTTCTACTCTTTTCATTCTATTTTTCTATGTCTTGAAAGAAAACTCACCATTTCTCACATCAAGAGTAGAGATAGAATTTTCCATCAGATCCTTTTCTGAATATTCATTAAAATAAAATTTACACTTCATATACTTCAAATATAAACAATAGGGAAACTAAATTATATCCAACTAGATTTAACCTTCTCACTGATACCAATTGAAGTGTCCAATGGATCGTGCAGTCACACCAGGGGTGAATTAGGTGTGATTTGTTTTACTGAATTCTTTTCAAACATTACCACCTTTAAACCTCTGTCACCTATTAGGACGAATTGATCTTGTATACAATAAAGAAAGTAAATAAAATATAGTACATAATTATTTTACAATGTTTGATAATAATAACTACTCATTAATAAAACATGTTATACCACCTAGGTTACAGATTCTTCACTATAGGATTGTGGTTACAACATGGGAAAGTCCCATTCCCATCAACACTGAGTCCCACAATGTTCCACTCAAGATCCCAAATAGGGATTAGGAGTTCCCACCAATAGTAGAAAATCATGATCCCAACATGAGGATATTTATACTACATCCCATAGTGTTACCAGCACCCAATGGGTTTCTTTAGAGTCCCACTAGAAACTTTTTCCACTTTAGAGTCCCACTGAAGAATTCCACTAATATTGAGTCATAAAATATATGATCCAAAAATAGAAATATCTTAGTTTTATTATAACTACACTTGAACTTCCTTAAGAATATATATTTGTCAACAAAAAATATATCACCTCATCCGCTCATGTATAATATTCAATAACTTTAACAACTGATAAAAATATACCCGATCTTTCTCATTGTTCACTGATATTCAAATAATCCAAACATAAATTAATTTACTAACCAATCAGGTATATGTCTCCTAAATTAGTTCAAATATTTAGTATCAAATCACTAAACACAATTCATACAAAGATTATTGCATGTTATTATCTTAATCTCCATGCATGAAAAATACAATGCATGGTATTATTCATTTAGTGCATGCATTATTTCATGTGCATGGAAATACACATAGTACCTATATTTCCCTCAGATTGTAGTTCTTCAGTTCACATGAACATTCATAGGTTCTTCGAAAATTAAAACACCTAATGATATTCTACTTAATATTCCCATTATTTCATGCATTCATATTTCATATATCATGCACAAATAAATAACACTAGTTCACCATTGATTCATGCAAGTTTTTCAAGCTATATCATCATTCCCTCGTGCAACACTAGATGTAAAATGTGTTTCAATCTTCCTTAATAATGCATAAAATTGAATCCATGTTGATCTCCATTAGAAACCCATAACCAACCACTATGAATAAAAAATCCATGAAATCATAACTTAGGAGTAATAAATGAAATTTTTCAACACATAGGCATATACTGATTTCCATATTATCACATTAATTAATGCCAAGAATATCTTAATATAAAAAGTCCTTTACTGAACTAGTTAACCCCTTTGAGCCCTGTATTACTGAACTAGGTGACCCTCATTCCATCCCTATATTAATGAACTATGTAACCCTTATTCTATCACTATATTACTAAACTGAGTAACCCTCATCACAACACTATTTTATCTCATGAGATACAAATATTTACCCAATGCATTGGAGGGAGATATAGATCCTACCCATCACATAATGAAATAATACATACATGTTCCACAATATCATAAATAAAAATATCATAACCCATGAAATGAAATGGGTATCATAAGCATACAAAAATATTGTAACCTATGGAAATAGATAGGTTTCATAATCATTTCATCAAAAACATAACCCATGAAAAGAAGTGGATTTCAAAACCATATAACTTGGGAAAGAGAATATGTATTCATAAACATCATTCCATCAAATCATAATCCATTCAGAACAAGAATCTGAATAGAAAAATTGAATAATTTCTACATAAAGGCATGATGAACACCAATGGATGTTATCTTATATGGTAAATAATTTTTAATGGTTTTTTAAAACATTTATTGAGGAGAATATACTATCTTCTTTAAAAAATGGTTTTTATAGTATAAAACCTTTTGAAAACATTTTTCTCTTTGAAAATAGATTTTAAAACTTATAAATGAAGTTTTGAGAACCATAAATCCTTTTTAAAATCCTTTTTCATTGAAAATTATCTTCAATGATCCTTTGAAAACATTTTTTAAAATATTTTGGAATACAATGGATTCTTGAATGATGAGAGAGACAATCCAATTTTATTAAAAGCGTTATTTTAAGTAACAAAGAGTGTAAAAATGGTACTAAAAATGATTATATCATGAATAAAAATAGGATAGAGAAACTCATGAATTTTATTTAGATATTTAATCAAAGGAAAAATAAACATAAACATTATATAAAAATGATACTATTGTATAATAAACTCTTATAACATGGTAACTTGGGATCATACTCTCCTTGTTGGAAAATGAAATTAAATGAATATTAATATATCATTAAAATAATGAAATTAATGATATGATATGTAAAATGTAAGTATATACACCATCAAAAATAGTTTAGGTTTAAAACAAAACAAGACTCCCAATGAAGGTGAATGGAGACAAAATTGTTTTACCAATTTGGTAATGTTTGAAAGTTAAACCCCGTCAAAGAAGGATTGTAGAATGGAAATATGAATACGCACAAATTTAGGTATAATATAATTTTATTATAAATCTTTTAAATAAGAATATATTTATAAATAATACCATATATGGTTTTATTATGACCTTATGTTACTTGGTTTTTAATGATCCTATGTTAATTTTTCACTTCAGGTAATATTTTTTTTTGTTCTTCACATGTGTCTTAATTTGTTATATCGTTGATACTTGTACTTATATCATGATTCCAAAATTTATATCATGATATAAATATCAATTATATCCATTATATTTATTTTATAATAATTTATAGCATAAATAACTGTGAAATGGAATACACTATTCATGGAGACGGTACAATGTACGTAAGCATCAATGATGCTTTCTATTTTTATTTTTATATTAAAAGAAAGTATTTAAATGACATAAATATAATTACCTTATATTTATGTACATGGAAATTATATTAATTTTATGTAGTACTTAATACACGACACAAAAAGACGCCCAAAGACCGTATTAGTTTTGGGTTTTTTGAAACATGGAACATAATCTTCTAACTTGGTGAAAGATCTTCAACATCTCACATACAGATATTCCCCTGTTATTTTCCTGTCTAAAAAATTTATTTATATCATGGGGAATATAAAGCATAAAAATTATGTTCTTAAATGCTCATTAAGTGTAATCAGGGAGAATATATAATAAACCATAAACATTTGAATGTAAAAACATGAACATAAAGTTTAAACATCAAAATATTGAGTCATTAATTAAATCATGGAAGTTCGTAAGACATAGATCATAAATGAACATTAAACATGATAAAATAGAATTGGAATAAAAAATTAAATTTTATAAAACCAATAGGCTCCTAAGATGATTTCCATAGTAGCTAAGGCATTGCTACTGAGACCATCATAGTGGACAAATCTCATTACTGAACCAGGTATACTGGACGTTCCGACCGTATATTACTGAACCAAATTTACTTTCCATTACAATCATGTCTATTTAATGAGATATAAATTTTTACCTAATGCATTGTAGGGATATATAGGTCCATCCCATCTCATAATGAAATCATTCTTACATGTGGCACAAAAACTTAAATCATTCATCATAGCATAACCCATGAAATAAAATTGGTTTCTTAAACATCATTCCATCACAATACATATAAAATAAATAGATTTCATACAACAATTCCATCATGAACGAAATTAAATCTAATTAATAATAGGAATATAACCATAACTATATTTAAGGAGCTTCATATTATATGGAAAAGAACATTGATAAAACACTTGAACTTAATTCTTAAAGAAAACATCCTTTCTTCTTCAAAAATGTTTTCTTTTCTCAAAATTTCATTCAATTTTAAAAGAGAAGAATTTAGTTTAAAATACACTTGAAATTTTTTTGAGTAATCTTCATGGAAATAAGGTGCTATGGAGATGTAAAAAGCCGTTCATACCATATAAGTTAAAAACATTCTTCTCATACTTTTGTCAAAAAAGTCAAAAAATACCATGTATGGTAAAAAAAGAAAGATTCCTTCCATATCATACAGTAAAAGTAAAAAATGTTTAAAAATGACATTAAACATGCATTGAAGAATATTAAAACTTTTATGGATTTGTTTTTGAAAACATGGACATGGATGATAAATATATCCCCAGTAAATACTTACATATAAAAAATTTTGAAAAAAATAAGATTGAATAATTATCCCTTACCATAGTTCTGATATGATTAATATGTATCTGAAACATAATTATAATGATTTAAATAGTGTTACTGATTTGTTATAGAATTATAATCATTTTTATGATAACATTTATGTTCTTATTTTCATCTGTTTGTAAGTAACATTTCATTCTTACTCGTTATTCGGGTATTAATTGGTTTATGGTCTTATGCATGTTTTGTTGGATAAGTTATGATTAATATTTTTTATGTTATAGTTTTATACTTTAAATAATGGTATTAGTATAATATATATCATATTTATTAATTCAATTCATTTATATAATCATGCTATAATGAATATTATGTAGAACGAATCACATCACACCGTGGAGACAGTAAGCTATACATACGCATGAGTGACGATATAATTCCCATAATTTTTGAATTATTTTAAATTTTATGGTGTATAGTGTCCCAGAATCAATGAAATTATATATTAATCATTAATATATTTATTAATTCCATAATTATACCCATTCATATATATTGGTGGTTAAAAACTAATTACACCACGACGTGGATACGATTGGCCGTACATACGCACACCTGGTGATGTCATTTTATATCAGATGGGTAGAAATTGGAATATGTTTTTTTCATAATCACAATATCCTCTCAATATATATGTACTCTCTGTGTTATAAATTTATAAATAAACTACTCACAAGGTGGAATTAGAAGACGAAAGAAGTTTGAAAGAATTAGTAAATGATATTACCTCTTCTTTGACGCGCCTCCTCTAAATCTTCTTGTAGTGCACTAGAGTAGGTCTTTGAAGAAGACCTGAACCTATATAATATTGATAGGAAAGTTGATAAGGAAAATATTAATGGTATGTTTGATATTTAATGGAAAAAAGAAGTGAATAGTTGAAGGATGAAGTGACCTTTTATAATTGAGGTGAGGGGCACTTTTGGAAACCTCAAAAATATTGATTCATAATAACTTTTAAATCAAACCAAATGACTCAAAAATGATAATTATTATAATATAAGATATTATAATATTTAAATATCATCAAAAAATAAAATTTATACATGTTTAGATTTCAATTTAAACATTATCATTTTAATTGACAATTAGTTATACTATTTAATTTTAACAAAGATAACAAATGTTTCAATATTAAAAGGGTAAAATATTAACATATTTGATTTAGATTAAACCATAATTGAATAATTTATAAAATTTTATAACATGTCATAATTATTTTATATTGTAAACCTGTTTTATGATTTTTAAATAATTTTATAAAACATGATTTTAATAAAATACTAATTATGTCGTTTTTGAAACCATTCATTTCAAGTATTTTTATAAATATCAAGATAAGGTGTTATCCTCCAAACAAACATTTAATTATATCCCTAATATTTCATGGTCATCTATAAAATTAATTGGATAAATTAGTTATCCCAAATAATATTTATGTTAATATTTTTAATAACATTTATTTGATATATTCATTATTAAAATTATCACTACATCAATATTGTGTAATTATTTAATATACTTATTTATTGAATATTCATTTAAATAAAATACTATTATGAACATAAATTTACTATATTTGATAATAATATATGTAATCGAATTATCTTCTAGAAAATAAAACATTAAAAAATTTATACTTATTAAAGTATGAATGTGACAACTTTATAATCACTTTAAATAAAATAATATAATTATCACAATCTTTTCTATAAAGCTCCAAATGGTCACTTACTCAGAACATGGATGATTATGGTAGATATAAACTTGACAAATATTATTTGGATATGTGTTTAGGACTTTTTATGTTAATTAATATTTTAATAATAGTTGTTTTATGGATTTCTCATCAATTAATTAATTTTTACATCATCAAAATATAAGACATAAAGTTAATTATTAATTTTCTAAAAATTAAAAATAAATTAAAATGATGTACTTAATTATTTTATATTTCCATGGAATATTTATGTTTTAATATATCACCTGGTTATCCCTATAGTAAAATTTTTATACTTATAATAAATATGATTTTGACATTTTGTCACTTTCATTGGTTTCATTAATATCAATGTCATTTTCATTGTCAAGTGGCCCTTAAATGACTATGTTTATAACCTAATATTCCAAGGTTATAATTTTATTTATCAAAAATTGTTTTGTCAGGTTTTAGTATCAATTTAGTCCCCTTATCATATTAATTGTTACTCTAATTTACGAGATTTACCTTTAACTGTGTTAAATAAAAATGTAACTTAGTTACTATTCATAATATCTAGAAAAAATTATCTTATTTACATAATTTGGACCCAATGATTACAAATATGGAATCCATTTGTCTAAATTAAAAACACTAAAATGAAAAAAGTTAATTTAAAATTAATTCTCGTTGTTAAAACCAAAAAGTGGGATTTTAAGAAGAAATCACTTATCAAAATATTCTCATGTGTTAATGTCCAATTAAAATGTAAAATTACATAGAATGAATTTTTTTTATTGAATTATAAAAACATAATACAATTAAATTTTAAAACCAATTAAAAAGATAATCTAACTGGGTTTATAAATTTGATGAAAAGGCAGCTTTGAAATAAAAAGCAGTATTTTTCACGATTCATTAAAATTTGAATTTTATCAAAAAAATTCCAAAAATTCATAAAAAGTAAATTTTTATGTCCCTATTAAATAAAAGAGAACCATTTTTTCATTTTGAACTTATAAAATTGTCAAAAACAATATTTAAAATGGGTGCACCATCAAAAGGCGGCAAAACTACTTTTTTGTAAATACTTCTTTTATCTAAAAAAATAATTTGTTATTATATCATGTCTAGAAAATATATAATATGGATTTTAATGATATATAATATTAAAAATATGGTTAATACTATTCATTATAGTTAGTTTATATCTCATTAAATAATAATATTTTAATTATATATCATTGTATAGTAAAACTCGGTACTACGTACAACACAAGCTATCAAGGAAGGTCGCTCATGAATGTAACACAATCTGTGTAAGTGTTGAGTGTAGTGAAAGATTACTTTGGTGTTTTTTATAACATAATCCAATCTTAGTTCATTTATATATTGAAAAAATATATACTTAGTGTTTCTTGAAATGAATCCTATTAAAAGAACATGGTGTTGTGTATAACACAAGTCAAGAATAGTGTTGTATATACAACATGATAATACAGTATTGTGTATAGAAAAAGCTAATCTTGGTGTAGCATACAACACACGACATCAATGAAATTAAAAAAAATATCAGATAAAATCATAGGGTGTTAAAATATATGTATGTGTATATATACATATATATAATTATTAAAGTATAATGACTGTATCATATATATCATATAATTTCATTAAACCCATCCTTAATACATTATATGTTGTGTGTGGATGAATCACATCACTTTGATGGGGCGGTAGTCCACACTTCCTCAAACAATATTATTGTATTAACAACAAATGGAAGGTAACAAAATTTGTGTTGTAAAATGAATTTAGAAGATTAAGTATATAATAAATATAATATATTACATATATAAATATAGTTTTCATCATATTTTCCACCATGATTGGTGGTATAGCATTATTGAGAAATCATCATTTTTTGAGGCAGTAGTTTTCTGTATATAGTAATAGTATGTTCAACAGCCATTAGATGGAGGTGTGTGTAAGTGTAGGTCATAAAATTTTCCTAAAAATATCCTAGTATATGGAGGATACTGGTGTGGTCACAAATAAGGGAATAAAGAGAGTGGATGGGGTGGAGAAGGAAAATAAAGTAAAGGAGTTTAAATAATGATATTACCTCTAAATGCGTTAACACTTTTTGATTTGTTCCAAAATGTTTACTTTATAGGGTTTCTCCCAAAAGGGAGGATTCTAAGTCAAAGTTAGGATTTTAGGGATTATATTTGGGAAGATATTGGATGAACTTAAGCGGCATTATAGGTGTGAGTAATGGGTATATGTGGGGGTCTTTTATAGGGAAGGAAAAAGACTCACATGGAATTTTTAGAAAAAATTAGGTGTGAAAGTGTTATTACATAAAAAATTATAAAAAAACAAAAAAAAACTAAATAATGGAATGTTTATGGAAGAAATATGGAAATAAAATGTTTTTTCGACAAATGGATAGGTCATCTGGGCCCTTAATTTTGAGGTTTAGTCCCTAATTAATATTAACTTGTCCTTAATTTCTGTTATTAATTTTAATCACTTTTAATAATAATTTTGGTAAAAAAATAACACGTCATTGTTGGAATAAAAATAATAGACTGAATACAATGGTGTATGTTGTATTTTTAAAATTCCAATAATAAAAGTGGGAAAATTAGATTTAGTGTTAATCCCAGAGACGAGACGAAATAACGAGGTTTTAAAGTAAGAAAAAGTTATAATGTTTTGTTAGATTTTATATTCAGTATGACTGTGGAATTGATTATAATTAATTTAATTGTATTATAAGATATAATAATTATCTATTATATCCTTAAAACTAATTTATAATATCATTTATCATGAATAATTAATTAAGAAAAAAATTAGTATTTTTCAATATTCATCAAAAAAAAAGTTTCTTAGAAGAATCCCAAAAAATCAGCTTACAATAATTTTCACATTCTGAATTAAAAAATGAAGTTTATTTTATCAAATTAAATTTATAAATGTATATAAAATTAATTTAATTATTACAACGAATTTTTTCTAGAAAATTATTTTTTAAAATATAAAAAGGACTTTACCAAAATCCATATCTTTTATTAGCAATATGTTTTATTTATATAAAATAATTATAAAAAATATTGGATAAGTAGTTATTATTATTCATTTAACTATGTTTAAACCCTAGGCTATAGTTATGTTATTTAAATAATTAAGACAATAGCAAAGATATATTTTCCTGTTACTCAGTGTTACGTCTATCATACGCAAACTCAGTGTTGCATACATCATACGCCAAGTAGGTGTTGCGTGGAATATACATCTTGTTGGTGTTGTGTGTAATTTATGAAAATTATGTTCTTCATGTAACATATATAGAGTGAGATATGTGTGAAATGAATCTTTGACTTTGTTCATTGAAATATTTAAATGAATTTTTTTTTGAAAAAAACAGGTCCGTAAAAACTCGGGGTGTCATATTATACCCCATTAAAATGAATTTCACCATCAAAATTCATTATTCAGGTAAAAAAATTGAGGATACATCATATTCATGATATCCTCAAGTTCTCACATAGCTTCTTCTAGTTGGTGTTTTCTCATCAAAACATTGACCAATTGAGTGGTCTTGTTTCGTAGAACTTTCTCTGATCGGTACAGAATTTCACCAGGTTGCTCCTCATAAGTAAGATCCTACTACAACAGTATAACATCTGAGTTAAGTACTTTTAAAGGGTCAGGTATGTACCTCATAAATAGTGATACATGGAACAAATCATGTACTTGAGAGAGATTTTATTTATGTTCCAAGTGATAGGGTACCACCCCAATATGTCAAGAATTTCAAAGGGGCCAATATATATAGGGATTAGTTTCCCCTCCGTCCTGAATCTCATAATATTATTCTAGGGTGAGATTTGAAAAAATAATTTCACCAACTTCAAATTCTAGATCACGCAGATGGTTATAATTACAAATTTTGTACCGACTTTGAGCTTCCATGATATCCTATTGAATGGTTCTGACCATCTCAACCATTTCTTAAGCGATCTCAGATCCTAAGAGATTTCATTCTCCAACAACATCCAAACATGTTGGAGCTTAACATTTCTTCTGTTATAGGGATTCATAATGTGCCATATGAATTCATGATTGAAAGATATTGTTGTAAGAAAACTCAACTAGAAGAAGATGTTGATCCCAATAACCTTTGAAATCCAGAGAACAATATATCTACATATCCTCTAGGGTTAGAATTGTTCTTTCAGACTGGCCATTTGTTTGAGTATGATAATTAGTGTTGAAACTCAATTACGCATCAAGATATTTCTGAAGAATTTTCTAGAACTTTTAGGTAAACATTGGATCCCGATATGATACAATAGAATGTGGTACATAATTCAACCTTACCACTTCATTAATGTATATTATGGAAATATAATCAAGAGAGAAATCTTCTCTGATAGAAATGAAGTTTGGTCACTTAGTAAGGGGATAGACTACAACCCATGTAGCATTAAACCCTTTAGATTTTTTGGGTATTCCAATGAAAAAATCCATAGTGATATTCTCCCATTTTCATTCTGGTATGGATAATGAATGCATCATCCCTTTAGACATTTTTCTTTCAGCCTTAACTTGCAAGCATACCAAACACTGAGATACAAATTCCATGATATCACTTTTCAAGCCATCCCACTAGATGTATTCTTTGAAGTCCCATTAGATCATCGTATTTATATGGTGAATAGAGAATGAAGAACTATGAGATTCCTTTAACAACTCCTTCTTCAAATATGGTATTTAAAAAACACATACAAGATTCATTAACCTTATCATTCCATTCGGATCAAGTTTAAACTCATGAACATTGATAACCTTATTTTGTATCTCTTCATATTCCTTATGAACCTACTTAATCTTCACTTGGATAGAGGGATGTACATTCATTTCATAAAGATAATGTTTTCCCATTCCTTCAGGATTTCTAGATCCATCCTTTTCAAATCCATCTATATTGGATCTTTTGTTATCCTCATCATGGATATGCTAGCATGATCCTTCCAACTCCGAGCATCGACTAGCTTGTTCTCTTTCCCAAGGTGGGAATGTATTGAGAAGTCATAATCCATTATCAACTACAACCATATCCTCTGGTTTAGATTTAACTCCTTCTATGTGAATATATATTTTCGACCATTATTATCAGTATATATATCACACTTTTCATCACAAGGATAATGTCTCCATACCTTTAATGTAATGATTACCATTTCTAACTCCAAATCATGAGTTGGGTAATATTTCTCATGAATATTCAACTGTCATGAGTCATAGGCTATAACCATGTTATTTTTCATAATAATTCATCCCAATCACTTCTTGGAAGTATTTCTATATATTACAAACCCTTATCCACTATAGGGTAATGTAATAACATGTGCACTGACCGACCTTCTCTTCAGTTCCATGAAAATTTCCTCACATTTTTTTGTCTATGGGAACATCAAACCCTTCTTAGTTAACATTATTAGAGGATTAGATAGTCATGAGAATTTATCCACAAACCAACGATAATTTCTAGCTAGACCAAGAATGATATAGATATCAGTCATTATTTTTATTCTAGGCTAGCTTTTTATAGCCTCCAACTTTGATAGATCCACTATTATACCCTCTCTTGTGATTATTTGACCCAGAAAGAAAACTTTTTAGCTAAAATTCATATTTTGTAACTTTTTTCATATAACATATCCTTCCATAGGGTATTCTGTATAATTATCAAGTGATCTTGATGATCTTTATTGATCATTGAATAGTTAATAATATCATCTATAAAGAAAACGACAAACATATCGAGGAAATATTTAAAGACAATATTCATTAAATACATAAAGATAATAGGGTAATTTTTAAGACCAAATGGAATAACTATATATTCATAGTGACCATACCTTGTATGTAATTCCATCATGGGTATATCCTTTTTCTTGACCCTCCATTAATGATATCCATAATGAAGATCAATCGTGGAAAATTATTGAGCTCCGAACAGTTTATCAAATCAGTCATCAATACATGGAAGAGGATACTTATTATTGATTTTGATCTTGTTAAACTTCTGATAATCAATGTGGAGTCGCATTGAACTATCTTTCTTCTTCACAAATAGAACTGGTGCACCCACAAGGTGACACACATGGCCAAAGGAATGCATTATCAATGTCTTCTTGCAGTTTCTTCTTCAATACCTATAACATAATTGAGGCCATTATATAAGGATTATTTGAAATTGGTGTGATACCAAGTATAAGATCTATTGACAACTCAACTTTATGTTTTGGTGGAAGACTAGGAAAATATTCTGGAAAGACATCCACAAAATACCAAAAAATAGGCACATCATCAATGTTGATCCTCTCCAGAAACATTTGAGATGAAATTCCCTTTTTAATGGGAATTAAGACCCATATACTAGATGTAATCTCCACTGGACGTTCAATCTTATCATCACATTTATGTATGATTATAAGAGGGTTTGGAATATCAAACGTAACTTCCATTCCCTGAAGAATGATTTGGTATTTATGTATAGAAATCTAGTCTTGGCCTAAGAAGACATTAAATTCAATCGGAGAGGAATCATTGACTTGAGATGAAATCATCGTACCATTAGGGGGTTTCACTACTAATTTCATATGTAATAGTTTTAGTGGAATCATAACACCATTATAATATTATTTAGATATGAAAGAATGGGTATATCTATAATCAAATATGAAATTAATTTTTCTAGAGTGGATGGTAAGTGTACCTTTCATCACATTGTTATCGCACCCCTCATTAGATATAATGATTTCATGACATCTCTCTTTATTCCTAGGCTTAAGAGGATGCTAATGTAAATCATCATCACTAAAACTCGGGTTTGGGAAATGGATAACATAATTTCCCTTCTACATACACTGGAAGCACTGAATAATGGGAGGTGCATTTTGTGTGGTTTTTTCTCAATTAGAATTTTGAGAACACTTCTTCCCATCAGCTCAGTAATAAGTTTCTCGATGGCCTTCCCTTCCACACATAAAAAATTTATTAGACCCCTTAATTCAATTTCCTTAATGATTTTCCCACACTTTGATCATAAAGTAAAGTTCATCATTTTTTCTTTAGTGTTTTTAGAGTTTCATTTTAACTCCATCTTCTTCTTCTTGTCAGCAACATGAAATTGATACATGACTCCCACCTCCATTTCAACCTTGATTATACAATGCACAATATCATTTTATCTACTAAAGTCTGTTATGGAAAACTCCCTTATCAGACATGGCTTCACACCACCAAATAACCCATCAACTTTACATCCAAGATGGATGATAACTCATTACTATTACTTCCAAATTCTCATGAAATTAGCCTCTTAGGTACCAACAGACTCATCATTCCTTTTATTTAACTCAAGGATATCTTTTTTCCATCTTGGAATAAATAATTTGTGGAAATTTCTTATTAAAAAATATGTTCTTTAACTCATCTGAAACCATGGATTCAATATCATCATGATGTGTCATATTTCTGATTAGAGTCTACCACTGATATGCTTCACCTTCTAAGCGATAAACATGAAGAATGACTTTCTAATTCTCCAAACACTAAAGAACGTATAATATCTTTTCAATGGTACCGATCCATTATTCAGGAACAAGTAGATCAAACTACCTTCTAAAAGATGGTATATGTCGCCTCATGAAAGACTCAATATAATGTTATTCCCTCTTTTTCTCATTTGGAAGTCCACCATGATTCATATTCTGAGAAATATGGTTTATCATAACAATAAGATTTTTCATTTCAGCTCCCCTAGAATTTGGTTTCTCAGGTGTACAATCATTGCATTTTCCGTGTAAATTTTTATTAACGTGGTTCCTTCAAGTTCTAGCAATTGACTAAAACCAAAATCATAGAGAACGATATAATTATCATAACGAGGAAACACATAATCATGAAAAATCACTTATAGGATGTCTAACTTATGAAATATTCCTTAATCTACGACACATAGGTTTATCATAGTTTATTCATTGTCAAATTATGTTTAAACCCTTGATAATGGATTGTGAAGAGTTTGTGACTTACCAAAGTATATCCCCTGAGAGTGTCAAACCAGCTGTGCTACAAGTCCCGTTGTCATGTACTGGATTACGCCGAGTCAATCCTGGAACATATTTTTTTAAAGATTGGTGATGAAGCCTCATTTATAATTAAACCAAATCAGAGACCTTTTTTAACAATGTAGAAGGAGACCCATTAAAAAGCCCGATGGCCCAGTGTTCATTTAGACTATTACATGGCCAGTAGGCCCAATTTGTTTTCCCAAAGCCCATTCTCTGAATAGTTCTGCTAGAGGACCCGGCTGCTACAGTACCGTACAGTACCCACCACTGCTATAGTACCCTACTTCTACTACAATGACATACTGCTGCTACAGTTCCCATCATTGCTACAGTGCTACCGCCACTAAAAAACTGCTATAGTTCCTACACCCAATGTGTTTTGAACCCCCATTTTTCATGTTGGATTATGGGGTGGTTACCACTAATCCAAACCCCAACTACAAGCGTGGAACATCTTGTATGAGTTTTTACCCCTAGGTACATCTCTTCCAGAGCCACATCTACTTGTAGTAACCAGAAAGGGGTATATTTTTTGGAAACCCCTCACTCTATCCTTCACCAAATGTATAGGGAAATTCCCTATACATTGAATCAACCCTATAATTATCTTTAGACATGTCCTAAGATTTATCACCAAGGTTTTAGCATCCTAGTTTCCAGAGGTTGACTAACATTTTATTTTGATACCAACTATTGAGACCCTCTCTTTACAAACATCACATATCTTTTAAAAAATACATAAACATTATACAAATAGATACTAGAAGACTATACTAGTCGAGTGCCTTTGGAAACATGGAAATGTAAGCACTAGTACATAAATCAGCTACATTATATCCCACTAGGATCTCCTTGACCAGAACCCTTATTAGAAATATCAAACATAATTCATATATTTATAACCTAGGTAAGGAAACAAAAAAAGGGGTGATCTAAAATGCTTATTAAGGTTAAAAATTGAAGACATTTAAGCATAAACATTCACATAAGGGTATGATAACATGATCATGAAAATATAATATCTTACCCTGCACATCAACGATCATATAAATGAATCATGGAATAATGAGTGGTAGTTCATAAGACATGAATCAAAAGAAAGCCAATGATATAAGACATGAAATCATAACAAAGGAGTAAGAAATGGAATTATGGGAACACATAGGAATATACTGATTTCTATAGTAGGACATGCATCAATGCCAAGACCATCCTAGTGGATAAATTCTATTACTGAACCATGTAACCCTCATTCAAAACCCCATATTCCTCAACTGAGTGACCATTATTTCAACCATGTATTATTGAATCGAGTAACCCTAATTCCAACCCATTATTATAAAATCGAGTAACCTTCATTCTTCCTATGTTTTATCTCATGTGATATAAATCATTACCCAATGCATTGGACGGAGATATAGGTTACACCCATCACATAATGAAATCACACATACATATTCCATGAGATCATAAATTAAAATATCATAACCTGTGATATTAAGGGGGTATCATAAAAAAGTAAACATATTATAACCTATAGAAAGATAATGTTTTCATAATCATTTCATCATAAATAAGACCTATAAAAAAGTACATTTTAAATGATTATAACCCATGAATGAAAAACCAGATTCAAAAACATCATGCCATCAAATCATAATTAATTCTAATTAATAAGATGAATGGAAACATTGAATAACATCACCATAAATTCATGAGAAACACCAATTAATGTTTTCATAGATGGGAAATAAATTTTAAAGGTATATTAAAAACATATCTTGAGGAAAATATCCTATCTTCTTTGAAAATTTTTTTAACATGAAACTTTTTTAAAAACTTTTATTTTGAAAATATATTTTAAAACATATAAAGGAATAATGGAAAAAATAAAACATTTTAAAAATACTTTCACATGAAAATTATCTTCAAATATCTTTTGAAAACATTTTTCAAAACATGGGTTTTTAATACAATGGATTTCCAACTAAAGAGGGAGACAATCATATTTTATTAAAAAAATTTCTTAACTAACAAATAGTTAAAAAATGGTACTAATAAAGAGGATATCTTGAATAAACATATTATAAGTAAACTCATGAATATTCTTTAGATATTTCATCAAAGGAAGAGTAAACAAAACAATCTCAAAAAATGATAAGATTGTCTCAGTAATCTCTTATAACTTGGTTACTTGGGATCATACTCTCCATGTAAGAAAAGCAAATTAAATAAATCTTAATATATCTTGAAAAAAATTCAATTCATGATATAACATGTACAATTCAAAAATATACAACAAGGAAAATTGTTTTTGTGCATTACAAAACATGAGTCTCAAAGAAGGAAAATTGAGACAAAACTATTTTACAGATTTGGTAACTTTTGACAGTTAAAACACATCAAAGAAGGATAATAGAATAGATATGTGAATACACATAAATTTAGGTATAAGATCAATATAATTAAATCATGGGAAGTATATACACCACATAAAATGAATGAGTGGAGAACATATCTTGTATCTCATAGAAATTAATTGTGAGATGAAAATCACATTACCTTGTGTCTTGACACTCTTCGTAATCGTATAAGATTCCAGTATAATAAATATATGTTTATTATACATATTTTAAAGAATAATATAGTTATATAAAAACCCATATATTATTTTATTATTACTTTATATTACCCACTTTTTAAACATCCTAAGTTATGTTTTCACTTTGGGTAATACTTTTTTTGTTCTTTGCATGTGTCTCAATTTGTTATATCAATGGTCCTTATACTTATATCTTGATTCCAGAATTTAGATCATCATATAAATATAATTTATATATATTATATGTAAATTATAATAATTTATATCACAATTAAGTGAAAAAAGGTATACACTATTCTTAGAGATAGTAAGTCGTACGTATGCATGAATGTTTTTTTGTTTTTATTGTCATATTAAACGGAAGTATATAAATGACACACACACACCCAAACACATATATATGTATATATATTTATATATATATTTCATTATTACCATAGAGTGAATAAATCATATATATCATATAATTTCATTTACTCCATCCTTAATACAATCTATTAGGCGTGTGAATGAATCACATCACTTTTAGGGGGTGGTAGTCCACACTTCATCAAACAAGATTATCATATTAACACCAAATGGAATATAAATGTATGTGTGTTTTTAATGTAATATATAATATTAAAGATTTAATTAATATAATATATTACATATATGAATAGATTGTCCATCATAATTGCCACCCTGATTGGTGGTAAAGGATAAATGAACAATCATCATTTTGGGAGGCAGTAGTTCGACATACACAAAAAAAAGTATGTTCAACATCCATTATATGTAGGTGTTTGTGAGTATAGGTCATAACCTCCACAAAAAAATATCTTAGTATACGGAGGATACTGATTTGGTCACATAATAAGGGAATAAAGGGATTGGAGGGTTAATGTAACACCCAGAGCTTCCACGATAAGCTTCTCATTCAATAATGCAATAGCTTGCATTGTACGCAACTTCGAGTTCTAAAACACCGCGACTAATCAAAGTAGCCGTTATGAATATTAATAACCACTTTTTAAAATTATAGAAATTTTATATTTCAAAATGGACTTCATTTTTGAATTCGTAATATCGAAATTATCCTATGTTGAATTTTTTGTAACTTTCTGAGAACTTCCAATTTTTTTATGAATAGTGAAAAATACTTAAAACAACTTTTTTAATAAAAATAATTTATTGTGATAAATTATAATATTTAGTGGTTTTAAAGTATAATTAGAATATATTTTTACCATTTTATCCATGGTGGTCATTAGAATTAATTTAACATTGAAATTGGACATAAACAATTGCCAATCTTTTGATATAAATTGTTTCTTAAAAACACGCTATTTGTTGTGACAGCGGGAATTAATTATAAAATTAACTAATGAAACTTATATGTTTGGAATTTTGTACAATAGACATCATTTTTGAATTTGGAATATCAATTATAGCTTAGGGTGAAATTTTGGCATTGTTCTGAAAAACTTCAATTTTGATGAATAGTGAAACCACTAAGTGGTAGTTAAATAACTGATTTTTCGTTTAAATGAAATATTACCACTTCTGTGATTTGATTTTCAAAAATCCGACATACATGGTTGTCATTAATAAGTAAAATGTGGTTCAATGAGATTAAAATAATTTTTTGGTGAATAGTAACTTTTAAGTTCTTAATCGCGATTAGAGGTAATTAGTGTAGTTTAAGGTACAAATAATGTTTTAATAATATGAGATGAGCATGAAACTTGTCCTACTCCTATTGGATGAGTCATGGCCGACCAAGACATCCCAGGGGTCAACTTGGGGACCCCATGGAGCCACTTTAGTTGGAAAATGACATTAATATATATTTATTTAATGTTAAAATTAAATTGACACAAACATGAGTTGTTTTACTAAAACAGTTTTTAAGTGGGGTTACAAAAGTAAAAATTTTGACTATAAATATTAATTAGAAAGCTATAAAGATTTCCTACATCATAGTATTTTTTTTATAATTTGTAGACATTAAATAAATTAAATTATTTATGACATCATTATGATGCAGCGATGACCTCATTATTTAATGATTTTAATAAAATGAAAAGATAATGTAAAATACCAGGCTTACACTTGTCCAAAGACTATTTGATGGGTAGATTTCTAACCCTTATCACCGTAGCCACTAATTATATAAGTTTGGGACCTTTTTAATCCGAAAAGCATTGTGTATTAATGTAACATTTCAATATTTCCAAAAGAGCCCCTCCTCTCCACTTATAAAAGGCCCCCACCTCTACAACCTCATTCACACATTCAAGCCATTTGGCTCGGCCAACCTCTGCCCAAATACTCTCCCAACTTACCCCTATTACTCCTAGAAGCCTCACATTGGTCAAAACTCTTCCCAAGGAAGCCTTTGGATCAAATCAAAAATAGTTACCCGATTTTGAGGTAATGTCTTCTCTAATGTTGTTTTGCTTTATTTTTCTTCTCCAACCCCCTAAAATCTTTTTATTCATTTCTTTTGTAACAACAAAAGTATACTAAATATACTAGGATGTTGTTATAAGGAGGATTAGAGCTACACTTACACACACCTACATCTAATGGTTAAAGAACATACGGTTTCTGTGGATGGTGAATTTCTGCCTCACGAAACGATGATTGTTCAACACTCATATAACACCTTCAAAGGTGGCCATTAAGATGTCACTATATTTATATATGATTTATAATATGTTTATGTTTTACTTATGCTTCTGTATTTCTCATTTATGGAATACTTTATGATTTCCATTATGGGTAAAACGTGATAATTTCATTTTAGGAAGTGCGGACTACCGCCCCCTCAAAGTGATTTGAATCGTTAATGCCATATGTGGGATGTATAAAGGATGGTGTAAATGGTATTATACACTATATTATACTGGAATTATATTATACATTTATATAATTATGATTTCATTCCATTAAATACGAAATAGAAATGAAATTAGCGTTCATGCGTACATACGGATTACCGTCTCCATGAACGGTGCATTTCATTTCTTACCTCTAAATGTTACGTAAAATTATAAATGAATGTATATACTGGATATATATGATATATATGACATCTAAATCATGAATATAATTCTGGAGATAATGGATATTCTACCACATAAAAAACTTGTAATTATAAGAAATTTATTGTTGACTCAAGTACCAAAGATCGACAAAACAATCGTTATTAACATAAATAATTACATAATGTTCATCACATTGTAATAAGTGATATAAAAAGGATAATGAAATTAAAAATTGTTCTTAATAAGGTATATATTAACTCTAGTTTATTATTCAGGAGGTTAAAGAACGGTTGAGTGAAGTCAGACACGAGGTAAGAGAATTTCATAACCCAACTTCCATTCTTTGGGTTAATCTCCTACTTTCAAATTATGTCATGATATTATTATGTCCTATCTTGTATTTTTACATTATTTATGTGTAATTATAGTGAATACACATAATAGACCTACTTTATAAAAAAATGATCTTTTTAAGGACTTCGTCTCAATCCCCTTTCATTGAGGCATATTTAGTTTTATACACGACTTTCTTTTATACGGTGTATAAACCCCTTTGACTTTTACGTTTATTCAAAAGGAATGTTTTTATATGAAACATTTTGCTAAATGAAAAAAGGGAATGTTTTTCTTTCCGTACTTATGCGGCGACAACGACTTCTCCGCCGCCGTGACCATTATTTGAGTTTCGGCTTCCTCTACAAGCCATCTTTTTTTAATGAAAAATAAATAAAAAGTTTTAACTTTCTTTTATTTTGGTATTGAAAATGGTTTTGAAAGTGTTTTTATTATATCAATGTGTTGTATTGATATCTTGTGATTGAAATGTGGAAATTTTATGTTTCCTTTATGCATGTTTTATGTGATACGATTATGTTATGTTTTATGATATGTTTAAACCTATTCATATGAGGAATGTATTGGACTTAATAAGTGACGGGTGGAGCCCGCTATAGCTCCTCGATGCATCGGTAGGTCTCATGAGACAACTAGACGTGGAATTGGTCGAGGCCCTTTCCCAATTTGATTTATGGTTTTGGCCGAGGCCTTAATCATTTTATATGTCTTGGCCGAGGCCTTGACAAAATGTTTCAGAATGTCTGGCATAATACATTCCCTCATTATGAAAGTGGTTATTGATATTGCATGTGATTATTCGACCAGTAGAATATCCACGTGAAGAAGTGAATGACATTATCTCATTTTACTTTTTACATATTATTTTGAAGTTCAAGTTTAAAGGCTTTTGTTTTAGTTATAAATTGCCTTAAATGTTTATGTTTATTGATAAAAGCTTCTGTTATATTGTTAACCTTACTGAGCATTTGAGCTCACCCCTTTCAAAGTTTTAATATTTTTCCAGGATGTGAAGAAGTATTTTATGAATGAATTTCAGGGATAGTCAGAAGAGGATATGAGTGTGGACTATGAAGACTTTGTTATTGTAGTTTTCACCTTATGTTGTAATGTAACATTTATGAATGTATCTAGTGTTTCCAAGGATACTAAACTAATCGGTCCTTCGAGACTTGATCTTTTGTGATCATTCCAATGTTACAAAGTAATGCACCAGCTCTGGGTAGCTGGGGTCGGGGCATTACAGTTGGTATCAAAGGAAGTTTAGTACAAACCTTGGAAGCTAGATTTAGATAAACTCTGATTAGAGCACATAGACCTAAGATGAACTTTGAGGATTAGTGTAGAAGAACTTCCTAGAATTTTGGTATTGTAGAGATTTTGTGAGCTTTCTGAGCAATACATCTCTGTCTGGATACGAGCAGGTAGAGGCGGCTCTGGTACAGATGTTCTTAGGGGTAAAACCCAAAAACACCGCTTTGAGCTAGACTCGAATGGGAACTAGTGCACGACAACGGGCCTTGCTGCACTCCTGGTTACGACACTCCCGGGGGATATGCTTAGGATAACTCTCATTTTCCTTACAAATAATTATGAAGGGTTTATGAGTATATACTTCCTCAAAGAAAACATTTTTATGATTATGGATTATATCCATAAATAGTTCAATTTATGTTAAGTGTTTTATAAGTATGGGATTATGTATTTTGATTCATAAACTGATCTAGTTTATGCCATTGTTTAGAAATGGCGCCTAGTGGAAGAAATGGAAACCTTATCAATGCACGCACTCCATGTAGGGATTTTCCTCCTTCTCAAGATAATTATAGTGGGGCTGGTGATGCAACTGGTGCCGATCAACTAATCACCATACTGGGACAACTTACTCAGGTTATGAATAATAACCTTACCTGTATGGAGCACCCTGATCCACAGCATGGAGGATCAATGTTAGATTGATTCAAGTGGCAACAACCACCAATGTTCAATGGGATTACAAATCCCTTAGTAGCCGACCAATGGATAAATTCCCTAGAGAAAATATTTCAGGCTTTGGGGAGCAGTGAAAGGGAAAAAGTTATCATGGCAGTTTACCGCCTCACTGAAGATGCTGATCAATGGTGGTCATTGATTCAAAACATGAAGGAAGATAATGAAGTATCAAATATGGAATGGAGGGAGTTCAAAGATCTGTTTTTAGAAAAATACTTTCCTTGTGACCATCAAGCAGATATGGAAAGGCAATTTCTGAGTCTGAGGAAGAAGGAGGATGAGAATGTCGCAAAGTATGAGGCTATATTTACAAGGTTAGCGAGGCATGCTGCCGATTATATACATAACTCAAGGAGTAAGATTGATCGTTTCTTTGATGGGTTAAAACCATTTCTCCGTCGATCTTTAATATCACAATCCTTCTCATTATACGAAGATATTGTCACATGTGCTATCAAGATAGAAAAGGAATTCTCTAAGTCTTATGACAACAAAGTAAAGCAAGAGAAGAAGAGAACGAGGGAACAAGAGACATATAAAGGGAAAAAGGGAAAGAAGGATTTTCCATTATGTGATAATTGTGGGAAGAATCACCCTGGTACGTGCCTAAAAGGAATGGGAGTTTGTTATAAATGTGGAGAAAAGGGTCACCAGGCTCGTGATTGCAAGGGAAAGAAAGAGGCTGTCAATGTTGAATGCTACAATTGTAGGGAAATGGGGCATTATGGAAATGAATGTCCTAAGAGTCAAGGAAACTTACCTCAGAAAAGGCCAAGGGATCAAGACCAATCCTATGCTGTGACTACCGTTGAAGCGGAATAATTAATTTATTGGTGCATTTGGACTCAAAGATTATATTCTGGTTATAAGAATAATGTGATATATATAAAGATTGTACTAAATTACTTTTTGATTAAGGTAATATGATTAAGGTAATCATATTTTTAGTATGTGACAATAAGAGAATCTTTTCTTTGTTTGGGGAATCTGATGTTACAATTGATTTTGGAATTAAGAGACCTTTTAGAGTGTAACGACCCAAAATTTCATTAATGGAAAATCCCTCTTGATCCAGTTAAATGTTTCTTTATGTTTTTATATGATGTCAACTTCTTTAGTTTAACGTTAAGATTTGTTACCGTTACTTTTATAGCCGTTGAACAGTGATCATCTAGGTAGTTTAAATATAAGGCTTTAACGAACCAATTTTCTACTCAGACAAAGGAAGCGATGGCCTCATCCAGTAGAATTGCCCCTTACGAAGCCCATTTGTCGGAGCTCGGAAAGGAGGTGGCGTCTTTGGGCTTTGCCCTCGACCAAGCCCAAGCTGAGCTTCATCAAGTCAAGCTCGAACGTGATCGTCTACGGGAAAAATGGAAGTTGATAGAGATTACCACTCGAGCGATGTTATCCGAGCAACCCCAAGAGTCTGTCACCATCGCACACCTTACCCTTAGGTCTTATGCGGCTATTTTAAGGGGTTATGTAACAAATAAGTAGCACCATGTTCATGTACATTATTTTTGTATATAATAATGAATATAATTTCTAGTCATTTTTTGATGCATTGTAATTAGTTTTTAAAGTACAAATGATGTTTTTAGTTATTATTTAATTAAGAATTATATTTTATTAAATTAAAGGATTTTTGAATTAAATAATATTTTAATAAAATATTATTATTAATATTATATTAATTTTTATTAAATATAAATGATCTTATAATTTTATGAATGCATTTAAAATTTTTATTAAGGTTTGAAAGCCATTTCTGTCAAAACCCGTGAGTTTTTTTATAAATGTCGGTTTTTATTTTAAAAGTGAAAATTCACATATTTAGAAAATTATTTAGATAAAATAAATATTATTTTTGGAATCAGGACGTCGAAATTATCCAACGGTGAATTTTTCATAATTTTCTGAGACAGTCAAATTTTTGGGTAAAAATTAAATACCATTTAAATATATAATGTCTTTTATGACATCATAATGACCCAATGGTGATGTAATAAAATACCATAATCCTTATGTTCGGCCAATATATGTTTTATCATTAAAATAATGAGGTTTTGGGTTTGTTTGACTTACTTTTCAAAGCATTAATGGAGCCCTCAAGACTTATTCAACACTTTGCCTTTTTAAATTAATTTCCATGGGAGTGTGACTCACCTCCACATAAGCAACCCTAATTTTTTAATAAGTTCGGACCTTGGCCTTGTAAAATATTGTTTTCCTCTTCCCTTTTCCAGAAACCATGGGCAAATACCATGGGATGGTTTGTGGTTTGGATTATTTTAATATAAGGGGTCCCAAACCTAAATAATAAAGAATTCTCTCACCTTTCCTATATAAACCCACCCAAGCTCCCACTTCCTCCTCACTCAAAGCCCTTTAAGTTCGTCCAACCTCTGACCTACTCTCTCTAGAATCCTCCCAAGGTTCCCCAAGCTCCCAAGAAGCCTCTCACAAGCCTATCTCTAGCCTTTGGAAGCACACTTCCAAGTAAGGGTTTTTCTTCCTTTCTCATTTTTGTCAATTTTCTTTAAGTTGTATTGACCTTTTAATTTCATTTATGAATGTTAGGGTATGGTTTCGCACCTCTCCCATACTTCCCTATTATTGTTTGAATGATGGGAGACCCCTTTCTCTCTCATTAAATGCCTCCCATGTACACCCGTTACTATGCCGAAATTCCGGAAGGAACCCTTTTCTCCTCTTTTATATTTAAGCAATACTTTTGTATCATGAATCTAAATTCCATTTCTATTGTTGGGACATGTATATATATGATCTCCTTACTGTCCATTACATTTAAATATGATTAGGAACCCCTTTCTCTCTCATCAACCTTTTTATGAATTCTTATGTCACGCCGTTACGCTGCCGAAATCGCACCAATTTTCTAAGCCAATGTCTTTGTGTAGTGAATACCATGCCCATTTCTCCATCAAGGGTATTCACCTTTATGCACATATACGTATTGATTGTAAAGTTTCATGTATGAATTCCACATTCCTTTATTGTGGAAGAAATGATTATGTTTTATGAATCCATGTTTTATGATCCATGTGGCACACTTATGCATGAAATGAAATGTTTAAGAAGGGTGCGCCCTGATAGCGCTCCAATGCATTGGGTAAAGTATAGTATCATGATACGTCATGTGCAATGAGTGTTGACTCATGCTAATTCAAGTGCAACGAGGGTTTACTCGTGCTTCAAGTGCAATGAGGGTTTACTCATGCTCCATGTGCAATGAGCCTTGGCTCATGCTAATTCAATGTTAATTGTTGTTGCCACATTTCCATGTTATGATTATCATTCTTTATCATGCCTTTATGTTCATGTCTCTCTTATGCTCTATTGATATGCCTATTGCCTAACATGTATTGTACTCCTCATGTTATTCATTGTGTACTCCCTTACTGGGCTTTATAGCTCACCCTTTTCTTATGCATGTCCTCAGGTTATCCCATGCAATGCTAAGTACGAAGGAATGTAGTGGTCATGTAAAGGAAGTTTTCAATAAGGATGTTGTATTTCATGTTTAAAGTTTTTATGTAATGATCCTAAGCCCCAAAGACACTAAACCTCTTGATCTTTTTTGTTGTATCAAGTGAAGTTTTATGTAATAAAGCATGTTTAAGTTGTAATCAAAAGCAGGGTTGTCATAGTTGGTATCAGAGGATAGGTTTAGTTATTTTTGGGATTAGGAAACCCTAGTAAAGCCTTAGATACAAGACTAAGCATAATAAAAACATCCCTAAGTTTTGGTAAATACTAAGTAAGTGTTTTATCAAACAAATACATCCCTGTCTGGATACGAGCAGGTAGAGGCGGCTCTGGCACAGATGTATCCTAGGGGTAAAACCCGAAAACACCGCTTTGAGCTAGACTCGAACGGGAACTGGTGCACGACAACGGGCCTTGCTGCACTCTTGGTTACGACACTCCCGGGGGATATGTTTTGATAAATTCACAATCTTAGTATGAACCCTTATTAAGGGAAAAATGCCCCTAAGAATATATGTTAGAAGGAAGATCATGAAAAGCCTGGATTGAATCCTATAGACTCATGAGTTGAAGAGATTAAAGTTTATTTATAAGTCATCAACTTTTGTCTTTGGATTACCCTTTATGTGTTACCCCTAACTTTCCTTTTATTCCAGCCAATGGCCGGTAATAGGAGAACTCGGGCTAACAGCCGTTGTGAAGATCAGTGTGATGATTGTACTTATGAGATGCCCAATCCAATGGGAGCGGGAATCGCGAACTTTGTCACGCTTCTCTCTCAGCTAACTCAAGTTTTGAATAGAAACACTGGTCAAGAGGAACGTTCAACCCCCCCTAAGAAAGAACAAGTCGCTTTTGAAAGCTTCATGAGACAAAGGCCTCCTACTTTTAGTGGATCATCCGATCCCACGATTGCTGAACAATGGATCAACTCCATTGAAAAGATATTCTCCATCCTCCAATGCTCTGAAAAAGTGAAGGTTCTCCTGGCGGCTTATCGTATGGAGGGTGAAGCTGATCAATGGTGGACGTTGATCAAAAATACGAAGCCTGAGGAGGAGATCGAGGCTTTGGAATGGAAGGTATTCCGGAAGATGTTTTTCGATAAATATTTTCCACGCACCCTCCGTCTTAAGATGGAAAGGGACTTCCTTTCCCTCAAGCAGAAAGATGTGGAATCTGTGGGAGCGTACGAGGCAAACTTCACAAGGCTTGCACAATACGCTTCCGGCTTTGTCGTTACCCCCGAATGCAAGGTTGACCGCTTCTTTGGTGGGCTGAATCCTAGCTTGCGGAAAGCATTAGCGATCCGTGACTTCGACCGCTATGAGGAAATTGTCCGATGTGCCCTCAAGGTTGAAATGGAGATCGTAGAATCACAGGGGTATCATGGGGACAACAAGCGGAAGGTGGACTTCAATGCTGGTGGTCCGATGGATAAATCCAACGGCGCTAAGAAATTCCAGCACCCCACTTGCCAAAAGTGTGGAAAGAAGCACCCTGGAAATTGCCTTAGGGGGACAAGAAAATGCTTCAAGTGTGGAAGAGAAGGGCACCTAGCTGTTAACTGTCAGCAAGAAGGACCCGCGGCTGCGACGGAGGGGAGGAACGCTCCGTTCGAACCTCAACGCGTTGTTCAATGCTTCAAATGCAAAGAACCGGGTCATTTTGCGAATCAGTGCCCTAATCCAAGGGTTATCGGAGGCAATCAACAACCTCCAAGACAGCAAGGAAGAGCTTTTGCCATCACTTCTGCCGAAGTGAACCCCGACAACGAAGTGGTGACAGGTACGCTAGTTATTCATTCAAGAATAGCGAACGTACTTTTTGATTCAGGTTCTACGCATTCTTTTATATCTCAAAAGTTTAGTAGAATAATCCCTGCACCACCACAAATCATGGAAGTAAAGATGTCAGTGAGTACGGCAAATGGGGCAATCATTGCATCCCATGAGTATAAGTCCTCCCCTGTTATAATCTGTGGATTGAATTTCCCAGCGAACCTCGTCATACTCCCTTTGGTGGAATTTGATGCAATTCTTGGCATGGATTGGCTTTCCTTATATAGAGCCAACATAAATTGTCGGGAGAGGGAAATCACACTCCATATGGAGAATCGACCCCCGATTCTTTACAAGTGTCAGGAGGAAGATGAATCTCCTTTAGCTCCATCATCTCAATCATGGATATTACTACCTTATGAGCACGCATATCTGGCTCAGATGATTGAGTCCAATGAAGAAACCACCCTTGAAGAAATGCCTATTGTGAGGGAATTCGCTGAAGTATTTCCCGAGGAACTTCCTGGTCTTCCTCCAAGAAGAGATGTTGAGTTCTCAATTGAACTTATACTTGGGGCGCTACCAATATCCAAGACTCCATATAGAATGGCTGTGGTTGAGCTTGAAGAACTGAAGAAACAACTACAGGAGAATCTGGATAAAGGGTTTATACGCCCAAGTGCATCACCATGGGGTGAACCAGTCCTCTTCGTCAAGAAGAAGGATGGGTCAATGCGGCTTTGCATCGATTATCGTGAACTTAACAAAATCACGATAAAGAACAAGTATCCTCTCCCAAGAATCGATGACTTGTTTGATCAGCTACGTGGAGCACAATACTTCTCCAAGGTCGACTTGCGGTCGGGATATTATCAAGTAAGGGTGAAGAAGGAAGATATCCCCAAGACTGCTTTTCGTACAAGGTACGGGCACTATGAATTCATAGTAATGTCTTTCGGACTCACCAATGCTCCAGCAATATTCATGGACTTGATGAATAGAGTCTTTAGAGATTACCTAGATAAATTAGTGGTAGTCTTTATAGATGATATTCTAATATACTCCAAAACCAAGGAGGACCATGAGGAGCATTTAAGAACTGTACTGGAGACTTTGCGCAAGGAGAAGCTCTATGCCAAGTACAGCAAGTGTGAGTTCTGGTTGAAGGAGGTCTCATTCTTGGGCCATATCATCACAAGCAATGGGATATCTGTGGACCCCTCCAAAATAGATGCAATTGAGGGATGGCCGAGGCCAACATCGGTAACTGATATCCGTAGCTTCTTGGGGTTAGCTGGATATTATCGACGATTTTTGAGAAACTTCTCACGATTTTCCAACCCTCTTACCAAGCTAACTCGAAAGGGAGTAAAGTTTGCTTGGAGTGATGAATGCGAATAAAGCTTCAAGGAGTTGAAAAGGAGGCTTATCACTGCACTTGTGCTCACTTTACCCACAAGTGGGGAGCTTTTTGTGGTATTCAGTGATGCTTCGAAGAAGGGCTTAGGATGTGTGCTGATGCAGAATGATAAAGTGATATCCTATGCCTGAAGACAGTTGAAAATCCATGAGCAAAACTATCCAACACATGATCTGGAGTTGGCGGCGGTGATCTTTGCCTTGAAAATCTGGCGGCATTATCTCTATGGAGAGAAATGTGAGATATATACTGACCACAAGAGTCTTAAATATATATTCACACAGAAAGAGCTTAATATGCGCCAGAGAAGATGGATAGAGCTCATAAAGGATTATGACTGTTCAATACATTACCACCCTGGGAAGGCAAACAAGGTAGCGGATGCCCTAAGTAGAAAGGATCCAGCAATTCTATCAATGATGAGAATTGAGAAGGATCCAATCTTCTTAGACTTGATGAAGATGGACGTGAGAATCATAAAGAAGGGAACATCATCAATCCTTTCACAAATGATTGCTCAACCATCTCTTTTGGAAAGGTTAAAGGATGCTCAAAAGGATGATGCGAGAATCCAAGAAAAAGTGGAAGCTATCAAAAAGGGAAAATCTTCAGAGTTTAATGTTAATGAAGAAGGAATTGTGCGGTTTGGGAAAAGACTATGTGTCCCATCAAGTTTGGAGCTGAAGAAGGAACTTTTGGATGATGCACATAGTTCAAATTTCTCTATTCACCCAGGGAGCACAAAGATGTATCGAGATCTCCGAGAAAACTTTTGGTGGGATAATATGAAGAAGGAGATCGCCGAATATACATCAAAGTGCCTGGTGTGTCAGCAAGTGAAGGCAGAGAGGCAGAAGTCTATGGGGATGATGCAACAATTGCCCATACCAGAATGGAAATGGGAGAACATCACCATGGACTTCGTCACTGGACTTCCAAGGACATCCAAAAGCAACAATGCAATCTGGGTTATTGTGGATCGTCTTACAAAGACTGCACACTTCATTGCTATTCGAGAGGATTTCTCTTTGGATCAACTGGCACGGATATATATCAGGGAAGTGGTACGGTTGCATGGAGTACCACTATCTATTGTGTCGGACCGAGATCCAAGATTTACCTCTAAGTTTTGGAAGAGTCTTCAACATGCTCTGAATACTGAACTGAACTTCAGTACGGCCTATCATCCTCAAACTGATGGCCAATCCGAGCGGACTATCCAAACACTTGAGGATATGTTGAGAGCGTGCTCAATGGACTTTAAAGGAGGATGGGATCAACATCTTCCTCTAGTTGAGTTCTCTTATAATAATAGTTTCCACTCGAGCATCCAAATGGCACCATATGAAGCCCTATATGGGAAAAGGTGCAGAACACCGGCATGTTGGGATGAGGTCGGTGAACAGAAGCTGCTTGGACCAGAAATGGTCGAAGAAATGGTGGAGAAGGTGAAAACCATTCAGCAGCATATCAAGGCAGCCCAAAGTCGACAGAAGAGTTATGCAGATAATCGTCGACGAGACCTTGAGTTTAAAGTCGGAGACATGGTGTTTTTACGCATATCTCCGTGGAAGAAGGTCATGAGGTTTGGAAAGAAAGGGAAGTTAAGTCCAAGGTACATCGGCCCCTTCGAGATTCTTGATCGTGTTGGGGCTGTGGCCTATCGACTAGCACTTCCACCTACTATGGCCAAGGTGCATGATGTCTTCCATGTATCCCTCTTAAGGAAGTACATACCAGACCCTTCACATGTACTCTCTTCTGAGGTGGTACAATTAGAAGACGATCTTTCTTATGAGGAGAAACCAGTGAAGATCTTAGATCGTAGAGAAAAAGTTCTACGAAATAAGACAATGCCCCTCGTCAAGGTGTTGTGGAGAAACCACAAGTTTGAAGAAGCAACTTGGGAGTCGGAGGATATGATGAAGCTAAGTTACCCACATTTGTTTTAGTGTGGGAAAAGGAAAATTTCGAGGGCGAAATTTCTTAAGGGGGGAATGTTGTAACGACCCAAAATTTCATTAATGGAAAATCCCTCTTGATCCAGTTAAATGTTTCTTTATGTTTTTATATGATGTCAACTTCTTTAGTTTAACGTTAAGATTTGTGACCGTTACTTTTATAGCCGTTGAACAGTGATCATCTAGGTAGTTTAAATATAAGGCTTTAACGAACCAATTTTCTACTCAGACAAAGGAAGCAATGGCCTCATCCAGTAGAATTTCCCCTTACGAAGCCCATTTGTCGGAGCTCGGAAAGGAGGTGGCGTCTTTGGGCTTTGCCCTCGACCAAGCCCAAGCTGAGCTTCATCAAGTCAAGCTCGAACGTGATCGTCTATGGGAAAAATGGAAGTTGATAGAGATTACCACTCGAGCGATGTTATCTGAGCAACCCCAAGAGTCTGTCACCATCGCACACCTTACCCTTAGGTCTTATGCGGCTATTTTAAGGGGTTATGTAACAAATAAGTAGCACCATGTTCATGTACATTATTTTTGTATATAATAATGAATATAATTTCTAGTCATTTTTTGATGCATTGTAATTAGTTTTTAAAGTACAAATGATGTTTTTAGTTATTATTTAATTAAGAATTATATTTTATTAAATTAAAGGATTTTTGAATTAAATAATATTTTAATAAAATATTATTATTAATATTAAATTAATTTTTATTAAATATAAATGATCTTATAATTTTATGAATGCATTTAAAATTTTTATTAAGGTTTGAAAGCCATTTCTGTCAAAACCCGTGAGTTTTTTTATAAATGTCGGTTTTTATTTTAAAAGTGAAAATTCACATATTTAGAAAATTATTTAGATAAAATAAATATTATTTTTGGAATCAGGACGTCGAAGTTATCCAACGGTGAATTTTTCATAATTTTCTGAGACAGTGAAATTTTTGGGTAAAAATTCAATACCATTTAAATATATAATGTGTTTTATGACATCATAATGACCCAATGGTGATGTAATAAAATACCATAATCCTTATGTTCGGACAATATATGTTTTATCATTAAAATAATGAGGTTTTGGGTTTGTTTGACTTACTTTTCAAAGCATTAATGGAGCCCTCAAGACTTATTCAACACTTTGCCTTTTTAAATTAATTTCCATGGGAGTGTGACTCACCTCCACATAAGCAACCCTAATTTTTTAATATGTTCGGACCTTGGCCTTGTAAAATATTGTTTTCCTCTTCCCTTTTCCAGAAACCATGGGCAAATACCATGGGATGGTTTGTGGTTTGGATTATTTTAATATAAGGGGTCCCAAACCTAAATAATAAAGAATTCTCTCACCTTTCCTATATAAACCCACCCAAGCTCCCACTTCCTCCTCACTCAAAGCCCTTGAAGTTCGTCCAACCTCTGCCCTACTCTCTCTAGAATCCTCCCAAGGTGCCCCAAGCTCCCAAGAAGCCTCTCACAAGCCTCTCTCTAGCCTTTGGAAGCACACTTCCTAGTAAGGGTTTTTCTTCCTTTCTCATTTTTGTCAATTTTCTTTAAGTTGTATTGACCTTTTAATTTCATTTATGAATGTTGGGGTATGGTTTCGCACCTCTCCCATACTGCCCTCTTATTGTTTGAATGATGGGAGACCCCTTTCTCTCTCATTAAATGCCTCCCATGTACACCCGTTACTATGCCGAAATTCCGGAAGGAACCTTTTTCTCCTCTTTTATATTTAAGCAATACTTTTGTATCATGAATCTAAATTCCATTTCTATTGTTGGGACATGTATATATATGATCTCCTTACTGTCCATTACATGTAAATATGATTAGGAACCCCTTTCTCTCTCATCAACCTTTTTATGAATTCTTATGTCACGCCGTTACGCTGCCGAAATCGCACCAATTTTCTAAGCCAATGTCTTTGTGTAGTGAATACCATGCCCATTTCTCCATCAAGGGTATTCACCTTTATGCACATATACGTATTTATTGTAAAGTTTCATGTATGAATTCCACATTCCTTTATCGTGGAAGTAATGATTATGTTTTATGAATCCATGTTTTATGATCCATGTGGCACACTTATGCATGAAATGAAATGTTTAAGAAGGGTGCGCCCTGATAGCGCTCCAATGCATTGGGTAAAGTATAGTATCATGATACGTCATGTGCAATGAGTGTTGAATCATGCTAATTCAAGTGCAACGAGGGTTTACTCGTGCTTCAAGTGCAATGAGGGTTTACTCATGCTCCATGTGCAATGAGCCTTGGCTCATTCTAATTCAATGTTAAGTGTTGTTGCCACATTTCCATGTTATGATTATCATGCTTTATCATGCCTTTATGTTCATGTCTCTCTTATGCTCTATTGATATGCCTATTGCCTAACATGTATTGTACTCCTCATGTTATTCATTGTGTACTCCCTTACTGGGCTTTATAGCTCACCCTTTTCTTATGCATGTCCTCAGGTTATCCCATGCAATGCTAAGTACGAAGGAATGTAGTGGTCATGTAAAGGAAGTTTTCAATAAGGATGTTGTATTTCATGTTTAAAGTTTTTATGTAATGATCCTAAGCCCCAAAGACACTAAACCTCTCGATCTTCTTTGTTGTATCAAGTGAAGTTTTATGTAATAAAGCATGTTTAAGTTGTAATCAAAAGCAGGGTTGTCATATAGAGAAAGTCTGGATAGAGGTATTTTGGATAACTATAATGGTTGGAGTGGATTAAGTTGATCTTTGGATAGTATTGTTTAATGTTAAAAAATTTATGAAGATTATTTTTGGAATATTATGATACTATAGTTTTAGGAAAAGGACAACCTGCAGGGTGGGGAATAACCCGTCGCGTCGGACAAAGCTGCAGGAATCGAACCCACAACCATAGTGCGACAAGCCTTTATTTCCTACCACTAGCCTACAGGAAGTCCCTGGTTATTACAAAATAGTTTTACTAATCTAAATGGTATGTGTTAACATTTGGAACCTTATAAAATTAAGATAAATAGAATATTTTTGAGTTCTGTTACCATTTGGAGTAAAAGTTGGGTTTGTGGTAAAAATTTATTAACGAATGAAAGTATACATAACAAGTATGTATATTCCCTTACGTTCTTAGTAAATCTCCTAAATAAATTCCTCAACATTATAAAAGGTAACTTAAAATAAAAATGTTGTCGGTTAACTTTTCCAACTGGGGATTCAATGACCGTTTAACCAATCACAAGTTTGTGATTTTCTTGTGGTTAAACTTTCTCCTAATCCTGTTTTCTATAAGTCTCCATCAGAACTTGATGGTTTGTTTCTCCTACATATCCATATTTTCATAGAATCCTAGAATGGGCTATATCAGGTGACCTTTGTACTTATCTTGCTTTATTTTAATGTTATATATTTATTAACATTATTTCCGATGTGCATTTTCCTCAAAGGTATTTTCTCTTTTCAACCTTTTATTTTCAAAGAAAAATTTCAAATTGCGAGGACGCAATTTATTGAAGGAGGGGAGAATGTAACACCCCGAGCTTCCATGATACACTTCTCATTCAATAATGCAATAGCTTGCGTTGTACGCAACTTCGAGTTCTAAAACACCGCGACTAATCAAAGTAGCCGTTATGAATAGTAATAACCACTTTTTAAAATTATATAAATTTTATATTTCAAAATGGACTTCATTTTTGAATTCTTAATATCAAAATTATCCTATGTTGAATTTTTGGTAACTTTCTGAGAACTTCCAATTTTTTTATGAATAGTGAAAAATACTTAAAACAACTTTTATTAATCAAAATAATTTATTGTGATAAATTATACTATTTAGTGGTTTTAAAGTATAATTAGAATATATTTTTACCATTTTATATAATTTTGGTCATTAGAATTAATTTAACATTGAAATTGGACATAAACAATTGCCAATCTTTTGATATAAATTGTTTCTTAAAAACACGCTATTTGTTATGACAGCGGGAATTAATTATAAAATTAACTAATGAAACTTATATTTTTGGAATTTTGTAAAATAGACATCATTTTTGAATTTGGAATATCAATTATAGCTTAGGGTAAAATTTTGGCATTGTTCTGAAAAACATCAATTTTTGATGAATAGTGAAACCACTAAGTGGTAGTTAAATAACTGATTTTTCGTTTAAATGAAATATTACCACTTCTGTGATTTGATTTTCAAAAATCCGACATACATGGTTGTCATTAAGAAGTAAAATGTGGTTCAATGAGATTAAAATAATTTTTTGGTGAGTAGTAAATTTTAAGTTCTTAATCGCGATTAGAGGTAATTAGTGTAGTTTAAGGTACAAATAATGTTCTAATAATATGAGATGAGCATGACACTTGTCCTACTCCTATTGGATGAGTCATGGCCGACCAATACAACCCATGGGTAAACTTTGGGACCCCATGGAGCCACTTTAGTTGGAAAATGACTTTAATATATATTTATTTAATGTTAAAATTAAATTGACACAAACATGAGTTGTTTTACTAAAACAGTTTTTAAGTGGGGTTACACAAGTCCAAATTTTGACTATAAATATTCATTAGAAAGATAAAAAGATTTCCTACATCATAGTATTTTTTTTATAATTTTTAGACATTAAATAAATTAACGTATTTATGACATCATTATGATGCAGTGATGACCTCATTATTTAACGATTTTAATAAAATGAAAAGATAATGTAAAATCCAAGGCATAAACATGTCCAAATACTATTTGATGGGTATATTTAGAACCCTTATCACCTTATCCACTAATTATACAAGTGTGGGACCTTTGGAATCCGAAAATCATTGTGTAATAATGTAACATTTCAATCTTTCCAAAAGAGCCCCTCCTCTCCACTTATAAAAGGCCCCCACCTCTACCACCTCATTCACAATTTCAAGCCATTTGGCTCGGCCAAACTCTGACAAAATACTCTCCCAACTTCCCCCTCTTACTCCTAGAAGCCTCACATTTGGCATAACTCTTCCCAAGGAATCCTTTGGCTCAAATCAAAAAGAGTTACCCAATTTTGAGGTAATGTCTTCTCTAATGTTGTTTTGTTTTATTTTACTTCTCCAACCCCCTAAAATCTTTTTATTAATTTCTTTTGTAACAACAAAAGTATCCTCAGTATACTAGGATGTTTTTATAATAAGTATTCGAGCTACAATTACACACACCTACATCTAATGGTTAAAGAACATACGGTTTCTGTGGATGGCGAATTTCTGCCTCACGAAATGATGATTGTTCAACACTCATATAACACCTTCAAAGGTGGCCATTAAGATGTAACTATATTTATATATGATATATAATATGTTTATGTTTTACTTATGCTTCTGTATTTCTCATTTATGTCATACTTTATGATTTCCATTATGGGTAAAACGTGATAATTTCATTTTAGGAAGTGCGGACTACCGCCCCCTCAAAGTGATTTCAATCGTTAATGCCATATGTGGGATGTATAAAGGATGGAGTAAATGGTATTATACACTATATTATACTGGAATTATATTATAAATTTATATCATTATGATTTCATTCCATTAAATATGAAATAGAAATGAAAGTAGCGTTCATGCGTACGTACGGCTTACCGTCTCCATGAACGGTGCATTTCATTTCTTACCTCTAAATGTTATGTAAAATTATAAATGAATGTATATTCTGGATATATATGATATAAATGACATCTAAATCATTAATATAATTCTGGAGATAATGGATATTCTACCACATAAAAAACTTGTAATTATAAGAAATTTATTGTTGACTCACGTACCAAAGATCGACAAAACGATCGTTATTAACTAAAATAATTACATAATGTTCATAACATTGTAATAAGTGATATAAAAAGGATAATGAAATTAAAAATGGTTCTTAATAAGGTATATATTAACTCTAGTTTATTATTCAGGAAGTTAAAGAACGGTTGAGTCAAGTCAGATACGAGGTAAGGGAATTTCATAACCCAACTTCCATTCTTTGGGTTAATCTCCTACTTTCAAATTATGTCATGATATTATTATGTACTATCTTGTATTTTTACATTATTTATGTGTACTTATAGTGAATACACATAATAGACCTACTTAATAAAAAAATGATCTTTTTAAGGACTTCTTCTCAATCCCCTTTCATTGAGGCATATTTGGTTTTATACCCGACTTTCTTTTATACGGTGTATAAACCCCTTTGACTTTTACGTTTATTCAAAAGGAATCTTATTATACGAAACATTTTTCTAAATGACAAAAGGGAATGTTTTTCTTTCTGTACTTATGCGGCGACAACGACTTCTCCGCCGCCATGACCATTATTTGAGTTTCGGCTTCCTCTACAAGCCATCTTTTTTTTAATGAAAAATAAATACAAAGTTTTAACTTTCTTTTATTTTGGTATTGAAAATGGTTTTGAAAGCGTTTTTATTATATCAATGTGTTGTATTGATATCTTGTGATTGAAATGTGGAAATTTTATGTTTCCTTTATGCATGTTTTATGTGATACAATTATGTTATGGATTATGATATGTTTAAACCTATTTATATGAGGAATGTATTGGACTTAATAAGTGACGGGTGGAGACCGCTATAGCTCCTCGATGCATCGGTAGGTCTCATGAGACAACTAGATGTGGAATTGGCCGAGGCCCTTTCCCAATTTGATTTATGGTTTTGGCCGAGGCCTTAATCATTTTAGACGTCTTGGCCGAGGCCTTGAAAAAATGTTTCAGAATGTCTGGAATTATACATTCCCTCATTATGAAAGTGGTTATTGATATTGCATGTGATTATTCGACCAGTAGAATATCCATGTGAATAAGTGAATGGCATTATCTCATTTTACTTTTTCCATATTATGTTGAAGTTCAAGTTTAAAGGATTTTGTTTTAGTTATACATTTCCTTAAATGTGTATGTTTATTGATGAAAGCTTCCGCTATTTTGTTAACCTTATTGAGAATCTGAGCTCACCGCTTTCAATGTTTTAATATTTTTCCAGGATGTGAAGAAGTATTTTATGAATGACTTTCAGGGATAGTCAGAAGAGGATATGAGTGTCGACTATGAAGACTTTGTTATTTTAGTTTTTCACCTTATGTTGTAATGTAACATTTATAAATGTATCTAGTGTTTCCAAGGCTACTAAACTAATCGGTCTTTCGAGACTTGTTCTTTTTTGATCATGACAATGTTAAGAAGTAATGCACCGGCTTTGGGTAGCTGGGGTCGGGGCGTTATAGTTGTGAAGGAAAATAAAAGAACAGAGCTTGATGGAAGACGTTACCTCTAAATCGGGTAAATCCTTTTAGTTTGTGCCAAAATGATTAATTGAGAGGGTTTCTTCCCAAATGGAGGGTTCAATTTATAAGCGAGGATTTTTTAGGCTACTTGGGAAGATATTGGATGAACTTAAGAGGCTTGATAGGGATGAGGAATGGTTAGAGTTTGTGGCTTTTTATAGGAAAGGAAAAGGACTCACATGGAATTTTTTGAAAGAAATTAGGTGTGCACATGTTATTATCAAAGAAAAGTATTAAAAAACAAAACAAAACCCAATAATTGAAGTTTTATATATGAAATATGGATATAAAATTTATTTTTTACAAGTGTTTGTTCATTTGGGCCCTTGATTTTAAGGTTTAGTCCATAATTAAACAAAATTTGTCCTTAATGGCTGTGATTAAATTGAATCAGATTTACTAATAATTTTTGTAAAAAACTAAAATAATATTATTATAATATAAATATTAGGCTGAATAAAATAGTGTCTGTAGGAATTTTTAAATTACAATCCCAATGGAAGAAAAATTATGATTGCTGTTAATGCCACAGAAGGGACGAAATAACGAGGTTTTAATGTAGAAAATGTTCAAATGTTTGTTATGATTTTATATTCAGTATCAAAGTGTAATTGAATTTAATTAATTTAATAGTATTATTAGATTTAATATTTATATAATGTGAACTTAAAACTAATTTATAATATCAGTTATCATTAATAATTAATTATAAAAAAATTCCATATTTTTCACTATACATCAAAAAATGATGTTTCTCAGAAAAATCCAAAAAATTAACCGTAGCTAATTTCAATGTCCTAAATTCAAAATTGAAATTTATTTTATAAAAATAAATTTATATACATGTTTTTAATTAATTTCATTATAATAATAATTTAATTTGAGAAAAAAATGTTTATAAACATAAAAAGGACATTACTAAAAACCATATATTTTATTATTAATATGTTTTATTTATATAAAAAATTATAAAAAATATTGGAAAATTTGTTATTACTATTTATATTACTATGTTTAATTTCTAGGTTATAATTTTCTTATTTATATAATTAAAAAAATAAAAATATATATTTCATAGGAACCTACTATTGCATGTATCATATGCCAACTCAGTGTTGTGGGCATTATACGCCTAGTAGGTGTTGTGTGGAACGTATTCCAAGTCGCTGTTGCATGTAACGTAAGACAAGTAGATGTTTCTTGTTACATATTCTAAGTCAATTCCATATGAATGTAATCTTAGACTTAGTGTTTTGCAATACATAAATGAAAATTTAAATTTATACGAAAAAAATAGGTCCATAAAAAGTCCTTTTGTTACACTCCATGTTCCACCACAATGATGCCATACACGGAGGTTCCTATTTCTCCCTTGGTCCTCTATGTGAATGATATGAAAATCCTCTACTTCCATGTTGGATGGCTTAAGGTTTACTAAAACCCAATTTAGTTTCTACGCCCCCTTTGGTTGGCCAGATTAATGGATAATTTTTTGTAGTCTTGAACAAGAAATTATAAAATTTACGATGTAATATAAATTTAAAATCAAATATATTCAAATTATAAACTCAAATAGTTTGAACAAGGTTCTTTCTTTACAAAATCAACACATGTCTTTGAACTTAAGTCTAGTTCACAGATCATTTCAATTAACATCCATTGACTTTTCAGCTTCTCAACTTACTAAAAATAATTTAATATTTAATATACCAATAATAAACCCTTTGGGTTCTTAAATATCCCAATTTATATTTTTTTCAATACTCAAATAATTTGAAAATCCAATGATATCTTCTCCCCCTTATTGGCAACAAAACTAATGATATTAGAGTGGTAATGAATTCTCATCTCCATCATTTAAATTTTACTAAAATATTATTCTATTATAACACTTATAGTATGATTTATTTTTGGGAAGGATTGAATCACATATAACATAACAATGAGCTAAAATTAACAAAATAAAAGTCTATGAGATATATGATATATGCAGATAACAATAGTGATCAAATTTAAAGTCAATGTTGTTAATAGATGTTTAAAATGTGATACCTACATTGAAAAATTAATTTAGTGGTTTTAAAAATATTTTCAACCAGTCTCATGAATTCATCTCAATAGATATATTTAATAAATTCATGTACAAGAATTCACTTCCCCATTTCAAGTTACTTTTCCTTTTATCATCAAGTAATTAATCTCTCACTTTTAGAATTATTTTTTCTTCATGAAAATAAGATAATTTAATCAATATAACTCAATAATGGATAGCATAAATCTATTGATTCGTAACATCTAGAATTGTCATGTCCATACCTCTTGAGAACATCTGTTATTCATAAGATATAAAATAAAATAGAGATATCTGGTAGTTGTTCTTTTATTCACCCCTCAAGATATTCACCTTCTACTTATTATTAATGATTGATTTTATTCCATAATAAAATCCAAGAATAATTAGATATTGTTTGAAATGTTTCAAAGAGACAACATAATGATAATAGTCTTACATGATGGATAAAATTCTAGCTATAAGATGTTCACAACTATTATCAAATGAAGGTCTCCTCATGGTCATATTCTTCTTCTCAATTACCTACGTGAAAAAACATTCAAAATGTGTATATGGGATTATGGTGGTTCTTCAATGATTATTAGTTAGAGAAACAATTATGATATTTACTTCTCAACCAAGCTATCTTCATATAATAAAAATGCTTCTTTAAATTTTATATCAAAGTGTTTTCAATTTTCTCTATTTCATCCATATTTCTTTCCTCATACATATGTCAGGGGCTTATTATCAATCATTTTTAGGTTCATTATTATTATTCTCATTGTGTGTAGAATAATTTTTTCTAACAATTTTATAGCACAAGAAGTCAAATGTTCATTTAATATCTTCTTCAATAATTATTTTTTTTTCAAAAAACCATGCCAAATTTTTTAACTTGAATTTCGAGACATATTACAACTTTCACCCCCAACATTAAAATTCATCAAATTAACCTTTTTAGGATTCTTATCATATTCTTCATTAGAGATGTACTTTTCTAAACCAATCATATTTTTTATCCTATATAATGATTTTTATTCAATTACATCTTACTTCCTTTAGTATTGATGATCATGGGAAATTCACAATGGTCAATTATGTATCCTTTCCCACCAAAATAAAATAATATTTTCTTTGGTGTGATTCTCCTCAAATCGTTCTTCCCAAAATTATATAGAGTTGTTTATTTAATAACATTATTATTTGGTTCGCATTCTAGGGCTGATCGAAAATCTCCTTTTCTTACATGATTCACTTATTATTGGGGTCTTATATTCTTATAAATATATGATTATGGAATGATTTATACATACCAACACTCATCATTATAATGACCAATTCTTATTCTCTAAAAAAATTGAAAGTATTTTTATCTTTTCTTGATAGAAAGATTTTATTTCTATGAGTTATGCTTCTATTGCAAAGGTTTCTAATTTTATACATATTTTTTACCCAAAAAGATAGTTTTTTTAATTTTAATACAATGATAGATTGTGCCAAAAAAATTATTTCATGATGCCCAAAATTCCAATAGAATCAATAACAGCCAAAAAATATTTTTTTTGGAGACATATTTTAAACATTATTAAAATTCTACTACTTTTGACAGCACACTTATTTTTTTCTATTTCATTAAGGTACTTACATTTATACACTTCTTCACATACATATTTAATGATGCAGTGGATTCCTCAAAATTTTTCTTTAACCGTGTTTGTAAAATTTTTATATTTGAATCTTTACTAGTCACAAAAAATGTATTAGTACACACACATTTATGGGGACAAATAGTAACCTTATTCATTGAACCTATATTATTTTTATCCTTATATAACTTCAATATATTATTACCACTAGATTCATTCTTTTCAATAATAGGAATCTTATTAGATGAATCCTTGGAAGTCCATATTTTCTCATCATCTTGTAAAGTCTCCACATGTATCTCTTCCATGTTTCTTAGTGTAACATCTTGACTATGGGTCCACTCATCCTATGCCCTGATTCGGTGGGTCACATGGCCTCAAGCACACCTCACCATAAACTAGAGGATTCTGACTAGTAGTGGGGGTGTAAAGTTAGCACAGTGGAGAGACTATATCGTCATGTCATAGTATCACAATTGATAAAATAAAATTCAATCAATAATAGAAGCATAATATGAACATAAAAAATAAATAAACTATTTAATGGTAAATAGATAACAAAATAATTATGAAATGAAATATATCAAGATAAACAACTGATAATAATATAAAAATCCTCTATGGAAGTGTTTCATACTTGGATGCATGGAATGATATTATAAAAAATGAAATAGAAAGATATATACATGCTATAAAATAATACAAAAATAAGAAAAAGCACAAAACAGATCTATAAGAATCTCAAGACTATGCCTGATCCTATTCACCTATGAACAAACTAAAGGTAAGCATATCAACATCATGAAGAAAGGTGATTTACATTATTAATACCTATAAAAGGATAATATTCTCAAGTACCATAGGTTTCCCAAGTATGGTGTGATATAAATCTTAGTAGGCCAACACCAATGGTGTCTACATTTTATCGAAGTAGTGTTCATAAAAAAAGTGTGGAGGTTTAAAAAAATAATTAAAGAAATACTGAATGAATAAATAACTAGGCCTCTTAGGTTCTTAAGGGACACCTGAAGACTCTACATATTTCAGCTCATTGTCATAAGGAAATGTATGTGCTGTCACTATATATATATTGTTAATATATATATTTCAATTATATCTATTTCATCCACCTATATGAACGAAGTAAATGTAGACGTAAGGGGACATATACCTGGAACAGTAGTGTAAAATGAATAGGGGTGTAAATCAGATATCCATTACTAGTCTAATAAGCCTATAAGATCATACAATATGATACATTCCCTACATACCAATAGAGTGAGAGACGCCATACAACAACACTCAAGATGGTTGAGCCATCATAGAAACACTCAAACCATGGAATGTGGCATAAAAATTCATACTCCCATATAATATCACTGGCCCGAGATGCCATGATAAACACCCGATGTAAGGGGTTGTGATACCGCCTTGCTCAACAGTCCATTACCATCATATCACAACCAACATAAAGGAATATTATAAGTATAAGTGGAATAGGGAATTACCTACATTACTATTCTTTCATGAAATTATTCTATACAGAAGCGACATAATCATTCATAATATAATAGGCATGAGGAATAATCATCCTTATAATATAACACGTGAGGAATTACCTCTCATATGCCCATTAGTTATGTTAAATTTCCTTATAAACATTACAATACATGGTAATCATTTAAGGGAATAAACAAGGGGCATGGCCTTACAATCCATTGGGGTAATTCCATTTAAAATCAAATGATTCAATTAATAAATGAAATCAATCAAGAATTAGTTTTTTATTTAATACAACATGTTTAATTTATCAAAACATGAAAAATTCACTTATGACGCTCAACTGTCAATTAGAATGATCCACGTTCAATTCATTTAAGGATTCCACCATCATTCATAAACCATCCTATACAATGGATTCACCATAACCAATTCATTCAATTCTTTTAGAAATGGGAATTCCATTTATAAAATTAAAGGTCCATTTAGAAGATGACATGGTTATTAAATTAATTTACCACTTGGGAAAATCAAACTATTAAAGGGTTAAGCACCTAAGGGGTGCCTTTGTATTACACTTAATACACATGTATCTAGTGTAATTTACTTTAAGAGATAATCCATATGGGTCAAATTTGTTCCATTCACTTTTCACAATTGACCAAAAATAGAAAATTTCACTTGGTTTACCCATGGGGGCCGTATAAGGGATTTAAATCCGATGAACTACCAAAGAAGAATCAAAAGGATCATATTATGATGAAATTGTCAATTTGATAGAATGTTATCAATATAATTGGGGTGTTAAAAAAATAAATCATGGTGAAAAATATTATAGCCAGGAGACAAAAAACTCAAATGGAAAACTATGTGACCACCAACCACAAGGTTGTAGATGACTCCTCACATAGTATTAACATAATATTAAAATTAGGTTGGGATTTTTTAAGAAAGGGTGAAATTCCCTAAAAATAGGGCATATGAGCTTGTACATAAATAGAGAAGTGGATGGTAAGATAAAATATAAAAGGAGTTTAGAGACTAGTAGGGCTTATCAAGATGGATCGAATTATTCTAATAGATCATCAAATGGACACCGAAGGTAAAATTTAACTCAATTCCTGGATTTAGGTGTTTTTTAGCTCAAAGGAGGAGAATGGGTGATGGATACTAGAGAAGAAAAAGAGAAATTCAAATAATATTATAACTTAAAATATGTCAAAAATGGTAAATTCACCCAAAAACATGAAGGATCATGGTTTAGGTGTACAGTTATTCAAACCATGGACAAACCATGCACAACTATCTATAGAGATGGGGACCCTGAACAGTTTAGTGCAATGTTTGACAAACCATGTAAGAACCATGAAGAATGGATCTATCCCATATTAGAAACCAGCCACAAGGCCATGGTCCCTAGGTCACACAGTCACATAAAAACCATGTAGCCCTGTTTTTTTCCCATTTGGGGCCTCTGGGATCTGAAAGAGCCCCGAACGTACTAGTGACCTATTTTATTTCTTAGAAATATTTATTAGCGTCATTTAAGGAATTCAAAATGAAAAACTAATGATCTACACCTTCATTTAAAATACGTGTCAATAAATCCTCCAGTCCTTAAATCAAATCATCCCCATGTTGACCTTCTATGTGTATGGACGTATCATTAGAGAATAGCTCCAACCAATGATCCCATATATTAGCTTTCTTCTCTGATGTCTCATCTTATACTCAGGTATTCTTCTATAGAACCCATACCAAGAAAACTGACATTCCTTGAAGTGTCATTACACTCTGATCCATAATACACACTGAATAGTCCAAGGAGGAAGAAATAATATCTAATTCGAACTCATTAGGCAGAAATACATGTGTCATTTCTGGATAATATCAGTGTATCTGAGATACATGAATTAAATATTTCATAGACTTATATATATGAGGATGTTCTAATTGGAAATCCATTCAAACAATCCATTTCAAATCTTATAAGGGTCCAAGAAACCTTATTAAGAGCATACCCTTATTCCAAAAACTTCTATGTCCCAAAATTGGAAAGAATAATAAAACCTAGTCTTAGAACTCAAAATAAATAGGTCACTGAAAATTTTATGTATATGACTACTGTCTAGACTAATCTATCCACATGAGCTTCTTGATTAGCAGGACCTACTTTGTATTATCATTCATGAGAATGTTCCAAGAACAACAACTTCTTCTACCTCTATCCATTATAGAGGAGGGTGGAAAGGTCTACCATATAAGGAATTATAAGGATCCATATCAATAGTATCCTAAAAGAAGTTATTATAAGAACGCTTCACAAGAAAAATGTGTTTCTACAAAGAACCTCTAATGTCAAGGACACATGCAAAGAGCATGTCTTATAAAACCTAGATCATAAACCTCGTCTGTCCATTGGTCTGTGGGTGACAGGCCATGCTTAGAAATACATGTATACCCAACTCCTTCTACAAACCCTACCCGAACTATGACGTGAAATGAGAATATCTTTCAGAAATTATGGAATTAGGATCTATATGTAGATATAAAACATCTATAACATACATCCTTACTAAATCACCTACCATGAAGGTATCTTGTGTAGGTAATAAGTGTGAAGCCTTTATCAAAATATCATCAATAACCCACAGTATATCATTTCCATGAGGCGATTGGGGTATGCCAACCATGAAATACCTCAAAAAATAGTCTCATTTCCACTTAGGAATGGACAATGGTTGTAGAATCCTTATGATTCACTAATGTTCATCCTTCTCCTTCTGACTGGTGAATCACTGAGTGATGAAGCCAAAAATCATACATTTCATAAAAGGCAACCAACTGAAATAATAGATTTTGATATATTTCAGTGAAATTGGGATGAACCACCCATGTTGAGGATTGAATTTCCTATATCAAATCCTCTTAGATATCTATTAGGACCCATACAATTCCAAAGAACTATTTGGTATCATACCCATACATCGTTGAACCATAAGATTTATCATCATTTGAAATTCTTTCCTTCATGATAAGGCCTTCAAGATCTGATAAATGCCTCCTTCTTACTCATTCAATTAGAGTAGATTCCACTATTAAGGATGAGAGGATATTATAACCATGTTCTTACTAAACCTCAACATTCATCTCTGATAATATGGCCATAAAATAATATTAACCACTAGATTATTAAACTACCTATGTCTGATTCTTTTGGCTCAGAGAATCGGCTACTGAATTCCCCTTTCTAGGAATGTATGCAAGCTCAAAATCAAATGAATGTAGGTACTCAAACCATTGGTTTTGTATGATATTTGGATTACACTATGTGAAGATGTATTTGAGGATTTTTTTCAGTTAATAACACAAAATTATATCCCAGTAGAAAGTGTTTCCAATAGTATAAGGCATGAACAACAACTGCAATCTCAAGTTTGTGTTTCGGGTAATTTTGCTCATGAGTCCTCAACTAACAAGGCCCTTTCACAATGCATCTTTTTTCCAACAGTATAACAGATCCAATTCTGATACATAATGCATCAAAATATATAGAATATCTCATGTTTGGCTCTAGAAAAATTTGTATCATCGCTGAATTCAATCTTACCTAAAACTCATGAATGAATGCTTCACAAGATGTTGGCCAAAATCATTTCACAAAATTTATTATCAAGCCTATATGTGGTGATGCAAGGCATCAGATATCCTGGATGAAGAATCTATACTATATATATAGCCCCAAAAACTCTTGATGTTGAATATATTCATGGTATGATCCCATGAAACTACATCTCTCACTTTCTTTAGGTTTACTAAAGCAAGGGAATACAAGATGATGTGAGCCATTAAGTGGAATTTATCAATCAAGAAGTGACATTTACTGAGGATATAATAGATATGATTCTCTCTTAGTTTATTCAGTGTGATCCCTACATGAGTTTCATGGTTGTGTCTAGAGCGTTAATACAAAAATATATCATCAAAAAAGAAAACCATAAATGAATCCAGATATGGGTGGAAGACCTAATTCATAAGATAAATAAAGACTATAGGTGAATTCTTGAGTGTGAATGGCATAAAAAGGTACACATATAGAATATACTTGCTTCTGAAAGTTGTGTGAGGATTTTATGAAGTCCTGACACACACACGATGATATCCGGACCTCAAATCTATTTTTGTAAACACTTTCTATCCTCGTAGATGAACATAGAGGTTTTTTATTCGAGGAAATGAATTATGGTTCTTTATCATGAGCTGATTCAACTGATATTAATCCACATAGATCCTAAGGTTAATATTTCTATTCATGGAGAAAAGGACCGGTGAACCCCAAGGAGAAGTTATGGGGTGTATAATGCCTTTATCCTCCAAATCCTCCAATTGTTTTTTGAGCTTCATAATCTCCTTAGGTACCATCCTATATAGAGGAATGATCACTAGTGGTGATCCTTATGTTATCTCAATAATAAACTCTATCTATCTAACTAGAGGTAGAAAATAGAAGTTTTCAGGAAAGACGTGTTTGAAATGGTCCACCACATGGGACAAAATAGTGGGTCATAAACCAAGGTCATCAAGGAAAATACCAGTGATCTGAGTTGTCGCACTACCCAAAATCTACTAATTGGTTTCTGCTCGTGTCCCACTAACATCCCATTCACACTTATGCACTTTCAAAATACCATCTGTTGATGTGAACTTCACCATACAATGATAGAAGTCAACCTGGACTTGATAGGGAACTACCCATTCCATCCCAATGATTATGATAACGATTTTCATGTCAAGGATGAATATATTCCCTAGGAAAGTAAAACTTCCTATGTCAAGGGGAAAGTCCCTAAAATAGCGAACACCCTCTGAACGGATACCTAATGGTGTGTCTAGTATCATAAATCATTAAAGGTTCTCACTGTGAAGGCCCAGACATCCCATAACAGTCTCAAAAATAAATGAGTAAGATGCGCCTATGACATATAAATAAGAAACTAATGTGGTTGAAAATAGAATATTGCCTCATATAGTAGAATTTATTGTTCTATGTTCATTTGGTGTAAGATGGATTACATGTAACAGTCTTATAATATTACCCCAAGTCATTTCTTAATGGTCCTGAGCAATCCCTCTTAGATGTCATAGAGAATCATAAGTCTGAAGGCCTATGCCTCGACCACCACCATAGCCTGATCGACATGTAGTATTCCATGTGCCTGCTGATGTGATCCTTCTAGTCCAACTCTTGATTTAGGAATAGGTTCATATCCTCACTCTCTAGTAAATCGAGGGAAATAACTTGAGAAACACTAGATATGGATCATCATTCTATAGCCTCTACACTTAAATGGATCACATGGTCATTGGGGTTTTGTATTGCCTGGTTTCCATCACTTACGACAGATAAGAAAAATATATAATTGCGGATCATGACTACTAATAACTCCATGAGTAGCCTGAAATTTCCTCTTTCTCTCAATTAATGAATCACTGACAGCACTTTGTGTTTTACCCACCTGAATCCGAAATTCATCTTCCATCAAGTTTTGATTTGTAATAAGGGCTTGGTTGGAAATTTAATAAATGGTTGTCAACCAAAACATGTTTACCTGAGATCGAATGGAATATACCAACCCATCCTCAAATCGTACAGTGGTCATAAGATCATCATTAGATAGAGAAGGAGAGAACCACCATAGCTTAGTGAAATGAGCAGAATACTCCCAGTACGACATGCTCGCCTACTATTGGTACATTAATTATCTACATTTGTCATCCCTTGGAGTTTGGGGAATGATGTATTCATAAAAGGTGGTCTGAAAATAAATCTAAACTATGTCATGGTGTAGAACCTCATAAGTGATAAAATCTCACCACCACTTGGATGAATCTCAAAGCATATAAGCTACACTCATGACCCTTCGATCTAGAGGGATCTCTTGATGATCAATGATAGATAAGATCACCACAATCCAAGATGCCACATCATGTGGTACTCAATTACCTGAGAAGGTGGAGGGATGTTTCTACTAAAACTTATGTGTTAACTCTACCATGATCAGGGTGGGTCAAACTACACCTTGAATTAACAATACCACATGTAAGAAACCCTCTCAAAATTGGGCTTCTATAACCATAAAATGAATAGTAAAAGGTGCCAGAAGTGTCACTGAAGGAGTAATCATTGGTTTCTTAGGGATCACCACCTCAAGAGCATGGTCATCACTAATTTTAGGGAATATGATAGGAGGACTTCATGGTGTCATGGCACTATAATTCTGAATTCCAACCTCAGAATATATTTAATCAATTTTGAAGATTTCTTTTAAGAAACAATGAAAGGTATAAATCCTTCATATTGAAATAATCATGCCTCTCTAATTACTTCAAAATCCATGTCCAGATAGTAGAAGATTCTACAACAGGCTATAAGAAAATAATATATACCTACTACCCACTACAAAGGCTTGGCTTGGGTCCAAGTCTATATGTCAGACATATATAAGATGGTTATTTTTTAGAAGGGGAATCATGTTGATTCTGATTTTTTGATTTTCAAATGATCAGTCACATTAGTTGGTTGAATTAATTGGTTTTCCATTTCCAATCTAGAAGGTCCTATTATACTTTTGAACCAAATATTTTATCCACTTATCTCACACCAAAAAACATATATAAGATGGTTATTTTTCAAAAGGGGGATCATGTTGATTTTGAATTTGTGATTTTCAAATGTGTAATCACTTTAGATGGTTGAATTAAATGGTTTTCAATTTCCAATCCAGAAATTCCCATAATACTTATGAGAAAAATATTTTATCCACTTACCTCACATCAAAAATCATTCCATATTATGTGACTGATGGTAAATAGCTCAAAATTCCATAATTTAATGCTCAAGGTGTCTACATAAACCTAGTCAGGGAAACACTATTATATTAAGGTAGAAAAAATAAGTGTCAATTATATTTTATAATACCTTTAATAAGTGTCATAAAAAATCAATATAATCAAGTCACCAATAAAATGTGATAGTAAATTGAATTCTAAAACTAAACATGTCAAGGAAAAATGAATGCAATATTTTTCCTAGTGTACCTAATAACGATGCATCTAACAATTATCTTTTACCTCGTATCATCTAGAAAAGTTTGAAATAAATCCTTGATTATAACAATAACATTAATAAAAAAACATGTGTGTCAGCCAATGGTTAAATGATATCAATAGTAACAAGAAAAAATAATAACAAAAATTCTAATTTAGTAAACTTGGTCTTTACTTGGAACATGGGTTTGTGACACCCAAGAATGACTTATGACCGAGTTCAAATAATTCCAAGTCTCTAATATATTATCTCCAAATAGAGTGTCATGAAATGAACCCTGAGCTTATATAAATTTGTAAAATCCCATCTCCGGGTCCACTTAACTCGTGCCCCGAGCCGATGGGTCACATGTCATCAAGCGTGCCTCTCCACATGCTTGAGGATGTCTAATAGTAGCGAGGGTGTAAAGGTGATATAGTTGCGAGACCATACCCACGGGTTAGAGTTTCACAACAAATACAATCAAATTAAATCAATAATAGAAGCATAATATAAATAGAAATAATCAATAAATTGTGAAATCGTATACAAATAACTAAATTATTAATCAATGGAAGATAACAAGATGAACAACTGATAATAATATCGAAAGCCTCTATGAAAGTGTATGATACATGGTTTCATGTTATTCTATAATATAGAAAGGAAATAGGTAGATACATAAATTCTATACAATAATACAAAAATAAAAAAAAGGATAAATATCTCCATAATTTTCAAGATCCTATGACCAATCCTATTATTCTAATCCCCAACTAAACATAATAATGTGAACATCTTGAAGTATGTTTCTTTCCCTTATCAAAACATGAAAATATATAAATTTATCAGGTACCAAAGGTAGCCTGAGTAAGGTGTGAGATAAATCTCAATAGGCCACCACCAATGATGACTACATGTAATCCAAGTAGTACTCCTTACTAAATAGTATTCATGTATAATAGAATAAGAAAATCATTATTGGATGAATAAATAATCAGGCAACTCAAGTTCTTAAGGGACACCTGACGACTCTACCTGCTTCGGCTCATTTTCAGAAGGAAATGTATGAACAATCACTATATATATAGTAGTACTAATATATATATTATAATTATATATATTCCATCCACATATATAAATCAAGTATGTTATGATGTAAATGGCCATATACCTAGAATACTAGTGATAGATGAACTTGGGAATAACTAATACATCTATTACTTGTCTAATGTTCCCACAAGCTCATGCAATAAGGTACAAGCCCTACATTCCAATAGAGTGAGAGATGACATGAAAAAAAACTCAAGATGGTGAGTGACCCATCATGTTAGTAATCTAACCATGTAATTTGGTGCTAAAAAGAAAAAACTCAAATATTATCACTAGTTCAAGATGCCATGCTCAATACCAGATGTAAGGGAGCCTGATTCCTCTATGTTAAACAGTCCCTTCCCATTGTATCACAACCTATGAAGAGGTGTATTATAAATATAACTATCATGGGAAATTACCTCCCATCCATTTATTTCATATATTCAATATATATATATATATATAATAGGTATAATAACTCATAATACATTTGGCATGATGAATAATTATCCTTATAATATAACTCCTGAGGCAATACGTCATATACTCCATTAGTCATGTTCGATTCCATATGAAAAATTACAATACATGATAAGTGTTTACAGATCTAAACAAGAGGAATGGCCTTAAAACCCCTTGGGGTCATTCCATTTAAAATAATAAATCAACTTAATAAAGTAAATCAATCATTCATTAGCCATTTTATATAAATCAACCCTATCAATTTATCAAAACATGAAAAGTTAACTTATAAGGATCAAGTGTCAATTGGAAGGTACCATGGTCAATTAATTTACGGATTCCATCATCATTTATAAGGCATCCTATACTATCCATTCACCATACCTAACTCATTCAATTCATTAATACATCATAATTCCATTTATAAAATAAAAGGGTCTTTTAGAAGATGACATGGTTATTAAGGAAATTAACCATTTGGGAAATTCAAACTATAAGAGGGACATAAAACTAAGGGGTGGCTTGGGTTTCATTAAATACACATTTATCATGGTTATTTTCATTTTAGATCTAATCCAAAATGGAAAAAAGTGTTCAGTGAACTTTGTATAATTAACCAAAAATGGAAAATTTCATTTGGTTCACCCAAGGGGTGACCATATAAAGTATATGAAACCTATGAACTACTAAACAAGGATCAATTGGTTCATTTTAGGATTAAATGTTCAATTTCATATGAATAAATCAATATTATTTGGAATTTTGTCAAAAGACAACATGCGACAAAATAGAGTAGCAACAAAATGAAAAAAAATCAAAGGGGAAACTATGTGTCCACCTACCTCAATGTTGTAGATGACTCCTCACTCATTATCAGCCTCAGATATAGAGTGGGTTGGAAGGGATATAAGAAATGGTCTAATACCCGGATAATAGGGCATATGATCTTGCACTTAAATAGTGAAATGGATGGAAGGATAAACATTGATAGGAGTTGAGAGACTATGGGAGCTTACCGAGAAGGATCTAATGATTTTGAACGATCGAGGAACATACACTAGAGGTGGAATTTATATCAATGCCTAGGTTTAACTATTTTTTATCTCAATGAAGGAGGAGAATGGATGTTGGAAACTGGGGAAGAAAAAAAAATGTAAATATGCTTATATCTTAAGAGAGGGATAAAATGGTAAATTCACCCCAAAATATCAAAACTCGTGGTTAGGCACACAGTTTGTCAGACATTGTGAAAACCATGCACAATTATCTATAGAGAAGGGATTCCTGCATTTTTTGGCACACTATTTGACTAATCATGTGAAAACAGTGTATAATGGATATTTTCCAAATATGCAACCGGCCACATGGTCATATGCCCTTGGTGGCATGGTTATAGACAAACTGTGCAACCCAGTCTGTTTTTCCCATTTTGGGGATTTGATGTCCGAATGAGCCCCAGAAACACCTGTGAACTCCTTATATTTCTTAGAAATTTTTATTAGCTCCATTTATTGAATTCAAATTGAAAAACAAATGATTCATCCGTTTATTGAAAATATGGGTCTCTACAATTAGTTTCACTTCTATTTCAAAACATTTTTAGTTGAGAGAAATCTTATTATCTTCAAATGATTTTGTACTCTCTTCTCACCAAGCCTCCAACTTATGAATCTCAAATTCATGAACTGTTTTTCATATAGTAATTAATTTTTTGGATCATTAATTATTATTTTATATAGCTTCAAAATTTATCACCTTTTACTTTCAAAGATATATTATTCCTATTTTTAGTGCATGGATAAATTTTATAAAGTAAATTTTATAGAATATTTCCTAAAAAAAATACATTACAATTATTCAATAGATGTAGAATATTCTTCACTGAAAATATATATTGTTTCATCATTTTCTATAAGATTTTTTTGAGAGTGTTTCATATGAAATTATTTTTACCCAATGTATCTTCTATTTCATTAGCCTCTTCTTCCTGTTATAATTTTTTGTCATGAAGTTCCCTAAAATCCATGATCATACACATGGCCACTTATTTGGGAAAAATATTCAAATGATCTATAATTTCATAGTTGAACATATATTCATCACAACTTTATATTGATTCATTAGAATTGTAATAAACTAGTTTGAATGAAAATTTATCAATTTGAGTCCCTTCATCTTGAAGTTGATCTTCATTCATCTATAAGTCATTCTTTAGCTTCATTGCCTCTATTTTCTTAATATTTTTCTCAGTATTCATATAAAATTCAACATTTCAAATATCAAGAGTAAATTTTGGATTTTCCATATGAATATCCTCTAAATTTTCTCCAAGCTAAAATCCACACATTATAAACTTATAATATAAACAAAGGAAAAAAGTAAAGTAGATCCATCTAGAGGTGGCCTTCCTGTTGATACCAATTTAAGTGACTAATGGATCATGCATTCACATTTAGAGGGTGGTGAATCATATGTGGCTTGGTTTACTGAATTATTTTCAAACTTTAACCCACTTCAAACCTCTACCACATGTTAGGATGAGTGGATCCTATATCCAATGCAGAATGTAAATGAATTATAACACACAATTCTTTTACAAGGTTCGGTGTTAGAAACTACTGCTTACTGTAACTAGTAATACCCCTAGTTATAGATTCTTCACTACATATAGGTGGTTATAACTAAGGAATTTCCTTTTCCAATCAATACTGAGTCCAAAAATTTACCACTCTAGAGTTACACTAGAGATATCGGTTTCCACCTACACTATAAACTCAAGAGTCACATAATAGGATCTTTATATTACATCCCACAATGTTACCAACATGCCATCGGCCTGATCCAAAGTCCCAATAGAGACCTTTTATGAATCAGAGTACCATTGAATACTTATAATAATCTCAATTCAAACAGATATGATCCCAAAATTGAAAGACCTCTATTGAATTCTAACTAATTTTTCACTACCTCAAGATGAAGTCTTTCTCCTCAAACAAACCATATCACCTTATTTTCTTAGGTACAATCTTTAGGAACGTTAGAAACTTATAATAAAATCACTATTTTTCTCGCTATTCTGTGATCTTCAAATGATTAGAAAAAATCAATATATTGACTACTGATGTATATTTTTTCAGAACAACTGCCCGACTCCAATCTCAAATCACAACACACAATTAATGAAAAGAATATTTCATGTTCTTCTCTCAATATTAATGGACACAAAATACAATACAATTTATTCTTCACTTTATACATGAATTATTTCATATAAATGAAAATAAACACACTGCCTATATTTTACTAAGATTTTTGTGCTTCAGTTCATACGTAAATTCATGGGTCTTTCATAAATTAAAAAACCTCATGGAATTCAACTTTATATGGAAATTATTTCATGCATGAAAATTTTAAATATCGCAAAAAAATAAATAAAACCACTTCATTGTTCCTTCATGTATGTTTATAATTCTATCCTTCAATGTCTTCTTGAAATACTATAAAAAAGATATGTTTCTCAGTATTTTAACTGTGGATAACATAACATTCATATTGATATATATTTCAAAGCCCTGGACATCCAATGTTACTATATCTAGTATTAGTTTACACAACACTTATGATTCTAATGCGTGTTCACAGATAAAAGGTATACATGATTTTTTCATGAAATCATACATGTGAAACTCCCTGCATGAATAAATATAATTTCTTGCAAAATTCTCATGAACTTATTGAAAAAAAAACACAGGATGCCTCTGTTTTCATTGTGTAACCATATACCTGGTTTATTATTTATAAATCATGTTACATAGTGTGGATATTGACACTCTTTCATTGAATTAAAAAAAAATTCTGTGAAATCCATGGTCAAAGAAGACTCATCAAGAGTTGAGGGAACTTACTTCGCTAATACAAATCATTTCATTACTCTCCTTCTATCTCTCGATGCTCTTGGATTTTCATTCATCTGTCATCCTTACAAATGGTGAGGTCTGGTGAATATATAGATGAATGATCTATAAAATTATCTTATTCTCACGACCATAATATTTTATGTGAATCACCTCATCTTGTGTTTCATAACTATGGAAGAACACCATCACTATAAAACTGATTTTCTCTACACATTATCTCCATGGTTTAAGAATCAGTCTTTCATAAAAACAAAATTTCAGGATGATTAGATCATAATCAAATAAAAAATAGGTCAAATGAAACTTATAAATTCATGATGTTCCATCAAGGGTTCATCATGCAATTTCCAATGAATAGATGTTCTCTTGTGATAGGAGGAGGAAAACGATGATAACATCATTTATCGAATAGATATGATCAATCTCATCGGATGTCTATTATTTTTTACATATTTTTAATGTGGTATAAACATTATGTTAAGTTTTTGATTTCCACATTGAGTGTTAATACAGATGCATGCTTCCTTTTATATTAATGTGCTCCAGGAATTCCCCATATGAGAGTTTGGGGTCCTCTCCCACTATCTATTGGCACCGCTCGATGTCGGCTCCCTCTTCAGCCACCGTGACACCCCATATAGTGGTTCCTCTTTATCCCATTCACATATTTGGACACGTTTTACACACCCTCTGTTGTTATACTATCTATATAAGGGTTGACTTCCCACTTAAAAAGTGGTTGTGGCCCCCCTTCGACATGCCAATGTACATGACTATTTTTTTTGCGGTCTTCACCAAGAGGTTATCCAATTTCTCATTATATATAATTTTTAAATAAAATCACTTCATCTTTAATGTCAAATGGTGTAAAAATGTGACATATTAAAAAAATCAACAAATGTATTTGAACTTAATACCATTTCAACAGTTGTCATACCTAACACTCATTGAATTTTCATCTTCTCAACATATTGAAAAAAATTTGAACTTAAATAAACCAATAATAAACTACTTCAGTTCTTTAATCTCCACATTTTTCTTTTTTTTCAATTTACACTTCATTTCAGATGTCAATGATATATTCTCTTCTATATTGGAAACAAAAGAAAAGATATAGTCTTGGGAGGGAATCCTAATCTCCATCATTCAAATTTTAGGAACATATATTTCTCTTATTATAATTATAGTCTGATTTGCTTTAGAGAAGGATAGAATAAAATATGAATTAGAAATGAGAGAAAATTAACCAACTCTTAGTCTATGTGAGCTAATATATTTATTGGAAACAATAGTGATAAAATTTAACATTAATGATATCAATAAATGTTCATGATGTGATACTGAAATTAAAACCATCTATTAGGTATTGTCAAAATATTTGCAAACAATGTCATGAATTCAACTCAATATATGGATTAAAAATATTATAGTTCAAGAATGTAATCCCCCTTTCAAAGTTACTATTCATGTTTTCATCAAGTAAGCAATTTATCCCTTTTAGAACTAATTTTTCATTTTGAAAAATAAGAGAATGTAATCACTATACTTCAATGATGACATGATTAGATATCCATATTTTTATATTCTAGAATTACCATTTTCATAACACACTTGAACTTCTTATGTTCAAAACATATCAACTGACATAGAGATATCTTGTTGTTGTTATTGCGTGCCCCCTCAAGAGATGCACTTTATACTACTTTATAATGATTGGTTTTCTTTGATAATAAAATCCAAGAATCTTTAGAAATTATTTGAAAATTTTCAAAGATACAACATAGTACCAATAGTCTTCCATGATGGATAACATTATAGCTATAAGATGTTCACATCTTTTATCAAATTTGGGTCTCCTCCTGGATAAATGCCTCAACTTAAATTCTATATGTGAAAAAATATGCATGATGTGTATATGGGGATAATGTTATTTTCAGTTATCATTATTTAGAGATAAAATATGATATTTTATTTTCAAAATAACTATCTTCTTAGGTGATGAAGGATTCTTCATGATTTTCTTACAAAGAATCTTCGTTTTTCTCAGCTAGATCTATCTCTATTTCCTCTAACAACTATTCGGTCCATAGGATCATGAATTTTTTAGGTACATGGTTAAACTTTACCTTGTTTGTATACTCCTTTTAAAAATAATATATTTATCATAACAAGTTACATTTTATTTTCCAATATTCATCAAGAATTATTCCTCTCCAAGAAACCATGTCAAATTTTTTACCTGAATGTCCAGCCATATTACATATTTTACACACAACCTTAGTATTCATCAAGTTAACCTTTTTAGGAATTTTATTTTATTATTCATAAGAGATATCTTAACCAAACCAATATTTTTGTTTCTATTATAGATTGATTATTTCATATATTCAATATTGATTCTTTTAGTATTGACATTCATGGAAAATTCACAATGGTCTATGATGTGAACTTTCTACCACAATAAAAGAATCATTTCTTTCATTTGACACTCGTCACATCATTCTTCACAAACTTCTTGGTAGTTTTTTTTTAAATCATTCTTCTTTTGTTTACATTATAAGGATGACCGGTCATCTTCTTTTCTTACCTACTTCACTTATTGTTGTGGTATCCTATTCATATCAAACATATCATTTGTGTTTGATTGGTACATAATGATATTAATCATAAAAATGACATCTTCTATTGTAATATCAATCTAAAGTTTCAAAGTAATCATATCTATTCTTGATAGAATGATTCCCTTTATGTGAGTTAGGATTCTATTGTATATTTTTTCTGTTTTCCTTTTCTTTTCTCCCCCTAAATGTAGGCATATGGTAAATTTAATTTAATGAAATATTTTGAAATTTATTTATATCTAGATGCCGAAAATTCTAATAGAACCAACAATAGATATCATATCTTTATTTCTTCTTCTGTGACACATTCTGTCTATTTTGAAATTTTTATTCTTTTGGGTAGCACATTTTGTCTTTTGTGTTTTTTTGGGGAATAATAATTTCTTCACTTAGTCACATCCATATTTAAATATTTAGTAGAATACCAAGAGTTTTCTTCACCCATGTTTTTCAATATTTTAATGTTGAATATGCCCCAGTGACCAAAATATTATTAGTACACACAGATTTTTAGGAAATAGAGTTTCCTTTTTCAATGATCATGGAGTAGATTTTTCCTTGGATAATATCAATATCTTATTTCCACTAGATTGATTATTTTTAGAAATATGACTCTTATAAGATGATTCCTTGGTAGTAATTCATTTCTCAGCAACTTGTGAAGTATCATCTTTTATCACTTCCATGTTTCTAAGTTTCACTTCAAATATAAAGCATATTATGTTGAGATAAATCTTATCATATTCAACTGATTTCATGATTTATTCCCACAAAGTATGAATCCTCTAAATCTTATCTTCATGAACCTGGAGGGACTTCTGTAATAAATTTTCACGATCCTTAATTATTTTTTTCTTTTTCTTATAGATGGTCATCTTGAACATTAAAAGATATATTTTGTAGTTTTTTCAGTGCATGGATAACTTCTTTAAAGACCATTTAAAAAAAATATTCCTCAAAAAATTACATTGAAATTCCTAAATATCATAAACATACCATTAATTACAATGAGATATTTTTTCATCCCTTTCTCTTAGTTTTTTTATGGGACTGGTTAATATTCCATCCTTTTTAGCCAATGTCTTTTATATAATATTATCCTCTTCTTCTAGCTGAAATTTTTCATCTTGATGTTCTTTATAAAAATTAATCATAATTGTGAACACTTCTCTATAAACTTTTTTCAGATCCTATCTTACTTAATAATTGAACATATCTTCATCATAGTTTGAAATTTATTCATTGGACTTATAATCAAGAGATTCCCTAAACAATTACCACTTTTGAGTGATTTTACCTTGTAGTTGATATTAATTAATCTATGAGTTCTTCTTCAGCTTCTTTTCCACTCATTTAATGTCTTTTTTTATGATTTTCAATAGAAAATTCAAAATATCTATCATCAAGAGTTGAAGTGTCCAATGGATTGTGTTGTCACATTAAGTTGGGGATGAGTCTGGTGTGACTTTTTATAATTGAATTTTTTTATTCATTAACACCCATCAAACACTAGTCACATGTTAGGATGAATGTATCATGTATGAAATATAAAAATTAAATGAAATAACACACACAATATTTTTAAAAGGGTTGATAGTAAGACCTAATTCTTGATGCAAATGGTTATACCCCTTATTTATATATTCTTTACTATATATCGGTGGTTACAACTAGGGAAAGTCCTATTACAATTTATATTGAGTACTATAGTGTTCCAATATATAGTTCCACTATATATTACAAGTTCACACATACACTATCAAATTATGAGTCCTATGGGTGGATAATTGTGCTACATACCATAATGTTACTAACATCCCACCAGATTTCACCCAAGTCCCATTAAAGACTCCTACTTCTTTGGGGTCCCATGGAATAATTCCATTAATCTCGAGTCACAAAAGATATTATCCACAAAAAGAAAGATCTCTATCGACTTCTGACTTCTTCTGTACTACCTCAAGATGAAGTGTTTCTCTATAAACATACTAAATCACATGATCTTTTCATGTACAATATTCAAGAACATCAGAAAATGATAAAAAAAATCATAATCTTTCCCACTGCCTTCTGATATTCAAATGATTTGAACATTACATCATATACTGACTACTAGGGTGTATGTCTTCTGAATTTTATCCCAAATTAATTCTCAAATCAATGCACATAATTCATGCGAATCATATTTCATGTTCTTTCAGTATTCATGCATAGAAAATACGAAACATGGTATTCCTTGTTTTATGCATGCATTATTTCATGTGCATGAAAATACACACATTTCCTAAATTTACCTTATCTTTTAGTGCTTCAATTCACAAACACATTCACGGGTCCTTCAAAAATTTAAACACCTCATAATATTCTACTTTATATGAACATTGTTTCATGCATGCATATTTAAGATATAATGCACAATCCAATAACAACACTTCACTATTAATTATATCATGTTAAATGGCACTATCACACTTTGACTTCGTGAAACACTAGATGGAATTTGTTTTTCACTCTACCTAAAGCATGAATAACATCACATGCATGTTGATATGCATTAGAAAACCCTGTAATCCACATTTTGTATCTAGTATTAGTTCATGAAACACCCGTGATATTACAGTGTCTTCTCATAGAAAAGGTATACATGATCTATTCCTCAAATAATATATAAAAACCATCTTCATAAAAGAATACCATTTCATACAAAATTCTCAAGCACATCACACAACAGAATACATGATGCCTCTATTTTCTTTATGTAACTTTATATGCCCCAAATCCTGATTCACAACTACAAAAGAACATTTTCACTATAAAACCGATTTCTCTACACTGTAACTCCATGGTTTATTCATATATATTAAATTTAAACATGTTTTATATGTTTATTTGATCATATTAAATCCATATTATTATCAAATCCTACTTGGAACCTTCCATTTGTTCTATCAGAGGCGTGACATAAAAATTTCGATGAACAGTATCTCTCAGATGATGGCATGAGGAAGATGAAAATAAGGTCACTGATTGAATGACTTAAATCAGACTCATCAAAAATAAAATTTTCTTGACTTATTTTTAATTGTGGATGAACAATAATTTGAGTTCTAAGTCTCACATCAACTATTAATTTAGATGCACTATTTCTTTATAATAATGTGCACCCATCAATCCGCCAAATATGAGTATGATTTCCTTCCCCTTTACCCACTAGGACTAGCTAGTTTTGGTATTTATATTTTCACAACATTTTCTCTCAAGTTGGTTCCTTTTTCTCCCACATTCCTCTATTGTCATGATATACACTTGGCTATTTTTGGAAAGTCTTTAACCTGATGTTGTCCAACGTATCATGCTATAAAAATTTTCAATAAATTTATTCAACTTATAAACTAAAATTTTGTAATGAATGTGCCATATTTTTGTAATAAATACATATCTTTTAACTTAATATATTTCCAATAATCATCATAGTTAACACTCCTTGACTTTTCATCTTCTCAACTTATTGAAAAAAATTTCATCATTAATAAACAAAATATAAACCACTTATGTTCTTTGTAACCAAATTGGGAAATATATATAAATAACTAACTCAATACAAATTCATTTACTAATGGTTATGAAATAAGTAATCAATATTTAGTAAAGTTATTTTGTGCTTCAAAAACACAATTTCTTCAAAAAAAAAAATTGAGATAATAGTATAATTATTTTGTGGAAAATATAAAATATTATTTTATAAAATTAAGATCATTTTTCAAATTAGGATATAAAAATTAAATTAGGGTGATTTTTTTGTATTTTTTGAAAAATATTTTTTTGATGAATAGTGAAAACTACTGTTTATTGAGAAATGTATTTTTTTAAAGAATTTACTAAGTTACATTTTATTTTAAAATGGTTTCATGGAAAAATTAATTCTTTTATATTATTAATAATTCAATTAAGTTTGTTGGAATCAAATTTATAATTTAATTTGTTATATAAACATTTTTAAACAAAATATTTTTTTATGAAAATACTCATTTTCAATGTGTTTTGAGTTTTGATTTTTGATTAAGGTATTAAACTTATAGGTATTGAATATAGTAAAATGGATTATATATTTGAAAATCACAAGTTTTAAAATTGGTATATAGTTCCAATTTTTTTTGGTTAATATGATTATAACTATGGAAAAATTTGTCACCACGCTAATCTGTAAATCAGGTTAATAAGGATTAAGAATAAGTGATATGGAAATAATTTTTTCATAATTCTTATTGAATGAATTTAATTAGACCCTTATCAAAATATTTTGGAAAATTATTAGTTTAATGGATGATTTTCAATGAAAATTATTTCTATATTATTTAAATCAATGAAAGTTAAAAAGTGTCACTCTCTTAGTCTTAAATATCCATGATGTGTTGACATAGAGAAGATAACTAGTAATAAATTAATATTAATATCGAATTTGGGAATAATGAAATTATATTCATTTTGTTAATTTAATTCTAATTTTTAGGTATTATATAATTACCTTAAATTCTTACACTTCATCGAAAAAATATTTACTCAATTAACAGAGAAATAAAATAAATGATTTTGAAAATATTAAAAGTGATATAATTTGAGTTATTACTATTACACAAATTTTATTGGAAAGTATTGGATAACAGTTTTGTTTTAAAATATTATATTTTAATTTTAATATTTTCTTTCAGTCTTTTAATTCATATTAAATGAATTGTGTCCAAATTGACAATAATGATATTTTATAAAAATAATATTTTATTAAATTATTTAAAATAATACAAAACATAAAATAAGATAATTTGGATAATATATAAATGTAATGTTTATAAATCATCCATTTAGGGCCAATTTCCACCACATATGTAAAAATTATAACCCTTTCACATTGAAAAAAGATGTCACCACAATTATAATTAAAATCAGTTAATTAATGATTAATCAAAATACGGAGGTTTAAAATGGCACCAATACTTGTATAAATTTTATTGGTTGATGGTATTACAATCCTAAACTATCTTTTATTTGAATATATATAACACCCTAAGATTTTATAAGATATTTTCCTTTTAATTTCATTCATATTTTCTATTGTACGGTACAACAATATTATCTTGTACTATATACAATATAGTATTAGCTTGAAGTATACACAACACTATTATTGGCTCGTGTTACACACAATTTCAAGTTCGTTTCATGGAAATTATTCTATGCAACATTAAGTATAGATTTTGTTTAATGTATAAATGATATAAGTTTTGATTATGTTTTACGCAGCACCAAAGGGAGATTGCACTACATGCATCCCTGACTTATCTTGCATTACACCCAATCGTGACCTTCCTCGATAGCGTGTGTAGTACGCAATAACGAGTTTCACTAAACAATGATATGAAATTAAAATATTATATAAACTAGCCATTAGGAATAGTAATATCCACTTTTCGAAATTTAATAAATTTTGTCTTTCAAAATGTAATTTATTTTTGGCATCAGAATATCGAAATTATCCTAGGGTGAATTTTTGGTATTTTTCTGAAAACTTTCAATTTTTGATGAATAGTGAAAACACTGGGTTACTATTTAAAAACCAAATTTTTATTTATATAATAATTTATTTTATTTAAATTTATTTTAGGTCAAAATTGATACAGAATACCTATATATGTTCAATGTAATTCATTTGAGTCATTTTAAAATGATTTTAGATATGTAAAAATTTTATTGAACTTTTCACCGTCTTTTACCCACCTCCTAGGAGAATTTGAAAATTTACATAAAACGTAATTTTACCGCTTCTGTGAGTGGAATTTTAAAAATCCGCGAGACGCAGTTAATATCAAGGAGTCAAATGTGGTTCAATAAGATATAAATAATTTTTGGTGAACAATAACTTTTTACTTTTATTTACAAAGGTTAAAGTAAATAGGGTAATTAAAGCTAAAAATGACATTATAATTACCCTATAACATATCCTAATTCTATTGGATAAGTGTAATTTGACCAAAAAACTACCATATTAATAAAGTATTACCCTTTAGGTCCACTTGGTTGAGATTATCACACTTATTAATATTTTATTTAAAGAAGAGTTAAAATAGTTAAAATTAATGTTTAATAACTAAAATATTTTTAATATAGGTTTATACATAATATAAAGTCTAATATAAATAATCATTAGAAAGATAAAAATATTTCATACATAATGGTATTTTATTTATAATTTTTATACATTAAATAATTTAATTTATTTTTGACACAATAATGATATAGTAATTACCTTATTAATGAAATATTAACATAATTGATGTTATAAATACCCAAATAAATGTAATTTGAGATTTTTTATAAATTGAAATAATTTTATAGGTTAATATGACATTTTAGTATTACTCCAATTTACTTTTTTCTAACTAATCATGTTGTTATGATTTTTATAAAAATCAATTACCAAATAGTGTCAAAATTGACATAAAATCATTTTAAAAATAAATATTATATTATTAATTGTTATTATATTACTAAAAATATAAGGATAGGAAAATGACTTATATATGGTTATATATATTAATAATGAACCACTAGGGGATCGTTTGGCTTGATATAGTATGATTATTAACCATATAGTGTAAGAAAACAAGAAGACACGAAAAAAGGTAAATTATTTAACTTAGAGTTAAATCTAAATGCTATGGTTAAAATAGTAACTTAAACTTGTCTAAAACCTATTGGATGAGAGGAATTAGACCCATAAACACTTTATTTTTTAAATAAATCAATTTTGAGCTATTATAAACCGAATATGACTTTATTATAAAATAATATTTTAAGTTTTTCCAAAGGTGCCCCTCTCCTCCCTTATAAAAAGGGCACCCCTTCCCTCTTATGTTCACATCCTTTTGAACCTTCAAGCTCAGTAAACCCCTGAAAATTTCCCTTCTCCACTTCCCTAGAAACATTATGGAGGTTTTGTTCTTCTCAAAAGACCAACTCTACTTCATTAAGAGGAAGCTTAAAGGAGGTGCGTCGAAGAAGAGGTAATCTCTTCTTCTGATTCTTTCAAGTTTCTTTCTTCTTCTACTTCCTCTTATTTAGTTGTTTAATTATAAAGTAATAACATAAGTATTACTTATATACTGATATTTTTTTATAAATATGAAACAACCCTATTTCAACTTATATCCATCCTATGGAAAATGAAATCACCGCGCGTGTGTACGTACGGAATACCGTCTCCACGCCATGATGTAATCATTTTTTCCACCACCACCTTACTTGAATGGGTATAATGGTGTAAAGAATAACTATATATAATTATCATAACATCATACTGATTCTATGATATTATATCATCCACTCCAATACCATTCAATATATATGGGAATGATATCATTGCTCTTGCGTACGTACGGATTACCGTCTCAACGACGCGATGAGATTCATTTTCCATGTTAACATTTCCAGAATGATTATAAAGTATATATAATAATTAATAATTAAATATATGACATAATAATGCTACTGTATTTAGGTATATATATTTATTTCATCTACTTAATTCTATTCAATTAAATAAGGAAACGAAACACAGCGTTCATGCGTACGTACGACCTACCGTCTCCATGAACGGTGTATTTCTTTCCATTTATCGATCTGTTATATATATATATATATGTATATTATGAATATATATTATATATAAATCCTTTTTTACATTATGGAATTAATTAAATCAGGATATAATTAATAATATCATGAACAACAAGTCGAAACAAGTACGATAAATGAAACGATTTTACCAAAACACTACTTTAACATGGAATTTACAAAAGAAAGGGTAATATAAAGTAATAAGTGAACCATATATGATATAATAACAATTAATATGTTTATTTAATAAGTCAATGACATTATTCAAATCATTATACAGGAGTTTTGGAATCATACGAAGCATATCAGACATAAGGTAAGGGAACTTCTTAACGCAATTTACGTTCTTTGGGATGATCTTATCTTTCTTGTTTATGTCATTCTTTGATTATGTGAGAGATGAATTTTTATATCTCATCATGTATTTATACATTATTTCTGTGACCTTTAATTTAATACACATAATTTATCTATTTGATTTACAAAAAGATCTTTGTAAGGGATAATTATTCCGATCTCATTCTTATCTGAGATTGTTTTTTCATAAGTATTTACTGTGGTTATATTTATCATCCATGTCCCTGTTTTCTAAAAAATGGATTCATGTTTTTTTGAAGTCCTTTTTACCCATTTTTTAATTTTACTACATGGTACGTAAGGAATCTTTATTTTTTTTACCATATTAGGAACTTTTTTACTTTTTCGGCAAAAGTACAAGAATAATGTTTCTCAACTTATACAACAAGAATAAATTTGTACGGTTTCATAACGCCAAATTTTAATTAAGATTCATATAAAAGTTTTCATGATTATTTTCAAAAAAATACTTTTCTTTTATAATTTCATGGGATTTTCAGAAAATAAAATGATTTTGAAGAAGAAATGATATTTTCTCAAAGAATTCATTTCAAGTGTTTTATAAAAACTATTTTCTATCTAAGATGACATTATTATGTATGTTTATGTTTCAAGTATAATGTATATATTATTTACATGGTTTGATTTTTCTTATGATGAAATGATATCCTGTTCTTTTTTATTTATTATGTTATGATGGGATAATGTTTATGAAACCCATTTTATTCATTGGGTTATTATGAATTATGTACGTTTATTTTGTGGCACACGAAATAATGATTTCAATATGAGATGGGTGAGACCTATATCTCCCTCCAATGAATTGGGTAAAGATTTATATCTCATGAGATAGACATGTATGGAATGGTAAATTAATCTGGTTCAGTGATACAGGACTGGAATGAGAATTGAACTCGATTCATAAAGGGACTTAGTCCACTAAGATGGTCCTGGTAGAAATGCCTTGGATACTATGGAAATAATATCTTGTGATTAATGTTTTTCAACAATTACAAGTTTTATTTCCAATCTATTTTATCATGATTGATGTTCCATTATGATCTATGCCTTACGTACTTCTATTTTTATGTAATTTCTCATGATTTTGATGTTTAAACATTATGTTCATGTTTTTATGTTCAGATGTATATGGTTTCTTTTATTTTCTCCATTCATACGCTTACTAAGAATTTGAGCTCACCCTTTATATGTTTTCTTTTCCCCAGGATATAAAGAAAGATTTTAGGTAAGAAAACAAAAGGTGAAGATCTTTATGGGAGATGTTGAAGATCTTTCACCACGATTAGACGATTATGTTCCGATTTTCCAAAGACACTAAACTATTACGGTCCTTCGGTGTTTGTTTTTTATATGTATTAAGTATTCTGAAAAAGTAATGTAATTTCCATGTACGTCAATCTTTGTGTCTCTACAATTGGTATTAGAGGAAATGTTTAGTCAACCTTTGGAAACTAGGATGCGAAAACTTTAGTGATATCCCTAGAGATATTTCTAAAGTATGTCTAGGGATGTCCCAAAGGATAAGTATAAGTATAGGTTATAGTCCTAGAATTACGGTAACGATATTAGAATTATACCTATGATGTTAGATATAGAAGTTACTCCCCCTTGATTATGATTTTGGCCTCTCACACTATTCTTTTTGGGTTTTAGAAAATGGCTGGAAACAGGGCGATTCACGATAATGGAGGATATGATCGACAATGGAATGATATTCTTCAGGAGAAACCAAATGAAATTGGATCTGGAAGTACACATACCATTATTATGCCTAATCAATAATCAAATAATATTATCAATAATCTCAAATTTGGTAAGTTTCCCGACTTAGGTAATAAGAGAAACATGGATTTTCATGATGACCACAGAGGAAAGAAAGTTCAATTTCTCTCATGTAAATCATGTGGAAAGAGGAATCAAGGAAAATGTTTCAATGGAATTATAAGATGCTTTGGGTGTGGAAAGAATGACACAAAGCTAGTAATTGTAAAGGAAAAGGTTTAGTTAACACCATGGACAAGGATAATGGTATTTCTAAGACATCAACAATGGTTAAGTGTTTTAAATGTGGAATGTATGGGCATTTTACAAACTAGTGCCCTAAGGGAAAATCTCATGAAGAGAATCATCATGGTCATATGGGTAGTATTTATGTGGACGATGATGAGGAGAATACAAATGATATATGAGATAAAATAAGTGTTGAAGCTTGGTCCATGGTTTATGAAGGTAGTGGAATGATTTTATGTTTATCAAGAGTTATGTTGTATAGGTAATTTAATGGTACTATGGAATAAAGAAACATATAAGGATTGTTACACTATTGTTTTTTCTAAAGTATTTGAAAGTATATGATTAATGGTACTGGTAAACATGAAAGGTTATTCAGATATTTTTGGAAAGAAGATGATATGCGCATAATGAAGGGATAAAGAGAAAATGAAATTTTTATAGTATTCATGAGCTCATGAATGATATAAGGACAAAGTTATATCATGGTTTGAGTATATAGAAATTTTGGGATTTTGGTAAGTGGAATGTGTTAAATTTTGGCAGTATTCATGTTTTCACTAAGAGTCAATGAGTATTCATTTTTCAAGAGAATACATGTTTAAGGTATTCACATGTTTGTAATTTTACCAACAAGATATATCGTATGATATATGGGGGACAAATGATGGTATTCACATGCTCGGTATATGACATTTCTAGTAATTCTTTTCTTTATACTAGGAGCTTGGAAAGAATTATTTTGGATAAGCCTAAAGATTAGAATAGATTATGTTGGACATAAGTTAGTTTTGTTTATGGATATAACATTTTTCTATATTATTTATGGAATTTTATAATAATGTAGTTTTAGAAAAAGAACAACCTGAAGGACGGGCGACAACCCGTGGTGTCAGACAAAGCCGTGGGAATCGAACCCACAACTGAAGTGTGAAATGCCTTTATCACATACCACTAGCCTATAAGAAGTCCCTGGTTAGTAGAAAATAGTTTTATTATATTAAGAAATATGCTATATGAAGTATAAGACCATTTTAGCTACAATATACGATCAATCTCACTATAGATGGACTTTTGTATATAACTTTTTCTAACCATATGTTTGAGACAGATGGAAGGACCTATAATTCTATTGCATGATCTACTAACACTTCACAAATGACAAATTCAACTTAATTTAATTAATAGATGAAGTGGAAATTGTCCAAGGAATGACCAACGGTGAGATTGTACAAAAATAAAGAAAGTATTTCTTGTAATTCCAAATTCTTCAACATTAGGGAAATGATCTTGAAAACCAAAAATGTTGTCCTAGTTCCCTCATATCTGATGAATCATTTGGTACCTTAGATCATCACAAATTTATGGTTTTGTGATTGTTGGCCTTTTCATAGCCATGTCCTCTACCACTCTTCATAAGAAGTTGATGGTTATATTTCTCTTCCATATCCATATTTTCACCTATGTTGTTCTATGTGGAAACCCAATGCTGAGTTAGTTTGGGTGACCATTATGATTCTAAATTCCCTTTTTAAAATGAAGTTTTAGTATGCCTTTTTACGATGTGGGTTTCTTTGAAAGAAACTTTCAAGTAGTAAACCATTTATAAACCCGATGAATTTCGAGGGCGAAATTCATTTTAAAGGGGGTAGAATGTAACACCCTGAGATTTTATAAGATAAATTCATTTTAATTTCTTTCATATCTTATGTTGTACGATACACCAAGATTTTCTTGTACTATACAAAACACCGTATTAGCTTCTAGTATACGCAACACTATTATTGGCTCGCGTTACACACAATTTCACGTTCATTTGGTGGAAATTATTCTATGCAACATTAAGTATAGATTTTGTTTAATGTATAAATGAAATAAGTTTTGATTATGTTATATGCAGCACCAAAGGGAGCTTGCACTACACGTAGCCCTGACTTATCTTGCATTACCCGCAATCACGACCTTCCTCGATAGCGTGTGTAGTACGCAACAACGAGTTTCACTAGACAACGATATGTTATTAAAATATTATATAAACTAAGCGTTATGAATAGTAATACCCAATTTTGGAAATTTCATAAATTGTATCTTCCATTATGGACTTCATTTTTGGATTTAGAATATCGAAATTATCCTAGGGTGAATTTTTGGTATTTTTCTGAAAACTTTCAATTTTTGATGAATAGTGAAAACACTGGGTAACTATTTAAAAACCGAATTTTTATTTAAATAATTATTTATTTTATTTAAATTTATTTTAGGTCAAAATTGATACATAATACCTATATAAGTTCAATATAATTCATTTGAGTCATTTTATAATGATTTTAGATATATAAAAATTTTATTGAACTTTTCACCATCTTTTACCCACCTCCTAGGAGAATTTGAAAATTTACATAAAACTTAATTTTACTACTTCTGTGAGTGGAATTTTAAAAATCCAAGAGGCACGGTTAATATCAAGAAGTAAAATGTGGTTCAATAAGATAAAAACAATTTTTTGTGAATAGTAACTTTTTTACTTTTATTACCACGACTAAAAGTGAATAGTGTAATTAAGGGTAAAAATGATATTATTATTTCCCTAACAAATATCCTAATTCTATTGGATAAGGGTAATACGATCAAAAACAACCTTAGGAATAAAATATTACCCTTTAGGTCCACATGGATTAGATTAGGACACTTATTATTATTCTATTTGAAGAAGAGTTAGAATAGTTAAAATCAAAGTTTGATAACTAAATTTTTTTTTAATATAGGGTTATACATAAGATAAATTAGACTATAAATTTTCATTAGAAAGTTAAAAAAATTTCCTACATAATGGTATTTTATTTAAAATTTTTATACATTAAATAATTTAATTTATTTATGACACAATGATGATGGAGTAATTACCTTATTAATGAAATATTAACATAATTGATGTTATAAATACCAAAATAAATGTTATTTGAGACTTTTTATAAATTCAACTAATTTTATAGGTTAATATTACATGTTATTATTAATTCAATTAACTTTTTTCGATCTATTCATGTTGTTATTAGTTTCACAAAAATCAGTTACAAAATAGTGTCAAAATTGACATAAAATAGTTCTTAAAACAAATATTATATTACTAATTGTTATTATATTCATAAAAATCTAAGGTTCAGAAAATGACTTATATAAGGTTATATATATTAATAATGAACCACTTGAGGTTTTTTTTGTCTTGTTATAGTATGTTTATTAACCATATAGTGTAAGAAAACAAGAAGACACGGTAAAAGTTAAATTATTTAACTTAGAGTTAAATCTAAATGATAAGGTTAAAATAGTAACCTAAATTTGACTAAAATCTATTTGTTGAGAGGATTTATACCCATACCCACTATATCTTAGAAATAAATCAATTTGGAGGTATTATAAACTGAATATCACTTTATTATAAAATATTATTTTAAGTTTTTCCAAAGGTCCCCCTCTCCTCCCTTATAAAAAGGGCACCCCTTCCCTCTTTTCTTCACAAACTTTTGAGCCTTGAAGCTCGGCCAAAACCTACCAATTTCTCTTATCCAATTCCCTAGAAAAATTCTGGAGGTTCTGGTCTTCTCAAAAGACCAACTCTACTTCATTAATAGGAAGCTTAAAGGAGGTGCGTCGAAGAAGAGGTAATCTCTTCTTCCGATTCATTCAAGTTTCATTCTACTTCTACTTCCTCTTCATTAGTTGTTTAATTAAAAAGTAATAACATCGATATTAATTATATACTGATATGTCATTATAAATAAGAAACAACCCTATTTCACCTTCTATCCATCCTACGGAAAATGAAATCACCGCGTGTGCGTACGTACAGAATACCCTCTCCACGCCGTGGTGTAATCAGTTTTTCCACCACCACCTTACTTGGATGGGTATAATGGGGTAAAGAATACCTATATATAATTATTATAACATCATAATTATTCTATGAAATTATATCATCCACTCCAATACCATTTAATAAATATGGGAACGATATCATCGCTCGTGCGTACGTATGGATTACCGTCTCCACGACGCGGTGAGATTCATTTTCCATGTTAACAATTAAAGAATGATTATGAAGTATATATAATAAGTAATCATGAAATATATGACATAATAATTCTACTTTATTTATGTATATATATATGTGTGTCATCTACTTAATTCCATTCAATTCAATAAGGAAACGAAAAATGACGTTCATGTGTACGTATGGCCTACCATCTCCATGAACGGTGTATTTCATTCCATATATCGATATATTATATATATGTATATTCTGAATATATATTTTATAAAAATATTGTTTTAAAATTTTTAATTAATTAAATCAGGATATAAGTAATAATATCAATAAAAACAAGTCGAAACACGTATGATAAATGAAACGATTTTACCAAAACGCTGCTTTAACAAGGAATTTACAAATGAAAGGGTAATATAAAGTCATAAGTGGACCATATATGATATCATAACAATTAATATCATTATGTAATAAGTAAATGACATTATTTAAATCATTATACAGGTGGTTCAGATATATACAAAGCATATCAAACATAAGGTAAGGGAACTTCTTAACCAGATTTCCGTTCTTTGGGTTGATCTTCTCTTTCTTGTTTATGTCGTTCTTTGATTATGTGAGAAATTAATTTTTATATATTATCATGTATTTATAAAATCTTTATGTGACCTTATATTGAATACACATACATGCCCTATTTAATTTACAAAAAGATCTTTGTAAGGGATAATTATTCCAATCTCATTCTTATCTGAGATTGTTAATTCATAAGTATTTACAGGGGTTATATTTATCATCCATGTACCTATTTTCTAAAAAATGATTTCATGTTTGTTTAAAGTCCTTTTTAACCATTTTTTACTTTTACTACATGGTATGTAAGGGTTATTTCTTTTGTTTACCATATGAGGTACTTTTTGACATTTTCGAAAAAAGTACGAGAAGAATGTTTTTTAACTTATATGGCATGAATAGATTTTTACGGTTTCATAACGCCTAATTTTCATTAATATTATTCTACAAGATTTCATGATTATTTTAAACAAAATCATTTTATTTTAAAATTTCATGGAATTATGGCAAAAGAAAATGATTTTGAAGAAGAAAGGTTTTTTCCTCAAGAATTCATTTCAAGTGTTTTATCAAAACTGGTTTCTATCTAAGATGACATTATTAATTATGATTTTGTTTAAAGTATAATGAATCTATTATTTACATGGTTTGATTTTTCTTATGGTGAAATGATATCCTTTTCTTTTTTATGTATTATGTTATCATGGGATGATGTTTATGAAACCCATTTTATTCGTTGGGTTATTATGAATGATGTATGTTTATTTTGTGGCACACGAAAGAATAATTTCAATATGAGATGGGTGGAACCTATATCTCCCTAAAGTGCATTGGGTAATAATTTATATCTCATGAGAAATACATGGCTGGAATGGTAAGTTAATCTGGTTCACTGATATAGGACTTGAATGAGGAGTGAACTCGATTAAGAAAGGGACTTTTTCCACTAATATGGTCTTGGCAGCAATGCCTTGGCTACTATGGAAATCATATCACGTGCATAATGTTTTTCCACAATTACAAGTTTTATTTCCAAGATATTTTATCATGATTTATGTTCTATTATGACTTATGCCTTACGTACTGCCATGTTTTATGTAATTGATCAAGATTTCGAGGTTTAAACATTATGTTCATGTTTTTATGTTCAAATGTACATGGTTTCATTTATTTTCTCCATTCTTACCCTTACTGAGAATTTGAGCTCACCCTTTATATGTTTTATTTTCCCCAGGATATATAGAAAGGTTTTAGGTAAGAAAAAAAGGGTAAGATCTTTATGGTAGATGTTGAATATCTTTCACCATGATTAGAATATTATATTCCGAGTTTCCAAAGCCACTAAACTATTACAGTACTTCAGTGTTTGTTTTTGTTATGTATTAAGTATTCTGAAAAATTAATGTAATGTCCATGTAATTCAAGATTTGGGTATCTATAATCTCCTTCCATTTAAATGCATTCTGATTAATAATTAATTTATTATAATTTTAAATTTTGAGAAATTCCAAATGTTCCCTTTATATCAATTATAAAAGAAACATCCTCCCTCACTTATATACAAACTTTTGAGACATCTACCTCAAAAAAAACTAATAATTTATCTTCAATAATTCCCTATCCACTTTTTATGGGTTATGGTTGTCCCAAAATACCAACCATAGATCTCATTATAGGGGATCTAAAAGAGTCATTTCAAAAAACAGGTAATCGCTTTTTCCGATCACCTTCTTTTAATATCTTCATTAACTCCTCTAAATATATTGTATTTTTCATAAAATAATTACGTAATTAGGCCAAATATTCATAAATTTTATTATGATTATTAAAAAATCCTTATATACCCTCTTTTCATTAAATGAGAAGTGAAATTGTCGCTCTTGCGTTCATACCGCTTATCGCCACCATGTAGTGATAAAATGTATTTTTCATCACAATATTTTATGGATGGTTATTATGATGGTCTTAATATTTATATATTATATTTTGGTCAAAAATATACTTCTGTAATGATTATATCATTTATACATTCTTACCATCCAATCCGTTGGGAAACAATAACATCACTCAGGACTACATGTGGACTACCACCTCCACGAACCAATATGAATAATTTTTCATTGATATTTTAAATGGATAGTAACGAGGATGAATTTGATGAATATATATGATATGATAATAAAATTTTAATGTTTAATTGATAGTTACATTTCTTTCATTTTATCTGTTGAAAAACATAAAAAATGTTCATGCGTACATACGACCTACTTTCTCATGAACAATGTAATTAGTTTTTCAATCTATAAAATATATTAATGACTATAAATATGTATATAATGATTATATATTATATTTATATAATTATTTATATTATCTATGATATGGAACCAAGATAAACGTACAAGGACCAGATCTAAGGAACTGAAATACTCATGATAAACTAAATAGTTAACACTTAGAAATAAGAATTTTAATGTTGAATTACTAATGGGGGGGGGTGTTGAAATGTTATAAAAATATAATATATGATATTATAATAATTAAAATGAATATGGTATAGATGTATAATAAATTCAAATTTTTTATATAATAGGTTATAGTGCTCTTGAAACAAGGCAAACTCATTGAAAGGGTTTCTCATCTCACATTTACTTTTGTGAGACATATTCCATATTCACCTCGTATTTATTTAATGGGTTGTATATAATTCTCCTTTGATATATTATATCATTAATATATTATTATTCATGGTATTTAATGTGTTAGTTAAATTTATTTCTATTAAGGGGCTTATGACTAAAACTATATCCACGGGGTAAGGGTTTTATTTCACAATCTCATCAATATTCAGGATTGTTTTTGTTTAAGTATCTGATGTGGAATATTCATTTCCATTATTTCTAAAAATATTTTTACAAAGGTTTTTTATATCAATTTATGTTTTTATAGTCATTTTTACCAATTTTTTAATTTTTACAAAATATTTCAATCGGAATATTCTTGTCATTTTTCGAAGGAGGTACTTATTAATTTTTTACAAAAGTGTAAAAAGAATGTTTTGTTTTAACTTATACACCATGAATGGACTTTACCACCATTAGAAGTAATATTTTATTTGAATCTTACTTTATAATTTTACAAGGTGCTCTTCCAATAAAATGTTTTCCTTTATTATTGTGTCATTTTTATAATAGGTTTTGTCAAAAATTGAAAAATTATTTTATTAAAGAACATTTTAAAAATATTTTAATGGTATTTATATTCATAATAGATAAAAAACATTATTTATCTTATGATTTATGTGGGATTTGGTCTAATGATACTATCCATATTCTTCTTCTAGATTTTTTATGGTTTTAGGACTTTATTTTTATGAAATCTATTTGTTTTCCATGAGCTATTCTATAATGAAATAATTGAATATATGTGAATCCCATTTATTTTCTGTGAGTTATTCGGTGATTAAATGTTTATGAAACCCATTTATTTTAATGTTTTCTGATGTCATGAATATCTTAATTTTTTTGGTACATAGATGTATGATTTTAATTATGTGATGGGTGGAACCTATATCCCCCTCTAATGCATTGGGTAATGTTTTACATCTCATTAGATAACTATGGAATTAAATTTAATTATCTTGAGATACTATGGAATGAATGTCAAATATCATGACCTCCTATTGGATATAGGTGGTGATTCATGATCTTTTGTGGTTTGATGGACTAGGTAATTAACCATGACATTATGAAATGGTTTTTATACCTATATTAGTGCCAAAATATTATTATATCAACTTATGACTCATGATTGATTTATGATGATTTTCCCCTCATATGATCTATGAATTTTGAAATGATAATTTTGTATTACATGACTCAAGTTTATGATCTAGAATATATTGGGTATGAACTTCATAAGTTATGATCATGTTCTGATAACCTTATTTATATCTTATGCTATCAAATGGTCATAGATTGATATCTCCCATGTCTACCCATATTGGGAATCTGAGACCAGCCTTTTCTCATGTTTCCCTTACAATATTAATGAATAAAGGTATTCAGTATGATATGTCTAATAAGGGTGAAATTTATGAATAAATAAATTGGAGATGGTGTAGATATTTTATGAAACAATTTTTTATGATTCCATGTTTCCAAATATACTAGACCTAAATGATTATGGTGTGGATAAAAATGTAAGTTAATGAATATCCATATATTAAGAAGGAATATTTATGTTTTAAATTTATAGGTTGCTATATTGGAGATCTTTACTCCACCAATGATTATTTGTTGGAAACATGCTATGGTAATCTGAGAACTAATAAAATGTTATGCTAAAAATATAATAGTTTATAAACCTATAAGGAAACTCATTTTCTCCATTCACTAAGACCCCCAAGGGATTATAAGTTCTCTATATTTCCTATAATATATCAAAAAATATTATGAATTTTTTTACGAAATACATTTTAATGTAACATGGAAAAAAAATTGTTGAACACAAAGTGTTTTAGGAAATAGTTCCCTCCCAATGTCACTCTCAAGTACTGGAAGACATCCTTTTTCAAAGCCTTTGTCAATATATTCACTAGTTTACCTTTATCTGAAATATACTACATGTAACATCCCATTACTGAACCATTAGGTACATATTTAACCTACTCATGGTTTTATTTTTCTATTTGTATGTATAGGGGTGAGAATAAATTGGGAGGAAACCTATAATGGTGAATTCATAGATTTGTTTGAATATTTTCTTTTAACCGGATTTTTTTCAGGCTGTAGGAGGATTTCACACCTTGTAACTAGGTTACACGGTGTGTAAGATTCGTTGGATGCATGTTGTGAAATACTTCACATTTTGAACAGTTACACGACATGAAGATATTTTTCACGTCATGATTTTTTTTTGTAAAAACATTTTAATTAGAGACGATGGATTTCATAGTGTACTTAAACACCATGGAATAAATGATTTTTAAATGAATTACTCATCGTGTAATTCCCTTATCAAGGATGATTTTAGTAACCATTTGGGTGTTTAGTTACCACTCAACTACCACTTTTCCATTTCTATCGAACCAAATATCATATCTATTAATTTTGGGAGACTCCGTTTCTTCTAGATCGATCCATTTGGCATGCGATCTTCATTGCATTTTTAGTACGTCTCTCTGGGTATGTTATCTTTTATTTATTCTTAGTTACCATTGATCATGGTAGAAACCTTGGGTTACATTATCAGATACCAGGATCTAATTTGGTGTTTTCTATTATCTTCTCCCAAGACGCATTGTGCGATCTCATTCCGAAGGCCGTTCCTTTTTTGGTTGTGCTATAAAGAGAGTTATTTCTCAAGTTATATGGGTATTATCCTTTATAATAACTCCTTTTATTTTAAATTGGATCAATCTTGTGATGTGCATTATATTCTAGGGCCTTTGTAGACATCTTTGGGTTTTCATTGTTGGGGATCCCGTTGTGGGCATGTACGAACCGATTTTTGAGGTAGGGGATTCCATCTCTAGCCTATGTTGATGAACATTTCTGTTCTAGATTTCAAAAATTCTTTATTCATAGATTTTTCATGATTTTTTTTCGTGGGTTAAAATGTTTTTTGAAAGAAAATGGTTTACCCTAGTTGTTCATAAATGGAAAGAAAATTAATATTTTCAAAGAATCAAAAATTGAATTGTGAAATATTTTTTAAATGGGTTTTCAAAGAATTTGAATGAATTATTAAAATGAGAACATGTATTACCTTAGGGGTTTATTTTGAAGGTTTATATTGAGACAATCATCCATATTTTGTGATAATTATGAGGTACCTTTGTATTCATGGCACGTTGTTCTACGGGATCAATATTAACATTTTTAGGGGGTTTACTCAGGGGGTATTTCTCTACTTCCTAGGCATGTGTCTGAGGAGCCATATCGTGAACATGATTGATAATGGTACAAGTATTCTTTTATAATGACCTATAGTGATACTCTGTTTTGATCCCTGTTCTTTTCTTTTATATTTCTTGTATTTTTCATTTTATCCTTGATATGCATGTTTATGCTTGAGAAAGATGATGTTGAAAATATTCATGAAATTTATATACCTACTTTGTTTTAAAACTTTGATAAAAGGGAAAAGATTACCATGTTTTATATAAAATTTATTTATAGATTATTATGTCATTATATATTTAAAATGGGCGTAAACTATTTATTTTATAGATAACAGTTATGGAATAATTGGGTGGGAACCTACTGAGCCTGTAATATCACACCATGCACACATCTTCGGTGGTGTGTAGACCTTTGTATATATTTCATTATAGGAGAAAGAAAGGCCCCACAATGAGGTGGTGAGGTTTTGTATCAGATCGGTTGGGTAACTAGGGGTGAGATGGTTGGAGGTCATCCATACCATCATGTGGAGTAGCCATTTGTTCTGGTCCTTTGTAGTTGGACATGTTTTTTGGAGTTTCATTTACTTTTATTGTTGTTTTTTTCCAATATCTTCTGCCAGTTATAGAATATATTTATTAGTCATCTTTTATCTCTTTTTTTTAAGTGTGTATATATATATATTCCATGTGTTTGTATTGGTTAGAAAACATCATCCCCTCTTGTTTTTTTATCAATGCCGAGGTGATTTTCTCCAGCCCATGGGAATCAAGAACACCCTTCGGGTATGTGGAGGATCTGATCGGGTACTAGTATTGTGTGTAAAACAGGTCAGTTCATTACAAAATGGTATCAAAGTGGTGGGTTTTCCCCATGATTTATTGTATTAGGATTCCAATTAGACTGGAGATAGAGTTTTTGAGACATGAGAGGAATGTTGTGCTATGTTCCTGGCTAGCTCTTATCATGACAAGACTCAAGTATCTATGGGATGTTGGGATACGAGTCTTTAATGCTGGTTTTTTTTAATATCATTTTTTTACTTTTGGGTTTTATGGTTTAAACTTATATTTTCTCTTTTGTCTAATCTTTTATTCTATATTGGCATGAAGTAGTATGCCTTTGAGACGTCTTCCATGAATTCCTTAGTATTTTTTAGTAGATGATCCACTAGGTAATAAACTAGTAGATCATAATATATTAACAAATATTATTTGGGAAGTTCATGTTGTTGATTGGAATGTTCCATGAGTTTATAATGCAATGGTTGAGGTACAACCAGAAGCTGGAGCAGAGAAGGATTTGTCACAGGAATTTTTATATGAGAAGCCCCCATTTTTTAAAGGAACAAATTTAACTTAAGATTTGTAGGAATGGATTTATTGGATCAATAAATATTTCAATTCATAAGATAACCTATGAATATCATGGTGAAGTGTGAAGTGTTTATAATCGTGGGTACTAGAAAGCGATGGTGGGATTCTATGGTCTAGGCAGATAGACACATGGACCTAGACTGAATGGTTTTCAAAACCCTGTTCTTCGAAATTTTTGTGAGGATTCTTTGATGTTGGAAAATTATCTAGAGTTCCAAACCTTGAAAAAGCATAAAATTCAGTGTAGGCATACAACAATAAGTTTCCTTAGATTGTCTGTTTTACACCATAAGTGGTGAAGAATGACTAGTTTAAGGCTCAGATGAACCTTCATGGTTTGCGATTGAATATCATATCACATGTATTTAGGATGAAGCATTATACCTATGAAGAGATGGTGGATAATTCTACGATGAAATAGATGGATTTGGAAAGAAAGGTTGGTTTCCCCAGCATTTCTCTACCACCTATTAGTATCTTTAGTGGAATACATGGAAAGATGAGGAAGTTGTAGGATCATCATAGAAGTGGTGGTGGTGGGTCTCACCAGTGAGCCTCATCAACACCATCTACTACAGTTGACAATGTATCCCTGACTTACTATCACTGTGGAAAGAATGACCATAGAAAACATTCTTTTCAAATGCTTATGAAAACGTAAAATATTTGTGGATGTGTTGGTCATATACAACACTTCTGACAGGCTATGACTATACCTCATTATGGCCAAGGTTCTTTGGCTCCAAAGGATACTATGGTGAAGTTAGAATCGTCATAGACTATAGGGCTCTAGCCCCAAGCCATGGGAGTGAATCACTTTTGTAGATAGATTAGTTTCTAGTTGAATTCGAGGCATGTCTAACAATAGTGAGTGGTACTATCCTTATTTAATCTTTAGTAACTATTTAATTATTTGATAGTAGTGTCTCTAACTCATTTATCTCTGCACATTTTGTTTACATGATTATACTTTCAATGGAACTTATTCCCTTTCTAATGGAGTTAGTGACACCTCTTGTAAGGAGAAAGGAGTAGGGGTTTCAGTGTCCTTTTTTATTTGTGATAGTAGATATGGAGTTCATCTAGAGTTTTCTAAATCTCAATATGGATATTTTTTATGTCATCATTGGTATGTATTGTATTTTTTATCATCGAGATGAGGTTTATTGTTATTATTACCATGTTTCTCTTCTTACAGTTGATTGGAGCCTTTATGTGTTTTAGGGGGTGTGGGACCTGATATCAGGTCTTGCAGGGCCTTCCTTACCAGAGATCCAGAGTTTTTTTTATTTCAATTAATCTTGATAGAGTTTCTACTGTTGTTGATATTTCAATTATTGTTTGATAATTTACTGAAGATTTCTTAGAAGACATCTCTGGTCTTCCTCTAGATAGAAAGGAAGAGTTTATAGTTGATATGGTGCTATTTACGCATTCGATATTGATACCTTATTGTCATATGGAATCATAATACAAGAAAGAGCATAATATATAATTTGATGACCTGTTGGAAAAAGGATTTTTTCACCCTAGTGTTTCTCCTTGGTAGCCCCTATTCTAATTTCCAAGAAAGAATATGGTTAATTTCGGCTGTCTGTGGACTACCAGAAGTTGAACCAGGTCATAGATAATAAAAAATATCATTTTCCAGGTGTGGATGATTTTTTTGATTAGTTAAAGGTGGGGAAATGGTTCTTGAAGATTTATCTTCTATTGGGTTATCATCAACTCAATGTTTTGGAGTTTGATGTGCCGAATACAAATTTCAGAATCAGGTATGACCATTATGAATTTCTAGTGATATCTTTTGGTGTGAATAACACTCCTATAGTTTTTATAGATTTTATGAATAGGATATTCATCCAATATCTTGTTACTTTTTTGTAGTGTTCATGGATTATATTATGGTCTATTCATAATCTTAGCATGAGAACGAGCACTGTCTATGTTTGGTTCTGAAAGTTATAAGAAGTCACTGTTTGTATGGAACGATTTTGAAAAGTAGTTTTTGGATTAAAGAAGTAAAGTTATTAGGGAAATAAATTAATGAACATGGATTATCAGTCGATCTAGATAAGGTGAAGTATTTTCTATCATGAAAAGAACCATAACATGTCATTGAACTTTAACGATTTCTTGGTATTTCTAGATACAGCAGATGTTTTTGAAGGATTTATCCATTGTAGAATCACTTTTGACGGCTCATACTAGGAATGTAGTGAAATTTATGTGGGTTGTGATGTGTTAGTCTTATTTCGATGGACAAAAATTTCATCTAACATCGAATCCAATTTAGATCTTACCTATACCCAGTAAAAGATATATTGTGTTTTGTGATGCTTATGGTGTTAGTTTGGGATTCTTGTTTATGCAGGATGACAATGTGGTATCCTATCGACCTATTCAGATTTATCCACATGAGAATAATTAACCAAATAAAAATTTGTATCTTGATAAATTTATTTATACGCTTAAGGGTTTGTGACACTACCTTTTTGGGTAGAGGTTCCCTCTCTTTTTTTATGATAAGAGTTTTAGTTATATCTTCTCCCAAAAGTCCTGAATATCTTATAGAGACGGTGGATATAATACCTTTTTACATTTGACATCAAAATCATCTACACCCTTGGGAAGGTCCATTTCAATGAAGATTCTCTTAGCCTCAAAGTACCAAAATAGGATGTTCTAGAATCGAAGGAGGATTGGAACCTCAGGGGCATTTTTTCCCAGTTTCACCAAAAAGCACCAGAGGATGTTTTGGGTATAGTTATGAATAGTGTTCATATATCATCATATCTCTTCGATTCTATTTTTTATAGTCATTCTAAGTATGTTTAGTTTAAGAAAATTCAAGAAAGCCTCTATGGTGGGTAGAACATCTCAGGTTGGTCTTTCATTGGATTGTATACTCCACTTTGGAAAGACGGTTTTCATCCCAACTGCTGGGAGGAGTCTAGTCTTGTTTCATTATCACAAATTTTGGCGGTTCATTCCTCCAAGAACTATGAATATGTATTATGAAATGAGATGATGATTCTGTTGGCTGGGTATGAATATTGGCATTGAAAATTATGTGTCCTATTGTTACACCTTCCAATGGATAAAGGTAGAGAACATGAAACCCTCTGGTTTTATTTAGTCTCTTCCAATGCTGACATGGAAATGGGATGAGGCGTTCATGGAATTTTTTGTTGGATTACCATAGACACCCTGAGAGAAAATACAATCTGGGTAATTATTGATCAGTTGATGAAGTCTTCTTATTCGATTCTGATCAAGGATACCACTGAGGTTGAAGATCTGGGTAAGATATATGTGAAGGAAATTGTTATGTTACATGGGAGTCCTTCTACCATTGTTTTGGACAGGGATCTTAGGATTACCTCTAGGTTATAGATAAGTCTCCAAGAGTCAATGAGAATATAGTTCAAGTTGAGAACAACATACCATCCCTATATAGACGGTGAGGTAGAGCATGTGATTCAGATTATGAAGGATATGATTTATGCTGGTGTCTTGGATTTTTTTGGACAATTCAATAACTATCTGTGTCTGGTTGAGTTTGTCTACAAAAAAAATTGTCAATTTTTGATAAAAATGGATCCCTTCAAGACATTGTATAGTACCCCATGTAGATCACCTATTTTTTTTGGGTATATATGGGAAAATGATCTTTAGTTGGACCATGTTTGTTACAGGATACGTCAATAAAGATTCACGACGTGTATTGATGTCTGGTTGCATCAAAGATTGGAAAAAATCGTATTCATATCAGTGAAATCATCCCCTAGAGTTCTTCAGACACGATTGGGTTTTCTTGAAAGATTCTCCTTGATTAGGTCACCATTGTCTTGTAAAATAGAGAAAGTTGGCTCTAAGATATGTTGGACTATTTGAGGTCACTTAGTGGCTCGGGTTGGTTGCATATCAATCAGAATTTCTGATTCCATTGACCGGTATTCATGATGTTTTCCACATATCTCAACTTAGGAATTACCATACCTATCCCACTCACATTTTAAATTGGAATGAAATTGAGTTATATTTGGATGCTTTAGTTTTGAAGGAACCAGTTGAGATCATCCATTCTCAAGTGAATGTATTTCATGGAAAGTCAATTCCATTATTCAAAGTAATATGGAAACATGGATCAGATTCTCACGAGACATGGGAAGACATGTCTTTAATAAAGCAAAAATTCCCTCATCTTTTTATGGGGATTACAACTTCCACATGAATTTATGAGGATGGGAATTATTTATGTTGGAGAGTTTGAAACATTGAATTACTGATATATCAGGTACATATTTAACCTCATCATGGTTTTCTTTTTCTTATTGTCTATATAGGGATTAGAAGAAATTGGAAGGATACCTATAAGGGTGAAGTGAGAGATTTTTTAGATGCTTACTGTTATCTATATTTATCTATAGGTTGTAGAAGTAATTCATGCCATGTTACTATGTTACATGACGTGTAAGATTCACTAGATGAAACATGTGAAATAAATCACACTGTTAACGGTTACACGACACGAAGATATGTTTCACATTTTGAATGTTTTAAGTAATGGATTTTCAAACTGAGGTGATGGATTTCTCAGTGTACTTAGGCACTGTGGACTTCTTGACGTGTAAAGGAATTACATGTCATGTAATTCCCCATGAAGGAATGTTTTGGGGAACCATTTGGTTTTTTGATGACCATTCTACCGCCTCTTTTCCATTTATCTTGAACCAAATATCATCTCTGTAGATTTGGGGATACTCTATTCCTTTAAGATTAATCTTTTTGATGTTCAAACCTTTTTACAGTTTTAGTGCGTCTCTTTAGGTATGTGATATTTTAGATTTTTTATTTCCATTGATCACGGTAGTTACATTGGGTTATGTTATCAGATCCATTGATCTATGTTGAGGTTTTTTCTTGTCTTGTACCAATATCTATTGTACTATCTGGTTCTGGAGGCCATTCCTATTGTTGTTTTTGGTACAACAAGAGTTAATTCTCAAGGTATGTGGGTTTTATTCTTTCCATAGACCCCATAGTTTTCTAAATTGGATCAATCTGGTGATGTGGATTGGATTCTAGGGCCAATGTAGACATCCTTGGCCTTTCATTGTTGGTGGATCCCATTGAGGTCATGTGTGACCCGAGTTTTGAGGTAGGTAGTTCTATCTGTAGTCTATTTTTATGAATCTTTCTATTATTTCTTTCCTAAATGATTTATAAATAGAGATGGCAAGATTTTTTTTCTGTGTGTTAAAAAGGGTATTGAAATAAAGGTATTTTCCCCTGGTTGTTGATAATTGAAAATAATTGTTATTTTCAAGTCATCGAAAAATGTAATTGTAAAATGGTATTGAAATGTGTTTTCAAATAATTTGAATTAATTTTGAAAATGAGTACATGGGTTTCCATGGGTACTTATATACAAGATTTATCTTCAGGACATCGTCCATGTTTTGTGATTATCAGGAGGTTTTCTTATGTGGTTTTCCTATTTTTCCTCATCCCATTGTTCTAGGTGACTAATATTGACATTGGGGGTGGTTACTCATGGGGTATTCCTATTCTCCTAGGACTTAGATCTAAGAAGCATATTTTGAACTAGATTAATCATGGTAGGAATAGTCTTCTAGTTTAAACTATAGTGATACATGATGCTGATACCTATGAATCTATTTTATATTTCTTGAATTTGCCTTCTAAGCCTAGATATGAATGTTTATGAGTGAAAAACATGATTTGAAATATATTATTAAAACTAATATACCTGATTCATTTTAGTATTATGATAAAAGGGAAATGATTACCATGTTTTCTTTAAAACTTCTTTACTTTTTATTATCCCATGATATATTTGAAATGAGTATACAAGTATTTTTATATAGAGACTGGTTATGGAACACCTAGGTGGGATCCTACTGATCATGTTATCTCACATTATACGCACCACTTTAGTGGTGTGTAGACCTTTTTATGTATTCAAATTAAGGGAAAGGCAAGGCGTTTCAGTGAGGCGGCAAGGTTTAGTGTCAACTGGGTTGGGTAGCTGGTGGTGAGATAGTGGGAGTTAATTCACACCCTCATGTGGAGTAGCTGTTTAGTTCTTGTCCTTTGTAGTTAGACTTTTCCTTTGGAGTTTTGGTTATGTTTACAATTGTTTTGATTCCGATGTCTTCTCACAGTTATGGAATATACTTATTATTATTCCTATGTATCTTTCTTTTCCATGTGTATATATATTACAGGTCCCTGTACAACTTGGGATAAATCATTCCCTCTGGTCTATTGATCAATGCTTGGGTGGTTTTACCTAGCAAATGGGGATTGGGAACTCCCTTCAGTTATGTGATGGATCGGGTTAGGTGCTAATTTTTTAGGGTAACTTTGGTCAGCTCTATATATTAAATATTTTTATCTCCAAGTTCTAACTTCTCCTTGATAATGTGAAATTTAATATCAAAATGAGTTGACTGTGAATATAGGAATATATGATTTAATAAATTTATTTAGCCCATTTGTCACACTGAATTATCTAAGTATATAAAACATCAATCATCCTGTATTTAACTTATAACTTCATCTACATCATTTAATTTATGCATATTGAAGACAAAATGTACTGAAATTTCATTTGTATTAATGTGACTGAAATATGGGGTTTTGAGTGCTAAAAACACATCTTCCTTGAATAAAAATGCTAATCTAGAAGCAGAATTTTGGTCTTTCAATTCTCCTTCCCAATTGTTATATGAAAAAATATGAAACTATATATTTTTATTTTTTCATGTGAAAAAACAAGGAAAATTATTTCTTTGATGTTATTCATGATATATTTTACTTTGATAAGATGTAACTTCATTATATTTATTTGGAATTGAGCCTGAACTTTGATAAAAAACTCATTGTTTAATCATTGAAACATTAAAGTAGAATATATGTCCAGTAATCTTTAAAAACTCATTTTGTTCTTTAATACCATCTTATTCATCAAGGAAAAACTACGTCCAATGTTCCATATGACTTGAATATTATATTATGTCTTAAATTCCAATCATTTTTAACAATACACATGCATATTTATCTATGCGATAAATACGTAATCTACCATGTTCAAAACTTATAGACCAAAAAAAATTAAATTTTACAAATCTATAACATATCAACATGATTTTTCATTATGGAATAAAATTTCTCAAAATTGTTATCCTGAACCATCCTGGGTAAACCTAAACCATCACTAGATCTAGCTCATGAAGGAAGATCAATCTGACCACCTCATACACAAGTGTCTCTTGATTATTTGTAATGGTCTGATAGATACAATGGTGAGACTATACCCTTTGGTTGTACTGTAATAATTTCAAAAAATAACCAAACTTCTATATAGATATAAACATAATAGTATATATAATAACAAAATATGAGAATTATATAATATGTGTAATATGACATACATTCATACAATCTCATGTAAGGATAAAGTAAATAAAAGTTATCCATTCGATAAACAGTTAACCAGAAGGGTCCTCCGAAACATGTTTCAGCAAAATTTAATCCAAAAGATTGGAATGATTTTATATTTAATCCTTCCTTGATCGACATAGTAATTATATTTAGGTAAATTTAATCACTAATAAATTCTCATAGAAAAATTTATATACCTTTATCATTAACAAAAAATATATATATATTTTTAAAAGATAATTCTACCTCTAGTTCTTAAATAAGATCATACCATAGCCAAAAATATTTCCATTAGAGGTTCAGGACTATAATATGTAGATTAATAATATTAAAAAATATTTTCATCTTTTAGAAATTTATATTTAATCTATGTGGAGAGAGATAATCAATGTTCCGAATCACATAAAACTTCAACAAAGGATACGATTTTCATTGGGAGTATTTATAAAAACATTAATATGGAATCCCCAATTATAGAGTCGAGGATAATTGTTCCCTAACTATTATTATTATTATCTATTGTTAATTCATTATCACTGTTTTTTTAATTTTACATCGAAGGTTTTTGTGGACTATTATCCTAGTTATCCATTGGATTATGGAATTTATACATATAATGTCCAAAACCCATGATTTTATAGTACTTTATTTTGATCGTGGTATTCTGATGAGGTATCTATCCAATCATTTCATTGACTATTCACATAACATCACTTAAAATTTTATTCCATCAATGGACAAGAGAGACAATATATGTCCTATAATATGTTACAAATCCTTTTGATCTTTAATACCGACTTATTCATACAGGAAAAACTATGTTCAATGTGCCATAAGAGTTAAATATTTTATTATGTCTTTAATTAAAAAACATTTTAACAATACACATGCATATTTTTCTATAAGAGAATTATGTAATCTACCATGTTCAAAACTTATAAACCTAAAAAAGTTCAATTTCACTAATCCATAACATCTCAACATGATTTTTCATTATGGAATAAAAATTTTCAAAATTCTTGTCATGAACCGTCCTGGGTAAAACTGAACCATAAAAAGACCTAGCTCATGAAATTATATCAATCTCACCTCCCCATACACCAAAGGCTCTGGATTAGTGGCAATTTTCTAAACATAAAATGGTGGGACTATACCATTGTTTTTGTTCTGTAATAATGCCAAAAAATAACCAAACTTCTACATAGATATAAACATAATAGTATGTATAAAAAAATATATGATAATTATATAAAAAGTGAAATATGACATACATTCATACAAAATCATAGAAGTCTAAAATAAATAACAACCAATCACCCACTCGGTCTGTCAAAAATATAGTGTAAAATCCAAGAAATGTACATGAGTCTACCATCACCCATGAGATACACCTAAAAACAAATCAATATAACTCATGAGCTTATTCATTATGATATAAAGTCTCCAAACTAGTGGATATACTTTACCATGTAATGTGTGGCCTATGTCTCGTCCACTACGCAACCTATTCTCTATCAGAAAGAAAATATAAGGTCCACACACACACACTAAAAAACATGTACATATAGTGAGAAATAAATATTAGTAGTACATCCCCAGTGGTGAACTTATATTATTCTTTCATATACAAGTGTGTTCAACACATTACTTTCTCAACCTAGTCAAAATATAAAAATAAAACTATTGGTATATGAAAAAACTACAAAAAAATGCAAGGTGTTAACAAATGATAAAAATAGCCAACTGTGGGTTCTAGTATGATACATGAGGTAAATATTCCCCCAATATTGCATAATCCAATGGAATTAAATAATTGCGCTCAATCATACATATAACACCCATCATGGATTCTAGATCATAAGGATCTTTGAGATATCCAACACATCAACATGCATGAAAGAGAAGCCTTTTGATATCTTCTTAGGCATCCATGAATACAAAAATACCCCTCAAATGGGATCAAGGAATCTAATAGCATGACCTATATTGGTAACAAGAACTCTTGGTCAACACCACAAGAGTACCAGTAGAGATTTAGAAATCCTTTTGTACTAATTGTGACAACATGATCTATCCCATCTGTGCCAATATTATCATAGTAGGCTAAATATCCTCATATCCACATGGTAGCACTGATACTGCGTCCACAGTCCGGAATATATAATCCATGGATAAAATAAATACAACAGTGAGGGGGATTCAATCTTCCATATCATCTAATATCTTCTTAGACCCACTTCACACCATTAATATAATAAAGGTGATCATACAATAACATTAGGGCCAATAACCAATCTAATAATTTTCTAAGGGTCTCCTCCAACATCCAAAACCCAACAATGTTATTGCTTAAAATATACTATGTATAGTCCATCAATGAAAAGAACCCTGATTATCTGACATCCGAAACCTTCATCTGTAATGTTGATTCATCAAAAAAACCTCATAGGGTTACCAAAAATAAGTGGAGGTCAAGTGGATTTGAAGAGTCATCAACTCACGACGAAACCTCAGTGGTCCTCTGAACCAAAGAAAGATTAAGACACTCTAAAAGTATTCCCTCTAACAAAATCAAAGCATGAAAATTGATAGTTAAAGAATCTCTATATTCCCACCAGACACATAATATAACCTAAAAGAGCAAGCCCAAATGGAAATCCAAAAGTAACATCCCTACCAAAAGGGCTCCTCGAACAAGGCCAAGCCCACAAGGGAATAGAAAAAGAGGTCCCTCGGACCCTTTTAAAGTTATAAGAATCAACACCAAACTATAAATAAACCCTAAAATGATAATTTTTCCCAAGAATATCACTAAAATAAACATAAAGAAATTATATTTTACAATCTTTTCAAGGAGACTACCCAATACCACCTTCTAGGACTCATAAAACTGAACCAAACTAAACACCCTTGGAGTTCTAAATCCAAGACAACTAAACTCATGACCCTCACCCAGGACTCACATATCAAAACCCATCCCACAAGAATATTCTCAAGAAAAATCTCAAGGAAACCCTCATAGAAAATATTGAATAATAAAAAATTTCATCTCCAAGTACTCTAAATACCAAAGAGATTACATTGTCAAAATATGAAAGGAAAACACTCAAAATGGACTACTTAGAGGTCCAATTCAATCTCCAAGGATAAAAATTTGTGAAACGCCTATAAAGAAGGACCACATAGTGTGTTACTCATGTTCATGTTGTGTACCTAATGAAATCATCCTTAACCATGTATCTCGACTGACCTAGTGTGTACCATCTAAAGTACACAGTGTTCTCACCCTTATATATAATGTGCACTATGAATGAGGTACTTCGTTGTGCACCACATCAAAACTCTACCCATGTACCCCTACATGGGGTGTCTAGCCGTGTAGCCAAAAACACCTTGAGTGAATCTACATGGTGTTCCCTAAACACACATGTTGTTAAGTCAGATTATTATACCCTTATCCAAAAACAATAACACATGATGTGTGACCTGAGAACACATTCCCTGTGATTTGGTTTTACCAAGCATAAAACCCTCATGAATCTATGAAACCCTCTATTTTACCCAATTAACACTATAAATTAGTCTTTTAGGCCCCCCAAGAGCTCAAAAACTAGATTAAAAACTAAAAATAGATACAATATGAGGATTTGTAGCTATAACATTAAATAGAGTATACATTAGGGTATAACGAACAGATTCCTTAATCCCATATGCATGAGACGACACTAAAAAACCCAAACCACCTCTAGATGAGCTCCCCAATGATGATCCTCTCCCACTACTCCTTCTCTCTTGGTTGAGGGCTACACCCACTTGGGGGATCCATGTATGTGAAAATACATGGGGAGGAAAGGGAAAAGAAAATGAAAAGAAGAAAAGAGAAAAGAAAAAAATGAAAATATAAGCAAAGGGGGACCAAGCCCATCCCTGGTGTCCACAAAGTGTTTATATGTAACCTTGAAAAGAACCCTCATTCCAGACTCAACCACATAGACATAATTATAATATGATGCTCCATTCAAATTATATCATTGTTCTTACATGCATGAATAATTTTTATTTAATTAATTAAATAATAAATATTTTAACAAAACGTGAATGACTTAGAATTCCTCTAAACATATATCCTCTGGTAAACACCATAAATAGGTACCAATGGATTGATCATAAAACTTATATATTGTCTCTTAATAAGGTAAATTATGATATTTCCATTAAAAGACCACCCAAGTGAAAAAAATCAAACTTTCTATGGTTTTCACAACCCATAGTGATGTAGTTTGTGAAAAACTCCCCTCTATAAAAAATCTTGTCTTAGAGAAAACATGATGGTAAAACCACAACTATGATTCACCCATAGTATCATTGCACATGATTCCTTATCGGGCATCAAATGATTGGTATCAAAACACTAATTTGTTTTATAACATGAAGGCCATTCATATAGGATTGATATGAAATTTCACACCATAATATCATCCTTATATGCCACCCCATGACCTAAAACCCAAGATCCATGAACCACACACCATTCACCAATGACCATAATTACTATACATGGTCGAGTCATTCACACATGAATGCTAACATGAAAATTTCTACCTCTTCTCCTCAACACCCCACTAAGAGTGATTCCACGACTTTATAAAAATCCATATAGAAGTGAGGACAAACTCCTCAAGTAACTTATTGTGCACACCCCACAATATGGATTCCCTTAAGTCGCTTCTTGAGAGCCTACCTCAATAGGTACATCATCACTACACCACCCAACTATGAGATAACCATCACAACAAAAGAAATCATATATTCCTTCACATAAAAACCTACTAAAAATCACCCAAACACAATGACCACTTGATTCAAAAAAACCTGATTGAAAAATCATACTCACTTAAACAAAATCCAAGACCCAAATATCCCATTAAAACCCTCATAATCCTATGAACTTTATCATAATGAAGGTTAGTTCCAAAAAAACCATTGCACCCTTGAAACTCTTTTAAAAAAATGAGTCATATCCCCATGCCAAGATCAACCAAATGAAAACCATCCACTTGAGAGTTTATCCAGAACCATGGGTTACTAACCACACTCCCACCGTGACACTAGAAGTTCAAATTTAAATAACTTGTCCTGACATCAACCCAATCTTTCTCTCTCAACCCAACCACATAGCCACAAACATTACAAATACTCCACTTCTCAAGTGTAGGGAAACCTCATGCCTAATTATAAAACTTATCAGGTAAACCATAACCATATGGGATACTCGAGCCTAGTCCAAAATTTATCTCAAGCAACCCATTACTCATCAATCCAACACATAAAATAGGGTACCAAAAGCCTATAATGATCCACAATGGTCTACATGTATCCCTCACTGAAGGGACTGCATTTACACCACCATAGAACACCTTGAAGAAGGAACTACATGAATTATCATCATAAGGAAATACCAATGGTCCAATTGAGTAGAATTTCATTATCATGATTTATGAAAAAACACCATATTGTAAATTTTGGACACATTAAAAAACTGAACCTCCATCATCACTATAATCAGACACAAATGGGCATATTTCACGAAAATCCAATATTACTAGAATTATTCATATACAATAGCCTCTTACCATTGGGCCAAGAGTCAAAATTCACAATAAATCATAAATCAAAAAGTCCAAGGGAATAACTCAAGGTTAAAGTCATGTAAACATGACACAAATAACCAAGAAAATCAACCCCATACTTGATAAAGATGAAATTCATCTAAGTAAGGTAATTTAAAATGCACCATATTGATATCCATCATAATAAATGAAGCATTCTTATATTTTCTACCTACAGACTCCTGAAATTAGAATACAAGACATGACCTAGAAACATTTTTTTGATTAACTAGCCAGAGTCCACCAAACTTTTCCCCCAATCCACCACACAATAAGGCCTCAAGAATGACTCACCAAACACAAGAGGATATATAAAATTAGAAGGGGTCTAATAAGAAAATAAAGAAGCGTAAAATAAGTGAATAAAATTCCAACATGACTCATCAGCACATCAAACATCAAATCAAGATAAAAATAAATGAAACAACAAAATAATATAAAAAATATGAAATTTTTAATCATCACGGGAACCAAAAACCTCCCTAACCATATGATATCCCTCTCATGAAAGGTAAAGGCACAACTATAATGGATTTTTTTACACAACTATATTTATAACAACAACCCATCCTTAGAAAGTGGTAAAATCCTAAGTGTCCAATGTAATACATGAAACTGAAATAAAAATAATACTAAATTGTTAACATACTTATATCAATGTGACTATATGAGTAATCACCAATTGAAAAAAAAACCATGATACCCATTGGTATAGAATAAAAGATAAGATGAAACCAACACTAAAAAATGATATAGATATGACGTGAAAAAAAAATTTCCTGTAGGGATGCTAAAATAAAAACCATACCATATTCCTTAACATTAAAAAGAAAATCATTTAATGTTAGCTTGAAAGTATACATTTATAAAAATTACTTTTTCTATTTTATTTTAAAATATTTAACTGGTTAGTGCTTCATAGAAACCATTTTATCTTTTCATTTCCGAAACCATTTTCTAAAGAATGAGATATTTTTCAATAAACCATTTATAAGAAGGAATAACTAGATAATGTAGTAGACTTAGGAATAAATCATAACACTAAATTCATATAATAATTTGAAACAAAATAAAGGATATTAAAAAAACCATTATATAATTTCATAAATGAAAATGAAACTACTCAAAAGAGTATTTAAATATAGTACCATAGAGCTGGGAATAGATAAGATCAAGAATAATGGGAAACTCTTAAGTATACTGGTTAAATGTGGTTCTAGGATCCTTATACTCTTTCTGAATAGACCTAAAGGAAATCACATCCCATGTGTGATTCACTAGAGGGGATGTACCTAAGATCCAATGATAACCTATCATACCATGAGGTTTAGTTAGTTTTGTAGTGTACTATTATAATGTGGACAAGGCTGAGGCCCTACTGACTCTTCTAGAATTATAGTCCAAGTATACTCTCTACGGTTCCCAGGATTCACATATTCCATACACATAACCATAATTCAAAAGTTTTTTGTAGTATTAAAAGAAAATATCAATCACATTACAAAGAAAGTCAGAAATAGAACATCAACTCACCTCTATCCACTTCAAATATGAATCCCCATATCTATAAAAAACCCAATATTCTAATCATATAATACATGTGTCCACAAAATACATAAAATCTAAGGCTTAATTTGGAGTGAAACTCACTTTTTCAAAAGATATAAAATGGTTCAACTGGGACATAGATTTTTATAAATATTCTTATATCATTTGAAAAAAAATTAATACCATATATTTTTCATTCCAAACCATATATTATACATAGATTCAGATACACATACATATATACATACATACATAAATATATATATATATACTCGTTCTCCAAATGTATATATTCCCAATTCCGTGTTTGAATATCTGAAAATTATTCACTTGTATATATATACATATATATCTCTTTATATGTATATGTATATTGGTAACATTAAGACATTAAAATATTTTAAATCAATTATTGGATTTTTTGGAAACCAAAACTTTTCAATGGGGATTTATGTCAAAATTGGTCAAAATACCAAAAAACCTTTGGGAAATTAAATTTCACATGATAAAAATCATTTTAAAAAGTAATCAATCAATTATAATGATTAATATTTCAAAAAAAGTTTGAAAACATGATTTAAAAAGAGTAACACATGGTGGGGAATATAGAATTTTTTTTAAAACAAGTGAGAAACTATTTCCAAGTACCGAAATCACAATCTATAATATATTAACATTATATAATACGGAAAACAATTTCAAACACCCAAGAAATCATCATTTTTAATTTAATTGCTTGAAAATAGGTTAAGCTGCCTATAATCGAAGTAGAATTCATGGCCATATATGAACAACACCCAAAACAACCACTATGAGGTCAAAGGTGTCCCAACAGACAAAAAGGATCCCCAAGGAAAAGAATTATGCTATTAAAATAAGTCCACTAGAGAGATCAGACTAAAACTCGGATTTAGGGCTTGGTCATTGGTGATGTGTAGTGAGAGAGAGTAATGGAGAGGGGGATAAACAAGAAAATATCGGGGAAAGAGGTGGGGAAACTAGAATTTGGGGAGATTATACCCAAAACTAGAGGAGAAAATGACAATAATAGATGTTATTGTGAAGGGGTATCATGAAAAAAGGGAAGCCCCCTGTGGGGTGGATCATGTGAAAACTAGATAGGGAGAGGACTTTAGAAGATTAATGGGGAAAACGAGTGGTAAAATTCAAAAAATAATTTTTTTAGGAGGTACAAAACATTGCATTGTTTGGAAACATGTCTAGAAACATGGTGTGCCCCACTCTAGAAGTTCTAGGAAACCAAAAACTATTAGTGTGAGTGGTTAGGGATACCATGAATTTTCTATTTGGTTGGCTCTGTAAAAATTAATGATACAATTACATTGGCATAACATTTTTCTTCAAACCATGTGCCAGTCGTGCCCCAGTGCTTAAAAGATGTAATTTTAAAATTTAAATCTGATCCATTTTGAAATTAAAAATGTGTCTGAATGTATTTAAAAAATTAAAAATAATTAATAAATAATGGTCAAGGTTGAACAATCATACCCGGTATGAAACATTATTCTCTTGAAATTTCAAATAGATTCAGTTAATCAGAACCAAAAAAGGATGAACTAGTACATGAGATAAACCTATACTCATCTTCCTGTAATTACCTGAAACATAAATATCCAAAAATAGGCAAAGTTATCATCCTAATTTTTTTACAAACATCTAAGGAAATAGATTAACAGACTAAGGAAGTAAAAACATAAAATGAGATAAAGGAAATAGAAGGACTCTCAAATCTCTAAACAGAAAACCAAAACAAGGAACACCACAACTGATAACATAGAAACCACAAAAAAAATTCATCAGGGCTAGTTTGGGATCTCAGTGAGCAACCATCACATGACCAATTTTACTATAAAATTAAACAACTATGATTATGGCTGCGTGGGGAAGGAAATAAATAACTAACTTATCAAGAATGACTGAAGACCATATTCACCATTATCACATTCCATGGTGGACCCCCCACTAGACCAACACTCTGGTCATATATTTATATCCTAGGTCACACCAAAATCATGATTCCTAATGTGAACCAAGGTATGAGAAATGATGTATGGGAAAACCCACACATACACTTGAAAAGAATAAGATTCTTAGATTTCCAAAAAGACACTTCTGTTGGAAAAATAACTCCCAAAATAAATCAATGAAAAGAAAATATATCTGATCAGAAATCCACAACATCCAATGACCAGGTTAGGATAAAAAACATAGTAAAAAACCAAAGGATAAGAATTAAGAAAAATAATAGAGGGCTTTAAAGAGACACCACATACACCCAACCACTCTAAAAACCATTTTTGAATATTCAATACATTAAAAAATGAAACAAACCAAAAAAATTAACCACATTATAGAACTAGAAACTCAAAGGACCACCACATAGAACAAATACAACTGGTACTATCCAATCAGAGTAGGAATGAATGATATGATTGAGAATTTCCTAAACAAACATGCCTCAAAAAATTAACATGGATCAAATCTCAAGTTAGGGTTGGAAAACCAAGAAATAACTTTCGGAACACGAACCTCAATGAACCTAACCGATTAGAAAAATAAACCACCCTTCTTAGTCATACCAGCCTCTCACCCAAGACATTCCAATTCAAAGGAGTAATTCCAACACTAAGGCATCCACCTCCTCAAAACAAAAAATCATGGAAATTATCATTACTCCCTTAGGCGTTGTCTAGGGGGGATTACCCTTAGAAACATTTATTTTATAATATCCTTAAACTCCATTTTTTACTTCAAACATTCCAAGCCTAAAACTAAAAATGATAGCCAACACTAGTTCTTAAAATAGATCTTCACCTAGATAACCAATGAATCCACCCTAGAGACTAACAATATACTCTTTACCAATTTTATTTGGAGGAAACTCAAATAAAATGAAACATGAATCCATCTATCCATGATTCCTAATAAAAATAAAATAGTCTTGACATGAATCATAAATAGAAACTAAAAACCCAAATTATCATAACTAAATCATCTTTTTAAAAATAACTCTTTTCCCTCTAAAAATTCACAACTTTGAAAAAGACAACAAAAATTATTCCAATGAATTTACTAAACATCAGTTTTAAAAGATATTGAAAAATTTTAATTTTAAAAATCCCACATGGAAAAAACACCAATTTTATTAAAATTATAGAAATAAATCATTGATACATTTCCAAAACCAAGGAGTTGAAGTAAATTTTTTGAATCACTATATCATTGATAAATCCATTTTACATGTTTAGGATGCCACATTTATTTGGAAATTTCATTCGAAAACTACCTTCTAAATTTTGAAAACTAGATTCCAATTAAATTAAAATAATATTTTTATAAATAGACCCTCAAAATATCTTTTTTGATTGATTAATCTTCAAAAAATTCCCCTTTTAATGTTAAAAACTTATTTTTAACCGCTTCAAGTAATTCCATATTACATGTTTCAATTTTTTAAAAATATTAAAACATTACTGGAAATCCAATTTAAAATCCAAAACTCTTTATCAAACCTATTTTAAATATCAATTTAACAACACCGCACATCACAAAACCAAAAAAGAATGAAATTTTTACCATGAATTAATTGACTTCATGGCATAGTGGACTATGTTTCAACAATGGACCTGTCACTAAAGGTAAAACAGAACCATGTATGTAGGCTCTACATGGGTTACCAATTTGGGTGACCTCATAGTGTACCACCATCTCAACTCCCATTTCACCCCCAAAATTAAATATCAAAATAAAAATAAAAATCCATACATCCTCTAATAACTGATGTTTCATCATGAGAAATGGTGATCAAGCACCAAACCATGGCCTAACTCATGATCCCTGTAGATTATATCTCTATTTACCTGACAAACCAAATAACAAGGTTTACTTACAAGAGACCCAAGGATCTTATGGATAAAGGAACTCAACTACTATGACACAATTTTTCAAGAACCATCCTATGATTTCCCTTTTTAGAAACCTTATCTAGACCTTGAAAAGTCATTAAAGGTTTTAGAGATCACTATCATCTAGAAAAAGTTCCTAGGAATAAAGGAAGCACCACTTCGGAATGTTTTCACCTATTGAATTATAATGTAAGTATGTAGTGGATAATAAATAAAATTTTCACATGACCTATATATACAATAAAAATCCAAACCAGAGATAAATAAACAAAACATCAACTATATATAAAAACTAGGAAATCTATAAACAACAAGAACATGATAAATATCCCCCACCCACCGATCTTCCTCTCCTATAATGAAAATACACCCCTCTAATGGCTTTGCTTCTTCAACTTGCATATATAGCTACACTCTATATTTAGAAGGTGGTAAAATAGTAAGTGGGTAATGTGATAAAAAATGAAACTAATATAACTCTAAAATACAAACCAAACTACCTTTGTGTGATTATAGAATTCACCACCAAACAAATAGAAACCACGACCCCCCACAAGAGGGAATAAAAGATAAAAAGAAACTTGAAACTGAAAAATGATAGAGATATAGGTGAGAGGATAAAAATAACAAGTAGGGATGATAGACGAAAAATAAAACCCTATTAATTACATTTAAAACATTTATTTTTAGTGTGAAAATATACATATATAAAAGTATTTCTTTCTATTTTTTTCAAAAACAAGTAATGGGCTAGTGCTTTAGAAAAAACATTTTCTTCTTTGATTTCAAAAACTGCCTTCCTAAGAATGAGAGATTTTCCAATAATCCATTTATTATAATGAATTATCTGATAAAGAGATATTCTTATTATGAAATAATAAAAATAACTACATATCACAAGGTGTAAAAACTAAATTTATTAGAATAATATTTTTAACATTTTAGACATGAAAATAAAACAAGAGAAAATTGAATTAAAATATTATACCATATAAAAGGGAATATATAAGAGAAATAACAATGGTAAACCCTTAGTACCTAAGTAAAAATGAGTTTTAATATCATCATACACTCGATTATCTAACTAGATAAATATCCATTCCCCTGAATGAGTCACTAGAGGGGATGAACCTAATGTATAAAGGTAACCAGTCATTTCATACAATTAGTGTTTTAGCGTAATCCAACCATGGTGACTAGAAAAAGGACCTTATACCTATATAATAACACTTTTCATAGTCTTTCCACTTAGGTACATAGGATTATCATGTTCAATTACCATAATAAAAATATATAAGGGAGGTATAGTATCAAAACAAAATATCAATCACATAAAAAAAAGAGGGGGTACCTACTAGGACTTCCCTTTTTATAAGTTGAAATTGATCATTTGGAAACACCTTTTTATTCCATAGCTTCTATATTACAAAAAAACAACATATTTGTAAATTTACACACCTTGATATATATATATATATATATCATGTCCCAACTCATATATTCACAATGCCATGTGTGAATTTTTTTGAAGTGGGAACTTATAGTTATATATATATAGGTGTATGTTTGTATATTTATATTTATATAGGTCACATTTGATTCATCCAAATATTAGAAACTAATTAGGGGATTTTTAGGAAACCAAAACATGTCAATGGTACTTTATAAAAAAAATCAGTAGAAATACCAAAATATATTTGGGCACTTCCATTTCAGGTAATAAAAATAATTTAGAAAACTAATCAAGAACTTTTAATGATAGAAGTTTCAAAAAAAGTTTTAAATCATGATTTAATAAGGGTATCCCATATTGGGTCTTAAATAAAATATGAAAAATAAGTGAGAAACAATTTCCAATCACTACAGTCAGTATCCATAATGAATTCTTTTTATATTATAATAAAAAAAGAATTTTAAACAACCATGAAACCATAATATCTAATTTAAAGGCTTGGATATACGGAAAACTGCCTCATAATGAAGGGGTATTCACTACCTTAGATTTCTAACACCCAAAATCACTGCAACATATTCCAAGGAGCCTCACAAGACCAAAAGGATACCTATAGAAGTAAAACCCCTTTTAAAATCAAGCTAGTAGTGAAATCAGACCAAAACCAAAACCTTGAGATTAATTCATATTACAGTATAGGTTGAGAGAGAAAAGAGGAGAAGGAGAAACAAGGAGAGGGAGATAGATTCATAGAAACCTGAACCTGAGAAGATCACTCCCAAAACAAAAGTTGAAAATAGAGGGTTGTTATAGTCGCATGAAGGGGGTACTGCGTATGAGTTGAAGCCCACATGTCGGATGGGTTGAGAAAAAATGGGAGGGGAGGCCTTTAGCTGATAAAGGCGGAAAAGGAGTTAAAAATCATAAAGATCCTGTTATTCGGAAGTCTGATAAAAAACACGGTTTAGCCACATTATTTCCTATATCATGGGCCTACCATGGACCCCATACATGATGTTCTTGGCCACCTACCATGGTTAAGGTTCATGGTTATGGAAACCCTACACCAACTAGACAATGGAGTATTTAATACTTATAGACAAGATTTCATGAGTTTCCCTTCGGTTCAACTAATTGTGAGCTAATTGTTCACACCACATTGAAAGTATTTGGAAACCTTTCTTGGTGAAGGTGAATGGTTAGGGAATCCTTGCACCATTTGTGCAATTATCTTTGTAAACCATAATAATTTTCTTACATCAGGTACACATAATTTTTACTAACCATGAACCATCCATGAATCTTTAAAAAACCAATATTTTTAAATTTAAAACCTATGTATCTAGAAATTTGAAAAAATAATTAAATATATTTAATCCATTTTTGATAATCAAAAAATCAAATTCATGATGTGGCATTTATTTGTGGGGCCTCCACATAATCCATTTCACAAGTTGTGATCTATCTAAAAATTTATAAAATTCCACCATTCATGCCAAATTTCATGAATATGGGGTGAGGAATAAATATCATTAAGACACCCCAATAGTTAACCTATAATCAGCTATCATTTAAATATGTATGTAACACATGATATTTACTGATCTCGACACCAGTTTCTTTGATCCAGTGCTCTATAATATTACATTGGTATAATAAACGAGAAAATCGCATCCCAAAAGACTGAATAGTTTAGTAGTTTTGGAAAATTATATAAAAAATAAGTTTGTCATTAAAACTTAAAAAGAAAAAATCATAGAAACGTTTTTGGAAACACCCATAAAATCCTATATTTCCCCTTAAATTCATTCGTAATATACATCTTCTCATCCTCGGGAAAAATAAAATAGAAGAAATGGGTTAGATCAGATGCTCATTAAGGTTAGTTAATATATCGAATGCTAATATAAACAATATGGCTTGGTGAATGACTAGAAACACATGTCATTAGAACATAATCTTGAGCATAATATGGAAAAATAAAATATGAAGAAATAATTCTATATAAATAATCAAATGAGAAATAATCTTAACTGTGGATATTCAAATAGTAGAATATTTACGTGGATAATAAATTACTAATATCAGAATGATAGAATTCATATGTCTAATATCATATGCATACCATTGAGGCCTCAACCAAGATACATGAAAATAATTGGTTAAGGCCTAAACCAAAATCCATTTCTATATGCCACTTGAGAACGACTGATGAGTTGAGGGGAATAGAGGGCCTCAAACATCACTTAATAATTCCAATTTATTCCCCATATGAATGAGTTTATAAATAAACAAATATATATTTTAAATTTAAATAACATTCCCTAATTTGTAAACATAACCACTAACCATTCTGAGTGGTATGGTGAATGGTATCAAGATAACAAATCCACAATCAAACTTATCAGAAAACATTTAATAAAAAATGTTAGATGATAATAATAATAGATAAACATAAAAAAAATAAAAATCAAAATAGGTTTTCAAATAGACAAAAATAGTATAATAAAATCATCAAGGAATTATTGAGAGAAATACACTACTAGAAAATGAGGAGACTGCCACAGACCTATAGCCACGGTTTTAAAACCATGGTTATAGGTTGGTTTTCCATGAACAATTTCCACGGTTTTGAAAACTGTGGCTATAGGTGATATTTTTCGCTAGCCTATATCTATGGTTTTCCAAAACCGTGGCAATAGGGTTACCGTGCTTCCAAGGGAAAAATATTTCCTGCCAAAACTTTGGTGGGAAGACCTACTGCCACAGTTTTGAGCCTAATTCCATGGTTTATATTAATATATATATCATAACATATATATGTACCCAATGTGTCGTGTAGTTTAGTGGTAGGTATGTTGGTTCATAAATAAAAGGTACAAGGATCAAAACTCCCTGGTGACATTTTGTATTTAGGCCATTGCCACAGTTTACTAAGGTTATAAAAATTGTTAAAACCATGGAAATAACTTCCTATAGCCACATTTTATACTGTGGATATAGGGAATCTACCATAGTGGTAGTTTTTAAGGCCTATTTCGACAGTTAAAAATGTGGTAATAGGTTGGGACCTACTACCATAGATCATTTTCTTTATTAAGAAGAGTACTTTTAGAAAAATAATTTTTATGTTTCATATATGTTTATTAATACCCATTAATGAATAGATATTGTTTTACAAAAAAAATATTGGTTTCAGAAAAATAATGGTGTCTTAAAACATATTTTTTATGGCACAACAAATTTGGTAAAAAATCAGGAAGTTCCCTTTAATTCGGATGGCGTATCAGGAAGAACAAAGAATGGAACCTTGTAAAACAGGTCTTTCCCCAAAAATTAATGAATAAATGATCTAGATAAAATTGTTTGGAATATATATATATATATAATTTATAAATATTATATAAAAATTATTAATGATTACATTGGTGTAAAGAGGGGGAAATCCCAACTTGAATGGAAATGGATGTTTGGGAAAAATAGTTACCTTATGTTTGAAAGTGTTTTGTACATGACCTTAAATTCATGGATAGTGAAATTAGATTAATTAATAATTTAATTCATAACCTTTTCTACATGTATTGTTTTTGTTATAATTTTATTAAGTTCATTTATGGTCTCATTGATTAGTTATAATATACAATTTTATCATTTGGGTGCGTTCATTTCCTTGGTTTTCATGATCATTTTACTTTTATATGAGTATGGATGTTCATGTTAAATTAGAATAGATATATCTAGAATTAAAGTTATATTTTTTTACTGAAAATACCAAATATTAAATGGTTATATAAGAAATTTGGTTATTTGGGTTGATGATGAATCATTAGATAATACATTAGTGATAATAGTTTAGATTATTTTGGCGTTTTTCCAATCATTACAAAATTGTTTTGTTTTATTAATTAAAATAATGTATATAATGGATAACAAAATTAAATAAGATGTAATAATTTTTTTAATATATTTTAAACATAAAAATGGTTTTATGAAAAACCTTGAAGGCATAAATGTAAATTGAGAAGTCTTTTTCCATGAATGATAGAAATCAACACATCACATATGATGATTTAATTTTTACAACAAATGGAGAGGGAAAATAATGGATGATGGATTATTCCCTAAAAATAATAAAATTATTGTATATATAATACACTGGATATATAATCTTGGTATAGGGAGTTTGGGAGAATATAAGAAAATATATAAACTTGAAAATATATTAAAATAAAAAGAAATATGTTTTTACCTATTGATTTTCTCCTCCTTTAGAACCTCTTTAGGAGAAAGTGGTTGGCCTTTTGATGAAACCAAGGTATTCTGGACATCATTTATAGGCTTGGAAATATTATTGGTTAGAAATTAGAGAATGCTAAAATCTTGGAAGGTGTGAGGAAAATGGGTGGTGATGGGTGGTATTTATCATGGAGGAGAGGGGTGTTTTTTGAATATTTTATTCATTTGTTTCTTATTTTGGATCACGAATATAAATAGTGATGATTATCGTGACTAAATATAGTAATTAGTGCATGTGAGTTCGAAACAAGGGTTATTACATCATCTATAGCTCAATTAATAGTGTATTTTACTTACAATATATATACCATAAATTACCATATTTCACCATTCACAAAAAATTCATCTATTTTAGAAAATTCTAAATATTCAGCATAATATTTTTTGTGATGTTTAGAATTAAAAAATTAACTCCATTTTATGAAAATAATTTTCTAAATAAGAGAAATTTAATTTTTAATTAAAATGATATTTTACTTATAAAATTCCAATTTTCAAATTATAATTGGTTTAATTAAACTTTGAAAAATTAATTAAGGTCTCATAAAATTAGATTATAATCATAAGAAAACCAAATATTAATTTTTGAATACATTTTTTTCATATATATTCTTTTAAATCATTATATTAATTATAAAATGAAAATAAACATTTATGTTTATAAAAATATCAACACATGGTTAGTAATTTCTAAAACATTTATTTTCTTATATTATGATATAATTATAAAATATTACCATTTATAATATAATAAAATTTTATTTATAATTTAATAAGAGAGTTTATTATACTAATGGTCATATTAATATTCATAAAGGTCACATAGTTATTCTAACAGTCACATTACTATTCTTCAAAAATGAAACTTATCATAAAAATAAAAAAATTAACAAAAGTAAATTAAGATATTACAATTACAAGGTTAATGTTTATTTTTAAAATAAAATTTTAAAAAGTGTCAAAATTAAAATTTAAAACAATTTCTCCATTAAAAGGTATAAAACTACGTTTAAAAATATATAGCCTTTTTATATGTAAAATTAGATTTATTCTTATCTTATGCCTCTAAAAATGTTTTGGAAGAATGTAAAAAATATTACATTTAATATATAAATTTCAATAATATATTTCAATAACATTCATTAATTATATTTATTAATATAAAATGTCATTATGTGAATAAATATAGTTTTTATTAAAATAATATTTTATGTTCAATTGTTTTTCATTTCTAATTAATTAAAAAACATAGAATTAATTTTATAATCATGTGTAATCTATATTTTCATAATTTAATTAACCTCATTAATTCCATCCATTCCGAACTTCTAGGAGATAACTATTATAATTAAATAATATTATTTAAATTATTTGTTAATTTGGTAAGCTATTGAAGAAGTTAAATTTATAAAGAGGCATACTATAAAATCATGGGCTATTATATTCTCCCATATTTCATTGAATTGTGTCCTCACAATTTGAAATTGTACGTAAAAAAATTATGTTTTTATACATGAAATTTTATCTGGGAAACCAACATTGTAAATATGGTTAATAAATATCCACTTATTAAGAGGAAAAATGAAATGTGAATGTCTTTACAAAATTAGGATTTATAATAGGATAACATTAGAGAGATGTGAAAATAAGGGTATGGAAGAGATATATATTCATCATGTTCTGATGTATAATGATAGAAGACATGGTTATTTCAAAGTAAACCATCACAAAAAATTAAATGTTGAGATCTATTAAAAGACCACTGATCTGTTAGTAAGGAAAGCTAATAGATATAGTTTTTTTTTCAAAATCATTTTCCAAGAGTTGTGGGATTTATTTACTATCTAGACATGCAATTAGGAAATGAAACTTACATTATTACTTTCCTTTTCATAAGAATAATCTCATTATTTGTTTGTTCGTCGATCTGTTTTTACTTCATTCTTTATACCTAGATATGAAAGTTCAAGTTGAAATTTTCATGCCTAAATAATTCAAATCAACTTATATGGATCAAAAAATACACAAAATTATATGTATATACTCCTCCTATCTTTTTACATTAACAAAAACTAAACTTTTTAGGATAAGATAATATAATTCCATGAAATAATAAAACATTATATGATGAAAACAAAATTAGCCACAAAATTCAATTGTAATACCCAGACTTCAACATAGTTCAATCAGAAAATAACCATCCTTTGTAAAAATATTCTAGACGATAATTGACACCCAAAAATAAGAAGGATTTGAACACATATTCTTATTAATAACATAAATCACACTTAATATCTGATACAAAAAATAAAATTTCATAAATCACTTAATCTCCAAGATATTATAGTAATTTCTATAAATAACCTAAATCACCATATGTCCACAATAATATCATATTTGAAGCCATGAGATAATTAATCCTTTATTCCTTATAATATTATATTTACCTTCATTTTATAGGATTCTTAAATTATCATGAATCTTCTGAAATAACATTAATCACATAATAACTAAAACATTTTCCAATACCATGGTTATATATTTTTTAAAAAAAACATCGCTAAAATCAAAATAACAATTACCCATTAGATAATTTAACTAAAAGGGCATGATAACCAGTACATCACGTATATTAGTGGTAGGTGATTCACCCTTGACACCCTTTGGTGGTGACTTCAAACACTGTAGCCTTACCGAACATGATAGGTTGTCACTCGACCTCTAGGTTGTCATTTTTAAAAAAAATATTAATATTAAATTCAATATAAATAAGATGGAAAATCTTGAAATAATATCAATCACTAAATATATTTTTAACTAATATTTTCAATACATCCCCAATACATAAATACAACATCCATTTATTTCCACATAGGTTCTTCCATGTTCAAGAGTTTATCCTATAAATGAGGGCATTGACATAGGTAATGCCCTGGTTTGCAATATTTATCAAAATGAACTACAAATGAATTCTTAGGATGAGTTTTAGTTCCTTCCATCATACTATTTATATTTCATTGGTAATTATTTTCTTTATGTCCTTATATACCACATATAATTCATTTCTCTATTCCATTGGGACACTTTCTTGGGTATCTCCTTCCACATTTCTTGCATGATGGGAATCAATCCTTATTTTCTCTATGATATCCCCCACTAAAGCTCTTAGTAACCTCTATAATTAACTTCTTTGGTGGGTTCTGGAGTTATTTAAGGTATATGTTGTTAATAATATTTTAATAAAACTGATTATGCATGAACATGATATATTTCACCCATATAAATGTATCATTTGGTTTCTTATCACAACCATCTTGTCCATAATGTTTAATTTCATGAATCATTTAGGTTCTATCCATTAACTAAAACCAAAAATCATAGTTTTAGTAACAATATTCATAGTGAGGGAAACATATAATCATGGATAGAAAATAATGACACCTTATTTTCAATCTAAAACACACTAGTTTATTGACTTTCATCAAACATTCAAATCCTTCATAATGGGTTTTAAGAAAATTGTGAATCATCTTAAGAATATACCCTGGGAGTGTCAAACTAGGTGTATAGTAAGGCCTTCTTTTATATACTAGGTTACCCTGAGTTAGGCACGTAAGACCATTTAAGATTTTTTACCCCTAGGTAAATATGTTCCAGAACCATGTCCACTTGTAGTATCCTGATAGGTATGTATTTATAGGAAGACCTAGATAATATATAACATAACAAAATTCTAGTAAGATCATACATTATTATCCTCAAACTCTATCTTAAGGTTATGTTCCTCAATCAATTTTGTCTAAATCTATTGTTAAGGAATCTATTAAACTTCCTCTGATACTAATTTTAAAGATCCAGACCCTAGTTTCCGAGATATGGTGCCTTACCTAATTACCTTGGTATAATAAAAAAGAAAGGAACACCCAAAAGGACCAAATAGTTTAGTAGATTTTGGAAAAATAGAAATATAAATAACTTTTACATTATAAATTGAAAATAAAATAAATATAGAAACTTCTTTGTAAACACTCATAAACTCCTAGATTATCCATGTAATTCATTCATAATACAAAACATCATATCCTGGGGAAAAATAAAACATAAGAAAGGTGAAATATCAGATTCCCATTAAGGGTAAATAATAATGTGGAAGATAATATAAACAATAAAGAATATTGAATTACTAAAAACATAGGCCATTAGAAGACAATATTGAGAATAATATGGATAAGATAAAATTTGAATAAATAATGGAATATAAATAATCACATGAGAAATAATCTTAACCATGTGTATTATACTAGTCAAATATTCACATGGATAATAAATTACTAATATAGTAATGAGGGAATTCATATTTTGGACGTCACAAGAATACCATCGAGGCCTCAACAAAGAGATCACAAAATAAATTGTCAAGGCCTCACCCAAAATCCTTATGTGTTTTGTCTCGGGAGACCTACTGATACATCGAGGGGATATAGAGGGGACCAAACAACACTTAACAAGTCCTATTCATTTCTCATATGAATTGTGTTATACATAAACAACATATTCATATAAAATGTAAATAAAATTCCCCAATATGTAAACATAATCACTAACCATTCTGAGTAGTCTAGTGAATGGTTTCAAGATAGAACATCCACAATCAAAATGATCATAAAATATTTATTAAAATATTTTATAAGATAATAATAATATATTAATATTAATAAATCATATAATTCATCATAGATGTTGAAATATATGACAATACTATAATAAAGTATTCGAGGAATTCATGAGAGGAATACCCCTTTTTCATTGTAAAGAAGAGTTCTTTTTTGAAAAATAATTTTTATTTATTATATTTTTATATACAAAACCAGAAAAAAAAAATATTGTTTTTCAAAACAAATTTAGTTATTATAAAACAAATTATTCAAAATTATTATGGATGGTACTTGAAAATGGGTATGAAATTGGGAAGTTTCCTTCCAGCAGGCCTTAGTACCGGGAAGAATTGAGATGGAAAACCTGTAAAAATGTATTTCCCCCTAAAAAATATCAAATGATCAATAAACATAATTCTAGAATATATAAAATAAATTTAAAATAATTATAAAAAAATAATGAAGAGTTACATTTTTTTAATGAGGGAGAAAACATAACCTGAATAAAAATAGAGGTTTGAGAAGAAAACCTTAGCTTATGTCCGAAAGTGTTTTGAAATTGACCTTAAAGTCTTGGATAATGAAATAATATTCATTAATAATTTAATTAAAAACATTTTCTACACGTATTGGATTTATAATAATTTTATTACATTAATTTATAGTCTTTTTTTTGAGTTGTAAGATTCAATTTTATCATTGGGGTGCATCGATTTTATTGGTTTTAAAGATCTTCTTACTTATATATGAGTATGGAAGATCAGGTATAATGAGAATAGATATACATAATTGAAGTTATATGTTATTAATTAACATAAATAATATTAAGTTATTATATAATTAATTTGGTTATTTTGGGTGAGTATGAATCATTATATATGATGCTAGTGATAATCATTTGGATTATTTTGGGGGTTTTCGATCATCACAAACTACTTTTGTCTTATCAATTAACATAATGTATATATGAAGTTTGAAGAACATTACATAGAATTTAATACATATTTTAAAATATTTTTCTTAAAAAGAATTCTTTTATGACTATCCTTGAAGGAGCTAATGGAAATTGAAAACTCTTTGTCTTTGAATGTGATAAATCAACACATCATAGACGATGTTTTAATTTTTTTAAAAAAGATGAGGGAAAATAATTGATGATGGATTAATCTCTAAAAAAATAGTATTAATGTATATATAATAACATTTTGATATCATGTAACCTTGGGATAGTTAGTTGTAGATAAGATAAGAAAACAAAAGAACATGAAAAGAAATTAAAATAAAAAGAAAGAGGTTTTTTCCTCTTGAATTTATCCTCCATGAGAACCTCCTTAGAGAAAATGGTTTAGTATTTTGATGAGATAAATGGATCATTTAAATTATGGAGGGTATTGGGAATAATATTGGGCATAAATTGGCCATGGATAAAAGCTTATAACATGTGAGTAGAATAGGTGATCATGGGTGGTATTTATAGTTGAGGAGAGGGTTTTTTTGAATATTTTATTCTTTTGTTTATTTTTTGTCTCAAGAATATGAAAAGTGATAATTATTATGATGAAACATATTAATTGGTGAATGTAATTTAGAACCAATGGTGATCAAATCATCCATGACTAAAGTAATGGTGAATTTTAATTATAATATAAATATACTGTAAATTACTGTATCTCACCATTCACCAAAAATTTAACTAGTTTTTAAAAAATACCTAAAATTAACCCTAAATTTTTTTCAAAATTTAGAATCCAAGAATGATATAAATTATATGAAAATAATTTTTTAAATATTAAAAATATAATGTTTAACTAAAATCATCATTTAATTGGAAAATAAAAATTTTAAAATTATAACTGCTTTTATAAGACTATAAAAAAATAATTAAGGTCTCATAAAACTATAATATAATCATAAGAAAAAAAATATTAATTTTATAATACATTTTATTATATAAATTATATTTTAAATCATTATATTAATTAATAAATTTAAAATAATCATTTAAGTTTTATAAAAAAATCAACACATAATTACTAATGTCTAAAAAATTTCTTATCTTATATTATGTTATAATTATATAATATTACCATTTATAAGATGAATAAATTTTATTTATTATTTAACTAGTGAGGTTATTGTTATAATGGCCATATTTCTATTCCTAAAGACAACATAGTTATTCTGACAATCATATTACTACCCATCAAAAAATGAAACTTATCAGAAAAAATACAAAAAATTAAACCAAATTAAATTTTGATATTAATCATTAAAATTTAATTTTTATCTTTTAAAATATAATTTATTAAAGTGTCATAATTTATATTTAAATTTTTTCCATTAAATTGGTGTAAAATCGTGTTTAGAAAAATATAACATTTTTATGCATAAAATTGGATTTATTCTTATCTTACGCCTATAAAAATGTTTTGTATGAATGTAAAAAATATTTGATTGAATATATAAATCTAATTAATAACTTTAACTAAGAGTTATTAATTCAATTTATTAATATAAAAATTTCTTTTGGTCATAACTATTTATCTACAAAAATAGACCTTTTATGTTGAATTGGTTTTCATTTATAATTAATTGGTAACCATTGAATTTATTTTATAAACATTTGTAATATATATTTTCATAATTTACCTAATCTCATTCATTTCCATCATTCCTATAATTTAAGATATTACTATAATAATTAAATAATAATAATTTAAATCATTTTTAATGTAGGTAAGTTATCAATGAAGTTCAATTTAAAAAGTGGAATAAAATAAACTATTGGGGAGTTATATGATGTTCCCATCCTAGTCGAAATACAAATAAAACTGTTATAATGAAAATAAAAAGAAAGGTGATAAATATAAAGTGTAAAAAAACCAATCTCAGGTTCCAATCAGACACTTGAGGGTAATATACCAATGATATGACCTAATCTAGAGAAATTATAAATCTTGCATTAACGACAGTAATAAAATCTAACAATTCTAGAAAATAACAAGGAGCTCCAAGATGTCCAACAAGTTATCATGGAATGACTAAAAACCCTAGGACCTCATCCTAAAAATCCAATACTATAACATTTCACCTCTAACCAGCTTTAAGAATATATTAAAATGTCTAAAATGGTTATAGGATCTCTAGTTCAGACCCCTTTAAAAACCTTTTAAGAAATGGATGGTCTAAGAAAACTAACTAGCCTAACATGATTCATCCCATAATTGAAAATATCACTGGATCGATCCAAAACCTCTCATCACCACATATGAGTACCAATAATGCCTCCACGGGCCTCAAACTTCTATCCATTCTAAAAAACTAAAAATTGGAGGAAGATGGACTCATATAGATCATCCATTATCTCCCTAGACCCTCTTAACATTTTGTGAACCAACATTGGAGAGTATCCAATAAATATTATGTCAAAACTCTAATATTACAACATTCCATGTGTCTCCACCTACTTCTAATAAATCTTAGGTCTAAATTTTAGTATGATAACATCCCAAGGGACTCAACCTACGTCCCAAACATGAGAAAGGTACTACCAAAAATATTCACAAAAATAATCTTTCGACCAAAATAACTTGGTTCATTGAAACCTAAACCCATCCCCAATAATTTTTATTCTATAGCATTGGTCTCCCTAGGTCACCAAAAATTAGGGGTAGTCACATAGTTTTCCAGAGTTAATAGTTAATAAAGAACCCTCAATGGTCCTTTGAACCCAGAAAATAACTTGAAACACTACAAGAATGTATTATAACATAAGAAACTCATAGAATAGGACTGTAAAAGGAATACAATCCGAAAGAATATCACCAAACCAAAAATTATAAAACAGAAATCCCATAAGGTCATACAAAAGAATTTCCACACCCATAATGGAATCCAAGAAAAATTACAAGGTTATACGAGAATCCTCAAATAGGACCCTCAAAACAATATCAAGAACTATGAATTCGAAACCAACCATACACAATGCCCTATGACACTAACCCATCCCAAGTCTCTCACTAAACTAAACCTCGAATATCATGATCCAATAATATCATCCAAGATACTTCCAAATACCACCTTATGATAATTTCATAAAATAAACAAAACTAAACCCTATTTTTATTACAAGACCAAGATGACTACAATTTTTACTCTTAATATGGCCTCACATCTCACAAACCAAACCACATGAGGTATATCAACCGAAAACTCAAGAAAATACCTCCACCAAATCTCTCCTAATCTATAACATAGTCCACACAACCTCTAAAAATTGACATGATTCCCCCATCACAATCTATATAGAAAAATAATCATGATAGACCTAATATAGGTCTAATTATTTTTATATGGATAAAAACATGTGAAACACATCTATGAAGGGAGTACATTGCATGAACCCTAGGTATATGATGTGTAGCTCCAAAAATCTTCCATAGATTTGTATCCCAGCTAACCTGGGGTGTATATTTTATTGTACATGGTCTTCCCACACACAAACCTAGCATTAAATATGCATGGGGTACTTTTAAATTTACAAAACACGATCTCTATCCAAGAACCCCCAAATTGGGTGTCTGTCCATGAAACCAACCACACCTCGAGTAGCTCTATAAAGAATTCCCCGAAGACACAGACACATGCATGCCCATATAGACACACACACACACACACACACCATGCAGTCATATTTTTCAACCCGTTACCCAAATGAATGACAAAAAAATGTGACCCAAGAGAACAAACCATGTGATTAAGGTTTATTTAATACAAAACCCTCCCAATTCAGGAAAACCTGGGATTCTCCCCCAAAACACTATAGATCATACCACCAAGCCCCCCACAAAACTAAAAAAATAATGAAAAAAACTATAATATGAGGATTTATGGCTAAAATAATATATAGGGCCTACCTTTGGGTTAAATAGGTCAATGATTCAGTCCTGGTTCCATGGGAAACGACCATCAAAACCTGAACCACCTTTGGGAAAGCTCTCTGGTGATAAAATCCTCCCCCTCCTCGCACGTATATTTTAGCCAAATGTGACTCCTTGAGGGAAGGGAGACAAAAATTTTAGAATCCATAGATAGGATGTAGGAAAATAAAATAAGAGTAAATAAATAAAAAATAATAAGAAAATGAAAAGAAAAGGGGTCCTAGACCCAACCCTAATGACACGAAGGGTTTATACCTCATATAGGAGCCACCCATTATGGATTAAACTATGAAGTTTTCATTTAAATATGAGGATCCAGTTAAATATAACAATATTTAAACATGTGTGAATGAATAATATTTAATTAATTAATTATTTAATAATCCACCAAAATTTGAATGGATTGTAATTATACTAAACTAATTTCTTTGGATAAAAATCTGATTCCTGGAGCAATAGTGCGGTTAGAAAAATTAACCAAGATTTACTAGTTGGATAAATGACCATTTTTCCACTTCAAGACAATCTAAGAGAAAAAAAATCAATTTTCCTTTAAATTTATCAACCCATAATGACATGGTTCATGATATAACATTAATTTAATCTTGGGAAAAATAATTTTAGAAACATGAACATTAATAATGAGTTATTTTGTATCATGTCCATTGAAATATATAACTTCATAATCCTTTAAATTCTAGAAAATTATACTATTTAAGATATTTTAATTTGTAATACCATGAAAGGGGTTTTTTTTAAATTACATAAAGAAATATTTTTTAACTTGAATACTCATGTACAATCATTATAAATGAAAAATCCATATTGTTTTCAATGTAATACTCATACTCAACTTATACATTCATGAATTATGAATTGAAAAACATTTGACAAAATATTTTCTATATTTTTTGATATATTTTATTGAAAATATAAACTGTTTAAATCCTTGTATCTTGATAAAAACTCTCATCAAATTAAAACACCGTCAATTTTAGAGTAAAAATTAGAAGTAAAACAATATTTTTCATATGTTTATTATAATTTATCAATGAGTTATTTTGAATACCAATTTTTTCCCAACCAATTTATTCTCATTTGCATGTGATTCCTTTATTCAAAATTTCATTATTATCAATATGTTTTAAAAACTCTTACAAATATAAAATCCAATTTTTTTATGTTAAAGACTCTTTAGAAGTCTTCTTTTAAACCTATAATATAAATAAAGTGTGACTTGAATTAATTAAATTTCTATATTTTTAGAACCTTTCCAAATGTAATAAAGATTTTGTTTCAAGATCCAAATATCTTCATGGTTTTTAGAATGTAGAAACTCATTATCCCATACCTTTATCATCACTATAAACCATATAATCAAATTTGGAATTTTGAAAACCTATTTTACCAAATGAGTTAATACCTTGATGATACCCATTTTATTAACATGATTCACAAAACTTATTATAAATATGATATTTTGTTCATGATATAACATGATCTTTAATTAATATCAAATAATATTAATCAAATAGTATCTTCATGTTCCTTTTATAACACGGTATGCCCCTTCTACCGAGTTTGTATCCATGAAATATTCTATAATTGGACCATTCATTAAATTTTATTATATATATTATTTAAATTTTGATATAATATGGGTTTTATAACATATTTAGTCTTTAATAATTTGTATTATTAACCAGAAAAATCTCATAAGGTAAATTGATATAATTTTTAAGAGCCATGCATATATTGAGAATGCAAAAACCATTATTATGGCTTATCTCTATTTTTCATGTTCAATATTCTAATCATATTTTATTTCCCATATAATCTAAAATTTATTTATTCCTTTATGATACTTAATTTTGGGGAGTAAATTATGGGGAACTGTATCCATTAATTATTCTATGATCCTTATGATATGCTTCAATATATTTACTCTTATATTCAGATATGCTATCAATATTTTTTTTCAAAGGATACAATATAGTACATTCTGCATATCTTAGAAAATTTTTAAACCACTAACTATGTTAGAGATTACTTGTTATAAGAAATATGTCATATGAGTAAATTTTTTTGTAATATTAATAGTAATTTTCCTTGTTGGTTGATTTCAAGATAATTTGGCGACACACAATTGAATGAATTGGTCCAAGTGGTTTTTATGATATCTCTTAAATTATTAGTCTATTTAACTATCTTGAATTTATGATACCAATAGATATAAACTACCATTTATTAATTAGGGTTTGGTATATATATATGATAATATAATATTTGATAAATTATCTCTGGTTCTTTTAACCCAAATACACAATTCCTCTTTTCCATTGTTAATTTCCCTCCATTAGAACTAGTACAAAAGAGTTTTGATCTTTGAAAATATTTAATAGATCTCAAGTTGTATGATCACCCTTCATAATGATTAAATCATAATTCAATATCCTAATGAAGCATTCTTTATTTCATAAAATCCCTACATTCGAATTGTCATAATGTTATGAAAGAACAAGATATTATGTCTCAGTTCATCAAAAAAGAGAACTTCATTAGATTTAAATATTTATTTTTTAAATTTTTTACCTAAAACCCCATTCAAATTTAAATTATAATCATTTATTATATTGATATTTGAATCATAATATTTTTTATCAGTTATGTTTGATGATATACCAATGTTCAAGATCTATGTTTTATCACCTTTTTATGTTTTTTGGAAACCTCAATGACCATTTAATGACATTGAATATTCATTTAATAATTAAGTTTTAGTTTTTTCGTAAATTATTTAAGTCATAATTTGTGACATCGTTTCACAGTATCTCCCAGTTGATCACACCGACCTTAAGTTTTCTCAAGAGTATCAAATGAATTTTGTAATTTCTTATTCTCGATTAGATTATTTTTTAACACTTATATATCATTTTTATATCCACAATAAATTATGATCTCTCTAGGATCATTTCAAAAAATGTTATATTAATATAAAATATAATTGGGTTTATACACTTTAGTAAAATAATATCTAGATTAAAATGAATATTTCTTCATTATTTGGAAATCGTGTTTTATAAAATATACTCATTGGGTTTTCCTCAAATATTATATTGATTAATTTTTTATATTCCTTATCAAGATAGGAAATTCTATCTTTTAATTTTATTTTCCATTATGTTTATTTTTTACATCCTTTCTCTTATATACACCATACTTGATTTAATATTTAGTGGAATACATTAAATAAACAATGAGTGTATCATCCTTTTAATGCGATGTTGAAAAATTATATATTTTCATGTTATAATAAACTAAACTTTGATAGCCTATGACAATACTCAATCCTATCCACCATGAGGACTAAAACACATCCACAGTCTCTATGGTATAGTATTAACTCTTAGGAGAATTAAATCTTATCATTTTGGGAATAATGTTTCTTGATGAAATATAAAAATATGTAATATATTATAACTAGGAATTATATATGAACCCTCCACTTTTGGAGTAATATAATATGGTATATATATAGTTTAGAAATAAGGAATTACCAAAAATTTCATAACATAGATATTAAAAGGTCAAAAGGACAGAAAAATATAAATAACATACATAACCATTACCAACTAAATTCAAAACCAATACAACTTCTAAAAAATCGAAAAGGTGACCAAAAGTGAATATAAAATAAGATAGATATCTTATTAGGACGTTTATATATGAAAAAAATTAATATAACAAAAAACATGATCACAAAAAGATAATTCAACTATCCAATGCACAAGAGAGATACATATAATATAACCTCCGCCAAACCTGAAAATATATATATTAGACATCATCTATGTTAAATATGTGATTTTAGTTTTCGTGTATAAAGAAATCACATGTCTATATACATAAGTAGTGCGTATGTATGGTTTAAGATAATAAGGCCAATGTGAATCCTCCATATACTTTGTTTAAAATTTTCATAACTTTAACCATTATATGATAGATTAAAATTCATACAATAAATATATAAATATTTTTTTCATATAAAATTAGTAACAAGTGATAAATATAATTTAACTTACACTTTACTTAAAAAACATTGTAGGTTACCAAAGTTTCAATAAATGAGATATAATATTTAAATATGAGAAGGTATAATAAAAACAATACCAATTTTCATTTAGTTTCTTATTTAATTTAAAGTAATATAAAAAACTAGAATAAATATTAAAATTATAATTCAAAGTATATTAGACATCCTCTATGTTAAATATGTGATTTTAGTTTACTTGTATAAAGAATCAACATGTCTATTTACATAAGTAGTGTGCATGTAGGGTTTAAGATAATATGACCAGTGTGAATCCTTCATATACTTTTTTTAAAATCTTTAGAAAAATAACCATTATATGATAGTTTAAAATTCATACAAGAAATATATAAATATTTTTTGTCATATAAAATAAGTAACAAGGGATAAATATAATTTCACTTACACTTTAATTACAAAACAATTTAGGCTACCAATGTTTTCAATAAATGAGATATAATATTTAAATATGAGAAGATATGAGCATGGGATTCATCTTGACCATCTCCATCAAAATCAAGGTAAACAGGGAGCTCACTAGACGATTCTCCCTATCTCAAGGCCTTCGCCAGATAGATCCCCTCCCCCCTTTCTCTTCTTCCTTGTGGCTGATGTGTTCTCTAATCTAATTTCCAGGGCTGCATCCTCTAAATCTATTCATGGGGAAAAGGTCTGCTATGTTATCCCACCAGTGTCACATCGTTTCTTCACCGAAGACGTCCTCCTGTTTTAAAAGAGCAACAATTAATGAATGCCGGGTGTTCATCCAAGCAATCCAACAGTATGAGAGGGCGTCTGGACAATAAATCAATCATAGAAAATCTGTGTTTTCTTTCAGTGATGGGGTTCCTCTTTATAAGAGGGATGAGCTATGCGCATCATCTAGTATCCATATGGTGGTGAAACATCAGAAGTACCTTGGGATTCCCATGGTGATTGGCCGATCCAAAAAAGAAATCTTCACATCTCTTGTGGATAGGATCGAGAAAAAAAATTCTAGGCTAGTACCCTAAAGGAATTTCTAAAGTTGTGAAAGAGACCCTCATCAATGCTGTTATACAATCCATTCCCACCGAATTTATGTCCCTGTCTAAGCTCTCAACATTCATCATTGACCAGATCCACAAATGTACAACCAATTTCTGGTGGGGGAAGAATGATGGAAGGAATCGGCTCCACTGGATGGCCTGGGAGAAACTCTACAATCCCAAATCAGAGGGAGTGATGGGATTCCAAAATCTGCATCTCATTAATGATGCACTTCTGGCCAAGCAAGGATGGAACCTTGTTAACCACCCATCATCTGTTTTTGCACGGGTTCTCCGGGCTAAGTACTTTCCCCACATTGACTTTCATGCTTCATCTCTTGGTCCCCGTCCTAGCTTTCTCTGGAGAAGCATCCGGGGGGATACAAAGCTCCTGGAAAAAAGGCTTGGCTGGAGGATTGGGTCTGGTTCATTGGTCAATATTTGGAATAATCCCTGGCTTATCAATTAGGATGTTTTGTGAGCTACATCCCCTGTCCAACAAAGTCTTGAAAACACCACTGTCAGCTGGCACCATTCCGACCAGGGACAAGGGTGGTGTCTGGAAAATATCTTTGATTGGTTTAATGAAAGGGTTAAAAATATCGTCGTTATAATTCCTTGGGTTCCTAATGAAGGCCTCATCCATGTCACATAAAAGACACATTTTAAAGGTATCTTTCATTTTATTTACATCCTTGCTTTTTTGGGGGGTTTCCCTAGGTTTTAGTGAGGAATAGATGAGTATTCATGAATTGGGCCAAACCGTGAGCCCAATTCTAGATTAAAAAATAAATTTTTTATCGTTTATAAATTTTTCATTTTTCGACATTTTTCATCCATTAAAATTCCTACTTGAACTCCCCTAACATATTAACACCACAAAGGTAATTTGGAGCTTTTATAAATCCATAACCAGGGTTTATTTGGGTTTTTATCTAAGGGGTTGGGCCTGCCCGAAAGCCAAATTCCTATTTTAAAATTAAGTTTTGATTATGTTATAACATATTCAATTTTTTGGCTTTTTCGGTGATTCTAAGTGGATCCCAAGCCCACTGAACCCAACCAAGAGACCATTCTCTCTCCCCCTCTATGGAGCTCTGGTTAATCGCGATTTGTTTCCGAACTTCATAGGCTTCCTCAAATCATCCAGATTTGAAGAGGTAAGTTCATTCCTTCATAACTCTCTCAATTTTTATTATTTTACCCCCATTAAAATTCCTAAATTACCTCCTTATCCTTGTTAAAAACTCCCTTGAAGGTTTGAGAGATTTTAAAATCATCTACTGATATTTTTTGGGGATATTTCTACAAGATATTTTAAGTAAGTTGTTCTCCTTCTTTCTTCTTTCAATTTGTTTAGGGTTACATCCAATGTACTTAGGGTTTCTTCCCTTATAATAGATGTTCCTAATGTCCAGAAAGTAGGGTTTAAAAATTTGGGGTTTATCTTGTGTTTCATGGTATGAAATTCTGGGTTTAGGTCTGGTTTAGCTTACTTGAGGTGCGGCGGTGGTGCGTTTGAGTTTTCGCATAAAGGATTCAATGGTTTCCTTGGTTTTGGTAGGTTATTCCATTGTGTATGAAATCATTGTGAATTGGATACTATTTTTATGGTATTTTCATGCTTATTTAATTTTATTTTTGCTGAAAAAAATAGTTTTAGTGGTGTTTGTATTTAGAATGAATCCTAAACGACAATTTCATGTGAAATTGGGGGTTTCTTCATAGAAATGTTTTATTAGTTTAATTGGGGCTACCATATAAGTAATTATTTGATTTTATATAACTATAATAGGGATAAAAATACTTGTTATAATGATTAACTCTTGTGTTAGTTGATGAAAATCTGGTTTTAATGGTGTTTGTGAACCACATGAAATTCTAGGAGTTATGTTGTGTAAAAATTGAGATTTTGCAATGATGTCGTTTCTTGAACCATATGGGGCTGCCCTAAAAATGATTATATGTTTTCACTGAAATGTAGTAGGCTGCCCTTTCTATTTTGGAAACTTAAAAATGTGCACATAGTATGCAAGTGAGGATTATAAGGAGTTTTGTGTCCGAAACACTACAGGATTTTGAGGAATTGTTTTATAAAAAATCGAAGTGTTTTGTTGCGTGTTTTAAGTGGTATAACATGTGATAGCTACTGTATTGGTTGTTTTTGACTAGTAATGGTAATTTATATGAAAATTTATTTATGTTGCATGCTGAAATTGATTGAGCACAAAAGGGGATGCCCGGGTACCTTGGTGGGGCGGATTTGTACTAGTACGACTAGTGGATCGGATGGGTTTTGTCCCTGTTTCACTTAGCATTTGGATAAAGAAAACTCTAACTAAACTATGTGGATGATTATTGGGGACCACTATGTTATGGGTATGTTCCCTACTAGTGGCTCGTGCACAAGAATGGATTTTTCCCTGGTTACTTTACACCGAGGTACGAGGTACACAGGGCCCAAGACAACCTAGTGCCTAAGGGTGTTCCCAATGTTGTTGCTCATTGGATTTTTAGTATTTACCCATGTAATAGGGTGTGTTTGGGAGTAAATTACAGTATCTAATATTTCTATTTTAATGTGTTAATATTCTGAAAATTTTTGGTTGAAAACTATTTTCAATTGGAGGTTTCATTTCTTGAAATTTTAACACTACTTTTCCTTGTGTTTGAAAACTGCTTTCTTTTTCACATTTTATTTATTACTCCTTGGAATCATTGGGTGGTATCCTATTGAGATTAGGCTCACAACATACTTAAACTCCTTGGATGTAAGTAGACTTGGTTATGTTTGATTCAGGTAAAGGAAAGGCTAAGGGTGATGGAGGTTCAGGGTGTTAGTTCCCATCCTTAGTGCGGAGTTTTGGAGACAGCTTGGGGGTGATGACCCCTAGTCGTGTGGAGTCCTTGGGGATATCTTGATGCTATAATTATTTTTATTTGGACCACTTGTATTATCTTCAAACCAATGTATTCAGTTCTGGTTTTTACTTAAGTCTTGTTTGGAAAAAAAATTAGATTTATATTATGGATTGTATTTAATGTTTTATGCTTTCATACTCGGGTAAATCATTCCTAAACCAAAATTAATGATACCTGCGCACTTGTGCCAGCCCGTGGGGATAGGGAACGCCCTTCGGGTCATGTCACGGGCTGGGTTTGGTGCCGGTTTCGGTGGCGACTAGATTCGTTTCGTGACAAAATGGTTTCAGAGGGTGTTCGATCCTTGGGTCATGTTATTTGGGGAAGAGTCAGCATAATCTGGAGCTAGGATTTTTGGGACATGAAATTTCAGTCATGGGTAGTGTGACTAGCCCACACACTTCATGACGGGATTCAAGTAACCATGGGAAGTATGGATTTATCTGAGTCCTTTGGTTTTCTTGGTTTAATGATGACTATGGGAAATGGAAAGAGAGTTGGGAAAATGATTTTGGTGAGCTCGCAGGGCCTGGCAAGCCATGTGGAGCCGTGGATATTTCCCTAGAATACTCTCTGTGACGGAAATGTGATTGGAATATGGCTTCCAACCATATGTCCAAGTCACCCACCGAAACTAGTTTCCTCTCACATTGTCTTGTGTCTCTTTGTTTTGGAATCTTGGAAACTTGTTTTTTTTTAAGAAAAAAAATGACTTCACTTTAAGGAGTGTGAGTTTTTGTGAAGTTATTTTCTAGTAAAGTGAAAATGGTTTTATGTTTTTTAATTCCTATAAATTAAAATTCAGAATTTTTTCAAAAGGGTAAATTATGTGTTTACACCTCTTTTGAAAGTATGAACTATGTTAATTTGGGTTTTGAAAATATGATTCTAGTGGAATTTTTTTTAAACCGTGGAAAAGTGTTTTTGATTTAATTAAGTGTTCTAGAATTTTTTGTGTGGGGGTTGAAGATGGATTTTGGGTTTGGTGACTATGGAACAAAAAAAAATTATGAACTTTTATAACCTTGTCTTGAAATGAGATGAGTTGAGTTCTTAATTAAATGGAGATTTATGAAATGGTGTTTTTCATGAAATTAGAAGTGTTTTGAAATGGGTTGAAATGTTTTGAATCAATTGTGAAAGGCATGAATATGTGCTTTTATTGAATTATGGATTCTTTTCTAAATTGGTTTGTGAGTTGAAAAATTGGGTTTTGATATTATGGTTATTGTTTTTGAGAAAGGGAAAGTGTGGTTAACAGATTTGATTTTAAAAATAGGAAAGGTTTGATTTTTGGAAATTGGTGCTCTCAAGGGTGACCACATGCATATGTTTATTTGGGAATATGGATGGATATGAGGTGGGTTCCCAGTGTGGCATGTAAACATGCATGTGTGAGGATCATAAGATACTATTGGTAAATGCGCAACCCAAAAACACTGTTTTTTTAAATAATGTTTTTGAAGGAAAGTGTTGTGTTTTGATAATGTATGGTTGAGAGGTATGGATTGTGTGTTTTTTGGATTATTATTGTGGGATGTTTTGAGTTCAATAACCCCTCCTGTTTGAATGATGTTTTGGGTTGGTGTTTCATTGATATTTTGGAAGGAATTGTTGGTCAGTGGTCTCTTTTGAGGAAATGTTTGGGAGGAAATTGTGGTGGATTCCCTCATGTGTTCGGTTCAGGTTTGTGGTCTGTTGTGACCAAATGACCAGATCTGTTGGGTCCTTGGGTTTTCTTGTGGGCTAGGGTACACCCCCAAAATGTTTCAATGTATGATTCATGTTTTTCCTATGGTGATTCATCGTTGTATGATCCTATAGTTGATCAACATAAGGACTTTATTCTTGAGGTTTGGATATTGTGTTTACCCCTCTTCTTTTTCAATTATGTGGATCCCCCTATAGTGGGAGACTGTTTGTGGGAGGTTTAAATAGACCATAGTTTCTTATGTTTCCTAAGTTGTCTAAGGTAAATGATGTTTAGGGTTTTCAGTGTAGAATTATGTCTTAAAGGGCCTTTGGTTCTTTCGTCTGTCTCATTGAAGCAAGAGTTCATGTTAGGCCAATAGTGTGCAAGATCTGCCCAAGAGTGGCTATTATGGACACTTTCCGGAATCATCTGCTATATGGGACTCAGTAAAAGGTCCCTCTCCTTGTGTTTTCTTTTATCCACAATGTTCATGTTCGGTGATTCCTTTTGATGTCATGTGTTCATTAGACTATAAGGGTGAAGATTGTGAAATCTTATGAGATTTACTATTTTTTTGTTGGATGTGTGTCTCCATATAGAAAATTTTAATCATATGTTCTTGAAGAATTTGTTTCTATATGTCCTTTCATTACGTTTTTAGCATCAGAATAAAAAAAGGGGTGATGTGTGTGCATCCTCTAAGTTCGTGTTTTGGTAAAATGATGGGATGGGGAAAAGTGGGTTTGAAGTGTGTCATGTCTCAATGAGACCATATGAGATTATAGTATAATTTTTTTTGGAACTGGAATAAGATGTTTAGTTTAGGGGTTCCCAAATCCTAACTATGAGGCCGAATATGCTTCAATCCATTAAGCTCCAGCCATAGGCCCTGGAGAGAAGTTGGCGCGTAGTTAGGGGAAATCCTAGAGTCATTCACACTTTTGGTCAAGGTCATATCCTCAATATTAAAGAAATGAATAGTTTAAACCTCTAGTGTCGTCGTCTTGTTCCAATTTCTCACATTTTGTGGAAAGAGGTGTGAGTACCTTCTTCCCATGTCATACCCTTAGTTGTGTTTTTTCCCCTTTGGGTTCCCTTGTGTTTTTGGAGAAAAGTTTAAAATTTGGGTTAGGCAGGTTAAAGTGCATAGTTTTTGCACGGTTAGTAGTAACCATGTGACAACCCAGGGGACCGTGTGATAAGAGACAGTAGCTACATCATGGTCACCGCACATCCATGATCCTTGGCCAAGGAAACCGTGTGAAGTTTCCTCTTTGGACAGAATGATCCACACAGTTAACTCACGGTTTCCCAAACTGTGTGAACCAACCATGCGGCCATGCCAGCTCCTTAAAATTCTATGGTTTTTTTGTTATCCCATACTATATAGTTAAGATGGTTTGGTTTTGTTTGGGGTATACCCATAGTGGGACTCATGTAAGTTTCATTGGAATAATTCTGATATTAATCTACCCCTAATGCTGGGAAGTCTGTTCGAGGCCCCCTGTTAGTGTCTTGATTTTGTCTTAAGGAAAGTTGTGTTTGTTATTATGGTAGGGAGACCCTTCATGGGTATAATGTGTGTTCTCTTGGAAAAGGAATAATCTTATTTTAACCCTTATGATGGGGAGACCATTCGTTCCTTCACTAATTCTTATCCTTATTCTATCTTAGAAATTGAGTTGTCCCTCGTGGTGGGATGTCCAGATTGGGTCACCCCATACTAGTGAATCAGTTTTCTCCTTGGTGTATTCTAGGTAAGTGGTAGTGTTGTTCATGTCTATCTATCTAAAAATTTGTTACTTATGTAAAGTTGTGGTTGGAGAACACCCAATGGTTTTGTTTACGTAATGTTTTGGTAGCGTTATTCGAGTTCGTTGTTCGTTTAATGTGGATTGCTTGAGCGTCGTCTTGTAGTGTTTGAGGTGTTTTGTTTTGGGATTTTTTTTGAATTTGTTTCATAATTTAATGTGCGGTAATTTTTTGTTGGTGGGATTATTATCTTACTTTGTTTGATCAACTAGAGATGTTCGTCCTTTTTGAAGCGGGTGAAAACGGGGCAAGGAAGTCTGTCTTGGTCAATCGTTTGGGCTTTACTATTGCATCTGGTGTTGCTGTGGCATTCCGGGGGCAGAATGCTTTATGGTGGGGAGAATTGTGACATAAAAGACATATTTTAAAGTTATTTTTTATTTAATTTACATCCTTTCTTTGTTTTGGGGGTTTACCTAGGTTTTAGGGAGGAATAGATGAGTTTTCATGAATTGGGCCAAACCGTGAGCCCAATTCGATATTAAAAAATAAATTTTGTATCTTTTATAACGTTTTAATTTTTCAACATTTTTCATCCATTCAATTTCCTACATGACCTACCCTGACCTATTGACATCACCAAGGTAATTTGGAGCTTTTATAAATCCATAACCAGGGTTTATATGAGTTTTTATCTAAGGGGTTGGGCCTGCCCGAAAGCCCAATTCCTGTTTAAAAAATAAATGTAGATTATGATATAAATTATTCAATTTTTGGTATTTTTCAGTGATTCTAAGTGGATCCCAAGACCACTGAACCAAACCGTGCTTCCATTCTCTCTCACCCCTCTTTGGAGCTCAGGTTAATCGCGATTTGTTGCTGAACATCATAGGATTCCTTAAATCGTCCAGATTTGAAGAGGTAAGTTAATTCCTTCATAACACTCTCAATTTTTAATCTTCTTCCCCCATTAAAATTCCAAAATGATCTCCATATCCTTGTTAGAACCTCTCTTGAAGGTTTTGGTATTTTTAAAATCAGATACCGGTATTTTTGGGGGAGATTTCTACAATATATTTTAAGTAAGTTGTTCTCCTTCATTCTTCTTTCAATTTGTTTAGGGTTACATCCAATTTACATAGGGTTTCTTCCCTTATCATTGATGTTCCTAATGTCCATAAAGTAGGTTTTAAAAATTATGATTTTATCTTGTGTTTCATGGTCAGAAATCTGGTTTTAGGTCTGGTTTACCTTCCTTGAGGTGTGGCGGTGGTGCGTTTGAGTTTTCGCACAAAGGATTCAAGGGTTTCCTTGGTTTTGGTAGGTGATTCCATTGAGTATGAAATCTTTGTGAATTGGCTACTATTTTTATGGTATTTTCATGCTTATTTAATTTTATTATTTCTGAAAAAAATAGTTTTAGTTGTATTTGTATTTAGAATTAATCCTAAGTGACAATTACATGTGAAATTTGGGGTTTCTTCATATAAATGTTTTATTAGTTTAATTGGGGCTACATTATAAGTAATTAGTTGATTTTATTAAACTGTAATAGTGATAAACATACTGTTTTTAATGATTATATCTTATTCTTGTTGCTTCAAAATATGGTTTCAATGGTGTTTGTGAACCACATGAAATTCTAAGAGTTGTGTTGTGTAAAAATGGAGATTTTGCAATGATGTTGTTTCTTGAACCATATGGGGCTTCCCTAAAAATGATTCTATGTTTTCACTGAAATTTATTAGGCTGCCCTTTCTGTTTTAAAAACTTAAAAATGTTCTCACAGTTTGCAAGTGAGGGTTATAACGAGTTTTGTGTCTGAAACACTACGGGATTTTGAGGAATTGTTTTATAATAAATCTATGTGTTTTGTTGCGTGTTTTAAGTGGTATAAAATGTGATATCTACTGTATTGGTTGTGTTTGACTAGTAATGGTGATTTATATGAAATGTTATTTATGTTTCATGGTGAAATTTGTTGAGCACAAAAGGGGAAGCCCGAGTACCTAGGTGGGGCGGATTTGTATTAGTACGGCTAGTGGACCAGATGGGTTTTGTCCCTGTTTCACTTAGAATTTGAATAAGACAACTCTAACTAAACTATGCGGATGATTATTGGGGACCACTAGGTTATGGGTATGTTCCCTACTAGTGGCTCATGCACGAGAACAGATTTTTCTATGGTTACTTTACACCGAGGTACGAGGTACATAAGGCCCAAGACAACCTAGATCCTAGGGGTATTCCCAATGTTGTTGCTCATTGGATTTGTAGTATTTACCCATGTCTTAGAGTTTGTTTGGATGTAAATTACAGTATCTAACACTTCTATTTTAATGTGTTAATATTCTGAAAATTTTGGATTGATAACTATTTTCAATTGTCTGTTTCATTTCATGAAATTGTAACACTACTTTTCCTTGCATTTGAAAACTGCTTTCTTTTTCACAATGTATTTATTACTCCTTGGAATCATTGGGTGGTATCCTATTGGGTTTAGGACCACACCCTACTTACACCCCTTTTGTGTAAGTTGACTTGGTTATGTTTTATTCAGGTAAAGGAAAGGCTAAGGGTGATGGAGGTTCAAGGTGTTAGTACTCATCCTTGGTGCGGAGTTGTGGAGACAGCTTGGGGGCGATAACCCCTAGTCGTGTGGAGTCCTTGGGGCTGTCTTGATGCTATAATTATTTTTATTTTGACCACTTGTGTTATCTTAAAACCAATGTATTCATTTCTGGATTTTTACTTATGTCTTGTTTGGCTCAAAAATTTCAGATTTATATTGTGGATTGTATTTAATGTTTTATGCTTTCATACTCGGGTAAATCGTTCCCAAAACTAAATTAATGATACCCAAGAAATTGTGCCATCCCGTGGGGATAGGGAACGCCCTTCTGGTCATGTCACGGGCTGGGGTTGGTGCCAGTTTTGGCGGCGACCAGATTCGGTTCGTGACAAGCCATCTTTTCATTATCAACGATTCCTCGGGCGATTACACGGTGAGGTCCAGTTACAGATTGGCTCTTGTCAACCACCCATTCGGTCGGGATGAGGGAACATGAAATTTGGTTTGGAAGCTCAATTTTCCCCATAAAATATCCCAATATTGGTGGCAGGTCTACACAGGTACTCTCCCAACCATGAGCCTCCTCGCTTACTGACATATGGCCAGTACTTCTTTTTTCCCTTTCTGCCTGAACTTCCAAAGACTCCTTTGTATGCCATCATTCACTGCCCAGGAGCTGAGAAAATTTGGAATAAATGGGGCCCAACTTCTACCGCTTCAATGGATTCATCCTCTGACTTTCCCAATCTTCTGACGTGTTGGTGCTCCTCTCTTTCCTCGGCTTCTTCAGGTTCACTTTGCACTCTGGCATAGATTATTTGGGTCCAGCGCAACGATGATGTTTTTCATCAAGCTCACAGACCCCCCAAATTCTGGATTGAATGGGCCACCTCTTAGATTGAGGGATGAAATGACCACAATGTACATTTTATGCCAGGTGCTACCATATCCTCCCCCCCACATTGGAATCCTCAAATGGAAGGTACCCTTAAGATTAACGTTGACGCGTCGCTCCCAAAGGATAGTCTTGTCGCCCAAGGCCTCCGAGCCTGAAATCATCTGGGGAAAATCCTTGCTGCAAAGTAAGAACCACATTAGGATTTCTAGAAACCTGTAGTTACTGAGGCGATGACCATCCTTGCTGGTATGTTGCTTGCCTTGAAATGTGGTTGGAGTGATATCATTGTTGAGTCCAACTACCTTACTGTAATCGATACTATTCACCACAATGACAGTGGGCTCCAGTCATTTGGCATCATCATAAGGAGAATCCTCTCACTTTGCCAACACTTTTCTTTATGCACCTCCTCCTTTACCAGAAGTGAAAGTAACAATGTGGCCCAACAACAAGCGGCCTCAGGCCCATTCGACTTCAACCAGATCTAGCTGGAAAATTTCCCCTCATTGCTTGGCTTATATATTTATGCTGACTTTAGTCATTAATGTTCCCTATTTTTTCAAAATATATATATATATATATAGGATTGCGCTAATGAGATATCCATCTAATGGATAGTTAATGTGATATAAAATATACTTAAACCTTGTTTTATCTCACCTAGCCTCCTCAAGGGAAAATCCCACTTTATAAAGTGCAATCATAGACTAAGGGTACACTAGCCTTAGTTGAATTATCAACTTGTGGAGAACTCATCTCTTGAATCCACAATTTTCTACTAATGGATTACCTCGAAGTTTATTAAGTAGTGTTGAGAAAAAAATTCAATATAGATATATAAAAATAACATCACATTATATAATATCACTAATCACATTTGAAAAACCTTAAAAAAATTAACATATTTTTTAATAACATCAACACATTATCCTTCCATATCACATATCACAATATGATTCACTATTTCATAAGAAACCTCCAAAGTGAGTGTGTTCTAGGGTTCATAAGAAATACATATAAAAGAAATCATTAACACATATTGAACATGATATTAACCATTTTAATGGGAATAAAATAAATGATAAATAATTTTTATAGAAATAAACATCTAAAATAATTAAAATAAGAAACCCTAATTAGAATATGAATTATACAATGAATTAACTTTAAAAAAGCCAAACACAGTTGTATATTTTAAAAACATCACTAAAACATGATAATCACTATTTAGAAATTATAATAAATCAGTCCATTATAACACTAACAATCATTTCCTAAAAATCCAGCCATGAAAATTTAACAAAAAATTTATGTGAAAAAATTATTAAAAAAATTATATTTTGCATAGGAAACCCTATCCATGATAAATGAAAACCATGAAAATAGAACATCATAATTATTTAATCATCATAAAATGTATGAAATACAAGTTTTATACTAACAATAACATGGATTTAAATACATAATAAATCAGGATTTCATTGACAAAGGAATATATTTAGATCCACTTCTTAGTCCTTGAATAATCCATTATCAAATGGGTTTTCTCCACTAATAGTGAAAAATAAAGACCGTTATAAGATTCTATGAAGCTCTAAAATTAATAAATCCCCATTGAATGTTTACACAAAAAAGAAACACTTATCCGAAATGTATTTTCAAGGTCATGAGAGTAGAGGAATAATGTATGACATGAATAAATGAAGAGATTGTGAAGATATGACATTAATATTCAATACACATTGATAGGGTTTCACTAATGGATAAAAAATAATAAAGGGTAACAATGTGAGGTTGAATTCTAGAGTATTATTAAATAACTGAGAAATTAATAGAGGATTTATAAGTTTAAACCATATTTCTGAATGTTATAATATTTATATTTGTATTAGAAAATATTTTTTGGGAGCATAGTAAGGATAACTGTTCAGTAAAAAACATATAAAAGTAGAATTCACAAGGAATGATGCACAATTTATATACACAGTTTGGGTAATCATGAATCCTTACCATGAATTTGGATATTTTTAAAAAAAATTATGTCTTAAATCCTATTATAAATTATAAAACATGTTAATATCAAAATACTTCCCAAAAAGTGATATTGTGGAAGTTATTATTTTACCAAATATATCAATTTAATCATCTATAAAGTCAATATAGATTTCGTTGGCCCATGAAGAGATAAGGTTAAATATCCCAAATCTAACTCGAGATAACAATTACCATAATGATATATGATATTATTTCAAAGAATAATCATTCCTTATAGAATTTTATTAAGATGATAGAGAATATATACTAGTTATTATAAAAAATCGGCATCAAATTATAACTTTAGTATTCTTTGATATGGATAATTATTTAACCTAGGGTGTGAAATTATAAATAGGGATACATAAATCATGATATGATTTATGAATATTTAAATTAAATAATACTAATTATAACACAATTTTATTCCTTTTAATAAACTCAAATGATAAAGCATATGTTGGAATGAGCTTATTTTTCTTTCTCAACAATATTTATGACTTAGTATTGGTGAATATTTCATATTAATAAATATCCCACTACATCCCAATAGTCCAGGATGATAATTTTCATACGATTGATGTAGGGTTTGAACTATACCAAACATTTATGTAAACTCATATTTTTTTATTATCATAGAAAATATACTCGCTCCAAAAAGAATTGATCCACTAATAATGATCCAATTTAAAGGATAACTATATGAACAACCACCTAATAGTACTGAATTCATAATGAGATTGATATAACTACTATTTTGGTTCAAAAAATATTCAATATCCTTTTAGGTTGGTATAGACAGGTAAATCAATACTTACGTTATTTTTTACACCCCCTTCACTTGATGATAAGGGAAATAGAAATTCCATGATATAAATCATTTTATCCTTCTTGGTTATAGGAATTAATATTAAAGTCATAAGACATAATAGGTCAATTGGATGAATATCCCATAAATAATAATGATGAACTTTTATTGCTGTCCTATTTAAGGAAGATAGTAATATTATATAAAATATTGAAAAGACCAACACCATTAGAGGAAATAGTCCAATCACTAGTGGTATTTCTAGATTTTATGACTTATATATTAAATTGTACTTAAGGTTCTAATGGGTAGTCTTTAAAACATAGTACATAATAAAATAGTAAACATTCATATTTTATTAGCTGTAAAATCCTTATCATTCTTCTCTATAGGCCACTGGCGAATGATTTATTAGTTTACATTTTATACTATGCTTTTTTAGAAACTAAGATTTTAGATACTAGGAAATAACTTTAACAACATTAGAAGTCTATGTATATTTCCCAAATATGCCCATATGAGATTTTATTCTTTTCCAGACAAGATGAATTTGACACTCATAAAAGGGTTTTGGGTTTAAATCTTCTATTATAAAATTAGTGATCTTGACATTTAATAACATCTCTAGATACTGCTAAATTTGGATAATTATTTTATTAGATTATTAATGTCTTTTTTAAAAAAATCATAAACTACTATATAATAATTTTTCACCATCACTAAAACCTACACACATCTTATTATTTATATTGATATAACTATTACAAAATTATCAACAACTACATTAGACATCATTTCATAAATTTTATAAAGAAACTATAATGAAACACTAGTACACATATATAGAATAAATTTATGGTGTTTAGGAATCCACATATATAATTATAAGAACAATAGGTCATTAGAGAGGATATAATAAATTTATGGTAAATGAACATCAAGAATTAATATAAAATTCTAGATAAATTTCATGAATAATGGTATCAAACCAAATAATATTTTTAATAATGGTAAAACAATTTAATCAAAATGTACGAAGACTATTATTGATAAATTCAATTAAATACATCCAACTTATGTTACTATCACTTTATAATTATTTATCGTATAATATTTTTCACCCACCTACTAATATATAGGTTGATATTGAGAAGCTTTACATTTGATATTAACCTCATTATACTTAGATCCATCCATTTACCTGAATGAGTATTCTTTACATTTGAATAATCCAACCATGATTGAAGAATCTCTAGAAGGACAAGACTAACAAAACCTTTATTCTTAGAACCTCTTGTATAATATCTTTAGAGATTATATTAGTGACCGAAAAATTGACATAATATAAGATATTTTTAACATCAATGATTATTATTCCGTAACATACAATATTAATGATAATAAATGTCAAATATTAGTAGAAGTTAATGAAATTGGTAAAATTGATTTTATCGTAACACCTCTAATTTCCATTAGAATTTATATAATTTCTTTCTTTATTCTAATGAAGCCTAATTCAAGACTATATTGAATAATATTTATCTTCTAAAAAAGGAAGACCTTTTAAAAAATTCAAACTATTGATGGAATATCAAACAATACATGTATTTCTACAATGACCACCTCAATACTCAGAGCCTATGTTACAACTTCCCATTATTAGTTTAAACTAAATAAGGACACCATCTACAGGATATCTAGTGTGAGACCTGAAAAAAACATAAAAAACATATTCCTAGAATTCAGGAATAGTATATCAAAACTGAGCTGGATGAGGAAAAACACCACATTTCATGATGTCAATAAAATAATAAACAACTATTCCTGTAATTTGATCAATACTAGGATTTACTTTTGAATGATCATCTGGAGTTCCCACCTAAGAATTCATAAAAACTCATCTTCGAGTCATACGACAATTTGAATTTCATAATGAACAATTTGATCCATAAAATTGAAATTAAATTAAAATCACATAAATAAAATTGAAATTTAAATCACACATATTTTATAAACACACCAAAATAGCATAAAAATCATTAAGGGATAATATAAAAAATCATTTTTTAAAATTCAATGTTTTATTTCATGATTTGGAGAACCATGTGTGAAAAATTTTGTTTTACCTTTTCTCCCCCAGTCTAGCCTATATATTTTTATTAATGATCTACATCCCATAAATCCCCACTCTATATCCTAGGAAATTCATTAAATATTTATTTACTAAGATAAAATTAATTAATTAAATATTAAAAAAAACATAAAACAAAAAATTAACATGCTTAATATCCCATGGAAAATCAAAAAAATCAGAATTACATTATTATAATTAAGTAAATTTTTGTTTCTTTATATTGACTATACACATATATAATGAATTTTTATTTCATAGATGGTTCATTAGATTGAATTTATAGAGATAAAATTTATAAGGACCTTTATCATCTAAATATTATTATTCTTTTTCACTATATTCAACCCAAGAGGACATATAATGTTTTGAGATAAAATTTTAAATCTTCGATGAATGAGATTTTCTTTTTCAATTAGATAATTTTATTATCTTTGTTAACTTAAAAAACAATTTCTCCTATAGAGTCTTTATAAATGATCATATTATTCTTCACATTATTTAATATCATGGAAAATAGTTGAAAAATATCCATTTTTCCAAAAAATTACACACCTAAAAGGTATCAATTATTACTACATAAATTTTAATATTATTTTAAATTATACTAAGAAAAATTAAAAAATTTATTGGTATAATAACTCAATATATTGAGATTTATTAAGTGTTATATGTTCTCTTGGTAGAAATTTATTTTTAAGTATTAAAAATTTGGGTGTACAGATTTTTCTCAGATAGGTTGACAAGAAAAAAGAAAAGAAACATACCTATAGTCAATATATGTGAATTTATGCTTTTAATAATGTATAAAATAGTTACAAGGTATTTTTAACTTAACCTCTATCAGAAATGTCTACTTATAGTCATGGATTATAATAAAAAACCACCACTTTACCCTGATGAACACTCACTCTTGATTTTCAGTGGTCTTACTAATGAAAGTGAAAGTCCTAATAAGGTTTATTAACCCACCTCAAGAGAAGTAATGTTTTCTATGTTATGTGGTGTTTTTATACTATAATCTCACTTTAATTAGGTTATTAATTTGGATGTTTTGAAAACTATTTATAAAATTATAAAAAACACTTATGAATGGTGTCCATCCCTACACTACACTTCATGAATTGAAGAACTATTATAGTAAATGTTCCTAGTGTAGATTTAATTTTTAAATACACCTCACACTGATAAGACACTACCTAAAAGTATATTGTATATTTTAAGTTGGTTGTGTGAGAATCTACTTTCACTCCATCACTCACAATTATTATAAAGCTACCTGCCAACTATATAAATAGGAATTATGTATTGAAGATATAATCACACAGTAAACATGGATAGAATTTCATAAATGGAAAATAAATTTAAATTAAAATCCTATAATATATATAGATTATCCTGATTCAAAAATATTAAAAACACAAAAAATTATAGAAAGGGTGAGGGAATATCAGCTGTTCTCGTGGATACTTTAGCCAACAACCCCAATTACTAGAATGCTCCACCATCTTTTCTCACTTATCTAAATTTACATTGGGTTTTATTGAATCTTCCTACATACTATTTTCCTTTGATTGTGGGTTAGATCTTTTCTCAATATTGATTTTTTTCAAATATTCAACTTATTTCGTATTTTCTGACAGGTATATAAAGATCACTTCTACATGTCATAAAATATTCAAAAGATGATTCCACTTGTATGGTAGACTTAAATCTTAGTTAAGACTCAATTTTAGTGCCTATAGATGGATATTTATTATTATACAAGTCTCATAAATCTTTTCTACATGTGTATGGTTCATCAAAACCATTTCTTATTTGGTTAGGCTATTAGTATAAGGAATATTTGTTGGAATACTAAAGTTATGCATGTAAGACACATGTGATGTTCATGATCTATTATAGATTTTCTTCATATTATCTTCCCTTATGGTATTTACCATGTTTATAATATCAATAGTTTAGTAGAAAAATTTCCATGGGTGAATGACATGTTGATTCCGATAACTGAGTGGAGAAAATAATTTTTTTTTGATTTATTAAAAACATGTTATTGAAATAAAAATATCTTAATCTCAAACACATGTTAAATTGGGTGGATGATGTTGTGTTAGAAGTTGTGCTTATAATGTTATATTTGAACACATTCAGTGTTGGGACTTCAGGGTATATTGGATAGTGTACCCTTCTTGAATTACCACTTAAGGGTATATTTGGATCCATTAAAATTCATTGTAGAGATAATAAAAATTATCCATAAATAGATCATCATAGTCTTGTTACATTACAGTGGATTCATATTTTAAATTCTATTTATTGGAAATAATGAATGTGTGATGATCTCATAAGTGTATGTGCATGATCTATTTCTTCCATGTTATGTTTTAAAAGGAAACTGAAACAATATTATTTCACTTTTAGTTATAAACATTTTAATTTATAAAATATTCTTGAAATACATTTCTATGAATTTTAATCTAATAAATCAATAATTAAATGTGTTAGAACAAATTAATTTGAAATCAATGAATGAATGAATGAATGAACTAATATGAAAATTTATTATTATAAAATACATATTACATAATTTAAAAGCCATCAATTTCATATATTAAATTATTAATGTATAATATTAAAAATTGATGTCTCAAATATATACAAAAAATGACTCGAATTAGGCATTAAAATAAAATTTTCCCAATGTCAATATGTAAAAATACAAAGAATGTGAACTCAATTTATTTAGAGGATTCTATCATGTAATTTACTTTAAGTATACAATATATATTTTAAATAATTTCTACAAATTTTGGATTATCACCTCCCCATACTTAAACAATGCTTTTCCTCATGTTTCAATATCAAAATTTTTGAAAAAGTCAATATATGATCATAAGTTTTAATATAATAATTCATAGGATATTAAATGAAGTTAATTTTGAGTGAATTTTTCAAATAACATGATTGAAATTATTTTTAATGCACCATTCACAAATAGAGTCAATAAAATCATTATAATCCAATTCTGTCGAAAGTTAAATTATTATGTGTTGAATAGATAGGTTGGATTCTAATTCTGAATTTAAAAAATAAACTCTCTAATCATTTATTCTCTCCTATGTTTGTGCATACATAGGCTATGAACTTTTTTAATTTTCATTTTTAATCCAAATTATGAAAATAACATATCATAGCATGAACTATATCTATGGTGAACAAAACTATTCAAGAGAGTTGGAATTAATCAAGGATAAGTGTCATAACCAGAGAATATAAAACCATGGACTATTATATCTCAAATATTCTTTTACTTAATCATGATTTTATTTAATATGGAACTAAGTAATTCAGATAGTTGAAACACTTTGAGACTATTTTTGATAGCTGCAACATGGAGCAATGATGGATAACTATCTATAAGATATGTTTTAATTTTTATTCATATAATTTTAGTATTTTTGTAATGACATAACTATAGTTACCTAGAGTCAGTGCATTATTTTATTAAAATTGTATGATCACAAAAAATAAAATCCCAAAGGACCGATCAGTGTAGTAGCCTTGGAAAAGTTAGATTCAAACATAAGCTTTACATTACATCTTGAAATGAATAACAATATATTAACCCCTTTGAAAAATCTTATATCCCTTATAATATCCCTAAATTTAAATCATAATATAATTCTTCACATTCTATGGGAAAATTAATCATAAGAACCGGATGATATCAGATGCTTAGTAAGGATAAACATTATAGTGAAAACTATTATAAATACGAATAAACATTAAAGTCAAGGTATAAAACTGAAAAAAATCCTCTTAAACATAATATTAAGAATAAAATGGAAATAAGAAATCAAATAATTCCATTTAAAATTTACCATGGATATTCTATAAGTCGAATAATCACATGTAATATCTATAACTAATCTCATAATGAGGGAATGCATAATATCAGACATAATAACCATACTGTTTTGTCCTTGTGCTAAGAACATACATAACCATACCATCAAAGAGTTGTACCATGACACTAGATTTTCTCATAAAACCAATAGATTCATCGATGGGTTATTGTGAGAATCAACTATCACTTTCTAAGTCCAATGCATTCCTATTATGAAAAAGGTGAAACATAACATAAACATTCATATTAAAACTAGCATGTGAAATGATCATTCATTAACTATAAAGCATGAATCGTATAATAATATTACATACACAATCATTCATATCACAAAACCTTCCATAAAATATGTATGATTGTATCATAATAAATTACCCTCAATCAATCATAAAATTCAACAAAGGATGTTGACATGGATGAAAATAATATAATAAATTCAATAAAACAATATAAAGGAAATATCCCTTTTCTAATTTGAAATATTTAAATGATAAAAAATTATAAAAGAATAAATTTATTATTAAAATAACCTTGTAATATTATAAGTAAAAATTAAAATTTTTAAGGAATCATAATGGCAGAAATAGCCACTCTCGTCGTATAAGTTAAAAAAATTCATTCCTTGATTTGTTGAAAAGCTCGTAATGTTCCTCATTTAGAAGATGGGGAAAAGAATTTTTTCAAACCATTTATAAAGATTAAAACATGAATAAAAATGACTTTAATTAATTTTTGTTAATATTTTGAAAAACATTTTACGAAACATGGATATGGATGATAATGATTTTCTTATAGATACTTACATATAAAGAATCTCATATAATAAAAATATTATGAAATTAACACTTACCTAGTACTTTAATATAGTAGTGGGTGAGTTGACCTCTTGTGTAATGGATAATTAGGTTATTAAATTATAATATAACCATATACATATTTATGATATCAAATACAATCTTTTTATATCTTTTTGTAAATAATATTTCAGTATTACCATTGTTTTAGGTGTTAACTGTTTCTTTTTCCCATTCTAGTTTTTTAATTTAAGTCATGTTTGTTATGCATAGTATATATATTTTATTCATATATTGAATTATATTATGTTCAAAATCATTATATTTTCTAGTATTAATAATTTTATAATTATTCATTAATGGTTAACGTGGAGAATGAATCTCATCACGCTGTGGAGACAGTTGGTCCTACATTCGCACGAGAAATGATATCATTCCCTTGATGGTTAAATGGAATGGAATCAGATGATATATTAATTTTAAAGAGTAATTATCATGTTATATTCATTATTTATATCCATTATACTCATAATAATACCCATCCAATTAATGTAGTGTTGAATATAAAATTACACCACGACATGGAGTCGGTAAGTCCTACGCCCACACTCAAGGTGATATTTTTATTAATATGATTGATAAAATGAGGAATATGGTATTTACATGATAATAAAAACATATATTTATTTTTATTATACCATAGTTATTATTTTTATATGGAAACAATATTGAAATAGGAAGTAAAAAAAAGAAAAAAACTGTGAAAGAGGTGATAAAACAATTAACTATTTTTCAGGTATCTCTTATTGTTTTGTACAAAAGGACTAATTAGAATGGATTTATGACTAAATTATGGAATTTGGGATGAATTTAGGAAAGTTTGTAGGAGAAATTGGCATGGTTTGGCCAAACTAAAGAGGTTTAGATATGTGAATAAAAGATAAGGATGAATTTCCATTTATAAGAGTGGTGGTGAACACCTTTTGAAGATATTAGAATATTAATTTATTTGAAATTGATTTTCTATTTCAAAAATCTCCAAAGTGATTTATTTAGAGTTTAATATAATTAGGGGTAAAAATACTCTCAGTAAGTGATTTTTATAAATGTTTAGTTCAAAAAATTAAACTTATATTTTTGGATTTAACCCTAAGATAAACAGTTCAACTCTTACAGTGTTTACGTGTCCTTTTATAATATAGGGTTAATATATTTACAATAAAATTCCAAACGACCCCTAATTATATCATTTATGAAATTTGTAACATTATCTTAGTTATTGGGCCGAACATTATATTTTTATGTATTTTATCACATTTAATTAAATATTATTTATTTTAAAGTATCCTTTATGTCAATTTTGATACATTTCATAATTTTCATTTTGAAAAATATCATACCAACAAGATAACTTCGAAAAAATATTAAAATATGTCACTAACATTTCTATGTTATCTATAAAATTCATGTATGTCATAAATTATTTCATATTATATTTATTTTAATATTTTTAATATTATTTAATTGATTATTTCTTTAAGAATTCAATTACAGCATTATTATTGTATCAACATTTAAATTTAAATTTAAATTTTATAAAATTATATACAAATTAAAATTATGTAGATAATTATTCTTTTATTATAAATAATATTTATAGTTGAACTTATCACTTATATATCCTCATAATATAGTTATTAAGATTCGAATAAGATATTTTGAACACTTCTTTAAATAAATTGTAATAAATGTACTAATCTGATACAAGTGGATTAGAAGGTACCATGTTTTCAACCTATGGTAGATTTTGGTTAGAAAAAACTTATACTAAGAAATTAAGATATTTTTTAAGGTAATATTATAGTATAATAATATTTTTTTACCATTAATTACCCAATTTACTTTTAATCGTGATAAATAAAATTAAAATGATACTATTCAACAAAGATTATATTGATCATATTTGACCACATTTTTCATACTGATTATAACCATGTATGTCCATTTTTTAAATTCCATTCACAGAAGTAAAAAAATTTCATTTAATGCTAATATGAAAATGTGGTTAGAGGGTGGGGAAAAAGACGTTCACATGTTTAATAAAATATTTATATATAATTGTATTATAAAAATTATTCCGATGAACTAATTTGGAATAATATATTTATCATATATCTATTGTGACTTTCATATGAATTTAAATTAAAATAATTATTTAAGAGAAAAAGTTAGTGTTTTAACAAAAATGCATTATTTTTCACTAATCATAAAATTTGAAACTTTTTAGAAAAATAAAAAAAATTTACAAAATGATATTTTTGGATATTTTGAATTCCGAAAATAAAGTCTATTTTGAAAAATAAAATTTATAAATTTCATAATTTGGTTAATATGATTCATAAATTCTTTTGAAATGGCTAGTTTGACAGGTCATACTAATCTCGAAGTCGGTGTTGAATTCAACAAAATATATTGAATTATTTAAATGGAAGTGTATCGTTGAAGTTTGAGGTCTTACATTATTCCCTCCTTCAAATAATTACATTTTCAAAATTTCTAGAATGTCACTTCATAAAAATATTAATGGGACTCTTAATTATAATTTCTTATGGTTTCCACGCCACCTCTTCCATTTTATGGTTTCTCCAAAGAACCTTAACTAGAGAGCCATACGATTTATCAACACTTGTTCTATGGTATCGAGAATCTTGATAGGCTCTTCACAATAAGACAGATCGGGTTCTAAATATATTTCATTGTAGGTGAGTGCATGCCTTGGGTCTGGCTTATATTTACTTAACATGGATACATGGAACACATCATGAACTTTGGATAGACTTCACGCACTACCAAATGGAAAGATATAAATCCTATTTTTTCCAAAATCTCAAAATTTCTAATGTACATGGGACATAATTTACACCTTTTAACGAACCGTATAACACACTTACATGGAAATAACTTCAAGAAGACATGGTCACCCAATTTAAATTCCAAATCCTTCCTCCAGTTATCAGCATAGATCTTTTTCCTACCATGAGCTGTTTTGATATGGGTCTAAATTGTTTTTAACTTTTCCATCGTTTCCTTAGAACGTTCAAGGCTTATGAGTTTTCTTTCAAAAACATCATCCCAACAAGTCAGTGCACAACACCACTTTCCATATAATGCTTCATATAGTGATATATGTATACTTGAACGGAAGCAATGGTTATAGGAAAATTATACCAATAGTAAATATTGATCCAACATACCTTGAAAGTCAAGTGATTAAGATCTCAACACGTCTTCTATGGTTTGAATAGTCATTTCTGATTATCGATCATTTGGAGGATGGTAGGCAGTGATCAACCAAAGCTCAGTATCTTGGTACATCAGAATACTTTTTTAGAATCTTGATGTAAAAATAGGATCACTGTCAGAAAAAATTGATAGGGGTACACCATGAAGTCTTATAACTTCATTAATGTAAATTATTAATAAACATTCAAGTGGTAAATTTTCTCTTAATGTTTTAAAATGTGTTGATTTGGTAAGATGATCAAAAATAACCCATATCACATCATTTGTTCAATAAGACTTTGGTATCCCCATGAAAAATTCTACAATAATATCATCCCATTTCAACATAGTTATAAGAATAGGATTCATGACTCTTCTAGGATGTTGTCTCCCAACCTTCACCTATTGACAAAACAAACTTCTCGACACAAAATCAGCAATCTTTCTCTTCATGTTGTCCCACCAAAAATGTTCCCTCAAATCATTATACATATTAATTCCACCAGGTTTTATAGATAAATTGAAGCTATGAGTATTATCCAATAATTCCATTTTAGCTCAGGTATAGCAGGAACATAAAGCCTCTTCCAAAATTTGAAAATATCATCTTCAAATATGAATTTAATCAGTCTCCAATCACTCACAACTTTAATTTTCTTTTTAAACTTTTCATTAGAAGATTAAGAAATTTTTATCCATTCATGTAAAGAGGGTTTGGAAACCATTTGAAAAAGAAGTGATGGTTCACCATCTATGATAATGACCATGTCCATATTTTTTTGATCCATGAATATACGATCTTTTTCAACTCTTAATTTTTAAAACTCAATGGTCCTTTATTCTCAAATAATATTCCACATTGTTTTCATTCTAGGGGTGGTAGTATACTATGAAATCAAAATCTTTAATTTTCTCAAGCCATATCCTCTGTCTAATGTTGAATTCATTTTGTGAGAAAATATATTTCAAACTCTTATTATCATTATATATCTCACATAATTCAATAGAGATATAGTTTCTCTATATCTTCAGAGAAAAGATTAATGATACTAACTCCAGATAATGAGTTTGGTAGTTTTGTTCATTAATTTTTAAATTACTTGAAGCATAATCAATAACCCTATCATTTTTCATAAGGACATGCATCATTATAAATAAAAAAAACTCATCATTTTAGATGGTAAATTCAACATGGGATAATTGACTAATATTCTCTACAATTATTCAAAACAATCATCAAAATCTTTTTTTCAAACAAATTTAACCCCTTTACATGTGATATTGGTTAACATGTTTTTTAATCGAGTTATAGACAAATTGTCGATAGTAACCTGAAAAACCAATAAAACTTATACCTAGGTTATAATCATCCATTTTTTCCATTCCTGGATTTCCATTTTATTTGTAGGATCAATAGAGATTCCATCCTTAGAGGCAATATAGATTAGTAAAGAAATTTCCTAAAACCATAATTCACATTTTCTAAATTCTTAATACAGTTGATTTCTTATTAGAATCTTCAAAACAATCTGCTATTGGTTCTCATGGTTTTCATAGATTTGGGAGTATACCAAGATTCATCAATAAATACTATGCCATAATCATAAAGATATTTCTTGAAAACTATGTTATTTAGATTAAGGAAAAGAAAGTGTAAATTGGTCAATTCAAATGGAATTATTGTAAATTATTAATGACCGTACCTCTTTCATATTTCTTTCATTGGAATATATTTATTTTTTACACAGAATTTAGGATATCCCAAAAGAAGTTTAATTTTCAAAAAATATTGAGATCCATGAATTTGATCAAATAAACCATCAACGTGAGGAAGAGGATACTTGTTCTTTATTGTAATAGAATTTATTTCTCTATAGTCAATGAATAACATCATTGTTCTATCTTTCATCTTAAAAAATGAAATGGGGCCATTATATAGGGTGTTTCAGATATTGGCCTTCTATTAGGGATTAAATCAGTAGTAAACTCAACTTCCTGATATGGAGGATGTCCAGGTAAATCCTTTGGAAATACGTCAATATATTCTCATATAATAGGCACAACCATATTTGAGTATTTATTTCATCATCTCTATATGTTATTTTCTCTTCCTCCCCAATAGTCTCATTCAGTAAAGCTACTGGGGGTGGATTTTGATAAGAGTTACATGATAAATTTACTACTCTAAATATAATGGATTCTACATCTTCCTCACAAATCATAACTTCTTTCTTCTGGAAATAATTTTTTACATCATATTTTGATATTCAATCCATACCGAGGATTATATGAATCTCAATCATAAGTATGGTGATAAATTCATTAGATAAACCACGTTTATATGCCATAATGGGAACTACTTGACACATATTCATTACAATGAGACTACCCTTAGAGGTTTTGATTGAAATATCCCTTGGTAATGTGAATTGGAGATATATAAGTTTTGATGAAAACTAAGAAGATAAAAAGGAATGTGAGGATCCAGAATCAAATAAAGATTTGGATAAATTCGAGGAAATGATTAATGTACCTTCCAACATATCATTTGAAACTTCAACTTTAGTAGTTGTGATTGAAAAATCATGGCCTTGATCCCTTGGATTTTTTTGGGGAAAGATTCCTTGATACTTTGGACAATAATTTTAATAATTTCCAATCTTTTACAATTTAGCAATAAACATTAATAACTTCTTTCTTCCCCATGAAATCATGAACTTGGTGGCCTTTTTATACACTGTTGTAACAAAATCACATCTCCTTTAAGAATGTACCAGGGTGTTTCCCCCCACAATTACTGCAAGGTAGAATTTCATATTTTTTAGTTTTCCCCACATTTCCTTTTATAGAGTTTTTAGTAGCTCTCTTATTCTCCTGCATTCCTTTAAATTAATAAGATGTAGATAATTTCTTTTTTCCATTGATTCCACATGAGACTATATCTTTATAAGATGACAAATATTGGGAGATCAGTGCCTATTTAAGGAATAGTGTTAATCCATAAAATAATCAGTCGATATTACTTATTGGGTTACATATGTAGTATATATCATGCCTTAATAGTCTTGTAAATTTAGCTTCATACTTTACAACAATATCATCCTTCATATTCCTTTGACTCATAAATTGCCTCTCTACATCTTCTTGTAGATCATGATGAGTGTATTTTTATAAAAAGTGTTCTTTAAATACTCTTTATTCCATATTTTCAACCTTTTAAATTTCTTTCATATTCTGAATTAATGAAAGTCAATGGTCTTCATCACCTAATAGATGATAGACATCCAAAAAAACACTTTCCCATTCATTACTCCCCAATGAATGAAATATTTTCTCTATGGAACATATCCATTGCTTATCTAAAAAATGATTTTTATTCAAATTGAATGTTGGGGGTAGTTTCTATATGAAGTGGTCTAACATTGATCCTCCACATTATGGATTAGGTTGCTCTATACGGGTAGGATAATTATTCATAACCCAAGTTTGTTGTCCTAGTATGGTTATAAGCTATTCACTCCCAGTTTTATCTCTAGCTCCACTATAATTATTTTTCAGAGGAGGGAAATCCCTACATGGATTATGAATTTTGATATAGTTTCAATTCCTTCCAATAGGATCCATTTATAAACAATGAAATGCCCTATATTAGGTTATAAACCATAATGAATTAATACAAAATAGTGAAATAATTAACATAAATTGAAAATTTTAGGAATATATAATCCATAATCATAAAAATTGTTCTTTTGGGAAATATTTACTCATAAATCTTTTAAAATTAGTTACAAATAAAATGTGAATTATGCTAAGAATATACCACATGAGTGTCAAAATAGGTTCACATTAAGGAATGTTGTCATGTACCAAGATACCCTGTGTCATTCCCGGATCAAATTTTCAGAGTTATTACTCATAGTTACATCAATTGTAGAACCCCGACCACTTGTAGTATCTAGAAATGGATCTGTTTTCCCTAATCATGGTTTCTTTAAATATCATTTCCAATGTTTGTACTAAACTTATTCTGATACCAGCTATAATTCCCTAATCCTAGCTACCCAGAGTTATTTCATTATTTTATTACATTTTCAGGATCATAATAAATCAAATCCTAAAGGAATGATCAGTTTAGTATTCTTGAAAAAAATAGACACAATCATTAGTTTTACATTACAAATTGAAATTAAAAACATCATATTATTCCATTAGAAAACTCTCATATCCCTTAGAATATCACTAATGGTCAATCATAATATTCTTCTTTGCATCCTGGTGAAAAAATAAACATAATAAAGGGGTGATCTAAAATTCTCATTAAGGACAAAAATTATAGTTTAAGCAATCATATATAATCATAAAATTTTAAGGTATGGTATAAAACTACAACACACGCCTTTTAAACAAAATATTAATCATAATATAGAAAAATAAATCAAATAATTCCTTTTAAACATTTACATGGATATTCTACTAGTTGAATAATCACATGCAATATCAATAATAAACCCCATAATGGGTGAATGCATAATGCCAAAAATCATAACCATATCATCAAGGAATTGTTCCAAGATAATACATAACCATACCATCAAGGCCTTACGACATGAAACTATGTTGTCTAATGAGACCAACTAATGCATCAAGGGGTTATAGTGAGGCCCAACCATCACTTACTAAGTCCAGTGCATTCCTTATATGAAAAGGGTGAAACATAATATAACCATTCATATTAAATCTAGAATACAAAATGTTAATACTTTAACTACAAACCATGAATAGTATAAAAATAGCACATCCACAATCAAAAATATCATAAAACTGTCAAAATAACATGGAAGATTTTATCATAATAAATATATATCTATCAAGCATATAGTCGGAAAAGGATGTTGAAAAATATGAAAATAATCTAATAAATTCATTAAAAATATTTGAGAGAAATATCCCTTTTCTCCTTTGAAAATATTTAAAATGCACAAAATTATAAAAGAAGAAATTTTTTATGAAAATAAATGTGTATGATTATAAGGAAAACATAAAAATTTAAAGGCATCATAATAGTAGAAAATATCTGTTTGCGATGTAGAGGATAAATAACTTTCTTTTATTAATTTTTCTAAAAGGCCATAAAGTACCTCATTTGGAAAACATTGTAAAGATTCCTTTCAAAACATTTATAAAGAGTCAAACATGGGTAAAAATGAATTTAAATAATTTTTGATAATATTTTGAACAAAATTTTAGGAAACATTAATATAGATATTAAAAATTTCTCTGTATATACTTTTGTATAAACAATCTCGAATAATAAAGAGATTGTGAAATTAACCCTTACCGTGTACATTACTTCAGTATATGGTGATTTGAACTCTTTTTATAATGGTTAAAGTATGTTATTAAATTATACTAGAACAATATCCATATTTATAATATCATATATGATCCTCATATATCATTTTGCTAATAATATTTCTATATTACCATTGTTTTCGGTGTTAACTACTTCGTTTTCCCATTCTAGTTTTGTCACAGAAGTCATGTTTTTATGCTTAGGATAAATATTATAATAATATATCAATTGATATTAAGTTCATAATAATTATATTTACTTATCATAAGAATTTTATAATCATTCTTGAATGGTTAATGTGGAGAATGAATCACATCGCACCATGGAGACCTTAGGCTGTACGTACGCAAGAGCGACAATATCATTCCCTTGACGGTTAAATAGTATAAAATTGGATGGTACAGTAATTATAATGAATAATTATCATGTTATATTCAATATTTATATCCATTTACTCATAATTATATCCATATATTTAATGTAGTGTTGAATAACAAATTACACCACATCGTTAAGATGGTATGTCGTACGCACACATTCGTGGTGATATAATTATTTGTATGATGGATAAAAAGTGGAATTTGGTTATACCATGATTATAATAACATATTAATGTATTTGTGATACTGTATTAATTATTTTTATATGGAAACAACATATAAATAATAATTATAAGAAGAAAATGACTTTTAGAGAGGTGATAAAACAATTACCTCATTTTCGGGTATATTCTATTGGTTTGTACCAAAGGACTACATAGAATTGATTTATGCCAAAATTATGTCCTAAAGGATGAAGTGAGGGAATTTGGAAGGAGAAATGGTCATGTTTTATCCTAATTTTAGGGATTTAGACACGTGAATCAAAGATATGGAAGGGGGGCCTTTTATAAGAGAGGTGAGGGGTAATTTTGGAAGATCTTACAATATTAATTTATTAAAAATTGAATTTCGGTTTCAAATTGGTAGAAAGTGATTTATTTGGATTATATTATGAGTATGGGTCAAAAACACTAAAACTATGATTTTTAAAAATGTTTAGGTCATATAATTAACCTTATCTTTTGGATTTAACCCTTAGCTTAACAGTTTAACACTTACTGAGTTTACTTTTCCTTTTATTATATAGGGTTAATATTGTTACTATAAAATTCCAGAACAACCCCAATTGGATCATTTATGAATTTTTTCACATTATATTTGTTATTTTTCCTAACATTAGTTTTTTTCAGAATTTTATAACATTTAATTAAATATTATTTATTTTAAAGTTTCATTTATGTCCATTTTGATACTATTAAAAATTTTCATTTTCAAAAATATGAACCCAACTTGATAACATCAAACCAAAACATGAATTATTTAAAATAAAATATATATTATTTATAAAATTTTTGTATGTAACTAATTAATCAAAATTGTGTTTCTTTTAATATTTTTGAATATCATTTAATTGATTCATCCTTTAATAAATCAATTACTACTTCATTAGTGTGTTAACAGTTAATTTAATTATTTATATCCTGAAATTATAATTAAGTCACCTTTATGTAGATAATCATTTTATATTTATAAATACTATTTATATTATACCATATCACTTATATATCGTCATATTAAAAATGAAATAGTTATTAAAATTTTAATATTACATTTTAAACTTTTATTTAAATAAAATATAATAAATATCACAATCTAACACAAGTGGCCGAAAAATAGTAATATTTTAGACATAAGGTTTAATATGGTCTAAAAAACTTATGAAATGAAATGAGGACTTGTTTTATGGTAATATTATCTTATTATAATTATATTTTTACCTTTAATCACCCTAGTTACCATTAACCATGGTAATTAAAATTCAAAAGTTAATTTTCAAAAAAAAAATATTTTGATCCTATTAGACCATATTTTTCCTAATTATTAAAACCATGTATTTATTTTTTTCAAAATCAAGTTCCCATAAGTTGTAAATTAAGTTTAATACTACTCTGTAGATGTGGTTAGAAGTCCAGTAAAAGTGACGTTCAAATGTTTAACAAAACTTTTATATCAAATTATAATATAAAAATGATTCCTATGACATAAATTGTAATAATATATTTATTATGTTCCTATTGTGACTTTAAAATGAATTTAAATTAAAATAATTATTTAAATGAAAATTCCATTTTCAAAAATAATGCAGTATTTTTCACTATTCCTAAAAAAATGATTTTTTTTGAAAAATATAATAAATTTACCTTAATATTTTTTTTATATTCCAAATTAAAAAATGGGGTCTATCTTGGAAATATAATATAGAAATTTCATAATTTGTTTAATACTATTCATGCACTCTTTTTTAATGGCTAGTTTGATAGGTCATGGTGTGGTCGAACTCGATATTGCATGAAGTGAAATCTATTGATTTATTTAAAATGAAACATACCGTGGAAGACTGGGGTATTACATTTTTCACAATAATATATAATTTCCTGAAACACACTTCCCAATATGTATTTGAAACCATCAAATGAGTTTTTATGATTTGTAAACTACTTTAAGAAGTGACCATATTGATTTAACATTTAAAAAGAATTGAAAAAATGATTTAATTTCAAATACTGACCATATCACCCAAGTCAGGGATTATTAATTAAATTCATTTAATTCAATTATACTAACATATTCATTTTTACATTATTAAATTTCCAAGGAATATGATTTTTAATATAGGAATTACGTTTTTCCAATGAAAAATCTCTCCCAAGTTAGAATATGATATATAGTTTAAATGGAATTACAATCATTCTTATCTCTACACATATAATAAATATTTTGTAACTCCAATAGTTATATCTAAGTGAGGTATCAAATTATATAAAGAAAAAAATTTATAATCCTGAAAAACTGAAATAAAAAAATAAAGGAAAAAATAAAAATTTAATTCATTTGATGCATCTACACCTCGGTTTGTGGGATATGTTACTTCTTTATCCAATTGGGGGAATCCATGTTTTAAAAAATTATATAGGAGATTAAATAAGAGTATAAATTTATTAAAAAAAATAAAATTATGTTTTTTAAAATCTCCATGGATGTTTTTGGATTTCCTTGAAACCAATACTTGGGTATAGTTCCCTTTAGTTAGGCTCCCTTATTAAAAAACCCTAATAAACTAGGAGACATGGTTTTAAAATACAGAATAACCTCCTTTATATTTCTCTTGTGACACTCATCGTGATAAATTATAGATTTTACTTTTGAGGCACTATAGATGAGTTATCAAGCTCAAATGTGACAAAAGACGCTTTGAGTTCACCTCTTATAGTGTAATAAAGTTGTTTTTTCACCTTTATTTTTGTATATGATTTGAGTTAATTCTAGGAAGGGAGGAAAAATTGAGTGAGTGTGGTCATTTTTTTCTATATGGTATTCACTCTAGGTGACCACTTCATTTGCGTCCTATTCCTTTTATCCCAATTTTGTACATCCTCTTCTCTTTCTGGATAATGTTTTGTGGTCTTGGAATATTTTCTTTCTTATTCATATTTTATTTGTTTCATAACACTATATTTTTTTCATCAATATCAGAAAGAAATATTATATTACATCAAAATGTAAATCCAACCATTAGCCTTGACATGTATGCTTCTATCCATTTATAGTAGTTGGGATTCACTATTTTCTTGTTCTGTGTTGAAATAAAAAATTCATTCTAAGATAAACTATGTTGATTAGTGTTAATCCAAATTTCTATTGAGTTTTATTTTTTAATAGGCATGATTTATATAATAATTATGTTAATATATATTAATGAATATCATCTTATAAAGAGGTTAGGAGTGCCAAATCATGTTGATGAGAAGGTAGAATGAAGTACCCATGCATGGTGTCATTATATTTTGATGTTTTTAATAATGAATTATAATTAGAGAAACAAATAAAATATTGTATCTGAGATTCATCCATTGGATATTTTAATTTTGATCCATTTTTAGTCGGTAATAATAATGGTTATGTGAATAGCTCTATAGAGTATTGTTGTTTCTTGACTTTTTGACATTATTTATAACCTAAAAAGTTAGTTGAGGTTAGTAAAGTATATAATGTGGTAAGTAGTTTGGTAATACATCCAAACATGTATTTATAATGTATGGAAACTATTATTTATAGTTTAACTACACTTGGTGGATGGTTAATGAGTTAATTAAGAGGAAAGTAGATTTCATAAGATGCATCTATAAGTAATACATATAGAAGATACACATAAGAAAGAACAACTATATATGAAAGAATATATAAATATAAACTCCAAAAGAAATCATTATGGAATAGGTAAACCATGAATATAAACCAAATGTAACTATAGAATATGTATGATGCATTTTGGATGAAAACTTTTGTGTATTCAAAATATAAAGTGTTGTGGAAGTACTGAAAAGATGTTTTTAGTGATGATATTGATTTTGAGTTAAGATTATAAGGTGTTTCAAGAAAATAATTTTCCTACATATAGAAAATCGAAAGGGGTATAGAAGATGATGAAGTAGTTCATAAGTTCAAATGTTAAGGAGACAAAGAGAAATTATGTTACTTATAGAAGATATATTATGAAATTGGAAAGGGAATGATCTTACAATTTTATATAAGATATTTTAGAGAATTTAGATGTATTTTGTAGTTTTTTTTGAATATGATAGAGAACAAAACTGAATTTTTCTTGTTAATTTTTATTACAGTATAGGATAAAACCATTAATTGATATGAAAGGTCTCTCAAGTACAAGCATAAAGGTACACAATTCTTATGTAAGAGCTTTTATGAGTTACAAATTGTGAATATCAACTTTTTTGATCAACCACGTGTCATTTAAAGGTAATAAACTCTTGTTTAAGGGTTTCAAAAACATTTAATACTAGAAAATAGAAAATTAATGTTTCATACTATAATTAATAATGTTAAGGTAGTTAATATGTAAAGTTCATCATAATGTTAAAAGTGATACATAAATGTATTTATAGAAGCTACATCATACATAATGGTCAAATATATGATATGTAAGAGTCACTTTAACCATGAATATGAATATGCTTTTAGTTTTATTACGATACACATGGGTTTCATAGATATTTCTAGGAAGAAGTAATGGTTTCCAACATGATACGTAAATCTTCTAATATTTTAAAAAATGTGACTATTCTAGAAAGAAGGATTATAAAAGAGGATTAAGCTAGATGATTCTTTTCTATTCCCCATGTTAGAAAAATATGATGTTGGATGATTAACTATTATTCAAGTATATATGAATTTTATTATATTTAAAAGAATATTATTCTATGAGAAAATTCATTACACTGGGATAGTGCATATGCGTATTATTATACAGGATTGGAAATTATGTGCATTAATATTTATTAGAAGATTGGAAAATATAGAGATGATGTCATGGTAAATAAGGGATGTCATAGGGAGGAAACAGATATGATTTTTGGGTAAAAAAATTTCAATGAAATAAATACTATTATTTATAATTATATTAATATTATTGGAGTTTAAAAAAACTAATATAAAGGTTGAGATTATAGGGTGCCGTATCATGAGATTTTGTTGAGAATATTGAAGAGATAACTGAATAACGAGATCAAACTAATAATTTTGGATATTTTTATATTAAAAAATTGAAATAATATTCACATGATTCTAATAAGTTATAAAATAGAATAATAAGTCCATAAAATGACTTATAAATAAATAGATGAATATGATAATGGACACAACCACATATCATGTGTACTAAAGAAAAAGAGATGGAAAATAGGCTATAGAATGAATTATCTTGATAGTCACTAACCTAGAAGGAGATCATTTAGAACTGACTACATTCACATGAGAGTCATTTTGTGTTAGAGAGAAGATATAGATATAGTGATACTGTGAATCTGACGATCTTATATATTTTTAAAGATGAATAGTATACGTGACATAAATTATGACTGCTAATACTGATCATCCAATGAAAGGAATAACACTACGAATCACACCATAAAATATCTATATATCCTAGAGAATAATGTTTAGTACTACTTGTATCTTAAGGATTTATTATGAGAGATCTCTGTGATTTATTTGTGCTAGGAAATAATGATATTACATTATTATGAGGAATAATATCATATCCAATTGCATTTATAAGGGATTTGTTTTTTTCCTACTAATCATTATTGAAAATAGATCTATATAAATCTTGTATCATTTACAGGGAGTCCTAGTTAGTAACAGATCTTAAAAAATATAAATTTGTTCTTGTAGTGTACCTAGTTAGTGTTATGATTATAGGTTTTAGGACATACACTTTCATGATATTATTCTTATAAATAAAATAATAATTGTGTTTGTGTGGGATAATAACCATCATACACTAGGTATGTAGTCGACCACTATTGAGAAGAACCTTGCAATGAAATATCTATTTTCTTTTATTATTTTATTTTCTTATTTATTTTAATTTCATGAAATTTTAGTGTTAGTTAGAGTGGTAAATATGATTTAATTGATAGAATGTCACTCAAACTGATTGAACCCCATCTCAATATGGTTTCATTGATACCAATGGATAAATAATTTGTATAAAATACATGGATCCTCATATTATGTGATTCTAAAAAATATCCAGATTCATGTATTTTTATATTTTGATTTTCAATTCCACATTTATCGTGAAGTACAAGTTTGATGAAACATGTGAATTTCCTATCAGAGTATCTGTGTATGAAATTTTTTCAAATACATTTTTTTTAAAAATAATCAAGATGAAAATAAATTGTGAAAGGCCTCATCAAAAAAGACAATTTTCCAATACATTAAGGTAATCAAAGAAGATATATTTTTGATATATATATTAATAATTTTTATTTTAAGGAAGTTAATGGTGAGAATCAGTCCATTATCTTAAATGAGGGAGAAGACTATACTTTCATATGTTGGGATAATATAGAAATATGACCTAACATTATTAGAGAAGACATGTCGAAGAAATAAAATATTAAGAAGATAGAAAAAATTCGTCCTCATAGGATTCTTTAATCATTACTTAAAAAAGTAGTAACTAAACATTCATATCAATATTTCCCTTTAGATGAACAACGAACTGATGGGGAAAATCACTTTATATAGTTTTACAAGATGAATCTATAACTATTTTATAGGAAATCCCAAATAATTTTACTAACTAAATATTATTTTTTTGGGGATATTTTTTAAGTATACATGAGTTCATCACCTAACATAAATATAAGTTTGAAGGGGTGGGGAAGGATTTAGGGAAAAAATTGACATGTATAAAACTCTCTAGGAAATAATGATACATAAGTTTTATGAATGGGAATATTGAAGAGAGGTACTCTGGATTTAGGAATTAGTTTTTAAATATAACCCCATAGAAGAAAAAATCCATGAAAGTTCTTGAATAAAAATAAATGGAAAATATAATGTTTTTTTATCAAGGATACTTAACTATGTATAAAAGTTAATATAAATTTGATGATTTAAATTCCATTTCATGAGAAGAAACATATGAATGTCGAAAATGTTTAGAAAATTGGAATACATATTGAAGAAAATGGGAGACCAATTGAAGATGGAAAAAATATCTTCTACTTGATGTTTCTAGAGTTGGAAGTAAAATTATCATAAATGAATATAATACTATATAAATCTTACGAACTTACTAAGAAAATAAAATTCCCTAACAAGTGTTATAAGGAGTATATTTTTCAATAGTTCTATTATCTTATCTTAATACGTTCCTACAATCATCAAATATCCTATATATAAAATAATAAAATAGAAAAGATGTAATTTATCATAGAAAATAATGAGTGTGTAAATTCTTATTTCATGAATAGTGAAAACTACAAATCAAAATCAATAAGAATATCGATCGATAAAATTGAACAAAAAACAAGAACAATATATCTGGTGGACATGATAATGTGTGGTAGAAGGTGTTCCCTAAGGGGGTTCCAATTGAAGAATAAAATATCATAGAAACAATAAGCATTTAATTCATATTTGAATTCATTTTAAGAGAAGGAATCCGTTTTTTTTCTATTGTTATAATTGTGATAGATTTAATTACAAAGCATTAGGTAATTGGTATAATATGTGGAAATAAATGAAATCTTATATCAAGGGGTAGACAATCTGAGTTGATTCAACGATCATAATAGAAAGGTAATAATATATTTATATTTTATAGATTAGGATGCTTATAATATTTATGGTATTTTCATTCAACGTTTTCACTGTACATATGCTTTAATATATACATCATCCAATTATATGCACAAAATAATCAATTAAATAATCACATATAATAATATTTCATAAAATGATACATGTAAACCATTATTTTTTAATAATGAAAAGTGAATTATGTATAAAAAATATCTAAGAAGTAGAAGAAGAATGCCCCACCAAAGAGGATGATCTAATTGAAATGTGGAATAAGTGGACACACATTATAATTTTGAAATAAATACACAAGTCTTAATACTGATAGAGGATAGATGAATATGGGGGAAGAGTAAATCCATTAAGAAACTAGTCGATTGGTTTGGTGGAGGACATTCCTGAGAAACCATGTAGAATATCAAATCGTTTTTTGTATATTCCCAAATAACGTATAATAATTTGGATAGATTAGTTAGAAATGTAAAGAAAAATTAATGAACTCAAAATTATTGTAAGTGATAACACAAAATAAATAAATCCATATGAATAAATCAAATTTCAGGAGAGATTGTGAAAATGTGATTACACTGAAGTTCATGAGGAATTATGTGGAATGTAAAAATAGGCATATAATATTTTAAATAATTTCTTAATAATGCTTCCTTCTCAAGAACATTAGATAAATAAGAAAAATATATCCCAAAAATAATCTTGTTATTTGATGGATCATGTAAAGAAGTATATTCCACCCAATTATTAGCTAACAAAACAATGAAAAATGTTCTACCTATAGGGAACATTTTAGGGAGAATTAGAGATGAAAGAATGCTTATTCCTCTTAAAATGAGGTGAAAAAGAATAGTATATCATTTTTGACATATAACCCTCATATGTGTTTCTATGAAAATAGGTCAAATGAGATCCATGTTATTCCAGTATATATATTGTGTGTTTGAAACGTCCTAGACCTCTGTGGTCCATTACATTCTCTAAATCCTGTGTTTGGTGTGTTCTGAAAGTAAATGGTAGATTTTTTCAAAAGGTTGTCAAATTTTCCCGTTTTTTATTGGTGAGCTAGGTCGGTAGATCAACGTCGATAAGTTGGTGTTGGTGACTTGAAGAGTCGGTTAATTTGGGTGTCATTGAGTTAGGGATCAGTGATTCAGGGCGTCGATAGGTAGAAGGATCAGTATGTCATGTGTCGGTGAGTTAGGGCATCAGCTAGTCATGGCATCAGTGAGTCAGGGCGTCAGTGAGATAGGGCCTCGATGATTCAGGGCATCGGTAGGTTGAGGCATTAGTAGGTCATGAATCAGTGAGTCATAAATTAGTGAGTCATATCAGCGAATCGCTGTTGGTGAGTCACATTAGTGGCTTAGCGTCGGTGGCATAACATCAGTGGATCATCCATTAGTGCCTCACATCGGGGACCCCCCCATCAGTGAGTCATTTCCTATTCTCCCCATTTTTTCTAGTTTTCCCCTTTGACACTTTATTTGATGTTTATTTAGTTAAATTCCATATTGAATTAGTTGTGGGAATGTTTCAAATGGTATTTAACATTCAAAAACCAGAAGCTTCCCCTGTATCTGAAACCACCTAGTCTTGATCATGATCTAGCTTTAATGGATTATAAATAGTTTCCCCCATAGATTTTGGATCCGACCATTCTAAAATAAAACCTTATCTTAGTTTGACCCCTTTTGATTTATCTTGGTGTGCTGAGAGCCTCGCTCCCCAGATGAGCCATGCACCTGTGCTATAACCCCATGTTTGGTTTTCCATTGAGTCTCCTCCTCGTGTGACCCCTCTGTTTTGGCACAAGGAAGAGCTTTGGTATACCTTTTTTCTAGGTATAAATTTTCCTTCATCTCTATTTTAAACGTGTATCATGAAGGGTGAGTATTCTCTTGTATTCTTTGAATATGACTGAAATTTATTTTAAGGAAGATAATAAGAAGGAATAAATGAGGGAGTGGGAGAACGATGGCTATGATCATTTTGTTTTCTATGTTATCCATGATCTGTGTTGTGAATCATATGAGTTATGTTTTTATGAAAATAAGGGCCATTGGTGGTCCCTATTTGCATACCTGTATGATTTTTGAATCACAGCTGTAAGAATTAGAATCTTTTTAATTATGTATACTCAGTTAAATAAGTGGATTCTACATGATTAAAACTGTTTCATGATCACACCTATTTTATCAAGTAGTATTAAGGAACGATTACTGCTAAATAAGAATAAACCTTTCCTTGTTCGTGTATCTTTGTGTTGTGTGTGGTTATGTTTGGATTTATGTATGTGATGGTAGTGTGGTTCTGTGGATAGGGGTGTGATTTCTTGTATTGGGTGGTGTGAGTGGAGTGATGGAATTTCAGGCTGAGAGTTTGGTTGATTTTGGAATAGATGTACTTATTATGTAGTGGGATTTCGTATAGGTAGTGGTTTGGAAGTGGGGCTACAGGGCTGGGTTGTGTCATGTTCATGATGATGGGTGTGCTAGGTGTGGTGTTTCTATGCATCAGGGCTGATGGGTGGGATTATGATGAGGTGTATCATGTATTTTTTAATGATGAGAGTATGGACATGGAGACATTGATTTAAAGAATGATGTTGGTAGTGGTTGAATGAGTCTCCAAGAAAGGGGAGTGTGCAATGGGATTGCAAGATTTTTTTATACTGTTATGTAGAATGTAGTGTTTTTCATATAGCAGGGCTACCAGGGATGGTTTAGGTGGGATGATTTTAAATAAGGTTCATGTTACCATGTGCGGTAATTTCACCTGGAGTTTCTAGGGACTTTTTAATTATATGTGGTAAAGGCTCCTGCTTGGCATCCAAGAGACCTGAGTTCAAAATTGGGTGGAGGTGAATTTCTGGGTTACTGTAGTAGTACTATATCAGACATTGTAGCAATACTGTAGCAGTTACTGTTCGGTACTATAGCAGCCAGAACAATTCACCCGATTTGGGCCTTTGGTCCACCGGTTTGGGCCTACGGGTGTCCAGGGCCTTCAGGTCATCAAACTCCTTCGGGCCACAGGGCCTTAGGGTCACATAGACCATGGAGTAGCCCATTTCACATAGAACATGCCACAGAAGAGGATCAGAGCAACAGGAGAAGCAGCCACCAGATGCAGAGGAAACTAGATTGGAAGAATGAGAGGGTATGGCAGCTGCCATCGGGACCAGGAACCGTGCAGCTTTGTACGGGGCAATCCTAGTCGATCATCAATGTAAGGTGGGGAGATAAGGAGATCAATGATTCAAGACACTGGGGAGGGGTAGTTCTAGTTGGCTGGGCCTACGGGTCATGTAATGGCATGGTATGCCTCTGGGCCTTCGGGTCATGTATTGCGGGTCATGTCAGGCCTTGTGCCTTGGGCCTACGGATTATGTACGGGTTCCCCTTCAACCCTTAAAAGGGGTATTATCTATAATAAAATAAAAATAAGGACTTCGGGCCATTTTGGGGGGTGTCTTTTGATGTTACTTGTGGTGTGTTCTGTTTGTCAATTTCTTAGGTAGGGATAGAATAAATAAAAAAAATGAACTGATAATGCAAAATAAAAATTGTTTAAATGAATTTTCAGGAGGTATGTTTTGAGTTGTGGCTTGTAGAAAAGTGGTTTTAGTTTATTGGCTTACTAAAGTGACTATAGTTCATGGTGGTACACGTATGTAGGTTTGACAGCAAGGGTAGTTTTGGTACGGGATGTTTTTTATTTTAAAATCCATAGGCCAAGGTGAGTGTTTGGTACCTATATATATACCTGTAGTTCCTTGTGATTTCTGTATGCATGCCACCCGTGTTGAGAACTATGTGCCAAACACCCACATTGTTATAGGGTAGGGTGTGCTTCCCAACATCTTGGTGGGAGGATGGATGTCTGGTTACTGAATTTACCCTTCTACCTCTTCTAGGAATTTATCACACAAGACACTTTAGGAAGGTTGTAATGGCTTGAGGATTAATACAAGATTTATGGTATTTGTTGAGTGAGAGGTGGTTTATTTCCCAAGTTTCTTTGAGATGAGGCCTATCAGTTTTCAAGCCAGACCTATGGTGGTTTTGGCCCAGGTGTCTATGGGAAGTATGCGATGTGGTTGTGGCCTAGGTGTGTGCTTGTAGGGTGTGATTGTGGGGATTATAGAAGAGCGTGGTGGCGTTATGATGTCCTCCAGTAGTTATTTACACATAATTAGTGGGAAGTGGTGCGAGGTGACCAAATATTGTTGTGATTACTTCTTTACATTACTCGACTTGTGTTATTTGGTGACTATTAAATTGTGAGGTTGTGTAACACCCCGAGATTTTATGAAAAATATTCTTTTTAATTTCATTAATGTCTTGTGTTATACGCTACACCAAAAGGAGCTTTCACAACACACATCTTTGACCTGGCTTGAATTACACGCAATCGTAACCTTCCACGATAGCGTGTGTTGTACGCAACACCATGTTTTGCTAAACAACGATATGCTATTAAGATATTATTAAAACTAGTCGTTATGAATAGTAATAACCACTTTTTGAAATTTTGTAAATTTTATTTTTCAAAATGGAATTCATTTATGGATTCGGAGTATCTTATTTAGCCTAAGGTAAAATTTTGGTACATTTCGGATAACTTTCATATTCTGATGAATAGTGAAAATTACTAAATTTTAATTAAAAACAACTTTTTTTAATCGAAATAATTAATAGTGATAAATTATTAATTTGAGTGGTTTTAAAGTATATTTAGAATATATTTTTACAATTTAATACAATGTTGGTCATTGGATGTAATTTCACATTTAAACCAGTTATAAACAAGTGTCAATCTTTTGATAGTTTTTATCTCTTAAAAACACGCTATTTGTTGTGACAGCCGAAATTAATTATAAAATTAATTAATGCAACTTATATATGAGAAATTTTGTAAAATATAAATAATTTTTGAATTCAGAATATCAATTATAACTTAGGGTGAAATTTTGGCATTTTTCTAAAAAACTTCAATTTTTATGAATAGTGAAACCACTAAGTGGTAGGTTAAAAACTGAATTTTGCATAAAACTTAATTTTACCGCTTCTGTGAATGGAATTTCGAAAATCCGACAGACATGGTTGATATCAATAAGTAAAATGTGGTTCAATGAGATAAAAATAATTTTTTGGTGAATAGTAACTTTTTACTTTTTTTACCGCGGTTAATAGTAAATAGGGTAACTAAGGGTAAATATTATATTACTATTACCCTAACACATGTCCTAATTATATTGGATAAGTGTAATTCGACCAAAAAAAACCTTATGAATATAATATGACCATTTAGGTCCATTTGGATTTGATTATGACATTTAATATTATTTTATTTAATGAATAGTTAAAATAGTTAAAATCAATGTTTATTAAGTAAATAATTTTTAATATGGGGTTATACATAAGATAAATTCGACTATAAATATTCATTAGAATGCTAAAATGATTTCCAATATAATGGTATTTTATTTGTAATTTTTAGACATTAAATAATTTAATTTATTTATGACACAATGGTGATACATTAATTATCTTATTAATGAAATATTGACATAATTGATGTTATAAACACCAAAATAAATATAATTTGAGACTTTTTATGAATTCCACTAATTTTCTAGGTTACTATGATTTATTAGTGTTGATTTAGTAAACTAGTTTCGAACATATAATTCTGTTATGACTTTCACAAAAATCATATATCAAATAGTGTCAAAATAGACACAAAATAGTTTTTAAATCAAATATTATATTATTAATTGTTAGTTTATTCCTAAAAATCTAAGGTTCGGCCAAATGACTTATATAAGGATATAGATATTAATAATAAACAATTTGGGGTTCGTTTGGCATGTTATAGTAAGTGTATTAACCATATAGTGTAAGAAAACAAAAAGACATGGTAAAAGTTAAATTATTTAACTTAGAGTTAAATCTAATTGATAAGGTTAAAATAATAACCTAAACATGTCTAAATACTAATGGTTGATAGTATTTCGACCCATCCCCACTTTAGCTTCGAAATAAGGCCCTTTGGAACCATTATAAACCGATTTTTACTTTAATATAAAATAATATTTTGAGATATTCCTAAGGTGCCCCTCTCCTCCCTTATAAAAGGACACCTCCTCCCCCTCCTCCTCACACCAATTTGAGCACTCAAGCTCGGCCAAACCCTGCCAAAATCCCTTATCCACTTCCCTATAATAATCCTAGATGTCCTGGTCTTCTTCAAAGACCAATCTTAGTTCCCTAGGTGGAGGATTCAAAGAGGCGTTTCAAAGAAGAGGTAATATCCATTACCGATCTTTTCAATTTCTTTCTTCTTCAACTTCTTCTTCTTTAGTTTTTTCATGACAAAGTAATAACATAAGTATTACTTACATATTGATATGTTATTATAAATATGAAACAACCCTAATTCACCTTCTATCCATCCTACGGAAAAATGAAATCACCGCATGTGCATATGTACGGAATACCGTCTCCACGTCGTGGTGTAATCTATTTTCCACCACCGCCTTACTTGGATGGCTATAATGGTGTAATGAGTAACTATATATGATTATTATAAATTTATATTGATACTGAAATAGTCAACATACACTTCAACACAATTCCACGACCATGGGAATGATATCATCGCTCGTGCGTACGTACGGACTACCGTCTCCACGACGCGATGAGATTCATTCTCAATAATTAACCATTCATGAATGATTATAAAGTATATATAATAAGTACTAATGAAATATATGACATAATAATGATACTGTATTTATGTACATTTATATGTATGTCATCTACTTAATTCCATTCACTTCAATAAGGAAACGAAAACAGCGTTCATGGGTACGTACGAACTACCGTCTCCATGAATGGTGTATTTCATTCCATTTATCGATATTATATATATATATATATATATATATATATATATATATATATATATATTCTGAATATATATTATATATAAATTATGTTTTACATTCTGGATATTATTAATCGTGATCCAAGTAATCATATTAATAATTACAAGTTAAAAACACTAACGACAAATGAGACGATTTTACCCAAAATTATACTTTAACATGAATTTACAAAAGAACGGGTAATATAAAGTCATAAGTGGACCATATATGATATAATAACAATGAATATGATTCTGGAATAAGTCAATAACATTATTTAAATCATTATACAGGAGGTTCGGATACTTACAAAGCAAGTCAGACCTAAGGTAAGGGAAATATCACCATCTCATTTTTATCCGAGATTGTTTATACTTTGGTATTTACTGGGGTGTATTTTATCATCCACATCGATGTTTCTTCAATATGTAATTTTATTTTCATCCACCAAAAATTGTTTAAATCCAATTTTACCCTTCGGTGAGTTTTTAGTAATGGATATGAAATGAATCTTTTGTCATTTTTTTCGTACAAGGTACTTTTTGACTTTCCGACAAAAGTATGAGAAGAATGTTTTTTTAACTTATACAGCATGAATGGGTTTTTAAAACATTATTTCCAAGAAGATTCCTTTACATGTTTTCAAGTTTATTTTTAATCAACTTCTTTTAGTTTAAATTTGTACGACATGTTAAGAAAGGAAAAATGTTTTTGAAGAAGAAAGGATATTTTCCTCAAGAATGGAGTTTAAGTGTTTTATCAAAATTATTTTCCATCTAAGATAATAAAGGGTTCTGTTTTTATCCCTATTATTACATTTATTTTATTATGTTGTGATGGAATTATTTTTATGAATTCCTTTATCTTATATGAATTGTTTTATGATGTCATGATGTTTAAGATTCCCATTTGTATTACATGGGTTATGCAATGATGTATGATTTATGTTTTTGTGGCACATATAAGAATGGTATCATTATGAGATGGGTGGGACCTATATCTCCCTCCAATGCATTGGTTAAAGATTTTATATCTCATGAGATAGACATGGCTGGAACGGTAGGTTATACCGGTTCTGTGAAACAGGACTGAAATGAGGGTGACTCGGTTCAGAAAGGGACTTTGTCCACTAAGATAGTCTTGGCAATGAGTCTTGACTAACAAGAAATTATTTTCTATGATTATGTGTGTACGCCACAAAGTTTCATGTCTTAAGTTATGATTATTGTGATTACATTTCACTACCATGATTTATCCCATGTTATGAAATTATGATCTCTTTTGCAGGTTAAGATTTCCAAAAGTTATGTGGTTGTGTATACGATGAGATTTATATTTCTTTTGTTTACCCTTACTGATCATTTGAGCTCACCCTTTTATGTTTTCTTTTCCCCAAGATATAAAGAAAGGTTTTAGATGAAAAAAAGGGAAGATCTTTATGGGAGATATTGGAGATCTTTCACCACGATTAGAAGATTATGTTCCGAGTTTCCAAAGACACTAAACTATTATGATCCCTGTGTGTGTATTTTTTGTCATGTACTAAGTATTCCAAAAAAGTAATATAATTTTCATGTACGTTAAGCATTGGGTCTCTACAGTTGGTATTAGAGGAAAGGTTTAGTCAACCTTTGGAAACTAGGATGCGAAAACGTTAGTGAGATCCCTAGAGATATTTCTAAGGTTTGTCAAGGGATGTCCCTAAGGTTAAGTATACGTATAGGTTATAGTACTAGAATTACGTTAACGATCATAGAATTAAACCTAAGATGTTAGATATTGAAGGTACTCCCCCATTATTATGTTGTTTTCCCCTATCATGATTTTTTCCTCTCACACTATTCTTTTTGGGTTTTAGAAAATGGCTGGAAACAAGATGATTCACGATAATGGAGAATATGATGGATAATGGAATGATATTATTCATAATGAAATGGGATTTGGAAGTCCAAATATCATTATTACGCCAAATCATCAATCTCATAATATGATCAATAAAGTAAAATTTGGTAAGATTCCTGACTCGGCTAATAAGAGAAAGATGGAGTTTCATGATGATCATAGAGGAAAGAAAGTTCAATTTCCCCAATGTAAATCATGAGGGAAGAGGCATCAAGGAGAATGTTTCAGAGGAACTGGAAGATGCTTTGGGTGTGGAAAAGAAGGACACAAAGACAGTAAGCGCAAAGGAAAAGGTTCAGTTAACACCCGGGATGAGGATAATGGTATTGCTACAACATCAACAATGGTTAAATGTTTTAAATGTGGAATGTACGGGCATTATGCAAACCAATGACCTAAGGTAAAGTCTCATGAAGAGAATTAGTATGGTCGTATGGGTAGTATTTATGTTGATGATGATGATGAGACTACAAATTATATTTGAGATGAAAGAATTGTTGAATCTCGGTTAACGGTTTAAGAATGTAGTGGAATGATTACATGTTTATCATGTGTAATGTTGTGTAAGTAATCTCATGGTACTATGGAATAAGGAGACATCTAAGGATTGTTACACTGTTGGCTTTCCTTTAGTTTTTAAAGTGTATGATTAATGGTACTAGTAACCATGAAATTTTATTCTGATATTTTTTGGAAAGTAGATGATATGCGCATAATGAAGGAATAATAAGATAATGAGGTATTTGATTGTATTCATGAGCTCATGACTGATATAAGGAGAAGGTTATATCATGGTTTGAGTATATAGAATTTTTGGATTTTGGTATGTGGAAAGAGTTAACTTTTAACTGCATTCATGTTTTCACTAAGGTTCAATGGGTATTCAAGAGAATACGTGATTAAGGCCTTTGAATGTTTGGAATGTGAGCAACAAGACATATCTTATGATATATGGGGATCAACGATAGTATTAAATCTCTGGTAATCGTTTTCACTATATTATGAGAGTGGACTGCAGTATTATGGATAAGCCTAAAGATTATAATTGATTATGTTGGACATAAGTTAGTTTTGTTTAAGGATATAATATTTTCGATATTATTGATGGGATGTTATAGTAATGTAGTTTTAGAAAAAGGGCAACCTGCAGGACGGGCGACAGCCCATTGCATCGGACAAGGATGTGGGAATCGAACCCACAACCGAAGTTCGACTGGCCTTTATCACCTACCACTGGCCTACATGAAGTCCCTGTTTAGTAGAAACTAGTTTTATTATATTAAGCAGTATGATATATGAAGTATAAGTTCATTTTAGTAACCATATATCATTAATCTCACTATAGATGGACTTATGTATATTTTGATAACTTTTCTAACCTTTTGAGACAGATGGAATGACCCATCATTCTGTCACATGATCTTCTAACACATCACGAATGACAAATTCAACTTTATTTCTTTAAGAGATGAAGTAGAAATTGTCCAAAGAATGAAAAATAGTGAGACTATACCAAAATCACGAAAGTATTTCTTCTAATTCCAATTTCATCAACTTTAGGGAAATGATCTTGAAAACCAAAAATTTTGTCCTAGTGCTCTTATATCTGATTAATCAGATGGTACCTTAGATCGTCACAAATTTATGGATTTGTGATTGCTATCTTCTCCATAGCCATGTTCTCTACCACTCTCCATCAGAACACGATGGTTAGATTTCTCTTCTATATCCATATTTTCACCTATGTGGAAACCCAGTGATTAGTTTATTTAGGTAACCATTACATTTCATACTTTTGTTTTTAAAGATTGGTTTTGGTATTCCTTTTTACTATGTGGGTTTTGATTAAAGAAACTTTCTAATAGTCAACCATTTATAACCCCGACGAATTTCGAGGGAGAAATTCATTTTAAGTGGGGTAGAATGTAACACCATGAGATTTTATGAAAAATATTCATTTTAATTTCATTAATATCTTGTGTTATACGCTACACCAAAAGGAGCTTTCACAACACACATCTTTGACTTGGCTTGAATTACACGCAATCGTGACCTTCCACGATAGCATGTGTTGTACGCAACACCAAGTTTCGCTAAACAACGATATGCTATTAAGATATTATTAAAACTAGTCGTTATGAATAGTAATAACCACTTTTTGAAATTTTGTAAATTTTATTTTTCATAATAGACTTCATTTATGCATTCAGAGTATCTTATTTAGCCTAAGGTGATATTTTGGTACTTTTCGGATAACTTTCATATTCTGATGAATAGTGAAAATTACTAAATTTTAATTAAAAACAACTTCTTTTAATCGAAATAATTAATAGTGATAAATTATTAAATTGAGTGTTTTTAAAGTATATTTAGAATATATTTTTACAATTTAATACAATATTGGTCATTGGATGTAATTTCACATTTAAACCAGTTATAAACAAGTGTCAAACTTTTGATAGTTATTATCTCTTAAAAACAGGCTATTTGTTGTGACAGCGGAAATTAATTATAAAATTAATTAATTCAACTTATATGGTGGGAATTCTGTAAAATAGAAATCATTTTTGAATTCGGAATACCAATTATAGCTTAGGGTGAAATTTTGACATTTTTCTGAAAAACATCAATTTTTGATGAATAGTGAAACCACTAAGTGGTAGGTTAAAAACTGAATTTTGCATAACACTTAATTTCACCGCTTTTGTGAATGTAATTTCGAAAATCCGACAGACACGGTTGATATCAGTAAGTAAAATTTGGTTCAATGTGATAAAAATTTTTTTTTGGTGAATAGTAACTTTTTACTTTTTTTACTGCGGTTAATAGTAAATAGGGTAACTAAGGGTAAATATGATATTGCTATTACTCTAACACATGTCCTAATTCTATTGGATAAGTGTAATTCGACCAAAAACATCTTTAGGAATATAATATGACCATTTAGGTCCACTTGGATTAGATTATGACATTTAATATTATTTTATTTAATGAATAGTTAAAATAGTTAAAATCAAAGTTTAATAAGTAAATCATTTTTAATATGGGGTTATACATAAGATAAATTTGACTATAAATATTCATTAGAAAGATAAAAAGATTTCCTTTATAATGGTAGTTTATTTGTAATTTTTAGACATTAAATAATTTAATTTATTTATGACACAATGATGATGCAGTAATTATCTTATTAATGAAATATTGACATAATTGATGTTATAAACACCCAAATAAATGTAATTTGAGACTTTTTATGGATTCAACTAATTTTATAGGTTACTATGATATATTATTGTTGATTTAAGCAACTTGGATCGAACATATAATTCTGTTATGACTTTCACAAAAATCATATATCAAATAGTGTCAAAATAGACACAAAATAGTTTTTAAATCAAATATTATATTATTAATTTTTATTTTATTCTTAAAAATCTAAGGTTCGGCCAAATGACTTAGATAAGGATATATATATTAATAATAAACAATTTGGGGTTCGTTTGGCATGTTATAATAAGTGTATTAACCATATAGTATAAGAAAACAAAAAGACACGGTAAAAGTTAAATTATTTAACTTAGAGTTAAATCTAATTGATAAGGTTACAATAATAACCTAAACATGTCTATATCCTATTGGTTGATAGTATTTCGACCCATCCCCACTTTAGCTTCGAAATAAGACCCTTTAGAACCATTATAAACCGATTTCTACTTTAATATAAAATAATATTTTGAGATATTCCTAAAGTGCCCCTCTCCTCCATTATAAAAGGACACCTCCTCCTCCTCCTCCTCACACCAATTTGAGAACTCAAGCTCGGCCAACCCCTTCCAAAGTCCCTTATCCACTTCCCTAGAATAATCCTAGAGGTCCTTGTCTTCTTCAAAGACCAATCTTAGTTCCCTAAGTGCAGGATTCAAAGAGGCGTTTCAAAGAAGAGGTAATATCCATTACCGATCTTTTCAATTTCTTTCTTCTTCAACTTATTCTTCTTTAGTTTTTTCATGACAGAGTAATAACATAAGTATTACTTAAATACTGATATGTTATTATAAATATGAAACAACCCTAATTCACCTTCTATCCATCCTACAGAAAAATGAAATCACCGCGCGTGCGTACGTACGGAATACCGTCTCCACGCCGTGGTGTAATCTATTTTACACCACCACCTTAATAGGATGGGTATAATGGTGTAATGAGTAACTATATATGATTATTATAAATTGATATTGATACTGAAATAGTCTACATACACTTCAACACAATTCCACGACCGTGGGAACTATATCATCGCTCGTGCGTACGCACGGACTACCGTCTCCACGACGCGATGAGATTCATTCTCAATAATTAACCATTCATTAATGACTATAAAGTATATATAATAAGTACTAATGAAATATATGAAATAATAATGATACTGGATTTATGTAAATTTATATGCATGTCATCTACTTAATTCCATTCACTTCAATAAGGAAACGAAAACAGCGTTCATGCATACGTACGGACTACCGTCTCCATGAACGCTGTATTTCATTCCATCTATCGATATTATATATATATATATATATTATGAATATATATTATATATAAATCATGTTTTACATTCTGGATATAAGTAATCGTGATCCAAGTAATCATATTAATAATTACAAGTTAAAAACACGAACAACAAATGAGACGATTTTAGCAAAAATGCTACTTTAACATGAATTTACAAAAGAACGGGTAATATAAAGTGATAAGTGGACCATATATGATATAATAACAATGAATATTATTCTGTAATAAGTCAATAACATGATTTAAATCATTATACAGGAGGTTCGGACACTTACAAAGCAAGTCAGACCTAAGGTAAGGGAAATATCACAATCTCATTTTTATCCGAGATTGTTTATACTTTGGTATTTACTGGGGTGTATTTTATCATCCACATCAATGTTTCTTCAATATGTAATTTTATTTCCATCCACCTACAATTGTTTAAATCCAATTTTACACTTCGGTGAGTTTTTAGTAAAGGATATGAAAGGAATCTTTTGTCGTTTGTTTTCGTACAAGGTACTTTTTGACTTTCCGACAAAAGTACGAGAAGAATGTTTTTTTAACTTATACGGCATGAATGGATTTTTAAAACATTATTTCCAAGAAGCTTCCTTTACAAGTTTTCAAGTTTATTTTTAATCAACTTCTTTTAGTTTAAATTTGTACGACATGTTAAGAAAGGAAAAATGTTTTTGAAGAAGAAAGGATATTTTCCTCAAGAATGGAGTTTAAGTGTTTTATGAAAATTATTTTCCATCTAAGATAATAAAGGGTTCTGTTTTTATCCCTATTATTACATTGATTTGATTATGTTGTGATGGAATTATTTTTATGAATTCCTTTATCTTATATGAATTGTTTTATGATGTCATGATGTTTATGATTCCCATTTGTATTACATGGGTTATGCAATGATGTATGATTTATGATTTTGTGGCAGACATAAGAATGGTATAATTATGAGATGGGTGGGACCTATATCTCCCTCCAATGCATTGGGTAAAGATTTTATATCTCATGAGATAGACATGGCTGGAACGGTAGGTTATACCGGTTTAGTGAAACAGGACTGAAACGAGGGTGACTCGGTTCAGAAAGGGACTTTGTCCACTAAGATAGTCTTGGCAATGAGTCTTGACTAACAATAAATGATTTTCTATGATTATGTGTGTACGCCACAAAGTTTCATGTTTTATGTTATGATTATTGTGATTACATTTCACTGCCATGATTTATCCCATGTTATGAAATTATGATCTCTTTTGCAGGTTAAGATTTCCAAAAGTTATGTGCTTGTGTATACGATGAGATTTATATTTCTTTTGTTTACCCTTACTGAGCATTTGAGCTCACCCTTTTAGGTTTTCTTTTCCCCAGGATACAAAGAAAGGTTTTAGGTAAAAAAAGGGATGATCTTTATGGGAGATATTGGAGATCTTTCACCACGATTAGAAGATTACGTTCCATGTTTCCAAAGACACTAAACTATTATGATCCTTGTGTGTGTATTTTTTGTTATGTACTAAGTATTCCGAAAAAGTAATGTAATTTTCATGTACATTAAGCTTTGGGTCTCTACAGGTTGGGGTGGATAGTGTACCTTATTAATCAGTTTTGAGTTTTTACTGTTTTCTCATTAGGGAATTGGTACAATTTTTCTACTTGTTCAAGGTTGACTTTTGTTTTTACATTCTGAATATACTTGTATTCTAACCCTATGTATATAAAACTATTTTCAAGTTTCATGGGAGATTACATGGACCATTCTGAACCTTACTAGCTCGGAATTTTTTGAGAGTTGTTGTGTCACAACATAGTTTTTTTAGTACTTTGGAGTTTTCTTGTATTTCTGGCAGTTTTCCATTAAACATGCATGTTGTATGGGTATTCCTTTATTTATATTCATGTGCCATAGAGTTTTTTTGAGATAGATAAATATTATATCCCGATATTGGTTACTATAAAAGGGTAACTACTCCCATTATTATGAATTTTCTATAACTTGGGTGTTGGTCGCCACCTCGAGGAATCGGGGGTCATTATCTCTCCGTCATCTCGAAGAAGGACGGTCTTGTCATCTTGCTATCCTTTATCTCATCTTGAAGAAGGTGGGTCATGATAAAATGGTATCAGAGGAGGAGGTTGAGAGATATGATAGAGTTTGGAGATAATTAGGATGTGATTTCATGGGTTGTTTAACACCCCAAGCGTCCACAGTACGTTTCCTTTTGAATAATGCAATAGCTTGCATTGTACGCAACTTCGAGATTCTAACACACCGTGACCAATCAAACTAGTTGTTATTAATAGTAATACCCAATTTTTGAAAATTTATAAACATTATCTTTCAAAATGGACCTCATTTTTGGATTCAGAATATCAAAATTATCCTAGGGTGAAATTTTATTATTTTTCTGAAAACTTTCATATTTTGATGAATAGTGAAAATTACTAAATTTTAATTAAAAACAACTTTTTTGATTGAAATAATTAATAGTGATAAATTTTGAATTAGAGTGGTTTTAAATTATATTTAGAATATAGTTTTAACATTTAATACAATGTGTATCATTGGACATAATTTCTAATTTAAACCGGACATAAATAAGTATCAATCTTTTGATAGTATTTTTTTTAAGAACACACTCATTATTTTGACAACGGGAATTAATTTTAAATTAATTTCTGACACTTCTGTGTTTTGAATTTATAGAAATGGATTCCATATTTAGAATCATGGGTACCAAATTGTGTAATAAGGTAACATTTATTTTTAGACATTTTGTATAATTACTTCGATAAATATTTTATTTACCATGGTTAAAGGCTAAATATGGTAAAGAGGGTAAACAAAATAATATTATGAGAATACTAAATTACCCCAAAACGTGTCCTAACCCTATTGGTTGATATATATCCGACCATGGGCATCTTGGGGTCAATTTTGGGACCCCATGGAGCCACTTGTATGTGATAATGAAACCTTATATTAATTAAGTTAAAGTAAATGTAAAAACGACATAAGCATATATCTTTTAGAAAAACACTTTTTATATATGATTATATATGTTATATTTTCAACTATAGTTATTAATTAGAAAGCTAGAAATATTTATAAATCATTTTATTTTTTTATAATTCCTAGACATATTATAAACTAAATTATTTATGACACAATAATGATGTAGTGTTTACCTCATTAATAAATGATTTAAATAAATAAGATTATAAAGATGAAAATAATACCCAAAACTATCCAATTATTATTGTATGATTTTATTTCGATCATGAGTCATCTTATATTCACGTTTAATGAGTTTTTTTTCATTCAGAAACCAAATATCATTATATAATAAAATAATATTTTGAATCCTTTATAAAGAGCCCCTCCTACCCCTTATAAAAGGACACCACTTATAACCTATTCCTTAGACCTATCAAGCCTTTTGGCTCATCCAAACATGGCCCAATTAATCTTCCTACATCCCTATCCTCCTCCTAGAATCCTTACCTTCAGTAGAATGCACTTCAAGAGTCCTTTTTGGTTCAAACCAAAGCGAGTTACCCAAATTAAAGGTAACGATTTCTCTTAGCTTCTTTACTTTTATTTTACTTATCCAACCCCTAAATTATTCTTATTATTTTATTTTGTAAAAACACCAGTATATTAAATATACTATGATATTTTTATGAGAAGTATTAAAACTACACTTACACACACCTCCATCTAATGGGTGAAGAAGATATTGTTTCTGTGGATGGAAACCAACCGCCTCACGAAATGATGATGGTTCAATTATCTCCTACCACCGGTCATGGTGGCCATTATGATGGAACTATAATTAAATATGATATTAATGATATTAATTTTATATATATACTTATTTAATTCCATTCTATAGCATACCATTATTCATTTCAGGTTGTATATATGTATATGATAATTTCATTTGAGGAAGTGCGGACTACCGCCCCCTCAAAGTGATATGACTCGTTCATACCATACACTGAACATATAAAAGATGTTGTTAATGAACATAAGTAATATATATAAGATATTATATTATAATATAATAATAACATACCTATGTCTCATTTTTATTTGATTCGTTTTAAAATAAAAAAGGAAATTGAAGTAGCGTTTATGTGTACGTACGGATTACAGTCTCTATGAACGCGATGAGATTCATTTCCGCATAAAATCCATTCAAGAATAATTATCATATGATGATTAAAAGTAATTTTTAAGGACATGATATCATTATGGATATGAATAAGATACTACCTATCCATAATAAACACAACTTATGTAACAAATCATATAATGGAAAACAAATCAGTTAACACCCGAAACGATGATAATACTAAAATATTATTAACAAAGAAATATTAAAAGATCATATATGATATCATATTTATGTATATGATTAATTAATAATTTAATAACAATGATTTAAATATTATATAGTAGGTTAACCTACCCTCTACCAAGGAAAAGTACAAGTTAAGGGTTTATTTCACAATCTCTTCATTATCTGAGGTTGTTTATATGTAATTATCTTATAGGACCTCTTTATCATCCACATCCATGATTCTTAAAAATTTATTTCAAAACAATATTACTATTTTACAGAATATGTGATAATGTAATTTATACCCTTGTTTGACTTTTTATAAGAAGTTGCTAAAGGAATCTTTCCGTCGTTTTCCAAACAAGGACTTTTTTAACCTTTTTGGCAGAACTAAGGTAAGAATGTCTTTTTTTTAACTTATACAGCAGGTGTGGCTATTTTCTGCCATTATAAAATCATCAAATCTTACCTTTAAATATTATAAGAATATTTTCAAAATAAATGTTTTCTTTATAATTATGATTTCAAAATAGAAAGAGATATTTCTCTAAAAAGGGTTTATATTTCATATATGTCAACATCCTTTGATGAATTTTAAGTTTATTTGAAGTTGACTTTCTTTGATACAAAACTTCCATATTTTATTGAAGGTTTTGTGATATGTCTGACTGTGGATGTGGTATTTTTATACCATTCATGGTTTATGGTTAAGGTATTGACATTTCGTATGCTAGTTTTAATACGAATGTTTATGATATGTTTAAACCATTTCATATGAGGAATGAAATGGACTTAGTATGTGACAGGTAGAGCCCTCTATAGCTCTTCGATGCATCGGTAGGTCTCATGAGACAACTAGATGTGGAATTGGCCGAGGCCCTTTCCCAATTTTATATATGGTATTGGCCATGCCCTTAATCATTTTTAGATGCATTGGTCGATGCCTTGAAAAAATGTTTCAGAATGCCCGGCATTATATATTCCCTCATTCTGAAAATAATATTTATGGTTCATGTGGTCATTAGACTAGTAGATTACCAATGATCATTTTTTATTAGGGCATTATTTACTCATCTAATATTCCTGTCATTAATGTATTCATGTTTATTATTGGTAAATGCATGTGGTTTCAATTATTCACCATGCTTAATATTTATGTTGACTTTCGCTATATTACTTATCCTTACTGAGCCTTTGAGCTCACCCCTTCCTTATGTTTCATTTTCCCAGGATATGTAGAAGTTAGTTATGAGTGACTTGAAGGAATTATTTAGGAGGATTGGATGTTTCCAATTGAATAAATTCACATTTTATTTCTTTTCAAGTTGTAAATTTGAACTTATGTATGAATCTTGTTTCCAATAATACTCAACTGATCGGTCTTTCGATACATGATTTCCTTATGATCATGACAATGTATGTAATAATGCAATGACTCTGGGTAATTGGGATCAGGGTGTTACAGTTGGTATCAGTGGAAGTTTAGTTCAAATGTTGGATGGTAGATTTAGATAAACTCTGATTAGAGCACATGAACCTAAGATGGACTTTGAGGATTAGTATAGAAGAACCTCCAAAATTTTTGGTATTGTACAGATTTTGTGAGTTTTCTGAGAAATAAATCCTTCTCTGGATACGAGCAGGTAGAGGCGGCTCTGGCACAGATGTACCAAGGGGTAAAACCTGAAAACACCTCTTTGAGCTAGACTCAAACGAGAACTGGTGCAGGACAACGATCCTTGTTGCACTCTTGGTTACAACACTCATGGGGGATATGCTTGGATAATTATCATTTTCTTTAAAAACCATTATGAAGGGTTTATGAGTATATACTTCCTCAAAGAAAACATTTTTTTATGATTATGGATTTTATCTATAAATAGTTCAATTTATGTTAAGTGTTTTACATGTTTGAATATATGTATTTTGATTAATAAACTGATCTAGTTTATTCCATTGTTTAGAAATGGAACTTAGTGGATGGAATGGAAACCACATCAATGCATGCAATCCATGTAGGGATTTCCCTCCTACTCAATATAATTATAGTGGAGCTGGGGATACAACCGGTGCTGATCCGATTATCACCATACTAGGACAAATCACTTAGGTTATCACTAATAACCTTACCCGTATGGAGCACCCAGATTAATAGTGTGGAGGATAAATGATAAATTGATTCATGAGGAAACAACCAAAGATATTCAATGGGAGTAAAAATACATTGGTGGATGAGAAATGGATAAATTCCTTAGGGAAAATATTCCATGCCATGACGAGTAGTGAAAGGGAAAAATTTATCATGGATGTTTACAGCCTCACTAGAGAAGCTGATCAATGGTGGTAATTTATTCAAAACACAAAGGAAGATGATGAAGTATATAATATGGAATAGAGTGAGATCGAAGAGATTCTCTTAGAAAAATACTTTCCTCGTGACCATCAAGCAGATATGGAAAGGCAATTTCTGAGTTTGAGGCAAAAGGAGGATGAGAATGTCACAAAGTATGAGGCTAACATTACAAGGTTAGCGAGGCATGCTTCAAATTGTATATGTAACCCAAGAAGTAAGATTGATCATTTTTTGATGGGTTAAATCCATTTCTCTGTCAAGCACTAGTATCACAATCCTTCTCATCCTACGAAGATATTTTCTCATGTTCTATCAAGATAGAAAAGGAATACTCTAAGTCTTAGGACTTTAAATCAAAGAAAGAGAAGAAGAGATATTCTGAACACTATGGGAAAGGAAATAAGGAAACATGGAAGAATTGAACTTCCACCCTGTGATAATTGTGGATGTAAGAACCCTGGTGCCTGCCTAAAAGGAAAAGGAGTATGCTACAAATATGGATAAAAAGGCCATCTAGCTAGTGATTGTAAAGGAAAGAAATATGCTACCAATGTTCAATGCTAAAATTATAGGGAGATTGGACATTATTTAAATGAATGTCCTAAGCGTCAGGTAAACTTATATCAAAAAAGGCCTAGGGACTGAGGCCAAGATTATGAAATCAATACTGCTGAGGTTGAAGCCCTGAAAGATGTAGTGGAAGGTAATTTAATGGTTTTCTCAAGTTTAGAAAATGCTTCATTTTATTCTTGATCATTGCATTGTTTTATATCTTCCCAGTTTTCTAAGAAAATTAGATATTTCCAATTTGATTTAACAAGGGAGTTCTCAATCAAAACTCCCAAGGGAAGTATCATTGCTACAAAGTTATGTGAATCAGTTCCCATTAGAGAAAATAAATATTCTTTATCTGCCAATCTCATTGTCATACCCATGATTTAATTTGATATAATCCTCGGTATGGATTTTCTTTCGGATCATGATGTGAAGATTTACTGTAAGAAGAAAGAGGTTACGATTTTTGATGATGATGATAAAGAACACCTGTTCTTTAGATCAGAATCGTCACCACCTGGTTCTTATCTAGATCCACCCCCAGTAGCTCAACTAAATTCAATTATCAGGGAGGAAGAGAATGAAATAACTGTGAGTGAGGAAAAAAATGATCCAATATTGGATGTACCTATTGTTAAATAATATGTAGATGTGTTTTCGGAAGATTTACCTGGACATAATCCTGAATGAGAAATCGAGTTTTCCATTGATTTAATTCCTTGTTCAAGGCCCATATCGAAGACCCCTTATACAATGGCCACTGTGGATTTAGTTGAACTAAAGAAAAAAAATGAAGGAATTGAGTAATAAGAGATTTATTTTCCCTATTTTTTCTCTATGGGCAGCCCATGTTCTTTTTGTTAAGAAGAAATATGGATAAGGGAATAACCAGGGAAGGTGAAACATCAATTATTTTTAAAATGGTTTCCAAAACATCTTTACTAGAAAAGATAGAGTTCTCAGACCGATGATGAAGAGTTTCAAAAGAAGATTAAAGCTACGAATGATGGGATATTGAGTGACTTTGTGTATGAATATGGAATTTTGATGTTAGGGAAGATACTTTTTGGTCCCGATATACCTAATCTAAAAAGGGAATTGTTAGATGATGCTCATAGTTCCAATTTATCAATACACCCTTGGAGCAACAAAATGTATAGAGATTTGAAGGAACAATTTTGGTGGGACAACATGATGAGGGAGATTTCTGATTTTGTGTCAAGATGTATGGTTTCTCAATATGTGAAAGATGGAAGGAAACAACCTCAAAGAGTAATGCATTCTCTTCCCATAACTGAGTGGAAATGGGATAATATTACAATGGAATTAGTCACGGGACTACCAAAAACTCCTAGAAGGAATGATCCAATATGGGTCATTGTTGATCATCTTAACAAATTCGATCATTTTCATGCTATAAGAGAATATATAACACTTAAACGTCAAGCAAGGATATATATTAATGAATTTTTGAGACTTCATGGAGTACCACTATTGATTGTTTCTGATCTTGATCCCAATTTTAATTCATGATTCTTGAAAAGTCTTCAGAAAGACCTGGATATTGAACTTCATTTGAGCACTGGCTACCACCCCCAAACTAATGGACAATAATAATGGACTATTAAAACCATAGAAGACATGTTGAGATCTTTATCCTTGTCTTTCAGGGTATATGGGATCAATATTTCACTCTAGAGGAATTTTCCTATAACAATAGCTTCCATTCAAGTATTTGGATGGCACCATATGAAGCGTTATACAGAAAGAGATTTCGCACACCAACCTGTTAGGATGAAGTTGGTGAGAGAAAACACATAGGCCCATAACTAGTGGAGGAAATGATGGAAAAGGTAAAGGTAATCCAAAACCACATCAAATCAGCTCAAATTAGGCAGAAGATCTATACCGATAACTGAGGGAAGGATTTGGAATTTCAGGTAGGAGATCATGTTTTCTTGAAGGTATATACACGGAAGGGAGTTATAAATTTCAGTACGAAAGGTAAATTGAGTCCTAGGTACATCATAACTTTCAAAATTATAGAACAAATTGAGGTTGTAACATACTGTTTTTCAATACCACCAAATATCTCCAAAGTTCACGATGTGTTCCACGTATCACTATTGAGAAAATACATGCCTGACCCAATGCATGTACTCACCTCTGAGGTGTTAGAACTGGAACCTGGTCTATCTTATGGAGAAGATCCTGTCAGGATTCTTGATACTAAATAACAAGTATTGAGAAACCAGACGACACGTCTGGTAAAAGTTCTATGGAGAAACCATAAGATGGAAGAGGCAAGGTGGGAACCCGATGAACTTATGATGAAGAACCACCTATGGATTTTTATGCAGTAATATTCTAGAAATTTCGAGGATGAAATTATTTGAAGGATGAGAGAATGTAACATCCCAAGCTTCCACGGTACGTTTCCCTTTGAATAATGGAATAGCTTGCATTGTACGCAACTTTGAGATTCTAACACACCATGACCAATCAAACTAGCCGTTATGAATAGGAAAACCAAATTTTCGAAATTTTATAAATTTTATCTTTCAAAATAGACATAATTTTTGGATTCTGAATATCGAAATTATTCTAGGGTGAAATTTCTGATATTTTCTGAAAACATTCATATTTCGATAAATAGTGAATATTATTAAATTTTAATTAAAAACAATTTTTTTAATCGAAATAATTAATAGTTATAAATTATTAATTTCATTGGTTTTAAAGTATATTTGGAATAAATTTTTGCCATTTAATACAATGTTAGTCAATGGAAATAATTTCACATTTAAACCAGACATAAACAAGTATCAATCTTTTGATAGTTATTATTTTTAAAAACATGCTTTCTGTTTTGCAGCGGGAATTAATTTTATATTAATTTCCGCCACTTCTGTGCTTCGAATTTAGATAAATGGATTCCATATTTAGAATCAGGATTTTAAATTGTGTAAATATGAAACTTTTATTTTTAGACATTTTGAATAATTACTTTGGTAAATATTTTATTTACCATGGTTAAAGGGTAAATCTGGTAAATAAGGGTAAAAAATTAAATTATTACAATACTAAATTACCATATAACGTGTCCTAACCCTATTGGTTGATACATTTATGACCATGGGAAACTTTTGGGTCTATTTTGGTACCCCATGGAGCTACATGTATGTGATAATGACACTTTATATTAATTAAGATAAAGTAAATGCAAAAATGAAATAAGCATATATCTTTTAGCCGAACAATAATGATGTAGTGTTTACCTCATTAATAAATGATTTAAATAAATATGATTATAATGACTAAAATAATACCCAAAACCTATCCAATTATTATTGGATGATTTCATTTAGATAATGAGTCATCTTATATTTAACTTTAATGAGTTTTGGACGTTTAGAAACTGAATATCATTATATAATAAAATATTATTTTCAATTCTTCCTAAAGAGCCCCTCCTCCCCCTTATAAAAGGACACCACATCTAACCAATTCCTCACACCTCTAAAGCCTTTTGGCTCATCCAAAATCTACCCAATTAATCTTTCTACATCCCTCTACTCCTCTTAGAAGCCTTATCTTAGGCATAAGGAACTTTAATAGTCCTTTTTTGGTTCAAACCAAGGGGAGTTACCCAAATTAAAGGTAACTATTTCTCTTAGCTTCTTTTCTTTTATTTAATTTCTCCAACACCTACACTCTTCTTATTATTTTATTTTGTAACAAAACTAGTAAACTCAATATAGTAGGATATTGTTATGAGAATTATTTGAACTACACTTACACACACCTCCATCTAATGGGTGAAGAACATAATGTTTCTGTGGATAACAACCAAACACCTAATGAAACGATGATTGTTCAATTATCTCCTACCACCTATCATGTAGGCCATTATGATGGAAAAATAATTAAATATTATATTAATTATATTTATTTTATATATAATCTTATTTAATTCCATTTTATAGCATACCATTTTTCGTTTCATGTTATATATATATACAATAATTTCATTTGAGGAAGTACAGACTACCGCCCCCTCAAAGTGATATGACTTGTTCATACAATACATGGAACATATAAAGGATGGTGTTAATGAAATTAAGTAACATATATAATATATTATATTATTCTGGAATAATAATATACCTATGTATGAATTGGTTTTGATTCCTTTTAAAATGAAAAATGAAATGGAAGTAGCGTTCGTGCGTACGTATGGATTACCGTCGCCACGAACGCGATGAGATTTATTTACCCATCATATCAATTCAAGACTAATTATCATTTGATGATTAAAATTAATGTTTAATTACTTGATATGAATCTGGATATGAAATAGATACAACCTATCCATAACAAACACATCTTACGTAACAAAGCATATAAATGAAAACGAATCAGTTAACACCTGAAACGATGATAATACTAAAATATTATTAACAAAGAAATATTAAAAGAACCTTTATTATATCATATTTATGTATATTATTCTTTTATAATTTAATAACAATTATTTATCTATTATACTAGAGGTGAACCTACCCTTGACCAATGAAAAATACAAGGTAAGGGTTTATTTCAAAAACTCTTCATTATCTGAGGTAGTTTGTAAGTAATTATCTATTGGGACCTCTTTATCATATACATACATGTTTCTTAAAAATGTATTTCAAACCATTATAATTGTCCACTCCGATGACCCAAAGGCCTAAATTTTTATTATTTTGATCAAGCCCCCTTTTACAGGATGAAGTCGGAAACCTAGACAGACTTCATAGACATAACACAACTCACACCCGAAGGAATAAAAAGTAAAACCTGGCTGAAAACCTAAAACGGCCCCTTCCCAACACTTGATCATGAAAATGCTCTCCAACATTGCAAGACAATTCAAAGATCAAGTGTCTTGTGTCAATTCACAGGCCCGATCCGATGGTGAATGCCATACCCTCTCAATCAACCAAATCTGAAATGCTCTACAAGGATGAACCGCCAGCTCTAAATCCTTCATTGGACATGTACCATGTTGACAAGTCCGACTGCACTGCCTTCCAACTTCACGATCAAACCATAAACCGAACAATCTATTCCACCAATCACACAAGAAACACCATGAAAAAAAAGAAATGGATTTTCATCACACATAGGAGCCGAACACCCGGTGCACCAAGTAATTAAAAACAATATTACTATTTTACAGAATATGGGTTAATGTCATTTATATCCTTGTTTTGAGTTTTTATAAGATGTTTATAAAATATTTTTTTCGTCGTTTTCGAAATAAGGTCCTTTTTAACCTTTTCGACAGAATTAAGGTAAAAATGACTTTTTTTAACTTATATGGCGGGTGCAGATATTTTCCACCTTTATAAAATCGTAGAAGCATCCCTTACAAGATTATAAGAATATTTTTAAAATAGATGTTTTATTTATAATTATGATTTCAAAATAGAAAGAGATATTTCTCTAAAAAGGGTTTAGATTTCATCTATGTCAACATCCTTTGATGAATTTTATGTTTATATGAAGTTGATTTAATATGATACAAAACTTCCATATTGTATTGATGTTTTTGTGATATGTTTGACACTGGATGTGATATTTTTATATCATTCATGGTTTATGGGTAAATTATTGAAATTTCATATGCTAGTTTTAATACGAATGTTTGTGATATGTTTAAAACTTTTCATATGAGGAATGTATTGGACTTAGTAAGTGATGGGTGGAGTCTGCTATAGCTCCTCGATGCATTAGTAGGTCTCATGAGACAACTAGACATGGAATTTTCCAAGGCCCTTTCCAAATTTGATATATGGTTTTGGCTGAGGCCTTAATCATTTTTAGACGTCTTGGCCAAGTCCTTGAAAAAATGTTTCAGAATGTCCAACATTAAACATTCCCTCATTATGAAGATAATATTGATGGTTCATGTGGTAACTTGACTAGTAGAATACCAATGATCATGTTTTATTATGGAATTATTTACTCATCTCATATTCCTTCCATTAAAGTATTCATGTTTATTATTGGTAAATGAATATGGTTTCAATTATTCATCATGCTTAGTATTTATGTTATATTCCACTGTATTTCTTACCCTTACTGAGCATTTGAGCTCACCGCTTTCTTATGTTTCATTTTCCCAGGATATGAAGAAGTTAGTTATGAGTGACTTGCAGGATTTATTTAGGATTATTGGATGTTTCCAATGGAATAAATTCATGTTTTATTTGATTTCAATTTATAATGTTGATCTTATGTATGAATCATGTTTCCAATAATATTAAACTGATCGGTCTTTCAAGACATGATTTCCTTGTGATCATGAAAATGTTTTGTAATAATGAACCAACTCTAGGTAACTGGGGTTGGGGAATTACAGGTTGGCTGGGAAACAGGGTTAGGTGATCTTTTTTGCATGACATAGGCTAGGGGAGACTGACTAGGATGTGGGATTTTAGGCCCCCGTGATCTGATGCAAGGACTTGGAGATTATCGAACAAACAAGTGAGGCTACACAGATTGTGGGGTAGATACCCTAAGAAAGGTACATGAAACAAGATGAATTATTTTCTTATTTGTTTTGGAAGTTTTTTGGGAATTAAAATAAATAATTAGTTAAAAATAATCGTAAATAAATTCCATAATACTTGGGCTGAGGAGTTCCTTGTTTTCCTTTCAGCTATGGATCAAGAATATCGCCAACGTGTGGTATGAGTAGTGGAGGGTCAACAAGTTGACTTGGTTGACTAGTGGAGGGTCAATCCAATATATGAGGACCATAAGTGGTAGAAGAAACTCCATTCTTTCCAATGTCTGACTCTGGGAATGTACGAGGGCAGTGTCTCATACATGGATACAGAGAGTTGGCTCGAAGAGCTAGTGTTCACATTCAGCTTGATCTGGGCCCCAACTGAGTACTGTGTTTCTATGGTGATGATCTAGATGAGGGGGGAAACACATCATTGGAGGATGCTTTACCCCTAGAAGAGGAAGGAGACCAATGTCTCATGGGATGACATTGAGATGGAGTTCTGGGTGTAATTCCATTCTTCCACGATGAAAGACAAGAAGAGGTAGGAGATACTCTTCCTCCATTAGGGGAGTATGTCAGTGATGGAATTGGTGATCATGTTCAAGGATCTCTTTTGTTTTTTCTCTGGATCTCTTTATAGAAGAGGAGTCTCTATCAAGGTTCTTAGAGGAGGCACTTTTTCATTCTCTTCAGTATACAATTACTCCCTTCACCCTACCAACATAATTAGAGGTTCAGAAGAAGGATGAGGTAGGGGAAAGGATAAACTTGTGAGGAGGTCAACCCTGATAGGGAAGTCTACTGATTTCTTCAAATCGGAAGTCAAACAGTAGTAATTATCTGGTGTTAGGGCCTTCTCAGTTTCTACCAGTGGGGACCCGACCACAACGGTTTCAGTTCTGACCATATGGTCCTCACCCTTTTTCCAAGGGCCTGAGGCCCAACTGTTTTGATTTTGTAGGACATGGGAACCTCTATGGACTGTTCCCAACAATATATTATTACAGTGGAGGTGGGCAGGTTAAGCGCTCTCCTCAGTAGTAGTTTTCAGCCTGACCATTCTAGCAGTAGGGACAGCAGACCCCTTCTCCATAGAGGGATGATAGTGCTGGAGGAGGCCAAATGAATGGTGATCCTCAAGGACATCGACTGGGGTGTGGTCCCAAAGGTGATCAATTTTCGGGGGTCATAGGATCTAGGCATAGGTATTTTCACACTATAGAGGCATCAATTCTAGTGGGGTTTGAGATCATTAAATGTACGATTAGTTTTTTTAGTATTTTATCTTGTGTTTTGTTTGATTCAAGAGATTCACAATCCTTAGTTTCACCAAGTCTATTCAATGCCATGGAAATATACATATAGTGACTTTATGTGCCCCTAGGGTTGAGTACACAAGATAGAGGTCAGAAAAAATTGATTGATGTTTGATGGGGACGTAGACTGATGATGGGTCCACATCCGTCCAGTGGGGATCTCTTTCTGCTGTAGATGCAGCTGCAGGATGTCATAATTGTCATAAACTAGTTGTTTTTGGTGTTTTATATTATCAATTACTTACGGAGGAGAGTAATGTTTTTAGACGTGAAAGTCTAGAACGTGGATTTAGTTGGTGAGCAGAGTTGTAAGGTGGGAATCCGGCACATGGAGCCTCTTTTTTTCCATGTTAGTTGAGCTATCAGTGGGATCACTGGACAAAGAGATGGTGGAGGTTTCTGGAGTGTTCGGGGATTTTATGGATGTTTTCCATGATGAGGTTGTGACTCAACCTCCTTGACGTGATGTTGAGTTCAGGATAGACTTACATCCTAGTGCTCATCCAATCTCCATGAATCTTTATCGGATGGTGCCTTCTGAGTCACAAGAGTTGTAGATTTAGATTGATGATCTGATGGAGAAGGGTTTAATCTTACCAATGTGTCTCAATGGGTTAACCATTTTTTTTTGCGAAGATAGAATATGATGGTCTGAGGTTGTTTATAGACTACTAGAGATTGAATCAGGTAAAGGTCAAGAAATGTTGCCCTACCCGAGAATAGATGATCCTTTCAACTAGATGAGGGGAGATGTTTGGTTCTCTAAGATCAATCTACAATATGAGTGTCACTTATTAAGGGTGAAGGAGTGTGAGATCATAAAGAATTCTTCTAGGTGCAGGTATCGGCACTTCGAGTTCATGGTTATGCTCTTTGGTGTTATAAACTCACCAGTTCTGTTCATGGGGATTATGAAACCTATCTTTCACAAGATAAAAGATAGATTCATGATCTTATATATCGATGGAATCCTAATATACTCGAATTAATAGGAGGAGCATGTTGAGCATCTCAGGAACTACTTAGAGGTTATTTGATGCCACCAGCTCTACACAAATATATCCAAGTGCATGTTTTGGACATGGGAGATCTAATTCCTTGTACATGTGGTGTCTATGAAGGGCATATCAGTGGACCCTTCTATGGTGTAGGCAGTTGTTTCTTAGGAAGCACCCAAGAATGTGGCAGAGGTTCACAGTTTTTTAGTTTTAGTAGGTTACTACCGGAGATTCGTATACAATTTATCTCGAGTGGAAACTCTTATGATAGATCTAACTAGAAAAGGACATGATTTTGTGTGGAAAGAGTAGTTCTGAGCACCATTCAAATATCTAAAGGGGATGTTGGTTAGTTCTCAAGTTCCCAAGATTCCATTGGAATGGGTGAGGTTCAAGGTGTTTTGTGATTCTTCCTATTTAGGCTTGGTGTGTGTGCAGATGTAGAAATAGAGAGTGATCTCTTATGGGACTAGGGAGCTATGTCCCCATGAAAATAACTATGCAACCCATTATCTGGAACTAGAAGTTGTCATGTTCTCACTAAATCTATGACATCATTACCTTATTTGGGATTTTTTTTGTGTTTTTCAGGAATCACAATAGTTTGAGGCAATTCTTCTCCCAGTGATATATAAACTTGCGGTAGTGGAGGTGGATAGAGTTTCTTGAGGATTATTATTTTCAAGATCTCTTAAAACTCATTAAATGGGAATGTTGTGGTCTTTTCCTTGATGTGTAGCCGCATTAACTAGGTTGACTCTTCAAAGGGATGGTCAGAGGATAGTATGAATCTGATGTTTTTTAATGAGAAGCTATTTTTTTCCGGTGGCAATGTGTGAGAATGTTCTTCATGAGTTTCATATCTCACCCATAGTGGTACACCTAGAAGTTTACAAGATGTACTGGGGATTGAGGGAATATATTTGGTGTCTTGGGGTGAAGTGGGCAGTTCCAAGGTTTGTGGAAAAGTGCTTGGGGTGCTAGTGAGGGAATGATGATCATAATTTTTGAGGTGGTTTGTTTCATCGCCTAGATTTACCCAAGTGAATGTGGGATGACATCTATATATATTTCATCACATTTTTTACTCAAGGATTAGAGAGGATATGATGCTATCTATTTAGTAGTGGATTAGTTGATAGAATCGGCTCACTTCTTGGCAATTAAGGAGTCAGCCACAATGGATGCCTTAAAACATAGGAGTGTGGATGAGGTGGTGCAGCTGCATGGATTTCCAATATCCATTTTCTCGTATCAGGATGAAAATTTTACATCATGTGTCTGGAGGGGATTTTAGTATTCTTTTGTCACTTAGTTATGCCATCCCACTTCTTTCCACCCTTAGACAAATGGGCTGATAAAAATGACCATCCAAACATTGGAGGATACGTTGTGTGCTTGCATCATGGATTTTAGTGGCTCTTGGGTGTGTTATTTTCCATTAGTATAGTTTTATTACAACAAAAAATATCACTCTACCATTTCCATGGCTATATTTAAAGAACTATATAGAAGACTATTTTGTTCACCCATTTGTTGGATGAGAGTTGTGGAGGCAGTTTTTCTTGGTCCGAACATGGTACATAGTCTAAAAAAGAAGGTGCAACTTTTCCATGTGAGGATGGAGGTAGAATTGGACTGAAATAAGCCTTATACTGATTGTAGGATAAGGACAGTGGAGTTCGAGGTTTGGGAGAATCTATTATTCTGATTTTCCCATCGATGTGGATAAAAAATGTTTAATAGAGGGAGTAATCTTTCTCCCAAGTTCATCGGACCTTTTGAGGTGTTGGGATGAGTTGGCGTGGTGGAATATCAGCTGGAGTTTCCACCACAATTGGGGAGGATCCATGATGTCTTTCTTATCTCCCAGATTCATCAGTATCTTCACGATGGCTCCCATGTCATTGATTGGGGATGATTGGATATCAAGAATGACACAACGTTTGTGGAGAAACCAGAGAAGAACCAGGATCATTATGAGAAGGCGATTCATGGATAGTCCATTCCTGTAGTTTGTTTGTTTTTGAGGCATGGTGGAATGGAGGAGAGTACTCGGGAGTGAGAGATATTGATGTGTTCCCAGTACCTAGAGTTTTTCTAAGTTTTTCTCATGTTATTTTCATTATGGTGTAATTATTAAACCTTATTTTCGATGAGATGAGTTATTTCCTTATTATGTGATGTATGATAAAGTACTGACATATGAGGAGTGTAGGATTTGATCCCTAATAAAGGAGAAATAATGCATATGTGATTAAACCCGTGCAAGTGAGTCAGTTCTACACAAATTAGATAGTTTCCTGACATGGGGGAATAAATTACCTAATTCATGTATTTGGTAAGTGTTACTTTGGTTCATGTGTGGAATGTATTATGGTTGTTTGAGATGGAACAAACTAGAGGAGGTGTCCTTGGATGTTGAGGATTCACTCCAACGATGTGGTTTATCGTTGAGAGGTATCTTACAGGGTGGTTTTTCAGACCCCTTTTTATTTTGGGTTTGGTTTTTAATTATCAAGGGAATGAATAGTTTGAGAGGCATTTGATGTAATTTTTTTGACCTTTATGGGCCATTAATATGTAAAAATCTAACATTTGGGGTGTTTTCGGAGGAAAAGGTAGCTTGCTTCAATAGTTTTTTTTTAAATTTTAAATTTTTCTATTTGTGAGCCACATCGGTATCTCAGTGTTAGTTGGTTGGTTTCAGTGACTTAAGGAATCAGTAGGTCAGGTAGTTGATGAATCAAATTGTTCATGAGTTAGGGCATCAGTGATTAAGGGAATCGGTAGGTCGAGGCGTTATTAGGTCATGCATCGATGAGTCAGGGAATTTGTGATTTATGGTGTCAGTGAGTTAATGCATCAATGAGTTAGGGAATCGGTGAGTCAGGATGTTAGTAGGTCAAGGTGTTGGTAGGGTGGGTGTCGGTGAGTTAGGAATTAGTGAGTCATATCAGTGACTTGTTGTTAGTGATTTGTGTCGGTGGCTAATCCATCCACAACTCAACATTGGTGGCTCATCTATCAGTGCCTCACTTTGTTATATCACCCATCAAAGAGTCAATTATAGTATTTCCCAGTTTTTATAGTTTCACCCCATTGAGGATTTATTTGATGTTAAATGAGTTGTATTACATATTTAATCAGTATTTGGGTCAGTTTAAATGGTATTTATCTTTTAAAAACCCTAATCTTCCTTTGACTCAAAAAATGTGTGGTCTTGATTGTGATCTAGATTTAATGGATTTGAAATAGTTTCCCCTATAGATTTAGTATCTGACCTTTATATATGCAAAAATACTCTCTTCCTTTGAAGCCTTCTGCTTTTTTATTGGTCTGCCGAGAGACTCCCTTCCTAGAAGAGTCTTGTGCCTTGTTTGTAGCCCCCTATTTTGGTTTGCCTGGAGTCTCTTTCTCATGTGACCCCCTATTTTGGTGCAAGGAGGAGTTTTGGTCCCCATTTGTTCTTGGTGTAATTTTCCTTTGTCTCTGTATTAAAATTTTATTATGTGGGGTGGATATCCTCATGAATACCTTGAATATGACTAAAAATGATTCAAAGAGGATAATAAGAAATAATAAATGAGGGGGTGGGAGAATGATGGTGATGATCATTTTGTTTTATATGTTATCCATGATCCATTTTGTGAATTGTATGGGTTATGTTATTCTAAAAATCATGGTCATTGGTGGTATTTATTTGCACACCTATATGATTTGTGAATCATTGCTGTAATAATTGGAATCTGATTAATTACGTATACTCAGTTAAATAAGTTTATTCCCTAGGATTGAATCTATTCTATGATCATCGCTGTTTTATCTAGTGGAATTAAATAAAATGTTCTGCTGAATCTTAATAAGACTTTCCTTGTTTGTGTGGATGTGTATTATGTGTTGTTATGTTTGGCCTTGATTCTGTTCTAGTAGTGTGGTTCTGTGTCTAGGAGTGTGATTTCTTGTATGAGGTGGTACGAGCAGTGTGATGGTATTTCACACTGAGAGTTTGGATGATTGTGGAATTGATGGAGTTGTTACATAGTGGGACTACATCTGAATAGTGGTTAGGAAGCAACGCTTCATAAATTGGTTGTGTCATGTTCATGTTGATGGTGTGGGGTTTTTATGAATTGGGGATGCCTTTTGGTGTTGTGATGAGGTGTGTTAAGGGGTTTTTTCTTGTTGATAAGAAGGATAAGGTGAAATTAATTTGATGAATGATGGGTGCAGTGGATGAATGGGTATCCTGGAAAGGGTAGTGTGCAGCGGGGCTGATGCTAATTGATTTTTATTTTTTCACTAAATGTGGTGTTTTCCATGTAGTGTATTTAGAAGTATGGTTTAGGAGGAATGTTTTTGATTATGGGTGGTGTTACCTTGCATGGGAATTTCACACAGAGTTTCTAAAGACTTTGTGATGTATTTGTGGGTTGTGATGTTACTTGTCTTTTGTTTTGTTTGATAGTTTTTTGGGTAGGTATCAAATTAATAAATAAATGATTTGATAATGCTAAACAGAAACTAGATAAATTAATTGGTTGGGGTTATGATTCATTTTTTTTCTTTTATTAAAGCTGCATTCATTTATCAGCTTATAGAAGTGACCATCATTCATAGTGGTGCATGCATGTAGGGTTAGTAGTAAAGTCATTTTTGGTGTGGTCTTGTTTTCTTTGGAAACACATAGGTTTGGATGAGTGTTTGGTACATATATATATATAGAAGTAGAACCTTGTGATTTTTATACACACCTCACCAATGTAGAGAACTACTTTCTAAATACCGCCCTTTTTATGTGGGAGGTTCGAATTCCCAACACACTGTTGGGAGGATGGATGACTGGTTACTGACTTTACCCAACTCCCTATTCTAGGAATTTAATTACCAAGACTCTTCATGCAGGTTGTAATGGATTGAGTTTTAGTACCATATTTATAGTATGGGTCATGTGAGAGGTGTTTTGTTTCCCATGTGTCTCTGATATGAGGCCCATTTGTTTTTGGGTGAGACGTGATGTGTTTGTGGTAGAAGTGTTTGTGGGAAGGAAGTGATGTGGTTGTGGACAAGGTGTGTGCGGGTGGGTTATAATTGTGGGGCTTGTAGAAGAGCATTGTAGAATAAGGACACTCACCATTCAAGATGAGTAGTTAACCGGTGGGAAGTGGTGTGAGGTACCAAAATTTCAATGTTATTTCTACATTACATTACATGAATTGCATTATTTTGTGATCATGCCTTGGTGAGGTTAGGGTGGATAGTGTACCTTGTTAGGTGCTTTGGAGTTTCTTCTATTTTCTCACAAGGTCATTAGAACACTTCTCCCACTTGTGCATGGGTGCCTTTGGGTATTCCCTGATGAGTATACTTGTATGATCACCCTACATATATAAAATTTTCTTCATGTTTCCAAATTCATTATGCGAACCATGCAGGACCATACTAGATTGTACTTTTTGGATGTTTACTATGTCACTTCTTAGTTTTATTTCTTGGTACTTACTTTCTAGATTTCTTGTATTTCTTGTAGTTTTACATTAAACATTCATGTGGGATGGGTATTGGATTATTTATATACATGTGTCTTGGATCTGTTTGAGGTTGATACATCATATCTCCCAACATTGGTTATTATAAAAAAGTGTAATTCCTCCCATTGTTATGTGTGTAAAAATTTAGGTTTAAAATATCATGATAATATATACAATATTTGGAATAAAAATGAAGATATTTGAGAAACCCCATGATTAAAGGATTTCGAGAAGGTATCATATTATGTATCATTTTGGAAAAGTTCATTGATGAGATCAGGCCCCCTTATATTCTTCACCATGTATCCATTATGTATAATTGTAGATAATCAATTGATGGAAAATTTAATTAAGTGAAATTAAACCAAACTCTCTAATTTTTCTTTACATTTTTTATAAATAAGGGAGAGAGAGAATAAAATAGAAGAATATATATATTTTCATTCATTTTATATGTTGGTATTGAAAATATATCCTTTTAGGTAGAAAAGGAAATCGAATAAGACATATTGAAATGAATTTTAAGTATAGTTGTGGGAAAAAATCTATGGGGGTGGATTTTTTAAGACAATTAGTTTTGAATTGTTTTTTTAATAAGCATGATGTCAATAAGAAATATTTCAATATGCGTTGAATGAAAATGACTTATACAAAGTTCAGATCCCCCAAGAATGTTTATCATAAAATGTATTGAAATACCTAATAAAATTTTCATTATATATTTATGTTGTTAGTAATAAATTATGATCAAAGAAACACTTTGAATATTGGAATGTGAGATTATTAAATTTAATATATTAATGGAGATCCATTAAAATTAGGAAAAGATATTATTTATGGAAAGTGTTCTAAAATGTATTGATATTGTTTGATATTATGAATTTATAGAAAAAGAGAGAATATCACTGAGGTAGGTGAAGAATCTATGGTGGTAGATATTTTGATAAAGAATCCATTATTATTTATTCAATGTATGAAAAATATTTTTGAATGTTGAAATAAACTAAATTTATGTTTTTAGATGAAATGAACTAAGCCATGAGTTGGTTTCCCAACCCATATCCCTCAAAATTTAAATAATAAAATTTAAGTATATAGAGAAAACATGAGGTGTAATGATCTTACACCACCAATGAAATAAAATAGATAACCTGCAATCATGACATGATACACACATTAGAGGAGAAAAAGTAGAACACGATGCCATATAAATTCCATTTATAGACCAACCCAATGTGTAGATCATACCTCCTGGGATAGTGACACATGAATCAACTTATGCATCATCTGAACTAAATCTCTCATACTGGTTTTTTCTTCAATAGGCGGGCCTAGAAAAGCCTTTAATTATCCATTGGGAAATTCAATAATTCATAAAAATGAATTTGGGTAAACTCATGATTGTAATAGTATAAAAAACCCTTCCTAGATTTGTCTGGTTTCCACTATAGCCCAACTGGTTGCATCCATTACATTCTAGTGATAATTAATGTGTTGAAATGAATCTTAAAATTTAGATTTTAAAGTTGAATCACTTTCTCAAATTTCATCAATAATCATTAATCCTTCTTAAAATCTTTGTTACCTCAAATGAAACACGTCTGCCCTGAATCTGAATATTTCCAACATAGATAATCTTCAAGATGAAGTAGGTTCATGTCAATTAAATCTTTAACAACATGAAAAATCCAAGGGATGACTCTTTAGTTGAATGTCTGGATTCACATGCTATTCTCATATTAAAATATATGTTTTAAAATACAAAAAAAATCCATCAAATATTTCAATAGAAAGTGAGAAGGGAATAAATAGAGCACAACAATACCCCCATTAATATTCATGATTTTTCATCCTTTAGAATTTAGAGATATATAAACTATAATATGTTCATGGTAGATTCATATATCATCGTAGCATGTGGACATATAATAAAGATAGGAATCGTAGAAAACCATATGTAAAAGAATACACATTTAAAGAGACTGTCCCTTAATCAGGTCCACATTTTAGCGAGTTGAAAGATATAAATATCATACCATAAAAAAGAGTCCTCTCAAAAAATAATAACAAGAAAATAAAGATAAGATATTTTTCAAATACCATCCACCAATAATTAAGCACTAATAATGGAAAATATGTATTCATTAATCAAGTTACGATCATGTTCTTAGATGTAAATGATAAGAAATATGTCTTTCAATAAATCAAAATATAAGATCAAGGTTTTGGAGAAAAACAATATTAAATAATAAATCACTCCCCAAAAACATAGAATTAAGAGTAAAAAACACTATTTAGTAACCATCCAACGTTCAATGATGAAAAAATAACAACCAAACATTTAGGGGAAGAGTACCAAAACCAAACAGAAGACACACAAAAAAAAGTTCACAATTATTTGCAGAAATGTTCAAATGGGTGTAATCCATAGGAATAAGAAACTGAGCAGTGAAAAGAGATGTCCAAATTTCAGATCCATATAAAAACTAGAAACTAGAATAAAAATAATTCTTTAATGTAACTACAGTTCCAATCTTCCTACAACATTTGGATCTGGATAAATAAATTATCATTCAAAACATAAATCTTCAACACAATCCAAAATCATAAAGTCAACCAGCCCAGATAACATAAAATAATAATTACCAATGTTAGAGGCATTTTATTATCATTGAATTTCGAAGAATGAAGTCATAAAATAGGAAAAAATAATAATAAGTCATTTCCTTGGAAAGTATCTTAAATTTAAGTTATTATTTCATTTAAATTCCTCCACCAACATAATAAACATTGTTTTTATAATTTAAATGTATTGTTCTGTGGTAATTTCATTATTCTCATATCATTGGAATACTATTGGATATTTTTCATCCATCCAATATTCCAGATCTTATGTAACATCCTCCTCAAAATGATATGCATCCCTCATAGCGGGGTGATATTTTTTTATCAAAATTTATTTCATTCAAATTATTTTCAATTGAGGATGTAATAAAATTTAATGAAACCATAGTATATGAGGGAGTATTTTTATTATCCATCTTAGTTGCATCTAATGATCTAGTAATAATTTTTATTTCTATGTTGGAGTAATATATATGTTTTTTAGTCTTATTTGGGTTTAAAGTAATAAATCCATCAAAATCAATAAATGGGGATTTTCATTTTTCTTAATGCTCGATATCAATTAAGCATCCTCAATATAACAATATTGATAAAATTCTTCATGTAAGGAATCCCTAGAATCAATGTGACCAATGTTTTCCTCCTCAAGAATAGCACCATGAGAATTACTAGGGTCCCCCTAAACCCCAACAAGGGTGGGGGAATTAGTGGGAGAACATAGTGTGATGAGAATTTTTTTTAATAAACCAAAAAGTTCATTATCCACAAATGTACATCCTAAAAATTTTCTAGTCTGGTTGTTTTACACATCTTGAATATTATCAACAATAATTTTCTCCTCAGCCTCATTTTGTACACCAAGAGGAGCATGAACCCTAGAAGGGCCAGGGGAAACTGTATGTCAATCATTTCAATAATTGATGTCCAGATTTTGTTTTACCTTTTACAACCATGTTAAATTATAAGCAATATGGTATACTTACTCATTTACATAGTCATTAAAAGAGTGTCCAAGATTAGGGTAACACTACAATAATCAGGTAGGTTGTCATATTCCACTTTTTCAAAGAGTAGTGATTTATGTTTTGAATCTATATTTGGGATGAGAGTTCTTGGAAAATATCAATCTCCGCACAAACCCTTGAAAACAAGGATATTGAATGATTCAACCTCATAAATTTTAACTTTAAAGGATTTCTAATCAAGATAGAAATAAAAAACAATACAACATGTTTAAATAGGTGGATTGGTAATCCATGGAATCCATGAAAGACAAGAATAATAGGAGTCACAGTGTAAAGATTAAAATCTACGGTATATTTGAGAACTTCTATTGAACAACCCCTAAAAAACCACAATCAAATCTCCCAAAAATATATATCACTCATTTTCAAAAGATAAGTTAAAAACAACATTGGAATAATTTAAAAAAAATTATTTTGAAACCCATAAAACCGAATGATTCATGATATTTCTGTAAAAATTTTCAGTGATGGTCTAAACATGATAAATTTCCCAATGATCAAAAAAATTATATTCTAAATAAAGATGGTTTGCCTTATTTTCTGAGAAATAATTCATCAGATAACCTATCTAATGAAAATAATTTGATTCTAAACATAAATCAACATCCTTTATAGCACCCAAACCAAGATCAGTAAGATTGATAGATCTTCCAACAACAACATTAGTGAAAGATCAAGAATTTGTATTAGGGTTTCATGTTTAATCACCCAGGAGTAGGATTTGTGTCATCCATGACTCCATCATCATATTTTATCACTACCATTTTGTTGAATGTGTTATGTTGGAGGAAACATGATTCTAATAGATGAATTTTGATGTCATACATATCATATATACAATTACGGAACAATAAAAAAATGATAAAACCATATATTTTGAAAATATTTATAAGAAATATTTTTGGTTGATGTATACATTAAAAATAACCTAAAAGAAATTATATATGTTTCCAGATGAGTTGAAGATGAAATATTTTGTGATTTCAAATTTCAATGAACTATGAATATGATGTACTATGGATCCATATTGAGTTATGATATAGTTCTATATAAAATTATGAATTTTATTTCAAGATTGTAAATTTACAAAGTCCATTAGGTCATATGTTGAGGAGAGTAGAAACTGAAGAAGTTTATAAGTTGAGAAGCTATGGAAAATAGAACCATTGAAGATTCATTGGGAAGATATATACTAATTTCTATTCTAAAATTTTAAATGGAAAGATATTATAGTGATAAGTAATATATTTCAGAACTTGTAGAAGATGTTGTTTTGTATGAATTGAAAAATTAATTAAATAAAAAAACCTTAAAATGATACCTAACTGTTCTCAATCACATGTGTAATGACATAATACATATATATAAGAGTTTATATGAGTTAAAAATTGAGAATATGGTAATGGATGGAGCTACCATTGATATTTCAAGTTACTCAACTCATGCCTAAAGGTTTCCAAGACCATGAAGACTTAATATTATAAAATTATTGAGTTACACAATGATATATAAATGTTAGGTTCTGAATAAAATGAATAAGATGAAAATAAAAAATTTATTAGAGAGGGATGTATCCAATAATGAACACTGATAAATATATTGAGTATCAGTGAAAGAGAAAAAGGATAGTGACTCATGCCTGAACTATCTTAATATTCACTATATTCGAAGATCAAGGTTAATAGCTCACTATTAAGACTAGAGAGATCTATTATGTTTATGAAATGACAGATGTCCAGTAATTATAAGAATGAGATGATATTATGTGAAAATTAATAAAAATTGTAGAAGATAGAGAATCCAATTCCATTTCTATTAAACATCCAAAGTAATGAAGAACACTATGTATCCCATACTAAAATTTTCCAAAGTTAATGATTTCTTATATCATAAGGTTTGACTATGAAAAATATTGATAATTTATATAAAAATATATTAATTTTGACTAAAACATTTTTAAGATGAAGATAAAATCTTATTAAATCCATAATGGACTATTTTTCTACTTGTCATCATTCAAAAGGGGTACAACAAAATATGATATCTTATAATGGGAGGTTTGTCTAATTCCAGAGACTTAAAAATAACATGTCAGTTCTTTCATTGTACCTGGATAGTAGTAAGAATAAAAGTTAAAGGATATTCTATTTTGTTGAACCCTCTATGAGATAGTTTTTTTAATAATCATAAGTCATTGTTATCATTGTTTATATGTCATGTTAGTCCATTATTCATTCTATTATAAATGTGTTTACTATGATTAATCATGTCTACAGATGTTTATCTATGATTATTTATGGTTTACTATTGACCTGGAAGTATTTTGGATTGAACAGACACTTTGTGAGAATTTCAGGTTTTGACTCACCGTTAGTTATTTTCTTGAGTAACAGTTAGGTGAATGAATGACAACGGACGAACCGATGACAACAGTTGCACTGATGGGAACGGTCACACCGATGAGAGATGTTGCACCAATGAGAATGGTTGAACTGATGAGAAAGGTTTCACCGATGACAACGGTCGCACCGATAAGAATGGTCGCACTGATGAGAATGGTCGCACCGATGAGAACGGTCGCACCACTGACAACAGTCGCACAAATGAGAACAATTAACCAGATGCTGATCACTTGTAACACTGAAGGTGATGCTGACCATGTCAACTACCGACGTCGATGCTGATCACATGACCAACAGATACTGATACAAATTCAAATGACTTACAGATCTCATGACTCACTCATAGTCATGAAAACTTTTTGAATTTCTATTAACTCTTATTTAATTCCAACGGTCATATTTTCTTAGTTTAATTCACCGGCTATTAATTAATGTTGGTTGTTGGATGTTAGGAAACTGTTCCTTGTACCTATAAAAAGGTAATCATTCTTTTTTCCAGATCTCAAGGAATAAAAAAGATGTTCTAAAACGAAAAAGAGAGAGATCAACAAAAGGAGAAAAAATGACAGAAAAGAAAAGCGTTCACGTGTGTGACGTCCCATGGAACATTAGAAGAACTTAAAGAACACATGTAAAAACTAGAGAGATTCCAGAGGATCATTCACCTATAATAAACACAAAAAAATACGAGTTGATGGGCCTTACTGAATATCATATGCACAATTCTGAATAACTTTAGCTGAGTAGAACAACAATACTCTATTTTGTCTCATCCTCACCAGAAAGGACTTGAATTACATCTGCAACATTAAAACGAGTCCAGAGCTCATCTGCAATTACACAGAGCATTCTAAAACACTTTTACTTCCTCGGTTCCATCCCTTCGCTTAAAATTCTGATAATTTTTTGTGCATCTGTCTATTTTAGATACACCCTGACTCTTGAGATGAACTGGAGGATACTAAATCTTCACATCACATTTTCTACACCTTCGTGTATCCCACTGTGAGTTGTGGAAGAGGTCTGGTGTGAATTGGAAATCCTGAGATTTGTTTCTATTATTTTTCCCACTTATGACTGTGGTAGAGGATAGAGGACCTGAAAATACTGAGTACTATTGTAATCCCTTGATCCACGGTGTGGATCATAGTTTATATAAACTGTTTGGGAGGTCTATGTCTCATCTTGAGACAAAACCTCTTGTTTTACAAAATCCTATTCTTTTTATATTTGTTAAAACCTATTTTGAATATTCCTCTACTAAGTAATTTAAATATAAATCTGTTTTAAAGTAACTCTGATAGTTTAAATAGAAAGTGTTTATACCTAACGTGAACCAATAAGTTAGTTTCAAAAGATAACTTAATCTTCATATTATGTTAACTGAGAAGTAATCAATCTTTGAGAGACTAATTGAACATTTACAATCTTTATAAATTAATTACAATTTAACTTGTTTTATAAATTGGGGGATTTGAATAAAAATATTTTTAACATAAATTTTAATTGGTACTCAATTCACCCCCCATCTTGAGTATCCATTCCGACCAACATTTGGTATCAGAGGACGGTTTAGTTTTCAAAACTACTTTGTTTGTGAAAAGTTATCAACTGTAATTTTTGTTATGTCTTAAGGATCTCAAAATTTATGTTAATTCTAAATTTTTAAATCATTATATATCTTTATAAAACATAGGTATTATGGATAATAGAGTTGAAGGTGAAGCTACTAACATGCCACCCTTCTTTAATGGTGTTAATTATTCCTAATAGAAAATGAAATATGAAAATTCAATTAGAAATTATGGGATTTTATATCTGGACTGCTATTGAAAGTCAGTATAAGATTCCAGAAACTGAAAGAACTACATGGGATGATCCTACTGAAATTGTTTACAATAATAATTGTAAAGTAATGAATTCCTTGAATTGTGCTTTAAGAGATTAAGATTTTAATCGAATATCTTCTTGTAAAACGGCTTATGAAATTTGGGATACTTTGGGGGTTTCTCATGAGGGAACAACCAATGTTAAAGAAATGGGACTAAATACATAATCTATTAAGTATGATAATTTTAAAATGAAACATGATTAACCTATTTCTAACATGTATCTCAGGTTCAATAAAATAGTAAATACAATGAGATCACTTGGAAACGAAGTTGCTACAAAATAGAAAATCATGAGGATATTAAGATGTCTGCCGGAAAGATGGAGAGGCACTTCAATTTCAATAAGATAATCGTGTAATATAATTTCACTACCTATTAAGGAGATGATTGGTAAGTTAAAGATGTATGAAGAATAAATAATAGTAAACAAAGAGGAAGATGATGAACCAAAGAGGAAGTCAGTGGTATTTAAGTCCAATTACTCAATGAGAAAGGACAAGGAGGAAGCTCACTTACCTTCCGAAGTCTCAACAATTAAAGGTTCAGATTATGATAGTGATGCTGAAATGGCTCTGATAGCCAGAAAATTTAATAAGTTTTATAGAAAGAATATGTTTTTCAGAAAATCCAATTACAAGGGAAAGTATGACAACAAAGGTCATTGGAAGATGGATTGGAAAAGTACTAATAAAAATGATGACATAGTCTGATTTGAATGTAAGAGGAAAGGACATGTGAAGGCTGACTATCCAAAATTAAAATAAAAGAAGAAATATGAGTACAAGGACAAAAAATATAAGAAATCCATGAAAGCAACCTAGAGTGATTCAGATGATAGTTCAAGTGATTCTGATTCCACTCAGGATGAAAAATCTCAAAAATCTAACATGTGTTTTATGACAAACACATCTGAGGTAACATTGGATACTACTAATTTATATACATATTATTCTGGAGTTGATTATGATTATGAATATGAAATTATTTCTAGTGAAGAATTATTTGAATATTATAATATTCAAGAAGAAACCTGTAATGAATTGAAGGAAAATTATAAGACCTTGAAGAAACAACATTCTTTGACAATCTTTGTTAAGTCTGCACTTGATATAGAAAAGGAAAGTAATGCTCAATTACTTAAGGAAAATAATGAACTAAAAGTGTCTAATGAGAAACTATGGAAGGACTTAGAGAAATTCCAAATGGAAAGGATACACTTACAAAAATTTTATGTGAAAAATTGGCACCAAAATATACCACTGAAATAGGCTATCATCCTGGACAGAGACAGATTAATAAAACTAGATTAAATCCTAAATCTGGACAGAATGCTGCTAGTTCTAGTTCAGGAACTTCATATGATTCATCTACTTATTCACATAGTTATAGATCAAACAAAGTTTATCTTTCAAAATATTATGAATCTATTGATTATATGAAACCCATTAGACAGATCTGGGTACCAATAATTTTTCTTTCTAACCTGTCTAGACCCAAGAAAATTTGGGTACCAAAATAATTTTCTGTTTAAACCTACTTTGTAGGAGACCTACTTGAAGAGTTTCCATAAGAATACATGGTACTTGGAAAATGTATGTTCAAGGCATATGACTGGAGATTACTCTTGTTTAAAAATTTTAATCAAGATTGATGGAGGGAATGTCACCTTTGGTGATAATTTACAAGAAAAAATTATAGACATAGGCCAGATTGGTAACACTGATTCAGTTTTAATTTCTAATATATTATTTGTTGATGGATTAAAATACAAACTGTTAAGCCTTTATCAGTCATGTGAGGATGGTTTCAATGTTAAATTTGAAAATGATTTTTGTAATGTTTTTAATTCTAAAAATGTTTTAGTATTTTCTGCCCTAAGAAATGAAAATGATTATGATGTAGATTTAAATTCTTTCTTCAAAAAAAAGGTAACTTGTTTATGTGCTTTTCATAAAGTGTCTTGGTTGTGGAACAGAAGATTAGGACATTTCAACATTCATTCACTTAGAAAAAAGACTAAGAAAAATTTAGTTAGAGAACTACATCAACTAAAACTCCCATCAGACAAAGTTTGTACTCCCTGTCAAAACGGAAAGTAACATAAAGTTTCATTCATATTAAATAAAGAAGTTTCAACTTCTCAACCTCTAGAGTTGGTTCACATGGACTTGTTTGGACCCTATATAGATTCTAGTTTAAATGGGAAGCACTATGTCTATGTCTCAGTAGATGACATTTATAGATAAAGTTGGGTATACTTGCTTGCTCACAAAAGGGAAGCCTGTTATTAATTTATGAAATACTCCAAGTTTGTTGAGAACCTTAGTGGAATTAAGATTAAAACCTTGATATGTGATCATGGCTGTGAATTTTAAAATCATGAGTTTGAATCATACTGCACACACAATGGCTATAGTCACAACTTTGCTTCCCCTAGAACACCTCAACAGAATGGCGTAGTAGATAGAAAGAATAGAATATTTCAGGAAATTACAAGAACTATGTTTAATGAGTATGATTTACTTATTTATTTCAGGGCTGAAGATGTGAATACAACTTGTTATATTATAAATAGGGTCTTGATTATACTTGTTCTAAAAAATACCCCTTATGAACTGTGGAATAATAGGAATCCTAAAGTGAGCTACTTCATAGTTTTTGGTTGCAAAGACTTTTTTCTTAATACTAAGCATAATATTGACAATTTTGATTCTAATAGTGATTAGGGAATCTTTCTAGGTTACTCTATAACTATTAAATCTTATAGAGTCTTCAATAATAGAACAAAATGTGTGGAAGAATCTCTTCACATCAAATTTAATGAAACTGATCTGCATGAACCTAAGTATTCCCTTGAAAATCCTGAAGAAGATATGTCTTTTCTTGACCTTAATGAAAAAAATAGTGAACCTTTTGTAAAGATAACCAGTTCTGGAAGTATTCCAGAATCTGTTTTGGGTGGACCCGAACATAGAGAAGAACCAGAAATTTCTAGTCCTACCTTTACTAGATCAACTAGGATTCTAAATAATCCTCCTTTAGATGTTGTTGTTGTTAGTCTTTATAGAGGGACACCGACTAGATCTTCTCTAAGAAATCAGGCTGAACATCAATCCTTTCATTCACATCTAGAACCTAAAAATATCAATGATACAATCAATTATTAATTTTGGGTTATGGTTATGAAAGAAGAACTAAATATATTTGAAAGAAACAAAGTTTGGGAAGTAGTACAAAGAACTGAGGACACATTGACCATAGGTACTAAATGGGGTTTCAGAAACAAATTTGATGAATCTATATACATCATTAGAAACAAAGATATATTAGTATCACAAGGTTACAATCAAGAAGAAGGAATAGACTATGAAGAAACCTTTTCACCTGTAGCTAGTTTAAAATCCATTAGGATCTTACATGCTTATGCATCTCATGTGAATTTTTTGTTATATCAAATGGATGTCAAAAGTGAATTTCTAAATGGTTTTATAATTAAAGATGTTTTTGTTGAACAACCACCTGGATTTACAAACCCCCATTTTCAAAATCATGTTTTTAAACTTTCTAAAGCATTATATTGTTTAAAAAAGGCTCCAAGATCTTGGTATGATAGACTTAAAAAATTTCTTATATCTAAAGGTTTTACTAACGGAATTGCAGATCCCACTCTTTTTATTAAAATCATCTCTAAAGATATTTTGATTGTAGAAATATAAGCTAATGATATTATCTCTGGATCTTCTAAAAATTCTTTATGTACTGATTTTCAATGATTATGCAAAATGATTTTGAAATGATTTTGATGGGAGAACTCAAGTATTTTCTTGGATTTCAAATTTTTCAAAAGAAAGATGGTACTATTTTAAATCAATGTAAATATATAAAGGATATTTTAAAACGTTTTGGTTTGGATAGTAATAAGGGAAGTGATACACTGATGAGTGCCACCTGTAAGTTGGATGATGATGAAACTGGGAATCCAGTTGATCAATCCAATTATAGAGGTATGATTGGAAGTTTACTTTACCTTACTGATAGAAACCTAGATATAATGTTTAGTTTAGGCATGTGTGCAATATTTCAAGCTAATTATAAAGAATATCATTCACTTTCTGATAAAGAATTTTCAAATATCTTAAACATACTACCAATTTAGGTATGTGTTATCCAAAAGGAAAATACTTTGACTTAATAAGTTATTCAGATGCTAACTTTGGTGGTTTCGTGTTAGATAAGAAGAGCACATCTGGAACATGTCATCTTTTGGGAATGTCCCTGGTATCTAGGTGTAGTATGAAATAGAACACTGTTGTATTGTATACTACTGAAGCATAATACATTGCTACTGGTAGTTATTGTGCACAGATTCTGTGGATGAAACACACTTTTTTGGACTATGGATATCAGTTTAGACATGTGTCAATAAACTGTGATAACACTAGTGCAATTGACATCTCTACGAATCCTGTGTCTCACTCTAGGACTAATCACATTGATGTTATACATCTCTTTTTGAGATATCATTATCAAAAGGGAGATATTTATCTGGAATTTATTGATTCTGGACAACAATTAGCTGATATTTTCACCAAACTCTTGATCATAGAAAGGTTTGATTTTATTAAACAAGAGTTAGGTATGATCGATCAGTGAAACTGATCAGTGAAATCAGTGAAACCGATCATTGAAACAGATCTGTGTGAATTCGATCAGTGAAACGGATCTGTGAAACCAATCAGTGAACCCGATCAGTGAACCCGATCAGTGAAACCGATTAGTGAAACCGATAGTGAAACCGATCTGTCAAAGCGATCTCTGAATTCGATCTGTAAAACTGATCTTTACTACCGTTTGAATTATAAAGTATATGAAACCATTAGTGCTTCTCAAAATGAAATTTTTTTACTTAATCGTTATTATTGTTTATTATTGTAACCCTAAATGATAAAATCAATGACTCGCGGCTATTTCATTTCCCAAGAATTGTGACCTACCATCTCCCACTGAACCTTAATTTTTCAAAAACTTGAACCTCTTGATCCTTTTTAAATCCTTCAAATTTTTCAAACCTATTGAACCTATAAATGGAAAAGAAAAAGCAACAAGACAAGGAATCTTAAGGTTCCTCTCCGGTGAAATGCGCTCGAGGATAATTGAGTAGCACGACTCAAAGGTCTGTGAACCCGAAGATAGAGACTCGGGTAGTCACTGATGAAAAAGATGTAAGTTCTAAATGGGTGTTAAATATGAAGTCTTCTATTTTAAAAGTTTTTGAGATACAATGATGGAAAAATTGGTTCTGTGATAATATCCAAGTACACTACCCAAAGCTAGTGCATGAGTTTTATTTTAATTTGAGCATTGTATTAGATGGAGCAAAAGCTACATGATTATCTTTATTAGTCAAAGTGAAAAAATATATTTTTCTTCAAAGTCGTGGGATGAGTGTTTGGGAGTGCCTCATAAAGGTAGATTTGAGGATTATTCTTGAAATATTCCTCCTACCACTAAATATTTTTCATACGAGCTTGCTCCGGAGATGCTGACTGAAAATTATGAATCCAGAAGAATAAAATTTATTGAGTTAGATGGCTAAATTAGAATTTTGTTTAAGTTTATTCAGCACCAAATCTGTCCCAGAAAGGATGATTTTGTTGCTGTGAAGTATCAGGTTGTTTCCCTGTAATTTTTTTGCTAAATGATGAGCAGATCAGTTTGTGTAGATATATTACATTCCATATTGCTGATATGGTTAAGTCATCCAAGATAGATAAAAAGTTTTTCTACTATAAGAAAATCTCTACTATGTTAAAGTTTTTGGGCGGTGTTGAAGTTGGAGTTGAGTGTATCTCATCTAGTATCAATTATTGTATTAGCAAGGATATCTGCAAAAGAATGAAGATTAATTGGAATCCATGGAAGATGTCATGGGTTGATGATAAGGATATACTGTATGAATCGTTTAATCCTACTGACCACTCTAAGAGACCAAAGGGGATGAGAGATCCTGGTTTAAAACCTGATGAGGAAGTTGATTATTTTGATGAGGAAAAAAACAGAAGTTCCTAAGGAAACTGGAGATTCCAGTAAAAAGTGAACAGGGGAAGCTGTGGCTGATGATGATGTGGATACTGAAAAGGAACCAGATTCACGTAATGATGACAGGAGTGATACTTATATAGTAAGTACTATGAAAAGAAGAATGTAATTTGGACAGCTAGTCCACCTCTTATGTTACTTGAGTCAGAACCTCTTCTAGGTGATGAAGAAGAATATGACACTGAAGTATCAAATTCTGATCAGTATGAATCAATTAACAAAGATAGTTCCAATGAGACTTCATTAAATAATAATGGAAATGGAAGTGTTCATGATGATGATGATGATGATGATGATGATGACGACGATGATGTTGATACTAAGACAGTAGACGGTCAAAATATTATCCGAGCTGATCCACAACCGCAACGAGTTGAGGAAGAAACTGTTCCTAAGGCTAAAAGGACAGTACAGTCAGTGATTGATGTGGATGGGGAAGGCGCTCATGAAAATTTTGGTAAATCTAATTTTGTAAATCCTTAGAACACCTTCTATAAGGATGAATGGTAAGAACATCCAGGTCTTTCAGTTATAGGTCTAGATTATTCAGAGGAAGAAGAAGAAGGGGTGCAAAAAGAAAGGGCAAGCCTTTCAGTTAAGGCAAGACTAGCTGCTGAGTCTATGCAAATGGAATCAGAATGAACTGGTCCTTCAGTTTGTCGATCTGATTTAGAAATATTTAAAAATGAGTTTCTCCATGCAGTTAGAGAGACAATGAAAGATGAATTATCTCATGCTCCTACTCCTGATCCTTTGAATTTATCTGAGGCTTCTATGGATACTATAACTCAAATAGTGGTAAGTATTATTAAGGTGGACATGCGCAATACTGGTGAGATTATTGGCAGGGACATTACCTCTCTAAATCAAGCACTCAAGGACTTAGTCAATGACTCAGTTTATCTATTAGGTGAATTTAAATCAACCATCACTGGTATGATGGATGTTTTGAGAAATTTGATAGAACATCTGAGGAAGTCAGATTTGAAAAAGTTGAAGGCTAAGATAACGCAGGTTGTTTCTCAAGATATCCCCACCAAAGTGACTAAGAATATTGGACATGAGAAAAATTCCTTAAAAGATGCTCTAAAAGAAGATTTAGCATCTCATGGACTGATTCTGGATTTGGACTCATTGAAAAAGATGAAAGAAAACATGGATAATATTCACAAGATGGTGAAGCTTTATTCAGCTGATGCCACTCAGGCTTAGAAAGAGATCAAAGAAAAGGTGGATAACTATTTCTCTAAAATCTATACCAAGCATGAGTTTAACCACCAGTTTAAAGTCTTGGTTGATAATTTAAGGCTTCCTCCATTCACTCAAGCCTTTAAGGCTCAAGTCCAATAGTTGAATGATTTTACTCCCACTCTAGAGATTTTTATGCAGAACAAAGATGACATAGAGAAGGCCATGAAATATGGTGGTTTAGTCATTCAGGATTTTATCAATCTACTCCAACCATATATTCATGTGCAAGCTAAGGAAATTTTTTTCCCTACTGTTGAGCCTCTCAGTCTATCCTGTGTTGCTCCTCGTCTGTTATCAGTTTCCCAGGCTCTCTTCAATATCCGGCCAGTACTTCAGCAACCTCATTCAACAAGATCCTCTAGTCTCTAGCAAGTCACTTTAGCACCCACACTTCTTCTAGCTAGAGCTGTCCTACCTCCTCTCTCCATTCGAACAGATCAACCTTTCACAAAGCCACCCTCTAGCCCCTCAATTCCTCCATCTGCTAAAGGAAAATCTCCTCTACACCCCAACAAGTAGTTGTGCCTGTCATTTTTGATAGGGTGTCTTTTCAGTATTTATTTTCATTGTACCTTTTTCAGTGGTAATTTCAATGGACCGTTCTTCTTTTTACTATTTATTTTCTCTCTTTTTGATAATCCCAAATGGAGAGAAATTATGACTAATTATCTAAATAAATACATAGATAAAGGGGAGAAAAGAATATATATACAAAGGGGAATAAATTAATACTTATATAAATGAATACATAGTTAAAAATTTTTATATAATGTGGAGATCTCAGTAATCTAATGCTATATTGATATACTCTCACCTTGTTTAGGATCTGATGCACTCTCTGATGAAATTTTTATCCTCGGTCATATATTCTATATATATAGGGGGATCATACTGTATGTTATATCCTCTCGTCCCTCTTCCTTTATGCCATAGATTTGTGATTATCAAAAAGGGGAAGATTGTTAAACCCTCTGTGAGATGGTAATTTCATAATCACAAATCATTGTTGTAATTATTTATAAGTCAATTTATTCAATTATTCATTCTATTCTAATTTTTTTTACTATGATTAATCAAGACTACATATGCTTATCTATGATTATTTATGGTTTACAATTGACCTGAAAGTGTTCTGGATTGAACAGACACCTTGTGAGAATTTCATGTTTTTGACTCACCGTTAGTTATTTTCTTGTATCTCTGTTGTTGAAGGGTTGACAATGGTCACACCGATGAGAACAGTCACACTGATGAGAACGGTTTCACCGATGACAACGGTCGCACCGATGAGAACGGTCACACCGATGAGAACGGTCGCACCGATGAGAATGGTCGCACCGATGAGAACAGTCGCACCAATGAGAATGGTCAACTCGATGCTGATAACATGTCCTACCGAAGCTGATGCTGATCATGTGAACTACTGATGCAGATGTTAAAAACATGACCTACCGATACCAATGAAAATTCAAATGACTTACCGATCTCATGACTCACCAATTGTCATGAAAACTGTTTGAATTTCTATTAACTCTTATTTAATTTCAATGGTCATATTTTATTAGTTTAATGAACCAGCTATTAATTAATGTTGGTTATTGGATGTCAAGAAACCATACCTCATACCTGTAAAAAGGTAATCATTCTTTTTTCCAGATCTCAAGGAATAAAAAGAAAGATCTGTAGTGAAAAAGAGAGCGCTCAACAAAAAGAGAAAAACACAAGAAAAGAAAAGTGTCCACATGTGTGGTGTCCCACAAAACAAAAGAAGAACTTGAAGAACACCTGTAAAAACCAAAGATATTCAATCAGATCATTCACCATGAATAAACACAAAAAAGATGAGTTGTTATTCCTTACTGAAGATCATATGCACAAGTCTGAATAGTTGTAGCTGAGAAGAACAACGATACTCTATTTTGTGTCAACCTCACTAGAAATGATTTGAATTACATCTGAAACATAAAAACGAGTCTAGAGATCATCTGAAATTACACAGAGCGTTATAAAACTCTTTTATTTCCTCTATTTTATCAATTTTCTTAACATTCTGAGCAGTGTGTGTGCATCTGTCTATTTTAGATACACCCCAACTCTTGAGCTCAACTACAGGATACTAAATCCTCACACCACATTTTCTACACCTTCTTGTATCCCACTGTGAGTTGTTGAAGATGTCTGGTGTGACCTGGATAGCCTGAGATCTGTTGCTATTGTTTTTCCCACGTAGAACTTTGGTAGAGATCTGAGGACCTGAACAGTTTGAGTACTATTGTAAACCATTGATTCAGGGTGTGGATTATAGTTTATATAAACTTTTTAGAGGACTAAGTCTCAGCGTGAAACTGAACCTCTTGGTTTAAAAATTTCTATTATTTTTTATCTTTTTTAAAACATATTTTAAATATTCCACTACTAAGTACTTTAAATATAAATCTGTTTTAAAGTAACTCTGATAGTTGAACTAGTATGTGTTTGTAACTATTGTGAATGAGTAAGTTAGTTTCAAAAGCTAACTTAATCTTCAGATTATGTTAACTAATAAGTAATCAATCTTTTAGAGACAAATTGAACATTTAAAATCTTTATAAATTCACTATAGTTTAACTTGTTTAATAAATTGGGGGATTTGGATACAAATCTTTTTAACCGAAATTTTAATTAGTACTCAATTCACCCCCCTCTTGAGTATCCACTCTGTCCAACACATTTAATGATCTACTTATTATAAATAAAATATTATATATATGTGTGAGTGATTACAACCACTCTACACCAAAGATATAGTCATCCACATTGGAGGTGGGCCATGATATCAAATTCTAGTGTTTCTAGTTTTTTTTAACATTCTTAAATACATGTATGAAATTTTAGTTGGAGGAAAGTGTGAGAGATATATTAATTAATTATGAGCATAGGTAAAGATGTTATAATTTTTATAATTGGTAAATAGTCATGCACAATTATTCACCCCTCTCAGTACAGATTCACTTATCCGAGTGCAATAATATTTGTGACAAAGTATCATTAGCTTCCTCTTAAAACGGTTGAAATAACCTCAATATAAAAAAAGTTTAATATCCAAATGGGTTCTCAATTCCTATATAAGTATCACAAGATGTATCATATTGGTCAGACCATCATAGTCTATTCATTTTTTTATTAATTCTAAATACAACAGTGAAATAGAATTCACTCAAAGTAAGGAATCAAAAATAGAATAAAAAATAATGATTCAAATAAAGTGGATCCTATCCCAGAATTGAACTAAATGGAATATAATATTGACGAATCTTATGATCTTATTAGTGATTAGTGATTTTTTTAATTTATATAGTTATTTATTTTTTGAAATTTATCTTGTATTTTCCCCAAAAATACTAGTTTACTAACAACCAATCTTGAACAATGGAACCAATTTGAATATTGAATTATATTTTGAATAAATATAATTATTACTAGGATTCCAATTCCATACATATGGAATAATTTAGGTTCCCTGGTACTCTTGTTTGAAATAAATTTAAAATATTAAATTTTAGGGTAATGATTTTTGTGTAAGATAACTGGAAAAAATAATAACTTAACCCAAATCCAATATCCCTTGAGTTTTATATTCAAAATAATGTAAAAACAAATCATGGGTATTAGAATTAAATTTCAATCACCAATGTCTACCTATTATTGTAATTTACAATTTTAACCTATATTATAACCAGATAAAAACTCTCCAATGATATTAAAATAAAATTATAATTAATTGAAAAGACCTATTATGTTTTATTAACCCACTTCAAGAGAATCATTTCATTTACAGTTCAATGGTGTTATGCTTCCATTACATCTCTCAAATTTTGTGATTATTTTAGTATTTTCAATCCATGTGGGTGTGTTTATCAGTAACACTTGAGTAGAGTTTCAAACCCTAAAGTACCCTTCACCATTGTAAGTAATGTTATAAATAATTTTATCAGTGCCGGTTCAAATTTTATATCTACCCCACACTTACTAAACACTACCTAGAATAGAGTTTGGATACATAGTGGGTTATGTGAGCTTCCATATTCCCTATATCACTCAGATAAACTCTTAATCCACCCACTAAATATTTAAATACGAATTATGTATTAGATAGAAGATCAAATAATAAATACTAACAAATGATTAAAAAATGATAATAAATTAAAATTCATAAATGATATTACATGAAAAGAACATGATACAATCATAGTAAAATATAGAAATGAAAATCATGGGAGAAGAAAACCTAGAAGCTTATATGATGAATTTTGAATGATTTTCTAACTTTAGGTGTTCACCTGTAGATTTTCCCACTCCTAAAAATATTCACTTGGTTAGATTAATTCACCCACATTCTTCAGTTCCTATATAAGGCCCCAGCCTTAAACCTTACTTAATCTTGAGTTATTACAAGATTACACATTGAGGATCTTTTCAAGTTTAGTATTTTATAGAATTAGATCATAAATCATGCATTACATTCCACATTTAAAAAAAGTGGTTACATAAAAGATAGTATTCATTTTCCCCCTCAACGGAAACATATTTAAAATAGAACATGGATTCTTTCGTGACACTTCCTTGACACTATCATCATTTCATGTACCTTTCCCTTGACCTGTGAAAAACATTTCAAAAAAACATGGGATGAGCATAAAAATCTCAGTAAGGGTTATAAAAACAATATGGAATGGAAACATGAGTTCATATATACATAAGAATGAAATCATACTTTACCCATAAAACATAGGCACTTTAACATACGTCACCAAATCATGAATAAATCATAGAAATCATAAGACATAAATGGTAACTTGAGGCATTCATAACATTCTTACATAGGGAGTAACCCTCTTAGTTACGTTTGGAATACCCACCACAGTATATTCCCTAAATCTCTTCGGAGAAACGTTAATGTTTCACTCCTTCGTGTTACCCAATGCATTGGAGAGCTATATCGGGCTCACCCGCCCTTATTTTATCATGGAACCCCCCGTTTTCATAGCAATGCCCAAGAACCATAACATAAATGTATCACATAAAAAATGCATAAAGGAAACATAACATTTCCACATTTCAATCACAATATAACATTTTAGTATATTGAAATAATGAATCCATTCAAAAAGAAATCATTTCCAAAACCATTTAAAACATTTAATAAAGAGATTTTTGAATCAATGTGTCCCATACCACCTTGAGGTTTTTAAAATTTTAAACCATTAATATGCATATAAATAAATACTTAAAACCATTTTTAAAACATGGATATTAATAAGAACAAATAATTAAAACTTTTAAAGCGATATTTTGGTTAAAGGGGTTCTACCAAAATTAGAGACACTTGAATACAATAATTGAGGAGTAACATTTAGTTAGAACATTATAATATCATGAGAATAAATGGATTCATGATATAATATTCCAAAGGACAGTATATACACCATATAAGAGTTAATTGGTGCATAACAACAATGAATTCTCAATAGAAATGTCAAATGTGATGAATTCCCTTATAAATAAGGTATCCTTAAATTAAGGATAATTCAATCTCAAAATTATGTGTGAAAAATATAAATACAACAAATATAAGTGGATATTAAGTGTCAAACAATAAAAGTTCATTCACACAAATTCAAAATATGACATATTCAATATCTATATGTTGATCCCAACGAAATCAAAATTGGGTTAAAAAGTTCTCTTGGTAAAATTCGACAGCCTAATGGCATCACTTCAAAATTCAGAAAATGAGTTGATGAGAGATAAAAAGGGAATCTAATCACTTGGAAATAAAATTTTACATCAATAAGGATATAAAAGAACATATCCCATCATAATAGTATGTTAATTAAAAGACATAACAAAAGAGGTCTTTTAAAAAGAGGAGGGTGAAAGGTCCCCTTACCGAGTAGGGTAACTTTCGAAACATACACCCCATGGAATAAGGGTCATACAATGAAGATGTGAATACCCATAAATGAAATTATACTACACAAAGTGTATAATAATGGGTAGTACATACACCACTCAAAGGAAATTGTGTCATATGTAGCATAAATCTCACAGGAATAAAAGTGAGATGAAAAATCCCTTACGAAAACTCAGCAGCCTAACGGCGCCCCTTAAAACTTCGAAAATGGATTGATGAGAGAAAATAGGGTCTTTCATCATATGAAAATAAAAATTACAGTAAGAGTAATATAAAAGAACATCCCAATCACAATAAATATGAGATTAAAAGGAATGAAATAAAGGGTGTACTTAAAAAGAATGAGAGGAGTAAGATCACTTAACTCAAGCCCAACTTGTCTTGTTCGTTTCTTTATAGTCCTGAATAATAAACATTGGTAAATTTATAATTACTTAACTACCTCTTTATAAAGATTAATATTCATTTCATATCACATATTTTAATGTTATAATAATTGGTTAATAATATGAGTTCATATCAGATGTTTTTGTCGATGTTTGGTACATGAGTTAAAAATTGAACTTGTTGGAAAATAATTTTCCTTGTAGTTATAGCTACATAATATCTAGAATAGTATTTATGTTTTAAATATCATATATATATCCAGTATATATTAATTTTATAATATTACATAGCATTTGGAGATAAAAATTAAAAGTACCGTTCATGGAGACGGTAGGTCGTACTTACGCATGAACGCTACTTTAATTTTTTGTCATATTAATGGAATTAAAACAAAATGAGAGATATATATATATATGTTATAATTCCAGAATAATATAAATCATTTATATGTAATATATTAGAAATATATCCATTATATATATGTACTTATAATAGTTCATAACATTTTGAGACAAGAAATGAAATGTACCGTTCATGGAGAAGGTAAGCCATACGTACGCATGAACGCTACATCCATTTCTATTTCATATTTAATGGAATTAAAACATAATTATACATAATAGTATTACAGTATGGTATCATATATAATATAATTAAATATATCCTTTATACGTACCACATATGGTATTAAGGAATCAAATCACTTTGAGGGGGCGGTAGTCCGCACTTCCTTAAATGAAGATATCGCGTTTACCCATAATGGAAACCATAAAGGTATGACATAAATGAAAAATACAGAAGCTTAAGTAAAACATAAACATATTATATATCATATATAAATATATTGTCATCTTAATGGCCACATTTGAAGGTGTTAGAAGAATGTTGAACAATCATCGTTTCATGAGGCAGAAAATCACCAACCACAAAAACAGTATGTTGTTTAACCATTAGACGAAGGTGTGTGTAAGTGTAGCTAGAATCCTTCTTATAAAAACATACTAGTATATTGAAGATACTGTATTTTTTACAAAATAGAAGAATAAAAAGAGTTTATGGGGTTGGAGAAGCAAAATAATACAAAAGGACACAAGTGAAGACATTACCTTAAAATCGGGTAACTCCCTTTGGTTTGAGCTCAAAGGCTTCCTTGGGAAGACTTCTGCCCAAAGTGAGGCTTCAAGGAGTTAGAGAGGGATGTGGAGAGACAAAATGTCCAGGGTATGTCTGAGCCAAAGGCTTTGGGAGTGTGGGTAAAGTGGTAGAGGTGGGGGCCTTTTATAAGAGGAGAGGAGGGGCACTCTTGGAAAGGTATAAAATGTAACTTTATTTTCAAATGATTTCCGGATTTTAATGGTCCCACATTGATGTGTTTCTAGTATATGGTGATAAGGGTTCGAAATCCACCCAAAAAATAGGTTTTGGACATGTTTAGCTCTTAGATTGTACATTATATTTCCATTTTATTTAAATCGTTAAATAATGATGTCATTGCTGCATCATCATGATGTCATAAATAATTTAATTTATTTACTGTCTAAAAATTATATAACAAATACTATGATGTAGGAAATATTTTTATATTTACAATGAATATTTATAGTCCAAAATATCATTTATGTAGACAAAATTAAAAATATTTTACTTAGGTGATACATTCTTTGATACATTTAACATTCTTTAAAAATAAAAAGATAAAAAGTCACTTTCTCACAAAAGTGATTCCATGGGGCCCCCAAGTTTGGAACAAGGCATCCCATGGTTTTCCATGAGACAACCAGTAGCCTTAGGACACATTTTGTGGTCATTTTTTATTATTATGATATTCTCTTAATATCTTTAACTACCCGATTACTCATTAATCAAGATAATTAATGATAATTACCGTCGTTACTATTCATAATGTCAAAAAACAAAAGAGTCTTAATTACATAATTTGGACCTTCTGATTCCAAATATTTAATTCATTTCACCAAATTGCAAACACATAAAGTGCAATAATTAATTTAAAAAAACTTCCCGTTGTCAAAACAAATAGCGGGTTTTTTTAGAAACAATATTTATGAAAAGTTTGGAACTTGTTTATGCCTAATTACAAAGTGAAATTAATCCCAATACCATAATTTAATTACATGGTAAAAATATATTCTAATTAAACTTTAAAACAAATTAAAAAGATAATATAACCATATAATTAAATTATATGAAAAATCATTTTTGATGTAAAATGCAGTATTTTTCACTATTCATTAAAAAATGAGCATTGTCAGAAAAATACCAAAAATTAACCCAAGGTAAATTTCAATGTCCCAATCATAAATAATATGTTTATTTTGAAAAATAGAGCTTATAAAATTTTCAAAAATTGGATTTAAAATGGGTTCGCCATCAAAAGGCGGTTAATCGACCTTTTAATGAATATTAGAATGTTTACGCTTAAAAACCGGATTCATTTTCATTTTTAATCCTCTAACATTTATTGTAAAGAGTAAAAATATATATAATCATTTTTTAGTTAGTTCTGTTCATTCCCTCCATTACAATGTCTAGGCGTTAAATACCATTTAAAATAATATTATTTTATTATTAGAGTGCAACGTAAGATTCCCAAGAAACTCGTTATTGCGTATTGGGTACGCCATCGAGCATAGCATACCCTTTATAGTAATATTAATATTTTATTCACAAATATGGATAAATATGAAAATTTCATATTCTTTATTTACCTGGGGTGTTACATCCTATGATCAAAGAATATCTCCCGTCACATTGTTTCTTTGTTATAAAATATAAATTCTCTACTCAATTTATTTATTTTGAATTAATATCACTTACAAATTATATTAAATATACACAAGATGATTTGACATGGAAAGTGGACGTCCTTATAGTTTAAGTTTCAATTTCATCACCCCCATAATATTTTTTATTCTACCCCCCTATGAGCTATTTTAGGACATGAATTATTTTTTAAATAAATTCCAAATTTGGATTAAAAATTGGTATATAAAATATATTTTTGAGTCCACTAGGGTTATTCTTGTAAGAAACTTGTACTAAAAATGATCTTAATTGATTTCCTTCATCTTCTTATACATTCTATTATTTCCCACACATATGATATAGAAAGTGGAGTGGAATTATGATCATTCAGGTTCAAAATGAATATTTAGGAAATTTAATGTTGTAATAATTTTTTTAGTAATGTAAAGTATGTTGTAGGGTGGATTATATCTTAAATTTGTACACACACAATGTTTGGTGGATGACGTAGTGTTAAGAGTGGATGAATATACTATTATCTCATCCATTAGATATCATTAATAGTTAATATTTATTTTTGGATAATAGAAACTTTCTCTATTTCCTCCTAATTAATCTCTTGAACCCCATAAACAATGTCACAATGATGTTAAAAATTCATCGAAATAAAATCATTGTAACACTGGTTTTTTAGAAAGGATATGTATTGTGTGGTGGTGTCTCATGATACATTAGATATGTGATAATATTTTATGTATTATAATATTCTTCATTGGAATTGGGCACCATTTTAGTAGGTAACATAAAAATGTATTTTCAATCTCGCTCCCTTAAGTGTTGATATAGAAATCGTCCTTAAAATAACACAATTTACAATATATTCCTATCAATACCTAATTAAATGTGTAAGAACAAATTAGTTTCAAATAAATTTATGAATGAATCTACTATCATATTAATTGGTTCTTATAGAAAAATATTATACACGAAAAAATTCATTAATTAATTGAATTTGTTTATGAAATATTAATATAATTTTTTTAAAATATATACAATAAATTAATTGAATTAGGATTAAAACAACATATTCTAGAAATCAATATGTAAAACCCAAAATTGTATGAAATCATTTTATATAGGTTATTTTGACATGAAATCCCATCAAATAATGACATAAATGTTAAGAATAACTACAGTTTTTTTGTCTAATATCCACTTTGAATTCCATTAGAGAAATATGATTTAATATCACTAATGGTTATGTAATTTTGTTCAGTTTCTTACTCATATTATTAATAAATCTTTTATTAATTTCTTTGAGACTATTAATTATTTAAAAATAGACTATTTTTTCATTCTACATTCATATTTAGTGATTTTCCCTTCTCATATAATTGGATATTAAGATGTTGTTTAGTTTATCAATGGTCAATTCATCCTTTTATTGATACTTTGAATAATAAATTCTGGAATCAATATTCGTTGGTAAAATTTTCATAAATCGCTTTATAATGGTAGTGTCTTCATGAAATAATTTATAACTTCATAATGAGGTACAATTTTTTCACTTTAAAATTAATTAATCCACGTATTCTTCTTCACCTTTCCCAATATTCATGAATTATGGAAAAAATGTTTAAAATCAAGACATACAAAACTTCTTATGACATCTATGAATATAATGAATCTTTCTACAGACAGAGTTATTTTATAACATCTAAATCATGTAAATTAAATCCCATAGAGGGATGAGGGTATCACATTACACCATATATTGTCAATTACAAAATTGTTCTTGTCCTTTTAATTAAAGGATTCCAAAATTTGGAGAACTTTTTTCACCTTTCATAGTGATTTTAGAAATATATAATCCAATTGATATAAAATATGAGACCACCCTCTATTTCTACAAATATAATGATTTTATGTCATAAATAATTTTACCCTTAATATTGTGTAATTTATTATCTTTATGAGAAATCTCAATCAAGAGATATAATTTATATGACTATCTCATATTATTGGGTACAACAGAACTCTGATACAAAATTATGTCTTCCAAGAAAGTACAGCGAGAAGAACTAAGTGGGGGGGTGAATTAATATTACAAAAAAACTTTTTTAAATATTATAATTCCATTTATATCATATTATATTCAAATGGTTATGTAAAAAAGAATAATAAAGGCATATAGGGTGAAACAACAACACAAGATATAATATATTTTTACAAGGTTTAGTAATTGTTTTATGGATTAGATATTTTCTTGGGGATAAAAGGATAAAATAACACATCACATGTCCTTATAATATTATAAATAATTAAAATATTATATATAATAAGAATACATTATTTAACTTATTTAAAAACAAGATAAAAAAGAAAGTTTCAAAACTGAAAATCCATCTTATAAAATCCACCTTTAGTTCCGGTATGAATGGATCAAGTCTTCACTTTAATTCATCACATAAAATCTAGTAAATTTATCTCTGGAATTCTCCTCGTAATGTTTGGGGTAATAGATTAACATTTCCTCAAACATTTTAATTAAAATTTATTATTTTTATAGATATTAAAAAATGATGTTATAATACTGTGCATTTTTATGTTATTATCAATAAAAATCAGACTTAAAATAATATGGTATCAAATGAAATATTAAACCAATTTTTTCCTTTAATTTGATATAAAAAATATAACAATATCTTAAATATATTATTATGTGATGTATTTCTTCCTGGTATTAATTTTTTTATTTCAATTTTTATAGTAAATAAAAATATAAGTTTTGGAATGTTAGAAAAATATTTTACTGTGAATCTTTGAAAAAAAGATAAGTATTGACACAAATATACACATTTTTGTATAAAAAGACTTTCTACTATGTATCCAATGATTTTTTTGTGAAATAAAACCGACAATGAATTACCATGAAGCAATCCCAATATCGTCAAATCTGTATAAATCAAATACTTTTATTACAGTGTAATATATGTATATAAGGGAAGAGGTAATACTTTAATAAGTAAACATAGTAAAACTAGTGTGTAATGTAGGATTATTTTCAAATATGTGAAAAAACTCTGGATTTAAAAAAAAGTCTAGAGTAATAGACACTATATTATTACATATTTTCCAAAAATAGGTATATATTTATTTATTTTCATACAACACAACTCCAATAATTATGTAACTCATCCATGAGTATGCTGAAAATAAATAAAAAATTGAAAAACCTAAAAACTCAAGAATACTCATACATAAGAAATTGGTAATAAAATGATCACAATGGGAAATCTATCCAAATTATACATAATTGGATAATATAGTGTTCTTTAGGGTTATTTACTCTCAATGTAAATATAAATACTATATATACAATTTATGAATCATAGTATCCTCATTTCAATAATTATTAATTCACTTAATGGGGGATCTTCTTCAAATATGAAAACTAATTAATGAGAATAATATTTACGGAGATGAAGCATATATAAAGGTGGATTATTTCTATAAATATATGTATTTTTTCTTGAAAATGATAGAAAAAAACCTTCATTAAGAGGAAAGAATTTGAATACTGGTTTTAAAATCTAGAACAATATTTTTTTATTAAATTAATATTTTTTCCCTTTTCCTTGTTGAAAATGAATTCATATTTTGGTTTTCCTGAAAACATGAAGGGGTAAATATTTTGTTTTTATTTTTAAATTATGGGTGACTAAATGATTCGTTTTTTATTTATAATGTCTATAATTTAAATTTTATGCTTGATTTTATTCCCTCACATCCTTTATTATTTACTAATTCCTAATAATTATTTATTAATAGATATATTTCTATTTAATGCATGAACTAGTATTTGAATTCATTTTTTCCATGGGATGAGTCTTATTTTTCAATATATATATATATGGTTTTGAATAACCTAATTGGTAAATGAATTGAAATAATTTATCATATTAAAATCATTATTTAATAATTTGAAAATAAATACTAGACTATAATTTTACTTTTATTAAATTACAAACATAATAAATACCTTTCATAAAAAATATTGATACCTCAATTGGTTCATGACGTTGGATTTATAAAATATCGATATTATTTAATTATTAACATTAATTCATGTAGTAATAGTTTTATTTCAATTTTTTTCTCATATAATTCAATTATAACATCTCAACTTTTGTATAAAATTTTTATTTCAAGAACTACTCATCTATCTGTTTTTGACTTTAGAACAAACACATACTACGTGTTAGTAGTTAGTGACTAAAAAGAGAGATATTATAAATTCCAGTCTCAATTCTTGTAAGGTATTAATGATTACTTATGGAAATATGTAAAAATAATAATTCCATAATGATTTTATGTATCCTTGGGAACAGGTTTGTAGCCTCCAAAGATTGGGGTATCAATTGTTCCCGGTATGTATCCCTTAACAACATGGGTAGGATTAGAATAATTTACAAGGTTCAATATAGAAATTTTTAGATATCATATATATATTCAATATATTTTGAAAATTTTTACATTATATAGAGTTATTATTGAATTTGTTTTAAATAGTTTCAAATAGTATCATTTTTTGCTTTGAAGATAGTTTGGTTTAATTTTTTATAATTCCTTATGTTGATCATTTCCATAAAAGGAAAAAAACCACTAGAATGTGAATGGGGAAGTATTGATATAGAAATGAAAACACGTGTTTTGAGTTTTTCAAATTTTATGAACTTGGTAATGGTGATTTTTCAATAGTTGTTTATTTGAATTTTGGTTTTATTATATTACAAATATACCTTCATGAGGAGATATTGTTCATGAGGAATGAGTTGGAAAAGCAGAAACTATTCCAAAAATCATGATTTTATTGGTCAAATCAATGTAAAATAATATAAAGTGGATGGATTAGGGGGGATACAGAATTAGATTAAAATTTTGTGTTCAAGAGGATTTATTATCCTATATTTTTGGACAATAATGAGCTAAAAGAAGTTGTGAATCAGTTAGTGATGATTAAAAAAATCTTCTAGTTTCTTCCTACAAATGAGATGTTAAATGTTCTGTTTTATACTTACCTATTTTCACAAGAAGCTCTTAAGTATAGGGAGACATATATGTAAGTGAATATACTTAAATATTTTACAAGGATTGAGTTATATTTTTTTTAATCGAGCACACTATAGATAAATATTAATGTTTAAAAAATCTTGTGAGTTCCTAGTGTAGGAGTATGGAAACATGATTATACATGTGTATAAATCTCATCTTGTAGAGGTGTTATGTTTCTAACCAAATATGATTATAAGAGGTAACCTAATTGTATAAAGGCTAAATATAAAGATTCAAATTTAGATTTTTTTTTATAGTTGTAATAATTTATTTAATTTACTATGTGTTAGTGGTGAATAAAGAATCTATGGTGGATGTATACATGATGGATATTTGGTAAATGAATTATTTTATTCTTTAACTGAATGAAGGAACATATTTTGTCGGTGGGTATAACTAGATGTAGTATAGATCCCATTATGTATATCTTCAGAATAAATAAAAAATATCATCATCATCTCATTATAGTAGATAAAATGTGTGTTATTATTGTGTTAACATCACACTCTTAAATTGAGGTCATATCACTACAACAATAGTATGCTATCAGTGTGTAAATCTATGGATTTCAGTTAATTATTTCAAATAATAATCCTAAGAGTTTATTATTAGATCCTAAAATAAAATTTACTTATTGAGAATTATTATAGAGAATTTAATGCAATATGGAGTTGAGTCATAGATAATGTATGGTGGTAGTACTCAGTAGGGTTTGACTCAAAATAACCATGTATTTTTGTCTAATATAGAGAATGTGTTAAAGGGGTTTGAAGGAGGAACTATAAATGTATGTATCACTATACTTATTACTCAATCTACGGTCCCTAATAATTTAGATATAGGTTAATATGATTCACTAATATTTTTACTGATAGTAGACTAGTGAAATTTATGTGAGGAGTGGATGTAATATTATTTAAAGACGAAGATGTTATTTGATGAAAGTGTAGAATGGGTATTATACTATACATATTATTCCATTATTGTTAGATATGTGGATATATAGTTTCCACTTTATTTTATATAAAATATAATATAATTTATCATAACTATAATTACATATATGTTGAAATTGAGGGCCCACATTAGCCACAATTGACCAATATTTTTTGTTTAGTTCACCAACTGATTGTGTACACAATTTTTTGGATTGTGAGTCATTCATGAGAGTCATGAATGATTTTTAAAGACCTTGGATTTATAATTTATTTTCAATACATGAAAATGATCCTATACCCATGGTATGAAACCATGTGTATAGCCCACAAAACCATGGGAATAATCTATACCCATGGTTCATAGAACAGTGGGAGTATATGCCATTTGTATAGCTATGAGATATACCCGTAGTTTGAAAATTTCTATACACATGTTTATGAATGATGGGAATATATGTATGAGAAATTTTCCACTGTGTCAATAACCCTATATCCACAGCTCTATAACCCTCTCTAGTAGATTTAAAAAACAATCCAGCCCCCAGATTCAAACCCTTGTCCGCCTCTTCATAGTCGACGCTTCTAACCAGTACCCCATATACGATTATTTGAATATATATATAAATTTATTTAATTATATATATATTTATAAACCATGGATATATATAGAAACCTATGGGAATAGGTTTTTCCCACATAAATATTTTTGTTCTTGTTAAATTTCTTTGTTTCTTGTGCTTATGAGGAAAAGATATACACATGGTTTTTCAGTACCATGTATAGAGGTTTAAACTACAGTCACAATTTTCATCAGAACCATAGGTATAAGTCTTGAACCTACCCCTATACCCACAATTGTTCCAAAACCATTGGTATATGGGTAACCTATACCCAATGTTTTTGAAAAATCCTAGGTGTAGTTTGATAGTTTAATCCTGCACCCATGGATTACCAAAAACATGGGTATCAGATAAAAATCAATCCATATACCCGTGGTTTATAGGAATATTTGGGTATAGGGGTGACTTATACCCACTGTTTTATAAAAACCGTGGGTATATGGTCCTTTTATTGTATTGTTGTGATATTTCAAATGTTGGTATAATCAATAAATTAATCTCGGTTATTGATAATAGTGTTAAATTTCAATATTTTGTTTCCTGAAGACTTTTACAGATTTCAACATGAGTGTGATTCATATTATTTTATTGACTTGTTTCCTAGAATGTGTTTAATATCATTACTTTCATTTCACCTTGTGCATATGAAGTTATAGGCAAGGAAAATATTGTTTTTGTATTTGGAGGACGAAAATATATAATTGATAGAGTGTTCTACCATGGGCATAAATAGTTTCATTTCCCGAGAAATTACATAGAAACATGTTATTTTCATCAACTACCAAAAACAAAATCAGATGAAAGTGAAGAATAAGCACACTATATCTCTTATTAGATATATTTTTTGTTTTTTGATGGGATAATAATGGTCATTGAAGCTTCTATTAAGGATTTTGATATCACCAGATGAGGGTGAAAGAGACAAAAATTAAAACAACTTGTTTTAAGAGAAGGTACAGAATTCATGATTTTTTTATGATGTTATTTGGGGTCATATATGATCATTAAATATTTACGAACGTCAATAATTTTATATTCTATAAATACAATAACTAATTTTGATGGTGTTTTTTGAAAATAATAATAGTAGGATTTTATTAAACAATATTTATTATCAAAAATTGAACCTTTTGATATGAAAAATGAGTAGACTTTTCCTTGAATATTTATCCACATTAGAAAATTAAAAGGGGAGTGATTGTTTTAAAAAATATCCTTATATTTAGGTATCATATTTTATGATGTCGGGATAATGATATTCCCAACATTTATTTCAAAATAAGATATGGGAACATGGAATATCTAGTAAGGTTGCTTGGATTCAAAAACTCGCCAAATGTTTTCATAGATTTAATGATCCACACATTACTTAGTTATATAGACACGTTTTCTGGGGTATTTATATTTTAAATTCTTGTTTACTATATATAGAAATATTATCATGAGGTTCATTTAGATATCATGTTGGGAATTCTATGAGGGTAACTCTATTATGAAAATTTTTTAATGTTTTATTTTTCGAAAAAGGAAATTATGTTATTTTGGAATATGTTTTTTGAATAGGGAATACCATTTTATAATAAATTTATTGAAGGAATTATTTTTTCATAGGGGATTTTCAAGAATTATGTTTTGATATATTTATTCATTGGTTTGATAAGTTATTTTTTGTGACTTGTGAAATATTTCACTAATTTTTCATCCCATTTAATAACATTATCCCATAATGTTTTGATGATTATATAGATTATTGAATGTGTGAAATTTATTGTTGACCATAATCAAAGGTTGACATCGGGTCACATTTTTATTTTATCTGGGATTAACAAAGGATACATTATTTATTATGATGCATTGGGTATGTGTTTGGATTGTGTTCTTAGACTGAATATTAATTTAGTGTCCCTTTTCTATCACATGTTATTCTAACATGAGTATAATGACCCGAAACATGATTCTAAATTGGTGGAGAAAATATATGTTATCAAATATTAGTGACACTTTGTTGTTGGTATGAAATATAATATGTACAAAAATCACTGTAGGATGTTTTATATCTTTTTATGAATGTACATTAATATTAGAGAGAGTCAATGGATAAAATATGTTCCACTTTTTATTTCAATATGTCTTATAATACATGTAAAGGGAATGTTTCTTCCAAACAATATATGGAAAAATATTTCAATATAGATATAAGAGTGTCTTATGTTGAATAACAACATAAGAGAATTTTTTAGAATGAAATTAAAAGGTGAATGATGAGATGTAATATAGGTCTTCTTGGAATTTAAAAATCAACCCTTCTCTCTCAATTTTTTAAGAAAAATGATATGTCCCTAAATTATAGTGTTTTAGAAGAAATTTAATCAGTGGATAGACAAATGGGGAGAATTATATTTCATTTTTTGGTGTTATTCATTTTAGGAAGTGTCTTGTGGATCCCCTTTCATTGATGAAGGTTGTGATAAAATAAATCAATCATTATTAATTAGTAGTTCACCAAGTACCTAATAAAATGAAATATTATATTAAATGTTCGTATGGGTGATCTATAATGAAAAAATAAATAAATATGAGTATGTTATTTTTTCCTCACTTATCTACATTTAATGTTTATATATTAGCAGTTGGTACGAATTCTTCAATCATTACCCATTCCAACGTGACCATGGTAAAAGGTTTCTATGGACTTCTTTATTAGGTTACATATGTCCCCTTATAGAAGTAATGTGTCATTGGTAATCATTGATAAGATGACAAAAAAGAAAAATTTTCTTCTCTGAAGAGGTTTTTTATGTAGTGTAACTAGAAAAAAATATATTTATAGGTGATTGAAAAGTTTTATTATTTTCCATTAGTTATCTCTTCTGATTGAGATCCCCACACACACAATCTGCATTTTTATTATAAGAGGGGAAAAACCAAAGCAAGTAAGGCTTTGGGAAAGGTACACAAATATATTAGGGTGGTCTAAAATGATGGAGACCAAGTTGATCTCCCCTAATCAAACCCACCCATTCTAGTTAAATTTGAAGTATACTATGAAAAAAAACATCATTATTACCTTGATCCACCACCATCAAATGTCAAAAGTAATCCACAACTTTATTAACGTCACGCCATGTATGAGAATGCTGAGTCTTATTGATGTCAATCCAACCCCTGCATTTTCTGATAATATAAGCAATTGACCACGGGATAGAAGTATTTCCATTCACCAAGTCGTGTATTATCTTTGAATCTGTTTCAATTTGAGAAATATATATGTTTCTCTAGGAACACAACATGCACCCGTATGCATTGCCTCAGCTTCATCTTGAAAGGTACTACCTCTCCCATAAAAAGTAGAAAAGGAAAATAAAATGCTTCTACTCCCATCAAGTACAACACTGCCACCCCGAATAAAACCTCCAACACAAGAGCCATTAAAGTTTAGCTTAAGGACCATGTTAGGAGGACACCTACTAACTCAGTTCCATTTCCCCATAAGATCTGGACAAGGAAGGACTAGACATTTATTCTTCAATGAAGGAGAATCACTTGAAATTTTAGAAAACTAAACCATGTATAGAAGAAGAATTTTAGTCTTGACAAAAACCTATCATTTTGAGAGTTATATATCCTCAAAATGAGCTTTGTTCAATGATTTCCAAATGCACCGACACCATGCACTATGGATCATAGATATGGCTGTTTTTTTGGACCAAAAACATTCAGAACCTAGAACCACCTATCTAGAAAAGATATTCTAGTAGGGAAAGGATATAAAACATTAGTCAAGTTTCCAAAAAAACACCATACATCCAATCACTAATAACTCTCAAAAAACAGGTGGTTGGAATCCTCCTTCTTATTAGTACTTCAACAGTGACATTTAGAAGCATGATAAATGACCCTCTTTTTCACATTCTCGTCTGTTGGAATAGCATGATTTCTAATTCTCTATACAGGGAAATAGCATTTAGTGGGAATGCTATTACACCATAACATATCATTCCACAAATCATGCTGAGCCTGGGAAATAGAAATATTCTGAAACTCATTTGAAGAAAACATACCAGTCTTTGAAGTAGTAAAAACACATCTTTCTATATCTATATTCAGCTCAATAAGGTCAAAATTCTTCATTTTCTCTTCATCAAGAACAAAATTGAAAAAATTGGGATAAATACAAGCTTCCCTGAAAGAAATCATTCGATCCGGACAACCGAGATATCCAATAACTGGCTCTGTCCAATTGTGATTCTAAAAAGAGATATCACCCCTCCCAAAAATCGAGAGAGAGTGTTGGAGATTAACAAGCTAAAAAATCAGATAAAATCCTAGAATGATGAATCATATCAGCTATCAAATTATTTTTCATCTTGTAAGGACATAATTTTACCCCAAAGAGTACAACCCTCCGCATATTCCTGGGAAATCTTCACATGCAAACAATGAATTGTATCTCTTAGACTTCTGATGTTGGAAAAACCTTATTGAATTGGTCTAGGAACATTGTCCCATGAAATCTAATGACATTTCCCCTTAAAAATGAGCATAAAAATAAAACTAGCCCAAACTTTATCAATAGATGGAATAACCCCCTTCATCACATTGCATGCCGAATGAACATAGATAAGAATATCCATTAACATACTGTTAATTAAAGAAATCCTCCCACCAAAAGATAAGAAGATTTTTTCCAATAAAGAAAATTGCTCAGGATTCAATAAAAAATATAATAAAAGTATCTCATTCGAATATGACAAGGAGATAAAGGGGAACTAGGATAGGTCAGAGGAAAATACCATTTCTCCATATTCAATAATCTGGAGATAGAAAGAACCAGATTGTCACCACATTTATTAGCAATGTAAAAACTACTCTTCTATATTTTAGTTTATTTCCCACCCCATAAGAAGTACTCATCTAGAACTATAATCACACCACCAACCAATATGAAAATAGCATTAATGAAAAATATATAATCATCCGCAAACATAAAGTGAGATATCAGTGTTTGTCTCATTCTTCTCCAATATGGTAAAATATCACCCTTGGAGATATTCTTATTTATAATACGAATCAGAGAATACTACATGAGAATAAAGAGGGTCAGAGAAATATTATTTCCTTGTCTGAGACCTCAATATGTCTTGAAGAAACCATTATTTTTTGCTATATATGAAACTGAAATCCAGGAAGAACTAAAATAATGAAAAAGAAGGTCTACAACCCATGAAGAGAATTTCATACCTATAAGAACTCTGATAATGAAACTTGAATTTATCCTATCATAGGATTTATTCATATCCGGATTCAAATCCATATTTGACCCATGACATTTGATGTTAAAATCATAGATAATCTAATGAGCCAGTGCAACCGCACAATGAATCGATTGACCTCTAACAAAACCATGCTACTAAAGATAAATACATCAAGATACATGACCAGACAGGTACAAGTAAATGATTCTAGAAATAACTTTTTATGGAATGTTACACATACTCACTGGTCTATAATAGAGAATAGAAGAAGGATTTTTAACATTGGGAATCATAACTAGGGTAGTAGTACATGCCACCCAAGGAATAGAACCACCCCGAAAGAAATCCTAAATGATGAAAATCAAATGAGCATTGATCACCACCCCTTCCCTTCTATATAAGACCCTTGGAAAACCATCAGGACCTAGAGCACTATCCGGGTTAAGATTCATCATAGCATTATGAATTTCATTCTCATCAGTGATAGCTTTCATAATATCATTATCCAAGCCATATATAATGTTCGTGATCTCTTCAAACAAGTTTGCATTCCCACTGGGATATCAATTAACCATAGACACGTTAGGATCAGCAAGAATATTTTTAAAGAAATAAATTTCTAAGGAACCAATCACATCCCTATTAACCAAGAAGGAACCATACTCTAGAATAATGTTTGGATTAACCCACATCTTTCTTTCCTTAATACACGCATGGAAATAGGATGTGTTTTTATCACCATTACAATGCCATTTAACTCTATCTCTATCTCAATTAGTACTATCTTTTTTCAGAACAATATCCTTTAAAACATTCTTCTTACCCCTATGGTCCTAATAAACCCCATAACTCCAGATATCTTTCCATGATTTTTCCATATTCTCAACCTCTGATTTTAGAAACTCCAAATCCTAATACATAAGAGGAATGTTTTTCACCCAAGCATGATGCTCATGCTTAAGTCGTCTCAATTTATTATGGAAGGAAACCCAAGTATAACCCTAAACTATTTCCTCCCAAATTTATTTAACAAGCTGATGATAATTAGACTTATCCTCCTAATGTTCATAGAATCGAAAACGTTACACATAAATCTGTATGGGAGATAAAGACACAAGTAGATTAGAATGAACTGAGATCCCACCGACAAGGTGCTCATCTTTTGCATTAGGGAAACTAGAAACATCATTTATATTCTCCAAACACCTATCAGGATGACTCCTAGAGCTCGCAATTAACTTTTGATTATTACCCCATTTGAATCAATCCCTAGAGAGACCCATATCACTAAAACATATACTAGGAATGAATTGAACAAATCTTCTGCTAGCTACATGTGGAAATAAACCTTGACACTTCTCACCAGGTTTAGAAGTAATATTAAAGTCACCACCAACAATCCAGGGAATATCCTATGAATCAAAACATTCGAAATTTTTCCATAAAACCTCCCTCCTCTAAGAATCACAACTCCCATAATGAAATTACACATAAAACAGATCGATAACATTGTTAATTTTCTCAGTAAGGTATTTATCACCTACCTAAACTTGTTCAACATCCACAGTTTTGTTTCAGAAAACCCATATATGTAAATTATCTGGTTCTTCAAGTATCCTAGAATGAATATTTATTCTATGAGAGAACTAACCAATTCTATCTAAATTGTTCTTGTGCTCAACAATAGTAATAAAACACACCCTATTTTTCATAATTTCAATATCTAAGATATTGGTTTTACACGTGCACCAATGCCATGAGTATTTCATATGATAATAAGAATCATTGAAATAATCATAGCCTGGATTTGGCCCCATGCATCTTGGTAGGACAAGAATGGGATTAAAAAATCTTCTTAATATGACAATGTTTTACCCAAGTATCCACTCTAGTATCTGAAGACATATTAGCCTCAATAGGAAAATTCAATATCTGACTACCTTGATGAAAATATCATCTTTCATTATACAGAGGTTTAATAATACCCTTCCTAGCCAAAATAATTTCCTTGCATACTCCTAATTTCCCATGAGATAATGTCTCATATCTATCCCCTTTAACTATCATCAAGGGGTTTTTATGGAAATCACTAGAATTGCCTAAAGACTTACCATCCTTAACCAATTCAAGTGCCATCGATGATTCCAACAAATGGACTGGATTTAAACCTCTCAACGGACTAACAAAGGGAAAACACCGTTTGACCGAACCCCTGAATAACATACTATGTATTGGTGTGATCATAAAACTATCAATACTCATCAAAGATATATACATATCAGAAGAATTCCCACACGGTAACGAAACAAGACAAATGAAAAATTCATATTTTCCGAAATACTCATTACAGCAATCAAAAGATAATAGATCAAGATTAAAATTAGATGTATCAGCAATAGATAGGCATACCTGTCAAGAAGCTCTGCTATAAACATAAAAATGAACACCCTTATCGTTCATATCATCATTTGAAACCTCACCCACATTAATAGTTTTCTAAAAACGAAACCCTTCACATTTTTATTCCTTCCATATCTAAACCGAATTCCCTTGAATACAAAAATGAGAACAATACCTGGGAAAGACAGGATAGACGATACTCTGATTCCAAGAAAGAAACCCCCTCACCTTCAAGGAGACCATATCAAAAATCGGTCACGATAGATATAATTCAACACAGATCTGTGCATTGGATACATCTGTTCTCCCCTTGTGACTAATTTTAACACACATAAATCTCCCAAGGGAATCTCCAACAGCTTTGGGAAAAGAAATGTTATGTAGGGTTAAAGGCAGACCTGGTAATGAAATCCACAACACTGCAAAATGACTTTCCTTTCCCCTGTGGACATCAAGAGACCACAAGGATAGATTGAATATCCAATGTCGCATGTTGTGGAACGAGTTACAACAACATTTCATAAAATCCTATTCAGAACGAAAGGACAATAAAAAAGAAGAGCGATGAAGAGGCGAAACCTGTACCGGTGAAGAAAGACCCCATGATCCAATAAATTTCTTGAAAACCTCAATCGGCAGTTTTTCTACCCCAAATCGCACAACAAGAGTCCATCGCAGATCATCCACATCCTCATCATAATCCTATGTTGGAAACTCCATAGTCAGCCCAGAAAAATTTCTACAGATTGTTGAAAAAAATATATAGATATTCAGGGAGAGATGCAACCCCCAATCATGGGATGATCCATAAGGATCCTCTGTGATCAATTTAATCGAACCTAAATCAGGAGAACCGTCATCAAACCTAGGATATCTAGAACCATATGACGAAGGACTAGGATCCCCAAGATGAGAAACCCTAGCCATACGATGGTTTGTCGAAGCACCAGAAGCCAAACCCAATCCCGACATCTAAGCCACATTCTTTTCTTACCGAAACACCATCCGAAATGATTAAAACACTTAACTACACTCTTCTAATTAAGATCCTAATTTCACATTTCCATTATTGAAATGAATTGAAAAGTAAATGTGAAATTTATTTAATATTTACACAGTATGTCATTTGAAAATTGATTGGCATATGGAATATGTTATTTAATTCTTAGAGGATATGCTTCATGATTATGATTTTAATTTCAATGATTTCTAGGAAAATAATATTTAGTTCAAAAAATTATCAAATAATAATTTAATGAATGTTTTATAATGATTGATACTTTTCATAACATGGATTATAGGGTATTATGACCCACTTTCTAATAGTTAAAACCCATTCAATATTTTTAATGGGATTAAACATTTTGTAAGCAGTGGATGAAAAGATTTAGTTGATAGGGAAAAGTTTTGGGGTAAAAAATTATCTCCATAAATCAAATGATGATATTCATCTATGAACATTGTAAATTTTATATGAAGATCACATATTTTGGAAAATTTCTCCTCAATATAGACATAGAAGATCTAGATATTATTATAAACTAATTTTATGATATTTTGAAAATATAAAAATACATGGAAATGTATCATATCAAATCTTTTACCATCTTAGATTACTTAAAATGATAAATTATTCCATATTTATCCATTAATGAAGAATTAGTGTAACCCATATCATATTTTTGAATAGAGAAAAATAGATTTAATATAAGAATTTTCTTTTAAGGAGAACTAAATCCAAGGTCTTGATTTTTGGAGTAGCATATAGTGAAGATAATATATTTGTTTATTCCATATTTTGTGGTAGCATGGAATTGATTATCATGAAACATATGATCGATGACCTTTGATGATGGAGTAATGGTAACCCCACTTTTTCAATAGAAATATTTTTTAGCTATTCAGTGTATAAAATAGTATGGTACATATAATTTGAATTATCATAATGTGAATTATATATATATTTTAATTATTTTCAATCTAATAAACATTATTTTATAAGGAATTTAATATTGTAATTTTTATGATATTTTAATAGAAAATGAAGACCTTATGAACAACCAATAGAAGATTACATGGTGACTATGAGATGTTGAAAAATAAAAATAGTGAGTTTTGTATGACTAGATACATGGTTTGAGTGGTTATTCAATCAGAACATTTATCTTAAAAAATATATAGATAATTTAATTTTTAATGGAATAATTTTCATGATTCATATTTCTTTTTTTACGAGAAAATATCTTCCATTAAATAGAATCTCTAACTTACTACCTCTCAGTACCTTGCTCCAGCCTTCCTGAATAGCCCAAAGGACTTCTTTTTTATTGATTTCTAATAACCCCCTTTCAAGGTAAGTGTTGGAATCCTTAGAAGGCCCATATAATTAGAGATTACATGGCCTGTAGGCTTATGTTAAATTACATGAGTCTATATTAAAATCATTTTTTATGGATTGAAATTGATTTTATGTAATTTTTAATGGTGGTTCTAATATCTATCCATTTATTACAATAAATATTCATGATTGATTAAATTTAAACATTCAGTTTATTGTTATAAATTCTCTTTGTTATATTTAGGTAATATTTACATAATATCGTAGAATTATATGACAATTTTTGAAAATATTAACATATATGTGGAATTGTAAAGAACTGATGTAAATTTTATGTTTACTATTGTTAAATAGAGTTTGAAAGTTGAAACATTTCAATGAATAAATTTTTCTAAAATTTTAATAGATATTATAAGGACTTCTCATTATTTTTATTATATGTTTAATGATATATATTGATTATACATTATTTTTTGTAATGTTACAATGGTATTTTATTGATATTTTATATCATATTGTTAATCCTTTCATCAAAATAAATTTTATATGAAATTATTCTTTTCTATTGGTATGTGATATAAGTTTTATCAATAACAAGTGGGTTATTTCAAAGAATAAAGTTAAATATTGAGAGACGTTTCTTTATTTTTAAATTATTTTTATGATATTTTTTTGAAATTATATGGGTTAGATTTGGTTAGAGTGTTCCCTATGATAAATGATCCACTAGTAATGGAAAAATCATACAATTAAGTTGGTTGAACTATAATATGCTATGATTGAGCGAGTCAAGTGAGCAGGATTGACTTTATCCCTACAAGAAAGGTGATTTATTTGTGTGGAATTATTAGATTTTCCCTACAGTGGGATACATCAATTATTATATAAAATGTTTAAAATAAAAAAATTAATATGTGATATCATTATTCTATTTTAAAAATTGACATTTTGGATATATTATATGGGTAATAGCGTGTAAAATTAATGGAGATACCAAATTATTTTTTATTTTTAATTCTTATATAGAAAATTTTATGTGTTTATGTACTTGGTTTTATATAATACATGTTATGGTAAGGATCCTCTTTATTCCGGTAGAGGTTTATTGAATTGATTGGGTATATCATCGGTGAAAATTAATTGATGTATCACATTTAATTTTTTAGTGTTTTATTTTTAGTCTCATTTATACTGTAAAATTTATGTATATTGTATTTGGACATGTAATCCATCCATATCCTTGGATAATCATTTTTTTACATTCAGATTATTATATATAGTTTAATTGTAGTTAGTTTTTATATTGTTTTTCCTTCTCCAGACTTAGACTACGATTGATTGTTCTTTATAGTATATTATTTATTTTATATTTTAATTCAATGTAGTAACTTATTTCGATAATATTTATTTAAAAAATTAATTATTCAGTGGTTTTATTAGCCTAGTGTATAAATATTTCTTACTAGATAGCAAATAATAACCCCTCATTGTGATTTTATTTTAATCATGAAAAAATAATTCCCGTCTTATTGTTAAGACAACTGTGGAACTAATGTTCACATATATTAATTGAGAAAGAAACTTTAGGCCATAGGTTGGGATTAGTTATATATCAAGATAAGGTGATCAAGGTTGGCTTGCTTCGCTGATTCACCCCTACTCAGTGTGTATATATATCACCTTGAAATTCTCCCTAATAATTGGTATCAAATTGGAAATTTCAGGATTTTCATCAAATCATAGTTTACCATGATTGTGTTAGCTAATTTCTTATTATTTTTGATTTTGAAGTGTTTTTTTGAATATTATTGATTAGATGAATTCCACTATTAGTAGAAGTGTTAAAACACTTAATGGGAATAATTTTTTAACATTAAAGAATATAATTTTTTCAATTTTCTATCCCGGATTCATGATGTGGTGACATTTCTCTATGTCTGAATGGATGATTGTTTTTCTTTGATTGTTAACATCTAAATAAACATGAACATTATTAATACTACAATAAAATCTTCCTAAAAAAATTAGATAAAGAGTTAAAAAATGTTGTCAATCAAGATAGAAAAATTTATTTATAACATATTGTATAACTTATATGTTAGTGATAATATTTTCAATGAATTCATGTTTTATACATGTATTTCGTTACTTAAAATTGACCAAATTCGTGATGATATGACAATAGATGAATTTAAAATGATATAAAATGAGATTTTAAGAACCAATGGAGGAATTAGTGATATATTAGGAAATTAAATATTTTCAAAAGAGAGGCTTAGAATCATACTAGATATGTTTGATAAAATGTATCTATTCTTAAAGATAATTATTTGGATGCATATCACATTGATAATTTTCACCATATCTTGATTATAAATGATATGGGAAAAGGATCACTACTAAGAAAATATAATATATTGATAAATTAATTTTATTTATGTTTATGGATGTTGATAATAGGGATGCTGAATCCAAAGTAACAAAAAATTTATATTTTGTTGTATATCATGATCAAAAAAAGTTCAAAAAGTTTACACCTCACTTCCTGAAAAAGGTTCACAAAAAAAAATAATGTATCAATGAAAAATTACCCTAAAATATTTCAACAGTGATGATATTGGATATTTTATAGTAAACTATATAAATCTGAGAGATAATAGAAGTGACATTCAATATTATTTTTCAAGAGGTTTTACTATGTTTAAATAAAAAAAGACTAGAAATGATATGGATTATGTAAACAAGGAATTAATTTCATGAGGTTGATAAAAAGAAACATTTTTTAAATAAAAAGGAAGGAAATAATGAGGGAAGTAGAGATGAAAGAAGTATATCATGAGATGATGAAGAGTCATCAAATTAAAAATTCTATTTAGTAATTATTAATTTGGATTCAAGTGATGGTTTAAACTGAAAAAAAATCAATTTCAGTGGTTTTTATAACCAAAATATATATCTCAATTATGAATTATTTTAATTTAATTTTAGAAAAATAATATCAGACAATTTGGAAATAGTTTTTTTAGACATTTTTTTCATATTTATAAATATATTTTATTATCATATATTTAAATTAAAAACAATAATTATTTTTTTAATTTTATAATTGATTTAACTTTATAATCTTGTTACCCAACACATTTTTCTGCCTAGGTCCAAACCCAGCCTTTCTACTTTTGACTAGGATTGCTCACCCCCTCACAGTATGATCCACTATCACTTGGGCCACTTATCCAAGAGGAAAAACATATATATTTCTGTACTATCTATACATTTATATATATATCTATTTATATATTTATACATATGTATAATATCTATATTCAAAGTAATTAGTAATTAATATATATAAATAAATCTAAGTGTACACACACACATGCGTACAGACATTCACAGACAAACTCACACTTATATATGTTTTTATATAGTTATATTTGTTAATATATAAAACATATATTTATAAACACACACTACCAATTAGTAAATATAATATTATAGATATATGTATATATGTATGCATTTACCCATTTATGAATATGATAGTGTTTGTGTGTTTATATAAAAATATAAAAATTAATATTAAAATTTATTAGTTTCCTATTAATTAGAAAATTATATATAAATATTATATATAAACATTTGTCTTACTATTTATTACTAATTACTTATTATAATTGTATATAGGTATATAATTATTCATATATATTTATATATAATTATAGATTAGTAATATTAGTTTATATAAATTTATATATGTATATATATATATAAATATAAAAATTTAAAACTAATATTAAAAATATATGCACAAATATATACAAATTTGCGAATATTTAAAAAATATATAACTATTATCTATTAAATAATTAATTATTACTCACTATATATATTATTTAAATTTAAATATTAGTTATTGATAATTAATATTTATAAATTTACATGTGTGGATATATATATAAAAATATAGAATTAAAAATTCCTAATATTATTTTATAAAATATTTAAATATGTAAATATATTAATATAAAATGTGGGAACAAAATTATTATCACATATACAACTAAAATAATAATAAAAATGTGTAAATAATAATTAATTACTAATTATACTATATATAAACACATGTTACTATCTATTTAACATTAATATACAATTAGTTATTATTAATTAATAGTTAGTTATAATGGTTTATTAACTAGTTATTAATAATTAATAATATATAATTGGTAATATTATAACATATTATTATTAATAACTAAAATATAAATTATAAATAGGTAATTTTTAATAAAAATTGATAAATTGATAATTAGAATTTAAAATCAATAATTTATAACTACTAATTAATAATTTTAATTTTAATATTTACGAAAAGTAAAACATAATAATATAAGTAAAATTTTATGAATAAATAATATATTTATAGAAGTTATAAATTATAAAAATTTAAATACTAAATACTAAAGAATTAAAACTATCGCTAAATGAAAATAACTAATTACAAGTAAATAATTATTGATAGTTTTTATAACCACTTCCCATGAATGTTTCTAAATAGGAAAACTACCGTAATATTCCTAAAATAACCATAGAAAATATCAATAGTGAATATAATGCTAAATTGTAAAAAATATCACTAGATTACTATTTTTTGTATTAACAAGATATATATTGTAAAAATAAAAAAGGGTATCATTTAAGTGATGATGTATTTGGTAATGAAGATGAAATTAAGATAGGTATGAAATTTTTAATGAAGCCTAAATTGAAATTGTACCTATAAAAATAACCAAGGTTAAGGAGGGAGAATCTGAACATGAAGAAACTATCTCAAATGTGGAATAGTGAAAATTATTATATAACTAAAAAAGAATATTTTTAGTTAAAAGATATATCATTATTGAAATTTTTTCATGAAAAGGAAAATATTGTCAATGGAGTACTAGAAGAGAAGATAAAGATCATTATAAAACACTAAAATAGAGGTTGAGTCACAGAATAAAATGAACTAGTATAAGTTATAATTTATGAATTCAGTTGTTGAATAAGCATAAAACTATAAAGGTAGTATTGGATTTTTTTAGGATATAAAAAATATTAATGAATGTCAAAAATTTACAATATATAATATTAATGATCTTGGATGACTAAAATAATAATAATTTTCAATTATATGAGAATTTTATAATGTTTGAAGAATTATAGAAATTCATTAGATCTAAAAATACCAACATTGTTTTGAAATTTGATACAAATAGTTTTGAGAAAAAATCAAGAAACAGTTATATATTAATGAAATAAAAGTGTTGTATGTCTCATAATCTTGGTGTAATAAAAGGATACTAGAGAAGTATTAAAAATGGGAAAATATAATAAGGTATGTATTGTAGACAACTATATATTTTCATATAAAATAATATATATTATGGAAATTTAAAATATTACGTTAGCTATAGGTATATAAAGTGATATGATGATACAAGAGTCTTCCAAATAAAGATCCAAGAATGATTTATGCGGTAGTAGTTTAGGGGTAGAAATCACAATCAATGATATGATTTATTAATTCTAATAAATGAAAACATGAAAAAATTTATCTCATTGGGGATTTTATGTAAAACCCCAATATTTTATGATATATATATTTTAAAATTTAACATCTTTGATAGTGTATGTTGTACAAAACACCAACATTAAATGAACAATGAAATATTATTATGGTATCCTTATAACCTAGCTGTTAAACTGGTAGAAATGAATAATATTAACCACATTATGAAATTTTATAATGTTCCAACTCATTTTTTACATTAGTAATTAATGAATTGTGAATAAACGCTTAATTTTTAGTAAAACAAATTTATTCCTAAAAAATATGTTTTTTTTCAAAATTTGATTTTTTTATATTTATGGGTATAAATTATAATCCATTTCTATAACTTCTATATATTATATTTTCTAAAAAATTTCATTTTTAAATCATTATACTAAAATTATCTTATAGTTATTTTTTTATTTTTTTAAAAAAGATTGATTTTCTAGTAAATAGAAAAAATTCAATTTTTTTTATAAAATTATCGACTTATTTATAATAAAAGTATATAAATTATTTTATTTTAATAATAATATAAATTATGTACTATATAGTTATAAATAATCTAATTTATTTCATTTTCATTTTCTTTATAACTTATTTTGGTATAATTACACTTTTAGGCTTAAAATTGCATTTTTCAAGAAAAATATTTTTTCATTGTGTATTCAGGATTAAATTTAAATTAAATTCTACAAAATATGTGTTTTTAATATTTAAAAATGTATTTCATATTTGGATTCATAAGGTGGGAATTTATTAAATAGTTCCCTTTTATTTTTTGATAATGTGAATAGTAACTTTGTAATATTCTTTACCATGGTAAAGGGTAAATTTGGTAATATAGGTTAAAAATAAAAAGATAATGACTACAAAAAGATCATAACACTAGTCGAAATTTTATTGTATGATAATATTTGTGAATAATAATCCATGTATCAGATATATGATTATTGTTTTCCAATAAGAAGTGGTTATGACCCTTAAAATATTGTATTTAACGAAATGTCAAAGTTGATACATTCCATATTTTAGTAAGTTAACATATTTAATATGTTTTTATCAAAAATATATATTTGATTATAAATAATAGTTGAAATATAAATGTTTTATCTTAATTATTGTAATTTATTTTTAATTTTATGTGAATAAATAATTACCTTAAAAGCTTTCACAACACTGGTGCTGTAATTGTTTAATTAATTGATAAATAAAACAAATGATATTAAAAATATTATAATAAATGTAATTGGAGATAATTAACATGATAAAAAATTAAAAATATTACCTAGATATTTTAGGGATGTAAATTAATAGTTTTCTAATTATAACTGTTATCCTGATATTATTACAGTGAAAGTAATGAATAGTTCTTATAGTTGGCAATATGAATTTTTTATAGTAAATAATATTTTATTAAACAATATAAATTTTGAATTTTTTTTTAATTTATCCAAATAAAACATATAATATTTAAAATTTTATCCATGATCTATTTATGGGTTGTTTTTCATTTTATTTTAACTATATTTACCCTCAATGTGTAAAAATCCATGTTATCACATTACGAGTTTAAGAGGTTAAATAAGGATTTAATGGAAAATATAGGGCTATAAATTTAGTCAAAACATATCTAAATTTAATTATATTTGGGGATTTAGACATATTAACATCTTATATTTAAAATGAATAGGTGGTTATCCTTTTTTAAATATAAATTAATATTTATTAAATTAATATTTTAAGAGATTCCTAAAGTGCCCCTCACCATTATTATAAAAGGGAACTCCTTCATTCACTTATTACTCCACATTGAGAAATATAGGTCATCCAAGTACTTACCATTCATTTTATAACATTCCTTATAGAATTTTTTGTGTTGCTAGTCTCCTTAAAATAAAAACCCCAAGTACCTTAAGAAGAGATCTAAATGAAGTCCACCGAAGAAGAGGTAATCATTATTATCAAATCTTTCATGTTTATTTCTTACTATAATCATCTAAAAGTATTATTTATATCCTAAAATAATAAATATGGTATCATATATGTACTTATATGTAATTATGGTTATGAAATAACTATATTATACCAGTTATCCTCCCTAGGAAAAGTGAAAGCATTGTACATGCGTATGTACATATTACCGTCTCTATATAGCAGTGTAATTCAGTTTTCAACCCCACTTTATAAGTATGGTTATAATGGTTGAAATATTATATATATATATATATATTACATATTAAATGATATTTATTATAAAAAATTAATATACCACATACTTCTTTAACTTTAAACCCATTAATGGAATGATATAATCGCCCGTGCATATGTACGACCTACCATGTCCACGACATGATACGATTCATTTTAAATGTTCAAAATTAAATATTTCTTATAAAAAATATAAATAATTAATAAATATGAAATATATGAACTTAATATCATTCTTGAAATGATGGAACTATATTCTATGTACATTTTTCATGACTTACACGATAAAACATGCATAAGAAAATGAAGGAGTTAACACTCGAAACAAGGGTAATAATCAAATAATTTTAAACAATGGGTGATAATATGATATATAAGGTACATATATAATATAATAAATATTAATATGGTTATGGTATAAGTTAATAAAATTTGTTTAAATCATTATATTAGAAGATAACTCACTTCTAATTAAAGGAATGCTCAAGGAAATGAATTTCCTTACTCAATTTCCACATATTTGGTTAAACTTATACATAGTTGATAATGTATTTATATGGTTATGTGTGTTATTAAATTTTTTTATATTATATTTTATTTCCACTTTTTTTTATGTCAATTTAAAATTTATACAAAAAATTGGTTCAATTTTTAATTCTCACTTCATTGTTATGATCATTTTAATGATTTATTTCATAATCTCATACTAACTGATATTGTTTTTTATTGAATATTAGTTGGAAGAAATTAAATGAGCATATCCATATATACTCTTTCATTATATTATTATCTAGTTATTAATGAACCCTTTAAAGTAATATTCCCATTTCTACTCTTTGGTATTTATTTAATTTAATTTTTTAAGTAAATCCAATTTTATTTTTATCATCGGTCAGAAATATTTTTTCCTCCAAAATCATTATTTATAAAAATGTTTTAATAAATGTTATAAATGATTTCAAAATTATTTATCAATGAAATTTTTACCCAATTTTTCTTTTAATAATTTTTTGAATGAAATCTTCATATATATTTTTAATAAATGCATGTCTGACTTTTAACAAATATATGAAAGGAATATTTTTTAATTTCTATGGTTTCAAAATAATTTCCCACTCAATATTTTAAAGATTATTTCATGATTTTTATAAAAGGAAAATAATTTCAATAAAAATTGTGAAATTTTATTATAGTTTATTTTCAAAATTAAAAGGTTATTTTCCTCAAAATATTTTTTAAGATCTTTTCATGATATTACTATTTATAAATGAAACCAACCTTTATTGTAACTATAATTAGAATGGTATATGTTGTATTAATATAATATCTATTTTTTATTTGGATGGTTTATGATTAGTTTGACTATGGATGTGATATTTTAATATCATTCATCATATTACTTTTGATGGTTTATTTTTTTGTTTATTGATTGGGGTATGTATTCACATTTCATATGATATTTTTCAATATGAGTGGTTATTTTTGTTATATTTTACCCATTTAATAATAAGAATGTATTGGAAATAGTATGTGATGGGTGGGTCCTACTATATACCCTCTATACATCGATAGGTCTGATGATACATACTAGTTTTGTTATTGGCTGATGTCTTACCCATTTAGGTATGGTCTCTTGGTCGAAGCCTTAATGATATGGTTATGATGTCCCAAAATATACTTTCCATCATTATGAATTGTGTTATTCATATTAAATTTTGTTATCTAAGTAGAATAATATCTATATTTATGTTTCATTATCATGTGATTATTTATATGGAAGTATTTGATCATTTATAATTCCTTCCATATTATGCTCAAGTTATTTATTAAATGAAATGTGTTTCAGTTATTGTCCTTTATATATTGTTTATGAATTATTTATTCATAGCTTCTGATGTATATTTATCCTTACTGATAACATGATATCACCCATTTCTGATATTAAATTTTATTATGAATATAAGGAATTGTTTTGTGTTTTATATATAGGGATACAATCAATATAATAATTTCAATCCCTAAGAAATTGTTTGTGTGTTTTATGTTTTGAAATGTAATGTGAATTTTATATATGCATATAGTTTACTAAGACTAAAAAATCAATTCACTCCTTTGATATGTGATTCATTTTATCTTAAGAAAATTTCATATAGTAACCCCCAACTCTAGGCTACTAGGGTCTAGGTTTTTATAGTTGGTATCAGAAAATGTTCAACATAACTCTTGGGGACTAGATATAAGAAACCTTAAATTATTAAACACAAACAATTGATGCAATATGGAAATATATGCAAATAAACCAAACCTGTTATTTATATATTAGTTATACATACATTTTAAATGTATGTTTAGTGTATCAGTAGTTTTAGGATTATACAATATGGTCCAAAGAGTAAGAATGATCACATCTTTAGTGGGATTATACCAATATTTTGAAGGCAATAGTCACAAACCAGGCTGGATCTCCATCCAACCTGGCACCCGAACTAGTTCGCGACATGGCCTGAAGGGCATTCCTGATCCCCACGAGTTGGCACAAGTGCATGATTTTCAAAATAGTACAAGGGAATGATTTACCAAAATAGTAAACACAAAACAACTGACAAGATAAATAAACTAAAACTGAAAACATGAAACCAAATTGGAACATAGCGCATTTCATATTTGAAGTTATAAAACTTGAACCAACATATAAAAAGAAACGAATACAAGGAAAACTAAAACTATAAATAAATCCCCTAATAGATGAGAGAGGCCACATCCCTAGGCCACCAACACCAGCCTACACAAGAAGTCCATCAGCAACCTGAAAAACCATCACTAAGAATGATGCCACAGCCTAGGACACACAAATAACATGATCAACATACACCCAAAGGTGTGTGAAGGGTGTAAGACAAGAGCCTATTAGGATACCACCCAACAAAAAATTCCATGCCACAATATCAAAGAGATGATTTAATATTCTTATTCAGAAACATGCTTTTAAAAAAATATTATTAAAGAAAACATTTACAAGATGAAAGTAAAAAAAGTAAAAGAATGTTTGAAGAAATACCATTTCACAAATACTACATTAAATATTATGATAAAATACATAATGAACACACACATACTAAAGTGGTCCTCTGTATGCCGACAGAAGGGACCATGTCATAAATAGAAGAGTACTTCGGATAAATCCTCTAAGGCAACAAGTACGCATGGGACACTAAGGACATCACACCTCGGTGTAAACATGGAATAATAACCATAATGATCTATGATCTCAAGCATGAGCCACTAGTAGGGATACACATCCATAACATAGTGGTGTCTAATCATCAGAAAAGATTAATTATTTTTGTAATGTCAGTCCTTCTAGATGAGACAGGGATAAAACTATTATATATTATCTAGTGCACTACTTCTAATCTACTCTACTAGGTACATGATGTTTTTCCCTTGTGCTCCATCAAGTTACACATTCACATAATATTTCATTTCATATATCACAATCCAAAAAATACATTAGACACAAAACCCACCAGTTGCATAACTAAACTCATCTTTAAAGTTAAAATTCACACCAATATCATTTAAAATCATAATTTTCATCACTTTATCAATTTAATATATATCATTTGAAAACATAATAAAACAATATAATGAGACTCTACAAGGATTGAAACGAAGATCACACTAAAAATCCACTTTTTAAACCATTCGCACATTGAAACCATTTTAAATTATAATTTCCTTAACACTCAAAAATTAATAAATAATTTAAATAATTAATATTACATTTATAAAATGAACAACAAGGCTTTAGCCTACAAATAAAGTCGATTTATCTCTATTAAAATCAAATGCGTCTCAAAAGAATTTTTTCCTTCAAACATGGTTTGTACCTTTTTCACCAATAAATACACCATTACAACAACTTATAAAATAACTTAAATAACAACCCTAAATGATTTTAAACCAAAAGAGCACCACAAAGCTAACCTGTCAAACATTTTGTTTTCGAATGAAAAATCCCATTAAAATTCACACATGTTATCTTTAATATCAATGACCAACCACTTTGACGAAACAATCATTTTTTAACAAGACAACACTTTTTACATTTCAAACACTCCATAAAAAACTAAGTGAATGGACAAGCCCCTTTATAAGATCACCCACACTTTAAAACCATTTTCAAAACAATATTTTCACCTTTCACAAAACAAATCAATATAACATGCCCAAAATGATTCACCTATCATTAAAAATACATATTTAAACATATACAACTCAAATACCATTGAAAACAAAGTTCGAACCAACCAAAAAACCCCTGAAATCCATTTTAGAAACATTTCATCAAAACAACAAAAAAAATCCACATATCCTTAATCAAAATATAATTTCTAACAAGAAAACACAACAATCATTATAAAAATTCCCTTCACAGCACAAAATGAAACTAAAGAACACCTTTATAAATTCAAATAAGCATAATAAATTTATAAAATGATTATAATGCATAAAACCACCTTCTGGTGTGTAGAAACATCTGAAAAATGGGGTAAAAGCATATTCACATTGCATTTTCACCACAAGGAACTTTGTCCGAATAATAAATCATGAATTCGAAGGAAAATGTTCATGTTATAACACTATAATCGGACCTGATACCTGCTAAAAAACCTAAAATAAAAGAGAAATGTGTAGGGACTTATTCAAAGGGGTGCGACCTATGTTGAAGGACAGAGAGGTGTTAGTGGGGGAGCCGAAAAGATGAATCGCTAGTTAGATGTTGTGTGATGCTGAAGATTTTCCGGAATGGAGGAAAGATGTCAGCTGGTGTGGGCCGCGAAACAAAGGAGTAGCCAAACCAGAGGGTGGTGCAGTGAAAGTCTATTAAAGGGGGGAGGCCGAGAGTTCACAATTGAGAGAGGGGGAGACTAGCACATGGCTATCGCCAGATATGAGTAGAGGGAGGCTGGAAATCGCCGCTAAGTGAGGTCGTTGTGGGTCATCGCAACGAGAGGCCAACAATAATGAATAAACGTTTCTACATCGGTTATTTTTTAATTTTTACGTCAGTTTTTGGCTGATGTTATTGCATGGAATGTTATAAACATAGTTTTTTTATGCCGGTTATTTTAAAACTGACGTCACAAACAAAAATACGAATCCATTTTCACGATAGTTCCTAAAATAATGAGGTGTAAAATGGTTCATAGTCACGCATTATTATGTTGATTTTTAATTAAACGTTGTAATATTTTCGTTATTTCATATTTTATTACCTAAATTACGTAAGAAACAACCCCTACGAAGAGTTTTTCTTGTCAGATATTAGAAATTGATGTCGAATACTAGGTTATCGCGTCAATTATTTTCATAAACAATGTGATAAAATAGTTTGTGAATTATTTTTTCTTTTCGGTTAAAAAACGACCTATGTGAAAAATATATACTACATCAGTTATTTAATAAGAAACGTAGAAAACCATTCCCAGTAATTTATTATGTCACTTATAAAATAAATGATGAAAAATCCATTTTTTATAATATTTTTCAACCTTTACAATTCACTACCAAAGATGACCTAAAACAAGTAGAAACCAATCCAAAATTAGACCAAAACCACTGGACATCGCCACTACCCTTAACACCCCTACCCCCTTGGAGAAACCCACCCACTGGGCACCCTTACCCCCTTGACACCATCCCACCCCTGGGAAACCCCACCCCCCTGCACAACCCCCCACACACCAAGACACCCCCTACCCCCCTTGGATAGCCCCCACCCCCTGGACACCCACCCACCCTCTTTGACTCCTGCCCACCACCTCCCACCCACACACCTGGAAACCCCCCACCCCCTGGAAACCATCCCACCAACTTGACAGTCCCCACCTCTTGGACACCCCTACCCCCTTGGACAACCCCCACCCCCTGGACATCCCCGAGACCCATGGACACCCTCCCACTAACTAGACACCACCCCACACCACAGGAGACACCCCATCCCCTTGGATACCCTCCCACCCCTGGACAATCCCCAACCCACTAGACACCACTCCACCCCACTAGACAACTCCCACACCCCCAGGAATCCCATACCCCTTGGACACCCTCACACCCCTGGACACCCTCCCACCCTTGGACACCCCAACCCCTACCCACTGGACTTCATCCCACCCCCTGGGCATCCCCCACCTCTAGACACCCGCTACCCCCTTGGACAACCCCCAACCACCTTGGACAACCCCCACTCCCATGGACACCCTCCCACCCCCTTGGACAGCCCCCACCCACTGGACACCACCCCACCCCATTGGACAGCCCCCACCCGTTGGACACCCCCACCCCTGGACACCATCCCACCCCCGGGATAGCCCCCTCCCCCAGGAAAACCTCCCACCCACTAGAAACCACCCTACCCCACTGGACAACCCCCACCCCATGGACACCTCCAACCCCTGGACATCACCCCACCCCCTGGACACCCCCACCCCTAGAAACCTCCACCCCCTGGACACCCTCCCACCCACTGAACATCCCCCAACCCCCTTGACACCCCACCCCCATGGATAGACCCATACCCCCTTGGATACCCCCACCCCCTAAAGACCCCTGCCCCTTGGACAGCCCACCCGGACACCCCCAACCCCCATGAAACCATTATTATGCTCTACCAAAGCATGAAACAAGCAGAAAATGGACCACAACAGACCAAAACTAGACTATAATCTAATCCAGAAAAACATTATAACTAGACCAAAAAAATGAAGAACCATAGAAAAATTAAACATTCAAAAATATAACATTAAAAAATTACAATTTCAACTCGAAAAACCTAAATCCAAACAAAACAACTACCATATACACAAATATAGTTACAATATTCAAAATTACATTTCACACTACAAACAAACTAAAATCCAATCACACCTTTAAAATAATTTTATCACTCCACCTGTATGTGTTTGACCTCTTGAGAACTATAGGGTTAAATGTCATAAAATAGCTACAAATTAAAAGGATAGTAGTTATCATGTATAATGAATAAATCAAATGAAATATTATGGAAAAGTTTAAAAGGAAATATTACCAGGTCAAACATCATAAGTGTTCTAGTTGTAAATATTTCATACATAAATAATAATATGTAACATATGCCTTTGACGATGCCTTTTTGTTCATGAAAATTATGTTTAAATGTGTGTCAATTAAAAATATCATTTTTATGAAACACATTGAAAAGTAAAAATTATAAATGGACATTTACCTTTTCTTTTACATAATTGATCTAGTCACTATTTTTGTCTGTTTTTTTTTCGAAAGTAGACCCATCCCATATTAGAAAATAATATTAATGGGATGAATTTAAAATTCATTATAATATAAAAAACTATTTTGAAATTGAAACATACTTTTCCAACATGTTCTGAAATCTTCCCCGCACGTCGCTATTGATATATCAAATCCAATAAGGTGTTTTCTCCCTTGGACAAAAAATAAAAAACAACCAATGATCACTGACATAAAAGAATATTTATGGTTAGTGGTTTTTTATGTTAAAAGATAATGAACACTTTTCCAGATATATGTTTCATACCCATCATAAAACGGCATCATCCAACACTACATGGTTATATTCTATTCAAATATTTCAGCAATATAAATTGTCCTTTGATCCTTATACAATTCTTGTCCTTTAGGGGAAATCAATTGCGGGTCCATGAATTTATATACATCTTTCTGCTCATTCTTATCATATATGTTATAAAGATACCTAATTCAAAACAGACATATGTATACATTTTTAATAAATATAATGTAGGGAAAGGTGTTAAGACTTACATGGAAAAAATATGCACCACATTGATGCCCAATATATCTCCAGTAACAAGCTCCATGATATAATTTTTCATAATCCCCACACAGATTGCACGTCTACAAAATTGAGCTTCCATCAGAAACTCATAATGATCCACCAACAAATTTGAATATCCTGAAAATCTGTCAAGACTAGTAACATAGGTATTTGAATTCATATCCATTTGTAATTGTTGTTTTCTATACAGTATTTCTTTACCGTTGAAGTATTCCTATAAAAATAAATAAATAAATATATTATTTTTCAAATTTTAAAATATTAATAAAAAAATTTAAAAGATATAACATACATTCCACTATGGTAATGATTCGTATAAGTCTAGATGGCCAAACAAAAAAGTGTCCGATACTATGTCCAACTGTTGTCACCTCATCTAAAGGTAATGGGGGTCGAGATGATCTATCTATAATATTATGTACAGAGACCCTAGGATTCTCTACCCTTATCTGTTGATGATGTAATTTATCCCTTATAAAATATAGTGGCCCATATGCAACTATATGATGGTTAGGATCATCAACACACAACTCAAAATAAGTAGGAAGGTGTGGTGGAGGTGTAGGGTAAAAAATGGTGTCCGCAGGATGAGTTGGGGGAGTGGGAGCTACTGGTTGAGGTGGAGGATAAATAATGGTGTCTGTATGGGGAGGTGGAGTGGGTGTTGTAGTCTGAAATTGTCTTTTCATGTCTACAAACATAGATAGTACCGAAACTCTAATATTTTCTTCCATCGTTGCATTAATATTATGAACTTCATCCTCTAAGTATTCGATTTTTTTATAAACACCCTCAATAGAAGATGTTGAAGAACGTGGAAGCACTTTTCTTACTGATACACCTATCGGATGTCCTCATACTCTACCAGGGTGTTTGGGATTTCTCAATGCTGCAGATAGAATATCTTGCCACCCAGTTGATGTAAATACAGCCTGCGAGATTTTATCCTCAAGATAATCTTATATTAATTAATTGAACATTTATGTAATGATTCAAATTATATAATGAATATAATTAACTTAATCAAATAAATAAATATATTATAATCCTCTCACATACGATTCATGATTCTTCCAAAAGATATTGTCCCTTTTTTCTCATCTGAGCTCTCTTCCATTTTTTATTCCTAGATGGGGGATGGAGGGGTAATCTCTCCAGATCCTGAAGACTCAGCTCTCAGTTTTTGTAAATTTTCTTCCAGCATTTGTTATTCCGATAATGTATACCCTCTCTAAGATAAACTATGAGGGTAAAAAAATTTATATTGGATCTCCTAATGAGATATCCTTATTTTCTATATATTAAGAATAATAAATCATTAACAAAACATTAGTTATATAATTTATATAGGAAAGATTATAAAAGTTTACATTTCCCTTATAAAAAATTAATCTTTTCTTCTAATTTCAACAATTTCCTCCATTTACCTTAATATTTGAAAGGATATATATGAAATGGATTATCATGATTCCAATGACCAAAAATAAAATCATATATTAGGGTTTATTTGAAATCCTTCCATCTTCTCGCATCCATCAATAAAAATTTATTCCTTACTCCTCCAGTGTCAGGAATATCAAATGTCATCTAATAAAGAAGAGGTAAAACATATTATACTAGAAACATTTAAATATTAGTCAAACAATATCAAAATATCATACCAGTATCATCTCCCACAACTGAGATATTATATTGTTTCCACACTTCTCAAATCATCATAATAAATGATTACTTTTCTTTTACCCTGAGTCGATGCAAAAAATATTAAAATCTGTTTCATTTGGACCTCTAGGAATATCATTCTCATCAAACTCAATGAGTATACTCTAATCCTAGCTACGAGCAAGTGATAATTTTGTTAAATGTCTTCATCCACATTTACCAACTCTTGAACTCATCTTTGTCATTATGGGAGAACATGAGGAAGATTGGGGAACATCAAGAAGAGCATGTGAATGTTCCTTCCTAGAGGTATGATCATGATGCTCATCTCCAGAATCATGTGGTTGATCAACTGATTGCTCTGTCATTATCCTTAAAATCAAAAAGGAAAGCATTAGTTCACAAATATACAAATTCAAATATTACAATACTAATGTAAACAAAAAACGGATAACTAAATTTTGTTATATAATAATAATCATTGTAAATTTAGTAAGCATGTTAAACAATAGAAAAGATAGTAAACATAGTAAACATGGTAGGGTAATTTTCATTCAATAAAATCAATAAATATATAAGTTACATAAAGTTAAATCATGGTAAACTATGGTAAAAAAGGTAAACATTGTAGAGTAATTGTCATTAAACAAAATCAATAGATATATAAGTTACGCAATTGTAAACATGATAAACTAAACTAAACAAAATTAAAGTAAACAAAATCTCTACATATTTATTTTAATACTCATTTTAGTAAAGAAAAAATTACAATATCTAACATTTTAGGATAATAATAAGTGTATACAAGAAATGAATATATTTTATTTCTTATATTATGTATGTAAAAATGGATTGTTTTCCAAAATTCCTTCATCATGGTCATTCCTTATGGAATAAACCATGCATTCAACATTCTCATCATTATTTTCTGCTAATCCTTCCATGGAAGTATGAATCTTTCTTAAATTAGCATCTTCATCAACTTGATCATCACCAGCATATTATTTTTTCCTTGTAAAACAAGAGACCACTACATATCTGATTGATCAATTACAAAGAAAATATAGTTTTTACTTTCTTCCATTATAAAAGAATCTATCGTGTCTTCCAATCTATTCAGATTAACAACTGTCAATCCAAATTCATCATGTTTTCCACTGTTTTTACCGATAAACCATTTATAGTTTAAAACATTACCTTTAATTTTAAAGTAATAAACCTTCCATATTTCATTCAATGACTACATAATATGAACTTAATAATGAAATTTGGGGTTTTTTCTTTAGAACTCGAAAAATGAATTTCTTCTACAAACACCAATACACAAATATTCTGAACTGCACTTCTGTTGTCCTAATATTTCTTATGAAATGTATATCCATTAATGTCATATGAAGACCAGGTTATCACATTTAAACATGGACCACCCACTAACCTTTCTAATGTCTCTGATACATCTGATCTCCCATGCATGGTATTTTTAAACCATGGAAAAAATATTTTGTTATGCTCATTCAAAATCCACAATTCATTCTTCTTTGTATGACATTGTTTCAACTCATTAATATACAATGCGATATATAATTTATCATCAACTATGTTATTAAAGATTTATAATTCTACCTTATTTATATGTTCATCTGGCAACGATTTTACTTTCAATCCATGAATCGCCCTACCATCATTATTAAGTCGTTCGTGGTTAGATGGAGGAAAACCTATGTGCTCTGCCACATCCCATTAGCTTGTAAAAAAATCTGCACAACTTTATTTATCAAACCGTATAAACAATTAAATTATCCATTATATAAAAAAAGATGGAGGAAAATACATTTTCAATTGAGAATGTATAGAAATTGCATCATTTTCCAAAATGATCAAAGCATTCACATCAATCGCCATATTAATAATTGAATTGAAAAAATAACACAAATTCATTATATTCTTTCGGATATGGATGATAAATATTCCACACAATGAAACTGGTATAATTTGTTGCAACATTATGTGATAATCATGATATTTCATACCTATCAACTTCAAATCCTTCATAGAGAGAAAATTGTTTACATTTGAAGAATAACCTTCAGGGACTTTGATATCATGAATACAATGACAAAAGAAACATTTTCCATCGTGGATAATGTATGAAAGGAATGGGGAAGGAATATTCATCTTACATTCGGAGTGGAAGCTAACTCTAAATGTATACCCATTTATAGTATGTCTAATCTTGCAATATACACATATTTCGTCTTTCCTTTAATATCTAACAATGTTTCAATCAAACTGTCATAGAAAGTTTTCTCCACGTACTTGAAATCAATATTACATTTCACTTCATAATATCTCGAATATGGTAGCTCAAAAAATATTGACATTTTCTCCCAAATATGTCTACCATTACCAGATTTATGTGTCTTTCCCAATGACACATCAAGGTTCTACACCCTCTCAAAGTACAAATAAGGGGATAAAGGTTTTTGAGAAATATAAAATTATTATGAGCCATTGAATTCCTTTTTTATTCTTATATAAGAGTGGTCCATAGAAAAAAATTTTATATCCCCTGTATATTGTTTTCCCTTCATGATGCAATTGACAATATGATTTGTGTTGGTCATAAATTGGACATGATTTATTCCCCTTAACACTGTATCCAGACAAATTTCCATACACTAGGAATTAATTTATAATGAACAAAATCACTACATTCAGTTAAAATATTCCATTTTATAAGAATAAAACACCCTAATACCATCATCCGATAAAAGATTCAAATCATCAATCAATGGTGATAATAAAACATTAATGTAATTTTTGGCTTGCTTTAAACTAGAGATCATTATATTCAACAGGAAATATTTTCACTTTATAAAAAATTCAGGAGAGAGGTTATAAGTTACCAATAAAACTACCCATGAACTATGTTTTCTACTAAGGGTTCGATATGGATTCATTCCATGTGTTCACAACCCATGTCTGAGATTTCTAATTTCATTTCAAAATTTAGGATACTACTCATCAATTTTCTTCCATTGTGGAAAATCAACTAGATGTTTTTTTTTTCGTCACATATCCACTCATCAGCATGCTATATTAACCTTTTTGCATCATATAAATTAGCAAATAAATGTTTCAAATGATGGATTATATGAAGATATCAAAATACATTGAGAGTAATATTTGTAATCTCTACATCAGCCTATGATTTTTCTTTCAACCTATACTGTGATGTCCCACATTTATAACACTCTGAAATAAATTCATATTCCATCATAAATATAATACAGTCATTCAGGCAGGCATGTATATTCTTGTATCCCAATACAATTAGGCATAATATTTTCTTGGCCTTATAATGTGAATCAGGAAGATCATTGTCTTTTGGAATAATGTATTTCAACAATTAAAGTAGCACTATAAAACTTCTTTCACTCTATACATGGTTCGCGTTTAGGTTAATAAATCTTAACATCACTGAAAAAACTCTAAAATCCATACAAATAGGATATAATGGTTTTTTAGCATCACCTTATTGAGGTGCAACCGTCAGTTCTATCTCAATTTGTTATGCTACAATATCATGAATCATTTCTTCAATTCCAATAGAGGTACCATCTTGCAAATCTTCATTATTATTAGATCTAACATTCTGTCCAATTTCACCAAGCCATATCCAAGGGATGAAACTTGGATTAAAACCATGACAAATCATTTGTTCTTTTATGTCCCAATTTTTCAACTTCTTCATATTCAAACATTTTAGGAATGAAAAAAACAAGTCACTACATGGAACATTTCATTTAGAAAATTCCAAAAAGTCATCAACACCTTCCTCTAATTCATTACTCATTCGATGTGCCATAATATGACTTCAGATCACTACTATATATTAAAAGTATCAAAATTATTCATCTTGTCATGAAAAGGAAACTTTATATTTATATGAAAAATATCATAATTTTAAAGTAAAACAATTTTGAAATATAACACAAATCTATGCATAATTGAAAAATATATGCATGAAAATAATTCTAAAAATAAAATATAGGTACATATAACAATTTGAAATTCATCATGGATCCTTTCTTTTAAGGTACACAAAGAATACATCCTGGTGAAACTAGATACCAAATTCACTCTTCCGAAAATAAGAAATATGAAGTACAAATATAAAATATGTATACATTCACTACTAAAAATTACACCCATCCCAATGATTTGAAACCATTGGGATTTACCCTATACTATTGGGAAATAATATCCCAATGATTTCACACACTTTTGGAATGATGGTCGTTGCAATATCCCTATTCCAATGTTTTTTAAGAACCACTGGTATATATTTTGTGAAGTTAAAATATGTCAACAGTTTCAATGAAACTATTGGGATATATATATTCAAATGGGATGTCCAAGTGGGTAGGGGGTTTTCCAGGGGGTGGTGGGGGATATCTAAGAGGGTAGGGGCTTACCAAAGTGTCCAAGGTGATGAAGGTGTCCAGGGGTGGGGGATGTCCTGGGGGTGTGGGGTATCCATGGGGTTGGGGGTGTCCAGGCGGTGGGGGAGTGGTGTGGAGGGGGGTGAGGGGGTTGTCCAAACCCTACCCCATTGGACACCACCACCAACCCTTAGACACCCCCTGGACACCACCACCCCCTAGAAATCCCCCACCCCCTAAACAACCCCAACGCTCTAGACACCCCCACCCCTAGACACCCCCACCAACTGAATACCCCCTACTCCCTTGGATAGCCCACTCACCCCATAGACACCACCACCCCCATGGACACTCCCACCCACTGGACACCACCCCCTACGCCCCTAGACACCCCCTGAATGCCACCACCCCCTAGACACCTCACTCCCTTGGACATCCCCCTCACCCCTTAGACCCCACCCCCACCCCATGGACACCCATACCCCCTTGTAAATCCCCCACACTCTTGGAAACCACCCCCATCCCCTTGGACACCCCTGGACACTACCACCCCCTTGGACAACCCTCACCTCACATAGACACCCCCTGCACACCACCACCCCCATGGACAGCCCCCACCCCTCTGGAAAACCCCATGGAAACCTCACCCCCTAGACTCCCACTACCCCTTGGACAACCCACTCACCCCCTAGAAACCACCCCACCCCCTAGACACCCCCACCCCCTGGACACCACGCCACCCCTACCCCCTGGACACCCCCACCCCCTGGATAGCCCCCTCACCCCCTAGACACCACCCACCATACCCTGGACACCACCACCCCTTTGGAACCCCCCTTACCTCCTGGACACCACCCCACCCCCTTGGACACCCCTGGACACCACCAACACGTTGGAAAGCCCCCACCTCTTGGACACCACACCCAACCCCTTGTACACCCCCTGAGACCCATCACCCCTTGTACAACCCCACCCCTGGACACCCCTACCCCTTTGTTCAACCCACTCACACCCTAGACAGCACCCTACCCTCTGGACACCCCCACCCCCTAGACACCACCCCCACCCGTACCCCCTTGGACACCCCTCTTAGAAACACCCACCCAAAGACATCCCCATCCCCCTGGACAACCCCCTCAACACCCTAGACACCACCCCCACCCCCTGGACACCACCCCACCCCCTGGACACCCCAACCCCCTTGGAAATCCCCCAAACATCCTTGGACACCACCCCCACTCCCTTGGATACCCCCTGGACACCACCACCACCTGGTCAGCCCACACCCCTAGATATCCCCACACCCCCTATACACACCCACCCCCTTGACACCCCCTACCCCCTCACATAGCCCCGTCACCCCATGGACACCACCCAACCCCCCCTAGACACCCCTACCCCCTTGTACATCCCCCACCACCTAAATAGCCCCCACCCCTCAAGACACCCCCACCCCCTAGACACCCCAACCCCTAGATACCCCCTACCCCCTTGGACAACCCACTCACCACCCCTGGACACCACCCCCACCCCCTTGGATACCCCTTCCCCCTTGGAAAACCTTATAACCCCTATACACCACCCCCTCCCCCACCCCCTTGGACACCCCTACCCCCTTGGACAACCCCCGTACCCACTGGACACCACCCCACCCCCTTGGACACCCCCTGGACATCCCCACCTCTTTGGCAGCCCCACTGGAAACCCCCACCCTTGGACTTCCCCACCCCACCTGGACAACCCCTCCCCTAGGACAACCCCCACCCCTTGGACACCACTATACACACACACACAAATGATAGAACACAAAAAAATCATAAATTTTCATGATATCAATTTCATGGATTATTTTACTAATTTTTTTAGCATCATATAAAAGAACACTATAACACTTACAATGATAATAAGAAAAAATATAGAAAAATAAAAACTCAAAAAATAAGTTTAGGGCATCATGAAAAATAAAATATTAAACTGATAGATGTGTGGCTTACTTGAGTGTTGTAATTAGACCTGATAGATATAGTGATAATAAAGATGATAAATGATGCTGGAAAAAATGGGGCTAGAGGGAATGACTTTGAAGAATCCATTATTGGTTTTCCTTGTGAGAGAGACAAGTCACAGGTCTCCCGATTGATGAAAATAGAATGACTAAATACAGGGCTCGATATCTCATTTAAAACTTTATAACGTCGGTTATTAAATAACATACTTGATAAAATATTTTTTTATCTTTATAACATGGGTTATTTAATAACCAATGTGATAAATTGCTGAGATTTTATCTATCACCATGTTTATTTTATAACTGGAGTGATACAACAACCAGATTTGGTATTTCACGTCGATTATAAAATAACCGACATGATAAATATAATCATAGTATTTTTTACATCGGTTAAAAAATAACCGACATAAAAAGTTCATTCTCATCGATTTATCACATCGGTTTTTTTTATAATCGATGTTATAAATAAATTTTGACATCTTCTCACATCAGTTATATAGAACCGACATGAAAAATTAGGTTGTGTAAAAAAAAATTCCCCTAGTGCAAGGGTAGAAGGGGGTAGAAGGGGGTAGCGCTTCGAGCTTTCTGGGGAGAAGGGGTGCAGCGCAAAGCAAGGAGGCTGGCTGAGAGTTGGGTAGTGCGACGAGGGGAGAGGTGAGGTCTGGCAGCCCATGGGGAGGTAAGGGGAGTAGGGTGTAGCTCACAAGGAGATACAGTGGAGAAGAAAAAGTATCCCTATAAAAGGGTGGGGGGGCTAATGCCACCATGTAAAATAAAAACAAAATAAAATGATATAAAGTAGAAATAAAACTAAAAGAAACAACAACAACAACAACAATAATAATAATAATAATAAACTAATATAAGAATAATAATGATAATAATAATAAAAATAATAAAAAACAATTAATGGTTATAAAATGAAATAAAAATTTATAACAATTATGATAATAATAGTAATAATAAGAATATCCCCAAATAAAATTATTCTTATTATTATTTTTAAAACTCTTATTTTATTTGATTTTATTGATTCATCACATTTTTAATTTTATTTCTTTATTATTAATCCAATTTATTTAATTAATTGAAATGGGAAAATTCACACAACGACCCATGTGAAGCTATGAAGCTTTGACCGGGGGGCATTGGATGCAACCATGGGAAAAACATTCATTTATTTTAAAAGAACCCAAAAAATTTTAAGTCGGGCTTCAACCCAAACTAACCAAATCTTCATATAATTAATAAAATAAATAACTTAAAATTTTTGGTTGTGACAATTCTCCCCACCATAACACTTTCTATCCTGAAATATTTATAAAAAAGATTAAACACCAAAGTTGAAAATGAAACCCACTTAAGTTTAAAAGAAGATCCCCACAATCAACAACTAAAAAGAGGAAAACACACCATGATCGAAGAAGGTGACTTAAATGAAAACATCATGAAACTCATAAAAAGACATTATGATATGTGTTTCCCTCCCCTAAGAGCAAGAAAACCTCCAGTTGATTAATCAAGGAAAGGAACTCTTGCAACCAAAGAAACAAACTTCACAATTTGAAACTCCTCAAGCACCATAGAATGAAAAAAAATAGTTTGATGAATAAACAAAACCAACCAAATCAATGGAATACTCCTATAACTTACTAAGATTCCATCATTAACAAGAGAACCAATTGGCCAACATGGGATAACCCAGAAGGGGCCCTCCACCATTAGAAACTTACTGACACCAGATACGAGATTGGAAAACTGAAATTGGGAGGCCTGGGTGGGCTCCCCACCATTATGAAAAAGGCTATCACTGATTCATTCTAGATATATTTTTGAGATACCCATTATGGGTCTCCCCTCCATTAAAACTGACAAAAGATACCAGAAATTAAAAAATTTCCCTAACAGTGACCAACCAATCCACTAAAAAGATTGGGGAGGGAAGGAACCTACTGGTGGGGCGTCAAAAAAAATAGTGGAAGACAAATAAACATCCTCACATTCTTGGATGATCATTAGTCAAAATTTGGACCAATTTCATCAAATAGACCTCATAAAGACTAGTAAAATAGATTACATCTTTTAGAACACATCCATCAAGACATTAAGGTATGAGGTGACCATGCCTCCTCATAGCCGTGGGAAGCCTCACACTCCCAGATTGGTCATTTCGAATGGAATAACTACAGGAAACATGTTAAACATATTTTACCCCCAACAATGATGATAAGAATAAGGTCGGGATCCTATACACTCTAGAGGTTCCGGAACATGCGGCAGCTTCACTCCAAGGCCTGTGGATAGATCCCTAATGTTTTCATCATCTCATAACTCTTAGTGAGATATTGAAGCCTCCTGAATAGAGCTTCCCTTTTTTGTGTCACATGAAAGAACAACGCAACGGAGACAACACCAAAAAACACAACAAACCATGACAACAAACTAATCCCTCACATAACATCCACCATAAAATGGGTTTAGATGATGCACATGCATCTCCTATTCACCATAACTAGAAAACGTAAGAAGGAAAAGATGAATGAAAACCACTCCCCTTTGAATAAAAAAATTATTATAACTACCCATGATGATGACAGAACCCTATGAAAATAGGGATTCCCAAATTATTATATGAAATCCAACATTGCTCTTCAAAGAGAACTCACACTTCGAGACATTAGTAAACATGAACCTTTTAGCTGATGAATGCACTAAAACACTTTCAAAACATATATAAGCATCAACAACTCTGAACTAGCTCTACCCTTCCCCGCTAGAATTACTTTCACCATTTTCAAGGGGACCTTCAGACACAACAATGTCAAACTTTATACCTGACACCTTAGACGACTCAATCAGACAAAAAAAACCCTTTAACTCCATTCACATCTGTCATCCTACAATAAGAGTATTCGCTTAATAGAGAAGGAAATGGGATAGACTTAACACTATCATTAAAAAGGTACAGTCCTTACTTTAATCAACCGGAGGGCTTACCAACGATGAATTTCCCATGGCCACACTTAAATTTTATGTTAATTATTTATGTGGTCACATACAACAGTCATGATAGAAAACCATAGACCCAATCAAGCAGGTCCAGTGGCCAAGGCATACCGCAATCGAACACTAAATGTGCAGGGGGAACCACTGCAAGGGAATCCTGAAGCACTTTCCAAAAGAAACAACTAACCACACACTTTCTCACCAAAATACCAATAAGAATTAAAACTCAAGACAAAAATCATCTAAAAAGGGTTCTTAGATGGAAACTCATCACATACAACTTTTCACAAAATACAAGGCCACACTACATAATCACTGGATATTAAAAAACAAAAATTATCCTTTAACAAATATTTTTGAAAATAAATGCAGCTGGTGGGTTGGAAAAACACCAATGGTGTCCCATGGGTCCCAAACATGCATGTTTCTATGCCACACCATCACCCACCACATGTCCAACAAGGAACTCATCCTCTCATACCATTTGCTATTTCTCCTTCCATACACGCCCATGAACATGGTTTCCCATGAGAACATCGATGATCAAAAATAGAACATTCTATTTTTCAAAACCAAAACCTTAAAACCATACTTTTCATACCTTACACATCATTTTATTTTTAAACCCCTTCATTTTAAAAAAAAAATTCAAGGAAAAATATATTTTACTTTAAAAACTGGACTTCCAAGAATCCAAAACAAAGAGACGAGGAACAATGCATGATGAAACTACTGTAAGCGGGTGACTAGGACATATGGTTAGAAGCCATACTCCAATCACTCCAATACCATGGAGAGTATTATAGGACAACATACCCATATCTACATGTATTTCTAGGCCCTGAGAGCTCCCTGGTACCACTAAACCTCCTCCCTTTTCGTTTCCCCAAAACATGATTAACAAGAAGGACCAAAGACTCAGACAAAACTGAACTTACCCTGGTAAATCACGTTCCTCCATGAGGTTTGCAGTAAAAGTACCTTGATCGTAGCATGAATGTCGAGTTCTGACCCCCTTAACTTTTTTCTACCCTGACTCCATCCAAAAACAACACGAACCAAGAGAGAAAACCTCCTCTGATAAAAGTTTTTCACAAACCAGGCCAGGTCGCCATCCGACCTGGCGCTCGACCCGGTATGCGACATGGCCTGAGGGGAATTCCCAATCCCCATGGGTTGGAAAAAGTACCGGGGTATCAAAATAAGAAAATGGAGCGATTTAACCAAAATAGTGAACACAAAACAGCTAAAAAGATAAATAAAATAAAATAGAAGACATGCCACCAAACATGACCTTAACAAATTTCATATTTAAAGCTTTATAACTTGAAAAAACATCAAAAAATAAATGAAAAAATAGAAAACTAAAACACATACTCGAACCCCCAAATTACAAGAGAGGCCACAACTCTAGGCCACCAACACTAGCCTGCACAATAAGGCCATTAAAAACCCAAACCAACATCACTATGCACGATGCCTCAAACTGAGATACAAAAAGAACAAGATCGGCATACACACAAAGGTGTATGTAGGGTGTGAGCCATGAGCCTAGTAGGATACCAAATAATAAATGATTACATTCCACAACATCAAAGATATAATATAATATTCTTATTCAAAAACATGTTTAAAAAAAATAATATTATAGAAAACATATACAATATGAAAGAAAAAAAATGAAAATAACATTCAAAGAAAAACCATTTCACAAATACTACATTAAAGTGGATGTGAAAATACGTAAATAACACACACATACTCAAATGTTCCATCATATTCTAATGGAAGGAACCACATCATACATAATAGAGAATAGTGGGTAAATCCCTTAGGTATATAGTATGCGTTGGACGCTAGAGACATCATACCTTGATGTAAATGTTATATAGGAACCATAATGATCCATTCTATAGTGAACGATCCACTAATAGGGAAACACATCCATAACCTTGTAGTCTCCAATCATCACAAAAGATTAGAAACTGTTGTAACTTCAGTCTGGCTAGATGAGACCGGAAGGAACCCCTTACATATTATCTAGAGTAGTAGTCCTAATCCCCCCACATAGGTACCAGTGTATTTTTCCTTGTGATCAATCAAGTTCCACATTCAAATAATATATCATTTTCACATATCCAAAACCAAAAAAAAAATTCACAAAAAACCCACCACTTGCACAACCAATCTCAACTTTAAAGATAAAATGCACACCAAGACCATTTCAAATCACAATTTTCATCACTTTGAATATATAATATATATCATCTAGAAACATAATAATAAAATCCCATGAGACTCTATAAGGCTTGACAACAAAATCACACTAAATATATAGTTCTTAAACCAAGTGTACACTGAAACCTTTTCAAATTAAAATTCACATAACACTCATAAATTAATAAATCATTTAAATAATTAATATACCATTTCTAAAATGCACAACACGGATTTACCCTAAAAACATAATCAATTTCCCTATATTAAAATCAAAATCACCTCAAAACATCTTCTTTTCCCAAAAATTGGTCTGTAACTTTTACCCAAATGAATACACCACTATAAAAACTTATAAAACTACTTCAACAAAACATGAAAATGCTTTAAACCAAAAGAGAACCACAAAGAAAACATGTTAAATATTCCATTTTTGAATGAAAAATCCCATTAAAATACACACAATTCAAATTTCTAATTAATGATTAACCAATTTGAATAAACCACAATTATTTTACAAGATGACACTTTTCCCATTTCACACGCACTATAGAAAAAAATAAAGACAATATCCCAAGCCTTTTATAAGATCACCCATACAATAAAACCATTTCCTATACATGCTTTTACCCATTTTTTCAAAAATACAAAACCAAGACAACATTCCCAAAATGATTCCCTACTCATTAAAAATTCATATTTAAACAAACACAACTCAAATACCCTTGAAACAATTTCACACCAACAAAAAAACACCTAAAACCCATTTTTGAAAACATTGCACCAAAACTAAACAAAACATTGACATATCCTTAATAACAATTCATTTCCTACCAGAAAACACATCAATCATTCTAGAAATCCCATTATCACCACCAAATGAAACTAAATAACACATTTATAAATTCAAATAAGTATAATAAATTTATCAAATTATGATAAGGCATAGGACCACCTACCGGTGTGTAAAAACTTCGTAAAACATGGTGTAAAAATAGATTTTCACAGCCTTTACACTGCAAGGAACCTCATGGGAATCATAAATAATTAATTCAAATAAAAAGCATCATGTTAGAACCCTAAAATCGGATTTCATACCCACTAAAAACCCAAACGTCAATGACGAAAGGGGAGGGACACATCTGGAGGGGTGCGAAAAGCGTGGAAGGAGAACGAGGCGCTGGTGGGGGAGTTAGAAGGAGATGTATTTAGTCAGAAGTTGTGTGACAGTAGAGATTCGTCAGAATATAATATGGAGGTTGGCTGGTTTGGGTCGCTATGAAATGAAGAATATGTTTGGGAGGGTGGTGCGGCGCGAGTCTGTTCAAGGGGGGATGCGACGAATTTGCAACGGGGAAAAGGGGAGGAGGGCACATGGCTATAACCTAACATGAGGAGAGGGAGGTATGTGAGTGGCTCTAAGGGAGGTCGGTGGAGGTAGGTGTAGCGATAGACCAAGGGGAGAAAGGGTGTGGCACTTCAAGATGAGTGGGGACAGGGGCACGGTGTGAAGCGGGGAAGCTGGCCGAGAGTTGGGTGGTGCGATTAGGGGAGAGGGGAGGTTTGGCAGCCCTTGAGGAGGGAAAGGGAGTAGGGTTCATTGTGCATGGGGCTATGGGGGAGAAGAGGATACAACCTGAAGGGGGGACCCTAACACCACTAGGGAAAATAATAATAATATAATAAAATAAAATAGAAATAAAAATAAAATAAAACCAATAATAATAATAAATTAAATTAGAATAATAATGATAATAATAATAAAAATAATAAAATTCTATTTTGTGAAATAAAATAAAATAAAAATTTATAAAAATTATGATAATAAAATTAATAATAAGAATATCCAAAAAATAACATTATTCTAATTATTATATTTAAGAACACATATTTTATTTGATTTTTTTATTTCATCACACTTTTAATTTAATTTATTTATTATTAATCCATTTTATTTAATTAATTGAACCGGGAAAGGTCACCTAGTGACCTAGGGGAGGCTGCACGACTTCGAGTGCGGGGCGCTAGACACAGCAAAGGGTAAATTTTTTTTCAAAAAGATCTCAAATTTTATTAAGTCGGTATTTAACCTGAAAAACCCTATGCCTTGCATAATTAATAAATAAAATAATTTTAAAATGGTGGGTGTGACAGTAACTATTATTAAAAACATTTTCTATAAATGTATGTATAATATCATATGATAAAAATAAAGAAAATTAAGTAAATGAGTCTTATTATTTCGACGGGAAGTAAGAGGATGATTGAGAAAAGGAAAGATAAAGGGAATAAGGGAAATAAAGATTTTCAAACGTGTGATACCTGTTAAAGGAAACACCATGGTACAATATTAAAAGGAAAAGGGGTTTGTTTCAATTATAGTGAAAGAATCCACCATGCTCGTGATTTCATGGTTAAGAATGAATTTTATAATGTGAAATGATTACAGTAAAAGGATATTGGGAAACACAAAAATCAATACTCCAAGCCTCAAGGGAATATATATCATAAGAAGAAAAGGGATCATTCTTAATCTTATATTATTGATAAAAATGAAGTGGAATGATTACTGTGCTTGAATATTTGGATCCAATAAATAGATTTTAAAATTATTACTAAAATTTGCATTATAAGAACCATAAAACACTTAAAGATTGTACTTTAGTACCATTTATTTATCGATTTTGAGGTTTGTGGTGAATAATACTGATAACCACATTAAGTGGTTCTATGGAAAGTAGATATTTTTCAGAACACATGATTTGGAGAATATAACATCAATATGTGCTTGATATTGAAATAATATTTATAAATATATTTTTATGGGATTTAATTTGTAACCACGAGGGTGGTCAGTGATTTTATTGATTTTTCATCTTTGTTTGGAATATTATATGTTTATATTTGAATAATATATTCAAAAACCTGGGTTTTTAAGCATGATTATTTTCATTATGTGTTAAAGGTGATCAAATTATTCATATATTTTCAATGTAAAAATAAGAGATACATTATATTATTTGGGGATAATATGATGTTATGTTTATATTGGAAATTTAGTGACCTTCATTAAAAATTTTAGGTCCTAGAATTCGGATAGAAATATTTTAGAGAAGTCTTAAGATTAACTAATTATGAAATATATTAAGTTCAGTATTAGATATTATTTTTTTGGTAACATGTAATAACCATTTTGGTTTCAGTTAATATTTAATGTTCAAAGGAATGAATTTGGGATCCTATGATTCATTAATGTTATTAAGGCATGAAAAATTCTTCTTGAACATCAATTTCCTGAAGTAATAGATGAATAGAAATTAGATCACTGAACTACCAAAGGGGGAGATTATTCTTATGACATGGAAATAAATAAAGTAATTGTATTTTCTCAAGTGCTCATCTGGTGAGTAATTGAATACCTCAAATCAAAGAAATGTATTTTGGATAAAAAACATTATCAATTTATTTTTTCTTTTTGGAAATCAATAGTCTTTTAACCTATCTCAAATTTATGGTTTTTGATGATTAACTTTCTAATAACCATGTTATATATCACTCTTCATTTGAAATTTAATGTTATATTTATCTTCCATTTTCATATTTTCAATTCTTGTTAATTTTACCATATTCTGAATACAAAATTTTGTGGTGACCATCGTATTTCCCTTTCCCTTTTATTAAGATGATTTTTTATTATCCCTATTTACGATGTGGGTTTCCATTAACGGATTTTTCATGTATATAAAATTGATTTTCAATATGAAATTTCAAATTTTGAGGAATCAATTTAATAAAATATTAGAGAATGTGACCCCCAAAATTTTATGGTATTTCTCTTTTTATGTATAACCTATTTGATAGCTTACATTTCACATAATATCATCTTAAATAAACAATGAATTATATATATTTAATAATTATAACCTAGAAATTAAATATAATGAAACCAATATTATTAACCAAATTATTAAATATATATTTTTAAAACACATTTTTATTTTAATAAATAATTATTTGTAAATATGTACAGAATTTTTAGTATAATAATTTTATTTTTCAAAAAAATACTTTTTATTCAAAAACAGTTTTATTTCTTTTTGTAAGTAAATATTATTATCTATTTATGGAAATTAATATATTTTATTTTTATAAATATAATATAATTTGTTAAATTATCATATTAAAAATAACTTGTCATAAATTTTTGGGAATTTTGTGAAAAGATTGATTTTCCAGTGAATAATAAAAAGTAATGATTTTTTTTATAAAACTATCAATTTATTTATATTAATAGTATCTATATGATTTTAATTTCATGTCAATGTAAATTATGTACTATTTATTTATAAATAATAATTTTTTTTTCATTTTAATCTACCTTATACCTTATTTTTTTATAAGTATATTTTTGGGCTGAAAAATGCATTTTTAAGGAAAAAGGTATTTAGTTGCATTTTTCTGGATTAACATTAAATTAAATTCTGAAAATTAAATGTTTTGAATTTTAATAAATGGATGTAATATTTTGATTCCTAACTTCCAAAATTATAAAATAACTATCATTTATTTTCATCCTGTATAAATAATTACCTTTGCAATTTTCATTACCGTGGTAAAGGGTAAACTGGGTAACATAGGTTAAAATAAAATTATACAGACTAGAGAATGAACCTAAAAATTGACCAAATTTTATTATAAGATTAATTTTTATCTATATTCAATATTTTTTTGATATATGACCATTATTTTCATTAAGAATTGATTATGACCCGTATATTATTTCATATAAAGATATGTCAAAGATGTTACATTCAGAATTGTAATAACTATAAAATTTATAATATGAGGTTATAAAGGGGATAAATTCATCTATAAATATTCAAAAAAGGGATAAATTATTTATCTTCATCGTGGTAAATTATTTTTATTTTTTATATAAAAATTATTTACTTTAAAACATTGTACAACGATGGTGCTGTAACTATTTAATTAAAGGAAAAATAAAATAAATTATTTAAAAAATAATAAAATAAATATTATTTTAGATAATTAATGTGATAAATGATTTTTTATATCTTATTAACATGATATGGATTTTTTAAAATGGTATTTTTGTGTAATTATTGGTTTTATCTTGATATTATTAAAGTCAATGTAATGAATAGTTTTTAAAATTGACAATATGAATATTTTAGACTAAATATTATTTTATTAAATGATATAAAATCTGTAATAATACTTAACTTGATTGAAGTATTTGTATAAGGTTTAAAATTTTATCCAATATACATTATTATTGTTTAGGAATTTTATAGTAACTATATTAACTTTGAATGAGTAAAAATCCTTGTGTTCGCAACAAGACCTATAGAGGATAAACAAGGGTTAACACCAACAGATAAGGGTGGGAATTTTGTCAAAACCAATATAATTTTTTTAAGAGAGATTTCAGCACATAATTGTCATATATTTTAAATTTATAAATTTTTATCCGTTTTTATTTGAAAATTAATTAATATTAAATTAATATTTTTAGAAACTCCTAAAGTGCCCCTAACCTCAATTATAAAAAATAAACCCTTCACTTATTACACGACATTTATCCATCTAGATTAACCATGTCTAGCACATTATTTTTATAATATTACTTATAAAATTTATTTAGGTTATAGTCTACTCAAAATCCTACCCCAAGTCCCTTAAGAATATATCTATTGGAAGTCCACTGAAGAAGAGGTAATATTTTTAATCAACTCTTTCATGTCTATTTCTTCTTCTACTTTCTCTAAATTTATTGTTTCCATAATAAAATAATAACATAAATTTCATCTATGTATTATAATGTTATTATGATTATGAAATAAAATAATACTCTACCTTTTAAGAAACCTATTAAAAATCAAATCATTGCAAGTGCATACGTACAACTTATCATCTCCGCATATGGGTGTAATTAATCTTTAATACCCCTTTAAAAAGGATGGTTAAAATAAAGTAAATAATATATATATATATATATGGTAATTATTACATTAATATTATTCTGAAAAATTATTATATCACTCACTTACTTACCAATTAACCCATTAATTGAATGATATCGTCATTCATGAATACATCTTTCCTATCATCTTCATAATGTGATACAATTAATTTTTCATGTTTAAAATTAAATATTTCTTCTAAAAAATATATAATTAATAAATATGAAATATATTAACTTAATATAATTTTGAAAATTATGGAACTATATCTTACGTACAAGAACTGGGAATTACATGAAATAACACGCACATGAAAATGAAATAGTTAACACCCAAAAAATGGCAATAATGAATTATTATTAACAAATAGGTGATAATATGATATTTGAAGATCATACATGAAATAAAAAATATGAATTTTTTTATATATTAATAATATGACTTAACCCATTATACATGAGGTAAATTCATGTTCAATTAATAGAAAACGCAAGGTAATGGAATTCTTAACTCAATTTACTCTCATTGGTTTAAAATTATAATTTATAGATTACATATTACTAAGGTTATTAGTGTAATAAATATTGATTATATTGTGTTGAATTTACAAATTTTTCTGTGTATTTATATTTTATACACATAACTGATTCATTTATTAATTCTCACTTCAACATTAAGATCATCTTAAGGGTTTATTTCATAATCTCATTCTAGTTGAGATTGTTTATTCTTGAATATTAGTTGAATGATATTAGTTGAAAATTTACTAATAAATATTTTCATTTTATTATAATATATATATTAATGAAATATTTAAATTAATATTACAATTTTACCACCCTTTGGCACTGAATATATTTTTTAAAATGTTTTAAAGAAATCTGACTTCATTTTTCTCTTCGGTCAGGAATATGTTTTCTTCCAAAAATTTATTTTATAAAATTGTTTTAAGAAATGTTTTTAAACCTTTTCAAATTTATTTATCAAATAATTTTTTACCCATTTATATTTATTTGAATTTTTTTGAAAGTAATCTGCATATATTTTTCAAAACAATGTGAGGGTGGCTTTTACCGAGAATATGAATGTAACCCCTACTATAAAGTGTATGGTTTGAATGGAATTTTCCACTCAATATTTTAAAACATAATTCAATTATATTTCAAAATGATGTAATTTTTGAATTTCTTTGTGAACAATTTGTTTTTAATAGTGATTTTAAAAATGAAAAGGATATTTTACTCTAAATGTTTTCAGGATATTTTCAAGGTATTTCTATTAATTAATTTCCCCAGCCATATATTGTACTTAAAATTTGAAAGGGATATTTTGTATTGATATAATCATTAATAACTATTTTTCTGGTTTATGATTAGTTTTACAGTGGATGGGCTATTTTGATACCATTATCCATATTACTCTCGATCGTTTATGGTTATATTTATTAATTATGGAATATATTTATATTTTGTTTACTAGTTTTTAAATATGAATATTTTGAATTATTACATTTCTCCACATCCATAAGTGTATTGAATTTGAATTATTAATTGAATGGTATGACCCTCTATATCCCCTCTATGTGTTGGTAAGGCTCATGTGAAAAATTAGTTTGGTTATTGGATGATATATTACTAGTTAATTTATGGTGTCTTGGGAAATTCCTTGATGTTATGTTTATGATGTCCTGAATTATGCATTCCATCATCATGAATTCAATTATTGACAATCCATGTGATTAATATATTAGTATAATATCAATTGTTTTTTTTAATTATCAAGTGGTTATTTATAGGGAAATATTTGAGCATCTTAAATTTCTGCTATATTTTGCTCAATTTATTTATTTAATGGGATGTGTTTCAATTATTTACCTTTCCATATTTTTATGCCTTATCTATTCATACATTCCACTATAAATTTACACTAACTAAGAATTTTATCACTCCAATTTCTTATGATTCATTTTCCCTAGGATACAAGGATGTGTTTTGTGACTGATAGGCAGGGATAAACTAAGGGGAATAATAACTTTCTATAATAATTTCTTATGTATTTTATGTTTTAAGGTGTAATGTGAATTTGATGTGCATATCTATTTTAACAATACTGATAAACTATTTTATCATTTGGGATGAGATTCCTTGAATCTTATGCTAATTTTATAAAGAAACCACCGACTATAGGATGTTGGGGTCTATGTCTTTAAAATATATTCTCATGAGACCAAGATTCCTAAATTATTATTGATTCTATCACATTATTTCAATATTATATGAGTATAATTGTCTGTACACAAGGTGTTTAGAGGCAAATCAAGGAAATAAATATTTTAAATAAAAATTTAAAATTATAATTATTTGAATATAATTTACATAGATTGTTTAGAGTGGGTGTTCATTCCACAAGACATCTCATCCTAAGATTTTTATTGGTTTTGGGAGTAAAATTAGTGGATAACTGAAGATTTTGAATGAAAATACACCAAAGGATATAAGATTTGGTAGTTTTAAAATTTGTGGATCGAATATCAAGTAACAGTGTATAATTATGATATTTATTTAAGATATCCTTTCAATCGTGTTTTATTTTTTTCTATTATTTCAATAGTTTATGGTATTTTATATAATTTTAGTATTTTTGGGAATAATATTTAAATATTAATCATTAAAACACTAATTTTAATTCATTCAAGCTATAATTTGAATATTTATCTGTTTGAGGATGATTCAATTACTTTCGAATGTATTTTGGTGAAACAAATAAGGTTGTGAAAGATAGAACATAATTAGAAGAAAAATGATTAAAATTAATATTCAGAAGGTTAAGGATATGTTGTGGGGAAATGTGGGATGCATTGGGAACCTCATAACTATATTCCACATTCAATGTAGTCTCATATTTTCACTTAATATTCTGTTACATTTACAATATAGATTTATAGACAATCATAAAAGGACATTAAATCCTACAGGGCCATACCTCAAATTTTGATAGTATGTTCAGTGTTTGTCTATATCCCTCATTCTTCACAGAAATGATATATCCTTTTGTCAACATATTATGTGTGAACTTTTAGGGACTACACAAGCTTCAACATTTCATAGGGGAAATACTTGAGTTTATTTCACCACCAATTCTTCCTCATGTAGTCCAACACAGAATATTTTTGGGATCCAACATAGTGTGAGGATACATTGCTAAACTATCTGATTATTAAGCCACTACTAAGGATACATTGTATCCTATTTGTACTTCAAGATTAAATATTTAAATTATTATAGTTTAGCTAGTGGGATTCAAGGATCTCTCCAGAAGTCATCATGTATCCCCAAATTAACAATGAAATAAAAAATATTTTTAAATCATACTGAGGAGAAGTAAGTTTATAATTGGGGGTTATTGATAAATAATATTTCTATGTGGAGAACATGTACATCATATGTAGACCAAGATAATCATCAGCAACATTTTTATAATGAAATTATGTTATTTTAAAACAATATGGGTTACTGGTATCTAATTAATGGTAGAGAGATTCAAGTCTATGTGAGTAAGGTAGTGGTCCTTAATAAAATGAAATAAATGTTCACTTGTCATATATAAAGATCATTACAATATATTATTATGTGTAATAACCATAGAACGTGAGAAGAAGTATATAGTAAATATTCTATGAAAAAGGAAGGATTTTTACTTTGGGGAGGAGAAGAAGGATTTCATACATTGGATATATATATGAGGAGAATAGGCCACTGGAATAAGTTATCTCATGATCAAAACTAGATAAACCTATTATAATTCATTATTTTTTGACCATATATAATTGAATGGGAGGATTATAACCTAGTGGTATTAATAATATGTATATTTTATAGTGTTTATGTAAAACTAGAGACTTTTATGAGAAATATTTTTTTTATGTTATATAAATCATCAAAGGAATCTTTCACTACACCCAGCACTAGCTTGGCTTGCTTTACACGCAACCGCGACCTTCCTCGATCGCTTGCGTCGTACGCAATACCGAGTTTCATTAAACAACGATATGCTATTAAAATATTATTAAAACTAGCCGTTATGAATAGTAATAACTAAATATTGAATTATATGACATTTTAATTCAACTTATACATTTTCTAGAATGAGGTATAAAAGCAAAATCAGTTTTTTTGGATAAAAGAAATATTTTTCAAAAAAATACAGTTTTGCCGCCTTTTGATGGCGCACCCACATTAAATATAGTTTTTGACATGTTTATAACTTCAATTTGACAAAATAAAATTCTTCTTTTGAATCAGGGTATAAAAATTTACTTTGGATAAATTTTTGATATTTTTCTGATAACTTTAATATTTTGATAAATAGTAAAAATACGCTAATTTTTAATTAAAAACAACTTTTTTCATTGAGATAATTTATATGGATAAATTATAATATTGAATGGTTTTAAAGTATAAATAGAATATATTTTAACCATTTAATATAATTTATGTCATTAGCATTAATTTCACATTGAATTCAAAGGTACAAACATTTCAATCTTTGGCAATGTTTTAACTTCTAAAACCCGTTTTCTTAACAATGGGATTTTTTTTAAATTAATTACTACAACTTATATGTTTTGAATTTTTAAAAATGGATTCCATATTCCGAATCAGTAGGTCCAAATTATGTTAATAGACTACTTTTTATTTTTGGGCATTATGAATAGTAACTACAGTAAATTTTATTTACCATAGTTAAAGGTAAATCGGGTAATTAAGGGTAAATATAAGATTATAAAATTACCCTAACACCTGCCAAAATCCTATTGGATGACTAAATGTCGACCCATATCACCTAAGGGTCGGATTATATTTATTCAATGGACTTTTTTCCATGAAAATAATTTAATTATTTTTAAAACTAAAGAATGTGACAACATGTCACTTTCTTAAATATTATAAGTATAATAATTTTAATATAGTGATAAACATAATGAAACTTAGAACATGAATAGTCTCCAGAAATATAATACAATTATCTACATAATAGGAATTTATTTAGAATTTTTAAGGATTAAAAAATTGTCATTAATTTTGACACAATAGTGATGTTGAAATTATTTTTTTAATTAAAATATCAAATAAAATGTTTTAAAAATATTAAAATAAATATTATATGAACTATTTAATGTTTTAAACTAATTTTCTAGATACATATGACATTTTATGAATATATTTAAGCTTTTAGTTAGAACATATCTTCTGTATATATTTTATTTAATTTCAAATAATTGAATAGTGTCAAAATTGACACTATTGTTATTTTATAAAAATAACATATTATAAAATTGTTTAAAAATCACAAAAATATTTAAAACTTATAAATTAAAATTTATATGGTCGAAAATGTCATAAGGTGTCAAATTATGGAAAATTCACAACACAAATGTAATTATTTATAATAATTTAAAATTTAGAATATTATTATCAAAAATAAAATTAAATTGATAAATAAGGATAAATCAAGTTGATAATGATTAAGATAAATTCATAACATGTCTAAATTTTAATGGTTGATGATATTACAACCCTATCTCATCTAATATTCGTATATAAGTCATTTTGGAAGTTTTTAAGTGGGTTTGGGATTTAATATAAACTAATATTTCTTATATTTCCAAAGGCGCCCCTCTCCTCCCTTATAAAAGGGAACCTCCTCCCTCTCTTCCTCACATAAATTTGAGCCTTAAATCTCGACCAAACCCTGACCATTTAACTTCCCCACTTCCTTAGAAACCCACTAGAGGTACTGGTCTTATCAAAAGACCAACTCTAGTGCCTTAAGAGAAAGTTTAAAGGAGGCACTTCGAGAAAGAGGTAATACCTTCTACCGTTTTCTTCAAGTTTCATTCTCCATCTACAACCTATTCTTTTGTTGTTTCATTATGAGGTAATAACATCAGTATCAATTATATACTGATATGTTATTATAAATGTGAAACAAAACTATTTCAACTCTTATCCATCCCACGGAAAATGAAATCACTGCGTGTGCGTACGTACGGAATACCGTCTCCACGCCGTGGTGTAATCTATTTTCCACCACCAACATACATGGATGGGTATAAGGGTGAAATTAATGAATATATATGATTATTGTAAAGTGTTTTTGATTCTGAAATATTATACATACACTCCAATACAATTCCACGATCATGGGAATGATATCATCGCTCGTGCGTACATAGGGAATACCGTCTCCACGATGTGATGCGATTCGTTCTACATGATCTTCATTGCATAATTATTATATAAATTAATTGAATGAATTATTATGATATATATTACACTAATAACATTCTGGAAATGAGGTATCTATAACCTAAAGAGAAGAATAAGAATTTATTCGACAAACACGCATAAGAACCAAAAGTAATAAACACCCGAATAAAAGGTAGTAATGAAATATTACTAATAAGAAGCTAAGAATATGACCATATATGATATCATTACAATAAGTATGATTCTGTAATATGTCAATAACATTATTTAAATCATTATACAAGAGGTTCGGACACTTACGAAGCAAATCATACCGAAGGTAAGGGAAAATATCACAATCTCATTTTATCCGAGATTGTTTATATGTTGGTATTTACTAGGGTGTATTTTATCATCCACATCCATGTTTCCTCATTATGTAATATTATTTCCATCCACCTAAAATTGTTTAAATCCAATTTTACCCTTCGGTGAGTTTTTAGTAAAAGATATGAAAGGAATCTTTTGTACCTTTTCGTACGAGGTACCTTTTGAATTTTCCAACAAAAGTACGAGAAGAATGTTTTTTATAACTTATACGGAATGAATTGATTTTTAAAACATTATTTCGAAGAATTTTCCTTTACATGTTTTCAAGTTTATTTTTAATCAACTTCTTTTAGTTTAAAATTGTATGACATGTTAAGAAAGGAAAATGTTTTTGAAGTAGAAAGGATATTTTCCTCAAATATGGAGTTCAAGAATTTTATCAAAATTATTTTCCATCTATGATAATAATGGGTTATGTTTTTATCTGTATTATTACATTGATTTGATTATGTTGTGTTGGAATTATTTTTATGAATTCCTTTATCTTATATGAATTATTTTATGATGCCATGTTGTTTAGGAATCCCATTTTTATTAAATGGGTTATGCTGTGATATATGGTTTATGATTTTGTGGCACACATAATAATGGTATCATTATTAGATGGGTGGGACCTATATCTCCCTACAATGCATTGGGTATAGATTTTATATCTCACGAGATAGACATGGCTGGAACCGCAGGTTATACCGATACAGTGAAACAGGACTGAAACAAGGAGTGAACTTGGTTCATAAATGGACTTTGTCCACTAAGATAGTCTAGGCCATGAGTCTTGACTAATAAGAAATGATTCTCTATGATTATGTGTGTATGACACAAAGTTTCATGTTTTAAGTTATGATTATTTTGATTACATTTCACATCCATGATTTATCCCATGTTATGAAATTATGATTTCTTTTGTATGTTAAGATTCCTAAAATGTTTTGTTCTTTTGAATATGACGTGATTGATATTTCTTTTGATTACCGTTACTGAGCATTTGAGCTCACCCTTTTATATGTTTTCTTTCCCCAGGTCAGGAAAAAGGTTATTAAGTAAGATATGCCAAAAGGGACTATAGATATGATGAAATAAATGGGATACAGTGTAGACACTTTATGAACCAGTTGTTTATGTTTCCCAGTTTCTAAAGACACTATACCTATACGGTCCTTTAATGGTTTTGTTATATGTTGTAATAAGTATGCTTCAATTATGATGTAATAACAATGTTTGTAAATTATGGGTTGTTATAGTTGGTATCAGAGGAAAGGTATAGTCAACCTTTGGAAACTAGGATGTGAAAGCCTTAGTAAGAACCCTAAGGATATGTCTGAGCATATAACACAATCATAGTGTTTTAGAAATGACCATGAATAACCTAGTACAAGACCTTAAGTGTGAAATTTTATTCTTGATTATGTGGTTTTCCTATTATAATTAGTGTTGCTCACACTATTCTTCTTGGTTTTAGTCAATGGCTAGAACCCTAAAGAACCATGTTAATGCGGAATGCGACGGTCAATGCAATGATTGTCCCCTTGAGTAACCAAATATTATGGGAGATGGAATGAAAAATCTTATAGCCATGCTCACACAACTTTCTCAAGCTATGAATGATGCGGGACTTCCAAACGAGCAAAGGAAGGAGCAACATTCTGTTGAATCCTTCATGTGGCAGCGTCCAACATCTTTCAGCGGGTCTACTGATCCATTAGTTACTGAACAATGGATTAGTAATACTGAAAAGATATTTTCAGTTCTTCAATGTTCTGAACATGATAAAGTCATCCTAGCAGTGTATCATTTGGAAGGAGATGTTGATCAATGGTGGAATCTTATTAAGAATACGATGCAAAGGGATGAAATTGAGTCCATGGAATGGGACGAGTTCAAGAACATATTTTTCAATAAGTACTTCCCTCGTATTCTCCGAACAAAGATGGAGAAAGAGTATCTTGAACTGAAGAAAAAGGATGATGAATCTATTGGTACCTATGAAGAAACTTTTACAATACTTGCAAGGTACGCTTCTGGTATTATTATCCAACCTGAGAGTAAGATCGATCGATTCTTTAGTTGCTTAAAACCAAGTCTACGAAGGGTGTTAACCATAAGGGACTTCAATAGCTACGAGGAAATCGTTCGATGTGCTCTCAATGTCGAGATGGAGATTGGTGTAACCCATCAGTCATATGGGTTTGATAAGAAGAGGAAAACAGAATTCAAAGGAAAATCTAAAGAGCACACTGAAAATAAGATGAGCTTTACCTTATGCTCAAAGTGTGGAAAGAAACATGGAGGGAGTTGTCTTAAAGGTACAAGTAAATGTTTCAAATTTGGAAAGGAAGGTCATCGGGCATTTGAATGCCGCAATGATGGGAAGAAGATGTCTAATGATGCAAATAAAGGAAGGGACACACATAATGAACCTAATACACTTCAATGTTTCAAGTGCAAGGAGATGGGACATTATGCCCATAAATGCCCTAATCCAAGGTTTGTTGATGATGATCGACATCAACAAAATCTTATGTCTAAAGACGAAGGAAAGTCACATGCAATTTCTATCAGTGATGTGGAGTACGATAATGATGTGGTGAAAGGTACACTTACCATCCACTCTAAAGTAGAAATTTTTTTATTTGATTCTGGATCCACCCACTCTTTTATTTATGAATATTTTTTTAAGGGTATCACCGTATTACCTCAACAATTAGATGTTTAGTTAGCTGTGACAAAACCTAATGTCATAACAGTCGCATCAAAAGTCTATAATTCTTCCCCGATGGAAGTTTGTGGGAAAGTGCTTCCTGCAAATCTTGTGATCCTTCCTATAGTGGAATTTAATGTGATTCTTGGCATGGATTGGATTTCATTATATGGAGCTCATAAAAATTTCCAAGAAGGAAATTCACATTTCATATTCCAGATCAATCTATGATCGTCTATCGATGCATGGATGAACATAACCTTCCAGTGGAAATTTCTTCCATCTTATGGGTCTTGATTCCACTAAATGAGGGTTATTTATCTCAAATGGTTGGTGAGAAACTCACGATTAATAACATTCCCATTGTACGGGAGTTTGATGATGTCTTTCCGGAGGAATTTCCAGGTCTTACACCAAATTGTGAAGTTGAGTTTTCAATAGAACTCGTACCGGGTGCTTTGCCTATTTCAAAGACACCTTATAGAATGGACCCAATTGAGTTGTAGGAATTGAAGAAGCAACTCCAAGAGAATCTGGATAAGGGATTCGTACGCCCTAGTGTGTCACCTTGGGGAGCACCTGTTCTATTTGTTATTAAGAAAGATGAATCAATGAGACTCTACATTGATTATCGAGAACTTAACAAGATCACTATCAAGAACAAATATCCTCTCCCACACATTGATGACCTATTTGACCAACTATGCGGAGATCAATAATTTTCCAAGATTGATATTCGTTCAGGGTATCATCAATTAAGTGTTAAAAGGGAGGATATACCAAAGACGGCTTTCTGTACAAGGTATGGACACTATGAATTTATAGTGATGCCATTTGGTCTTACTAATGCCCATGCTATCTTCATGTATCTGATGAATAGAGTCTTTAGAGACTACCTTGATCAATTTGTGGTAGTCATTATAGACGATATTCTTGTCTATTCAAAGAGCAAGGAAGAACATGAAGATCACTTGAGAATTATATTGAAGACCCTGAGAAAGGAGAAGCTTTATTCCAAATTTACCAAGTGTGAAATTTGGATTTAAAAATTTGCATTATTGGGTCACATAATCTCAAAAGGGAGGATATCTGTGGATCCAACAAAAATAGAGGTTATCGAAAGATGGTCGAGACCAATAACAGTAACTGAGATCCGAATCTTTCTTGGTTTGGATGGATATTATCGACGTTTTGTGAATGATTTTTCACGATTATCTAATCCACTCACCAGGTTGACTCGAAAAGGAGTTAAGTTTGTTTGGACAGAGGAATGTGAAGAAAATTTCAAGGAGTTGAAAAGAAGGTTATCCAGTGCACCTATGATCACACTACCTTGTAGTGGAGAAATGTTTGTGATCTACAGTGATGCATCCAAGAAGGGTATGGGGTGTGTTCTTATGCAAAATGATATGGTGATAGCTTATGCCTCATGACAATTGAAAATCCATGAGCAAAATTACCCAACACATGATTTGGAGTTGGCTGCCGTAATCTTTGAATTAATGATTTGGAGGCATTATCTTTATGGAGAAAGGTGTGACATTTATACTGATCATAAAAGTTTAAAGTATATTTTCACACAAAAGGAGATGAATATGCGCCAATGAAGATGGTTGGAGCTGATTAAGATTACGAATTCTCAATTCATTACCACCCTGGGAAAGCAAACAAGGTGGCAGATGCATTAAGTCGACAAGACCATGCCAGTTTATCAATGATGAGGATCAAAAAAGATCCAATATTTATGGATTTACAAAGGATGGATCTTGGAATTATAATGGAAGGGTAAAAATCGTATCTTTCTCAAATTAATGTTCAACCATATATACATGTGAAGATTAAAGAGTTGCAGAAAGAAGATGTAGAGTTACAAAAGAAGGCGAGAAATATTCCTGAATTCAACCTTGATTGTGATAGGATAATAAAGTTCAGGAATCAGGTTTGTGTTCCTCACATCCCCGAATTAAAGAAGGAGCTGCTGGATGAGGCTCATAGTTCTTCATTCTCTATTCATCCTAGAAGCACGAAGATGTATAGGGACCTGAAAGAGTACTTATGGTGGGATGGCATGAAAAGAGATGTTGCTGAATATGTCTCTCGATGCTTGGTTTGTCAGCAAGATAAAGCTGAGAGACAGAAGTCTAAGGTTATGTTACAACCATTGCCCATACCCGAATGGAAATAGGAAAACATCACTATGGACTTTGTCACAGGACTTCCTAAAACATCCAAAGGCAATAATGCTATCTGGGTCATATTTGATCGTCTTACAAAGTCTGCACACTTCATTGCTATTAGAGAGGATTTCTCTCTGGACTAGCTTTCCAGGATATATATAAAGGAAGTTGTAAGATTGCATGGAGTAACACTTTCTATTATATCTGATCGGGATCCGAGATTTACCTCGATGTTCTGGAGAAGTCTTGAGCATACTCTGGATACAGAGTTGAGTTTCAGCACTGCTTATCATCCTTAGACAGACAGTCAGTCTGAGAGAACAATTCAAACTCTAGAAGATATGTTGAGAGCTTGCTCTATGTATTTCAAAGGTGGTTGGGATCAACACCTACCTTTGGTGGAATTTTCTTATAATACTAGCTTTCACTCCAGTATTCAGATGGCTCCTTATGAAGCTCTCTATGGAAAGAAATACAGGACTCCAACATGCTGGGATGAAGTTGGGGGAAGAAAGCTATTAGGACCTGATCTCATTGATGAAATGGCAGAAAAGGTCAGATCTATTCAACAACACATAAGAGAAGCTCAGAGTCGATAGAAAATTTATGCCGACAGTCGAAGAAAAGACCTAGAGTTTGAAGTGGGTGATAAAGTGTTCTTAAGAATATCTCCCTGGAAGAGGGTGATGAGATTTGGAAAGAAGGGGAAGTTGAGCCCTAGATATATCGGTCCTTTCGAAATACTGGATCGCGTCAGGAAGGTAGCTTACCGATTGGAGCTTCCACCGAATCTCTCTCAAGTACATGATGTGTTCCATGTATCTCTCATGAGAAAGTACATGCCCGATCCTTCACATATACTCAGCTCAGAAGTTGTACCGCTGGAGCAAGATCTTTCTTTTGAAGAATAGCCAATAAGGATTCTGGATCATAGTGAAAAAGTCCTACGAAACAAGACCACTTGCTTGGTGAAAGTTTTATGGTGGAACCACCAATTAGAAGAAGCTACATGGGAGCTTGAGGATATGATGAGGGAGAGGTATCCTCATCTGTTTGTTACAAAGTGACGAATTTCGAGGGAGAAATTCATTTTAAGGGGGGTAGAATGTAACACCCAAGACTTTTATGAGAAATATCTTATTTTTATGTTATATAAATCATCAAATGAATCTTTCACTACACACAACACTATCTTGGCTTTCTTGACACGCAACTGTGGCCTTCCTCGATAGCTTGCGTCGTACGCAATACCGAGTTTCATTAAACAAGGATATGCTGTTAAAATATTATTAAAACAAGCCATTATGAATATTAATAACTAAATTTTGAATTTTGTAACATTTTAATTCAACTTATACATTTTCTAGAATGAGGTATAAAAGCAAAATCAGTTTTTTTTATTAAAGAAATATTTTTCAAAAACAATACAGTTTTGCCGCCTTTTGATGGCGCACCCACATTAAATCTAGTTTTTGAAATTTTTATAAGTTCAATTCGACAAAATAAAATTATTATTTTGAATCAGGGTATAAAAATTTACTTTGGATAAATTGTTGATAGTTTTCTGATAACTTTCATATTTTGATGATTAGTAAAAATGCACTAATTTTTAATTAAAAACAACTTTTTTCATTGAGATAATTTATATGGATAAATTATAATATTTAATGGTTTTAAAGTATAAATATAATATATTTTTACCATTTAATATAATGTATGTCACTGGCATTAATTTGACATTGAATTCATAGGTAAAAACATTTCAATCTTTGGCAATGTTTTAACTTCTAAAACCCATTTTCTTAACAATGAGGTTTATTTTAAATTAATTACTACAACTTATATGTTTTGAATTTTGAAAAATGGATTCCATATTCAGAATCAGTGGGTCCAAATTATGTTAATATACTACTTTTTATTTTTGGGCATTATGAATAGTAACTACGGTAAATTTTATTTACCATAGTTAAAGGTAAATTGGGTAATTAAGGGTAAATATAAGATTATAAAATTACCCCAACACCTGCCAAAATCCTATTGGTTGACTCAAAGTTGACCCATATCACCTAAGTGTCGGATTAGATTCATTTAATGGACTTTTTTCTTTGAAATGAATTTAATTATTATTAAAACAAAAGAATGTGACAACATGTCACTTTCTTGATTCTTATAAGTATAATAATTTTAATATGGTGATAAACTTAATTCAACTTCAAACATGAATAGCCTACAGAAATCTAATACAATTATCTATATCATAGGAATTTATTTAGAATTTTTATAGATTAAATAATTATCATTAATTATGACACAATAGTGATGTTGAAATTATTTTATTAATTAAAATATCAAATAAATTGTTTTAAAAATATTAAAATAAATATTATATGAAATATTTAATGTTCTACACTAATTTTCTAGACACATATGACATTTTAAGAATATATTAAATCTTTTACTTTGAAAATATCTTCTGTATATATTTTATTTAAATTCAAATAAATGAATAGTGTCAAAATTGACACTATTGTTATTTTATAAAAATAACATATTATGAAATTGTTTAAAAATCACAAAAATATTTAAAAATTATAAATTAAAATTTATATGGTCTACAATGTCATAAAGTGTCAAATTATGGAAAATTCACAACACATATGTAATTATTTATAATAATTTAAAATTTAGCATATTATTACCAAAAATAAAATAAAATTGATAAATAAGGATAAATCAAGTTAATAATGTTTACGATAAATTCCTAACATGTATAAATTTTCTTGGTTGATGAGATTACAGCCCTATCTAATCGAAGATTCGGATATGAGTCATTTTGGAAGTTTTTAAGTGGGTTTGGGATTTAATATAGACTAATATTTATTATATTTCCAAAGGTTCCCCTCTCCTCCCTTATAAAAGGGCACCTCCTCCCTATCTTCCTCACACCAATTTGAGCATTCATGCTCGGCCAACCCCTGCCCATTTCACTTCCCCACTTCCTTAGAAACCTAATAGAGGTACTGGTCTTATCAAAAGACAAACTCTAGTTCCTTAAGAGAAAGTTTAAAGGAGGCACTTCGAGAAAGAGGTAATACCTTCTACCATTTTCTTCAAGTTCCATTCTCCTTCTACTACCTCTTCTTTAGTTGTTTCATTATGAGGTTATAACATAAGTATCACTTATATACTGATATGTTATTATAAATATGAAACAACCCTATTTCACCTCTTATCCATCCTACGGAGTACAAAATCATCGTGCGTGCGTTCGTACGGAATACCGTCTCCATGCTGTGGTGTAATCTATTTTCCACCACCACCTTACTTGGATGGGTATATGGGTGAAAGTAATGAATATGTATGATTATTTTAAAGTGTTATTGATTCTGAAATAGTATAAATACACTACAATACAATTCCACGATCATGGGAATGATATCATCACTCGTGCGTACGTACGGAATACCATCTCCACAATGTGATGTGATTCATTATACATGATATTTATTGAATAATGATTATATAAATGAATTGAATGAATGAATATGATATATATTACACTAATACCATTATGTAAATGAGGTATCTATAACCTAAAGATAAGAATAATAATTTATTCGACAAACACGCATAAGAACAAAAAGTAATAAACACCCGAATAACATGTAGTAATGAAATATTACTAATAAGAAGCTAAGAATATGACCATATATGATATCATAACAATACGTATGATTCTTTAATAAGTCAATAACATTATTTAAATCATTATACATGATGTTCTAACACTTACAAAGCAAATCGGACCTAAGGTAAGGGAAAATATCCCAATCTCATTTTATCCGAGATTGTTTATATGTTGGTATTTACAGGGGTGTATTTTATCATCCAAATCCATGTTTCCTCAATATGAAATATTATTTCCATCCACCTACAATTTTTTAAATCCAATTTTACCCATCGGTGAGTTTTTAGTAAAATATATGAAAGGAATCTTTTGTTATTTTTCGTACGAGGTACTTTTTGACTTTTCCGACAAAAGTACGAGAAGAATGTTTATTTAACTTATATGACATGAATTGAGTTTTAAAACATTATTTCCATGAATTTTCCTTTACAAGTTTTAACATTTATTTTTAATCAACTTCTTTTAGTTTAAAATTTTATGACATGTTAAGAAATGAAAATGTTTTTGAAGTAGAAAGGATATTTTCCTCAAGAATGGAGTTCAAGTGATTTATCAAAATTATTTTCCATCCAAGATAATAAAGGGTTATGTTTTTATCCCTATTATTAAATTGATTTGATTATATTTTGATGGAATTATTTTTATGAATTCCTTTATCTTATATGAATTGTTTTATGATGTCATGTTGTTTATGAATCCCATTTTTATTACATGGGTTATGCTATGATGTATGGTTTATGATTTTGTGGCACACATAAGAATGGTATCATTATGAGATGGGTGGGAACTATATCTCCCTACAATGCATTGGGTAAAGATTTTATATCTCATGAGATAGAAATGGCTGGAACAATAGGTTATACCGGTTCAGTGAAACAGGACTGAAACGAGGAGTGAACTCAGTTCAGAAATGGACTTTGTCCACTAAGACAGTCTAGGCCATGAGTATTGACTAATAAGAAATGATTCTCTATGATTATGTGTGTATGCCACAAAGTTTCATGTTTTAATTTATGATTATTGTGATTACATTTCACTGCCATGATTTATCCCATGTTATGAAATTATGATTTCTTTTGCAGGTTAAGATTACCAAAATGTTATGTTCTTATGAATATGATGTGATTGGTATTTATTTTGATTACCCTTACTGAGCATTTGAGCTCACCCTTTTGTATGTTTTCTTTCCCCAGGTTAGGAAGAAAGTTATTAAGTAATATATGCCAAAAGGGACTATAGATATGATGAAATAAATGGGAGACAATGTAGACACTTTATGAACAATATGTTTATGTTACCCAGTTTCTAAAGACACTATACCTATATGGTCCTTTAATGGTTTTGTTATATGTTGTAATAAGTATGATTCAATTCTAATGAAATAAAAATGTATGTAAAGTATGGGTCGTTATAGTTTATATAAGACTGAGTTCATTAGATTACCTCTATATACTTTTTATATGCTCAATTATTGTTATTATTGATAAATTATAAGATTTTCTTTGGTGTCAAGTTGATGGAATATGAGTTGAATTTTTATCTCATGAAATTAAATTTTGGAATTATTTCACTAAATCATAATATTATTCAAAGTGGATAATGAATACATCAATTAAATGCTATAAGGAACATACTTCTCATAGGTAAGTTAGAAGTAGAAACCATACATGTTCTTATAATTAGACAAAGAATGTGATGGGTGACCTGAGATAAAAAATTGAATTATTCATTGAGTGTGAAAGATATGAACTAAAGTGTTATTCATAATCAATATAATTCAATGAATCCAATCCCAAAACCTAAACATATTCTTATTGGAGACAATGTTTTATTTATTTATCAATGAGGTTTAAATATTTTTTGGTGAGTTATTAGATGATGTGGTGGTTCATGGATAATTGTTAGGGATTTAATAAAATACATTTGATGTCTTTCTTGAGAATTTATCCTAGTAAATGTGATTTTTGCTGAAGCTAATATTTAAATGTTAAAGATATGTTCTTTACAATACCAAATTTCGTACAATAATTTGAAGACCATGAAAATTTTTATTTACTTTAAGTTAGGAAGAGTAATTAATGATGACTATGAAAATTATAATTTTTCAAGACTATTTGTGAAGATGAATATTGATAATTCCATGAAAAATGTATTTACATTTTTTTTGATGAAGATGATCTATATTGTATTGGAATAATAATTGTGTAATACTTTTTATTCTATTTAATATTTATAATATCTATTTGTTCATTAGAATTGGTGGATTTGTTAAAATATATGGTCCAAACACACAAGACATCATTGGGGAGGATCAAAAAAGTCATTATCGGTCCCAAAGGTCAACCATGCACAAGAGATCCAGCCTAAGCTTGTCCTCATGACAGAAGGTGAGTGGGATGTGAATAGATCTATATGATCACACCTAGGTGTAGGTGCACATGGAAAGATCTGTGCAGGTGAGATAGTATGTGGAGATTCCGGCTAATGAGGCTCATCTATGAATGGGTTTTGTGGGGGTTGATACCATATTTCTAGTTCAAAGTGTTGATGGGATTAGTAGTAATATTAATGAGCACAAATCTTGGAAAAATATAGATGTGGGAGTTGGGTGTGTGTATACTATTCACCCACATTTAAATAGATATGGATAAAATAGATCCGTCTGATCTTTTTAGGCCCAAGTTGTGTTTTCCTTGTATTTTTTATTAATAGAAAATTATGTTGGTTATTATGAAGAAATAAAGTATGTTGAGAGTATGATGGATGAGAATCGATATTAAAAAATATTTTCAATAAGATCTAGACCATCTGAATGAGTCAATATGATCAATCACATTGGGATAAAAAGTCATAAGCTAATGAAAATTTTATTCTCCATCATTATCTGGAAGAAGATTGTTGGTGATCAATTTTTCTTCCAAAGATTATAAATAAATCACGAAACATCATAAAATATGGTTATTAGACTCAATAATTTTCTTTAGTAATTCAGACTTACAATGTTTGAAAAGGTCCGTCTAGTTTAGATGATGTTATCTGGAAGTAAAGGGTCATGATATTCACTCTTGATCTAGTTTGGAATAAGTGATCATAATAGAGAAGAATTAGAGACTTCATGAATACAATTTTCAATGTGATGATGATTTTATGATCTTCGAGTTATCATAAATCACAAGTATTTAGAGAACTTGTGATGAATGCTTTATTAAAGAAATGGGTCGTGAAATAGATGATACCAATCATATTCATAGTTATCAGATATGGATGGAAGGAGAAGAAAGATATTAGATATTGTATTCATCCTGGTCCCAATATAGAAATTTGTAATCATATATTCTATATTTAGGTCAATTGAATTATGTAAAATCGTATTCAGGATGATTTGTAAATTAATATGTTGTTGGAGTAATGTAATGGTATAATAAATTACATTATAAGAGAGATGATTCTGAATCTGGTCCTTAATGTATTCCAAGTCACGAAAGAAGTCATTATACGATCACAGGTTTGTGGCAGAAGGATACTGATAAAGATGAATCGATTAAACTAGGTACATCATATTTAGTATTTCATTATATTCACAAGAGGAAGAAATTGTTTGTTTGGGAGAAGTCAGTGGTATAATATTCAGAAGTGAAAGAAGAACTCTGATTTGTTTTCAAATGTTTTTTCTCAATTTTTTCAAGAGCCATCGTATCATAATTTATTCCAATTCATATTTCTAAATTGAAGAGGAATTAGATGTGATTAGATCACTTAATTCAAGTGAATGAAAAGAATATCATAAGGAAATAGGTGTATGTGTTGTTGATGGGGAGCTTGAAATTTGAAGAATGTGTCTTTTTTCAATAGTTGGTATAATGATCTGTAATAAAGACACAACATCAAGTGATAGATTGTGAAGAAGATAAACATTTTCTATTTTTTCATATAAGTATTTAATTAGTATAGAGAATCGTATTAAAGAAATAATAATGAAGAAACCAGAATGTAAAATTGGATTCAGATGGGTATTTTGAATTAATGTTTGATAGTGAGATAAATATTGAATGAAGATTTGAGAAGGACCGAGAAGAAAGTATAAGGATTGAGAATAATGAAAAAGTCAATGTGTTCCATAAATTCAATGATTCATGAAAAGTTAGGTAATTTTGTTGAGTGGAAAACCATTTCATATTCCCACTAAAACAACTCATTAGTCATCTATAAAAGGAATAAGTACATCATACTTTTCTGATACTGATAAAGAAATTACTATTCATTAGAGAAGAGAGGAAAGCTTATATGTTTAATGGATAGAAATAAGTTCAATTTTCATACAAGTTGGAGATGTTTTTTAACGAAAATTGGAAGATAAGAGACAATTTTTCAATGTATTTAGATGTTAATCATTTCAGATATAATCATATTCTGTTGTTAAACCTATTCTGGTTAGAATTTTATTTTGCTGGTTGTCATATTAGGATAGATAATCATATCAGGAATTCCATATTTGGATTTATATAATGAGGTAGAAGGAATTTTAAATTGACTCAATTTTATTCTAGAAACATTATATCTATCATATTGGTCATTCAGATTGGAAGAATCAAAATTGGCTGATCATATTGGGTGGATCAGACTGGGCAATTAGATTGAATTCTATATCAATGTCTATATTGTTCTTACCATCTTTTGGGTAATAATTTAAAGAATTATTCAAAATGAATACATTTTTTGATGTTTATAAAGAATCAAATGTAACATGTGTTGTTAGACAAACCTTGAATTACAACATTGGTTCTAGAAGGAGCACAAGCACAATTGGTTTGTTTTAAAACTACTACACAAGTTAAAGGGTGTATCATATTTTTTGTATTATACACAAAATGATTATTTTCTAGTTGATTTTGTAGTACTGAATTTTTTCCAAACCATACCAAGGAACTATTTATTCTTATTGGACAGTGAACAATGTAAATACTTGTGATTATGTAGACGTGTGTTTGTTTTTTTTCGGCATGGAAAGAAATCCATAATATTAAGAGAATGTTTTTTCAAGGGAAATGAAACCTAAAAGAAAACAATATAACTTATTCACCCCTCTTAGTGATATAAGTGTGTTACCTAGGCACTTACAACTAGTATCAGAGGTGAAGGTTTCTTTCATTAATTTATTACTTGAGTTTTTAAAGAAAAATTTGTGATGGAATTTCTGAATTGTGTAAATAGTAAGGGGATTCTAATTATAAATGATTGAAATTATCAAATCTAGAATGGAATAATGTGGACATATCTTATATCTCTTAGGTATGATGTTTCAAGATATATTACAGATGGTTTACCTCCTTTTATTGAGAATTATCATCTCACAAATTTTGATAAAGAAATCATTTATAACTATGGAAGAGCTAAAATGTTTTAATATCATCACTTTCTAAAAGTGAAATTCTTAGAGTAAAAAGACTTTCCAAAGCCAAAGATATCTGGGATAATCTTAAAAAAATTTATAAAGGAAATACAAAAGTGAAATGGAAATTTTAAAATATTGAGATTATAGTATGAAGGTATGAAGATGAGTGAGTATGAATCCATTGGTTACCTCTGTACCAGGGTGAATGACATTTTTATAACTATCTAGTCCTTGGTGAAAAGTTAGAAGATTATACAATTCTTGGAATGATCTTGATAATTCTTCCCAACATGTTTCATGAAAAAGTTTATTCATTGGAAGATAAAGGTCCTGATATATTATCTCTGTATTTTTTATTTTACTCTCATCACATAAGAGATGATAAGGGAAAACGTTATGAAGGGAAAACAAAAGCTAATAGATTAATTTATTTCAAATCCTCTAAGAAGGGATATTTAAATAATATTATTAAAGAAGAAGAAATTGGAGAATGTATTTCTAAAAAATAGGTATATAGAAATCATGAGGAAATTTTATCCTTGTTTTCTAAGAATGTGAAAAGTGGTAAATGATGTTATAATGGGAATCATCCCTTAAATTTTTTTGGATATAGAGATATTGGGTATTTTGTTTCTAGATTTCATCGAATAGGTGATGAATAAAAAATCACTAAAAAAGAATGTGAAAAATAATAAATAAGGCTAAGATGAACATGGAAGGAAATGGGTGATAAAGAAAATTCATATTCCAGAAGGGAAAACGTTTTTTTCTATGGATAATGATAGTGAGGAGGTTACAAATGATGGTGAAGAGAATAAATTTATTATAATATTTAAATAATAAAGTGTGTCTATTTGTGAAAGTAGTTGTTCTGAAGAATATTATGGCGAAGCTAAATCCAAAATGTCTATTGAGTATGTTGGTGAAAATAATTTTATTACAATAGTGAATGATGAAGAATTCAAAAGTAGAAGTTCCGATGAAGAATAAACTCAACAGGAAATGAATTTGAAAGAAGAGTTGAAATACTTTTTGAGAAATATTATAAGATATGAAAATAAGGAAGTTAAAAGATGAATTTTCATTAATAATTAATGAATGATTTTTAGAAGAGAAGAAGAAGATACTGCTAGGGATTAGAGATTTGAAAAAAAAAATCATAAAGAAGAGAATAATCATAATGAAAATATGGTGGTGAAGCTGAAGACAAAAATATAAGTGTTATAACTTATCCAAAAAATATTTCAACATATAAATAGAGAAATAAAAGTTTTCAAACAATTAATTTATAAAGTTGGTGAGAGTTATTGAAAGGATAAACCTGAGGAAGATCAATTAATGTTTCCTTCCAATGTTGAGAAGAAAGATAGAATGATTTCTGAAAATAATACATCTGGAAAGTTATGTATGTGTCCATGATCAATAATGTTGATAATTTAGAAGTTATAAAATACCCTTAGTCAAAAAATGTCTCTAATCATTATGAATATAGAATTATTTGTATTACTTTTGATTTCAATAAGGAAGAAATGAAAATGAAGATTCTATTTGATAACAAAAAGTTTGGTGGCTTATATAATAAAATAAGAATGTTTCTATGAAACATGTTTATAAATCCCCTTAATATGGATGATATAAATGAAAATAATGTTTCTATAGATACTACTAGAATTGTGGTGGATTTGTCCAAACAACTAATAGGTGTTATTTTATCCAACAAAATTACTATTATTCTATAGGATATATAAGGAATAGTTTTTGGGGAGTCAATCTACTCATATAAAATATGTATGATAATGTTTTTTTGAAGAAACCTTAGAAGGATGGAGTAAAGATTGAAAATAGGTTTCATCTCTCGGAAACTATTTCTGAAAGATATGAAAAACCTGGACACCTATAAAAAGGATCTATTGTTTTGTTATTGGCTCAAAAAATGTTTCTTAATAATTATCCGAAGTTGAATATTTAAGAAGATAAGAATAAAATATTTGTTGAGTCTGAAAAGAAATAATGCTTAGTTATCTAGCCAGAACAAGATGACTTAGCTATGAAGTTAGAGGAAGACCAAAAATCTGTAAATGAAGAGGGGTAAAAAGATACTTCTAAAGATACAAAATATGTTGATGAGAATGTATCAACATATTGTTGTCATGAGAAAGAAGGACATGATATTAAAAAAAATTCAGCTATCTTAGCAAACCAAAACACAAGAATGGACAAAATTTTAAAAATTTGTTGAAATAAAGATGTTAAAAAAGAAGAAGAAAAGTATACATACTCATTAAATATTATAAAAATGAGTTGAAATTTTTAACAAAATTTGAGAAGGATGTACAGAATAATGAAGGATCATCCCATGAAAAATTCATGAAAAAGAAGAAAAATTCAAGACCGATAGAAGAATATCAGTCTAATTATTTTTTCTAAGAAATAATCAAGTGTCTTCCTTATTTCCAAAATCTATTTATATTTATACTCACATGCAAATAATTTAAGGAGTGGAAATAAAGAAATTGTAATAGATATGTCTTTTACTATTTGTGAAAAATAGAGTAACAAGGTTATAAAAAATATGAGGGTTTGAAGAGTTGTATTTTTATACATTTTAAATTTTTGATATATTTTTTTGAGATTTTTGTAGGTTACTTTTATCATAAATTATTTTTTTTATTTTCCTAGAAATTAAAATGTTGAAGGAAACATGTTAATGTATTACAATAATGCGTTGTTATGGGAAAGATTGATTATATGATTTTTCCCTACACTAGGTGTTACAACATAGACATATATTTTTATAGTTAATGGATATTTATTTATAAACTCATGTGATACTTATGTTTTCCTAGAGAAGAGTTTCACGTTTTTGAGGTGAAAAATTCCAAAACCAAAAAATGAGATCATTTTTCAATAAGGGAGGAACTTTTCATTATGACCCCATTGAATTTTGTTTTCAATAAGTGGTAGAGACAAGAGGAAAGGTGTGTAAGAAATAATGGAGATAATAAAAAGTGAGAAAAAAATATAACCACTTATTATTTCGAAGTGGTTGAAGTATTGAAAAAACACAAAGGGGGAGATTGTTAGTCCCAAGTTGTGTTTTGGTTGTGTTTTTTGTCAAACTTTCATTATACTAGTTACATTTAAGAAAAAATGTACATTGAGAAAATGATGGGTGTATATATATATTGAAGAAAACATTTAATTAGATCCATACCATCTGGATGATTCAATACAATCAATCTCATTGGGATACAAATTTATGAGTTGATGAAAATCATATTCTCTATCGTAATCAAGAAGATATATATTGGTGATAGGTTTTGATTCCAAATACAAAAAGGAAATCATTTATCTTCATACAAGATGTTGATTGGACTCAAAAATTGAATTCAATAATTCTTATTAACAATACATGAAGAGGTCCATCGAATTCAAAGAAAGATGGATGGGAGTAAAGGTTAATCAGATTCATTCTGCATTTGGATTGGAACAAGTGATTGTAATGAAGAAAAATCAGATTGTTCATGACTATATTTCTTAATGTGACAATGATTTTATGATCTTAGAGTTATTATAAATTCAATGTATTTGAAAAATTTGTGACACAATAATGATGACATAAAGTGATATTGAAAGAGATGATTCCAATTTTATTTAGATTGATTAGATGTGGATATAAAGAGAGAAAATATTCCCGAGTTCATATTCTTCATGATCATAATATGGAAAATCATAATAATTTATATCATATTTTGTTTAATTGAATTCTGGAAAATTTTATCTAGGATGTGTTGTAAGGAAATATGATTCTAGAGGAATGAAATGGTATAATAATATCCATTACAGGATAGATGATGCTAAATCTGGTCCTCAATGTACTTCAAGTCATAGAAGAAGTCGTGATAAAAGTCGATGTTTATGTTTGAAGGAAGTTGGTGAAGTTGAAACTAAAAAAATTCTTCAATTGTATTTAGTATTTCATCATATTCATATGAGGGAGAAATTGTTTGTTCAGGACAAGTGATTGGTATCATATCTAGAAGATAAATATGAAGTATGATTTGTTTTAAAATATTATTTTTTCAGTTGGGTCAAGATCCATCATATAATAATTGATGTCAATTCAACTTTTTAAAGAGAAGAAGAAGTATATGTTTTTTTAATCACATCATTCAAGTGGATCATAAGAAGAGATGAAGGAAATTGCTAAATGTGTTGTCGATGGGATCTTGAAATTCGAAGTTGTTTTTTGTTTTTAATAGTGGGATGAAATATATATCACAATGTAATTTTTAAATAATATTATGGATTTCTATTTCTTAACACAAATATTAAATTGGTACAAAGAATCATATTGAAGAAATATAATTGAGAAAATGAAAATGGGATATCATATTAAGACTGGTGTTTGAAAGGAAATCTTGAAGGAGTTCTAAGGACTAATAAAATAATTGATAAGGATTGAGAACAAACAAGAAGGATTGTGAAACATGGAAAAAAGTCAAGATGCGCCCAAAATTCAAGGAATCATACAAATTTTGGGAATTTGGTTGACTGGGAAAGCATTTTAGAGTCCCTCCAAAACCACTCATGGGTCATCTGTACAAGGAGATAAGTACATAATACCTTTCTAATTCTGACATTTAAGTACCATTCAAGAGGGAAGAAAGAGAAGATGAAAAGTTTTATTGAGGGAAATAAGATTATATAATGAGTTATTTGAAAAATATTTGATGGAGGGAAGTGGAAGAAGAAGAGATAAGATTTCAATTTATTCATATGATCATCATATTTAGTGACCATCATATTCAGTTGTTTATCATATTTTGGTTGTCATTGTGTTTGTATCATCATTATATTTGGATGGGTAATACTATAAATATTTACGTATTGGGATTTCTATGCTGAGGAATAAGTAATTATGAATTGACACAATCATACTCCGATAGTGTTATATCTATTGTATTGGGAAATCAGTTTAGATGAATCTGACTGGGCATATTGGATTGGGTAGATCAGATTGGGAAATCAGATTGAATTCTATATCAAATTACTTGTTTTTTACCAGTTTCTGGGTAATAATGTGATGAATTGTTTTTAAAGAAATACAGTTGCTGAATTCTATAAATAAGTATAGATAACATGTGATGTTACAAAAACAATACAGTAAACCACTTTTGTTATAAAGAGAAGACAGACTATAATAGTTTTTTCAGTGTTCTACACCAGTGAAAGGGTATATCCTACTCATTGTATTCCACATAAAATAATTGTTTTCTAGTGGGTTTTGTGGTATTTGTTTCATTCCAAACCATACCATATACGTAGATATTCGAATTGAATACTTAAACTTTTAAATAATTATTTTCCTATGTATATTTGTTTGACTTCTTTTTAGTATTGAATGAAATTATTAATAGGAAGTAAAGATTTTTTCAAAATCAAGGAGACATTAAAGAAAAATATATCACTAATTCACCCCCTCCCAGTGATATAACTTTTCATCCTAGGAACTTATAGATCTGGTGAATCTATACTATCGGATCAATGAAATATGTTTTCTTTAACCACTACTATTACAATAGACATCCTCAAGATTATGGGTTGATTGAGGTATTACCTTGATCAATCCTTATGATACTATGATCATTCAAAACATGAGATTGTTGCATGTTTGAGATCCTAAGAAGAAGAAGATTTTCTTCCATTCATGCAATATTTTTCTTGGGTTCATATTGATATATGAAAAGATGAGTTTCAGTTGAATGAAATTTTTATTTTTTGAGGACTTATAATTCATGTATAAAAGGTAAATGTAATTGTTATCCCATGTATGTGATATTCTCTATCGTCAAATCGTGTAATGATAGGTGTCATGATTATCAACATAACAATTTTAAGAAATAGCTAAACTGTTCTATGTTTATTAAACACATTAAAACAACATAATTATCAGAGCCCTAATGTGACATTTTTCTATGATGTTAGGTGGTGACGGAAAAAACCTAAGGTGGTGGATCTAACCTATAAAATTAATAGAACCAATATAAGGAGACACTGATGATACATTGAGAGATCACATCATTTTGGAGAAAAATTGAGTATTCAAGAACAATATTTTTGGGATGAGAAGGTTTCCAGGAATAATTTAATGTCATGAAGTAAAATAGGAGATTCCTCAAGTGTTTAATCTTTTTTTAACACTATCAAAGGTTTTGGGATGAACTTCTTCAGTGAATACCTTCGAGTTTTCATGAATATATTTTAGACACCATAGTAAAGTGTCACCCACAATATGTTCCATAATTAATTACTTGCACATAGACAAATATTTCATACATATTTTTTACATGATGAAATTGGGAATAATAGGACATTTAATTATTCCCTTTATTGAAGTAGATTTAAATATTACACCTGTTTGAAGTATAGTGATATTGATTTATGTGGATTGCATGAATAATAAGTCTTCATACCCTTACATGTTTTTGAAAAATATAGTAGACATTTTGGGCCATGCATGTGTTCTTGGATACATTATTTCTTAATTTGATTTGAGATATATGAAAACGATTATGATAGAACATACTAAAAAAATATAAATACAAATGGTAAGGTTTCTAGTTGAGAAGGCCAAGCAATTCAAGGGTGAATTGAAATGTTTGAAATAAGGTTGATAATTCAAGAATAAGAGAATTGATATATGAAAGATTAATCTTTCATAATATATCTATGAATTTTTTTGCAAAAATTTCCCACATCTTTGTGTGGTTAAGAATTCAAATAGGCTGAAGGAAGAATTTCCCAAGAAGTGTTGCCCTGAAAAAATTGAACATACACATATGATAATATATATATGAGAAATACCAGCTTCAACACAATGTTACATAGACTATACAATAAAAAGTGTGACACAACATGATCATGGATGAGGACTATCATAATGATTTTTCTATAGTGGATCTTTCCATCAGAAGAGGGAGGATTCAACTATAGGGTTTAACTAGTTGTTGTAATATTATGATTTGGGATATAACCATTCACTGGATAATAATTTGTTTTTCAGGGGAATAAAAAACTAGTGAAGGTATATTGGAAATGGGTTACATAACCATATTCTAATTGGGTGGTAGAATGGATTACTATTTTTAATCACCTTTTAAAATAGTGGAGAATCCGTGTTGGTAGAATAACCAACAAGATAAAGAGTATGCATTTGTTCAAAAACTTTAAAATCCATTTGTTATGTAACATTGACTTATAACATCATTAAAGGTGGGGATAAGAGGCACAAGAATAGTGTATTTTGGATCTAACAAGTCACTATAATTGAATTGAAAATTAAAAATTAGTAAAAAGAAAAGGTATCATCGATTCACCCACCTCCTCTTACTTTTCTCATTAAGATCCATCTTTAACAAGTTGTGCAAGAAAAAATTACATCTATAAAAGATACCAAAATATATTAAGGATAAATATCATTAATAAATTAAATAGAAGGGGGGTTCCCATTTTCAATTGTGAGAACAATCATGGATTGAGATATATCATTATACCATATCTCATATCACATGGGGTAGAAGTGAGAGATGTATCGAAGGTAGGATTTCGAACCTATGATGAGAATTATCCTATAAATTCAATAGAGAGTAGGAACTTATAAATTCATTGTAAGGATCAAAATGTACTCTTTATAGATCTATTAGAAATGGTTTATAGTAAAGTGATGGGTGTCCAAACTGCCAATGAAAATTGGGATAAATTGATAAGTATCTATAAAGGAAATATTAAAGTCAAAGAAGGTAAGTTTGTAATATGGAGATTCATATTTGAAGATATCATAATGGGTCATAATTAATGTATTTATGACTAAATTAAATGGGTAAATTATATTTTTTCTAGCATCAAATGTTTTTTCCATGAAGTTGGATGATTCAACCAATGTGAAGAAACTGATGATAAATTTTCTAGAAATATTTGATCTAATGGTTTCAGTTATGGATGAACAAGAATATATATTGTTGGATGAACTTCATAGCATTCTCATAATATTTAAAATGAAAAAAATACAAGCATTCAATAAAAAGTAATGATATGAGATGAAATTTAAAGCCAATATAAGAGGTAATTCTAGAGTCAAAGAAGAACCAATGTCAAGTTATTATGAGGATGAGAAAGATGAAAAAGACTTCAATAAAATGTTATGCTTATTAATAAGAATGTTGAAAAAGGTAATTTGTAAGAAAAAGGAAAAAATATTTTAACATATATAATTCACTATAAATTGGTCATTTATCAATATCTACCCAATGAAGAATGATGGAGAAATAAACATAGATGATGAATATAAGAAATCCCAAAAAATAAATATGAAGAAGAATAAGAAGAGTACTAATTCCAAAAAGTGAAAAATTTGGTATAGATAAATAAATTAATTTTCCTAAAGTATTAGTGAGTTAAAATATGAATTAATTTATCATAATATTTGGTGTATAATAGGGAAATTTAAAAGATCTACAGACTCATTTGAATATTGTGAAGGTGAAGAGAGAACTGATTTAGAATGGATTTTTATATAAAATCATGACAATACACTTATGTCTAATAAGAAACTCAATATGGAAAAAGAATAGGATGATGGAATAATTTGATAAGATCACTATTGGGAAAAATCAATGAATCATTAAAGAGAAGGAAAATGTTTAAGAGATAAAGTAATATATAAATAAAGTAGCTAAAAAATAAAGGGTACTTTATGTTTCTAAAGAAAATTTTGTCTCATGATAATAAATCATAAATAAAGATATTATATTCATTTAAGATACTAAAAAAACAGGTTAAAGATAACTGGAATTGATAAGATTGAGAATTATCTTGAAGAAAGTCTTGATGAGAAAGAAGAAGAATTATCTTGGACACAAGCTATATGACTTATAGCTCTTAGTGAGTTAAAAAAGGAGAGAGGGATTCACCAAGGCAGTTGATCATAAAGGTGAATCTTCTCTAGATGTCAATAAGAAAGGTTTACAGATACATGTTGTTTTTACTCCTAGAAAATCTCAATACATATTTATTATCTCTTGCAGTGTAGTACTAAAACAGAAAACTATGTCTTATTGGATTGAAAGAAAAAATGAGAAAAATTCTTCCACAAATAAAGAGTCTACTAATTTATCTTGATGGTTTCATCCCACATTTTAAGACCCAAAACATATTAAAAGACAACAAAATCATCCAAGTAGATTTACTATTAGTTTGGATGATCATGGTTTAGAGTCTATGGATGGTGTTGTGTAGAGTTTGGTAAAAATTATTATCTATATTGGTATAACATGTCACATTGAGGAATGAGGAATCAATAAAGGGATAGAATTGATAAAAATAAGGATATATTTAGAGAGATAGAATACTATAAGCATGTTATCTTCTAAACTGTCAAAAAATAATAAAATTTAATATTTGAATGATATTTATTGAAGATAAGGTCAAGAAGGCTACAAAGTTAAAAAATGGAGAGATATAATACATCAAAAAATTCCTCAAAAAGTTAATGATAAGGGGGGTATGACATGAAAGAAATATACTATCACCATTGAATTCTTTTAGAAGATAAATTTAAAAATATCTAAATATTTCCAAGTCAAATATAAAGAAGGTGGTGACATTTGAATACATTAAGGTTAACGAGACGTCATCTACAAATGATGAGTTTAAAATTATAAGGTGAAAATCTAAAAAAATGGCATGATACAATACAATGTATGATAATTCTAATTCCCCAATAAGAAATCATAAAGAATATTTTGAATGTGAAATTAAATGATTTTAATACTGATGAGAAAAATATTTCCACTTCATAAGTATCAACTAATGGGATAAAATCGATCACACATTCTATGAATTATAAGAAAAAGGATAAGTTCAGATAGGGAAGAGACTCTTAGTAAGAAAATGTAATATAAAGGCATTTAAGGTACCTATTTATTCACGTATTCTTTTATATACGAACTAATATATAGGGAATTAAATGAGAAGAGCTATTCATTTTGGAGAAAACTTATATCCATGATGATGACTGAATTGTTTGCCTTTGTGGGGAGAAGCACTATAGCTGAGGTATGATCATAACACTTGTAAATATTCCTTTATTTGGTAAAAATACATCTCAATGGGGATTTATTTATAATTATAAATATGATATGTTGGGGTAGTTATATTTTATATGCTTGAAATATTTTTATGTGTTTGTTAAGTTGTGTATATGATATCTCTTGAAAAAAATTCTTTGAAATCCCTTAAAATGAATAACTTTTCTGATAGTAAGGATGGGATCCTAGAAATATTATCATAAGGGAAATCTTTAATTCTCTATTATAATGAATATTATTCTCTACATCGGGTTACGTCACATAGACTTAGAGCTGAATAACTAAAATCTCATTGCTTTAAGAAATAGTTTATTTCTATTTATCACAGAGTGAGATGTTGATATCAAAATCCCCAACCTATCAATTTCATTTTATTTACAATAATTTGGATAATTTTTTATGACCACCTATTTACCATTGATGAAAGGTTTTGATATAGATAACAAAATCCCAAGTGTGATATTTTTGGGCATATAGTTTCATTTTTTTTAATGAAGTCTCCATATGTGTCTGGTGAGTACTCAGATGAAGTAGAGATTCGTGTAGATTTTTTATGTATTCAATTAATGATATTTTAAGTCATTATTGAGAAATTCTCATTGTAAATGAAAGTTTTTTTATTTTTATGATTAAATTATATTATAATGTTCATTGAACATATCATTTCATATGATATGTGAAAGACCATGAAACTGTTAATTTTCATTAGGTGAAGAAGATTATTTATTTATTACATTGGAAAATATAATTTTTGATAATGATTTTTGAATAATAATGTTATGAAGGTTTTGAAAAATTTATATACATATTTTAGGAATATGATGATGAGTTTTTTCATGCATGAAAAATTTAGGAATAATTTTTATTACATTTTTAATTTAAAATATTTCTATGTACATGAGAATTGGTGGCCTTATCAAAAGATACGGGCCAACCACACAAGCTATCCTAGGATAGGCTCAACCAAGTTATTACGTGATACAGGGGACAACCAGACCAAAGTGATCCAAACTAGTCCATATTGTATGGTCTAAGGTGAGTGGTCAATGTTTAGGCACACTAGAGAGTTCCTAAGATTCAATACATATGGGTGGGTCTGGGTACGTGGAACAATGTGGGGTGTCAATAGCCCATGGTTCTCATGTGTGAATGAGTGTATGTGGGTTAAAATCCCTCACCATCAGCTCGAAAAATTTATGGGAGGATTTGTTATATTAAAGAGAACAAAATAATGAGAAAAATTGTTGTGGGATGTAGGCATGTTTTTATTGTTTACATGCCTTTAAATTGATACAGATAAGATACATCTATCAGATTAGGAACAACTATATCACCTGATCAGTTTAGGATGTTTTCTTTAACCTATTCTAAATCAATTGATATATGGATGCTTTTAGTTCTATTGAATGATGAACTTGATCAACCTGAGGATACTATAACTTTTCCATGACTGAGATCACTGCATGTTTATGATCTTGTAAAGAAGAATATGAACCTCTATGTATGAAATATTCTTATTTCATGAATGTGTATATATCAATGTATGACTTTTTACTGATTATAAAATAATTCATATAAGGCCCATAATTCATAGGTAAAATATATATATTCGATTCTCATCTCATGCACATGAGAATAACTATTGTGAATTCATATAAGGAGAAATTCCATTATTATCATTGTAGTATTTTGATGGAACAATCAAAATATTTAGTTTATAGTAAAATCCATAACATGGATTAATTTTTAGAGAATTGGAATAATTTTTTACTAGATATAAGGTGGATAAGGAACAAAACTAGGGTGGTGGAACTCTTATATAAAAGTAAGAGGACCAAGACGAGAAGTTTCTACTGATACATTGATAGCTCAAATTTTTTTGAAGATAAAAACAGTATCTATAAACATTGTTTTCATGAGGATAAGGATTAATTGAAGAATATTATTACTAGAAAGAGAAGAATAAATCCCATGGGTCCTTCAATATTGTTTATACCATACTCAAAGGATTCATGAAAAATTGTTATGTGAAGTAATATGGGTTTATGAAAACTTATTTGAGACATCATGGTATTATTTTACCCACACTATGTTACAAAAATATTTATGTGAAAGGATTAATAATTATTACAAACTATTTCCATGAGGGATGCTTGATAAGAAGTCTATTGTAGAGACTCGAAGCTTGACGTACATGGACATTACATTACATTTTCGGAATACATAATACATAATAAAAATAGACACACAAGGACTATAATAGTTTAGTGTCTTTGGAAACTCGGAATAAAATCTTCTAATCGTGGTGAAAGATCTTCAACATCTCCCATAAAGATCATCCACTTTTTGTTTCCTTACCTAAAACCTTTATTTTAATCCTGGGGGAAAATAAAACATAAAAAGGGTGATCTCAAATGCTCAGTAAGGGTAAGCATGGATAAAATAAAACATACCATATACATTTGAACTTAAAAACATGAACATAATGTTTAAACATCAAAATCTTGAACAACAACTTAAAACATGGAAGAACATAAGCCATAGATCATAATGGAACATAAATCGTGATAACATAACATGGGAATAAAACATGTAATTTTGGCATCCATTAATCACATGTAAAGATTTCCATAGTAGCCAAGGCATTACTGCCAAGACCATCTTAGTGGTCAAAGTCCCATTCTGAATCGAGTTCACTCCTCATTTCAGTCCTGTAGCACTGAACCAGATTAACGTACCGTTCCATCCATGTCTATCTCATGAGATATAAATCATTACCCAATGTATTGGAGGGAGATATAGGTCCCACCCATCTTATAATGATACCATTCTGATGTGTGCCACAAAATCATAAACCATACATCATAGCATAACCCATGTTATAAAAATGGGATTCTTAAACATAGTGACATCATAAAACAATTAATATAAGATAAAGGAATTCATAAAAATAATTCCACACAACATAATCAAATAAATGTAATAATAGGGATTGAAACATAACCCTTTATTATATTAGATGGAAAATAATTTTGATAAAACACTTGAACTCCATTCTTGAGTAAAATATCCTTTCTACCTTAAAAACATATTTCATTTCATAACATGTCATGAAATTTTAAACTAAAAGAATTTGATTAAAAATAAACATGAAAACATTTAAAGGAAGATTCTTGTAAATAATGTTTTAAAAATCCATTCATGTCGTATAAGTTAAAAAAACATTCTTCTTGTACTTTTGTCAGAAAAGTCAAAAATTACCTTGTAGGGTAAATAAAAGAAATATTCCTTCCATACCATGGGGTAAATGTCAAAATGGGTAAAAATGAATTTTAACATACATGAAAACACTTTTATAAAACATGGACATGGACGATTGCAATAACCCCTGTAAATACTTACAAATAAGCAATCTCGGATAAAAATGAGATTTGTAAAATTATCCATTACCGTAGATCCGATATGCTTCATACGTATCCAAAACTCCTATATAATGATTTAAATAAAGTCATTTACTTATTAAATAATCATATTAATTGTTATGATATCATATATGGTTCCCTTATGACTTTATATTACTCGTTCTTTTGTAAATTCCATGTTAAAGTGTGTTTTGGGTAAAATCGTTTCATTTATCGTATGTGTTTCAACTCATCGTTCTTGATATTATTACTTATATCTTGATTTACATAATTCTAGAATGGAAAACATGATTTATATATAATATATATTAATTATATACATATATATTATAGATCGATAAAAGGAATGAAATACACCATTAATGGAGACGGTAGGTCGTACGTACACATGAACGCTGTTTTTGTTTCCTCATTGAATTGAATAGAATTGAGTATATGACATAAATATATATTTATAAATAAATCCAGCAGAATTATTATGTAATATATTTCACTATTATTAATTATATATACTTTATAAGCATTCTTGAATGGTTAATCATTGAGAATGAATCTCATCGCGTCGTGGAGACGGTATTCCGTACGTACGCACGAGCGATGATATCAATCCCATGATCGTGGAATTGTATTGGAGTGTATGTATACTATTTCAGAATCAATATAACTTTACAATAATCATATATAGTTATTATGTACACCATTATACCCATCCAAGTAAGGCGGTGGTGGAAAATAGATTACACCACGGCGTGGAGACGGTATTCCGTACGTATGCACACGCGGTGATTTTGTTTTCCATAGGATGGATTGATGGTGAAATACGGTTGTTTCATACTTATAATAACATATCCATATATGAGTGATACTGATGTTTTTACTTCATGATGATACAACTAAAGAAAAAGAAGTGGAAGAAGAAATAAAGATGAAAGAATCGGTAATGGGCATTACCTCTTCTTTGAAATGATTCTTTGAGAACTCCTTTTAGGGCACTAAAATTGGTCTTTGAAGAAGACCAGGACATCTATGATGTCTCTAGGGAAGTGGAGACCAGAAATTTTCAGGGGTTGGCCGAGCATGAAGGCTCAATGTGGTGTGAGGAAGAGAGGGAGGAGGTGCCCTTTTATAAGGGAGGAGAGGGGCACCTTTGGAATAACTAAAAAAATTATTTTATTATAAATGCAAATTCGGTTTTAAATAGCTCCAAATTGATTTATTCAGAAGCTAAGGTGGGGATGGGTCGATATCCTTTCATCAAATAGAATTTAGACAAGTTCAAGTTCCTATTTTAATCTTATCATTTAGATTTAACATTAAGTTAAATAATTTTACTTTTATCGTGTCTTCTTGTGTTCTTACACTATAAGGTTAATAAACTTACTATAACAAGACAAACGAACCCCAAGTTGTTTATTATTAATATATATAACCTTATCTAAGTCATTTTGCCGAACCTCAGATTTCTAGGAATAAAATAACAATTAATAATATAATATGTTTTTTAAAAAATATTTTATGTCAATTTTGACACTCTTTAGTAATTGATTTTTGTAAAAATCATAACAGAATGATTAGTTCTAACAATGTTAATTAAATCAATAATAACATGTCATATTAACCTAAAAATTTAGTGTAATTCATAAAAAGGCTCAAATTATATTTTTTTGGGTATTTATAATATCAATTATTATAATTTTTCACTATTATGGTAATTACTGCATCATCATTGTGTCATAAATAAATTAAATTATTTAACGTCTAAAAATTATAAATAAATTATCATTATGTAGAAAATAATATTATCTTTCCAAGGAATATTTACAATCGAATTTAGCTTATGTATAACTCTATATTAAAAATGTTTTAGTAACTAAACTTTGATTTTAACTCTTTTAACTTTTCTTTGAATTAAATAATAATAAATGTCCTAATCTAATCCAAGTGGGCCTAAATGGTCATATTTTATTCCTAAGGTTGTTTTTGGTCGAATTACACTTATCCAATAGAATTAGGACATGTTTTATGGTAATAATAAAAACATTTTTACCCATAATTACCCTATTCAATTTTAACCGTGGTAAATAAAAGTAAAAAGTTACTATTCACCATAAATTATTTTCATCTCATTGAACCACATTTTAGTCCTTGATATTAACCGCGTCTCTCGGATTTTTGAAATTCTACTCACAGAAGCGGTAAAATTATGTTTTATGAAAAATTCAGTTTTTTTAACTACCACTTAGTAGTTTCACTATTCATCAAAAAATGAATGTTTCCATAAAAATACCAAAAATTAGGCCTAAGATATTTTTGATATTATGAACTCAAAAATGATGTCTATTTTACCAAAATGAAAGAATATCAGTTGCATTAATTAATTTAAAAATTAATTCTTGTCGTCAAAACAAATAGTGTGTTCTTAAGAGATAATAACTATCAAAAGATTGACACTTGTTTATGTCTGGTTTAAATGTGAAATTACATCCAATGACCAACATTGTATTAAATTGTAAAAATATATTCAAAATATACTTTAAAACCACTCAAATTAATAATTTATCACTGTTAATTAATTAGATTAGAAAAGTTGTTTTTAATTAAAATTTAGTAATTTTCACTATTCATCAAAAAATGAAAGTTATCTAAAAAGTACCAAAATTTCACCCTAAGCTAATTTCGATATTCCGAATCCAAAAATTAAGTCCGTTTTGAAAGATAAAATTTATAAAATTTCAAAAAGTGGGTATTACTATTCATAACGGCTAGTTCATAATAATATTATAATAATATCTCATTTAGTGAAACTCGGTATTTCGTACTACACACGCTATCTTGGAAGGTCGCAATTGCGTGTAATGCAAGCCAAGTCAGGGATGTGTGTAGTGCAAGATCCTTTTGGTGTAGCGTACAACACAATATATCAATACAATTAAAAAGAATATTTTTCATAAAATCTCGGGGTGTTACATTCTACCCCCCCTTAAAATGAATTTTGCCCTCAAAATTCTTCGGAGTTATTAATGGTTTACTACTCGAAAGTTTCTTTAATAGAAACCCACATCATAAAGAGGAATACGAAAACATGGCTTTAAAAACTAAAATATGAAATGTAACGGTTACCCAAATTAACTCATCACTAGGTTTCCACGTAGGAGAACATAGGTGAAAATATGGATATGGAAGAAAAATCTAACCATCAAGTTCTGATGGAGAGTGGTAGAGAACATGGCTATGAGAAAGCCATCAATCACAAAGCCATAAATTTGTGATGATCTAAGGTACCATTTGATTCATCGGATATAAGAGCACTAGGACAACATTTTTGGTTTTCTATATCATTTCCCTAAAATTGAAAATTTTGAATTAGAAGAAATACTTTCTTGATTTTGGTACAACCTCACTGTTTTTCGTGCTTTGAACAATTTCTAATTCATCTCTTAATGAAATGAAGTTGAATTTGTTATTCGTGAAGTGTTAACAGATCATGTGATAGACTAATGGGTCATTCCATCTGTTTCAAACAAAAGGTTAGCAAAAGATATCAAATATACATAAGTCCATCTATGGTGAGATTAATCATATATGGTTACTAAAATGGACTTATACTTCATATATCATACCGCTTAATATAATAAAACTAGTTTCTACTAAACAGGGACTTCCTGTAGGCCAGTGGTAGGCAATAAAGGCCAATCGCACTTCGGTTGTGGGTTCGATTCCCACAGCCTTGTCCGACGCGATGGGCTGTCGCCCATCCTGCAGGTTGTCCTTTTTCTAAAACTACATTACTATAACATCCCATAAATAATATCTAAAAAAACTTCTATCCTTAAACAATACTAACTTATGTCCAACATAATCCATTCCAATCATTAGGCTTATCCAAAATACTGCTGTCTAATCTCATATTACAGTGAAAACGATTACCAAAGAGTTCATATAAAAAGAATGTTAATACCATCGTTGATCCCTATATATCATGAGATATGTCTTTTTGGTCACATTACAAACATTCGAATGCCTTAATCATGTATTATCTTGAAATATGAATACCCGTTGAATCTTAGTGAAAACATGAATGTTGTCAAAAGTTAACTCTTTCCACATAACAAAATCCAAAAAATTTATATACTCAAACCATGATATAACCTTCTCCTTATATCATTCGTGAGCTCATAAATACTATCAAACATTTAATTTTCTCTTTATCCCTTCATTATGCGCATTTCAGATACTTTCCAAAAATATCTGAATAACCTTTCATGGTTACTGGTACCATTAATCATACACTTTCAAAACATAAGGAAAGACAACAATGTAACAATACTTAGATGTCTATTTATTCCATAGTAACATGAGATTACTTATACAAAATTAAACTTGATAAACATGTAATTATTCCACTACCTTCTTAAACCATTGATTGAGCTTCAACAATTCTTTCGTCTCACATATCATTTGTAGTCTCTTCATTATCATCAACATAAATACTACCGATATGACCATATTGATTCTCTTCATGAGACTTTCCCTTAGGGAATTGGTTTTCATAATGCCCATACATTCCACATTTAAAACATTTAACCATTGTTGATGTTGTAGCAATACCATTATCCTCATCCATGGTGTTAACTGAACATTTTCCTTTGCACTTACTTGCATTGTGTCATTCTTTTCCACACCCAAAGCATCTTCCAGTTCCTTTGAAACATTCTCCTTGATTCCTCTCCCCACATGATTTACGTATGGGAAATTGAACTTTCTTTTCACTATGATCATCATGAAACTCCATCTTTCTTTTATTAGCTGAGTCAGGAATCTTACCAAATTTGAGTTTATTGATCATATTATGAGATTGCTGATTCAGAATAATAATGATGTTTGGACTTCCAAATCCCATTTCATTTGGTTTCTCATGAATAATATCATTCCATTGTCCATAATATCATCCATTATCGTGAATCATCTTGTTTCCAGTCATTTTCTAAAACCCAAAAAGAATAGTGTGAGAGGCAAAAATAATGCTAGGAAAAACAACATAGTAAAGGTGGAGCACCCTCAATATCTAACATCTTAGGTTAAATTCTAAGATCGTTACCGCCGTTCTAGTACTATATACTGTACGTATACAAATCCTTAGGGACTTCCCTAGACATACCTTAGAAATATCTCTAGGGATCTCACTAACATTTTCGCATCCTAGTTTCCAAAGGTTGACTAAACCTTTCCTTTGATACCAACTGTAGAGACACAAATCTTGACGTACATGGACATTACATTACTTTTTCGGAATACATAATACATAACAAAAATAGACACACAAGGACCCAATAGTTTAGTGTTTTTGGAAACTCGGAATAAAATCTTCTAATCGCGGTGAAAGATCTTCAACATCTCCCATAAAGATCTTCCACTTTTTGTATCCTTACCTAAATCCTTTCTTTTATTCCTAGGGGAAAATAAAAAATAAAAAGGGTGAGCTCAAATGCTCATTAAGGGTAAGCATGTATAAAATAAAACATACCATATACATTTGAACTTAAAAACATGAACATAATGTTTAAACATCGAAATCTTGAGCAACGACTTAAAACATGGAAGAACATAAGGCATAGATCATAATGGAACATAAATCGTGATAACATAACATGGGAATAAAACATGTAATTGTGACATCCATTAAGCACATGTAATGATTTCCATAGTAGCCAAGGCATTGCTTCCAAGACCATCTTAGTGGACAAAGTCCCATTCTGAATCGAGTTCACTCCCCGTTTCAGTCTTGTAACACTAAACCAGATTAACTTACCATTCCAGCCATGTCTATCTCATGAGATATAAATCTTTACCCAATGCATTGGATAGAGATATAGGTCCCACCAATCCTATAATGATACCATTCTTATGTGTGCCACAAAATCATAAACCATACATCATAGCATAACCCATGTAATAAAAATGGGATTCTCAAACATCGTGACATCATAAAAAAATTAATATATGATAAAGTAATTCATAAAAATAATTCCATAACAACATAATAAAATCAATGTAATAATAGGTATAGAAACAGAACCCTTTATTATCTTATATGGAAAATAATTTTGATAAAACACTTGAACTCTATTCTAGAGATAAATATCTTTTCTACCTTAAAAACATTTTTCCTTTCTTAACATGTCATACAATTTTAAACTAAAAGAAGTTGATTAAAAATAAACTTTAAAACATGTAAAGGAAGATTCTTGGAAATAATGTTTTAAAAATCCATTCATGCCGTATAAGTTAAAAAAACATTCTTCTTGTAATTTTGTCAGAAAAGTCAAAAAGTACCTTGTAGGGTAAATAAAAGAAAGATTCCTTCCATACCATGGGGTAAAATTCAAAATGGGTAAAAAGGACTGTAAACACACATCAAAAAACTTTTATAAAACATGGACATGGACGATTGCAATAACCCCAGTAAATACTTACAAATAAGCAATCTCGGATAAAAATGAGATTTGAAAAATTAACCCTTACCTTAGGTCCAATATGCTTTGTACGTATCCAATACTCCTGTATAATGATTTAAATAATGTCATTGACTTATTAAATAATCATATTAATTGTTATTATAACATATATGGTTCACTTATGACATTATATTACTCATTCATTTGTAAATTCCATGTTAAAGAGCGTTTTGGGTAAAATCGTTTCATTTATTGTATGTGTTTCGACTCATAGATCTTGATATTATTACTTATATCATGATTTAAATAATTCCAGAATGTAAAAAATTATTTATATATAATATATATTCATTATATACATATATATTATAGATCGATAAAAGGAATGAAATACACCATTCAAAGAGACGGTAGGCCGTACGTTTGCATGAACGCTGTTTTCGTTTCCTTATTGAATTGAATGGAAATGAGTATATGACATAAATATATATATATATATAAATAAATACATTAGCATTATTATGTCATATATTTCATTATTATTCATTATATATACTTTATAATCATTCTAGAATGGTTAGTCATTGAGAATGAATCTCATCGCGTCGTGGAGACGGTATTCCGTACGTACGCACGAGCGATGATATCATTCCCATTATCGTGGAATTGTATTGGAGTGTATGTATACTATTTTAGAATCAATATCACTTTACAATATTCATATATAGTTATTATTTACACCATTATACCCATCCACGTAAGGTGGTGGTGGAAAATAGATTACACCACGGCGTGGAGACGGTATTCCGTACGTACGCTCGCACGATGATTTCGTTTTCCGTAGGATGGATAGATAGTGAAATAGGGTTGTTTCATACTTATAATAACATATCCGTATATGATTGATACTGATGTTATTACTTCATGATGAAACAACTAAATAAGAAGAAGTGGAAGAAGAAATAAAGATGAAAGAATCGGTAACGGGCATTACCTCTTCTTTGAAGTGCTTCTTTGAGACCTCCTTTTAGGGCACTAAAATTGGTCTTTGAAGAATACCAGGACATCTAGGATGTCTCTAGGGAAGTGGAGTGAAGAAATTGGCAGGGGTTGGCTGAGCTTGAAGGCTCAAAGTGGTGTGAGGAAGAGAGGGAGGAGGTGCCCTTTTATAAGGGAGGAGAGGGGCACCTTTGGAATAACTAAAAATATTATTTTATTATAAAGAAAAATTCTGTTTTAAATAGCTCCAAATTGATTTATTTCTAAGATAAGGTGGGTATGGGTCGAAATTCTCTCATCCAATAGAATTTAGACAAGTTTATGTTTCTATTTTAACCTTATCATTTAGATTTAACATTAAGTTAAATAATTTTACTTTTACTGCGTCTTCTTGTGTTCCTACACTATAAGGTTAATAAACATACTATAACAAGACAAACAAACCCCAAGTTGTTTATTATTAATATATATAACTTTATATAAGTCATTTGGCCTATCCTTAGGTTTTTAGGAATAAAATAACAATTAATAATATAATATTTGTTTTAAAAATTATTTTATGTCAATTTTGACACTATTTAGTAATTGATTTTTGTGAAAACCATAACAGACTTATTAGTTCTAAAAAAGTTAATTAAATCAATTCTAACATGTCATATTAACCTATAAAATTAGTTTAATTCCTAAAAAGTCTCAGATTATATTTATTTGGGTATTTATAATATCAATTATTCTAATTTTTCACTATTTTGGTAATTACTGCATCATTATTGTGTCATAAATAAATTAAATTATATAATGTCTAAAAATTATAAATAAAATATCATTATGTATGAAATCCTATTATATTTCTAATGAATATTTACAATCGAATTTATCTTATGTATAACCCTATATTAAAAATGTTTTAGTAAATAAACTTTGATTCTAACTCTTTTAACGTTTCTTTGATTTAAATAATAATAAATGTCCTAATCTAATCCAAGTGTGCCTAAATGGTCATATTTTATTCCTAAAGTTGATTCTGGTCGAATTAAACTAATCCAATAGAATTAGGACATGTGTTAGGGTAATAATAATATTATTTGTACCCTTAATTACCCTATTTACTTTTAACCGTGGTAAATAAAAGTAAAAAGTTACTATTCACCAAAAATTATTTAATCTCATTGAAAAACATTTTAGTCCTTGATATTAACCGTGTCTCTTGGATTTTCGAAATATTACTCCCAAAAGCGGTAAAATTATGTTTTATGAGAAATTCAGTTATTTTTAACTACCACTTAGGGGTTTCACTATTCATCAAAAAATGAAAGTTTCCAGAAAAATACAAAAAATTAGGCCTAAGCTATATTTGATATTATGAACTAAAATATGATGTCTATTTTACCAAATTCAAAGAATATCAGTTGCATTAATTAATTTAAAAATTAATTCTCATCGTCAAAACAAATAGCGTGTTCTTAAGAGATAATAACTATCAAAAGATTGACTTTTGTTTATGTCAGGTTTAAATGTGAAATTACATCCAATGACCAACATTTTATTAAATTGTAAAAATATATTCTAAATATACTTTTAAACCACTCAAATTAATAATTTATCACAATTAATTATTTTGATTAAAAAAGTTCTTTTTAATTAAAATTTAGTAATTTTCACTATTCATCAGAAAATGAAAGTTATCCAAAAAGTACCAAAATTTCACCGTAAGCTAATTTCGATATTCCGAATCCAAAAATGAAGTCCGTTTTGAAAGATAAAATTTATTAAATTTCAAAAAGTGGGTATTACTATTCATAACGGCTAGTTCATAATAATATTATAATAATATGTCATTTAGTGAAACTCGGTATTGCGTATTGCACACGCTATCTTGGAAGGTCGCAATTGCGTGTAATGCAAGCCAAGTCAGGGATGTGTGTAGTGCAAGCTCCTTATTATGTAGCGTACAACACAAGACATCAATAAAATTAAAAATAATATTTTTCATAAAATCTCGGGGTGTTACATCTATAGTGTGCACATACCTTGAACAAAAAAGATAGAAAGATTACACTTGAATGAAGAGTAATATTATCTCTTTGTGGTGATTTCATGAATAAGAACATAGTACACCAATTTTGGGATTGTGCACAAGACATTGAAAATTGAAGTCCTTGCATGTGTTCATTCATATGTAAGGGTGTGAGAATATTTTTGATAATAAAAATAGTTCATGATATCATATAATGTTAAAAAATAATATATATATATATACATGTTATAGGGGTTCTAGTTAAAAATTCCATGAAATTAATTCATGAAGTGAAATTGTATAAATGATGTTGAGAATTCAAGAGGACGTGAATTGAGTTATGAAAAATTATTCTTTTATAAAATATTGAAGGATTAGAGCAGGGGGTGGGGGCAGGGAGGGTAACCATATTTTAACTGGTTGTTAAAACCAAGTAATTTGTAACGAAATTTTGATAAAGATTAGAATCTTTGTTCAGTAAAATAAATAATACAGTAAGGTGTATGAATATGCACTAAACCTCATAAATATTTTTTCCTTTGACATGAATCATCATTCTAGGTGATTTTGTGAGACAAAATAATAATGGATCAAGTATTTGATCTTCAAAAAAGATGAATTGAAAAAGAATAATTTATAAAATGAAATGGGATCACTAATTCACCCCTCCCTCTATCAGTGATCTCACACTAATACAAAATATAAAATTGAAAATTGATTCATTGACCTTGAATTCATTACTCATATAATCATTTCCTCTAAATAATTTTATATTTTTTTTTCTGTATCACTAGGATATGCAATTCCACAACAACACTTAATTCCTCTAGCTCTCATGCTCAGAAAAGTTGACATGATTTATGAACATAAACTTGAATCATTTTGGATATCACAAGAGGTAACTCTCAATTAATGTTCTATAACACCTTATATAGGTAATGGGATTTTGTGTAGCTACCAATATATAGTTCATCATTAATTAATTTTGGAAACATTTCCAAGGAAAATGGTTCCAATATATTTCATAGATTTACTTAACATATAGAAAACCGAAATACAAGAAAAATTAGACACATAATTCTTGTATATTTTAGTTATTTACTTTTTTTACATTAAAAATAATCTATAGATTTAATTTTGTAATTATTTATATATATGTGTAGTAAGAGTTGAGTATAGATGAACTGCCTCCAATTCATAAATGATGAAATAATCTTCCACTATATTAGAGGTGGGAAAACAATAAACATGGTGGAAGAAATTTTTTCTTGGAGATAATATAATATATAGGAACCTAAATTTATAGATAAACTCATCCATTATTGAAAAAGGGCCTCCTTGAATGAGATTCCTACAAGTCCCTTGAGTCGCTAGATATCCCTTTAATATTACTCTAACATAGAATTCAATTAACTATGAGAAAACGTACATTAAAATAAAAAATATACCATTATTAAAAATATCACTTTAAAATTATTATGTTGAGGTTATAAAATATATTCTATTGACTTTATTGTTATTTCCACACACTAGAGCGAGTGAAGTCGAGCTCAAGATGAGATGTTTCTCATGCTTCCTTAAGAGGAAACCTAAAATGTGTTTGTTATAACATGGGGAGAACACATTCAATATATGGTACAATATTTATAATTCCTTTATAAGAATATTCCAACTTACATAAAAGATAATTAAATTAGGGGTTGGACTCTCAACTTTTGTATAAAAATATGAAGAATCATTCAATGAAGCACACAGAATATTCAAGGACAACTAGAATGAAATTATTTATTACTAGCCTCATCAATCTATTTCGACTCTATTTATCTATAATGTATTGTATGAAACATGAGAGACCTTAAAAGTCTATATAGTAGAAATATACTATGGTGAAAAAACAACAAATTAACATCAGAATCTCTAAAACATGATGATTGGATATTTATAATAAACAGAAATTAGTGGATGATGAGTCACTATTAATGAAGTGAAAGTGAATGATGTGAATTATAATATTAATGATCTTCAAATGAAAATTAAATTCCCAATGTCCATGAAACAAAGAGTAAGGGAATAATTCAATAACATCAGTATGATTGAGTATATTTATAAGAATTACATGAACTTTGACAGGCCATCTCAAGGTTCACCACCAGCATAAGTTGAGGAATAAAGGTACTTTGGTTCTTATGGGAGATGGAAAATGGGAAATGATCCATTCTAAAACACCCAATACTCCAAATTAAATAATAAGAGAAATATATCTTGGAAGGAATAAAGAGAACTTCATGTAATTATGGGTGACTAAATTTCGCAGGAATTGATTACTCAGGAGGGATGGAAGAAACCCAATAGGTAAAAATCATTAAGTCAAAATATGTTCAACCTCAAGAAGTGGTATATTTTTTCCACAAAAAATTCAACCTAAATGCATCACATGTAAGTAACATGAAATAACTCTCTGATTAATAAATATGGAACACATGATGATTGATCACACCCTAGATATTCATAATAAAATTAATTTTTACAAATATACAAAAATATATACACAAGAAAAATAGATTTGGAAAAGTAAAGAAAACATTGATTTATGTGGTTTGTATTTTCATCCTATATACAAGAGGGAACATTGAAGATTTGTATTTATGTTGAAGTAAAAAGATACAACTTTGTGATTTTCTATCCATAGGGACCACTCTAACTCATTAATCATGTTACACATAAGAAGGAGGTCCCACCATATATATATATGGGACATCTGGTTAGCCGACTAAATAGATCTCCTACATCTGATATCCTTAGTCCTTTTCAATAGTAACCATTGATCTCCTATAGAAATTTCCATAGTTTTTGGATATATTTTGATGACTGGCCATAACACCATTCTTCTAGACATGCAACCGCACTATGTGATCTAGCTTATATTGAACAAAATAAACCATTGAATCTTTAACCAAATGATCATGTCACTGGTTAAAATATCTACTAATTTTATCTCAACCTCCTTCTGGTGAATAAAATATTTATAATTGAAGAGGATTCAAAATCCTATCAATCTCCCATCTTAAGATCACATTACGGATCTACGGATGACCCAGAACACATAGATATATTTGATATTTCTTCCTCCTTAAACATACCTATAGTTATCTCCACCACCTTCTGGTCACCCCATTCCCACTAAGTCATATTGTTGCATTTTAATTTATTAGATCAGAATGTTTGTGAAAATTTTTAGTTGAATTTTATCTTCCAATAATATAGTGAAGCTCTAACTATCAATACATGAGAAACATTAAAATGTATGGGTATTTCACATTGATATGTTCTATCATAGAATGAAACATTAGATACTTTTCCAAATGAATCACACTTTTGATATCAAAATATATAAAATTAGATTCTTGATTCCTTCTATAATCCACCAGTAAAAATATCATTCAATCCATATCCTTTTTAGTTTCATTATGAAAATATATTATACCATTATAGTTTACAATTCAACTACTAAATGAAACTTGTATATCGAACTGATTTCAGCCCCCTAAATATATAAAAAAACTATTATACTTTTGTGGGTCTTAGAATCACATCCAAAATAAAAATTTAAATTCCCTTTAAATGTGTTGGATAAATTTAACTATATTGAAATATCATCCTTTAATTTTATATATTGGATGATCAACAATATGGATTCATAGTGTTCATTACATAAATTTACAAAATCCTAGATGAAAAATCCCCCATAAAATTGTAATTTCAGTTATTGTACAGACCATAAAATACATCAAACTTATAACTACTAATGAAAATATAACTACTACTATGTATTTAACCTCATATACAATACATGGTGCTTAGCCCCTTTTAAATCACAATGTTCAAGGCCAAAGGTGTTGAAACTGATATGTATCCAGTCATTTCAAAGTGATCAATGACCTTCTAGATGTACTCACTCTAATATTACATTAATCATCCAACAATAATACATATTTCAATAAGCGTACCATGAATATATTTTTTTTAAAATTATATATTTTATTTCCAAAGATACAGATAACATATATTTTAATCAAAAAACCCATTTCTTCTTAAATACATTATTTTATTATTGAAGATCTCTTATTTCCTTAAGTGGAGAAAGAAGTATATACATGTATGTTATATAATGTTTCATGATTATTGAATATATATCATAATAATACACAGCAATATATATAGATATTTACTATCTTTGTAGAAAATACACAGAATCATATTTTCAATAAATATCATCATCATATCTCACAATGTTTTTATCACATAATACACTTTTTATAAAAACCCTACTTAAAACTATTCTTCACATCCTAGATAAAAGGAACATAAGAATGGGTTAACTAAACAACTCAGTATTGATAAACATATAAGATATAAATTAATAATTAGAAGTGATCATAAAATAAGAATAAGGTTACTGTAACCAGATCATATCTTAAAATAGTAATACTCATTTATTTAAATATCTTTAATCATGAATTATTGCATAAATTGTTTTGTTATAAAATAAAAAAGTTACCACAATTCCTAATCATAACTAATAAATCAAACTCCATGAGAACGTTTCGTAATAATTTATCATAGTTTGTAGCATACACAAAAAGATATAAAATCATTTCCTTAGTATCGTTTCACTTTTAAGACTATCATAGTGGACAATGTCCCGCATTGGATTGAGCTCACTACACATTCCATCATTACATAAGTTAATATTCTCTCCCAAGAATATCTTAGTGTAAAAATTATAAATTTTATTGGTTTCACTCCCCATTACATCATTTCATTATTCCTGGTTCATTCAAAATACTATTATAGTGGATATATTTCCTTACTATATTTTTTTGACTTTCATTCTAGTCTATATTATCTATTGGGATACCAATATTTAAAAAATCTATTAGAGGGATATATAATTTTGGGCCCACCCATCATATAATCAAATCCATATATATATACATATATCTCCTAGAATATCATCAAAAACACATCATTCGTTATAATATAACCCATTTAAAAGAATCTGGTTTCATAAAATTTTATTATTTAAACATATTATAACCCATGGGAAATAAAAATCTTCCAAAATGATTTCATTATAACTTAATTAACCCATGAAAAGAAATGAGTTTTATAGAATCGTCCTTTAAAAATAATAATCATAATACAAAAAGGGAATGTAAGTGGATGTTATAAAAAGGTTATATCACCAGTAAATAATAAAAATCAATAACAGATGTTTATATAGATCAAAAATACTTTTAAAATAGAATTTTAACATTTCTTTGAAAATAATGAAAATATCTTTTTCATTATGTATCATGAAATTATTAAACATCAATGAATATAATGAAATATAGATTATTTTTAAAGAATAATTGATAATTTTAAAGGATTATTCAAATAAAATAGTGGTAATGATGGTTTTAAAATCCATTTATATGGTATAAATTAAAAGTTACAATTATTTTCACACATATTTAAATATTAAAAAGAGTGGCATACATGAAATATTTGATGTGATTATAATTAATAATTTATAAAAGACATTAAATTTTGTAAAAGTAAATTTTATATATACATTATATATATAAAAAAACATATATAAAACATCTCAACTGACATGGGTATAGTTGAAAATCCTTTTCAACCAAGGAACAAATAAAATCGATTTTTCTTAATTATTTTATCAATCATATTAAGTATAATAATAGGAAATTTATTCTATTACATAAAAATTCCCTTAATTGCAAGAGGAGAATAAATTTTATTCTGTTTGAATGTTTATATCCATATAATATCCAATAAGATAAATTTAGTTAACACTATCTTAAAAAGAAATGAGATTGCAACATAAACTCTTACCCCAAGGCTCATCATACTGCAAACACATTCAATCATCATGTATAATAAAAATGTATTTATTATAAATATATACATAAATAATATTGATACATAAAATACTATTTATCATTCCTTTATAATTCCCATTTATGGTTTTATTAATAATTATTCATTAAAATGAACATTCCGGTGAAAATGGTTCGTTTTCCATGCATGTTTTAGTTATATGGTTCCAGTCCACACATATTAGTCATTATTTCATCATCTAAATAAAATTAATAAATAAATATTTTTTTATATAAAATCATTATATAAACTTTTATAACTATTTATATAATTTGATGATGAAAAAACAATTACATCAATTTGTAGAGGTGGTAGCCCACACATATGCACGATTAATGTTTTAAATTTTTTATGGATAGAAGGATATAAAATTATTTAATAATTAAACTTTACATAATCATAATTATAAGTTAAATATCATAAATATTAATTAAATATATCTTTATGAACATCCATGTAATTACGAAATGGAAAACAAATGACATCATTTTTTAGTGGTGGTATTCCACATGCATGCATGAACGATATTATCATTTTAGAATGGTTGAGAAGGATATAAAAAATGGATATAAAATTAACATAAAAAATATTAGTATATATAATATATTGATTAAATCATTTATATATGATTATATAATATTTTTATGTGGTTTAAGAAGAAATACAAATGAAGAATAAGGGTATAAACATATACATAATCTTTGGTTTTCCTCCATTGATGTGAACCTTAAGGATTTTTGGATGGGTCTTTTGATAAAACATACTCTTCAAGGTCATGTATAAGGATTTTGGGAGTTTATTAGGGTCGATATTGGTTAATTAAATATTCTCAAGTGTTTTGGATAAGATAGGAAAGGAGGTTCCCATTTATAAGCGAGGTGGGTGGAAAACATGTAAATACTTGAAACATTATTGAATAATATATTCTTACTCAGGTCATGCGGCACTACAAATAAAAATATTTGAATATAAGAATGTTATGGTAAAAATAACCTAAAATAATTTAATTAAATCAAAAAAATTTTCTGTATTTTAAACCTTATTTCTTAGGTTAACCCCTCTTTTAACCCTTTTAATCAACACAATAGTAAAATGTTTTTTAGAATTTCAACTATTAATTATGGATAAAACTAAGTCGACTTTATTAAATACTAATAATTATATTAATTAAAAATATTTAATCCATTTTTCAATAGAAAATTTCAATATTTGGTAGAAATTCATTTTAAAATAAATGATAAATACTTAATGAAAATAATTTTTAGAAAAATCCATTTTAAGCATAAAACTGAGTTTTATATTATTCAATTCCTAGTAAAAAAATTAGATGAATACAAAAAAAATTAATATATTATATTATCTAAAAATTTAATTAGAATAATTAAATTATAGTGATATATTTAATTTATTATTTGAAAAACACATTTCATGCATAAAAACATATTAAAAATTATATATTTTTACCTTCAAAAGATTTTATTTTCACTTTTAATCAATTAGAAACCCATGAATTTATTTTATAAAATCATAAAAACTATTTTATCTTATTTTAGATGGTTTTATTCATATACATAAATGCAATATGTAGGCGATAACTATCACATTAAATAATAATATTTCAATAGCATATTACAGTTATTTTAAACTCAGTGTTTAATGTAATGCGAGCTATCAAAGACATAAAATAAATTTTTATGTAAATTTATAATAATATAATGGTGTGAAAAACTTTATTATCCTTATAATAATTTCAACATAAATATTTTATATCTCCGATAAAAATAGTTGAGGGTACTTTTCTGTTATCACACCATCGAATTTCCATGTATCTTAATCAAATTTATGGATTCACTACAAAACATTTACAAGGTGAGTGGAATTTTTTGAGGGTCTTGTATCTTAGATAAATAATATCCATTGATTTTCCATATAATATGGATCATTGTTCATTTTTAATTCATTTGGAATTGGTAATTTTGAAGGGTAACATATGTATCTCCTCAAAATTAATACATTTAACACATCATGTACTTAGGTGAGATATGGTTAAAGCACCAATTTATAAGTAAAAATCCTAATACACTCATGAATTGTTAATGTATTAATATATCTAGGTCTTATATTTACCTTATTTATAAATATAATAACTTTATTAGAAGAATATATTTGTAGGATTACCTTATCACCCACATTCAAGTCTAGATCTCGCTGATGATTGAAAAAATAACTTTTTTATTGTAACTGAGATACCATGATGTTGTATTGATTATATATAACTTTCTCTATCACTTATTATCATATGTCAGTCCCCAATATCTTTAATTCTCTAACTTTAACCCAACATATTGTATTTCATCACTTCCTTCCAAAAAGGGATTCATAAGGATCCATATAAATGCTCCATGAAAGATATTATTTTAAGAAGACATGATAAGAGAAAGGTATTGATCCCAAATACCATTAAAATAAGTAAAACATTATATGATAACATATTATAGGGTATAAATGTTCCTTTTAGTATGACCATACATTTGAGTATGAAAGACAGTTCTAATGTTTAATTCCATATTCATAATTTACTGAAGAAATATCTTGAACATTGACTTAAACCTTAGATCCTAATTTTATACAATAAAATGTGGCTCTCTATGATACATTACCAAATACTTAATTGATATATTGGAAATTTGATCATGATAGATATAACCCCAAATTATAATTATTTTTTCTAAACTCATAATATCATTAACTACAACCCAAATTTTATTATTACCTTAATATGTTTTGGGAGTCCAATGATGAAATACATAGTAATGTGTTTCCATTTCCATTAAATTATGGGAAATAATAATAGAATATTTTCCAAATTCTATCTCTCTTTCTTTACCTAATGATATACCAAAAATGATATACATGCTCTATAATATCAACTTTTGTGTTATCTCACTAGAAATACTCATTCAGGTCTCTATACATATTTATACTTATAGGTTGAACATAGCATAATGAACTATGATCTTCCTAAAACAACTCATTAAAATATCGTATTAACCAGAAACATACTTAGTTACAAATGTTTATTATTCAATCAGAATCATGGTTGAACTCATAAACATTTCTCACCTACTCTTTTACTTCCACATCTTTCTTCTAAAACTATTTAATCCTCAAATGGATCAATGGTTAAACATTCATCTAATATAGATATTATATGTCCCATTTCATTATGAGCTTACGATCTATTTTTCTAAAAATAGAGAAGGATTATATCTATTTAATTTCCTATCATAGATAATTTAGGACCGTCCTTCTGACTCAAACCATCTTCTACATTGTATATCATCTCATGGTGGTAATGGATTAGATAATCATAATATTTAATCAACTAAAACTATATCATTTTGTGTATATTAAATTCATTATATATGAATATATACATTAATATTTTATAATCTATACATATATAACACTTTTCCCCATATAAATAACACATCCTTTTTTATAAATGAATTATAACTACTAACTCTAAACCATGCATTCAGTAAATTTTCACATGAATTTTCAACGCCCTACAACCATATCATTCTACATGAGGAAGAGTTTTAGTACTCTCTATGAGGCATCAATATAGATCACAAAACCTTATTCAATGTAGGGTACTGTGAGTAGATGTGACCTAAATGATATACTCTTCAATTCATTGAAATTTCTTGCACATTAACTTGTCCAAATGAACATGAATCCCATCTTCTTAATCTTGGTTATTAAGTTAGATAGATATGAGAAATATCTCACAATGAATCTATAGCATCCATCCAATATAAGGAAAATATATATCTTTCTCAACAAGGTTATCCTAGGTAATTATTAAATAACATCCATTTTTAAAGAATCCACTTATATACCTTTTCTTAAGATTATATTACCAGGGAATAAAATGTTTTATAACTATAATAAACAGTTTCTGAAATTTTCATATGAAATATCTTTATCTAGCATATTCAAATCAATATTCGAATGATCTTGATAGTATTCTTTAATATTTGAATATATATGAATATTATCTATAAAAACTAGAACAAGCTGATGAAGGTAATATCTAAAGACACAATTCATAATATTAATAGAGATAATATGGGAATCAATAAGTCTAAATGGAATCACTATATATTCAAAATGACAATTCCTCATATGGAAGGTTGTCATATGTATAACCTTCTCATTAACCCTCAATTCATGATATCCACATCGAAGATCAATCTGGGAAAAGTGTTTTGTTCTATTTAATTGATCAAAAGTTTCATTATTATGGGAAATATGATACTTTTTCATAATAGTGATATTGTTATGTTCCAGATAATCAATTCAAATATGCATTGAACCATCTTTAATATTAATAAAAAGAATAAGGGAAACCCATGGTTACACACTAAGACATATGAATCAATTCTCTATATTCTATTTTAATTGATTATTTAATTATTTAAACTCAATCCATGTAATTCTATATAAATTTTTTGAAATAGGAATAACACCGGTTATGAAATCTATTTAAATCAAAATATAATAATTTAGGGAAATACTAGGAATGTATTCAAGAAATACACCTGTATATTCAAATTAATAGGTATATATTTAATGTTGAGTTTTACCCAACCATTTGTGATAACTATACTTCATAAAGAGATAGTAAGGCCCATAAAATGGATGTGATTTCTAATATAAGATCATATTCATTTTTACATATAAATATGATCAAAGTTTAATTCCAAATATGAAATTCTAGTCCATTCTATATCAATTTAAATGGAATATCAATAGTGATATCATATTAATGCTAACTATTGGATAAAAATTTACTAAAGTATGAATAATAGTCTTTTAATTGGGTACATTATTACAAAAATAAACCTGAAATACCCAACTCAAGAGTGAATTATCAATCTCACTAAACCATCATGGTCTGTTTCAATGATTATCATACCATATAACATTTCTTAATCTAGGATTTAACCCTTGTATAAAGATAATATCTTAGATAATTCTGATGCTCCCCACCCTTAAGACATTGAACTTTTAGTTTTTCCTTCATTTACCTCCAATAGAATCGTTATTTTAACCAAATAATTACTTTCTCTTGGAAATTCCTCCACACCGATAAAATAACTTCCCCTTCCCCTGATACATTTTCTTGGGTGTTTCTTCCTACATTCATGACATGTATGAAGAAACAATTTATTACTTATATGGTCTTTACAACTCAAACATTCCTAAAATTAATTTTTTATCTAATACTATTAATTTATAAACTCACATTCATTTAGGATAATAATCACAATTTGGTGTAGTATACTAAGTAAAATCTGATGGTTTCATAGTCTAATGCATATTTTATTTGGTTTCTTATGAGTATAATAATTTCATTTCTGTCACATTTGTTTTTTACATGATTCCTCCAAGTTAAATCCATTAACTAAAACTAAAAATCGTAGTGTCAGTATAAAATATCAATAATTTTTTTAAATAATAATATTATTATAAAAATAATTCGTATAATATTATAAATTATTAACCCCTTTTTTCACCCATGAAACATTAAATTAATTTCCTATCACTACGGTTAATAATATATTATCATAGGTTCTATCATCTCATTCATCAAAATTGTTTATAAAGATAATTTGATTGAAAAAATTCATATCCCCTAAGAGTTTCTAACTAGGTCTATTGAATTAGGCCCGATTATCATGCATCTAGTAATGATTGAGTTGATACTCAACCAACCATTTTCAAGGTGTTTACCCATATGTGAATCTATGGTATAGAAACATAAAATTTAATGCACTGAGACAAAAAATTTATTACTATGAATCCAAAAAATATATTATTTTTTAAAATATTAGGTTATTATCCTGTATATAGAACTATCCCCTGATTTTTCTATAATGATTTTAAATCCAAATATCTAAAAATAACTAAATCATACCCGACATCCAACTATGGTGTCCCAACCGTTACGTATATAAATATGACATCTATTTAAATGAATATTCAACAATGCTCATAACAACACCTATCTTATAACCATAAAGGTTTACGATCATCGGATACTAGATACATAATTATCTTTTTCATGGATTATCATAAATATATAATACAAAGGTCTTCTCTCATAGATAAATTTGTTAACATACGCTACTTATAACAGTTCTACATAACATGGGGAAATGAAGCACAATAAAGTGTGAGATCAAATGTTTTCTATGTTTAAATATATGAGATATCAATAAATTATCAAAACTAAGAACATGATAAACATAATTTTATGATAACAGGATCATAAATTTCAAAATTCTTACCCAATTATTCAAATATTGTTAATCATGAAACATTAAATAAGGTTTAGTTGTAATAAAAACATATGTAATCAGAGTGTGAAATTATCAGTAATTATTCATGATACATGTGATAATATCATAATCATAAGATGTAGGTATTCAAAATATACTTAAGAATATAAAATAATTTCATTTTCATGCTTCATATATAAAACTATGATAGTGTACAATGCCCTATATTGGATTGGATTCACATCCCATTATATTATTTCCAGATTCAATGTTCACTCCCAAGGCAACAATAGTGGAAGAAGTCCCATATAATATTAGGTTCACTCTCTATTAAATAATTTCCTTAGTCAATGTTCACTCCTATGACTATTGTAGTGGATAGAATTTCATAGTAAAAATTGTTCACTCTCTATTCAAGTGCATATCAACTGAAAAGATATCAAATTTTACCCATTTCATTGAAGTGATATAAAATTTTGTCTCCAACAATTACATAATGAAAATTTTTCATATATGTTCCATAATATCATAAAATTAATTTTTTAATTATATTATAACCCATGGAAACTAAATAGAGTTCATATATATTTTATCATTTCACCATAGCATAACCTTTTTATAACAATGTATTTTGATAAATATATCTTCATAACATAATTTTCTCATAGAAATAAACTAGTTTCATAGAATTGTCATTAAAATACCATCATACCATGCCATCCAAAGATAGAACGTCGATGGTGTTATATTAATATATCACTATTTAAGCATAAATATCCTTAAAAGATGTTTACATATATGAAAAAAAATTTAAAATTTAATTTTAATAGTTCATTGATAATATGAGGAAGTTACTATTCATTCTGTATCTTTATAAACTAAAAATAACTTGATTTTTCAGATTTTATTTTCTTTTAAAATAAACATGGTTAATTTTAAATTAATATTAAAAAAAATATTATTCATGACTGTTGTAAAATCCAATCATGTTTTATACCTTGAAAGTGAACATTCCTTTAAAATTTTTTAAAAAAAAATTCAAAATTTAATTTATTATTTTTTTAAAAGACTAATTTTAATAATTTCTAAATAAATTAAATGGTTGTATAAATAAAATTTCTCAAAAAATTATGTATATATAAAATCATCCATAAAATAAAATGAAGGAAATGGAAATAGGAGAAAATTTTTATTTACCAAAAACGGAAATAAGGTCAGTTACTCTTAAAAATATTTTATCAATATGTTTAAGAACCAAATTGAGGTAAATAGTAAAATAAATTGAAAATTAAATGTATAAACACAGGGTAATGAAATATATTGGTTTTAATGTATAATATCCATTTGAATTTTATTAATGGAAATTTAACATATAAAATCTCAAAAAGAAATTATCTTTTAAAAAAACAGTAACCTCAAGTCCCATATAACTTCATACATGTTCGAAAATACCTTATAATAAATATATAATTCTTATAAATATATTATATAACCATATAAATAAATAAATAACTATTTTTATTCCCTTATAAATACTACTTACCCTTTTATTAATAATTGTTTATTAAAATGAATATTTGGGTAAACAACGATCTGTTCTACAGGCATGATTCAGTTTAATGATTCTAGTCCTTGAATATTGGTCATAGTTTCAAAATCTACAAAATATTTATCATAAAATAATTATAATATTTATTATTTACATTAACTTTTAACAACATCCATATTAATAGGCTATGAAAAATAATCTACGTCACTTTGTGGAGGTGGTGGTCCACACATACACACGAGTGATGTTTCAATTTGTTTATGGAAGGAATGAAAAAAGGTATAGATTAATTAAACATTAAAGAATTATTATTGTGACATAAATATCATATATATATTAATTAAATATATTCTTATAACCATCTAGGTAAATAGTAAATTTAAAATAAATCGCATCACTTCATGGAGGTGGTCATCCACACGTACGCAAGAGCACCATTTTCATTTCCCAAAGGTTGAGAAGGAGAAAGAATATAAAAATAAAATAAAAATAAAATAAAAATAAAAACATTTTAGTGTAGTTTATATACTAATTTAATAACATTAATATGGTTATATAATATTTTTATGATGTTTATGAAGAAATTAACAAGAACAATATCGGTTAAAATATATACCTCTTCTATGTGTAGACCCCTTTATACAGGAGCTTAACAAATCTGGTATGGGACTTTTGGGAAGAATAGTAACTCATGGTTATGGATATAGATGATATGGGTGTATGTTTCTTGATATTGGTTAAGATAATGGGATCAATTATTTTTTATAATAGAAGAGAGGAAGTAACCCCTTATAAGTGAGGTGTGGTGAAAAAATGTAAATATATGAAACATTATAATATAATATAAGTATTACACAAGTAAAGTGGATCAAAAAATGGAAAATATTAAAATACAATTATTATTGGGTAGAAATATAATCAATAAATCAAATTAAATCATGTATTTTGTGATATTTTAATTCTTTTATATTATTTTAATCCCTCTTTTAACCCCTCTAACACATACTTACATAACATGATTTTTACCATGATAAGTATTAATTGTGGAAAAATATTAAGTTTAACATATTACATAATAATAAATATAATTATTCAAAATATGGATCCAATTTGATGAGATTAAAATTCATTAATTGGAATAAATTCTTTTTAAAATAATTATGAAAAACATAAAAATATTTTTTTAGGCAAAATGATTTTTTTATAATAAAAATGAAATACTATTTATATTTTACAAGTAAAAATCATTATATTATTGTTAAAATAATTTATTGAATATATTATTTTTTAATTAAATTAATATCATTCCTCAATACTGATTAATTTAATTTCTTAAGAAAGGAATGCATTTCATGCATAAAAATGGGCTGTATTTATTTTTACTTTATAGGATTTTATTATTATTTCTATCTAGTTGTTGAATAATTAATTGTTTTATATATTTGTAAAAAATAATTTTTTGTGGTTTATCAAGTAATATTTATACATAAAAACCCAATGTATTGGTGATAATTATCACATTGAAAAATAAGATTTCAATAGTATATTGTAGTTTATTTAAATTCATTGTTCCATTTAAAGAAAGATGTAAAATTAATAAAATTAATTTAAAGTGAAATATATGATGAAATGTTAGGGTTTTATCATCCCAAGGTCTCATTAGAATAAATTTAATTTATTTAATCTCCAATTATTAATATCCACTCTTGAATTGTTGAGTGATTCCACCTCTTTTGGGCTCTCAGGTTCTCATCTATCTATTTGAAGTATGTGTTCAATGTTTTGACCGAACCCATTTTTAGGTCATATGAATCTGGAAGAACCTCATAATTAAAACTATAATTTTTCTCCAACCACTATTATATATTTTAATATACATACTACTAAATTTTTAACTATTAGAACTCTTCTTTTCACCTTTCCATCCATTGATAATTCAGGTATACTCTCCATTGGCCAATATTCCGAACTATATAAGACTACATATGAGATCACCTAAAATGGTTTACATCTTTTCTTCCATACAGACCAACCTGAGCCTCACTTATTTATTTTTTAAATTTATCTTTATCCTTGGTTAAGTTCTTGTCCAAATATAAGACCACCTCAATAAAGATAATGTTTCTAGCTTTAGTGATATTCCTACAATTCTCATTCCAAAGTAAATAACCTATGTACTCATATCAATAACCCATAAATAAACAAACATAGAAATTAGATTTGAGTTTATCCCTATCCTTTTTATCAATGTGAACATGTTAGTGACTTTAAAAACTATAAAATGATTAATTTTTATTATTTAACTATTCTAAAACTACTTAATGTCTTCTTTCTCCATTAGTGATGATGGAAATTAGTTAACTACGTACATTTCAAAATTCTGTGATTCTAGTAATATTTATTTTGACATACCAAAGTTCACTCTCTTGATATATTACTTCATATTTAACATTCTATTCATACTTTTAACAACACAATTATATTCTAGTTGTTGTTAGTACAATTTCTGCATATCCAATTCATTTCTTCAAACAATATTGTCTAAATTCCCTTAAAATGTATTGACCACCCTTTTATAAACTATGGAATTTAATCCATCTTAGGATCTCCCATTAGGCCATGTATTTCAATTGAATGAAAACACTGAACAATTTTTAATTGTGTTTCAAAATAAAATAGACACAAATTTTTTATTCCATAATAAATAAACATGAAAAAGTCTAAGGAACTTCCATGGGAAATAATTGAGGTTTATGTGTAAACATCTAAATGACTGAGTTCAAGAATCCAAAATCAAGGTTTCCTTCCATTAAAATTAAAATAAACATTCTTTTATTTCCCATTTATAGAACTCTCACCAGTTTTGAAAATGTTATGATTGTGATTCAGTAAAACCTTTGACACTATAACCTATATATTTTTCTCACTATAATGATAATGAAAAATTTTCCATGTATAAACACTTCTAAATGTTATAGTGTTGGACATTGAAATTCCTTATAATACTATGATATCTTTCAAATCAATATCCTTAAGACGTATTTTCATAACTAATAATCCATGGGTAACATTCTATGAACTATTTGAGAGTCTTTTCTCAAGGCTTTATTGATATAATTATCCCACAAAAATGATATTTTTTTCTACAAATCTATGATGTTTGTCACTCCCTTCAACATAAAAACATTTTTATTAAAAATTCTGAAATTCACATCACCCTTTCCCAAAACCTTCCAGATCCTCATAATATATAAGGTTTAACTTTTTAAATCTTCCAAACACATAAATATCCACAGACCCCTGCTAATATGTGGTATTGAATAAATCTCTATAATCAACAACCATGCTTTCACTAAAATATTCATAATAAATTTCATGGCTCTACTACTTCCACGGAATTTAATAATCTATAACCTCAAAAATATTCTCCTTCAAATATAACTCTATGGTAAATGTAATATTTCTTCAGATTACCCCTATTATTGTAGTTCCAACATTCAAGACTAGGTATAGAAAATTTACCTCCACTATATTTTTTATATTTCTTTTCTGTCTTTTGACTCATTTTATTTTTTGTTGAAAATCTTCTTCCTTCTAAGTTCAATGAAATTTTCGTATGCGACTAGAATTCCATCCACCAAGTACCATAATTTTGTCCTAAGTTATTGATATCATAAAATAAAAAATTATATTTTTTGGTAAAATTGTTGATAGTCGGATCCATCACCATCTTACACCACATTAGAAATGACAAAAAGGAAATGCGTAGAAATAATCCATGAATATTATTTTGACTAACTTAAGATATATCCTGATATTTTTAAATTCATTCAAATATGTTGTATAAGTTATTCCTTTCATATATATCATGTTGAACATCCTACAAATTAAAAATGTATTTTCTAAAGTTGATAGTTGTTTATTCATTCCTATCAAGTCTATCTTCATTTTACAGATTTTTTATTTATCATATATTTAAATAAACATTCCTTGATAATAAAAGCTATATGATTCCAAAATCATTGCAATAAAAAAATTCTTATTCTATTTTATCCATCATATTTTGTTTGACTACTGTTAATAGAACATACATGTCATTTTTAATGAGATCATCTTGAATCTACATCTTCAATAATCTAGAGTCCTTAATATTTAACTTTTCAACCATGATCATTCCAATTGTTCGTTTCATACAAAGTTGAATTATCTCCCACTAAATCATATAATGTCATAGGGTGTAAGAAATATGTCCCCTTTATCTCCTAGTGATCATCCGGTCTCCTCTCCACTTTTCTCCTTATATGGTTTCCTCATGAAATCCTTAATCATGGGATTTCAAGTGCTTCTAAAATCCACCATTTTTTCCTCCTTCCCTATCCCACTCCAATAATGATGATATGGTATTCATCTCGGTTTTCCATTCTCTTCACCTAATTTCATAGTGATATTTGTCAGTGGAATGTTGTTCACTTTTGTCCTCTACTCAATCTACCTTACCTTGTAACCAGACCTCCATTTTGGGTCTACACATAGGGAGTTTAGGTAGTTTGGGCTAGAGATAGAGGTGAAGATAGATGTTCTTCCCCTATAATTCACTTATTATTCATCCTGTTGAGATTGACCCCATCTTGGTCGAGATCTGTGAGGGTTTTGATACATATTGGGATTATGTTAGTGGGGTTATAGAGGATATATATGTTCTTTTTTTATTGGTGTTTATTTTTCTTGTCTATTGGGTCATTTTTCCTTCTACGACATCTTTGGTGTCTCTTTCTGGGGACATCATATAGTCCACATCAGGTTTCCTTCCCTTTTTTTGGGTTTTCTTGTTTTTTTGGATGTATTTTAGTGTGTTTCATTATACAGTTTTGTTATGGAATATTGTTCACTATGAAAAAATGGGGATGATACGAGGATAGATACAGATGAGGTAAATATATCTGATTTTTTTTTCTCTAAAGGTGATAACCCCAATGTTGAGCTCTGGTTTTGGATTTTTGTTCAATTTAAAGGTAATATGATAATAAAAAGGTTGATGGTGTTTTCGGTAATTGTGGTTTGAATCCTTGATCGAATGACGGTCGGTGGGTTTCACCAATATCTCATAGATCAGTCATCAGTTATTGAGTATAGTGATTTTAAGGTTCCTTCAGCTACAAGTGGAAACCAATTATCTGTGAATTTGTTTCATGATGATGGAGATTCATGTTAAGGATCTATGGTGTGAGGATCTAGGATTTCACTACTTGAGGCATTTTGGTGGTACATTGATCGATGCTATATTTTCAAATATCTAAATTTTCACTTTTTTTTCTAGGGTTGTGTATCTTGAATTTTGTTTAATGTCAGGTTGTTGAATGATTTTATATTTGTAAATGTGAAATTACCATTTTACCTTAAAATAGATTTATGAAAATATAAAAATATGCATATAACATCAAGGAATAAATGAAATGATGATAATTGTGTTTGAATAGAACTATGATTTGATTCCACTTGTTTTGGAAGGATGGAAAACTGAAAAAGTATAATTTTTCATGTCACAGACTATTTAACCTCTAGATGTATGACCTTTATTCCACTAGAAATTCCACCTTCAAACATTATTCATAGAAAATAGGCCTAAAATACATGACTAAGAACTAAAAAACATATGAATATTTAACAAACCCAAAATCACTACACTTAGAGTATTTCAATAACATGCAGCTATATGAAAACAGGAAAATAAATATGGTAAATTAAATAAAAATTTTATTTACATGGTTTTTATTTTCATACTGCATACATGGGAGAACACTATAAATGTATAATTCTTAATAATTACAAAGATTATAACTTAGTTTCTTTTCCACCAATTAGATCAATCTTAACCAGTAGACATATTACACATTAGCATGTGGTACCACCCATATATATATTTTTGGTTCCATCTAGTCACTTGGTTATAAGTGTAACATTGAATCTCGACTCACTCTATGAATATTGGCTATACAAGTACAATATATGACCTCAGGTGCACCTCACCATATGATAGAGGTAGTCAAATGGCATATGTAGGTCCACAGTAGTATAATGGATAGACTATAACCACACACTAGTAAAAACATTGTTGAAATAATATTAAAAAATTATGGAATCCAAATAATATAGTAAAATGATGACATATAGAAAAGTTATTATAAGAATAGAAAGAAACCATTCCATAATGAATGAAATGTATAATGTACAATCTAGAAATTCATGAAACCAAATCCCAACATAACAAAAAAGAAAACCCAAACCAGAGGTTCGAGTCTTAGCCTAATCGAAAATTCTATCTTATATCCTAACAGCCCGAGAAAAACTAGAGTTTCACCCTCTTTCAACCTATACCCATGAAAAAATAGAATCTATATGGGTAACCAAGTGCCACAATGTCCTAAGTAGGGTGTGTAAGAATCTTAGGATTCTACCACCAACGATATGCCTAAAATGAATAATCCCTAATAGTATAAAACAATTTTTCTAGATATCTATATGCAATATCCATAATTTAATATATTAAAAAACTAAAACATAAAGAAACAATAAATATGGGGGCGAGATTTACCCTAGGAATTATTCAAACCTGCTTCACCTAGTGATGGAGTGTCTCTAAGCAAGATTTGATGATTATTCCATTCATCTCACTCTTAACCATCTGCAATCTACCCATCGATTATCCAAACCGATATTTGGGGGGAAATATACCCATCCCTATTGAATTGTGTTCCATGAGGGCCCTGTTCACCCTCATATAACCATAAATCTCTATACCCCAAGGGTGTGAGGCGTAGTCACCCTAGGTTTACCATTATTCACTTCATCCCTTTTGGGGCATGTTCATCTTGGGCTAACCATTTATCTAGTGTCTACAAGGGGGCCATATTCAATCTAATTTTAACCATTAAGAAAAAATATATTTTTATTCATTAAAAAACTACCCCAAATGGGGTTTTCATATTTTATATAACATAAACCATTTAGAAACAAAACCACATCACTAAGACACTTCCCATTTTATGGTTTAAAAGTATATTTACTTAATAGAACAATAATTTCATTAAACCAGTATACATTTCTATTTCAAATACCAAAAAATTTACCTTTTCCAATTCCCATTTCCAAAATACAATTTCCAAGAATACCATACCATTTTTTTTCAAAAACAATAACTCAAGTACTATTAGACAATTCACATTTCAAACAAGAGCTCTATTTAATATCAAGGAACCCAACTTGGGGTCTCCTTCATTAAGGACAATTGTATATTAAAAATATTATGCAATTTAAAAGGAAACTATTATTAAACATTTTTCTTTTACTTGGTCATAGAAAGACCTTGCAAAAAACTGCTCATTTCAACACTGAAATAAAAAAATTTGAATTTGGTTTAATTTGAAGGAAACACCACCCATAATTATGAATCCTTTCATTATAATTTATTCCCAAAACATACTTCTAAAGGCATATGTAACCATTGTCATCATGGGATGATTTAAATATCCATTAGTGTAATCATATCTCAAATCCAATACCTAGAAAACCAAATATTAGAGGGATATGAGGAAGTGGTGGATGAAAATCATTGAGAGGATAAACATATCAGGAGTCAATAAAAGACAAATCCCAAGACCTTCCCTTATATAGGGGGAAGCAAGGAATGAAGGGAAGGGATCTTCCAAGACTGTATGGGATAAGAATTAGGGGAAAAGATTGATTTTCCCTCTTAAAGATCTATGAGGAAATTAGAGTTATTTCCTTTAAAAACACGGCCATATGGATAGTAGCCTCAAGTAGTGGAACCATCCACTATTAGTCTCAACAATCTATTTAGTATATGTTCAACAGTTATCTGATAGAAAATTATAAGCCAATAAGACTTTTGAACAAGTCATCAGCTCACTACTAGCTATATACTACAGTTTCAGCCTCCTATTATATCTTAGGATCCATCAATCCACCTTCAAAAACATCATAATCCCTAATAAATCTCCCCAAAACATCATCATTATGTGAAAACCACTATTTTCGTCTTCCAAACCCCTATTCTTAAAAAAAGTAGTTTGAAAATTTAAACTTATATTAAAAATTAAAACCCATCTATACTACAACATAGACATTGTCTTTTATAGCATACACCTTATACAATCACCTCCCTTCATCTATTTCTAATAGTAACCATCTAATATATTATAGAAATCAATATTCTGACTATCTACATCTTGTAGACTGAGGATAATACTATTCTTCGAGACATCCAACCTCACTATGTGATCCCGATTGTTATGAACTAATGAAACCATCATACACTCTTCTAAATTATCCTACCATTAGTTTATGTATTCATGGTTTTTCATCCTTCCAATAAATTTGAATCCAAACCCATGAATATTTTTTACAATACTCTATTAAATAATCAATTTTCCACATTAGAAACAACCAATAACATTATGGAAGCATGATTTGACATCTATCCAATAAGATTCTAGTACTGAAAATATTTTAGAAGAACCCAATGAAATAAAGGGACTGAAATTGAAAAATAATATATTTCTGGTAAGAACTAATTAAACTATCTCAATAATTAATTATCCAATATAAGGGAACCTAACCAACATTCATATCTAATAAATGATTTATAGGAACTATTTAAATGAAAATTTAATAAGAGATAAAAGAAAATTTAATAGAACCACTAATAAATATACTGAAATTTGTTATAAAGAAATTTGAAATAGATGATGAAAGTCTGTTATAAGAATAGACGAGGAGAATCTTATACAACATAAAGTTAATATAGAGATTTTTATGGAAGAAAACTTCATAGAGAAGAAATTTGATAGTGAGAATTATAAATATCAACTAGAAGACAAATTTTTTAATAAAATGAAAAAAATATGGGAATTATATTATAGGAGAGTGATTCTTAAGCTTGTTATGAATTATTTCAAGGAATATTCATCATATAATCAAAACATTTATATATACAATTATATTGTTAAGAATAAAGATATATATTTAAAGAGGTTTATTCTATTGTTATAGAAGATCGTATTTGATATTCCAAATATATAACAACATTCCAAATTTCCATCTTATACAAATGTATTGAAGAGTATTTCTCAAACAAATATTTCTTGATGACTTTTCCATATCCTTACTTATTTAATATTGTAGTGTAATAATATAGGGGAATATAATTCTAAAGATCAAGGATACATGGAGGTAAAATATTCCTTTCAAATTTTAATACATGGTTTTTTAACTTTTATAATATATTTCTGAATTAATTATTTACATGATTCCATTAATAGTTTATAAATAAGTTGTAATTAGAGAGCTTATTCCCTCAACTATGGCATGTGACTTTGGAAATAAAAATATAACATATCAAGTATTTTTGATTCACGATTTAACTGTTCTAGTTTTCAATATTTTCTTTCTAAATTATTTCTTATTAGTAGATAAAGAAAGTTATAATGATGTTATAGTTATGTTAGGAATTCCATTCTTGTCCAGTGGTGGTTCTTTGGTTGACGTGTATCTAGGAAAACTCAATTTATATGTGGTAGAAAACAAAGTGATTTAAATTTTTTTACAATATGAAATGTCCATAGTGTTCATAATAGTATTTGTAAAAGGATATCATTTATTAAGAGGTGAAAAATGAGGTTCAAACTCAAAATAACAATGAAAAGGATAATTTATAATAATAAATTGAGAACAATGAAAAAATAACCATGGATTTTATGAAATCTATCATAAAAATTGATGATAATTATCATATTAATGTTATTAAAAGGTTACAATAGGATTCATATAATGATAAAATTTTTATTCAACAATATATGTTGAAGTAACTAACACTTTGATTGATGGTATTTCCACCCAATAAAAGCTATACCTATTTTGATACGAGATATAATATCCCTGTAATAGTCTTAGATGATTTGGGGTTTCCACAATAAGAGAATATTTTTTAATAGTTTAGAGGGTATATGGATACTATTTCCTATACTATATAAAACAGAAATGGGATTAGTCAAATCATCATTATTAATAATATTCTCATAAATAATGAAGTCAAGATATCATTTGATTATAAAAAGGCTCAAACGAAATATAAATATGTTTTTAGATAAGTGATAATTAAATTACTTTGTGGATGGATAATTTATCCCATCTTTATAGTTATTGTGTGATTCTTATGTATGTAGTCCCAAAGAATTGTCACATGAAAGTGATAAAAATGGAAATAAATTAGAAAATAACAATTATATTATTAATTGGAATTTTTTAATAGATTATAGGATGTTAAACATATCTTCATGGAAATATGCTCAACTATAATTATTCATAGATTATATTCTTGAGATTCTTACATGAAACTCTAAATTTTTTTTTCGATCAATATTCAAATATGAACATGTTCCAATTGAATATATATTACATGATATAAAAACAATCACATGTCCCTATAATATATTTGTAAATAAAAGAATTCCACATGGGATTTTTGATGCACTTCCACATTTCATAGTTAAATGATAAAATTTTTATTTGAGTTTGTTGAAATGATTATTGAAGTTTTAGCTATTGAATTTTATATCACATTCATAACATTTGATGATTTATCGTAGAATCTATAAAAAGTGATAGCAAGATCTAAAGAGACCAAATTGGTACTTAATTTAAAGAAATTATAATTTATGGTGGAGGAAGGGATTTTATTGATCCACAAAATATATAATGATATAATTGAGGTGAATGAAGAAAAAATAGTTGTTATCCCTAGACCACTACCACAAACATCAGTTGAGGTAGTGAAGAACTTCATTGAGAATTTTAGGTTTTATAGAAGGATAATATATATATTCTCAATAAATGATAGACCATTATGGTCACATTTGGAAAATGATTTCAAAATTAATTTGAATAATAACTAATTTAAAAAATTCAATATATTTAATAAGGAATTAGTATCATTAAATATAATAATAGCTCTTTATTGGATTATATATTTTGAAATAATGTGTGATGCAAGTGTACTTTCTATGGTATTTTTTCTTGGGTATAAAATTGTAGAAAAGAATGATGATGCCAACTCTGTAAGTAAGTTATTAAATGAATAAAAACTACACTATTCCACAAATGGGAGATAGATTTTGTATATTTTCTATGCTATGGATTTTTTTTTCACAATCCATTAGAGGAAATTTTATTGTCAATAAATATCACTCAACATTGAAGTATTTCCCATTATATAAGGAAACTAATACAAGGTTGATTATATGGATATATATATATATATTATATAAATAGTATCTTAAGATTAATTATTACAATAATCCTATCAAATGTGAGTTTTTAGATGGGAAACTATTTCCAATAGAGACAAAGGGAATGTAATGGTATTCAATGTATGAAAACTACTTAGCAACTGGGAGTATGCCATATATAATGACATGAAATGGGAAAATGAGGATTGAGGATAATGTGAGGTACTATCTCAAGGAATATCCATTTTTATACACCAAAAGGTACGATGAGTTCCTCCACTGATCCATTCCATAAGAATACGTGTTTTTAATTCCCAATAACTACAACATGTTTCAATGTTTAGGATATTATGGAAATCTAAAAATAGGTACTATGGTAGTTTTTAGTGATTTATATTGGCATAACATTTTATTGGATGCATGGGAGTTTTTTAAAACAATTTTAGGTTCATAAATTCTAGAAACACAGGAAGGGGGAAATAAATTAATTAGATTATAATCATTGAAGTTAAAATTTTTGATGATTGACATCTTAACTCTATGTGGTCATTCCTAAAATCTCATGGGAATGAATGTATATTGGTAGCTGTTGATAATTTATTTAAATGGGATGAAAAAATAATCCTTTATAATAATTTGGGATCTTATATAGATAATTTTTTAAGTAAGAACATATTATATAAATTTCTATCCCCAAGGGCCACAATAAGTGCTAGTGATGTATAATTTTAGAATTATCAAATTTTTAAGCCAATGGTGATGTATATATTAATAAACAAAACCATGAAAATCTATAATCCAAAACAATTGGAAAATTTTAAATGTTATACATTGATTTGATGTTTATAAATGTGAATTAGTGAGAAAATTAAGAATGGATTGGACTTATAAACTAGAAGATGATATTTGGGTTGGAAATTGCTTATAAAACAACCTTCAACTTGTCTCCTTATAAACATGTTTCTTTATAATATATTTTATCTACAATTGAAGATTTAAAAGATAATTATTGGTTTTTAAAGAGCTCAATATAGAATAAATGTGTTATTTAGAGAATAGTATGTTTGATCTGAATGAAATGGAAAATATCAAAAGGAAGTTATATGAGAATGCTAGAACAGTGAATGGAAATGATAAAATACTTCATAATTATATGATTTAGAGGGAATAATTGAATAATGAACAAATATAACTTTTTTCAATTCATGGATGGTTCAATTTCTATGGAATCCTCTTTTTACATGGTTTTGACCATTTAATGTAAATGAAGTGAACCACAATGGAAAAGGATTATTTCTGGATAAAATAGAGAGATATTCACTAAGAGTCGATAAAGGAAAAAGTTAACTCTCAAGGAGTAGAGGTGGATAAAAATACCCCTTTGAAAATTGAAAATTTATGGAGAAATAACTATGATAATTATGATAAAATAATCCATCTTATGAGGAATCCTAGTTCTATCATTTATTTTTTATTTTGGATATGAAATATTATGCCCCCTAAGTGTGTTGGTGAAATATTTAGGATAAATTAAAATTTATATATTGAATAATTGGGAATAGAAAATACACTACATAATAATAAATTTCAAGGAATCAGAGAATTTGACATACCATATCTCATTCTTTTAAGAAAATGTCTTATCACATTTTAAATTCTTTGTATTTATATATATTGGATTCTAAACAAATTCCATGTGTGCGGGAATGTATATTGTGGATTGTTTTAGTGTAATAATTGAGAATTATATCAATTATTTTTTTAGGAGATATATTACATTGAAATATCTTGTCACTTTTTTGTGAATATAGTCATATATGTTTAAAAAAAATTATCTAGGTGGGTTATAATGTAAATTTTTGACACAAAAATTGGAACATGAATTTAAGTGAATTTATATATATACGGGATTAAAACCATAGAAAGAAAACATAAATTTTTATCTTATAATTTCTATAAATTTGAATAAAATGGTTAATTAGGACCCCACAAGATGTTTTTTATATAATTAGGAATTAGGAATATAAGTAAATAAAGTCAATGAATAAGAGGGAAATGGTTTTCTGAGAGCCACATTCCCTTCTCCTACTTTCATATCCTAGATATCATAAATAACCTTGGGGATTCAATCTATACGGTTTTTGTGTGTTCTATGATAGTAAAAATAAATAATAATTAAAAATAACATTCCTTAGCTCAAAAATAAAAATAGTATATGTTTCCTAGTTGTCAAATGGAATAGATAATTAGGGGAATATTAGAACCCAAATTAATAGGGGGAATTAATAAATTTTATTTTCATTTAAATTGTATCCTGGATGTTAGAAACTAAATAGTTGATATAGAACATTAATGAAAGGAATATTTAAATGTGTTTCATATTGGAATAATTATTTTATCAAAATTATGTTCAATTTGATGGAATAAACGAGAATTTAAAGTTGAGATGTATATTTATCATTATGTGACATATTGAGAGAAATTACGTAAGGAAAAGTAATAAATTATGATAGGGAGGATATGAATTATAAACATATATCATTGATTTATGATAGTTTATCAATAATATTTTGTTATTTTGTTCTATTATATTCAATAGTTTATGGTATTTATTTGATTTATTGTAGTTTTGGGAATAAGATATTAATAATGGAAATCCATGTGTTGATTTTACTTTATTGGAACTATAATATGAATTTCAATAAGTTTCAGGATGATTAACATACTTTTTGATGTGTTTGGACGAAATGAAGAAGGCTTCCAAAGTTCCTAGTTCAATTATTGTACCATTAAGCGAGGGGGGATGCATATTTGGTATTATTGTTACAAATTCTTTACAATATTAATATATATGTATTTTTAAGGAGTATATAACCTAATTATAAAAACCATTTGATATGATATTCTATATTAATGTAAAGAATACAACACACAAGTATTTTTTTAAAGGGTTTCTCCCATTTTCGATACCCAATCCTTTCTAGTATTTGGTTGAGTTATGATGTGCGTCGGGTCGTGGACGTATCTCCTCAGTTGAGATACGTGGAATACGTCGTGCGCTCGGTGCAACTGAGATGGTAGAGCCAGGAGATAAGTCACCTCGCCAATCCTGCTGAGGACCTGGAAGGGTCCAATGAAGCGCATAGATAACTTGCCGCCTCGGCCAAATATCCGTGTACCACGTCGAGGTGAGACACGCAAGAAGACGTGGTCTCCATCCTCAAACTCTAGTGGCCTACGCCTCCTGTCAGTGTAAGACTTCTGCCGGCTCTGAGCTGTCCTCATCTACTCCTGGATGACCTGGACCTTCTCTGTCGTGGCCTGGACCATCTCCAGCCCCACAAGTGCTGACTACCCAGGGTCTGTCCAGCACAAAGGAGATCTAAAATGTCGGCCGTACAACTCCTCGTATGGTTCCATCCCAATGGTGGAGTGATAGATGTTGTTGTACGCAAACTCCACCAAGGGTAGGTGGTCCTCCCAGCTATGACCAAAGCTGAGGACACATGTGTGGATCATTTCCTCGAGAGTCTGAATGGTCCTCTCCGTTTGACCATCCGTCTAAGCGTGAAAGACTGTGCTCAGATGTAGCTGTGTCCCGAATTCCTCCTGCAATCCCTTCCATAGCCGGGAAGTAAAACGAGTATCTCGATCAGAGACGATAGATGATGGAACACTGTGAAGCAGCACAATCTCTTGAACGTAAATGCGTCCCAAGCTCTCCACTGAGCCCTGCTCTCTGATGGGTAAGAAGTGAGCCGACTTGGTGAGTCGGTCGACAATCACCCAGATGGAGTCGTGACCTCTGGAAGTGCGTGGAAGTCCAGTCACGAAGTCCATAGATATGTCATCCCACATCCACTCCGGAACCTCCAAGTGTTGTACCAAGCCTGCTGGTACCTGGTGCTCAGCCTTTACCTGCTGGTAGGTGAGGCATCGGGAAACGAACTCTGCTATAACCTTCTTCATGCCTGGCCACCAGTGCTGTCGTCTGAGATCCTGGTACATCTTTGCCACTCCGGGATGTACCGCCAAAGGAGAAATGTGAAACTCTCTCAGAACCTCCTCCCGTAAAGCGACTGGTACCATGGTACGTCCTCTGAAAAGGATTTCATGCTCTTCTCCAAAGGAGAAACCATCAGGTGCCTGTCATGAGGATATCTGTGCACGCCATGTCTCACAGTCAGCGTCCCCACGCTTTGTCTCTCTGACCCGCTGTAAAAGTGGAGGAGTGACTGTGAGAGACTGAAGGAAGGCTGCTCCATTTCTATCTACGAAGGATATCATCAAAGAGGCTAGCTGCTCCGTCGCCTCCTCAAGTAGCTGAATGCCCGTACTCCTGCTGAGGGCATCAGTTACTACGTTCCCCTTCCCAGGATTATAGACTATCTCAGAGTCATAGTCCTGGAGGAACTCGACCCATCGCCGCTATCTCAGGTTCAGGTACTTCTACGAGAAGATGTACCTGAGACTCTGATGATCAGAAAAGACTGTAAAGCGCTCGCCCATTAGATAGTGTTTCCATGTCTTCAGAGCGAAGACCACTGCTGCTAACTCCAGGTCATGGGTAGCGTAGTTCTGCTCATGTGGCCTCAACTGATGTGATCCATAGGCGATCACTGCCCGCTACTGCATCAGAACACAACCAAGTCCGGTCCCTGATGCATCGCAATAGACTATGTACCCTACTCCCTCCTCGGGCAACCTCAAGATAGGTGCGCTGATCAAACTCTGTCTCAGCTCATGGAAGCTCAACTGAAATCTGTCTGACCACACGAAGGGTTTCCCCTTCTTCATCAAAGCTTTGAGTGGTGCCGCAACTCTAGAGAAGTCAGGCACGAATCTTCGGTAGTATCCAGCTTGTCCCAAGAAACTCCGAACATCCGTCACGCCCCTGGGTGGCTCCCAAGCTAACGCTACCTCGATCATCGTAGGATCCACTACAACTCCCGGCTCAAAGATGACGTGTCCCAAGAAGTGGACCTCACGTATCCAGAACTGGCACTTTGAGAGATTACCATAAAGTTGGTGCTATAGGAGTGTGTCTAGTACAACCCGTAAGTGGTAGGCGTGCTCCTCCTCAGTCGTTGAGTAAATCAGAATGTCGTCGATGAATACCACGACAAATCGATCGAGGTAAGGCTGAAAGATCCTGTTCATGAGGGCCATGAACACTACTGGAGCATTGGTTACACCAAAAGGCATAAACAAGAACTCATAGTGGCCATACCGACATCTGAAGGCCGTCTTCTACACGTCCTCGTCTCTAACTCTAAGCTGATGATAGCTTGACCTGAGGTTTATCTTCGAGAACCACCGTGCTCCCTTGAGCTGACCAAAGAGGCCATAAATCCTCGGTAGCGGATACATGTTCCTCACTGTCACCTGGTTCAGGCGACGATAGTCAACACAAAGTCGCAAGCTCCCGTCCGCCTTCTTGGCGAACAAAATCGGGGAAGCCCAGGGTGAAACACTGGGTCAGATGAACCCCTTGCCCTGCAAGTCCTCCAACTCTACCCGTAGCTCTCGAAGCTCAGCGGGGTCCATACGATATGATGGAGTCAATATCGGAGTTTTCCCGGGGTACAGGTCAATATAAAAGTCTACGTCTCTACGAGGAGGTAACCCTGGAACGTTGTCGGGGAAAACATCCGCAAAATGATCCACCACTGTAGGAAAACCAGGACTCTGCACGTCAACTGCTCCTAGGATGAGGCTAGCCAACTGATGAGTGATGGGTTGTCCTCTCCTCTGCGGAAGTTCATCCTGTACTGCAAAGGCTCCCTTCTCGCCGGTGAAGGTGAACCTGCTCCTGTCGGTGCGTACACATCGCACCTTGCGCCTAAAACAATCAATCTGTGGATGGACCATAGATAACCAATCCATCCCCAAGATAACGTCATAAGGCCTCGACGCTACTACAAGAAGATCCCAGCCGAAGCTCTCGCCTCCTAGAGTAAGCTCACACTGCCGTCAGTTGTGCTTAATCGTCGAGTTTGCTCCCGTAAGAGTCTCTAGCCGTAAGGATCGAGCCAACGGCTCTGTCGGAATCTCTGAGCTCCGAACAAGGGCAACGACTATGAAAGAGTGACTCGCTCCTGTGTCTATAAGTACTGCAGCAAGTGTGGAATAGACACAGATAGTACCTCGAATCATCTCGGGTGCGCCGTGGTCGTAGGCCTCCACTGCCTGGAGTTTTGCCTGTCTCTACCCGCCAGCTCCGTGTGGTCGGGGTGGACCTCCTGGTGGTGGTGGTGGTAGAGCCTCAAAGTGTCGCCCACCACCTGCTGCTCAACCAGCTCCTCTGCCTCATCTGCCTCCTCCCTGCGGACCGCCACGGTCGACCCTCTGCCTCTGCCTCGGTGGTCCCTCAACCGTCTGCTGCTCCTCGGCACGGCGGGTCGGGCAGTCACGAGCCATGTGGCCCTGCCCGCCGTACGAGTAGGACTGCCTGCCTCTCGAAAGACTGGCTCCGCGCTGTGTGCCCCGCACTGCTGAGCCAGTGTCCTGAGGTCGTCTGCCTGAGGGTCTGGTCTGCCTGGACCCAAGAGTCATCCGTCGACTGACTGCTGCAGAAGAATCTGCTACGTGCCGCCCTGCGGTGGGTCTCGGCGCTGGTGTAGACTCAGCAAGAAAGCTCTCGATCAAAAGGGCCCGCTCCAGTACTCCTGTCTGATTCGGAATGCTGAGGGAGATCAGTGATGCCCTGATCTCATGTCTTAATCCCTGCTCGAAGGTCCAGGCCCGGAAGAATGGGTCTCGTACCATGTCGGTTGAGTAGAACGAGAGATCTGTAAATCTCGTCGAGTACTGAGCGACCGTCATGTTGCCCTGCCGCAGCTGAAGAAGCTCCTGAATGCGCACCGCACAGAGGGTGGCTGGGACGAACTCCGAGCGGAAGAGGCTCTCAATGTCCGTCCAAAGTAGAGATGCCTCATCGTGCACCTGGAGCATCAAGCTCCACCATCGGCCCGCTGCTGCGTGTAGTAGGCTCGCAGCGAGGATCAAGATGAGGTCTGTTGGTGTCCTCACTAGCTTAAAAACTTGTATGACTGCCTCCAGCCAGTCCTCGGCTGCCTGGGGGTCCGTCTCCCCATGGGACCTGGGCGGTCGCTGGTGCTGGAACTCATGCAGTGCGCTGAGGAGACATGCATCGTTAGCGGTTGGTGCTGGAAGTATCGGTGGCTCAACGGGTAGTGCTACCGCCGGTGCCACTGCTGACAAAGGGCCCTCCACTGAGGCCTCGTCGCTCGGTGGGCTGTCGTCACGCTCGAATCTCGGAATCCTAGCTGGCTGCCATCGTGGGGCCATCCTGAAAAGGAAACAGGTGCGCCACGGTCAGAAAAGTATACCTGGTGAGCTGATACAAAGTAATCAGAAAGAAAACTTGAAACACACACGCAATCAATGTTTTCATGCATTAAGTCGGAAATCAGAAGTCAGGGTCCTGGTGTACGGATACGTCTGCTGCCGCACCAACACTGGACTCCCTGGACTGATAACCACACTCAATATGCTAAACATTATTGCTTCACATAGAAAAGATCAGAGTTCACGGTAGAACCGAACTCCTCTGATACCAATTATTCACGACCCGTCCTTGGGGCCCGTGGCATGACTACCCTAAGCCCTCCTTCCATAGGCCAGGGGCTGGAGACTATCCCCAAGGCGTAAATCCCGGTAAAAAGGGAAGGCATTGCCTTTGTAAAGTAAACAAGCACCACAGAGTACAAGCGGATGAAGTAAACACTAAGTAAAAACAGAGTACAACAGTAAATACGAAAAATAAAAGGGGCCGGAAATACAAGCCCGACTGTAAAGTACAACTCGAAAGGGAAAACAACAACTGTAAAGTAAAGTCGCTACACCGAGATGTCCACTAGAAATCCCACCTGAAGGGTGGGTACAGATAGCTCCACTGCTCCTCGGGTCCCGCCGTCCGCTCTGAGTACGTCCCGCCCCGTGGTCCACCTCCAGGTACCATCATGCTTTGCAAGCCTCAACCACGATCAACGTTTTCCGTTGTCTGCAACCAACACTACGTAGTGCGGGCATAGCCCGTGTAGGGGTGAGTATAAGCTACTCAGTAGGGACCCCGAGACCCCCGAAGGTCTCCCAAAATCCAAAAAACATAAACCACAAAGGAAAGATACAATCACGAAGTAACAACCGACACTGCTTAGGTATATGCCCATACATATACCTAAGTCATCATTTCAGTACGCTCTAACCTCCGATCCCAAGTACAACTCAGTCCACACAGGAAAGTATACGTATTCCACACAGGAAAGCAAAACGTAATCCTCACAGGATTGCACAACACAATCCACATGGGAAAGCAACAAGATTCAGCTCACACAGGTATACATATTCGAAGACGATAGAGATGATCATTGATCCATCTAAGTCGTCGAACCCACAAAGAATCGATAGGTACTAACCCCCGAAAAAACCCACACAGGATCAGACCCACACAGGATCTGTATGCGCTGGTTCACACAGGACCGCTGAGCGCTGACCCAAACAGGATCGTACCCACACAGGATCGGTAGCACTGATCCACACAGGATCGCTGAGTGATGTAGTCTTCATCGTCGAATCCACTAAGGATCTCTGCACAGTCGTCGTCGCAGTCATAGTAGCAGTCGCAGCCAGCTCTAGGGTTCCCGCACACAGCAAGCTCGTTCTGGAGGATCCGCTCCACGAGCCGAGAGGCTGATACATAAAATGTCACAAATTCCAGAGTTGATGTATCCAAAAGTTCTGTATCGTCAACAGGAACTCAACGCAACAGACAGCGTGTCAATCGGACGCCTGGTCTGAGAGTTATTGGCTTTTTCGTTCTAGGGACCCGGTTGGTTTTTAAGGCAAAACCAACCTGACCGTACTCCACCTGTGTCCAAACCACGGGCGGAGTATGCCAAAAGATCAGTCTCACTAAGAGGAACTGAACAAAGCTGACATCACGTTAATCGGACATCCGTAGCTCAAGATATGAGCGTTTCCGCTCCGAGGGCCCGATCAGTTTCGTGTACGAACCAACACGGACGAACTCAAAGTATTCCAAAACCTTGAGTGTGATGTACCAAAACGACCGTCTCGGTCCAAGGATCGCATCGCCGCTGACGGCGCGTCGTTTGGATGTCCGTAGCCCGAGTTATGGGCATTTGAACCCAAACAGTCCGATAACGGGGGTTTCAGGCCCGAACCGACCCGGCCCGAGACCCCCCGGTCGGCCCAAACTGGGTCGACCCATCCCGGACCGGGTCCTCCCTCCCCATAATGGCCCGGCCCGGCAAGGCGCCGGTCCGGCTCAGCGCAGCGCGCTGCCAGCTCGGCTTCGGCCGAGCTGTTGGAAAAAAAGAGGGGGACGCCTGCCCCCCTTGGGTAACCGCGACCCCCCCCCTCATAATGGGGGGTTGTTGATGCTGGCCGGGGGAATTTAATTCCCCCGGCTTTCTCCTTTCTGGCCGGCCCAACCTGGCTGGCTGGCTCCATCTCAAAGGACCGGCGGTGGCCGGTCCCCTTCCGGCTCCGACACCGGCTGCCCGGCTGGTCGCTGGTCACCATGCTCCGCCACGACCCGAAACCGGCTGCGACCCTTGTAATCTGGCGCGGTGCAACGACACCGCGCCCCTCCTCCGCGGCTCCGCTCCGGCCGCGGCGCCTTCGACTTCCTTCGACGCGGCGCGACGGCGTCGCGTTCTTGTTCGACTTCTCGGCGTGGCGCGACAGCGTCGCGTAATACTTGCCGAGGGATTCTCGCATGGTGCGACGGCACCACGCCATCCCATTTCATTCACAAATAAACAATCATGAACATAGGAGGGGGTTAGGCCGTGTTTGTGTGGTCTGGACCCCTCTCGTTAAACGATAACATTTTAGTTGATTAACCACGAAGTTCGACATGCTAGAATCAAGAACGGAAATAATTTAAATAAATAACAATAATCCCCTACCTCGGTTTCAAGAGCGGAGCACGTCATCAAGACGCGGAAGACAAGCATCGTGGAGGTTGGGCATCGCAGAAATCGTACGTCGATTCTGTTGACGTCATGGTGCATCCGAAGAGGTAACGTCGCTGGTGAAGCTTCGTAAGCTGACGGAGAAAGCCCGAGGAGGAAGCAACCTCTCCTTTCATTGACACGGGAAGAAGATAGAAGGAAGTAGCATCGTCGATCTTCGGAAACACACCAGCTGCGACGAAGAGAAGAGACAAAACGTCTTTCTATTCTTATGGTGATGGCGTTCTTCGTTGGAGCGTAAGTGTTCTTCGCGTTCTTCGTCAAGGTTGAAGAAGATGAAGAAGAAGAAGAAGATGCTTTTCCAACTCTCTCAAGGAGACAAAAATCTAACAAAAATAAAACTCTTTCTTATTTTATTAACACAACAACACATTTGAATTTAAAGAATTTGAAATTCAATAACCACACACAACTCACCTCATTAACCTCGTTACATTTATTTCATAGGTTATAACTTATGTTAACATAATTTAAGAGGGAGTTGAGGGGGGTTTTAGAGGATATGAAGAGGTGGGGTTCATGTGGGCCCCACCAACCTCATAACCTCCCAAGGGAGGTTGGGTGGTTACCCAACTTCTATCAAGAGCTAACACTTAGAGTAAAATAATAAAAATTGTAGTGTAATTATAAAATAAACTTCCACAATTTTTATTATCAACATTCGTGTAAACGCAACTCCGGAAAAGGTCTCCTTAAGCGAATATTGGTGCTGCAAGTTCATCGGTGCCCTCGGAATTCGATTCCGGGCAACAGATCAAAAGGTAGAAAAACCCGCTCGTTCGTTCACTGAACGTACCCGAGCCAAACTTCGGAAATTGATTCCGGTCACACCAGGCCTCAGAATCAGGTGCTGTCAGAAACCGCGCTCTTGTAAAATTCCAAAGAAAATTAAGAAAAACCTTCCCTTGAATTTTACCGGTCTTTACAGTGAGTGCATGAACACATAGATGAACCTTATTCCTTATCCACAAGAGCTTCCATATATATATTAACATTCACTATCCTTGACAAAGATTATCATGGAAAATATAGCTCTGTTCAATATTTTCTTATTCCATATTATTGAAACAATAGTTATATCTCTTTATTGAGTATTGGATTATCAATTATTAAAGTCCTTATATAGATTTTTTTTATTTCTTAATAAAAACATATTAAATATATTTTTTATGATAAATACAAGAAATCCTTTTGATTCTCAAATGCATAACACTTTTTTTTTGAAATTTTTCGTGAATAATATAATATTTGATCACATATTATAATTTCAAATATTTTACTTTGGAATATCCATATATATCCCCACACAATATCCTTTTTGAAATGTTAATCAAAATCCCAAATATCGTGTCTTGGATTTCTAATTTGACCAACAACCAGCTATATTATATGTTGTGAATTCAATCTTATCTTTATAAAATTTAATGGAAAATAAAATGTTCTCTAATATTTCACAAATTTTATTAACCTCAAAAATTCTCAAATGACTCATACTAACAACTCATGAAATTGAATAATTTATATTCAAGAATATAATTAACTCTTAAGACCTCAGAACACACCCTTCCAAAGTTAGTAAATGGCCATAGAAAGTATTAAATTCCCTTTCCCAGTCATCAAATACCCTTATAATATCCTTAACTACCCTTTATATATTGTTCATTACACTTATTATATTCTGAATTACCCTTCCAATATTTCAAAATAACTTTCCAAATAATATAGATAATATTAAAATTCAATATATAATTTATAAATGTATGTACTAACACTTTGGAAGTCCCCACTTACCCCAAAAAAGTTGAAAAATACTTATATAACATCAAAAATTGCACTTATGATGTCTCTAGATACTCTTATTGATTCACTAGATACTATTTAAAAGTATAGTGTCTATTATACCATTATCATAATCTCACTATAAGTCCCATAAAGTCTCTTAAAAATTATCACTCAGAAAAAATCATCTACAATTTTAAAATGTCAAAATAAATTTAGATTTTCCAAAAACCCATAAATATACTATATTAAAAACCAAAACTAATTTTATAAAATTCAAACCCCTCAGAATAAAATCCTTAACCACTTCCATTGATCTTCATGAATAGTTGACAACAAATACAATCTTATTTAATAATTCTGTTGGGTTGTTGAATTATACCACTTGGGAATTATTATCTACCACAATAACTCGAATCTAAGAAACAAAAAATCATATCTTTTCTCAATTATAAATATCATAATAGTACTCCACTTGATAAAGTAGTGTTTTTGAATTAATTTCATACCTTAGTGAAAAGATAGTTTTGGTTAAGTGATCTAGATGTTAGAACCCTCAATCTAATCAACCATTCAAAATTTTATGACCCTTTTTCCATAATCATAACTCTTAATTTAGAATATAAGTGATACTGAGTTTTGCCGCTTTTCTCCATTTTCCAACACATCCAATGACTTCTGTTGGTTACCCAAAAGTTCATTAATTTTTGGGGAAGGACGGAAATTTCATGTTCCACATTAGGGTCTCAAATATCCTTTTAGGCAATGGATTGGAGAATATATTATAATTTTTATCTAAAGAAAGAATGAAAATCAGTTTTATATCACCATTCGATAGCTTATATTTAATTAAGAGAATCATGATATCATGGTTCATATATCTTTAGTTTTTTTATTGTCTTCAGATTGAATAATTGTACATTTATTGTCATAAGTAATTTTGAGATGTATTCCAATATTTACCATAAAGTATTGAAGATATTATCTCATCCAGAACATCTTGGTACAAAAAATGATTGCATTGACATATTAAATATATGGAGTTCATTAAGTAAAAAATTTACTATTATAGTATTTCAGGCTCCGAAAAATTTATCTTAATAGAAAAATTATACTATACTTTGATATTATACCATCAAAATATCATTGATAGTCTATAATAGTAAAAACAGAACAATTCAATGTTTTTTATCTCTTTTACATTATATAAACACCTATGGTCATTTAGATATATTTCATAACCCTATTTATAGCCATCAAATGTGTTTCCTTTGGACCACTTTGATACCTTTCACATAGGAGTAGAACATTGACTCTGTCATTTCTGAAAGCAGTATAGTAGAGTAGGCTTCCAATCAGTTATTTAAACTCTTTATTAATTACAATTTATATTCCATTATTAATTTCATGTTTCAAGTCAAAATATATAGTATTTTATAACCCACATGAAAAATATATTTAATAATTATTTTACATAAATTTATTTGGAAAGAAAACGAAACTCTTATTATTGTAAAAAGATAAATTTCCAGATAGTATTTAATTATTACTATATAGAATCCATAAGTTGTTTCTTTAATTTTCATAGGGAATTTATCACAAGAACTCATTTGGTCTCTTCGAAAAATAATATCATCAACATATAAGATTACAAACAATGGGATTCCATTTAACTATTTGATATTAATAATGATGTAAAATTTTGCATTTATTAATTACATACTTCTTATGATACCATCTATCTTTAAATAACATGATCTAGGGTTATATTTTATTTTATAGAGAGATTTTTTTTAGTTTACACAAGTTTGTTACATTATTGGAATGAAAAATTCCATCATACTCCTAAAAATAAACTTCTTTTTAGATCACTATTAATGAAATTAGATTTGACATATATTTGATAAATTTATTGGTAGCTATAATCTACAGATACTAGAAACATTCTTATAAATTCATATCATTAAAAATAACTAAATATCTCTTCAAAATCCAACGCTTAAAATTTTGAATAATCTTTACAAAATTATTTCCTAATTCTTTATGATGTCGTCTATATCATTCAAATTATTCTTAAAAACCTACATGGCCCAAATCAAATTTTTTATCATTATGTTTTAGGATAAGATAATTTTTGTAATTATTCATTACATGGTATAGTTCATCATTAATTTATATAACCCAATTTTTTCTATTCTTGAAGGCTTCAACCATAGAATGTGAATCTATTTGGGACATACAATTTGTTTGGTTATCGTGTGTCAATATTCATATTTTATAAACATATGTATTTTTATATCCCATGATATTCTACAATCCAAAATGATTTATTAACTTTTTATATTTCTATTTTTCAAAATTATAAGCCTATTCACTGTCATTGGTTTTATCATAGTCTATATGAGAAATAAGTGGATCATTTCAAACATTCTCTTCACTAAAACTATTAAAAAGTTTCCCACTGTCTTCATTATAATCATCAATCTATGAATCACCAAAACTTGAATGTAATTATTATTCTACATTATTTTTAATTCATAATAGTTAGTCAGTTCATGCAACCCCTTATTCCACCAAATGTATTCATTTTATAGGATATGTATCAAATAAGGATACATTCATTGGACTTCACATAATACCTTTAAAAATTTTGATTTTAATATTTACAATACATGGACTAAAAAATATCCTGAATTATTCCACCATTGGATTATTCTTATAGAAAATCATAAGAGGTCATATTAGAATTTTGTCTCATCTAGTACCAATTTTTTATATGCACAAATGTGCACACAACTTGTCTCCAATAGAACTATGAGATGTTACATTAGGATAAGATGGTTCTCCCCATATTGACAAAGAGTCTATGTTTTCTCTTCTACTTTATATTGATAGAGTGTATAAAGATATATAAACTGATGATTGATTCCCTATTTCTCATGGTATGGATTAATAAATTTTATTGTAATATATGTGCCATTATCAGCTATGAGATTTTTGATACATGTCCATGGTTTTTTCTAAATGATTCTTCTAAAAACTCTAAACATATCCACTACTTCTGATTTATGCTTTAGTTACATCACATTTTTCATTTTGGTATGATCATCAATGAATATTATGATGTAAATATCATATTGATTTGATTTGTGTCTCATTGGACTGAAGGAATAAATATGTATCAACTCAAGTGTCTTATTGTACTTTATACATAATGTTGAGTGAAAGTTTTATATCACATTTACCTTTTGTTAGGTTTCATTAATACATTATTTTTCCCTTTTGATTAGACTAAATTCTCTTTCCAGATCACTCATTGAAGCCTTTATTTATGTTATTTTCTAGAGGTGGCTAAATCTTCAAGGCCACTTTTTTTAACATTTAAAATAAAATAAGATGAATTAGTTGTGTCTCCAATTCGATTAGGGTTACCCATAGATATTCACTTTTAGTGATAAAATTTCCATATTTTTTCTAATTTTTGATACATGTATTTTTTCTGAATGTTACCTCATTACCTTTATCATAATACAAACTCACATTAAGAATATTATTCTTACGCACATATTAAATTATACAATATTTTAATGTTACTTTTTAGGATTCAATTTCATTTTTTGTAATTCCTTTTATATGTAGTGGAATTTCATTCCTAAAGGTAACAACACAACCATCATGTTCTTCAATATTAATCAATATCATGGTGTCCCCATTCATAAGTGGTGAGTATCCAGTATCATAAATCTGTGGATTTCTCTATTTTCTAGGCTCGAGATCCACTTAAATAATAAGTGACATTTCTATTTTTTTAAGTATCGGATTCTTCTTTCAATTAGAATCCTACTGATTTTTTATAGAAGAATGGTCATACACAATTCAACATAGTGACCTTTCTAATTACCCCTCCCTCAAGTCTCTTCCAAATAATAAAAACTATTTTGGGTAAGTTACTAAGACAATTTTTTTAACTACTTACTTCTTCGAAGACTTGAATATATATTCATTATATAACCTCCCTATGTTATTTCCTTATATAACTCTATAATAGAAACATATTATACTAAAATAGATATGATTAATTATAAAATAATCCAAATCACTATAAATATCCATTGAAAACAATTCTTCTGTGAATGTTCTAGAGCCAATATATTATTTCTTACATTCTCTCTTGGTATATTTTTATCCCCAACCTGTATTAGTTTAGAGGGATCCTTTCTTCTATTGTAGCTATCAAATTTCTGGGATGTTATAATAATTTTTAAATGCTTTTATCCACCCATAGAAAACCACATTTCTATTGTAACCTTCACTATTTGTTGAAATATAATTAATTTTCATTTTTGTCACAAGTGCATTTTATACTAAGGGATTTGTACAACATTTCTCAATGACTAAAGATGTGTCAACATTAATTTCAACAACATTATCATAATAATTTCTCATTTTTCATTGTGAATTATTATCATAGAGAAACCTCAACTGTACTATTTTATATCATTCCAGTTTAATAGTAATTTTCATTTCCAACTTATTTATAATCAATTCCTACATTTCTAATTTTAAATAAATAATACTGGTCTCATAAAAAAAGCATTATCAATAATTATTTTTTTCATTGTTTCTCTTAAAATTCAAAAAAACAATATTCATGGATGTTATTTCATTATTATATTTGGTGTTTCTATTAATAAACACTTGGAGATCAACATTTATGATGTGTTCAGTGTATATTTATTCTCCATATTCTTTAATATTTAATTTTTTATCATGTATTTTAACGTGAGACATAAAATTCATAAGACATTTATAAACTTCTTTATTATTTTAGCTACTTTTAGTTGAGTAGTATTCCAATCCTTTACTAAATATTATCCTTGCTTTGCACCTATGAAATTTTTTCTTAATCCCATAGGATTTCTTGACCTTCTTGGAACATTTTCATACTTTATTACCTTGAATTATTTATTCAGGTACATCTTATTAATACATCACAAATATCATTCATGAAAAATAAATATAAAATATTTCAATTACACAACATGTAAATAAATTTTGTTAATGTTTTAATCATTAATTACCCTTTAACATTTTAGGTTCTTATAGATAAGATTCATTACCATATTATGTTTTACATTACACACCCCAGTACCTTTTGATTCACTAGATAACTCATCTTTTTTCAGTGACCTTATGTTTATTAATGGATTTTAATGCCAATTACTCATTATATTTTTCATCAAAAACAAGATATTTATTCATCATATAAATTATTAGTGTGATATGTAACTCATATTGAGATAATTATTTCTTCTCTTAAATTAATTGTATATCTCGAACAAATATATTAAGAAAATTTACTATTAGTTTCATAACTATAGTTAAATATCCAAACCCCAAATTTCTTTATATGAATCACTATCTAATTAAACCTAGTAAAATAGTCATCAAATATCTAATATTCAGCTATTTTAATATCTTCAAACATATCTCTCTTATTCTAGTACTTTGATTATTTGATTTTTATGTTTCCTTCAAATATAATCTCGTTTTTATCTCACATTTCATTTTAATTTTTCATCTTGTTACATTGGCGTAAATTTTATAAAATAAGGAAAAGATTTTTTTATTTCCACAATTACCACTTACATCCAAAATTATCTTTTTTGAAATTGTCTTGGGATAAATCTTGGTGAGTATTTAAAACCTAATTTCAAAAAATCACTTACCCTATGTCCTTATGACAATATATATGGAAGCATTTAGTTCCAACAACCATTAATGTTGTTGATATAAAATATAAAAATAAAACTATTATTGAAAGAATTTATATTCTTTGTTAGTTTGAATATGATCTCTAAGGGAACCTATTTTTCTATGATACTACTTAAAGTGACTAGGTCAATAGTTTTACTACTGAGAGTGGTAGGGGGGGTAAATCATTGGTATTGTTATTAAAAATACATCCCAATATTAGCATTTATGAATTTGGATGGTCCATATCAACTCACTATAAAAAATCTACGAATTGGTTAGAGATATTAATGTAAATAGAACCATACAATAAGATTTTTTTACAAATTATGGTTCTAATGTGGGTGTATAATTCTTTCTAGTTTCCGGTTGAGCTCTGAGACCTAGTGTAATACACAATTACTTTTATTTGAGGTATGTTCATATCCTTTATTTTGATGTACTTTTTTGTTGGTCATGTATCCTCACCTATTAAATTTAGATGATACCTATAATGCTAAAGTCAAGGATGTTTTTCGAATTTTTGGGTAAAAATGGGTTTTCGGCTGCTCTCTAGTTACTTACATAACGTGTAGGTGAAGTATATGCCATGTAATGGATAAAGGGATGAATCCATGAAATTGGTGCATGAAGTGAAACTTTTAAACACTATATGACATGAATACAATATGTATGTATAAAAATCCATTTATAAATAAAAAGGAAACAGATTTTTTGACTATATATGGACCTAGAGGATTACACATTGTGTAAATTAGTTACATAGCATGTAAATTTTACCCTTTTGGTTTTTAGAGAATCGTACAATGGATGTGTTTCATTCATTATTTTTTTAATCCTCCCTTTTCAGCTAAAATTCCCCTCAAAGTGCTATTTGATGAAATATTACCATTCGTATCTCTTTTTTCAATGAATGATTACCATTTTGGTGGGATTTCATCACACCGGGTAAGTGCTACTTCGGTTTATTATTAATAATTGGTTGCGTCTTTGGTTTTGATACTGTTATGTGATTGGGTAGAATTTTCTATAAATCAATTTCAGTCTCTTGAAATACCTTTTATCTAAAGGTAGATATTTTTGTTTCAAATACTTTTTTTAAAGGTAGATATATTTTAAATGTCCTTGAGGTTGGTGAATATATACAAGCATTCTAATTTCCTTAATTTCATATTGTTCAAATATTTTCATTGGTATTTATAACAGGATTTTATTTTTTGAAATTAAAATGAGAAATGGTTTATGTTTGAAGTGTTTTTTCTTTGACAATGGAATTCAATTGATTTTTAAAGAAATAAAATTTTTAACCCTAAAGATGAATGGATTGGATTAGAAATGGTTCAATAAAAATGTAAGCATGGTTTAAAAAAATAAATTAACATAAATTTCATAGTGGGAGCCTTGAGTCTGCCCGGAAAGAGACACATGTTTCCTTAGTGTGCGGGACACCACTAAGAGGTAATATCATTAATATAGATGGACTATGGTAGGAATCAATATTAGCTGGATCTAGACATAATCCTTTTTGTCTCATGACTGTCTAGTATTAATTTCCCCATAGGCTAGAGCCCAACTGGAATGTGCATTTTTGTTTCTTATTGTTTATTACTTGATATATTATTTCATTAATTTTTCATAACATGTGTATTTATATTATGTTTGTTTCTGAATTTTATATATGATTGGTATGTTCCTGGATTTGGAAAGCTTGAATTTTTTCTGGATAACCCATGAAATATTTAATATATTTTTTATATTTTTTTATAAATATGATACTAATAAATTTTTTTAAGAATTAACTTGTGAATTTTTGTTAATTTTACATTCAAGGATTATTTGGTGTAATTATACTAAGATATATCACTCATAGCCAAATTCTACCCTTGGAAGGGTTAAAAACTTGTGTTGTTGGATATGGGTAATGGAAATGGCATTCTGTAGCATTCAAGATTCAGATAACATCACCACTTCAGTTTGGGTTGGTTTAGAGGTGACTTTTGGTCAGATGGAGACTTGTTGGTCTAGACTTTTCATTATTTTTGATTTAGCATGCATGGATTAGTTGAATCAGTATTTGTTTTCATTTTTTTACTCAGGTTTTATGTATTGTTTTTCTTATATTATAGAATTTATTTTCTATATTTGTTATACATCACCCCTTAATGGGATGAACTGGATGACTGTGCTAGTTGAACCTAGTTGTTCTGTTGCAATTTGGAATCAAAGATTGTTACTTAGTATGAATTGTGTCAGTACTACCAGAGTTGGTTGTGTTTGATGTCTAGATAAAGGTAGGATCAGAAAAATTTAGATAGTAGGTGTGAAAAGGGGCCTGAATTTCTCAGTCTCGTCACAAAATCTGACATACCATGCATGGTTAGAAAATATTTACTAAGTCCAATATTATGTATTTAGGTTTATTTGAATTAATTTTAAAAAAATCTATTTAAATTGAACTATATACTGAATATGGGGACATGGTTTCTGAATGGTTTTTGGAATAAACTAAGAGGGGTTTTTTAGATGGAATTGTTCCTTTCCAAAAAGTGTCATCTTTTATTGTAGAATTCATAATTACATTAAATTAATATCATTTTAAGGAATTATTTTAAATTATAATGGTTAGATAAATGGGTTTGTAATTTTTCCATGAATTATTGGTGATTTTATGGTGTTTAAAAAACTATAAATCTTAAATGATATATTCCAAATACAATAGGGCAATCCCTGAGATGTGTTTCGTAGGGGGATCCTCCAGTGGACCCTTCTTTAGTTGAAGTAGCAATATAAACTGTTATGATTATGCAGTCATTATGAAACATGAACCTGATTCGAGTAGTGGATACAGACATAGAATGTACAAACTAAAATCCACCATTATTCCATGGTGACAAAAAGACACAATAATCGGAGGAAAAGTTTGAACAAATCAAGAGGATATTCATTTTTTAATGACATCTAAAGATTATCATGTGGGGGTTTCAACATATATTCTCAAGGGGATATAAAAAGTTGATGAGAATATATAGTGAAAGCGATGTTGTATGAGGTTCTTATTTCAATTTCCTTCAATAATATATTTAATTGAAAGTTTCATCGTGAGACACTATGTGTGGAAAATACATGAGAGTTTCTCGCATGGATTAAGGGGAGTGTACTATTCTGGAGTACTCCACCTATTTTTTAGAGTTATTTCATATGGTAAAAACACTTGTCATCAATGACTACATTAATAATTAGAGGATTGATATGTGGATTAGGGATGGAATTTGGTTGATTCTAGTTCTTTTGTGCCATCCAAACTTTGTGGAGGTAGTGGATAAAGCAGATTTAGTTGTTAAATTCTTATGTGGGAGGAATGGTGTGGGCGGAGCTTCAGTTGCTGTAGCTGTTAGCCATCGTGATTCATTATTCAGAAAAAGAAGCGTAAGAGTAGATGGATTTTTTAAAGATCATCTTTTTAGGGATTCTTTCGGGTAGTAACTGGTTATATGAAACTAGTGTGGGAGGCATGGTCATACTAGGCCCTATTGTACGTAGGCTCCTTGAACATGTCATATTTTTGAGCAATCTAGAAATATAAGACATTTCTTTGAAAATATGTCCCAAGGTAGTAAGGCATTATCAATATTCACCAAGGGATCACAGGTTCATGTCAATACACCCAATATGGTGGGTCTCATACTCTTTCCAAGGGGGATATCTAAATAGATCTGTACAAATGGATTTATGTGGTAGATTTTTTTCTAAATGAATCTAACAACACTATTTTTCTTATATGGTGCTATCTTTTTTTGATTCAGGTGATACTAATTTGTTATATCATAAAATTTTCTATATGTTTTGGGTTTTTGGTTATATATTATTCCATCATTATTGGAACTTTTCACTTTTTTTGTTACTAGGTCCGAATAAGGTTTCAAGTGCCCCATGTGTCAGGTGATGATTGCAGACCTTAAGGAGGCGTAGGTTTTCTTAGAGCATGATATTGACATATTTGACTTGATTATAAATAAGGATTGTACATTTAGTGATAACACACATATATATTTTTATCACCATATCATATAGTTCTTATTAACCAATGGGGTCACTCATGTTTTCCAGAGTGACTGGGACTCATGATTAGGAAGAGAATAGATTTTTGTTCCTAATGTTGGTATAATATCAAGTCAATTGATAGAGATTTTTCTTGATGTAGTTGAACATTTCTTTAGTTACCATAAACCTATTTTTGTGTTTGTGTACCTTATAGTCTTTTGAAATTATTTATTAAGTTTACAAACACTGATAGAGGTCAAGTTTATAATTGAACATTCCCAGGAACGTCACCTATTTATATGAAATCCTATCAAATGGAACATTCTAAGTTAGTGGAACTTAATTTAAAACTTGAGGGCCTTGAGGTAAAAGGATTTATTTTTACTAGCATGTAATTATGGTATTATTTTTCACTCCTTTATAATAATGCATATGGAATTCCTAGTATTTTTATAGACTAACAAAAGATGAATCTAGTGACCATTAAGAGCAAGTATCCTTTACCCATAATTGATGATCTCTTTGATCATCATTGATGGTGTTGATGGTATTCTAAGATTGAACTATGGTTACTGTATCATATTTTGAGAGTTTTAGAGGAGGAAATAGCCGTGAAAATGTTTTGGAGTTGATATGGGAATTTAAAATTCCAGGTCCTGACATTCAGACCCACACACACTCCTACGATATTTATGGATTTAAGGAACCAAATATTTCTTTATATCTAAGACACATTTATTTTTTTCATATATTATTTATTTGTGTACTATAGTTCATAAGAAAAACATGTTCACCATTTATATATCATTTTTTAACATTTAAAGAACACATTCAATATGGTAAACCATCCATGTGCATGTTTTAGTTATAAAATGTGATTCTTATGTGGAATGTGATATCTGAGATGGGAATCTTAGTGGATCATGAATATTTTTGTGTAGTTATATCATTATAAATGCCCAGAATTGTGTTTGAGATCTGAAGCTTCATGGAGTTGACTGGTTACTATAGACACTTTGTGAGGGTCTTCTCAAAGATTTCATCACCAATGACTACTTTGACCCATAAGGGTGTAAAGATTGAGTGGGATGAACAATGTTAGTGACATTTTGAGGAGTTAAAAGTTAAGATGAAATCATCACCAGTATTTTTTCCCTGAATTAGGCTCTGGTTATGATGATTTTTGTGGTACCGTACGTATCAGTTTCAGATGTGTCTTAATGTAGTCGAAATACTGTATGGATTATGCCTCTTTCTAGTTACACCCTCACTTGAAGATCTACCCTAAAGTATTTTTTCACTCAAAGGTATCTGACCTCGATAAAGAGGAAATGAGTTGAGTATATTGCATCATTTTATTTCGATATCATATATACTCTCAAGAAATGAAATTTGTTTTCCAATCCATTGAGATGAAGAGTCCTAATCCAAACATTGTTGGAATCAATAAATGAGTGGTCTCATATAAGATTGTTTTCTGAGATGAGATTAAGAGTGAAAGATATTAGTGGAAAAGTGTTCTTGGATTCAATAAATGTTGAAAAATCTTTTTATGAGAGAGTTATACTCAATTATACATCTAAAACCATCATCCAATACATAAAATAAATCATAAATTATGAGAAGACCTCAGGTGAGTGGTCTTGGTCTTCCAGTTGATATTTTTGAATCATTATGAGGTTGGTTGTTCTGTTTTCCTTGATACAGGAGTATTTATACTATGGATATCCTTAATTTTGGGCCATGCACCCCAGGGATAGAAGGATGTACCAAAATTTGAGACGTCTGTATTGGTGGAAGGAAATTAGGCATTCATTTGAAGACATTTTATCATGGTGACCACTTGTGAAGGAGTTATGGTGGAACACCAGAGAGCTATAGGTTTGTTGCAGCCATTACCTATTCTAGTATGGCTGTGGGATGCGATTTATATAGATTTAATCATTGTTTTTTTCATGAATAATATTTGGGAAGGATTGTATTTGGGTGATTATTGATAGAATCACTAAATCTGTGCATTTATAGTTAATAAAGGAAATTATGTAATTGGATCATCTTTGCAAAATATATGTCTGAGAGATTCTATGACCACAGGGGGCTCCCTATGTGGTTGTTTCAAAAAGGGAATCACAGTTCACATCTATATACTATATGGTTTTTCACGATCTTAGGGGTTCCCATTTGAAATTGAGTAGAACATATCATTTACAGGTGGGTGGATAGTCAAAGAGAGATTTCCATGTTCTTTTGGATATATTATGGGCTTGTGTGCTTGATTTCAGTGGATATAAGAATTTTACTTTGTTCATGTTTTCCTAAATAAATTGTTATCGGGATTCAACCATGATGACACCCTTTACGGATTTTTATGGGTGGATAGGCCTATCTTATTTATTCTGGGTAGAGTTATAAAAGAGTTACATGGTTGGATTATGTTTTATTTAATAGATAATGGAGATGGAACATTTGATAGAGATGTATTTTACCAGAGTATAGATTTTTCATAAAACTTAAGAAAAACGTTGTTAGTTATTGGAGTTATTGTTTGGTGATCGTCGATTTCTCAAAGTATTAACCATTAATGAGACATCATCAGTTGGGTATGTAGGGTTAGTTTTCAATGAGTTTATGGGCCCCTTTGAGATCATTCTGTGACTAGAGAGGGTGCCTAACTGTTGGGTGTTCCATATAGTTTTACTTCTATCCATGATGTGTTTGATGTTTCCCAATTGAGGAGGTATATACTTGATCCTTCTTATGTGATTATATGGGGGGATGTAGATCTTGAACCTTAAACCAAATTAGTTAAGAATTATGTTTTTTATAGGTTTACAAGATATGGTATTTTTCAGTAAAATGGTCCCCCTAGTTTGGGTATTGTGGACGTGTGGACATGATCACCATGAGAAATGGGAGTGGGATTAATCGATGATGTAACAATGACATTCTCTTTTTTCAAATGTGGGATCTTGTGCACATTATGGGGAAAAACGTTTTTTAGGTAGGGGATATTTTATCGCTTGTTTAATATTGTTTATGGTATGTTATATTCATTTCATTCCATTCCATTTTTAATAGGGTGTGTATTTCAAACCATGACATTTTAATGATTCCTATAGTGGTAATGTCATGGATTTTTTTGGGAATTTTTTGAATAAAACCATGGTTTTATGCGGTATGATGAGTACTTAGATGTTCTGTAAGTTATGTACATGTTTTGAAATGGATGTAGGGAATAATCTATGAACATGGTGCATGGAGTTAATAGTTCACATTCCGTCTAAAAGGCACACACCATTTGTTTATAAAAATAATATTTTAAATAAAAATGAAAAGAGTTTTCACCTTATATAGACCCCCAAGATTATGTGAAGTGTAAATGGATTACAATTCATCTAAATGTCATAGTTTTGATTTTTAAAGTGTTGTACGAGTGATTCATTTAATTCGTTTTTTGGTTAATTCATCCTATATGAACTCGGAGTCCCCCCATAGGAATGTTTTTGTGATTTTTTCCGGTACAGATTTCCTTAATTAGCGATTGATCACCATTATGGTTGGTTTTCATCACACTAGGCAAGCATTGCTTTTGTTTTTATTTTGGTTTTTGTTATGTCTTTGGTTTGGATGTGGTTTCAGGATTGGGTAGAATTTTATATCAATCCTTCTTAGTATCTTATCATGGGTTGTATTTTTAGAGAAGATCTTGTAGTTTTAAATCCCTGTTTTCAAAGGATAATAGTCTTTCTACATCCTTGAGGTTATTGGGGGTGTCCAATACCTATAATTTCTTGAATTTTATGTTTTTGTTATTATTTCTTGGGGTTTAGTAATGGAATTTCTTGTTTATAAATTTTAAAGGGCATGGTTTCATGTTATTAATTGGTTTTTATTTTAAAATATAAATGACTTGATTGGTACTGAAATGTAGTTTAAAACCTAGAAAAAGATTCAATTAGATTGGAAATGGTTTTATAAAAAATTTGAAAATGGTTTTTGAAATAGAAATTGAAATGAATTTTACAATGGTAACATTGGGTACATAGGAAAAGAGAAGAAATTTTCCTTAGTATATTTGATAACAATATGAGGTAACCTCATACATATTGATGGAATATGGTAGGACAAAATATTAGTTGTATCCAACCTTATTCCTTGTTGGATCATGAATTACTAGTACATATTTTCCCATTGGCTAGACCATACCTGGAAGTTGAATTGTTGTTTCTGGGTGTTTATTCCATGATAGACTATTTCCTGAATTTTAGATCATATTTGTATATATATATATTTTTTACCACCTTTTATATATGAAAAAAATGTTTTTGGATTTGGAAAAATGATATAAAATTTGTGGAAAACCTAAGGAATGTTTAAGAAATGTTTTTCAAATTGTTTTGTTGAAAAAAAGTCTTGTAATACAATTTATTTTAAACCATGAAATTATGCATTCTTGTTACTAGAAATTTCATGCATTCCTTGTGTATTCCCTATAGGGATCTATTCCCCTCACTATACTTGTACCATTGGGTAGGTATAGACCATTTTTACTAGATACATGTAAAAGGAAGAGAATTCTATATCATGGAGACTCCAATTTACATTTTTTCTTGGGTTTGGGAGGGTTTGAGGTAGATTGTTGGTCACATGGAGACTTGTTTCTCTAGAATTTTCATTCTTTATGGGTTACCCTATTTGGATTAGTTGTTTTTCTCATTGTTTTATCATTTTAGTCAATTTTTATGTCTTGTTTTGCTTATATTGAACACTTGTTTCATTATCTTTGTTTTACATCACCTTGTAATGGGATTACATTGGTTTTTGTGTTAATTGAACCAAGTTGGGTTGTTACACCTAGAGTACCCCAAAAATTTCTTGTGATTACAAGGGAGAGTAAATGTTCTTCTATTAATTTTTCTAGGATTACTATGCTCATAAAAGATAAGCGAAGTTTATATCCCAAAATCTGGATAAAAAGAAAATAAAAATCTGGTGTTTTTTATACATGGAGAACCAAAAAATCCAAGAATAACTTCTTTTATTCCTGTGAATAAAATTTTCAATGGTAAAATAATTTTGTTGTTTTTGTAAAACAATTTCCTTTTAGGGTGGATCAATAACCCATATTAAAAAGTCTTGTTGACTCTAATGATGGGCCATGAATGAAAAGTTATAATATAATAATGTTGATGAATTTTTGAATGTGATTATTTATGAGAACAAGATATCCTTCCTCAAAATATTCCTTTTGTAGATAGATTAATATTAACAGGGAATCATGAATGTTGGAATTCCTTATAATGATTTTAAAATAATTGAAATTAACCTGAGAGCGTGAAAAAAAATATTAGAATTATATATGCCCAATATAAATCATCCATATACATAATTGAATTGATTTTACTCAATAAAAATGATCATATAAAATATAACTATATTTAATCTTTTCTTCTTTTACTTATTCTAATTTGTTGGAAATGATTCTCTCTATTTTGTATTATCAAACTCTATGTTAATGAATAATATTAATTTTTTAATTTTTTTCTTTTATATTTACATAACATTTTGAATATCATTCACATAATGATATATGGAACCCCCTTTATTATCCCTTTCTTAACAATTTTTGGAAAATAGATTCATGAAAAATACGAGCATTGATTATTAATAATAATTTAGTATATATTAATTTGACATTCCCAAAAATATCACCACATGATTCCCTCATTTATAAATTATTCAAACTATAATGAATCTTTCTTTAAAAAATGGATTTTACTAGTAGTCGGTGATATCATTTTAATGGAAGTACAATAAAGGATCTCCTGATTTAATTTAAAATCAAATATTCTATAATATTTCATAAAGTGTATAAACCTTAATAATTCCCACAAGAATTCTATTATATTCCCATACCTTTCCCATTTTTTCCATTCATGAGAAGAAATTAATCTTATGAACTTAAAACACACTCATAAAAAGTCGATAAATACCCTTGTGATGCCTATCAATACTCTTATGATGTTCTCAAATACACATCTAAATTTCTCAGATATACTCTTTATATTGTTAATTACTTGTATTAAGTTCTAAATTAATCATAAAATGTTTCTAAATACAGTTCCAAAATTGATAGTTACACTTATAAATCCACTAACATCACTTCCAATGTATATAATTTCCCATATTAAGTACCCAAATACTATCATGAAATAGGAAATATAATATTACGAAGCCACTGGTCTGTCATGAAATTTAAATATTAACTATTTCAAAGTCACTAAATACTCTCCCAAAGTCTAACGAGTCTTATGAATTTTTTTATCATCCCATTCAGAGTACTATAATGACACTCATGAATTATTATGTAGAGAATATTCTCATTTTTTTAAAAAATTTAGAATAAATAAAAATTTTCCACAAACCCCTCAAGGGAATATCTTGAAATCCTTAAATGACCTAAAACATTAAATCAATGCAAATGAAATACTAAACAAATTACTTTGATCTTCATGAATAATTGAAAACACATATAATATTCTTTAACAACATAATTGGATTCTTTTATTGTGAAATATGGAATATAAGTTGTATAAATACCCATACAATTCTCATTAGGGGTTAGAGTTACATTGAGGTAAAATTTTGAATGTTTTTATAATCTGATCATTATGTTCCCTAGTAAACCTATTCATGATTAAGAACATAAGGTGGAATCCAGCTTCCATATTAGCATAATATTTAACCTTTATTGTATATTAAGTCCAATAATGACTCACCTAGAAGTATGAGAGTATGTTGGTGATCTAATGAAATCTCATACTGCAAAACATGAGTGTACATCTACTTGTCTATATATGCTAAAAATATATATCCGGACAATGAAAACTATAAAACAGTCTTGGGGTAACACTTATGTTTCAATTTCTACATAAAATTCCCCATGAATTCCAATATCAGAAATTCTAGGATTTAACATAGTGTGATAGGCCAACATACAGTATTAATTCAATAAAAGTCCCTCTATGTTGTGAACCTATAGTTTTAGAAATTTCCAATGTTAGGAGATTGATGACATGTTTCCTAGATAATTTGGATCACATAACAAGCGAAGTCTATATCTGAGACATAGATACTAGCATCATATCCAAATAATATGTATGATCTCTAATGAAATCTTATGCCACATTTCATAATATACTAGAAATCAAACATGTCCTAGCGTGTCTGAAATTGAAACTAAATTCCCAAAAAAAATTAATGCTAAAAAAATATGAAGGATAAATTTTCTAAAACATATTCTTAAAGATCAAATCTGAGATTATATATAGTATATAAAATTTTAATATGAGATTTATTTAGAAATCCTCATCCAACCAAAAATCATTTGAAAATTACATTATATTCTTAAATCAGGGGGAAGGGAAGTAGCTTAACAATTATTCTCCATTGATCAATAATGTTTCCACATGGATAAAATTCTCTACATATGGTGACAAAGGGAATTCCCATACACATTTTCCAACCAAATCTGGTAATTTAATAACATGCTTGTTAGATAAGAGTTGATCAAAAAAAATATGTTGGTCTACATTGGTATTGTGCTAAGTCATAACCTAATAAAATGTATATTTCTACTTCATTGGTAAATATTTAACATCTCCCTATAAATATGAAATAATAAAAGAATTTAAGAGGAAGTACAATGTAATGTTGTAATTCAAAAAATAAGGAGATTAACATTTGGAGTGGAGATTAAGGAGTTTAGAAATCATCCAAATAAGAGTATACCATGTCATTAGACGATGATACCACACAATATCTATTTGGGAATATTTTTATTACTTATACTATTTTTGGTTTTTTAAATGAATATAAGTGAATAACCACTTAATGGGGTTAATGAGTTGTGTAGTTGCTTTAAGCATGGATGAAATGGATTCAATATATATTTTAATTTATTTTTAATTATTTTTTATCTTGATCAATTTTTAGATAATTTTAGGTATCAGTTGAAGGAATTAGAGTTGAAATATATTCCAATGTAGTTGAAATAGGTATCTAGTTCTATAAAGTTTGATAATATCTCAAGATGATAAAAAACATTAATCACATAGTATAAAAAATTATTTTCTTAGTACAATTATCACACAAAAAATTATATGGAATTTTTATTATAAAAAAATAAATTTTTATTAATTGTGAGAAAAATTGAAATTAATAGTGAGTTTAGTAGATAAGAATCAATGAGTATAATCATAAGTAATAGAATGAAAAAAATCCTATCCCAACGTTCCCTTGATCCCCAATTCATTGGACAACCCTGTATTCTATTCACCTAAGCTCATTCTCTTTAATTACTTTTCTACTATATTTACATGCTACGAGGTTTTATAATTCAACAAATGAACCAAAATACGTCTCAATCACTTTCTAACCTTATGAAATAATATATGTTAATTTTACCAACTATCCTTATGGATATGACCTAAGTTGATTTCTTGTTACTATGGTACAAAACAATTTTCTATTTAAGGGAGCCTATCTATCCAACAAGAAACATTTATCATGAAGCACAAGTCAACCAACAGATTATAAAAATATATAAGTTGAGTATAATTCACTCATTAAATAATAAATTTTTTATTAAATTAATGATGTTATCATTAAAATTATGATTTATTATTAAAAAGGATAGAATGAAATCTTATATTAACTAATGTTAAATAAACTAGATCAAACTAGGGTCATTTTATTAAATCTTATAACTTATGTTTCATAATATTTAAGGAAAATTACATATTAAGGAATGAATGTACCATCCTTATTGGTTATAAGAATATAGTTGATAATTTACTAATAGTCCTCTAAAATAGAATACTTATTTTTAAAAACATTAGATAAGATGAAGAACTAGATTAATTAGATGTTTAAATTATTTGAAAGCAAGTAAATTTTCCTGAAAATATTATTTTTTAGATTAATAAAAGGACGATGGTGGTTTGAAATTTCTTACACCAGTTCATTCTATTTTATAGAAACATAAAAATGATTAAATTTTTAGTGAAAATGATATTAAACATGATGGTACTGTGTTTTTGATATATAAAAATACTCATACCACGTTAAATGACTCATAAGGAATTAATAATAATACAGTTCTTAAGATTTTTTTATATTAAATCAAAGAAATGATGATGTTTGTTATTGAAAATAATCATATATAATATGAATTGAAAATTAAGTGGATGATAATAGATGTTCATCCAAAATAACTTCCTGATTATGGTATGTATATATGTTACCACTTCCCAATTTATTAATTATTCTTTTCAATGTGGTAGATTATAACACACATATGGAAAAAAATATTTCTACTATAAGGATTTATTTATTTATTCGGAGAAAAAATGGGAAAAGTTTTTAGCTAAGAAGTTTTTCTGAAATGTTTTATTATTCTTATAGAGAAAATGTTCATGAAATATTCCATGTGTGTTGAAGGGGGGGGGGGTGTTATAAACAATCAAAAATATATTTTATTAAAAAAATAAAAATACAAAATTGGGTTTTTATAGTGAAATTTAAAGCAACTAGGGATAAAACAATTTATAGTTAATGTTAACATTTTTTAGTATATACCCACAACTATTATTTCTAAATTAGTTAGATAATTTAAACATAGAGTGTATATATTAATAAATAATTTATAATAGGTTAATCAAAGTGTTTTCAACATTAATATGGTTCATATTTTTTGGTTATTTTTAGATATATGGAATTACATGTTTTTCACTTGAAAAATAAAAAGTAGATATTATTTGATTTATAAAGAATTCAAATAATGGAACATGGTTATTAATAATACATTTAAGTTTTATTATTCATGGTGAGAATAGAGAGATGATCATTTTTGGGGATTTTTGAGAAATATTAGATATCAAAGGGGGAGATTATTGAGAAACAAATATTAAAGAATAAATTTGTAGGCATGTTATATATTGTCTTTTATTATTAAATTATATAAACCATATAAATAATATAAATTATGGTATAATAGTCATTATTTAATGAATAATTTTGGGATAAATGTTTAAAAAAATAAAAATGGAGTTGATTTGTGAAATGGAAAATGAGTTTATATCACATAATATGTTAAAAGGTAGAATTAAAATAGGCTACATAATTGTGACCCTTCATGTGTAAATAAAAATTTGAAAGTATAATAGATGTGTAAGTTAGAAGAATGTGAATCATTTTATTTAATACAATATATTTAATAACATATGTAAAAGTAGATAAATAAACGGTCATGTAAGTGAATTCTTGAGTTTCTAAAATTAGATTTTATTTTTTATATGTCATAATATGTAGATTTGAAGCTATATAAGTGTGATAATAAGTTTTATAACAGTGGAGAATGTTTTATAAAGGATTAATATATAAAATATGTTATTATTTAAGTGTGAATTTTTATTACTAAATCTGGTATTAGGGATATTTGTATGTTTTATATGTGAGAGGTATTCGATTGTGGTGTTTCATGATGGTGATGAATAAATTTTTTATAACAATTCATTAATTCTAGTACTACACGTGTATTTATATTTAAGACATGATTTTAATAAGTCTTTTTCTCTACAACAATAATGTAAATTATTGGTTTTTATTATTGTTGGTGTAAAGGTGATTTTAACCCTCCAAATAATTTGTTACATAGTGAATTTTCAATAAATTAATGTGGAAATTTGTATATTAAGGAAATAAAATATGGGAAGAAGATGATAAGTTTTATGAGTGGAGGGAAGTATAGGATATTAAAATAATTAAGGTAAAACTCAAAGTTAATATGAAGGGATATAGTAATTGTTCATAAACTAGTAGATAGAGATTGATATTCTTGTAAATTTGATGAATTTGGTGGTGAAAATCACCAAATAATGAATAAGAATCATAAATATTATGTATATATATTTAGTATTATTTATGTCCACTGGTGTTAATTACAACACTTATAATCATTGTGGTATTAGAAGAATAAATAATAGATTGTACGTAAAGGGTTCAAATGCTATACCCATTCCCAATTGGTTTCATAATGAAAATAATGTTTTAGTAATGAATTTTGGATAAAAAATACAATACACTAAGTACTATATACTATGAGATCATTATAATAAGAACAATGTAATAAAAAATTATAATATTCACATGTTATCCATGGGGAGAGATTTTATTGTTGAATATCTATATACTAGTCATCATAATAGATTTATATTGATAGAACATGATCATTAAACTATTTTAGTTGAAAAAAAATTAGGATCACATGATTACATGATTCTAGACTTCTGTCACTATTCTTCAAATTATCCATCAATGAATTTAGTTCTTGATAATATAAAAGAATTAGAAAATCAATCTTTGTGTGTATTATATTTTTAACACATATCTTTTACATTTAATAAAAATTTAAATATTTCTAAAATTTTCATCAAATACAAGATTTAATATATTTAAAATCCATCAATTAGGATTTATAATGTAATAACAACTTCTTTTATAACCTTGTCTCCATCTAATGTATACATATATCCCATATATCCTAAAAAAACTATGTATGCATTATAATTTTTGATGAAACATTAAATGTATACAATTTTAACTTTTCAATTATCATGTTTAATTTATATTTTTTAATCCTCAAATAAACATACATTTTCCCACTATGCTATACGCTTGACTAAACCATTAAATAAATATAAAGATCTTATTCCTTATTTACAAGAACCATAATTTATAAAATAATTATCATCAATTCACTATCAATTAACTACATACTATCTCACATCAAATAGAATCCAAATCCTCATTCAATATATGTGAGAATCAAGGCACAATTGAACTACACTATCAAATATATTTTATGATATACTCAAATTCTATATTTTTTCATATACTTCACAAAGGGAATATATATTATCTCTAATAAATTGTATACAATGATACACTTTTCCATAAAATTTATATATATATTAATATTAAACTATTTTTGTTTACCTCACTATATGATCACCTAATATTATATCTCAATATATGATACCGTTGAGTCATATTAGGTGATAGTTTAGGATTATAAATCAATTCCTTCCTTAAAAAATATCATTGGGTGAATTTTACTTATCAAAATTTATGAATTATTCATTTAAATTTTATAAAACAACATTCATGAATAGATAAATATCACAATTATAAATTTTAAAAAATAAATTATATTTTCACTATGAATTATAGATAATTCATTTTCATTTAAAAATATCATCTAGTAAAATTCATGGAATGAATTTTTTTTACCTTGATTCATACATGTATTTTAGGTAGATATAAAATGAGTACTCCATAAGGATGCATGAAACCTATTCAATGACATTTAAGGTGTGTATTTTCATTCTAACATGCTGAAGAAATCCTGGAAACAAAATAATCATGGTGAATGAATGGAATATGTGATGTGGATGTGAATAACAAATAGTTAATGACTCATCTATCACACCCAAAGATATAGGGTTCCTGATGTAGGGATTATAAAATTATGAATATGTCCAAAATATGATATGAAGATATCATATCATGCCATATAATAAACAGTGGTGATTGGATAATCTTGGAAAAAACAAATGGATGTGAAATGTTTTCCAAAAGTTGTAAAAAATTTTATCACTCAATATCGTTTAAAAAATAATTAGTTTTTAATTTTAAATTATGTAACAAAACATATTATTTGGGTATGTTATAATGAAGATAAAATTCTTTTTTATAGTATTTATAAATATTAACAATATTTAATAGAGGTTTGTGCATGTGTTTGTTATTACATTACATGGATTTCATTATAAAAGAATTGATAAAGAATTTTAGATGAAAAAAGGATGGTTAAAACATGGGTGTAAATCTCTATAATCATGTTAGCGTTTAGTTATGGGTATATAAGCGTAAAGAAATAGTTTTTCTATGGGATGTTCAAAATAAAACACAATATAAAATTGACAAAAAATAATCCTACCTATACTCCCAACTAATTTTGTATGGATTGGTTGAATAATGTCACTACCTATTAATTTTTCCCTAGAATATGACTCTATAAGATCCTAATACATTTGGGTCCTTTTTTCATGTTTCATAAAGACTCCCATGATATGGAGTAGTGGGATATGATAATGACTTATCATTACCTATGAAATACAAAATAATTTATTTCCTTCTGTATTTACAGCATCAAAATTATGTTATTTTTTCAAATTTCAATATCACATACTATGATTAATGTATGAACATACATATAAAACAATTTAAAATTCAAATCATCAAAAACATCAATAAAAAGATTATCCATTCAATGCATTTATATCCTAATAATTACATTCTTCATAATGAAAACAAATATGAAATATACATTAGTACAAATCTCAAATCTGAATCAATACATTCCATGGAAATTTGAATTTCTTAAATCATTAATTCCTATAATTTAATTAATATGTAATCAAATCCATACATCATAGTTATTTCATTACCACCTTTATATTAATTCATCATGGAATGATCATCTTCATGTCTGAAAAAGTAAGAATATTTATCGTATTATCATCTTACACTGGTTTCTAAAATAATATATATTTATATATACCAAAAATATATCCATGTTATTTATAATAAAAAATAACAACCCCTTGAATATTCACTCATCCACACCATATATGATTCTCATTATTCGTTAATGGGATAAAACCCATTCTCAATTACATGTTTCATTCTCTATCATCACTAGGTGAAATCTCATCCATCCATAACCAAATATATTTTACAAAAAAAATATAGATTTAAGATTTGTTCTAGTATTTTTCAGATATTAAAATATTTAGTAATTTTGTTAATTATATCAAGCAGAAATTAAAAATAAATAAATAAATTACATATTCTTAAACTAAAGATATAAAAATTTTATTTTGAATGAACTACAAATAAATTAACACAATAAGTGATAATTGTTCAATTATTGTCGTATTATAAAATATATATTTATATATGGAGATATATATTGATGAAACTTTTGTTTGGGATATAAAATTATACATAATATACCGATTATGTTTCTTAGAACTGTGTATATGAGATAATCATTTCTATGGAGGTCAGAATATTTAGATGAATTATATTACTCTCAATATAACCAAAATAATATCATTTCACTGATATATCATTATCACCAGGAATAGTAAATATCTCCTTAACGTTGAGTACGTTATCTTTTCAAAACACTATGATTCATAAAATTTACATCGATGAAACGTTATTATACAAAATTAAGGATGATACCTTAATTTTTTTTTAATATTACATATAATATTTTTTTGATGATATGAATTATGTTAAAGATAAAATAAACAATGTTTAGGGGATATTTTAAAATCAATGCATAAATACAATCACTTTTATATTATTTAATTTTAGTATGAAAAAATATTTAAAATAAGCTAATCATTATATACATAGGTATATTAAGTTAATTGAAATGATTATCGGAAATATAAATCCACCATATCCTCTCATTGTTTCATTTATTTAATTCAATGTTACATAAGGTTGTATTTTGTTACCCAATGTCCCTCGAGTGAATCGAGAGGGACCACCAAGATATAATTGGATAATATCTATATTTTTAATAATTTTAATGTGAAATGTAATATTTTTACTCTATTAGTAGCTGCAACATTATATCATTTGAGGTAGATAATTATAATATCTATAAAATAGTATTCATGCTTATGAAGAATTATTGGGAATGAAATTTCATGATTTGTTCATAATTTTGTTTACCCCTCTAGAGAGAGTAGAAATTTTTATACCGATATATAATATGGATCATGTGTATGATGTTGAAGTATGGTATGTCACAATGGATTCATTACCTTTTAATGAATATTCAATGTTATTAGGATGAATATCAAGTAAGGATATCTATGAAAATTTGAATATTTTATATGTAGAAAAAAATAAAGGATGTGATGTAATATAAATATAAAGGAAAATTTAATAATAGATAAATGGATAATGATGATTCCTTTAATGAATATTTCCACAATGAGAAATAAATTTATTGGTATAATTACAGGATATGGTGAAACATTTGGGGACTCTAAAAGTATGAAAAATATTTAGAGAAAATTACCAAATATGATTGATTCATATGCTTCTTCATTATATGATATAGAATTTGATCAATTATATTTATATAAACTACACAACATTCAAATTTATTATGAGTTAATAAAAAGAATTGTTTTTATAATGATTACTAGAGAATAAAAAAAATTATTTTAAATCAACAGAAAATTAATGATTATGGGTGAAATTAAAAAAGCATCCTACTAATTATAAAGAGGAGGAAATATATTTAATTCCTAAAAAACCATGTATTGAACATTCAAGTATTTAAAAGGATGTGTAGGAATGTAAACAATTAAAATTTATATTTAAATATTTTAATATAATTATAACTAAGAATTTATATTATGAAAGTATTGAGATAAAAGGTACAAATTTTATTAAATAAAATTAGATATATTATAATAATAGAATAAAATTCCATGAGGAATTAATGTATAAATGAATAGAGTTACTAATTATAAAATTAATTTCATTAAAAACAATTATATGATATGTTGAATGATTGAGAGAAATAATGAATTGTTAAATCAATAGAGTGGCTTTTACAAAGAAGAAAAATATGGTATATTAAAAAACATTCGTGGCCCACACTGACAAGGATAAAAGATACCCTATTAGTGAAAATGAATAACAATAATTTTATACAATGCAAATGATTAATGAAAATAAAAAATATATTCTTTGATCATATAAAAAATATCAATAATGAAATTGTGTGGTAGGAGACTAAAGGGGTGGAATTTGGTGTGATGAAATTTGATTTTGATTCCGAGATTAGTATTGTAATGGTTGATATTTTCAAACGTAATTAGTCATCATATGAATAGAAGAAAATATTTATACTCTAAAAAATCATAAAGTATAATTGGTGTACCTTAATTCTATAGAAACTCTAAAAAATAAGATAGGTTATTTTATTAAAGTTATTGAAATTTATAATTAATCATTAATGTTATCTAAAATATTTTTTTTTTGAAATGATAATATTCAAGATAATATAAGTCTTATGATGGTTATTTATCTATAGAAAAATGTTATAGGATTATAAAAAATCATTTAAGAAAAATAATTTAGAGGAAAATTCTATTCCAATATCATCAAATAATTCGATATTTGTTTCAACTAAAAATTCAAATTCAAATGAAAATATTAAAAAAACTATGGGTAGATCAAAATAGATAAAAAACATCCTTTAATTATATGAAAGTTAATCATGGAATAATAATATCTTTTCTTTCATAAAAGGGTATAAGGTGAATAATTTTCATGAACCTACTTGGATAAGCCACCTAAACCGTACTCGAATAATCCCTAAAATGGCCCTAAGGGTGTTATCAACCCTCACATGCAAGTGATTATCTCATGTGAATCACCACATAGTTATGGATGAAATTTCACCATAGAATCATGTAATAAATAATGATAAATTATGGATATAGAAGTAAATATTAAGTAATACAAACACCCCTCAATGAGAAAGTACAACAAATAGACTGGTAATAAAAAACAATAATGGTACATCCTCAAAAGTAACACAATAAATATCATGGAAGAGTCTCTAAAATACCATGTAATAATCTAATCAGACCAGCACCGATCAACTTTATCACCTTAGGTCTTTCTAATAAAGCACCACCACCACCTCCAAGTGGAACTTTTAATTTACCAAGACCTAAAAAAACATAATATACAAACACTCAAAGGGAAAGGTAGGGTGTGGGAAAATTATCCCTGTATGATTCCACCAAAAGTTCCATAAGAAATTCTATTAAAAATAAATAATTTATTCATAAAATTCAAATAAAATGAGTTCTTCCAAGCCATTTAAATATTTTTAATCAAATCATTATTTCCAATGAATTATATGAAAGTTATATAAAAAATATTCTTTAATGAACATTTTTCATTAAATATAATAAGGAATCAATATATATGTTTAATAATAACTGGAGTGTAATAATAAAATCAAAACAATGAACTATGGTCATATACCTTGTGGTTTTTCAATTCCAGGCTCAAGGATCCTTAAAATACTTAATAATTCTATCGTGAATCATATTGTGCATAAATTCCTATGGCTCAAGACAATGGGATAAATGAATCAACACCATATAATGGATAATCATGACAATCATGGTTTTGTAAGAGTTTTCATCATCAATATATTTATAGGGAGTTAAATTCCAAGGATGGTTTTCTGAGTCACCAACTAACTACTAAAGATAATATATTCCTCAATTAATTATTCAATCATTGTAAAATAAATCATTTAATTCAAATCATCATTGAAAATTCAAGTGACCAATTTTAAGATAAAAATGCTATTTTAATTTCAAAACTAAATCATTAGGTTTCATCAAATTAATTCCTTTCAAAATTTTATTCCATTTAAATAAAATTTTTATAATAATAAATTCCAAATCATTTCACAAAATCACTTTTCAATTGAAGCCATGTTTTCTCAAAATACTCCCAAAAATATCGAATCCACTGAAATACGTGTTTTCTCTGAAATCTATATTTTTTAAAATCAATAATATAATCATATCAAATAATATTTTTGAAATAAATTGAAAATATAATATCAATTAAACAATAAAACATGGGTTTCATTTTTTGGTTGAATTATTATGGAACAATTGACCATTAATCACATGTTCAATTCCACACCACCCATAGGAACAACTAATGAAGAGATAAAGGTGAGGAAGATCTAAGAGGAATCTCTAGGATTTAAATTCATGAAATCAATGACCCAATCCATAAATAAAATAAATATTCAACACTATCAAAGAATGATTCAATTCCACAAAAATAGGTTTTTATAGTGCTACCCTTTAACATCTCTAAAAAAGTGTTGACAAAGGGGCACCTTAATCAGACCTAAATAAGACATGATAAAAGCTACTTTTATCAGTGTTAAAAAAATCAATGTAAAATGTGCCCCATTATGAGTGTTTTTTTGAGATATAAAAAGGGACCCACTTTATCAATGATTTTTTATCAGTATTAATGGGACCCCATTTTTTAGTTCTTTTTTGTACTGTTGAGGAAAGGGTATTATCAGTGTTTTTTTACCATCACTAATAAAGGTTATATTTCAAGAAAATTACTTTTCATTAAAAATAATACATTAATACATTAATATATAAATATAGTTATATTAATATATAAATATAGTTATATTGATATAAATATATAATTATAGTTATATTGATACAATATAGAATATATATTTCTACTTTGTTTTAAATAAGTATAAATTCAAAATTAAAATTAATACATAAGTTATTTATTAAAAATGATATATAAAATAATTAAAAAATATTATTAAAAAATATTTTCTTAATTATTATAATGTAATAGTTTTTAATAACAATTTGAAGACACAAAAAATCAAAAAATCAATAAAATATCTAAAATAATTTGACCATGAAAGTCAAACAAAAAATGACCATAACATTTGTTCCAATTGTTCATTTGTGATCTATCATATATCGAATCAAATATTGTGATGAGATATATGCTATTGGTGATACAGGGAAACTTTTTTCAATTTTTTTGATCCCAACAATGGCCATGAAGGACTCAAATACCGAGTGTTTATCCGAGATACCAAATTTTTTAAATTTCAACCTCATTTAAGGGGGGTTTTAATTTTTTTGTGGGGAATGAATTTATTCTGAGGGACTACATTCATATTGATATTATGGATTTGAAATTTTATCATTTTTCATAATATACATTTAAATATAATGAAATATATAATAAAAACCACATTTTTTTATATTTACTTATGAAAATAATTTTTATAAATAAATAATTAGACATATTTATATATAAAATATATTTATCTATATATAAGACTTATATAAATAAAAACTAATATCCATTTTATTTAAAATAAAAATATATGAATATTTCTATACGTATATATTGTGTGTGTGTGTGTGTATTTGTGAGTGTTTGTATTAACAAACCAATATATATTATATATATTCTAAAATAATTATATATATATTAAAATAAAACATATGTAAATATATATAAATATGTAAAATTATACTTAAAAATACACATATAATATATATATATATACACATATATATGTCTGTGTCTGTGTGTTGTATATATGTATGTATGTATTTATTTATTTATATACAAAATAATATATTTTATAAATGTATTTAAAACTGATCTAATAAATTTATATTTATATATGAATAAATATATAGATAAAAAATATATAAATACTAATAACTATATATACATATATGTTAATATATATATATATGAATAAATATATAAATATATAACTATATAAATATAATTATATGAGTATATATATAAAATAATATATATATATATATGAATAAATATAAACGAATATATATATAAGTAAATATATATATATTTAAATGGATAACAAAGAATCATGGTAGAGTGGTAAAGGGTCTTGGCACATAAGGGAGAGTTCTTGAGTACGAATATAGGGGGAGGCAGGGTCACATTCATGGGGAAAATGGGGCTAGCACTGTTAAAGGGTATTGCAGTGGATTGGGCATGCAGTGGGGGGGGATGGATGGCTATGGAGTATGGGTGGGTGGGGGGCCTTATAACACTGTTGAAATTAGTGTCAAGTGCTCTAAAAACCCTCAAACTTGAAAAAAATATTGTTATTTTTTTCAAAAAAAATTAACTTTTATTAGTGCTAAAAAAAGAACTGATAACAGACCCTTTTATAAGAGATTTTTAAGCAGTGATAAAATATCCCTTTTATTAGTGGTTTTTAGTGCTTATAAATGGGGTTTGTATCACTTATTTTTTAGCGTTGCTAATAGGGACCCCACTCTTAATAGAGTCTTTGTTGTCATCCATTTTTTTCACTGATAATGGGATTTTTTAGCGCTAATAAAACCCTATTTGGAAGTATTTTGAGAAATTATGGGAGTGGAATTATCAAATAAAGAGATATTTTACCTAATTTTAGGAGCCAATAATTCCTCTAGGGAGACACCAAAATCCAAAGGATCAAATAAGGTTTTATTAGGGTGGTTAGGATATTAAATCGGGGTCCTATAATATAAATTAAAAAATTATGCGGATTATAAACCCATTCACATGATTTTCTTGGATATGTTGCACAATTAGTACTAGTTGTATGCCTAATTTTGAACATTCACTGGGATTCTAGAAATGGTGTATGGTTTATCCACATAGTTAAACTAAACCTATTCCAACCATGAATACCTCCACTCTCCCAGGGTTTTTGGTTTAAAGGGGAAACAATATGGTTTGATCTAACCACACGACACCCACCAGTTCCATATGATATAGCACATAGTTTTCCTTAAATTGTTTTCCAATCTTGTACCACCATAAGAACCACTAATTGTTTTTTAAAAAAATCCACCAAAAACACCCAAGAATAGGAACCAAATAAACCAGGATAGAAAATGGTGAAATTGTACCTGAAAGTGTATAACAAGAAATTTTATTCCTTAGACAACAAAATTTAATCTCTATTCCATTGGATGATTCATGTTCTATATGTAAAATATAAAAAATAATTTATATTATTTGTAGTCTGAAACTGATGGACCTAAAAAATAAATTTATTTATAAAAACATTATTTCAATAAATATACCTAATATATAAATAAAAGAGGATTTTAAATTAGATAATGTGGTAATTTTTTTATAAATGGACAAATTTGAAGATGAATTATGTTAAAAATTTACAAATGGATTTTATTTACTTAAATAAGTGTTTAAACAGTACATCCACATTCCTCACAACATTGAAAATTAGTAAACAAATTTCAATAATATTTTGAGTGGGAAATTGGTTCAAAATGTACTTATTGTATAAGAATAATTGACAAGTCACTGGTGGTGGATGTTGTTCTAATATATTTCAAGATAGGGAATCCGGTGATTATTGATTGTAGATGTTCCTGACTGAAGATTTTTTTTATAATATTTTTATACCTTGTATATTTTTTTTAAGGTTTAATTATTTTTTGTATTTTTATTTATTTTAAAATTAATGATCATGGTAATGTTGTAATTGGATATCTAAAATTGATACTATAGTATACAGAACTATAGAATAAAGTGTCCTATTGAAAAATGAAGCTTGATCTTTGTATAATTAAATTTTCTACTATTTTCTAACAATAAATCTTCCCATATGTTGATCCATGAAGGAATGATTGGGGAGGGGTTTTTTTACCACAAATAATCCCAGATTCAATGTTAAATAAGTCCAATGGGGTTCTGTTGCACAATAATGGGGTAGACTATATTGATAAGACCATGGATCTTGTTTCTCAACTCTTCCCTGTAGCATGGTACTACATTGTGACCCCTATGGTCATGAAAAATCACAATGCCAATGTTTTTTTAGTTTTTGATTACTATTTTTAATTAATTTAAAATTTTAAATATTAAACATTATTAAGGAGTCCCTCATTTCCCAAACAAAAGAAAAGAAATCCTCTCATTTAATTATTTGTTCTTTTAAGTGTCGACATCAATCATTTATCCAAAGAATAACATGTTGTCTATGATATGTGGTTTCTTTTGTTAAGGATATTACTACTCATCTAGTCTTTATTATTTTTCATCATTATTTCACCACATATCATTGGTTATACCAAATCATATCTATTTTTAGAGGGTTTTCAATTTTTTTTATTGAATCCAAATCAACTAGTAGTATCAAATGAAAATGAATATGTTAAGATGAAGTAGGTTGTCTCTATCTCTTCCATTGGTATTTTCCTGTGTGGAATGCATCATAAGAAATGTGGGAATCACCAAATTGTGAGAATTCACTGATAAATAATTTAAATTCAATTATATACAACCTATGATATTAATGAAACCAATTATACCCTTGAAGGATCCCATTATTTGTGTGTGTCAACATAAAAGGTCAGCAGTGAACATTTTAATGTGAGTTAGAATGTGAAACCATGAATTTGGTCCCAATATGGGTTATTTTAATTGTTACATGCTTGTAGGACCTTCATTGTGTGTCCTAGGAAAATTCATTGATAAGAAATGTCTTGATAATAATTTGGGATAGGTCTGGACTGGCTTAGGTGTGAGATTTTAATAAAGTTAGTGTCTTAAGAGTGTAACTATTTATGCATAAAATGATTCAGAATGCTTTTTAAGTTCTTGTAAATAAGAAATGGAATACAATTATCAGTTTTTTGTAGTGTGTCATTCCCCATTGATATAATAGTGGTAACACATCCAACTTTTGGAATCTCTTGGTGGTATATCATCCACCTTGAGTAGAATGATAGTATTGCCTCCACCCATGTTGATCCAACGATTCATTGTTCACCATATGGTTAATGTATTGGTGATGCCTCATCCACAAAGATCTTTTTAGTGATCGTGCATTATCCACCCTTGAAAGGAATATTGTGTTATATATTATAGCTATGGTGGTTGCCTCAATTGTGCAACAATACCTTGGAGACTTACATTAGTGGTTTATTATCAATCATAGAATTAAAGACAATGGTGAATTATCCACTTAAGGAGTTGATTCTTTGGGTGTATCTTCTACCGATTGTGTTTCATATTAAGTGTAGGGAGTATATTCCTCCAGAGATACATGTTGGTGTTATATTTTCCACTAATAATGAAAATTTATTGTTTACCATTTACTTTTGATTGATGATACACTATTCATCAAGAAATGTATTATTCACTATTGAAATCATTTTGGCGATGAATCATCCACCTCGATGGGTAGTGATATTGATACATCATTAACCTAGAATATTTTATAGTAATAGATAATTAACTTTTATTATGATACATGGATTTATATAAAATTCTTCCTTTGGGTATTTTAAGACCATGGGTATATCGTCCCATTCTGACACTGATCAAAGCATGTATGGTCACACATTGTTTGTATATAGCACTACATGGGGTGATAATTTATTTATTTATTATATTATTTGAATCACATATCAAGAACACGGGATTATTTACTACACTTGTATGTGACACCATTAGTGGTGGACAACTATTTTTTTCTCATAACCTACTCTGGAAACATAGTATCATAGAGGGATTTATATTTTTGAATTCGATATGGGAAAGGACCCTTATATTTTGGATGGGTTATCTTGGATGCATATTTTATGTTGGGAGATGGTAGTGGGAGTATACTTGGATTTGATTTTGTGGATATATATATTAACTTTATTTACATCAGTACATAATTATATATGAACTACCAATACAGATATTATTAATACCATGAGACCCATAGGACATGTATTTTAGCTCATTTTGATATAACTAGATGTTGATATTTACTTTCATCTGGCATAGAGTGGTGATTTATTTTTCATTATTTATTTTATTTTGATGACTATTTTAATTATTATCTTTCTATTAGGGTATATTATTATATATACCAGAGGGTATCATCTTCCCACATATTTATATCAACCCACGTTTCTATTCATTAGTGTATAGTATACAAAATGGTACAAATGAGCTATGTAGAGATCATGTTTAGAAAATGTGGTGGTAAACCAGATTGGGTACATTACACTAGAAAAAAAATAATTAAGGATGTATATCACACTATATTGATTTATCACACCACCTTAGGTTTACAAAAGATAGATCTCGAGGAGTTATACTCCACATCATAAGCATTCTACTAATATATGGAAAAAATATTTCTCCCATTTCATTATGAAGAAATTCATATTTAAAAACCCATTTCAATAAAACTAAATATATAGAAAACCATTCTTCATTCACACATCCATGCATGAATAAAAAAATGATTATTTATGCTATTATAAAATATTATATTACTATCACAAATATCAACTCATTCAACGATCTCCACATGACACCTCTTGTAAAGTAGAAGTAAGCATTATCTTGCTTGAACCTTGGAAATTATATAATGATCTAATTACAAGGTGGCATAACCTATATATAATTCACCTAATGACATTATAACTCACTATAAAAGTCTAAATTTTATATAATGTTGAATGAACCTATGTTTACGGTGAACGACCCCATGAAACACACAAAAACTTAATATCACACCATGATAAAAATTTATTTTAATTTTTTAATGTAGTGGAATTGGCATCCTTTCAATTTGGTATTGACCATTTCTAAAGTCAAAACTCACCTATCACACTACATTGAGTATTTTTTACCATACTTTTTAAATTTGGGATCAAATATTATTTTCAATAATTATTAAAAGTATCAAATATCAATATACTAAATTACAAGTACAATGTTCCACGAAAATAATATCATAAATGGATTTATATAAAAAATATAAGAAAGAACCATATTAATTCAATATTAAGTCCATCTAATTCAAATTTTATAATATCTTTCCTCTTTTATTAAATTGTTTCACCCTATCATAAAATATATACAACCATTAATCAACCTATATTTTCATCAAGTTAAATTCTATTACCATATAATATATTTGATAATTAATTTAAAATTTTCAAATATAATATTTCCCAATTTTTATTACAAATATAAAACAAATTATTTTACATTAAAATATTCATTTAATTAATTTCTTTGTTTCATACAATATTCATCGATCTTTATTATTTTCAATATTCATGTCATCATAATTTCATTATGATCATATTTCATAATAAAAACATAATAATAATAGTGGATTATTAAGAATTATCTTCTTATTACAAAAAATAAAATGTATTGTAGGTTTTATGGGATTATTAAAGATATAAAATTTTGAGTCTCCTACCATAAATCCATAATAAACAACAATATTAAATACTGTAGTGATTTCCACCAGCTATTTATCTATAATATTTTCTGATTCCTCATCTTTTTTCCATTCACAAATAATCACCAACAATGAGATCCTAAATTTAACTATTTTTCTTGGTTTTTTGTTTCTCAAGAATAAAAAATTGAGTATAAATTAAATTTTAGAAGATATGAATCATATTTTAAAAACATTATATATTAATAATGGAAAAATTCATCAAAATTTTATAAAATCATTTATTATATATAAAAAATATTTATAAAAAAATCAATACTTATATCCCTTAAATGTTAAAAAAAATTAATGGGATAATAAATATAGATGAATGATATTTTTAAAACTAAGAATTATTATGGGTCATGTTCACCATTCAGAAACTCTATTAACATAATTTAGATAACAATAAGAAAAAAAACATTTTCATAAAAAAATAATTTTGAATATTGTAATATAATAGTATGATTTATTTAATGAGATATATTGTAATGAATTTTTAGAATTTAAAATGAGGAAATTTTGGCATTATTTGGCCAATACAATAGGGTATACACTCATATGATATAATATCTATAAGCATATTAAAATTTTAGAATTACTATTATATTGTTGATATAGATAATGGTTATTTACATTTTAAATATATAAATATAAATATATATATATTATGAATAATTTATAAGGAATAAAATAAATTATTTTGGAATAAAACATATGGACATAGATTCTTTTGTTTAAATGCCTTTGATTGCAAAATTTTGGTTTTACCAAGTACTAATTTTTATTTAATTTATTGCCCGTAAAGAATGATTTAAATAAAATGGATTGATAAAAAAACTAATCATTGCTTAAATAAGATAATAACATTTTATAAATAAAATTGTAGCCATAAGGGATAAAAATTTAATTATTCATAGACACAAAGATATGTTTTATCTAAAAAAATATTTGTGTAATTTTAGATGATGTGTTATTTTATGTGACCCAATTTGAATTTCCCACACTCACAATTAGTATTGTGCAATAATGGAGTAAATCCATAGTGAGGATTATAGTGTTCTGTTCATTAATTGGAATTTAATTAATGGAATAATTTCTGAGTTTAGAGTCAGTATTTATGGGTTGTAAGAATTTTTTTAGATGGTTGAATGCTCATCTTTCCAAATACATAATAGTTTTAATTGAAACAAGAAAAAATAAGAAGCTATTTTTAAAAATTAATTGAGGAAATGTGTTAGGGATGTTGATATTTTTTATGATCATTGAAAATTAAATCGCCTATTATGTATTGTTTTTTATAATAACACTCATATATGGGATTCAAATGTGATAGAAATACCTTATCCCTATAAGTTACATTTAAGTTAATAGAAATAAATTCATTAATCCAAAAATTTCATAATAAAAATTTTATTAAATAAAAACCTTTGGAGATTATGATTACACCTAGTGGACATGGGATTATTCGTCATAATTCCCCTACAGCTCCTTGGAAACTCAATTGTTGATCTGATGTGGTATATCTAGTAAGAACTAGGTTTATTAATTAGAATAATTATGAGATAAAAAAATAAATAACACAAAAAAATAATAGAAATTAATTACCAAGGAATATTCATTGTCCATATCACCAAAAAATTGAATTGATTAGCTACTAATTGAACAGTTGATGAAAAAAAAGGTTTTAGTTACATCTAGTGTACATTATAGTTTAAAATGAATTGAAAAAATACCCAAGAAATAAAAAAATAAAGAATATAAAAAATTAATAGAATGAGTTTCAGGATCTCCACCTCCATATGGATTTCATACTAGATGAACCTCCTCTTCTAAAATCGTCCAGAGATCATTAATTTTCCAAAACCCAATGTTCAGGAGTAGTTAGGGGTCATAATCTTGGGTCAAATGGTGTTTCTGGTGGTAGATAGTAAGTGGCTGGATAACTATTGACTGTCAAACAGTTAAGGTGTATGATTAGTTTAACCATGATCCAACAGTTCATAAGGCCCGATCTATAGGATTTGAGGTGTAGGGTTTAATGTGATGGTTTTCATAGTTTGGTTAACCATGCCAGAACCATGAAAAGGCCACAACCTCCTTAAAATCACACCCCACATGGTTTACTAGAGGAAATTCATGTTTTGGTTAACTATATACCTGGTGTGTGACTGGTACTATCTCATGGATACTATGTGCGACGATAATTTGGGATGTGGTTCATGGTTTAAGTGACTCAGTAGTAACCATTTACCCTGAAAAAGGGGTCCAAAATCCACCTATTTCAATCTGAATATCCTTTTTCGTGCCAAATTTTTTTAGACATTCGTTTGATGACTTAATATAGCCTATAAAGATATGTTTCAATTATAAAAACATGAAAATTTATCCAAAATATCATTTTCAATATGCTTAAAATAATGGAAATTCCGTATGTATCTAAGTGCATCAAAATCCCCTACACATGATCGGTAGTTTTTGATAAAAAAACTACTATAAAATAATATAAATGGGATCACAAAATAAATAGGTAGAAATATCATAGTTTAAATCAACTAAATGGATGTAAATTTTGGTTGAATAATTTTTTAAGGTACTGCATGCATTCTTTATAACTCACCAATCATTGATGTAAGCCAACAAATTAAGCTCAATTAAAAACCTCAAAAAATTCACCCATAAATATTATTTGTTTAGAACTAAAATTATTCTTCTTCATTGAAAGAATGTTCCATACAATACTTCCATATCATCACACACATGTGTAGGTTAAGAAAATATTTTTTTCAACATAAAATATTGGGCTACGACATTTATATGTCACACCAACTCATTGACTAGATGATCTAAAGAATGATGAAATGTAATCCGCATTTATTGGATGCTTTTATATATATCAAATTGTTTTAATTGTGGTGAGATACTTGAATTGGAATTGGGGCCAAATGTTTACATGTTTTATCTAAAATAATTGAGATATAAATTCAATATCACATAAAATTAAGACCTTGTAATAACCACTCGTGAGAAATAAATTATTTTAGTACTTCACTTCCCTTTTTCAATAAATTGATTTCCATTTTAATGGTTTTATTAATTTAAACTACATTATAAAATTGCTTATTTTTTAAAAACAAAATTTATAAATGAACATCAAATGGCTTATCTTCTAGTGTTACATTTCTTATTCATATAAAAATAATCCTATCAATCAAGACATATGAGGAATTTTAAAAATTTGTCTCCAATGTCCATTTTTATCTAGATGGTATAAATGTGTGACATCAATAATATCCCTTTAAAAGTCCCTTAAAATAATATTTCATCCTCAGTAATGTCAAGGCAATGATAAAATGGGGTAGAAAAAGCGGGCATCCTCCCCAAATCATTAAATTGAGCATGGTTCCCTATTAATATGGTAAGGAGGAGAAGGGTGATCAAAGAAATTACAAGCATTGGGAGATAAAATCTAAAAAAGGAAGGAATTTAAATTATAATAGAGAAACTACCCTGGATAGTGGTCAAAAAATGTTCACAAATTGTTGTGCGATATCCTACAATGAAAAAACATTTCTTTATGAAAAAATAGAAATCCACCAACTGGATTGACATTGATACTCTAAAATGTTAATCATGAATAGTAAAGTAGTATCAATATGATTTATAAAGAAGAACATAATTACACAACATAAACAAAACAACCAACATATTAGGAATGTTAATAAAAGATTCACAATGAACAGTAAGTTGTAAAAGACAAGTACTATCGAATAAAGTTACTGCTAGATCATGGAGGGATCACCGTCAAAGAGATCTTAGAACTGGGTTCATGAATCCTCATCCAATGAGGGATCTACTGCTGCTAGACAGTTTTTTATCCCTTTAGTATATAGTATTTCTGGTGGGATCACTGGTGAAGTGGATGCCCAGACAGGATTTGGGTGAGAGGATCCATCCCTGTACATGTAGATAGAAAGGGGATGTCTAGGCAATGATGGTAGAGATCCGGGGTAGGGATATCATGCCCAAGGATTCTCGACATCTATAACCTAGTGGTCTCAAACATCCATTCAAATATAGAAAACATATTTAGTGCAGATTCTAGTTGATATCTGAGTTTCCAAAGGAGGTCCCTCATTGTGTGGTTACATGGAATAAGATGATTAGTTTTGAGGATGTATTGAGGTTGTTTGAATGGGGGGGTTTTTATCCTTAGAATTTTGGGATGAATGGTGGGAAGTGTTAGGTTGGGATGAGGCTTGATGGGGTTCAGTCATGTATTCCTTTTATTGACCTAAATTCTGATAATGGTGGGCATCAAATTACATCTTTCAAATACGATTTTCCACTGGAAGATCAAATGGGACGGTAGGTGGAAGATCATTTAAGGTAGTATCATAAAATTGAATCCCATTCTTCTCATATAAGAGACTGATATATGAAAAAAATATCTCCCATTGGTTTTGAATATGTATATTGGAGGAATTGGGTAATGAAAAAGATATTGTTGATTGGTTCCTCTATAATCGTGGAGTACATAATGAAAAAATCTTATAGGCTGACTTTGCCATCACAATCAGACCGATCAGTGAAACAAGTGGTGATGATATAGAGTAGAAGGGGATGGGTGGCATTCCAGAGTCAAGAGGCCTTAATGGTTTTTGAGACATAGGGTGTTCTATGATATGAAATAGTAGCCCAAAATTTTCTTCTACTGTTAGGGTCCAAATCCTGGGCTGGATAATAATTCTAAACTCTTGGTATTTAGACTTTATCAGAAAGACTAAAAAATGTGGAAAATTCTCATAGGTAAAAACTATATCGACGTTTCATAAGGATGAATGGGACATCAGATTTATCATTTACTAATTATCTTTACTCATAAATGGTATAGATTTTTTGGAACTGATATGTGGTATAAATATCTAGAAATAGTTCCCTGTTAGTGGGTTGAGGAACAATAGGTTCCTCAGTATGGTGCACATCAGAAACCTGCACCTACATTTCATCTGAAATTCCAAAGGCCTCAAGACGTAGTGGTGAAATGTAGTAGTGATTATTGAACTCACAAGTGAATTGTAATATTTAATTCTTAATCTCATCATTCATACTAAATTTAATGTGTGTACTATGGAGTTTATTCTTTCCAGAAGAATGTGCATGTTTTGAAGTGGCCATGAAGACATGGTTGGTTGTCCTATAGGAATTGGAATACTAAGTATATAAATGGCCCATTTGAAAGATAATGATGGATAGAAAATGGAATTAATATTAAGAAAAGACTAAAAAACCCATGGGAAACCAAATATCTAAAACATTAGTGCATAAATATTTTTCTTTTTTTAGAGAAACTCATTTTTTTAATGTGTGTGGTTAGTATTTTTGGAAATAATTAGGTTGAAAAAGGGTGAAGAAAGTTAAATATTGAAAGAAAAATACAAATTTAAAATGGGAATGGGGATGGGGATTGGGAAAAATTTATGGATACTCTAACCCTAGGTAAGGGGGATAAATGGAAGTGAAATGAAGAAGGTGAAGAGGATGAAGAAGGGTGGATAAAATAAAAAGAGGAAGAAGAGGAACATACCCTGGAGTTGGATCTGATGAAAAAAATATGGAAGGGGCTTGAGGGTTGATAGTGAGGGAGGGTCCAAGGTTGTTCATGTCTAGGAGGGGAGGAAACAAACGATTTGAGGTGTGACTTTTTTTTTGTTTTCAAATTTTTGTTCATTTTAAATGTTGAATGGTTTCCTAGAAATATTTATCAAACAATGTTATAATTTTTCTCCTGCTACTGGAATGTGGTTCCATACTACACAGTTTAATTTCATGGTTTTATAAATAATAAATATCCCATGTCCTTGTATCTATATTGTGGGATTTTTTTTTCATAGTTGATGAACATAGTTTTCTTAACTGTGGACAAGTAGTGTGTATGTCTCTATCTTTAATTTTTCTTTTGAATTTTCATCCAATTGAATTAAATGTAAACCTTTAATACTAGAAATTTTTTCCCCAACATTGTTAAATTTTTTAATATTTTCATAGTACATATAAGTATGTAATAAAAAATAGACAATGATATATCTATCACTTTTCATGAATCATATAACTAAAACATAAAAAAATGAAAAACATAAAAACCTACTCCACAAAGAAACCAAAAATCTAACAATTATTATTTAAAAGTTTTAAATGTTTGGTAACCTCCCAATTATTGATATGTATATTATCTCTATCTTGAAAAACATAATCCTCTTGATTTCCTAAATTACATAGTGGAGACCATTCCCACCATGTGCTCAATTTGAAAGTACATTTGAGAGTTCTTATGTTCACCATGAATGTATATATTCATTAAAAAACTCCACCACAGCATGGTTGAAAACCATGATCACCTTAAATGGTTCATACCATTGATACATTAGTTTACCTTGAAACAACCTTAACTATGAGTTGAATTACAATAACTGATCACTAGGATGGAAATATTTCTGAGAAATTAGGCGGTCATTGTAACAACCCAGGTAAATAAAGAATATGACATTTTCATATTTATCCATATTTCTGAATAAAATATTAATATGACTTTAAAGGGGACGCTATGCTCGATGGCGTACCCAACACGCAACAATGAGTTTCTTGGGAATCTTACGTTGCACTCTAATAATAAAATAATATTATTTCAAATGGTAGTTAACATGTTTCCGTTTTATTGACGGGAGTGGATAGAAATAACTAAAATATGATTATATATGTTTTTAAATGTTTTTACATTTATCCAATAAAGGATAGAGGCTTAAAATGCGGGAAGAATTCAATTTTTGGCGTATATGCCCTAGTTTTCACTAAAGGTTCACATATCACCTTTTGATGTTGAAATATCATTAAATATAGTTTTGTTCACTATTATACATTCTATTGGACCAAATAAAACTCTTATTAAGAATCGGGACATCAAAATTTACTTTGTGTAAATTTTTGGTATCTTTCTGATAAAGTTCATTTTTTTAATGAATAGTGTAAAATGTTGTATTTTAATTAAAAACCTCTATTTAATATAATTTATTTATATTATTAAATTATCTTTTGAATTGGTTTTAATGGGAAATTAAAATATATTTTTACCATTAAATCCAATAGTGGTCGTTGGAATTAATTTCTCTTTGAAATCAGACTTAAACTAGTGTCAATCTTTTGATACTTATTGTTTTATAAAAACAAGCTATTTGCTCTGACAGCGGGAATTATTTATTAAATTAATTAATGTGACTAATATTTTTTGAATTTTGTAAAACGGACTTCATTTTTGAATTTGGAGTATCAAATATAGCTTAGGGTGAATTTTTGGGATTTTTCTGAAAAACTTCAATTTTTGATGAATAATGAAACCACTAAGTGGTACTTATAAAAGCTGATTTTTTGTTTAAATTAAATTTTACCACTTATGTGTTTTGAATTTCAAAAATCCGACATACATGGTTGTCATTAAGAAGTAAAATGTGGTTCAATGGGATAAAAATAATTTTTTGGTGAATAGTAACTTATTAAGTTTTAATCGCGACTAGTGGTAATTAGTGTAGTTTAAGGTAAAAATAATGCTTTAATAAAATAAGATGAGCTTGACACATGTCCTACCCTCATTGGTTGTGTCATGGCCGACCAAGAAATGCCATGGGTCAACTTTGGGACCCCATGGAGCCACTTTGGTTGAGAAATGACATAAATAACTTTTTATTTAATGTAAAAGTAAAAATGACACAAACATGATATGTTTTACTAAAATAATTTTTAAGTGGGTTTATACAAGTCATATTTTTGATTATAAATAGTCATTGGAAATCTAACAAGATTTCCTACATCATAGTATTTTTTTATATAATTTTTAGACATTAAATAAATTAAATTATTTATGACATAATAATGATGCAGCGATGACATCATTATTGGACGATTTAAATAAAATGGAAAGATAATGTAAAATCTATGAACTACACATGTCAAAAACTTATTGTATGGGTGGATTTCAAACCCTTAACACTTATCCACGAATAATATCAATGTGGGACCTTTTAAAACCGAATCACATTTTCAAATAAAGTAATATTTCTTACTTTCCAAAAGTACCCCTCCTCTCCTCTTATAAAAGGCCCCCACCTATACCTCATTTCACACACTCCTCAAGCCGTTGGCTCGGCCAACCCCTGACCATTTACTCTCTCCACATCCCTCTCCTAATCCTAGAGGATTCCCTTTGGGCAGAAGCCTTTCAAAGGAAGCCTTTATGCTCAAATCAAAAGGAGTTACACTTTTAAAGGTAATTCATTCTCTCATGTTCATTTGTTTTATTTTGCTTCTCCAACCCCCTAAACTATCTTTATTTACTTATTTTGTAACAAAACCAGTATCTTCAATATACTAGGATGTTTTTATATGATTTATTCTAGCTACACTCTCACACAACTACATCAAATGGTTAATGAACATACGGTTTCTGTGGATGGAAAAATTCTGCCTCCCGAAACGATGATTGTTCAATATTCATTTAACAACTTCAAAGGTGGCCATTATGATGTCACTATTTTTATATATGATATATAATATGTTTATGTTTTACTTATGCTTCTGTATTTTTCATTTGTGTCTTACCTTTATGGCTTCCATTATGGGTATACGCGATATCTTCATTTAAGGAAGTGAGGACTACCGCCCCCTCAAAGTGATGTGATTCGTTAATGCCATACGTGGGACGTATAAAGGATGGATTTAATGATATTATATATTATATTATAATGTAATTATAATACCCCTTTATATCATTATTATTTCATTCTATAAAATACGAAATAGAAATAAAAGTAGCGTTCATGTGTACGTACGGCTTACCGTCTCCATGAACGGTGCATTTCATTTCTTACCTCTAAATTATTATGTAATGTTATAAATGCGTGCATGTACTGGATATATATGACATATATGATATCTAAATCATGAATAAAATTCTGTATATAATAAACATTTGGCCACACGAACAACATGTAATTGTAAGAAGTCCACTTTCGACTTAAGAACCAAGTATCGGCAAAACAAATATTATTAACTTAAATGATTACATAAATTTTTATGACATGGTAATAAGTGATATAAAAGGAATAATGAACTTGAAAAAGGTTCTTAAGGAAGTAGAAATTAACTCATGTTTATTATTCCGGAGATTAAAGAACGATCGAGTCAGGTTGGACCCGAGGTAAGGGATCCTACTCCTCTCTTTCTTTTTAAGTACACACTTTTATGTCATTCCTTTTAAAGCTCATATTTCTTGTTATTGGGATGATCTTTTATATTAAACTTACTGTAATTTTTATGTTCATGTGATGAGAGACCCTATTCTCTCTCATCAATCCATTTTGGATGTTTTGAGTGGTGCCGTTAGGCTGCCGAACTTTCGTAAGAGATCTAACCTCTCTCTTTCTTTTTAAGTACTCTCCTTTATGTCACTTCTTTTAATCTCTTATTTTTAATGTTGGGGGATGTTCTTTTATATTCCTCTTGCTGTACATTTTATTTTAATGTGATGAGATACCCTATTTTATCTCATCAATCCATATTCTGAAGTTTTATGTGGCGCCGTTAGGCTGCCGAGTTTTCGTTAGGGATTTTTCATCTCACTTTTATTCCCGTGAGATTTATGCTACATTTGCCACAAATTCCATTGAGTGGTGTATGTACTTCCCATTATTCTACTCCTTATGTAATATACTTTAGTTTATGAGTATTTACATCAATTATCTATTGTCCTTCTTTCATGGGGTGTATGTTTTGAAAGATACCCAAGTCGGTAAGGGAACCTTTCACCCTCCTCTTTTTTAAAAGACTTCTTTTGTTGGGTCTTTTAATTTACATATTGTTATTTTGGGATATGTTCTCATATATCCTTATTGATGTAAATTTTATGTCCAAGTGATGAGATACACTTTTTATCTCTCATCAACTCATTTTGATGTGATGTCGTTAGGCTGTCAAGGGAACTTTTTAACCCAATTTCGATTTCTTTGGGTTCAACATGTAGTCATTGAATATGTCATCCATTGAATATGTGTGAATGACCTTTTATTGTTTTACACTTAATATCCACTTATATTGGGTGTATTTATATTTGTCACACATATTTTTGAGATTTATTTGTCCTTAATTTAAGGATACCTTCTTTATAAGGGATTTCATCACATTTGACATTTCTATTGAGGGTTCATTGTGGTTATGCACCAATTCACTCTTATATGGTGTATATACTGTCCTTTGGAGTATTATATCATGAATCCATTTATTCTCATGATATTATAATGTTCTGACTAAATGTTATTCCTCAATTATTGTATTCAAGTGTCTCTAATTTTGGTAAAACCCCTTTAACCAAAATATCGTTTTAAATGTTTTAATTATTTTATCTTATTAATATCCATGTTTTCAAAATGGATTTAAGGATTTATTTATATGGATATTAATGGTTTAAAATTTTAAGCTTCAAGGTGGTATGGGACACTTTGATTCAAAAATCTCTATATTAAATGTTTTAAATGGTTTTAGAAATTGTTTTTTTGAATGGATTCATTATTTCAATATACTAAAATGTTATATTGCGATTGAAATGTGGAAATTTTATGTTTCTTTTGTGCATGTTTTATGTGATACATTTATGTAATGGTTCTTGGGAATTTTTATGAAAACGGGTGGTTCCGTGATAAACTAAGGGTGGGTGAGCCCGATATAGCTCTCCAATGCATTGGGTAACGCGAAGGAGTGAAACGTTAAGGTTTCTCCAAAGATATTTAGGGAATATACTGTGATGGGTATTCCAAACGTAACAGAGGGTTAGTCCCTACGTAAGAATGTTATGAATGCCTCAAGTTACCTTTATGTCTTATGTTTTCTATGATTTATTCATGTTTTGATGAGGTATGTTAAAGTGCCTTTGTTTTATGGGCAAAGTATGATTTCATTCTTATGTATATATGAACTCATGTTTCCTTTCCATATTTTTATAACCCTCACTGAGCTTTTTATGCTCATCCAAAGTTTTGGAAATTTTTTTCACAGGTCAAGGGAAAGGTACATGATTTGATGATAGTGTCAAGGATGTGTCAAGAAAGAATCCATGTTTTATTTTCCATATGTTTTCATTGATGGGAAGAATGAATACTGTCTTTTATGTAACCACTTTGTTTAAAGGTGGAATGTAATGCAAGTTTCATTATCTAATTCTCTAAGACTCTAAACCTGAAAAGATCCTCAATGTGTAATCTTGTAATAACTCAAGATTAAGTAAGGTTTAAGGCTGGGGCCTTATAGTTGGTATCAAAGGTCTGTTTAGATATCTTTAGAGGTTAGGGTATTCTTTGAGCATAAGTGACATTACCATAATGGTTAGGATTTCAAAAAGAGTACTAGTTTTAGATAAAGTAAACGAGTAAGTGTATCTTAGTGTTTACCTTCCTCATTAGTACATGATGGTTTTGTTGATGTACTCACACTGACATTTCTGTTTTTAGTGAATGGATGTATCTAGCAGGCACCAAAGTGACAATGGGTTTGAAGGAAACTGTGGTGGTTCTCTGATTAAGATATTGGATGAGATGGGGGATTCAATGAGGAATCTCATAGTTGTTCTAAACCAACTATCAAGGAGTCATTATCAATCACTTCAACCATGGTGAGTTCTCTAAGTGATCATGTACGAGATGGCCAACTCGATGTGGAAATTCAGGTAATAATTATTAAGGTAACCATTAGGGTTTATATGATCCTTACTATTGAGGTAATTATGGGTTATTATATGATATGATGGAAAATTAAGGGCATGAGATAAACTTGAGGTTAAAATATGTTATGATTATTCTTGAAGATTTTATCTCATTTTGGGGAATGTTTTAAGAATTATATAGTTTTGGAAAAAGGACAACACGTAGACCGTGTGACAACCCATCGCGTCAGACAAAGCTGCGGGAATCGAACCCACAACCAAAGTGCGACTGGTATTTATCGCCTACCACTGGACTATGTGAAGTCCCTGGTTAGTTTGACTAATTCTTTTTAGTTATATGATTTTATGAATTAAGAATAAGTTGATTTTGGGTTATTTATGAAAATGATTAACCTATCATGGAGGATATGTGATTAGGTTAATTACTTTTCAATGCGAGACTTTAAGAGCAACTGATTTTGTTTGGAGATAAATGTTATGATTTAACTTGGAAGAATATGTGACTAAATCCTTCAAATGTTTGGGTTTCAATCTTATATTGGTTTACATTGAGTAATTTTATGGACAAATTGCTTATCGGATGGTCCTCGTTGAACTTTGGGTTTTGTTGGACAAATTTTGGAGATTAAGAATAGATTTTATTTCTAATGGGTTATCCATTTCTGGGTTATCTGGTCTGGTACTAATCTTTTGGGTTTTGGTTTTGGTTAAAGTCTAAAGACCTGGGAAGTATTTTGTTCTCTTTTCGGGGTTAGGTAATTCTCTAGAAGTTGATTATAGTACTCTTAATGTGAACAAGTCTTCCTAAATACTCGCCTTTTGGAGAAAATATGAGTTTGTGTAAGGAATCTAATAAAAGTTGAGAGTCAACATGATAAGTGATTATGTTTCCTTATGAATAAATTCCTCAATAAAAAGTAACTTAAAACAAAAATGTTGTCTATTAACTTTTCCTACTGGGGAATCGAATACCGTTTAACCCATCACAAGTTTGTGATTTTCTCGTGGTTAACTCTCTCCTAAACATGTTTTCTATCACTCTCCATCAGAACCTGACCCTTTGTTTTTTCCTCCATGTCCATATTTTCATACTTGGAATCCTATTATGGGTAAACTCGGGTTACCTCTGTGCTTATATTTCTTTATTTTAAAGTGATTGTTTTACCGACTCTTGTTCTGATGTGGGACTTTCAAGGATGTTTCCAAGCTCAATTTTAAAAAAATTGTGAGGACGCAATTCCCAAAAGGGGGGAAGGATGTAACACCCCAGGTATATAAAGAATATGACATATTCATATTTATCCATATTTGTGAATAAAATATTAATATGACTTTAAAGGGGACGCTATGCTCGATGGCGTACCCAACACGCAACAACGAGTTTCTTGGGAATCTTACGTTGCACTCTAATAATAAAATAATATTATTTCAAATGGTAGTTAACATGTTGTCATTGTATTGACGGGAATGAATAGAAACAACTAAAATATGATTATATATGTTTTTAAATGTTTTTACATTTATCCAATAAAGGATAGAGGCTTAAAATGCGGGAAGAATTCAATTTTTGGCGTATATGCCCTAGTTTTTACTAAAGGTTCACTTATCAACTTTTGATGTTGAACCATCATTAAATCTAGTTTTTTTCACTCTTATACATTCTATTGGACCAAATAAAACTCTTCTTAAGAATCGGGACATCAAAATTTACTTTGTGTAAATTTTTGGTATCTTTCTGATAAAGTTCATTTTTTTAATGAATAGTGTAAAATGTTGTATTTTAATTCAAAACCTCTATTTAATCTAATTTATTTATATTATTAAATTATCTTTTTAATTGGTTTTAATGTGAAATTAAAATATATTTTTACCATTAAATCCAACAGTGGTCGTTGGAATTAATTTCGCTTTGAAATCAGACTAAAACTAGTGTCAATCTTTTGATACTTATTGTTTTATAAAAACATGCTATTTGCTCTGACAGCGGGAATTAATTATTAAATTAATTAATGTGACTAATATGTTTTGAATTTTTTAAAACGGACTTCATTTTTGAATTCGGAATATCAAATATAGCTTAGGGTGAATTTTTGGGATTTTTCTGAAAAAACTTCAATTTTTGATGAATAGTGAAACCACTAAGTGGTACTTATAAAAGCTGATTTTTTTTTTAAATGAAATTTTACCACTTATGTGTTTTGAATTTCAAAAATCCGACATACATGGTTGTCATTAAGAAGTAAAATGTGGTTCAATGGGATAAAAATAATTTTTTGGTGAATAGTAACTTATTAAGTTTTAATCGCGATTAGTGGTAATTAGTGTAGTTTAAGGTAAAAATAATGATTTAATAAAATAAGATGAGCTTGAAACATGTCCTACCCTCATTGGTTGTGTCATGGCCGACCACGACATGCCATGGGTCAACTTGGGGACCCCATGGAGCCCCTTTGGTTGGGAAATGACATAAATAACTTTTTATTTAATGTAAAAGTAAAAATGACACAAACATGATATGTTTAACTAAAACAATTTTTAAGTGGGGTTATACAAGTCATATATTTGATTATAAATAATAATTGGAAAGCTAAAAAGATTTCCTAAATCATAGTATTTTTTTTATAATTTTTAGACATTAAATAAATTAAATATTTTATGACATAATAATGATGCAGCGATGACATCATTATTTGACGATTTAAATAAAATGGAAAGATAATGTAACATCTATGAACTACACATGTCCAAAACTTATTGGATGTGTGTATTTCGAACCCTTAACACCTTATCCACTAATAATATCAATGTGGGACCTTTTAAAACCGAATCACATTTTCAAATAAAGTAATATTTCTTACTTTCCAAAAGTACCCCTCCTCTCCTCTTATAAAAGGCCCCCACCTCTACCTCATTTCACACACTCCTCAAGCCTTTGGCTCGACCAACCCCTGCCCATTTACTCTCTCCACATCCCTATCCTCGTCCTAGAGGATTCCCTTTGGGCAGAAGCCTTTCAAAGGAAGCTTTTAGGCTCAAATCAAAAGGAGTTACACTTTTAAAGGTAATTCATTCTCTCATGTTCATTTGTTTTATTTTTCTTCTCCAACCCCCTAAACTATCTTTATTTACTTCTTTTGTAACAAAAGAAGTATCGTCAATATACTAGGATGTTGTTATAAGATTTATTCGAGCTACACTCTCACACAACTACATCAAATGGTTAAAGAACATACGGTTTCCGTGGATGGCGAAATTCTGCCTCCCGAAACAATGATTGTTCAATACTCATTTAACACCTTCAAAGGTGGCCATTATGATGTCACTATTTTTATATATGATATATAATACGTTTATGTTCTACTTATTCTTCTGTATTTTTCATTTGTGTCTTACCATTATGGCTTCCATTATGGGTATACGCGATATCTTCATTTAAGGAAGTGCGGACTACCGCCCCCTCAAAGTGATGTGATTCGTTAATGCCATATGTGGGACGTATAAAGGATGGATTTAATGATATTATATATGATATTATAATGGAATTATAATACACCTTTATATCATTATTATTTCATTCTATAAAATACGAAATTGAAATGAAAGTAGCGTTCATGCGTACGTACGGCTTACCGTCTCCATGAACGGTGCATTTCATTTCTTACCTCTAAATTATTATGTAATGTTATAAATGCGTGCATGTACTGGATATATATAAAATATATGATATCTACATCATGAATAAAATTCTGTATATAATAAACATTTGGCCACACGAACAACATGTAATTGTAAGAAGTCCACTTTCGACTTAAGAACCATGTATCGGCAAAACAAATATTATTAACTTAAATGATTACATAAATTTTTATGACATGGTAATAAGTGATATAAAAGGAATAATGAACTTGAAAAAGGTTCTTAAGGAAGTAGAAATTAACTCATGTTTATTATTCAGGAGATTAAAGAACGATCGAGTCAGGTCGGACCCGAGGTAAGGGATCCTACTCCTCTCTTTCTTTTTAAGTACACACTTTTATGTCATTCCTTTTAAAGCTCATATTTCTTGTTATTGGGATGATCGTTTATATTACACTTACTGTAATTTTTATGTTCATGTGATGAGAGACCCTATTCTCTCTCATCATTCCATTTTGGATGTTTTGAGTGGCGCCGTTAGGCTGCCGAACTTTCGTAAGAGATCTAACCTCTCTCTTTCTTTTTAAGTACTCTCCTTTATGTCACTTCTTTTAATCTCCTCTTTGTAATGTTGGGGGATGTTCTTTTATATTCCTCTTTCTGTAAATTTAATTTTAATGTGATGAGATACCCTATTTTATATCATCAATCCATATTCAGAAGTTTTATGTGGCGTCGTTAGGCTGCCGAGTTTTCGTAAGGGATTTTTCATCTCACTTTTATTCCCGTGAGATTTATGCTACATTTGCCACAAATTCCATTGAGTGGTGTATGTACTGCCCATTATTCTACTCCTTGTGTAATATACATTAGTTTATGAGTATTTACATCAATTATCTATTGTCCTTCTTTCATGGGGTGTATGTTTTGAAAGATACCCAAGTCGGTAAGGGAACCTTTCACCCTCCTCTTTTTTAAAAGACATCTTTTGTTGGGTCTTTTAATTTACATATTGTTATTTTGGAATATGTTCTCATATATCCTTATTGATGTAAATTTTATTTCCAAGTGATGAGATACACTTTTTATCTCTCATCAACTCATTTTGATGTGATGCCGTTAAGCTGTCAAGGGAACTTTTTAACCCAATTTCGATTTCTTTGGGTTCAACATGTAGTCATTGAATATGTCATCCATTGAATATGTGTGAATGAACATTTATTGTTTTACACTTAATATCCACTTATATTGGGTGTATTTATATTTTTCACACATATTTTTGAGATTGATTTGTCCTTAATTTAAGGATACCTTCTTTATAAGGGATTTCATCACATTTGACATTTCTATTGAGGGTTCATTGTTGTTATGCACCAATTCACTCTTATATGGTGTATATACTGTCCTTTGGAGTATTATATCATGAATCCATTTATTCTCATGATATTATAAAGTTATGAATAAATGTTATTCCTCAATTATTGTATTCAAGTGTCTCTAATTTTGGTAAAACCCCTTTAACCAAAATATCATTTTAAATGTTTTAATTATTTGATCTTATTAATATCCATGTTTTCAAAATGGTTTTAAGGATTTATTTATATGGATATTAATGGTTTAAAATTTTAATCTTCAAGGTGGTATGGGACACTTTGATTCAAAAATATCTATTTTAAATGTTTCAAATGGTTTTGGAAATGGTTTCTTTTTGCATGGATTCATTATTTCAATATACTAAAATGTTATATTGCGATTGAAATGTGGAAATGTTATGTTTCCTTTATGCATGTTTTATGTGATACATTTATGTTATGGTTCTTGGGAATTGTTATGAAAACGGGTGGTTCCATGATAAACTAAGGGCGGGTGAGCCCGATATAGCTCTCCAATGCATTGGGTAACGTGAAGGAGTGAAACGTTAAGGTTTCTCCGAAGAGATTTAGGGAATATACTGTGATGGGTATTCCAAACGTAACCAAGAGGGTAATCCCTACGTAAGAATGTTATGAATGCCTCAAGTTACCTTTATGTCTTATGTTTTCTATGATTTATTCATGGTTTGATGAGGTATGTTAAAGTGCCTTTGTTTTATGGGCAAAGTATGATTTCATTCTTATGTATATATGAACTCATGTTTCCTTTCCATATTTTTATAACCCTTACTGAGCTTTTTATGCTCATCCAAAGTTTTTGAAATGTTTTTCACAGGTCAAGGGAAAGGTACATGATGTGATGATAGTGTCAAGGATGTGTCAAGAAAGAATCCATGTTTTATTTTCAATATGTTTTCGTTGATGGGAAGAATGAATACTGTATTTTATGTAACCACTTTGTTTAAATGTGGAATGTAATGTAAGATTCATGATCTAATTCTCTAAAACTCTAAACCTGAAAAGATCCTCAATGTGTAATCTTGTAATAACTCAAGATTAAGTAAGGTTTAAGGTTGGGTCCTTATAGTCATGAACTTCCTTATTTTTCTCCTTGTGAAGCTTGGAAATTTTATCCACATATTGTCGAATCAAATCGAGATCTGATAATTGTAATGTCCTTTATCATCACTAGCTTTCAGATAATAATTTGGTACTTTGAAGGACTAATAAATATTTTGTTCGAGCTCCATAAGTAAGTGGAAGAGATTTTCATTGTCTGACCAGAATGGGGACAAGCCCAGCAAATTTTGGAATCTATACTGGTAATCCCACAACGAATCATCGATATTTTTTGACCAATCCTTCCTTCACGATCCCACTATATTTTATAATATTTTTTAAGCACACAGTTGAGAAATTCCAATTGACCACTAGATTGGGGATGTTATAGTGCCCCTATATTGATCTTTACCCTGAATTTCATCTGAACGATTATATTTATTTCATTGTCAAAATGTGTACATATTTCACTAATGAGGACCCAGGGGACACCAGAACTGTAGCATATGTGCTTTTTCAGAATAGTTAAGATTAAATTCTCCATTTTTTGGGATGTGAAAACCTATTTTACCAATTTAGAAACATAATATACACATAGCATAATGAATGTGTCACCTTATAATGGTTGACACAACACAATTAAATCAATACACCACACATTAAGGACTTGAAATTCAATGACGGGGTGTTATGACATCTTTGCTATGCACCCAATATTTCATATCCACTTGTACTTATCGCACTATTTCATGAAGTTTCTAAAATCCTTATTCTTTTTTTTCAAAAGAATGCATATTCTGTGATTTTGGAAATTATATGGTCTTTCCTGTGATGACCACCAATGAAATATGAATGACAAGATTACATAATACTATTGATTTGAAAGTTGGGCATGCATCGCTGAATTATGACATATCCACATGATCAGAAGAAAATGGGATATTCCAAAAAATACTTATTCACCTTTGATTGAAAACACTTTTTTTGTAGGTAAGAGAGATCCGAGTGAATCACTCTTGTAGCCAAATAGATAGTGATATCAATGAACCATATATGGGGTGTAGTACCTACTGATAATATGTGCTCATATGGAAATTCTTTTTTTATATCTCTTTCTTATTCTTTCTCAATGTGGGTAAACTTAAAGAAGGAGATATAATCAACCACTAAGTTCTTAATTACCTTATTTTCATGAATTTATATATCAAATTCTTTTAGAAGAATCACCTATTGAATAAATTGCAGCTTTTCATATTTCTTTTTTAATAGATACTTGAGTACTGAATGATCATTATAAACAATAAATTTTGACAGCACCATTTATTATTGAAATCTGTCAAATGAAAAAACCACCGCACACATTTATTTTTCAGTTGTGTTATAATTGATTCGAGATTCATTTAAGCTATTAATCACATAATAAATAGTCCAGACGATTTTATCAAACCACTGACCATTGAATTCCCCCATAGAATAAACGCTATAATTTTACATGAACTCGAACTGCTCATCCCAATCTAGAGAATTCATGATTGGAGCTTCCACCAATCTATGTTTTAAAATATGAAACTCCCTAATGCATGTTTCCTTAAATTTATAAATATAATCTATTTGAAGAATATTAGTTAACGGTTGAGCTATCTTGGAAAATTCTCGCACATGTTTTCGATAAAAAACACAGATGCCCCAAAAATTGTCGTATTTCATAGAAATAAGTTGGAATGGGTAGGTTGTCTATTACATCAATCATTAAGGGATCAACATAAATAACCTTTTTGGATATCTAGTGGCCAAATATGATACTATGTTTCACCATAAAATGGATTTTTCCCAATTAAAAACTATATTAGTTCACTTGTACCGTTCCAAAATCATTTCCACGTTTATCAAAATTGTATCAAATCAATTCCCATAGACGGAGAATTTTTTCATGAAAACTTCTAGAATTTACGCCACTAGGTCATGGAAAATAGCTAACATACATTCTTATAAGGCAGCTAGAGCATTACAAATACCAAAGTACATCCAAATGTAATAAAATGATTCATGCTAACATCTAAAGGTGCTCTTATCTTGATCTTCACTGGAAAATGGTTTTTGGTTATATAATGAAAAATAATCTATAAAGTAGTAGAATTATTTCCATGATAAATTTTCCATCATCAAATCCATGAATGGATTTAATAATTTCTCCTTACTTCTTGTGACATTTAGATTTTTTTAAAATACACATACCCACTATCCATTAATGGTTGGTGTTAGGATCAACTCAATATTCTCATTATAAATCAGAGTAATACCCCCATTTTGGGCACTACATATAAAGGGATGACCCAAAGACTATCAAAAAATGGGTGTATATTTCTTTAATATAATAACTTGATTACTGACCATTTCAAAAATATCCATTATTGGAGGATTTTTCTTTCTATGCAGTTGTTGATATGGCTTGAATCATTCTTTAAGAAGTACCTTGTCGGTACAAATGGATAGAATAATTTCCTTATAGTTAGCCACCATCTAACCAATAACTTTTATTCATCTCCTATGAACCTGAAAAAGCAAATCTTCTTGATCTTGTGTGAGGCCCACAATGATAATAACATGAATTATGTACTTATGTCACAAATAATCATACTTTAAAGATTGTAGGATATGATTCATTTTATGTTTTTGGAATTTAAGAACGGAAGGCACAACAGGTTCAACCTCTTCCCTTTTCAAACTATCCAGGACTACATATCACTTCCAATAATGACCATCCAATCCTAAAATATACTGAATCTATTCATGTTTAGGTTCGATCTAGATTTCTAATTAATCCATCTCATTGATAGAAGAAAAATAGGCCACATCAGTTTCTGTTTATTCAATATAATCTTCGGGTATGGATAAGGTGCATCATCACTCAATTTCCACAAATGAGTCTTATTTTAATTCTTTGTATAAATTATAGGCCATTATTTAATCTCCCACTTGGAATAAAATTTCTCCTTAAATAAAATCAATGAAAACCATGCCCATAGCTAAAAAGGGTCTCCCTAAAATCAACGAAACTTCTATATTTTCCTCCACGTCAAGCATAATGATATCATCCAAGAGAAATAAATTTCTAAAATTCACCAACACATCTTTAAGGATCCCTTTTGGATTTTTGTTCAAGATATTTACCAGTTGTTTCACCACATGAGTAGGCTTCAATTCATTCAGTACTAACTTCTTCAAGACACCAAATAGAATTAATCTCACAATGCCCCCTGTCAGAAAGGGCCTTACCATACTCAGAAGATCCTATTATTAAAGGAATAGAAAAGCTCCTAGAGTGTTCATGATTGAGAGGAATTGACTGTTGAACTAATGAGGAGAACTACTTTTTTAGAGGAATTATACCCAAATTGTCCATTTCTATTTTATTTGACATAATTTATTTCATGAACCTTTTTTATATGGGAATTTGATTTAATTCCTCTAAAAATGGAATAATAATATGTAATTTCCAGAATAATTCAACGAATATATTGAATATTTAGTATAGTTTCATTTACACCATTCATTCTGTAAATTTCATTTTGGGTTCATAATGTTTGACCGCTTCATTTTATTTATTATGTGCTTTAGACTTCCCATTTGATAACTCTTTTAGCGAGGGATGACATTCTATATTAGCTTCCTTTTACAAAGATTGAGTGCATATAATTTTATTTTCAGCATCATCTACCCATTGATTTGCAGTCACTTGTTGAGGTAGATCCTTCTCACTTTTCATGATTGCTACATTGGCCTCCTCCCGTGGGGTTTTTAGGGAAATCTAGTGGTTTTTCAAGTTTAGTTATATATAAAAGATTTTATAGAATTCAAATATTGTTTTTGTGGCTTCATATAAATCCTTATTTATTCTAGAATCTATTTTTAGTTTTAGTGATAAGCATGGACATCATATCTTTTAACTTTTATAGTTCTTTTCGATGAGGTTGTTTCTGAACAAATTGATATTGTTGTGGTTGTCGAGGAAGTTGTGTGAGATGAGGTTTTTGATACCGTTTATATAGATATGATTCTAGTTGGTATTTTTTATATTATTTTTTTCTTGGATATCGATTTTAATATTGTTTTTGGCCATAATTGGGTGGATTTTGATGCAGTGGATGCATATTTTTTTTCTATTGTCACCAAACCTTATTTACATTTTCTATCCATATATGGTTTAGATATTGAGTGAACATAATTGTTCCTTGGTTATGAGAAATATAACTCACATCTGTTTTCAAGGGGACATCCCTATTTTTCATACATTCACCCATGATGTGGTTATCACCACATTTTCTGCAAGTTCGATAGTTAACTGATTGAACTTTTAATGTGGTTTTCAAATTCAAAGCAACAATCATCTAGGATGTGGCATTAATTTGAGAAGACAAAATCATACTGGAATCAACATTATACATTCTTCTCTTCAAAGATACCCTCTCAAAATTCTATTGGAAACTATTTTATAACATATATTTCGAATGATCAAATATTACTTTTGGATATTTCCTCATGAAGGTTCTTCCAACAGCCAAATACAACATTGATTCAGTTCTTTTTGTAAGAACCCTATATAATTTTTAATTTTCATCCATAGTGGGAGTAGGTGTCAAAAAAATTTCCTCAACATGTCCTTGATACAATCCCATGATTCATACAATGTTTGTGGCTCATGCTGCTAAAATTTACGAATCTCATTCAGTCAAATCACTATTCTGGTGGGAGGCAAGTATTTGGACAGAAGTTCTTAATCAAATTCCTCCTATGTAAGGGTGAAATGATGGGGTATCCCTTTTATATAGTCATATTATTTATCCATTAGTAAGAAGGGAAATTAATAGATCCTAATACAATCCTTCGACACTCTATTGTAACATAATGTTCCATATATCCCCATACAATTTGAGGGATGATCCTTTGGGTACTCTCTTAGAAAACCGTCAAACTGAATTGTATTCTAGCTGATCATTACAATGGCCAAATTGATTTAAAATTGTAGGGATTTCACCGATAGTCAAAAAATTCATGTATCATCTATATGAATTGATAGAAATTTATACCTCATCAGGGAAAGATGTGATGAAAACTATTCTTGTGTAGGTTGAGCATATAATACTACTCCAATAAAAATTCAAGTCATTGATTTGGAGGCATGCATGACATTTTCTATTGTGGAAGATACTTCTTTAGTTGTTATTCTCCTTAACCCTTCAAAAATTGAGCTAGTGTCCATTGATGGATCTGTGGCATATTATCCATAAAGTTTTATGGTGGATACTATTTTGGTTCGCCATCTGTGGAGAGATATTGTTTCTGATTCCCATTTACTAAAAAAGGGTTTTCAAATCCATAGAAAATGACCAGTTATTGTTCTTTCATATTCACCTTGGGGTGTTCTAGATATGTTATTCAATAAGTGTATCAATATTTTTTTAATTTTTATATTTCATACATTTGGAATATTAAAATAATTATAATATATTTATTTATATATACAAAAAAATTAATGTTCATCTAATTATTTATACTTTTCAATAAATAAAAAATCATCTTTGCGCTTTAAAATATCATATTCTAAAAATTATTTTTTATGCATTACAAAATTTCATTTTAAAATAAAATTCTATCAATTTCAGAAAATGATTCAATTAAAATTGTTTTCATAATTGGAATTAGCATTTTAAAATTTGGTATTCAGTTCTATTTTGTAATTTGATAAGAAATGGAACCGAGACAAAAAATATAGCTATGTTAGTAATGTTAAATGAGGTAAAAGGGTAAAGACAAAAATTATAGGGGTAAAATAGTGACTAACATCATATAAAAATTTCATTATGATATATGTATCGACCGACCTTCCTTCCTTGAAAATCTTGGATTAACTATCCTGGAATGTATTTTTCTTACACATGAAGGATTTATTATTTGTGAAATTGCAGCTTCTCAACATTTCTAAAATGACCCTCCTACAATCCTTCTAAACAAAATATAAACAAATAATTTCTCCATATACTCTTATATATTTAATTCCTTAATATTCCTGATTAATTTTATATAATTCCTTTCCTATATGGATTCCAAAAATTCTTGAAGAGTAATAAGGTGTCTAAGAGAAGATATAAGTTTTTCTTATAATTGATGATTTCTTATCGGTTTTTATCATTAAATTGTTATTTCTAACTCTTTAAAATTTTAATAAATATCATTTTAAATGTATAAATAAAGTAATTATTCTTGTTAAAGAAGTATATTTCAGAAAACTCACATCACATTCATTAAAATCCATTAATTATAACATGTTCTTGTTTTTATTGGTTTGACCACCAACACATACAATGCTATAAATTTTTGTCAGGAGAAGTTAGGAAAAAATAAATACTAGTAATATATTTTATTAAATTAATGGAAACAATTGATATAAAAGGTATTTTACATGAATAAGGTATGAAATAGAGTATTAATTTTAAATATTTTATTTTAAAATATATTTTAATATATTCATTATAGTGGTAATAAAAGGTAAGGGTTTTGTGGAATCATTCTTCTTTATTGGGAAATATAATTTATTTTTTGAATATTTTACTCAATTTTTAGTTTATTCAATAATAGGATTTTCTTATAATTTATATAATATTTATTTTTTTGGGTATTCACATATCTGTCTCAGAACCACCTTTTTAATTCCCACGAATTATTTATATTATAGCCGATTTATGAATGTGTTCATGTTATAGTGGAAAACATTTTTATGGTTTTTACTTATGTGATGATTGGGATAAGAATTATTTATAATTTTTTTTCTTTAATGGAAGAACCTAATCACACTATAGCCAACACGTATTTTTTCAAATTCAACGGATCATTTTCAAGGTAGATGACATGAAATCTACGACCAATGAATTTTTATTCCAATAATATTAACTATTGATTTTTCTAGAATGATGAGAGAAGAAATATTCATTTTAATTTTAATTACAATTTAACATATGAATAAAAATTACCATGATCATGAGATATTTCTTCATTGATATTGTTGATCATTATAATCTGATTGGTTTATCATTTTGGCATAGTATAGACCCAACATAGGGCTACTCTAATAACGATAAAAACATTCCCCTTTGATATTTAAATTACACTAATGATAATTAAGTGCTAGAGAAATTGATTGGTCATCTTATATTATTCACCATAGATGCATTACATTCCTTTGGGATTGATGGAATCCATCCTGTTTTTCTCTATCTTGAGAGGAAAGACGAGGAGGGTGATCATGAGATGAAATGTATTGCATAATAATTAAAATTTCGGTTGTTGACATAGATGTACCTAATTTAAAATAGGGCAATGGATTAATTCAAATTAATTTTACAATTTCTAAAAACTGTGAGTAAATCCCCAATAAATCTCATGCCATGTATATAATGATACTGTTATTATTGCACTTGTGACGTGCTCCAACATTCACACTAATAATAATTTATTTTAAATTCTAGTTATCAAGTATTCATCACTAATAAAAATCTAGTATACTCATCCTTTCGAGAATTTATTTAATTTTAGAGTAAATACTTAAATATACATTAAAAATTCAATTAAAAAAATATATTCATTGCTTGGAAAATAAATATTTATTTAATATCCACATAAAAATATATTATTTATTTGAAAATTAAATAATTATTTATAACCATGTGAATAACATGAGATAAATAAATATTATATATACAATTAATTAAGTAATAAACCTGAAAACAAATATTTAATTAATATTTGTGATCAATTTATAAAACCTAAATAATTATCTCTTATCATTAAAGAGAATAATATTTATAAGTATTTTTAAATATAAATAATATTTAATTGAGGTCAAATGAAATATATTGTGTGTGACACACTGGGCCTATTCCTCTGTGGAATTTTATGAGATAGCGTAAAATTTAGGATTATAGTCTATAAATTGGTCAAGGAAGCCATAGACTAAGAAGATATGATTTAATGAATAATACTTCAAAAAAATATTACTTGTGTAATATATATCTATATTCACGATATCTTAGAAACTAGGTTGCACACCGTTATCATCAAGTAATATAAATGATACATTATTCTTTGACTACATGAAATGAACTCAACTATTCCCCATTTTTATGGAATTTTACGTTGAAATTCTATTTTAATCAAAGGGTTGCAATGTAAAATTCTATAAATATGTAAGGTAATGATCATTACTCAACTTATCCACTGATAACTTATAATTTTATATAGACATGATATATCCAAATCTTCTACAGTAATATGTTTTCATGGTTTATAATAATACATCAAAGTGCTTGATTCATGACCTTAATAAATTATAATACTAATTTTTATGGATTATTTAACATGATTATAGAAAATAATATCAAATTAACTATAAAAAAATGGATTTCTCATATGTGAGTTTATTTCAAAATATCTTGCATTGGATATTACCACGTGTGAACACCGTGAGATGAAGTATCATCAGGTTATAAGTACTTGTAGTTCATATTCAACAAACTGTGTGTCCAATCATAGAATGTTATTTGATTGTATAAATTGTTTTAAGAATATCATCATAGAATTTGGAGGTTCTAATAATATAATTGAACTAATATTACTTTTTAATTGTGATAGATACTTTAAGACATTATTAAATTTTGGTCACATTGAAAAATGAAAAATTTTATTATGGTTTTTAATTAATATTATCCTCTTTGAATATATATGATATTTAAATTATAAAATTTTAGTTACAGGACACCAAGTCCAATAGAATCTTTCTTGGACTAGAGATAACTGTTAAAGATATTTTTCCACTAGTTTTTACAAGATGGCCAGGTTTATACTATGTTAAGGATTTTGTCAAGTGGATTTCCATGTTGTCTTCCATGGAAACTCTTCCCACTAATACATCACATCTATGTGTAAAATATCTCAATATATGAAATTTATGAAGTAAGTGATTTTCATTTTGATATGAAATGACTTCAATACAAGATCCATTTATATAGTTTTATCTCAATAGAATGTGATGGGGTGTTTACTACTAAGAACCCCATCAAGAACTTGGATGAAGTTGAAAATCTAACTCAATTATTTAACATCCTCAAAAACCATAATGTACTCAAACACTATTGTATAATAAGGAGCCATGGATTTATCTGACCTCTTCTAGCTCACAACACTATTACTGAGAGTTAAGATATATCTTGACTATGATTTCATATCATCATATTTTTTATGGATACTAGAATCTTTATATCCCATGATTTATAGTACCTCATCTCCCATATAAGCTAGGAAAATATCCTTATTATGAATTATATACATTAGGATAGTATTGACATTAATAAAATTTGGGTTTCCTCTATAAACATTATATCTTGTTATTATACTTACTCCATTAACATAATTTAAGATTATACATAGCATATCATTAATTACTTTCCCAACATTCATTGAATATGTAATACTTTTCATTCCTTCTATTCATGTGTTTAGGGAAATATTTTCATGGATAGTTGCATACATTGTGAAACGAGTGAAAACATCCTATTGTATTTTTTATATACTAATTCTCCTCTGTATCAAGTTAATGATCATACTATGATTTAGTACATATAGCTTATTGGATGTATCCTGAAGTATCATTATCCCATGAATATATTGTACTTCACCTATGTTCTTCATGGATAAGAAAGTGTCTAACAATTCCTTAACATAATTTAAGAGTTGTATTTCATTAAAAATAAGTATTATGTCATCAAAATAAACTATTAGGAAAATGACCACACTCCCAGAACATCTCTTATACACACAAGGCTCACATTCATTATTTTTAAACTAAATTACATTATGTATTCATAATGTTTAATGTTTTGTGACCTGGATGGTTTCACAAATATATATATAGATGTCAATAACATGTGAAAACTTATTTGAATCTATTCAAGACCCAAAACCTTTTGGTTGTTACATATAGACATACTACTAAAGGTTCTGATTAAATAAAATTATTTTACATCAATCTCAGAAATCTCATAGTCATCTTAAGATGCTATAGTAATTACAATTTTGATGTATTTTCGCATAAACACTGACAAAAAATAATTATCATAGTTTTTCCTTGATGTTGTATGAATAATTTAGAAACAATTTTGTGATATAGGTATACACAAGTCCATCCAAATCCAATATATTCTTGAATAACCTTTTACAACCAATGGGTTTTACATAAACTAGAGACTTCACAAAAGTGTAAACCATGTTTTGGTATATGGAATTTAATACATAATTCATATCTTCATTCCATTTAGTAGTGTCTATGAAACTTACAACTTCTTTATTGGTTTCTAAATCCATAATATCAACTAATAATGAGTCAGTATCACTAATTAATAGAAACCATATCATTCAAGTTATCTAACCTATCTTGTACTCCTATATAGTACATGTGTCTCCAAGAAATTATCTTCCACATGGATTTTTAGAATCTATTAAAATTCATACTCATGTATATCTTGAGACATAACTTTACCTTGGTTTATCTTTCCCACAATATCTATTTATGATATCTGACCCCCTTTATGAATGTTTACACATCTATTAACGATAACTTTCTCATCTGTAAGAACATATCGATAATATTGTTAGGTTTTATTAGGATTCCCTACAAAGATACACTTAGTTACCCATGGTGAAAGTTTATTTCTAGAAATAGTCTTAATAAATGATTCACAACATATTTGTATTGAAAAATAAAAATAAAAAAAATTTCACATCCACACACTCATAAATTTAAAAATATTTGTTTATTTCTATAACAAATCTAATATGTAATACTAGTTTCTATATTTTTTCACATTGTTTAGTATGTGATTTTTTATGTAGTGCATATCTTTAAATGGATAATAGTAAATTTTCATGAATAATTATTCATCTTAACATGTCTAATAGGTAATTTTTTCCCCATTCAATTACAAAATTCTATTGTGGTGTGTATGAAATGTTGGGTATGGGAAAAATCCCTAACTTATTCCAAAAAAATCAATGAATTCATGATTCAGATATTATATACTATGGTGTGAGTAGAGTTTTAGAATATTTTTACCAAGTTAGTCCTCAAATTCATTCTTATATTCCATGAATATATCAATGGAATTTTAGTGTTCCTCATCAAGTAGAAATATCAATATCTACTAAACCCTTAGTAAAAGTTATGAAGTATGTTTACCCACAAATAGATTCAACTGGAAATACTCTAAAGACATCAGTACGAACCATATAAAAAAGATATATATCCCTTTAAACTATTACAGTAAATGGGGATTTGATAATTTTTCCTTACAAACAAGTTGGGAACACACCAAGTAGTTTTAGTTAAAATGAATCCCAATATCCATCATTGTGAAATATAGTGAAATGGTTTTGATTTACCTGACCGAGGTAGTGATTCTATAGTAGGGTGTGGTATGATTCGTGTGAAATATTTTCATTATCAATTTATATTACTGTCTTAATGTAATCCAAAAAATAACCATTGTTATTTAAATATTCCTTAATACAATAAATTTTATCTTTATAAATGAATAAATTTTTTTCTATTTTATAAATTAAATAAATTTGTATCAAGTATGTACATATAAGTAATGTTTTTTTTATTTAAGGAACATAATATAAATATTTGAAAACCCAGACCATTCCAGTCATTTAAATGAGGTGGTAATCTCCAATTTACATAATCACATGTATGACACTTGTTGGTTGCTCGTATATCCACCACACCACGAGAAATATTTTTGAATAAAATTTTCTATATCTTTGAATTCATATATGAGAAACACACGACCTATATCATACATATTTTTTATAAAAAAACATTGGACATGATAAATATTTCTAAAAAAATGTTGATATTTTCACCTATTGCTCAAGTGTGAGTGATTGAGGGTGGTTTCACGACTATTTATGTCAGTTTTATAATATTTTTCACTAAATGAGACTCCCAATGGTCCCAAAATCAATCAAAAGTCACAAAAATACCTTCTAAAGGCATGAAGTCAATATCCATAATTTTTTTTTATTATTTTCAAAAAACCACTTTGTGGGAGAGTGGTAACCTTACAAAAAAGAATCCATGACCAACTAGGAAACACAACATCAAACTAAAAAAGAGATAGACAAGCCATTGAAATCATTATTAAGCTTATTAGAAGTATTGCTCTGTAAAAGATTCCATAAAATCCCTGTTACCTCTTTGTCTGGATCTTCTGTAATGAGATCCTCAAACCACCTTAGAAACATATCCCATGCCTGTAAACACTCCTCCATGTTTATCTTCCTTGCATTAACATCTCTTTCCATGATTCGATCTTGCTTCTTGATCCACGTCATTTTCACCTCGCTAGTAGCCACCTGATGAACTCTCTCATACATCTTCCCACAATCTTCTTCTGAGGCATTGAAAGGAACCACTGTCTCTAACATTTCATCTTTGGAATGAATGATAACATCCCACTATTCCTCCATCTATGCAGTAAACCTCATCATATCATCCTTCTGAGGATTTTCTATAACGACCAATCGATCCCCCTCATTATTTTTCTCTTTGTAATTATCTATAACACCATGGACACGAACTTGCTGAGGAAATTGAATTTTTCTTTAGGATCTAGTGACATGAGGTCTAGGAAAGAAGGAATAATCTTTCCTCTTCCTTTCCTTCCGAGAGTGATTTATAAACCCCTTTGAGTCAACTGTAGTGTTTTTCCCTTTCGTAGAGGATGGTCTGATATAATCCTCTACCCGTACCACTTTAATTGGCTCCTTCAGGGACTCCGAATCAGACCCCCTAACCAGATCAACCTCCTCCTCATCCCCTACCTCAACCTTAGGATTCTCTTCATCTTCTAATACTGCAAAACGGTTATGAGAGAGGGAAGAAATTCCACCATCCTTGACCATATTGGCATAGGGAATGACGACCTTCGAGGACTACCCCGGATTCTCTAAAGTCATATACTAATAAAAAAACCCTGAATAGAGACCAAGGGTTTTGGTCCTCCCAATCCTTGGCTGAAACACTGGACCGGGCCACTGACCTAGCAGAATCAACCTTAGGGTAAAAATTCCTAACCACAACCTCAGCCTCAAGTCCCTTACAAGAAGTTCCCAAGACAATGGATGTCTAAACTCCACCTAGATCAATCCCTAGGCGATCAAAAACCACATCCACCTTAGGACCAGAGACCTTAGGTGTAGCCTTCATGTCTGATCCTGAAAGACTCCCCCTACCCAAAGAAAAAGGGGCCTCCACAGAGGGGGTAGAAAGACAAGGCATCTCCACTGCCTATTGAACAGGAGACTCATGCTCATGCACGACACCAGGCTCCTCATACAAGACAGGAGGAGCAGACATCACCTCCCTGGACCCCTATTTGCATATAATAGAGAATGACCCTTCGATAGGGAATGCACCCCCACCATCAACCTGGACTGTGACACCTTCATCTGTTGTCGGAATTTCCACCGAAGCCATCACCATTGACCTCTTATGACACTCCTCAAAATAGTGACCCTGCCTATTGCAGATCTAATAGAACGACAACGACAATTCATAGAGAATATTTTGAGCATAACTATATTTTCCCTCAACCAAAATCCAAAACCTATCATGAGGAGGCCGTGAGAGAACCATTTCAACGTAAATACGTGCCACAATCGGGTGCAGCATGGAATCAATCAGCCGATCAGCACAATGGAAATGACCAATTGAATTACCTATTGAATGTAGGAGAGCTAGATTTTGGAATGTCAACGGTAATCCTTGAAGCTGTATCCAGATTTCTGAAGAAGAGGATTCACGATTCATGTGCATGTCAAACGTCCAGTGTTGTATGTGGAACTGAAACCCTCGAAAGGATATACTTAATGAAGACCACGCCACATCCAAATCATCCTTGTCGACAAGGAAAATTAGAAATTGTCACAGCCCAAGAGGACCGACTACTGCACGATGAACTACCCCCATGCCTCGTTAACATACCTGTCGAAAAATTCCACAGAAGGTCATCTTCGAATGAACATTTCAATCAGAGCCATGGAATGAAGCAACGAAGCTTTGAAAAATTCATGAGAAGAAACCAGAATCACCGGATGGTCGTTGAAGATTCCTTGGACATTTAAAGAAACCTCTATACTGGGTAAGAAAGAGTGGCGCACTGGAGGAAAACCCCAATGCAAGAGATCCTGCCCCTCCCCATGAGGAGGAGGGGCCATTGACGCTGCCATGAAACCTAGGGAATCGCTCCCCGAGAGGGGAAGAAGGAGCGGTGTGAAGTCAATTGTGTTTTCAAAGACAATGATATTTAGGAACTCACATTGGTTGCGAGGAAGGTAGGTCAGGCTCATCACACCCTATTAGGGGTAATTATATAAAATTCTGGAACCTATTATAGATTTAAGATATGTTCATGAAATTATTTACCAATACCCTATACATATTGGTTAACCCTATGAAAGTGAATTGATCAATACAATGTGTTTACATGAACAACTATGTCTACCATTGGTTCTCCATCATTCTCTTTTTTATTTATAATACTTTAGTTTATAGCCATGTGATGTCCCTCTGTATTTTCTTTCAATCTTTTATGCTGATTAGTTTCTTAATGATGGGATTTAACCTCCAAGAGGAATCCTATGTAACCTATGAAAATATGAATCAAAAACTTTATTGTTTTTCTGATATAATTTAAAACCATAATAGTGGAATATACCTTACAGTTTAACATTATGTAGAAAGGACACTAATATAGGGTTTGAGACATGATGAGACATCTTATGAATCCTATTTAGATAGGAATTAGTGTCCACATGGTTTGTGTTATAGGAATCTTCATCCTAAAATATGTGATGATAGAGACCGTGAGTGGGATTTGTGCATGTAAGGCATCCCTAAATTTCATCATTGAGAATACAACACCTTGAGTGAAGATGAGGTATAATCGGGCTTACAACCCAATGAAGGGACCACACAAGGGGAATCTTCATCATGTTGTTTATACAATGATCACTTATCTGTAAGCCTATGTCAGTCATGATCAGTGCGACAAACAATTGATATTGGAAGATTGGGCACATCGTATTAGCAAAATTTTTTAGGTGGATTACATAATAATGTTTCTCTTGGAGTTGTACGATTACCGATCTTGTCGAGAATATGTAAATTACATCATACCTCATAAAGGTGTTCTATGCATCATTTTAATAAAAGGAATTAGAATTATTGTATTTCTGTTCGTCCCAATCCCACTAATGGGTTTAACGTTATGAGTTCATGTTCAAGGCTTATTGTCAAGAGGATTACCGTGTATAAATTCTCCTCTCATCCACTGATTTATGTGAAAGGATGATATAATAATTGGAGGATTTGGGTTTTATGAGTCATGTTAATTGGAATTATGTGGGACTTACACCTGGGTGGGTTACAATAGGTTATTTGGCTTTATGCGGGCATCCTACGTATATTGGTTATTCATGAATTAGAGTTATCAATGTTAAATTCATTACTAACTCAATGGTAGGTTGGAATGGGTGATTAGACTTGGAGAAATAATTATTATCCCTATGGTTTTTTAATTCTATAATATATCTCTATTTTATATCTATTTTCCATGTGTCTTAAATTCATTTTTATTGGATAGTGATTTATTGTATATGTGATCCATGACTCATATGAATTTTTTTGTATTATTATTGTATAAATAATATTTGAATATAAATAAAGGGAAAATTAACTTCGCATCATTCCAAAATAAGAAAAAAATGATGAAGCTGATATTGAATATCGAAGCCAAATGGATCAAGGTTCCAATTAAAATAAGTTCTTTTATGATGTGGAATGATCAAGGTATGTTCCAAAGGCTTAGGTTGGAAGAAGTTGAGGAAAAAAGAGGTTTCCATCACTAGAAATAAAACTTTCATATAAAGTATAATTTAGAATAAGTGTAAATTATACAAGTTGTAAACCTACTACAATATGTTAATAGTAAAATTTTAAAAAAAAGTGGTTAATATACATTTTATTATGTAAACACATGTTTCACATCATGAAACACTCCAGGAAGACCAAGATATAGTTTTTTGACAAATTTATTTGATAGAGCCCTCTAGGATTGACCTATATCGACCATTTGATGTTGGTTTTTACCTAGGGGAACCCTTGGATGACTTACACGGCTATAAATAATGGTTTATGGCCAATGAAATAGGATCCATACTAGGTGTAGAAGTCTGATCATTGGGTTGCCGCCACTAGGGTTTTGACATGGATTTCGTCATAGATAATTTTTTTATTCTTTTTTGTTTTCTATATTTATGAAAATATTGAATGATTTATAGTTTAATTCCATTTTATGATCTTAATTTTTATTTCCAATTCCCCCCTATGATTTTGAGTTTATTTATCATTGGAGATCACTGATAATGATTAGCTAGATGGATATGTTTTTGGTACACAATTATTTCTTCCAAACCCCCCCTTTAATGTTATTCATTGGAAAAAAAATTGATTATAAGGTAAACACATATCACTTTTTCATGTTCATTAAAATCATATGGGTCTTTGAGAACCCCCAAGAGGAGATTCTTTACTGAAGGAATCTATGTTTTTAGAAAGGATATCCCCTCGATTTCAATGACAGGTAAGCTATACAAAACATTAGGTTTCCCATAGGAATATACTCATAATGAATCATGGATACACTAAATTTTAAAGTAGGTACACATTTCTATATTGAAAAAGGATTGGTATTAAAATGGATCTCATGATGGTGATATGATAAGATAATTTGACATTTCCATGCATCCCAAGGGAATGGGAATCAATCCGTTCATAGTTCTGGGATGGAAGAATCCTTTGAAAATCAATCTCATTCATATGGGACTTAGATTAATGGATTAATAACTCATTAAAATAATATTTTACATAGATATGGTTCATATATAAGGAAAATAATATCATCAATTTTTTATGAAATCATGTGTATGGACCTTTGTTTTGGTAGAGATATTGTTCGATTATTTCACTCATTCCATATTTTAGGCCACACAATGTAGGAAACTATAATAAGTTTAAGGTCTTATAGTATGGACCAAGTATCCTGTATTTTAAAGACATGAGAGGACTGGGTACCCTCAATAGGTCTGGAGACATAGATATGCACTCTAATTTTTTCCCAGGTTAGTGGACCTAGTGCGTTGCTTGATTTTTCTATGGATAAATAATGTTCCGTACAAACATTTTAATTTTTTTTTCATCACTTACTTTTTCTTAATCCATAAATGGGTAAATATTAGCGGTCGTGGATGTGTATTTTTTGGGTCTCCCTTTTATAGGTTTTTAATCTGAAATTTGTTTTTTATTTTCTATTTTTTTTGTTCTCAATGTTTGTTTGATCACATGATGTGTCTGTCTAGTGAAAAGGGAATCAATTTTTTTATTGGGATCCCTTATTGTGTTTTCATCCAAGTCTGAATTTTCTTCATGAATTGGTTATTTTATGGTCCCACAATCAAGGCCATTATTTTTTTATAGTTTAACGTGTTCCATCTTAGAACATTTCTTGTTGTAGTTTATCGTCTTTCAACTCATAACGTATATCATTGTAGTGCAAGGTCTTCTAGATGAGACCTTTTAAGGTTATGGTTAAACGTATTCTAGTTCAATCCATATATTGTTGTAGTTTAGTTTCTTTTAGCTCAGAACTCTTATTTCTAAATTTTATGGTTTTTATCTCAAAATATATACTAATAAAGATTAAGGACATATAGATTGGACAATTTATTATTATAGAGTATACTCTTCTATATCATATCATCTGTTGTTGTATTTTACGGTATTATAGCTCAGACCATATATTGTTATATTTTAAAGTCTTCTAGCTCAAACTATTTATTACTGGTAGTGAATGATGGCTATTCAAGAATTGTTTGAGAAACCTACATTCTTGATAGAATTATGAAGAATGAGTGTTCATGATAGGTTCTAGAACAGAATTTTCTTGGAGAAAACGTGAAATATGAATATCCATGATGGGTTGTGACACCCTACATCCATAAATCCTAAGGAATTGGTGAATGGTGAAATAGTTTGGATGATGAGTCCCCTTGGATTTTAAAAATATGGGTTGTGTATGTAATAATTCTAAAGCTTCAACTGATGAATATGGAATGTGGGATACATTCTAGGGATGCCCTTTAAACACCCTAAGGATATGTGTTATGTCATCATGTTATAGGGGCTACTAAATATTATAGTTTATTTCCTACAAGGAGAAAATTCCTCTAGTTTATGGCTCCGACAATCTTATGCATGATACCACATGGCCTACATGCATGGTTAAGAAAACGAGAACCCCAAATCATACATAGTACATAAAATATTTATATGTATTTAAATGTTTATAATACTATGTGGGGTATAGAGAAAATCGAAATCCGAGAAGGGGTTTTACACTATAGTGTAGTTTAGTTTCTTATTGGGAAACTTTTATAGTTTGTTATGCGGTTTAGATTCATGAGTTGTGGGACATCAAAAGGTTTGGTATGGGATATAAAATCCCTTCTCTGATAAAGGGTATAATACATGGTGATGTAACATCAAGGATGATGGTTATGATTGAATAGTCTAGTTATTATGATTGTAAATCATTGTATATGCAAACATTTGTTAACTATAGGTTGAAACCAGTGGGTTTGTAATGTATCATATTTTTTCATGATTTCTTTTTAGATATTATATGGATTATTTTTTAGTCCTTGAACTGAGATGGAAAGATATTCCGCAACCCAGTGTATCTAGAACAAATATTGAAAAAATATGAAAATATTTTATAGTAAATGTGCATGGCTTACCTGAGAAAATGGTATAACTCCTAAACGGGTGACCAGATCAAAAATTTGAGGGAACCGTTGATCATAGAATAATAGATTTAATGTAGGCTTGACTTAACATTTTATGGAATGGGTCGTTTGGGAATAAGTTATTGTAGGTGTAAATTAATAAAATTGTTTAATAAAATTATTTTAATTTATTTTTTTGATCCAATGACTTTTTTCGTTAAATTAATATGTATGTTATAAATTGATAGATATCAGCATAACCATAGAAAATATAAGGGATTGTTGGATAGAGCTTTATGAATCCTTTCTAAACAACTACAACAGATCGAGGGTACACGACCAATGCACATCAATTCTGAAGGATATCTCCAAAGAACACAACCCAACATTGTTCTTTATTAGATATTTATGCAATTAAAGGTGTAGAATGTGATTTAATTGGTTTATTTCTCATTATTTATTTCAGTTATGACCATGAAAAAATCGACATATAGATTGATTCACTGTTCATGTGTAATGTAAGAGAGGATTTATTCCATGAAAGTTGTTTGAAATTTTTTTCTAATCAAAATCTCACATTCTTGATCACTGGACTAGAATTATTTTCCAATGATGATAAACCTTTTATATTGTGCCTTTCCCTCTCCATTATTCACATTCATCACCTTTGGATACCTGTGGTCCCAAATCAACATTTCTAGGTGGTTCCGTACACGATTGAACCCCCCATATTTGTGGAAAATCAACAAATGAGGTTGAATTAGTATATATCGTGGTTCAAATATCATGGATCTATTATTGTTTTTTGTTTTTGGGTTCTAGTGTGGGTTTTGTGGCTCTCGAAAGAGGTGATAACGGTGGTGCATTATAGAGTAGGGTGGTTGGAGGTCACATACGGTGATACAGTTGGCCGGTGGAGACGACTAGTGCCTTGGGCCGATTGTGATGGTTGGTTCCCACAATAGATGTGGTAGATATGGAAAAGGCGACAGACTAGGATGATGCATTAAGGTCTGGGTCGGGTAAATGGTTCGGATCATGGTTGGTCTTGCGGGTCGAGTCCGGGTCGGGTCAAACTAGGTCGGATCCAGGGAAATCAGGGTGGATTGTTGTTGCGGTCTACCATGTCACTAGAGTAGCTCGAGATTCAATGGGTTTTATGACCGTATGAACAATCTATTGGAATTAGATCCATCAGTGATCGGTTTGGGTAGTAGGTGGACCGACTACGATGGTAGGTGGATTGACCGCGGCGGTTAGTTCGCAATATCGGGCAAGACTACAGGCAGCTTATCTAGTGGAAGGTTCAAATCAATAGTGATTTAGACTCTTCTATTTCCTAGATTGGACCAGTATAGGTTGAGATCATTTCCTTGGTCCTTTAATTGAGGGTATAATGCATTATAACATCAACATTACTAGATTTTAATCCCTTGTAGATCTAAATTCTTAGATAGTGTTGTGGCATCCCTCCACAAGACTGGAGTGAGATCCTCTATCATCCCTAGTGGAGTTTTCTGGAATTTTCATGACCTCCTTAAGCAGGGTATTTATGTTCTATTTATTAGGCCACATCTTTTGGGTTTGTGGAATCGTTGGTATATGATCCCCAATGTAGCAGTTTGATCCAGATTGGGTTTGTGGTGTTGCCCAGGAGTTCTAGAAGTGACCCTCTCTATGTGTAATAGCTTTATTAGGACAATGTGTTTTCTTTAATCATGGCTCAAATTATTGAGGAATATTTTTGGAGTATCTCTGATGGTAGCATGGATCATGGAGTGAGTTCTCTTGGAATGAACATTTCTTTGAAAAAAATCATGTTCCCGTATGTTGGTTATGACCACTTGATGGTGTGGAATCTCTCTTGAGAATATATGGGTTCTTATTTTGTACTGATTGTATCAATGATACATTTTTACATATGATATTGAGCTGAAAATACCTGGTGTTTCATGTTTATTATTTTTGGGATGTTCAACTGAGTATTTTTATAGTCACACATACACGAGATTTTCCCATATATGTTGTGTCTTGTGAAAATAGAAATCTTTTAAACGGTGTCCTAATTGTGTTGGGAGAGAGTGAAACATAGTTGGAGCTAGGAAGAAAAAGGTGGTTACCAATAGAATACATTTAATGTAGTATTATCCCTTGGAATAGTTTAGACTTCTATAGTGTTAGTTAGACTTGTGTTACATACAATTTTTGATGGGCTTTTATTTGGTTTGATTTACTTTTCTATTACTTTTTGTGGTACTCTGGTTATGGGATATTAGTTATATGCTTGAATTCTATCACTTGTATTAAATTTCTGCATTGTGTGTCTTAGATATGTCTCAATGTGTCTATATATACATTAGGAAAATTCCTCCCATTTGTGGGAAATGCCTATTTGGTGCAAGTCAATAGCCCCTGGTTAATTAGAGGCGGGCTTTTGGTAGTCACAACATGATCCCCACTAGGATGGGTCATGATAAAGTGGTATCAAAGCGGTTCATTATACTTCATGACCAAATGTATATGAGATTGTTTTAGGGAAATAGTGTTTAGTATTTTGAGTTTAGTTTTCTAGCCATAGACTCCAGTGTTGCTACAACGACCGACATATACATACACCAGGACTATGAGCTCTTAATTTTCGACTGGGTACATAAAAACACTAATTTCAGGAAAAAAACAATTCTACTTGATCATATAGGTATTGTTGGATCTTCCTTGTCCACCATGTGTCGTCTCACCAGATATACTCTATTGACCATGGTACATCTTGTTTTATTTTATGATGCCTCCACATAGGCATCCCACCAAGATTCCACCACATGATTAGGAGGATTATCCTATTTGTGACGAGGCATCGATATTAGGGCATGTACCAAAGGTAGTACCTCTATGTGGTTTACCCGCTACACCACAACCTATCAAGAAGAAACTACTACCATTACTACCAAATGAAGATGAACATTGGTTTAGTGCATTGCAAGAGTATAAGAGGAAGTAACATCTTAGGTTTTAGTGAGATCCAAACCCTAGATAGATGAGGATGGGATAGAGGCATTCACCATTGTTTCCCACCATATGAGGATTCCTTCGAAATAGATGGCAGTCCTTATAGAGAGTCTTCTTCAACGATCTGTGATGCGATGGCGGTGCTCAGGGACTCAATCACTTAATGAGATATCTCTCTCATGGACAGACCTAGAGTGTCTCTTCAGAGAAGAGTTCTATCCTTCCATGTTTTTATTGTTACACATAAAAGGAGTTCTGCATCTGCTGTAGGGTAGAATGACTATGGAAGAGTATTCGATAAAGTTTAATATTTTTTCACACTACTCCTTGGATATGGTACGTGACATGTTATTCAGGTATCAATCCATCAAGCATGGATTACACTGAGACATCAGGGAATCAGTGGTCTCTATAGGCATTTCTAACTTTACAGTTATACTTGGTCATTCCATGTTAATGGAGAGTTTTTTCACAGAGAAGACACTAGTAGGGTGAGCTAGTACTTGGAATACCATAGCTGAGACCTCAGTAATATGTTGTTGACAACACTCACAGGTATCCAGGTGGATCAGGTGCTTCAAGTGGTGATCTGGGGATTTAAGTAAAATGGTTCATGGATCCTTGGGTGGCTCAAAAACTCTAAGGGATAGGTGGTGTTTCTCTTGTAATGGTTGGGAACATCGAGAATGACATTTCCCAAACTGTTGTACCACTGATCAGATGATGGTCTAGGGAGAACCAATATAGAGATAGAGAAATAGACATAAGAAGGGTAGCCTATAGTTTAGAAGACCTGAAACAGGGGACTACAGGGAAACATGAAGTGGTATGAGGTTAAACCTATTACCACCCCACACCCAGGTTGTCTACACCGTGATTAGAGAGCTAGGGGATAGGGATGAGGTAAGACGTAGTCTGTAAATTTTTTTCCCCCAAGGACCTAGGGATGATATGAGATACAGTCTGTGTCTTTTTTACCTTAGCTACAATATTGATAGACACAGGTGCTAGTCATTATTTTACTTCCATGAATCGTGTTTGAGACACAATGATTTTGGTTGGACCATTGAATTATCCCTTACGCTTGTAGAATCTTAATGGAGAAGACTTGATGATCAAACATTGAGGTCTACAGTGTGAAATAACTCTTAGAGGTGAGAGATTCGGTTTGTGTATCTTGGTTGTAGGGTCAAGGCCTTACAACATCATTCTTCGTATGTAATGGTTATCTTCTATTCATGCTCATATTTAATGTTTTAGGAATAGTGTATGAAGTGTACAAATTGATGCGACCATGTTTTCCTTTGACAGTGAAAGGGAAATCCATGTACCATAGGATGGAATCACACATAGGATGGTGTATATGATTTCTCATCAGTTGAATAGCCCCACCCTCTAGGTTGTTGATGATATGAGCCCTCAATTTCCTAGAGTGGCGGCCGAGTACGAGGCGTCTTTCCTAAAGATGTTCCAGGTTTACCTTCCCATAGAGAGATAAACATAAACATTGATCTAATCCCCAAGAAGGTAAAAATATCTATACTTACATATCAGATGGATACCACATAGATTCTTGATCTGAGGGTACAGTTTGAGGAATTAAAATGGAAGGGCTTTTTGAGACCTAGTATTTTTCACTAGGTATCCCTAGTTTTTTTCTAGTGTACATATGGGATATTGGTGTTTTTTTTTGGATTACCGGTGCTTAAAACAAGTGACCGTGAAGAAAAATTATCCATTACTGAGGATTAATCAAATCTTTGATTAGTTGAAAGGGTGGTGATATTTCTCAAATATTTTCCTTATATCATGCTATCACTAGCTATGAGTACGAGATGAGGTTATAGTAAAAATGGACATAAAATGTTTTTATAGTCAGTATGAGTACTTTGTGATTCCCTTTCGCATGACGAACACACCAAAAGTGTTTGTTGAACCCCGGAACCAGATCTTTTAGCCCTACTCCGACCGGTTTATAGTAGTCTTCATCGATGACATCCAAGTGTATTTTATGTCTGAGGAAAAGCTTGAAAGGAATTTAAAGATGGTTTTAGACAGTCTTTGATGGAACCAAATTTATAAAAATCTCTTATGTGTCAGTTTTGAATTCGAGAGGTCCATTTTATAAGACTAGCCATCTAAAAGGCTTGAGTTGCAGTGGATCTGATGATGGCTAAGGAAATTCTTTCTTGGGAGCCACCAAATAGTGTTACTATGTTGCAAAGTTTCCTTATATTGGTATAGTACTATCGAAGGTTTTTACTAGAATTCTCTAGAGTGGCATCAACCATAAATTTTTTGACCCAAAAAGGGTATCCTTTCATGGTGATGGAAAATCACTAGCAGCGCTTTAAGGAACTATGGAAGATATTGAAAAGTGCTCCCATATTGAGGTTGCCAATGGAAAACATAAAGTACATGGTGTTATACGATGCATCAAGGACAAAGAATGGTTGTTTACTAATGAAGATTATAGTGGATATTGCCTATGGTTCACACTAGTCAAGATCACATGAGAACAACTATGTGATCTCTGATCATGATTTAGCTGTGGTTGTCTTCGCATTGAAGATGTCCAGTTACTACCTGATGGGTGAGTGATTAATCAACAACTATAATCACAGTATTTTTTTGTATATATTATATCATAAATATATTAACTTGATAAAGATTTTATGTATAGAGTTCCTTGGTAAATATGAATTTGGGTTACTCTATACTCATGTGAAGTGGAATGTAGTGGTAGATGGTCTTAGTTAGATATCCAGTTTACTGTTTCTGAATGAGGAATTAGTGAAGTTCTCCACATTATAGTTATTTTTTATGGATGGAGATGATGTATCTTCCCTCTAGTCAATGGTTTTCACCCCTCCACTATTTCAACGAGTCAGGGAGGCATAACATGAGGATTACTATGAGACCCTATATGATCAGATGTCTATAGGGAAAGTTCTTGATGGATATTCAAAAGGTAGGTTGGACATCATTCTCTTCATAGGATACAAGATGGTAATAGTGGAGTAGTCAGAGGATCTTTTGAGGGAATCTCATACATCCCCATTTATGGTACATCCAGATGTGGAAAAGATGTACCAGGACCTCCAGCTACAATTTTGGTGGTAAGAGTTAAATTAAGGAGTAGTAGATTTTTTTGATGACTTAATTATCAGCACGTGATGGTTGTGCACCAAAATCTAGTGGTCTTAACTCAACCCCTTTATGTGGCAAGATATACATGGGATGTGTAATTGATTGAATTATTGATGGATTTACCACTTACATCTTGGTGAGATGATTCCATCTGGGTGATCGTTGGGTAACTCACCATGTTGTCCCACTTCCTATCTCTCTAATTGTAGTGTTCAAGTAAGTGATTGGGATGCCACTACATTCATGAGATATTACAACTCCTGGGAGTTCCATCATCGATTTCTTCTAATCATAATGCTCTCTTTAAATCCCAGTTGTGGAAGAGAATACATGAGGCATTTGGGACCCAAATATTCTTGAGCACATTGTCTCACTCACATACATACAATGAGACCAAGTAGACCATTCATTTTCAGGATAACATGCTGCAAGATTGAATGTTAGACATAAGATATAGTTGGGAGGATCAATTAAAACTTGTGGAGTTCTCATAGAATAACAACAACCATTCCACCATTGGTATGGAACCATTCAAGGTTTTTTATGGGATACCATATAGGTCACCACTTTGTAGGACTGGCCTAGGAGAGTCAGTACTCTTGGGCCCAGAGATGGTGTGAGATACTATAGAAAAGGTGTACATCATCGAGGAGGGGATGAAGACAACACATAGACATCATAATTCCTATGTTGATTGGAGACATAGGCCATTTGAGTTCATGGAAGGATAACATGTCTTTCTTTGGGTTTCACCTCAATGGGGATTACAAATATTATGACAGGACTATTAGAAATATCAAAGGTCCATCATCCCTTTCTAGATACTGCATAGAGTTGGAAAGGTGGCATAATTCATAGTTCATCCTCCACATTTAGATCAGGTACATGAAGTCTTCCACATGTCGTAGATGATGAGGTATGTGCATGACCCATCACATGTTATCAAATGGGGTGATCTATACATTGGAGATGGAGAAACATATACCGAGTACCCAGTGGAGATCTAGGATCCAAAGGAGAGGATCATTCGGTGGACATAAATTCCATTGGTTTTTCTTTGGTGGTAGCTTGAGAATCTTCATGACAACTCATGGGATAGGATGCTCTGATTTTTTCTCAGTACTTTCCACTATTTGTGTATCCCTTATTTAGGATTGTATGGGACATAAATCCCCAAAGTGGGGAGAATGTAATGTAACATATTTTTTCATAAAGTATATTTAGATATCATATTTATTATTTTTGAGAATAGATTCTGGGAAGGTGTGTGCTTCTGAGGTCCAGTGTTCCCAATTTTTTTTTGAAAAATATTAAAATATTTATGAGCATGCGAGTACTCTTTAAAAAAAGTATATTAACTACTAAATGGTTTCAAAAATCATAAATCTAATGGAACTATTGGGTTTAGAATTGAGACATTAACCTAGGAAAAACATAACATATTCTGGTGTGGGTTGTTTGAGAAAAAATTTTCGTGGGTGTAAATATAATAAAATATTTCAATAGCATTATTTTAATTCATTATTCTGAAAGAAAATATTTTTTTTATATTTAAATATAACCTTATTTCAAAATTCTAGGGTTATCCGCACAGCTTTGAAACTTCTAGAGGATAGATAAATAGAGATTTGGGAATCCATTATGATGAACAAAAATGGATAAAGTATTGAAGATCTAAAGATATCAATTTTGAAGTATCTCACCAATGAATGCGACACATATTTGTTCTTCAGCAGCAATTGATATAAATTGAGGTAAGCCATGTGATTTAATTAGTTTATTCCCCAATAATGGTTTTCTATGAGGAATGTGAATCAATCAATGGATGGATTGATTAACATATATTTCATTTTATGAGATAATATTTATTCCACTAGATTTTTTTGATCACATTTTATAAACCAAATCCACCATTCTTGATCATTTGTGAAGAACGCTTGGCCAATAATGATCAACCATTTATCTTGTACCTTTCGCACTATGTTATTTTCATTTTTTGAAGTTGGATCCCTTTGGTAATGTCTATATGTTTTTGGGTGGTTAAAAATTCGATCAGACCCTCATATTATTGAAAAATCACCAACCAATATTAGATTAGTGTTGATTAGGGTTCATTGACCATGGATATATGATCATTTTCATTTTTAGATTCTAGTGTAGGTTAGGTGGCTCATATAAGTGGAGGTGGAAACATATTGTGTAGGTGGAGGAACATAGTGGATTGTTGTGGTGAGAGGAAGCATATGATGGAGCGACTGGCCAATAGAAACAACAGGTATGGAGGGAAGGTGGTTGAAGCTGGCACACATGACAGACATGTTGGACATGGATGGTGTAGTGGATGTGGAGGACATAGTTGGTTCATGGTCATGTTAATGGGCCAGATCTAGGTTAGGGTATCCGGTCGGGTCCAAGTCTAGTCAGACCTGTGTTAGATCCAGGAAAACTATGGTACATCCTCTTTTTAGTCGACCATAACAGTTGACCGTGGCACCACAACGACTCGATTTTCCACAAGCACAACTACTGCACAATCAATCAGTGGGCCTTAGACTACGGTGGGTAACCATATTGGCCAAACATGGTGTGATAGGTGGAATGACAATGGAGGCTGGACCATGGGAGGCTGGTCTTCATGGTAGGTGGACAGACCACCACAGTCAGTTCGTAGGACTAGGAATTTATATAGGCATCTTCCCGAGTAGTAGGTTCAAATTAAGAGTCCTTAAGGCTTATTTTTCACTAGTTTGGATTAGTATAGGTTGATAGAATTACCTTTATACTATCCTAATGGGTACTATGTGAAATTACATCCACATCACTAGATTTTAATCCCCTATAGAGGTCGAGTCTCATCTAGAGTTGTGGTGTCCCTTCTCAAGACAAAAGTTAGATCTTCTATCATTCCTAATAGAGTTTGTGGAACCCATACCAAATCATATTTTCAGGCGTTGATCCTCTATATTGCAGGCTAAAATATAATTTTTTGTTGAATTTTTGGCATAAGATCCCATATATAATAGTTTTATCATGATTGGGTTTGTGGTGTCCCCCACCGATTCTGGTTGTAGCGCCCTCAATGTCAATCATTGCACTTTTAGACAAATGCATTATATTTTGGTGGGAGAAAAATGGGCTAGACCACATCATCGAGTATCTTTGATGGTAGCATGGCTCATAAAGTGAGTTATCCCAGAAAAATCATTGCTTCAAGAAAAATCTTATAGCTGGTAGTTGGTTATGACTAACTGATGGTGTGTTGTCGCTATTGAGTATATCTGGGTTCTTATTTAGAGATACTAATATCTGTGGTACATTGTTACATATTTTAATGATTGTCCTATACAAGGTGCTTCGTGTTTAGTGTTTTTGGGGTGTGCTACTGAGTATTTTTAAAATCACCCTTTCACAGACTTTTCCCAAACATGTCGTTTCTTGTGTAGGCAATGAATCTTTTGACAGAATCCTATGAGGACATGGAGTGGGTGGAGCATAGCTATATATTGGAAGCCCGAGGTGTTTACCAGAAGTGTACCTTTTACATGGTCCTAACCCTTGTATCATATTAGACTTCTGAAATTTCAGGTATACTTGTGTTATAGACACATCATGGTGGGATTTTATTTATCCTTATTTACGTTTCTATTACATCCTATTATACTATGGTTGCAGAAACTTTGTTGTATGCATTCATTCTATCGTTTTTTTACATATTATTATTCTGTTTCTTGGATATATGTTCATTTTTATAGTTAATTTAGGAAAATTCCTCCAATTTGTGGGAATTTCCTACTCGGTGCTTGTCATTAGCCTCTCACCTATCAGAGCCAGTCTTGGGTTAGTCACTACATGAGCCCCTATAGGATAGTAATTGACATGGTATGGGAAGACCATTAGTAATTAAATAAATCAAAATTTCTTATTGTCTGAAAAATAACTCATATATTAAATGGGGGCCACTCATATGGGACTGAACATCCTCTAGGAACAATCTCTTCCATAGGGTTTCAATTCTACAATGAATCTAAGTTAGGTCCCTATGGACTAGCCATTCCCTACTACTAGTCTTCTATAGAGAAGAACTAGGATCATGTGATCCTATGGTCCATGGGGATCCCAGATAAGAAAATAAACTCATGGAATTCATTATAATCACCTCAGACATCAAATACATGAAGGTGGTTTCTGGAAAATGTAATATTCAAGAATTATTCAAGCACCCTAAAAGTTTTATCTTTCCCTAGTGAACACATTATCAAAAAGAGGATGCATGATTAATCATTACTACAAATGTTTCCTAGACCAAGGGGTCCAATAAGCAAAGCTTGACTTTTTATAGGTATCTAAGATAGGCCATGTGAGATTTGTGCCTTTTTATTTATGCTCTAGATTTTTCCTAAACTCTAGTGATGAATAGTTTAGCAAGTAGAGACATGATTTCATACCAGGTATTCATTTGAGTGGTTTCATCCAATCATGTTTTATGTCTATCTCACTATAAATTTAGGGTTTTGTGATATGGACCATCAATGGATAATGTTTAAGTCTATACAACTTTGAGTAAGGCGAATGCAGTTTAAAGTCTCGATTCAGGTGAACCTAGTATGAGTGGAATGTTACAAAATAGCATAATTAGTTTACCTAGGGTCAAGAATACTCCAACATAATTTTTATTTTGAGATGAAAATATCATAAATTATGGCTCATGGTTCTCAGGTAATCAGTAATGGTATGAGACAACAACGTTCAAAATGACCATGAGCTCCACTATAACGATTTCAGGGATCCCACTGATCGTAATTCCCATATTAAAGGTAAAAGGCACATTTGGTTGATTGATCAAAGTTCCTTTTGTATATCCACTTATTTCATTGTAAAACAATGAGATATGATCTTCTTTTCAGGGGTTATAAAAGGTTTTATGTAAATCAATGTTCTCAAGATAGGAAGTGTGATTTACAAATTGAGGTGATTAAAATATGATGGAAGAAACTTGAAGTTTGGTTCACTTGGGGATGGATCTTTTGGTCAATAAATAAGGAATGATGATGGGTGATGGTCTGTCTATTTTAACATCAAGTAGTGGGGATATATATGTCATGCAATTAAATATCATTCAACAAGGATTCTTTCCTTGCAGTTTAATTTCATGCGGTTAGGACGCATGAACTGACATGAAAGTGTGAAAGATATCCTTAGTTACACTTAAAAATTCTTGAGGGAATTTAAATATAGGAAAAACCATTTATCCATGAATAGGTTTATTTATGGATAGCCATATGTTGGATCCCTTCTTGAATTGGTTAATCTTGTGATCATGAAATTCATACGTGGATCTAACTCATACATAGGCAGAGTGTGTTTTTATGAATTGGCTAAATTTAAATAGAGAAACATTCATTTTTATGGGGCTTCCCTAGGTTTACCTATGCATATTTTAATGGTAAGAATCATTCCATAATCATCTTCTTTAAGGAGACCCCTCCTAATATACCTGACTTACTTGAAGGGGAAAGGGAGAATCAATTATCTTCCATTAGTGATTCTTGAAATCCAGGTTGGCTAATGGTTCATATATATAGATCAGACTCATATATATGGATAGGGAATTTCCATAGTACATTTTGGTATGAAGGTGGAATATTTAACCATAGAATAGATTTATGGATAGGATTGACCGCTCAATGAAATTTTAGGTCTTATAGGATGAACCATATATATTTTATTTTAATATCATTAAACTAGGATATATCATGAAATTTAATGTCACACTAATAGGAAATGGTCATGTAGTTTCACCACATGTGACTAGGATATGTTCATGCAATTTAACATTGGGCAACTAAAACATGTTTCATTGTCCAATTCAAATCATTCTCACACCTTCTAGAGTACCTTTTTAGGATCCCTAAGCTCTCACGATCCATGCTCTATTTGAGAAACAAGAGATTACTATGTAGTCAATTCGTCCATCTGAGAGTACATGGTGTTGAATAAATGGGGTTGTTTAGAACTTATTTTGGACTATGAACTGTACACAAATCTGAATATCATGGAGGGATATGATTGGGAGTGATGATAATAAATGGTTGGACTAAGAATAGATGATATATGAATCACTACATATCAAATGATTATAGGAATAACTCCACATATAGTTCTTAGATATTTCCTTATATAATTATGCTCCACACATAGATAAGGGTTAATTTTTATATGCATTGTGGTTGGACCCATGATTTTTGATATATATGTTACAATATTTGTTGTGATGTCAGCAGTGAATCTACACATAGTTCATGAATGAAAAAAATATATATACAGGTTTGATCCATACATATAGGGGAATGATTTTCAATTTATAATGTATATAGACATAAGATATGTGATATAGGTTTTATTATATATCCTATGATAGCAAGAATCATGCTACTTGTAGTTATTGAATTGAAAAATTTCTTCTAATGCCTAACCCATACACAGAAGGGGGAACTATTTCCATTTATATTAGAACTAGACCTAGTATTTGAGATCTGGGCATCCCTAAATATCTAGAAATGGAATGAATCATGAAAAACATAGTTCTTTAATGGAAAAATGACCATGAAGGTATGAACCATACATTGAGTGGGGGATTTTCCTTTGGCTATATTGTGGATGGACACACAATTTTAGATCTTAGTGTTATTACATATCCTGTGACATCTATAATCAAGACACACATAGTTCATGAATTGGGAAATATCCAACCAGTGTTGACCCATATTCATAGGGATATTTTTTTCATTCGTTATGAGGATGGACCAAATATTTTAGATTTTCTTATCTCTGCATATATGGTATTGTAATTAATAATTCTACATGTATTTCTTGAATGGAAGTCTCTCCGCACAGTTCTAACACATATGTAGAGGGGGAAGTTTTTCATTTCTATTGTATTTCGGCCAAGAATTGGAGACATGACAGTCACTACGTATCATGTGATGGAATGAATGAAGCCGCATGTAGTTTTTAAATAGAATACTATCCTTACTGATCTAAACCATTCCCAAAGGGAGAAATTTTCTATTTATATTTCCATTAGAGCTTGTATTTTGAGATATGGGAATCACTACATATCCTATTATGGCAGTAATAAATCCACATTTAGTTCTTGAATGGAAAACTCCCTACAATGGTCTGAACCATAGGTAAAGGGGGGCATTTTTTTCATTATATACTACAGATTGACCCAATATTTAAAATACGGGAATTTCTACATAACCTGTGATGGTAAGAATCAAGACACATGTAGTTATTGAATGAAAAACTCTAGATATAGGTATGAATTTTATGCATGGGGGGTCTATTTATATTGTGTTTGGACCGAATATTTCTGATTTGTGCATCACTACATATCATGTTATGCAAGACTCCAACCACACACAATTTTTCAATGGAAAAACTTCCATGAAAGTATAACCCATACATAGAGGGGGAATTTTTCTTCCATTAATATTATAGAAAGACACATTATTTTTAGATCTAGGCATCACCATGTATCCTTTGATGGTAGGAATCAAGCCAAAAATAGTTCTTGAACAGAAAAATATCCTTGAAGGTCTAACCCGTGCATAGTGGGGTGGATTGTTTTCTATTTATAGTTAATTTTTTAACCATTATTTTAGATTTGGTAATCATAATGCATCCTATGATGGAAGGAGTCAATCCACACTTAGTAATTGACTGAAAAAATTACAACATAGTTCTGAACCATATTTAGTAGCGTGGGTGTATTTTTTGCATTCATATTGTTGTTGGGTTAAGGATTTTGAAATCAGGGGGTTTAGTATACATCTTATTTTGGAAGTAATCAAGATGTATATAGTTCTTGAATATAAATATTCCAAATATGGATAACTCCCACATGATGACAGGAGTACATCAATTTATTTTTTCACAGATCAAGCTCATCTGTAGTGAATCATCCATGAAGTAAAGTTCTCTATATAGTTTGACATGATGTATTAAGGACTTGTTTCTTGATGTTTAACATGAAGAGGTAAAGATGATAGATGTTGTTCAGTTTAAATTCTTGCTTCTTGGACTTGGGATAATTTTTAGTTTAATTTTTTTCTTCGTGGACTTTCGATGGTATCTATTCTAAAGTCTTACTTCTTGGAATTATTTCGTATAGTTTGATGTTATGTGGTCTGGATGATTTCCATGTAGTTTATCACCATATAGTTACGATGAAAGATGATATTATATTTAATGTATTACAAAATGGGCATGGAAACCTATGTAGACTAATGTCTTACTTCCATGAATTCTTCCATTAATATTAACATCATGTGGTATGGATGACTTCGTGGTATTTCATCAACATCCAATGGGGAAGAAATTCTCAATGCATTTTTATTTATTACTTCCAAGACTTGGGATTCTGATAGAAGTTATGCATAATACTTATTATGAAACATTGAATTGTTTGGAGGTGTAATGTGCTCCCATCCATTATATCCAATGAGTAAGATCTATTATAATAACCCTTAAGTATGATGCAATCCCCTTCTCCCGTCAGTTCAAGAATTTGAGGTTTCATCCCTAGTATCATTAGGGTTCTGAGAACCTATACCAATTATCCTCAGTGAAATGAGTGGAGACAAGAATTTACTGGTTTGCTAGACTAGATATTTGGAAAGGAATGTGTACTTGTCTCGTAATCATCACCAGAATATATTGGAGAACTCCTCAATTATTGTATGAAGGTATTGGAACATCAGTAGGGTATGTACATGAATGAATTACTGCACATTCTCAGTTTTAAGGAAATGTTGAGAGATGTATTAGATTGAAGTGGGGATGCAAGATCACTCCTTTCCTCTTCATGATGACAAAATATGATAACATGATTCATGTACGGTAGTAAAGTTATACACCCCCTCATGTGTGCTACCTCGGACATGATAACAGACTTTGTTTGAGATCATTTGTTTATGAGTGCACTTTATATGGTATGAAAATTTCCAATTCAATGATATATATTTGATATCCATATATGAGGGTCTAGGGTGGTTAACATTTTAGTAATTCATTCATTAGGAGAGAAAGTGGAACTGGCTGTTTTGTGATATTATTGGTATCGATATTCTAATACCTTAGTGGTACATCCATGGACACTATAACATCCACCTAATTCTGAAGATATCTCACATAGATTAAGATTCCACACATTTTTCAATCATCTGACTAGGATATGTTCTATGTAGTTTCATATCATATTATTTTCATGGTGTCTTGTAGTTCTAACATCATGTGATTAGGTTACTATCATGCATTTTTAAATCATCCAACAAGAATGTAAGATGCAGTTCAACCTCACGTGACTAAGACATATCGTTTAGTTTAATATAATGTGAATACAATATATTATGGAGTCTAAAGTCATATGACTAGGATGTATCATATAGTTTAACTCCATGTGACATGAACATATCATGCAGTTTAACAACCTGTGACTATGATATTTCATGCCATAACCTATCAGTAGGACGAATTTTTTGTTGGATCTTGAATGATTGCTATGCATATTTATTGATTTTTGATATCCCCAAAATATATCAAGCTTATATTTCCTTCTTCTTTAGAAAATATTTAAATATTAATAAACTCTCTTTTATGTGATTGAGATGTCATTTGTAGGGGAAGTGATTGTCAGGGCCTATCAACTCCACCTTACTCGGCCTACAAATTATTGGAAGTTCTATTAAATAATTATTCATGACACAATCAACGTTCATGGGGACATATTTCATTGGTAAGGAATAAAAATTTTTCAAATTTTTATGTACATATGGGTGACTACACTCTTTCTCCTTCATACAACATATTCCACTTTTCTATGGAAATATGGCTATTTTTATAGTCTAGGGTATAGATCCCCCGTCATTATTGGTTTTGGGGAAGGTGCTGAAGCATTTAGGGGATTAGATTATTCACATTATTCCCATTAATTAATGAAACACAATTCTTCTAGATAATTTTTAGTTACAAATGTCGTCAGATGGTTTACTGAGTAATCTGGATAAGGGGTAAAAATATGGAAATTCCCCAATCCTTATAGGATGGGGTTGTTGAGAATATAAAAATTCCCTCACGCATATGGTATGTGTTGAGATGAATTAATTTATATATTTCACATGATTATGGGATGAAAAAAATTAAATTTCACCTAGAAATATGTGTTGATGAACTTCACAAAAAGGTGAGATTCTATTGGAAGGTGATGGAACGTCATTCTGATAAAGAGATTCCATGATTATTCACAGAATTATTTACCAAATATCTAACTCATGTCATTGAATTTTTTTTATGTGTTCCACTATGTAATTATCCTTTTAATCATTAAGTGGTTTAAAAGTAGGGTCTATGAAGACACACATTCCTTAGTCAATGGTATGATGTTTGGATTTAGATGAGTGTCTCCACATAGACCATAGAGAATGAATACTATATCACCACTTTCAATATTATCCATCTACATGTCACTATAAAACATAAACATGATCCATAATACCTTCTATATATACATGAAAGATACCACTGAGCCCTTCTTTTCTTATACCAGTGGTAAAAGGTGGGAAAATTTATTGTGACTTAGATGGATATATATGTGTATGATTAAACTATTAAAAAGTGTGATCATCTAGATCTAGTTCAAGTCCTTAGATTCATTCAATATCATGTCGATGGAGAAATTAGTTGGATGGTTTTACTCTCCAATTGAGTATATCATTTTAAGGCTGGTTCCTGATATAGTTTTTGGTGGGAAGGTGCTCATTGTACCATTGGATAAGATGTAGCCCACAATACCATTTGGTGGGTTGGCACCTGTAGTACCATTTGGTGGGTAGATTCTCATAGTACCATTTGGTAGGTCAGTGCCTGCTATACAATTTTGTGGGTTGGTGCCTATAGTACCATCTTGTGTGTCAAATTCCATTGTGAATATGATCCCATGTTTAAAAATGATTAAAAATACCCTAAACCTAAGAGATAGGGTTCTCCCTAGGATTCTACAGTCACCAAATATTGTTGTGATGAGGTTAGTGGATCTTAGTTATTGATGATAATTGATTTATTTTGGGCCACTGTGAAGATACACAGATGAGAATCAAATAGAAATGTGATAATAAAGATTTAAACCTTTTCTAGAGTATAATTGTTTGGATACCCCAGTAAGGCTATCCATATGGATGACCCAATATTCATGGTTTGGATAGACACAACTTCCATTAAATCTCATTGTGGAATTATAGTCATATATTGATTATGATGACTAGAATGGATGCAGTTTTTCCATGGAAGCTATTGAAAGGTTTATTTATCATGATAATTATCCTTATTCACCTTTTTTATGTAAGTAAGGTATCCATTTTTCACACTAGGTATTAGCTTCCAAAGTGGTTTAGTGTGATAATATGGGAAACCTCTTCTCCTGATTCATGTCACTAGAACGATAGCCAGTGAGTATTCATACTTTAGAGTGATTCCTGAGTTGACTAGAATGTTGGGATGGAGCTTTTTTTGTCGTTCTGAGGGACCAAGATGTTCACAAAATGGCACGTGAGGTGTTGTTCTGGTGACCATGTTTGTTGGGTCCTTAGGGATATAGATTTTATGGTTGAATATGCACATGATTGGTGAGTCTGTTGGATTTTCGTGATACGTGGAGGTGTTCTGTCAGCATTACCAGCTTGTTTAGTTGTCTTAAAATCCTTTGCAACATTTATGAATCCAATTTTGATTATAAAAATTATCAGCAGTGTTGTAGGGAACAAGACAACTTATTAGTGAATCATCATATAAAATATTACATGGTTGATCAATTACATTCATAGATTAAGGATAAATTAGTGGTACATTATTTAATGAAAGGTTTAAAACATTTTAAATATTTGATATCAGTTTCACCATTTTCCTTATTTTTTTGAACAAAATCGATTGATGGGAATATGGTAGTATATCCATTTCACATGAGAAAGGGAAGAACAAATTAGAGAATTTTATGTTGGTTTCACCATTTTAGTTCAAAAAATTTTCTTGGTTTTACCTGATACTTGATTGTGGATGATAAAGGGTATTTGTATATGTTATGGATGGATTTGGACCTGAACAAAATATTTTTACTTAAACACCCATAACTTTTATACTATTTTCCCATTTGACAAGCCGTTAGAAGACTTGGGAACCCTGTAGAGAGAAAATAATTTTGATATTATCTAATTCAGTTTTAGGGAATGTTGGAATATGACTTATTGGCTTGAGGAGGAGGTGATCCCTAAACGAAGTTCAAAGGATGGAATCCTATGGCTGGATGCGACCTAAAAGCAATGTGATTACCTAGATTGTGTGTCTTAAAAAGATTGTGTGTCTTATATAGACATTGTGTCATACCAAGACTGAGTCAGTACTCCCCTTTCCCACGATGGTGCTGGTCCTCTAGTCTTTGATGACACTTTGTGTGTTTCCAAAACTCTGTGTGTTACCTACACTTCGTGTGTTACCGAAGCTCTGTGTGTTACTGGAATTCAATGTGTTACCGATACTCCATGTGTTTCCTACATTCCATGGGTTACTACTTGAGGGTAATGTGGATTCTTACAATAATCTTATTTACATACCATGGACCTATACATGGCGTGATATGACACTAGTGACTGTAATGGATGTGATATCAAGTCTTCGTGTCTTATAGATACCTGATGTCTCAGGTAGAAATCATGATGTATCGAGAATAAGTGTTCTTTCAGATACTTTTGGTTGACCGGTTATACGTGATTACATTCATATATCTTGGGGAGAGCGAACTCCTAGAATAGGGCATGTTATGAATGAGACCATATGGTTGGCAGTGGATGAGACCTTGAGTCTAGTTATCTTTTATGAGTATACCGAGTTGTTTTTATTATATGATTTATAGACATATACCTGTGTTCAGCTGAATATTTCTTTTTAGTGGTGTTTCCTTTGTGGTCATTTACTTTGTGTTTTGCTGTTCCCTACTATGTATTGTTTCACTCACCCTTGCATGGTATTATCCGGCACTTGTCATGTCTTGTGTAGATGGTCGATGCTTTTACAATGTACATGGTGGATTGGGGCTAGGTGATACTTATAGTGACCTGATAGAAGAGATGTGCTTCTACAACTCTAGATAGTTGTTTCTTTACCAACCCTTCGGGTATTCTTTCCTACAAAAGAGTCATATAAACATGAACATTAACCTTTTTTAGGCTTTATTTTGGCCTATTTTACCTTCATTTTTCTACTATCGTAACTTGTGTTTGTTAACATAGTGTTTTCACATTCTATCATCTATGTATTTGAGTTGTTTTCATGTGTACAAGTACATAGGAAAATTCCTCCCATTTTTTTGGTATATGCCTACTCAGCACTAGTCTCCCGCCCCTGGAATATGGGAGGTGGACTTGGGGTAGTCACGACTGGGGCCCTGGGGGACGGGCCGTGAAAGAGGTTCTATGGTGAGTAAACATAATTTTTGGAAAAATCAACAATACCCTCAAGTAGTAACACAAAAAATTTGGGTAACACATTTATTATAGGGAACACAAAGAGTATAGCTAACACACGAAGTGTTAGTAACACATAGAGTGTAGGTAACACACAAAGTGTATGTAAAACATAGAGTGACGGTAACAAAAAAGGTGTTCTAAAATACCATAATACTCGCACCCTGGTGGGAAATGGGAGTAACAACTCATTCTTAGTATGGAACAAATACTATACAAGACACATAATCTTGGTAAGATACACAACGTATGTAATCAAATAGCTTTTAAGTTGTATCCAATAGAAGGATTGCATCCTTAGCACGCTCGTTCTGGGAGAAAATCATCACCGAGCCAATAGTCCATACTCAAAATTCCATGGAAATTCACATAGAGTATCTAAAACGTACCACCTCTCCACTAGGGTCCTGAAGCTACCAACGGATCGTCAAACAAACATATGGTTTGACCTTAATGGGCATTTAAGTAAAAAGGCACTAGTTGGGTCCTGGTTTGGTCCGACCCAGTCAGACCAACCCGACCCGACACAAACTGGGTCCTACCTAAACATTTTCATCTTCAATATATTTTTCTCAAATGGAAACATTCATTGGTTCGCACATACATGATATGGAACAAAACTACTTTCCAATGGTAGACAACCAATAGGGGCTTCAAACCTGATGATTCTTAGGAACTCACATTGGTCAAGAGGATGAGGGGTCTGGATCATTAGACCCTTTTCAAGGTAATTATTAACTATTTTGAGACACCCTTATAGATTTATAATATGTTAATGAAATTCATCCCAAGCCTCAAAACATGATTGGTTACCCTTGTTCCAATGAGTTAAATAAGACCTTGTGTTGGTGGGAAGAATTGTGCGTGTCACCCATTATTCATTATTCTTTTATTCATTTATGATGCTTTATTTTAAATACATGTTAATGATCTCAAGATTTTATTTCCTTCTAGGATATTTATTGGTGTATTGGAGATGTTATTGGATCTTTATGAGGTGTGCTACATATCTTATGAGGGAATGAATCAGAACCCACATAGTTCATTTAACTTAGTATAAGGTCATATGACAAGACTATAACTATTAGATTAATTTCATGAGAAAGGCTATTAATATCAGGCTAAATCCTTTATTAGGTGTCCCATGTATCCAATTAATATGTGTATAATAGTCCACATAGTTTTTATTATGGAGATATACTTCATAAAAGATGCAAAAATAGAGGCCTTGAGTGAGACTTATACTTGTATGGATTCCTTGATTTGACTCATCAGAAATATGAACCTTTGAGTGAACATGTTAGGTATTTGAGATTACATCCCAATAAAGGGCCCAAACTAGTGGCATCCTCAATATGCTATTGGTAAAATTGTTTCTAATCTGTAATCTCATATGAGTAATCTTATCGGTGAGAAATAATAGATAATGGAAGATTGGAAACTACACATAAGATAAAATTTCTACAGGGTATAAAAATTAAATATTCCCTTAAATATGTATGATTACCAGTCTATTGGATAATTTGGTAGGGATCTCTGACTATAGTAAGGATTCCTACATATCTTTTTTATAATAAAAAATATTGTCCCCAAAGTTTAGTTTGTCTCTAACATGCTAATAGGTTTAAGGTTATTTCTGGAATCATCGGTGATTTTGCTGAAGATGATTCCCATGTACCAACTGATGGGTTGGAATGGGTGATTATACTTGGAGAAATTATTGTTATCAGTGAGGTTTATGGAATCTAGGTAATTATTCATGGTTGGATTCCCACAAAATGTTTTTTAAATATGTTTCATGTTCAACGAGAGCCCATTCGAGATCATTTCATAAAAAAGGGTCACTTGGGTGAACAATCCTATACCATTAGGGTCACTACCTCTATATAAGGGGTACACAACTGAAGTATTTTGTCCAAGAGTTTACATGGAGCGTGTCCAGGTATGTCTTCCATTCAAGGTTGACATATACTATAATGTTTTCCTAACATGACTTGGATTTCCTCTGAACATGTCATGGTTGTTTACCTAGCTTGTATTGTGTGTCTATTTGAATTTTCTTAAGTGTCTATCTGAAACATCTTGGGAATATGTCTAACATGTCCTGAGTTTCTTCCTGACCTGGAAGACCCATCCAAGGTGCTTCACATGATGAAATCTGTCATGTATAGGGCGATTCACATGATTGAAAGTGACATGTAAAGGGTCTTTTATGTGATCGTGTATAACATGTCTTAGGTGATTTATATTATAAAAGAGGACATTTACATGGCCCTACACATTATATGGCTTTATTGTACAGAATGTGTTCACATGATGAAGGTGATTTTTCTGACTTTTCATCATGTGATCAAGCTAGCTTATCTAGGATGTGTTTTCATGACTAAGATGACTTTTCCAATAGGTCATTTGGTGACCAACATGACTTGTATTAGGCTTTAATTGTTGACCACTATAACATTGAAGAGTCATGAGTTCACATGATCCGAATAGAGTCACATAGTAGAGTCTCAAAAACATATCTAGGATCATGAACAAGGCCACAAATAACGTTCAATGGTAGAAGTAGCATTTCCAAGGGTATTATGATTAATGATACATGGATAGAAATTCTCATTGGATAAAGAGTTAATGGAAAATGAATTATATCAAGACTATAAATCCTCAGGGTTCTATTAAGACCGAGTTCATATTCATTGGTGTTTTCATTGCATTGTTGAGGACATGTGAGGGTGGTTCATGTTATCACCACATGATAATGAGAAACATATCAAATATGAATGTATGCATCAAATAATCATAGGGTTTACAAAATATTATTTTTTCAGGTACCTAAATGATATTGAGATCACCTGATGGAATTTAATGATGGCATCCCACGATAGACTCTCTCTATAATAGTATTGTGATTACCATTAGGTATTTAATAAAGGATGTTTATGAATCTACTCCTCTACTTTCCTTATATGATTATCCTTTTATATACATTCCCCCCTTTCCCCTTCTTGTTGTACATATTTTTTAATGCGATTAGGTATTTATATAAGAGAAGTTTCTATGATGGTGTTTCTAGTTTTCTGGGTGAGTGTGTCGAATTCACCGACTAGAGGTGGTCAGTAGATTCACATGATCAACATCATGCGTCCCTAAGAAGGATTCGTGTGAGGTATTTCTTGATAGCTTCGGAGGATTGAAATGTATGTTCTAAGGGATACTCTTGATCATTATTTGTTCAACTGATGGCTTTATAGAAAACAATTGAGGGCTCCAAATGATCATTATGATATCCTTGAGTGATGTTTTGGCCTGTTCATGGATAGGTATTGGAAAACCTCAGGTGGATCACCAGAGAAAATAAATAAAATTTATAGGGAAAAGAATCATTTCACTCTTTTATGAGAAATCTATAAGGTCATAACGGATTGTATGATCATCATTTTTATCACTTGATCTGTTGATCAATCATGAGAATCTTTAGTGATAGGTGAATTTCATTTTATATGAATTTTCGCATGAGATATTAATATGAAAGTTTCTCAGTTGGTGGATTTTTCCATTTGAAACAAACCCATTCATGAAATATATATGTTGCATGTGTGACAGCATGGTGAATACACAATTGTGTGACATGTGATCACTCATGGGACCCACAAACATCATTTTATGCCTTGGACATTCATTCACACTGGCCCATGCATGAAAGGTTTCATGCTTGAATCTAGATGGTCGAGTGTGCTTCAGTTTGTTGGCTCGATCATTGTGAATGGTTTCCATGATGGATTTCAGGAGATAGAGTCAACATCAGTTGTCTTGAGCTTCAACTAGTGGAATCCGTGCATGGATAGGATGGTTAGATGTTGAAGATGATAACATGAAGAGATCATATGATGAATATAACTTTGATCTGGTGGATGTGGGTTTTTTCATATTTGTTTATGAAATAATAGTGTCACACAAAATCTCTTATCTCACATTTATTTTGTGTATGGATGATATTTGATTAATAGTATGTGACATGACATTAGTTCATTGACCCAACATTGAGGTAATCACCCTTAACAAACGCACTCAAACCATCACCAGACCCACCCTCCCATAGTGCATCCCACACAACCACACCTGCATGAACTATGTGCTCCCACATTAGGCACTACAGTCACCCACACCCCATGCATCTTTGTTGGATATATATATTTCCCTTGATGTATTATTGAGGTGACTCCCACTTCTTTTCCTAGTTGATATGGATGACTAGTTATCCAGTCTAGACAATTTTTACCTAAGGGAATGATCCAAATAATTATAATAATATCAATGTAAAATGGATAAAATAATATCTAATATATGTGTTATTATGAAATGAATCATAATCCAGCAACATGCATATCCCCATGAAAATTATATGATTTTCTTCATGGTCTTCATAATTCCTAAATTCTTAATAGAAAAGTGTCTAGTGAAAATTATGGGTGAAAAAAATAATAAATTCCCCTAAAGATTACCATTTTTTGTTCTTGTGTAGTTTTTCTTCAATCGGAAAATATAAACACATGAAAAATAGAAAAAATGTTTTTTCATCTCATTCCCCTTGATCCTCCTCTTCTTGGAAGGGAGTTGTGAAAAAACTTTAGATTTGGAGTTTGTCGTAGAGGTCCTTTCCTAGACATTCATATTATTCACCATAAAAAATGATGCCTTTTATTTCTTCATATCCTCGACATCGTGGAGTAGTATAGTGAGAATACCTAGGAGTGAATTCTCTATGACATTCAAATTGAAATTTATAAAAAAACTGAAGAATCTAAGAATGATTGATAAAAATGAGATTAGTGCATAGTAATTTGAGAACCTCAGTCCCTAGAACATCTAGAAGCTCAATCTAGATAATGAATTTTACTACTTCATGTCTATATAGAACACATTTTTCATGTGTTCTCATGAAGAGTGACTTTGATATCTAAAACCATTCCTCTGTAGAGCAATGTTGATAAATAAAATGGATATTATAAAGCATTATATATGAATCAATGTTCTCATGTGACTTTATAAGATCACTATAAAAGGATGAAACATTAATCATTGAAAATCTTGTTCATCATTTGTTCATTTTTCATAGATAGTGAACACTTTTTAACTCACCTCTTTAACATGTGGATTAGGGGTTGAATATTCTAGCATGTAAGACTTCATTTCATGGTGCAACACATTTTGTATGAATATAAACAATTTTGAGAAGTTACGTCAATATATGAGTTGGTATTTCCTTTGAATTTATCATAGGGATATTTATTTTGAAGAAAATTTCACTATTCTACAATAATACGAAAGCAGATTATTAGTACTGGAGTTGATTAAAAGTTCTATGGGAGGTAATACATTTATTTTTTTATGTATTACACTATTTTATATGGTATCAACATATCTGAACATTGAAATAAAAATGTTCCATCAATTTAGAAATTTTATGTTTAATGATCCCTATTTCCCTCTTTATTATGCATACTATGACCATGAAAATAATAACAAGGTGTTCAGGTTGGTGGTCATAATAACTACGAGCTTGTAGTACCTTGTTTTTTTAGTAGACTCCCAAATACAAAACTCTTAACTAATATTACATCAATTATTACCTCCAAATTTTCATTTAACATACTATGGCTATTTAATTCAATATAATTTTGTTTAAGTTATCCCATATTATTAATTAAAAATCCTTAATAGTTAATAGTGGTGCTGACTATAGCATGAACCAACACACTAATCATGGTTTGTATAAATTAAGATAATAATAGGAATAATGACATAATATTTACTCTATATATTTTCTTTATTATACAATTTTGTTTATTTTATCCATTTACATGCCTTGTTAATGTTAAGTGTATTTTACTTAATTGATTATCCAATTTCAGGAAATATATTTAAGCATAATCCTTTTATTTTAATTTCATATTTTATATAAATCCATTTATTTATGTGATCATTGTCATGAAACTATATAATAAATCATTCATTAGATATAAATAATATAAATAAAATATGGTATTAACAAGAGTGGTGAATCATAGTTTTTTATTAAGAAGATAATAATTTAACCATTGAACCTAGGGAAAAACACATTGAGTCGATTTATGCTTGAGTTGTAACATTCCAACTTTTTCCTATATATCTCTATGGTTTGGCTTCACCATATAATCATCTTAAAAAACCCCATACACTTAGGAGATCCATCCTAAAAATTCTTTTACAACACTCACAGTTGAAGGTAATAATAATGGGGTTGACATAAAAGAAACGATTGACTTATCATCCCATACATAATAACTAGGGAGTGTTGACTCACAACCCATTAATTAAATTTAATAAAATAATTTCAAAAATTACATATATTAATTAAATTTAATTAACCCATACACATACCAAGGTCAAAATATACCCATGATCCCCAACATGTGCAACAAATAAACGTTCAAAATATCTTTCTTATATTGATTTCAATTTGTTATTTATTTAAGATAAAAAAACATATAAATTAATCTGATTAGTTATAAGATTGATAAATTAATTAATATTATCTAAATAACTAGCCAATAGGGTCTTGATATACTCAACCATTATGATTTTATATAAATTAATTTTATTAATATTATTTAAAATGTAACAAAAAAATTACACAAAGTCCCCTTGGATGAAACTCAAGGAGTACCTATTTGAAATTCTCTATATGCATTACAATCATTTGTAATATTCTCATGAAACATTTAGCATATTTATTTTTGTAACATTTTTACATGGTTTGTATGATTCAATTAAATGGAACATAAAATTCATAATGATTAACACTATGTCTAATTCTTTCAATATACATGAAGTACTCAACGTATTAGAACTATAAATGGAATGTAATTCTTTTTTTTATAGGGACTAATTAAGAATTTAAAATCATAAAAGCCTATCATATGGAATGTTCAAGTTAATAAATGATGTATAAAATACATAACAACAAGGTTTATATAATAATACATTAATTTTAATTTTCTATAAAAAATTTCCTGTACACGGAATATACTTCTACCTCCACACTTTGTATCCTTTTCTTCATATGTTCGTGATACGTGTCTATGGACCGGTCTGGTATTAATAAATAAACATGTGTGGGGTAAATGGTGTGTACAATTATTACCCACCATATATCATCCTTGTTATACTGTTGTTATCCCTTACAGGTTTCATAATTAATGCTCGATGTATATTTGATGAAATGTTTTCCACTATGAAAACATGTCTAATACATGGAAAATAACTCACTTGAATGGTGTGAAGTCCCATATATCATGTTCTTTTCTGGTCTGGTTATCACAATGCATTTAATGCATCAACACCCTTTCATTATATCACATGGTGAATTAATTCCCTCTATGTCATGGTGTAATGAACTGGGAAACATGTTGTGTACTAAAAGTACACATTATGTAATCCAATGTCACCTTAAAATATTATAAGGACCTCCCCATGAGTTCTTTAGATATTTTTTTTTCATATTTATCTGTATATGGATTATATGTGTGATATACAAGGGGAATAACAAGGTATATTGGCAATCAGATTCTAGATTTAATGTCATGAAATGGGAACTAAATTTAAATGCTTATAATATTTAAGAATGATAATATTAATTATAAATTTAACATGATAAATATATTACCACTTGATGGTTCTAGATTTAGAAGAAGTTACAATTAGGCCAATGATCAAATCATCTTTTTTTGTGTTAAACAAATTGTTAAAAATACCCATGACATTATGACCCCGAAAAATTATTTTTTTGAATAATATTGAAAAATGATTTTTTAGAACCAAGAGAGAAGATATTTTCACATTAATTTATAATTAATTATAACAAAATAATAGATTTTAACATAGCCTTGTGATATTTCTTATTCGATGGATTTCATCATTCAAACATGATCACTGTATATCTGTTCTATAGAGATGAAGAAATGTAGAGACCCTCTAGAAGTGATATAGACATGCTCCTTTGATCTTTGAAGAACACCACATAAATTTTGGGTACGAGAACACCCAATCTATATCTTTAACATTGTTTTTTGTGGATGCTTTACCTTTCCTTAGGATTAAGTAATTTATCTTTCTTATCTCTATCTGGAGAAGAAATAGGTGGAGGGGGATCTTGGGAGGACACTATTGTGCACAATAATTAATGTTTCTAAAAATGAAATAGATGTCTATAAATGAATATAGAGATAGGGTTTAAATCCTTCTAATTAACTAATGTTTTTCAATTATGAATTAATCCCCAATAAAACCAATTCCACGAAAATACTAATATTTCTATTATTATACTTGTGATGTGAACAAACATCACAAAAATAAATCTTTATTTTATGTCTGGTATGTAAATATTTATCAATTAAGAAAATATTTTTTTCTTATCCCCCTCAACATTTATTGATTTATTGAAAAAATATTTAAATAAAAATTATTCATGAATAAATAAATATTCTATTCATAGTCCAGTGAATAATTATTTATTTAATATTAATATGACTAAATAAATTATTTATTTAACAAATAAATATTTATTTATTTAAAAAATAAATATTTTTTAATTACTATGAGAATAATAAGAAATAAATAATTGATATATTCATATAATTAATTAATTTACTTACGAATAATAATAATTTTTTGTTATTTGAGATAGATTAATAATACATGATTAAAGATTACTTTGTGGTCTAGATAATAATATTTATTCCAATTTTAAAATGTAAATAAAATTTTACGAAGAATAAAAAAAACTATTTGTTACCCTCTATGACTCTTCCTTAGTGGAATTAGGCGGTCTTGCTAATGTCCAACAACACTGTCTTGTAATGGTTAAAGGAACCCATATAAGAGGATGAAATTTCACCACATCAACAACCACATCCAAACACCAACTTTATAATGTAATCCCCTTTTAATGATAACTCATAAAATAGGTTGCATGCCTCATGTCATTAGCCTATGTGTGTTATACATCATTCTTTTAGTATCTAAAATAAACTCATGTATAAACTATGGAAATGGTATTTATTGAAATTGATATATTTAAATAAAAGGGCTAATAAATAAAATTCTATAATGATGTAGGGAAAAATAATTTCAAGAAATATTCATTGATAACATATCATTCATGATAGAACCAATATACCCTACATCAATGTGATCATGTGTTTTCATTTTTTAAGAAAAGACATCAAAGTTCATGACTCATGATGAAAATTAATAGAAATTTTGTGGTCTAAGGATCATTACATATACTGATAGAAATGAATTAGCCAATGACATATAAACATGTGGATTTCCTATATGGGTATTTTCTCATAATTTTATATCTTGGAGATAACTATGTTCAAAATTCCTATGATAATATTTCAAATACATATCAGTACTCACACCTAATAGTAAGTGTACATTGTGTCATATCACAAAATGTTATTTGACTGTAGAAAAAGGTTTAATAATATCATCGTAGAATATCATTGGTGAATTAGAATTCCTTTTTCAATGTAATAGATAGTATATGATATTATAATAGGGAAGGGAATGACTAAAATCAAAAAATAGATCTCATGAGATGAATGGATAACCACAAAAACTTAATCTTTTTTGATCGAATAAAAAATTATTGCACAAATCAGTATAGTATAAAGACGAAACCTTCACAACATTTCATTCCAATTGACTAAATTTACCTAGAGTAGGAATTCAATCAACCCTAACCACCATAGAAAGACATCCTTGAACACAAATCATCACAAAATTATAGGAAATGAAAAATAAATAATGTTAAAACATGCAACAGAATTACATAAAGTAGTAAAAGAAAACATGATATTAACATGATTCATATTTTTTTTTCCTGCATGGCCAAGATAACCCAATATATCTTTTTCATGTTATGGAAATTATATAGTTTGTATGAAAATGATAAAAATATCAGTAATATACATTATAGAATGATTAATGTGTTGTAAAAACATAATGATATATATATTTCATGTGTACAATATTCATACATCAGATTCAGTGTTCAAGGTTTATATACACATTGTATGGTTGATTACTCCTCTTTTTTATAGGAAACTGCATCCATTTTTTGGGGTTATACCCCCTTATTATATTCATGGGGGACAATATGGATTGTTACTGTTTATCACTAATAAAACTCTATACCGTAACTGCTTACCTCAATAAAAACTAATGGATTCTTCTGTCTGGGTAATTCCATGTAAATTTATTTCAAAAAATAATGAAAAACATTTATTGATAAGAAGATATAAAAAATAAATTATCCTAATACCACTGGATAGTTGATGAAGTCATTACTTCTTATCAAGACCATCCACTAGACACTGATTTCAAGACTATTAAAACTAAGTCCAATTATTATAATTATGGTGCTCCAAACATATGATGGTCTAATATGATGACCATTAACAATGTCTTTTTATTTTAATTCCTTTTAAGAATATGGTTTTCATATGGAAGTCCAGTGATAGACAATGTTAGTGATTCCAAAAAAAATTGTGTGCATCTATAATAGTAATAGGAAACATTTTTAGTTGTATAGGAATTGACACTATTTTCATTACGTCCAAAGAGTAGGGATGATCAGGTTACTACATTTAGTAACTCTAATGTAAAAAAATAAAATTTTATTTTATGATATTAAGAATGTAGTATTAAATAATTAACTTGGGAGGATGGATGTTTAGGTGCCGATTGATGAGCCCTTTAATACTGATATAAGTGGAAGTTCACCTCATTAGAAGAAATTTCATTAAAAAACCAATATAAGAATAATACCCTGAATTTTTTTATTTAATTACTATAGTCCAGTTATAACCAACTAGAATTGTGGTATGATATGACATAACATGAAGGAATGTATGTTCTGTAACAAGAACCCCAGAAAGGAATCAATATCTGGTAGTTCAATTTTTTAATAGAATAGAATAAATCAAACGCTATTTTCTAATCGTTAGTACTGGGGTAAAATCCAAGATTACTGACCCTGTAGCATATTATCTTTTAATGAGGGATTAATGATACGTATTCAATCATGTATCTGGGATGTTTGACGAAGTCCATGTGGTATATGATAAATCCTTGTATGTTATTTGAAGAGGATATATCATCATATGAATAGAGTACTGATGAGTTTTAAGGTTAAAAAAGTATGTTATATCTAAATACTTAGTTGAAATGGAATTTAAAATATATAACTTGATACTATAGTCTATTATACAAGATTTGTTGATGGGACATGGGAAGTTACATAAGGTCCAATCATTGTTTTATGAGGAGTACAACATTGGAACCTTTACATGACTGAAAATTCAGATTGGATAGTGGTTTCTTGAAGTACAACTATCTATGATTCAAAAGTATTCTAGTGTAGGATCAGCCACCTTAGTGAATAATATATGAAATTTATACATTCCAATTTTGTAATAAATATTGATGACATGTATATTATAAAATTTTGACATTTTATGCTGGGAATGAAGAATATATCATCTTTTAACTTATATGGACAGAATATTATGAATTATAAGTTGAATAATTTATAATATGTCATTTGTGGACCTTCCCACATTTAGTCATAATTTTGCATCCCCAACATTATCACATTAATTGTTGGTAATATTTTTAAATAGTATATTTAATTCATGAAGCAAAAGTTTTATATATTTTAGTTTCTTACTCAATGGAAATCCTTAATAGAAAGGGTATGTGGTGAGATGTTGAAGTGCATCCATAATGAAAATATTGTTTTGTACACCAGAAGCACATTCAAAATCTTTTTCCATATCCCATCACTCCACAACATAATTGTATATCGTAGAGAATTAATTAGATATTGAAAAATAAATCTAGAATAATTGCATGTTACTTGGGAATTCCTAAGGTGATTAGGGTAGAGGCACTCGACATAGTGGAAGATATCATCAATGGAAGTATGAAATTTGTAGTTAGGAAAGAACCTCTATAGGTTCAATTTTATTGAAAATGACCAGAAGTTTAGCATATTAGTTTTTTTGGTTGTTTATCATTTATAATTAAATATTATAATTACCCTAATATAAAATGAATTACAATCTAAAATATGTTTATCCCTTTTTGACAAAGATGAATTTTTTTGATATATTTTCTATGATGGTGATAGGGAAAAAAAATAGAACCACAAATTTTTTATTCATTGAAAAAGTAATATGTAAATATTTGATATTGGAAGAGAGGAAATTTAAGAAAAACAACTATAGAATTACATGATGATCTGAGTACCAATAGCTTGAAAAAACTGAGAACTTAAATGAAGGATCTCAATGCACCATACTTATCAATGTTAGACCATAAAAAGTAACAAGAAAATTTTAAGATGGATTTATCTCAAGTAGGGTCACTAAAAATACTATCTCCAAAAGATAGAGTTCTAAAATATCTGGAAGAAATATAAACAAAAGGGTCAAGTAACTCTGAATAACAAATTCTGTTTAAGAGATCAACTAGATTTAGGAGATCAGAATAGAGGTTTTTGAATAACTTGAATATTCTAATCCTAATGGATGTAAGAGAACTAGAAAATTTAGAGAAATCAGTTTAGATTACTGGGTCAAATTATTGATAGATAGAGATGAGTGGAGATATGGAATTATTGAATTATAGTAGAACTCTAGATATGGATGAGATTTATGAGAGTAAAATTGAACTCGAAAATAATTGTGTTTACTAGATTAAGGAAAAGGCTGATAGAAAGAAAATTTATAAAGCATGGATACAAATTTATGGGATTCAATTTATAGAAGGACTATATTTATTAGAAATATTTTTACCTATTGTTAAATATTGGATAAAATAATTCTTCATAATTTTGGTGGTTTATTTATGGTATTTTTGAATAATAATTGCTAAATATTTCAAATAGAACATGTTTGTAGTTTTTTATATAACATTATTTAAAATTATTTTTTATATGATTTAGAGTGATTTTTTTGATAAACAACTGAAAGAACTTCTTTTATTAGTGGTTAACTAATATCACCACCAATAAACCCCTAAATTCAATGTGTTCATCCTCTTTCCTTCACTACTCGGACTCTACTAAATCCCCATCTCCATCTAAATCCCCACTTCACTCACCTCCTATGTAGACAGTTGATTCCCCACTCCCCTGTTGTCCTCTGATGTTCCCTTGATATCACCTCATCCAGCCTATTATGTGGATCTACTCTTGACCACCAACACCTCTTCCTTTAAGTCTCATCAACTAAAACACACAGAATCCCACCAATCTCAAATTCCATCAATTCCCCTCACCTCAATCTCAACTCAGTCGACCATATCACACCCCTCAACTTTAATAAAACATAATTATATTAATGGAATTTACCTTCCTAAAATTATTTCATATAGTATAAATCACATAAAATAACATAGATAACAAAATAAAAACTTTTTAATTGAATAATGAATTAAATAAGAGGTATTTCTAGATGTTATGGAACCAATAACGATGAAAAAGTAACTTGAACGTAACAATAGTAATAAGACCCTTATGAATATAAAATAAGGCCAATGAATAGTACCCTCACATATGAAAGTATAAATAAAATTTAGACATATTATAAATGAAATTATGATATAATTATACAATATTATAAGTAAATAAATATTTTAAGAATTATTAATTAAGATTTTGAAATTTTGTATGTCATAAATACTTAATTGCAGTTTTATAATTTATTCATTAATCTAAAAAAATTATATTTTCCAAAAATAGATTCATATATTAATATTTAATTTTATTATTGTTTTAATGTTGTTTTATGAGACCGTAGTTAATTTTTTAATATGTCACAAAATCAATTATATCATTAAAATCTATATTTTTTTGAGTAATTAGTTATTTTAATTAAAAAATAAATTTCAAATATATAAAAATTTTCAACAAAAAATGGAATTCTGTTTTTAATTCTACACATAAAAATATTGTTTGGGTTAATTTCTGTGATTTTTCTAAAATAAAATATTTTTTTGTATATAGAAAAATACAATAATTTATTATAAATGTCAAATACATGAATTATCGATTCATTGGTGATTTATGGATGATTTAAACCCATAATCTAGAAATGTAATTCATTATTTTAATTTATTTAGTAATGATTTTCTAAATATTCATAGTCTTGATCCAAAATAATAAAATAATGGATAAAATACTTAAGAAACCTCAATTATCCACTAAAAATACATCCACTCCCCACCTCTTCTCCTCACACCTACATGCTTTGAGCCATTCCTAAATTCTGACCAATAATATGCTCAATCCCCTCCCCCACATCTATAAGATCTTATTATAATAAAAATACCACAACCAATCCCTTTAAAGAGGTTCTCATGGTGGAGAATTCAAGAGGAAAAAACCTTCCTCCTTTTCTTTTTTTCTTTTCAATTTATTTTATTTTTTAATCCATCCCCCAACAACCATAGTAAAAATAGACATGATAAATCAAGTATCATTTATTTACTATAATTATATCATTTTATTGAAATATATATCATTAAACTCCTCTCTCTCTCTCTCTCTTATTCTATAAATGAAAACATCGCCCATGTTGTGGAAACTTTTAGATATCAGGGATGATTCATTTTCATTTTACATTAACACCTTCAAAGACTCTCAGAAAACCATAATTATGGTTAAAAATATTTTATTATACATATTATTAGTTATAATGTATTCTATATCCATATATATATACTTGATATTAATTAATAATAAAAAACTATTTTGTGAGAATCAAAAAGTCAAAAAAATTATTTAAGCAAATACCATGAAAGTTGTATATAATGAATCATTATAATATCTAGGTAAAAATAAATATATAACACCATTATATATAATGAATAATATCTAGGTAAAGTTGTATATAATGAATCATTAATATGTTCAAAAATATAAATTCCCTCACTATAAAAGTAGTAATTGATTATTCAGGTAATTATTTGACTAGTATAACATTCGTGGTTAAGTCTCATGTAATTATTTATATGGAATTATTCATTCATATTTTATTCCTACCATATGAAACTAAATTTTATGTTTTAATGTAATGAGTTCTTTTTTAGTCACCATGCCTTATTATTTATACTTCCACCATAATACTTACCATTTATAATAATCTTATCTCACATTTTTCATTTGTTTTTATTACTAAGGATGAAAATATGTATGTTATGAATGAACTATGGGGATAAACTAGGAGTTTGTGGGTGTTTCAAATGGAGTTACGATATTGTATTTAATTTCATGTTGAAATGTACCATTCATGTATATAATATAGATTATAAAACTACTAAACTGATTGGTACACTGGGACTAGTGTCTTGTATCCATTTCAATTCAATAATGTAAGGAACTATCACTCGTCTACTGGGGCTGAGGTGCCTAAAGATGGTATCATATATAGTTTAGACGAAATATTTGAAACTAAATTTAGAAAACAAATATTAAAAAACATAACCCTAAGATAGAATTTGAGGATAATCATGGAATAACTTCCTAGAATTTTGTAAAGGTAGAGATTATGTGGGACTTCCTAGAAATCAATCCCTATCTGGATACTACAAGTGGATGTGGTTCTGGTACATATGTACCTAAGGGTAAAATATCAGACAAGGTGTCCTAGGCCTGACTTAGGAAAACATGGTATATGAAATTGTTCCTTAATGTGAACATTGATTAACATTCTTGGGGGATATGCTTAGGCTAATTCACATTTCATGATAAACTATTATGAATTATTTAAATCTAAATGTGTCCCCAAATAAACCATTTTTGTGATTATGAGATTATCTATGCATTATGTTTCAATTTATGTTATGCATTCTGCTAGTTTGAGATTATGAAATATGATTCAAAAGATAATTTAGTGTATGTCATTATTTTGAAATTGAGTTTGGTGGAATGAATGGAAAATGTATCAATGCCCACATCCCATGTAGAGATTTACCTCACACACAAGATAACAATGTTAGTACTAAAGCTGTAACTAGTACTATGACACTTAAAACTATACTAGGAAAAAAGACTCAGGTTATGAATAATAAACTTACATATTAGGACCATTATGATTTGTAATGTGGAGTATTAATGTTAGACCACATTCTATGACAACAACCTTGATCATTCAATGGGACTACAAACCCATTTGTAACCATGTAGTTGATAAGTTCCTTATAGAATATATTTTTTTCATTGGGATGAAATGAAAGGGGGAATTTTATAGGGGAGGTTTATCATCTATCTGGGGATTTAGATCAATGGTGTTCATTATTCTAAAAACAATGTTTGAGGAAGAAATTAAAAATATGTAATGGAGGGATTTTTTTGAAATTTTTATAAAATAAATTTTTCCTCACTAACAACACATATATGTAGATAGTCAATTATTGAGTCTAAAATAAGAAGGATGAAAATGTTTCAAAGTATGAGGCCAAATTTACATGGATAGAAATACTTGATCTGGACTACATATATAATTGAAGGTAAAATATTGAATGATTATTTTATGGATGAAAACCAATCATCAGAAGGGAACTGTTGTCCTAAAATTTCGGATCATTTGAGGATATTTTCTCATGTGCTCTCAAGACATAGAATGAATTCACTATGTGTAATGAAATTAAGGTAAAACAAGAGTAGAATAGGGTAGTATAAGAAAGAATGGATAAAGGGAAGAATAGAAATAGAGTTTTAGATTATGTGATAATTGTTATAAGAAACACCCTAGTACTTGCCTAAAGGGAAAGAGAGTTTTTTACATGTTTGGAGAAAAAGGACTCCAATCCAGGGATTTCAAGGGAAAAACAAGTTACTAATGTTCAATGCAACAATTTTAATTAAATGAGGAATTATGAAGATGATTTACCTAAGCGTCATTAAAACATTCCCCAAAAAAGGATAATGGAGTAGGAAAAAGATTATATGATAAAAACTATGAAATTCAAAGTTCCTAATGATGTTTTGAAAGGTACATTAATAATTCTGTCAAACATATCCAATAATTTATTTGATTCTAGATCATCGCATTATTTTATTTTTTCCCATTTATCCAAGAAAATTATACATTTTTCTTTTGATTTAATAAAGGATTTGTCTTTGAAAACACCTAATGGAAGTATCATTTCAACAAATATGTTTCAGTCATCCCCGTTTATAAAACATAAACATGATTTAGTTGAAAAACATATCATCATATCTATGGTTTATTATGATATATTCTTCGTTTAGAAAAAAATTATAAATATGATGCAGAAAATTTATTAAAAAAAGAAGGAAGTCACAATTTATGAGGAAAATGTTCAATCCCTTATCTATTGAGCAAAAACATCGTCATCTGGTTTTTATCCATATCCACCTTCATCATCAATTCTAAATGAAATTAATGGGGGGTAAGATAAAACATAATCTATGGATCTTAAAATTGAAAGTATTCCTATTGTGAGAGAATACAATAATGTTTTTCCAGAGGATTTACATAGAAATCCCCCAGATTTGTAGGTTGAGTTTTCAATTGATTTAATTATTAGTGACAGACCTCTATGAAATACCCTATATAAAAATTCCATTATGGGATTAGTGTAGCTAATGAAACAAGTATATGAATGGAGTGAAAATTGATTTATTCACCATATTATTTCTCTATAGGGATTCCATATTTTCATTTTCATGAATATTGATGGATCCATGAAGCCTTACATTTAAAATATAGAAATAAATTTTATTAATATAACTAACACGTATCCCATGCCTCACATTAATGATTTATTTGATCCAATTCTTGGAGATCATTAATTTTTTATGATAGAACTTCGATCTGGATACCATCAGTTGCATGTGAGGAAAAAATATATTCTAAAGAATGCATTTCAAACAAGGTATGGACATTATGATTTTACCGTAATTCTATTTGGACTGACTAATGCACCCTCTATTTTTATGTATCTAATTAAATGGTTTTTCAATGAATATATTAAAGAATTTGTTTTAATATCTATTAATGATATATTGATATATTAAAAATGATATGATGTCCATGAGAACCACTTGTGGGTTGTTCTAGAGACTCTTAGAATAAAAGAGTTATATATGATGTTTATAAAGTGATAATTTTGGCTTCAAATAGTTTCTTTTCTTATTCATATTGTCTCTAATGAAGGAATCTTAATTTATACTTCAAGGACAAAGATAGTTCAGGAATGGCCTAGAACAATGATCATAACATAGGTGCATAGTTTTATTGGTTTAGAAGGTTATTATTAGAATTTCATTCAGAACATTTCTTGATTTTCTAACTCATTAACCAATCATACATGTAAGGGGGTAATGTTCGTGTGGACAAAATAATGTGAAAAATGTTTTGAATTATTAAATATTAGATTAGTGAATGCTATGATTTTGAATCTACCATAGAGAAATAGTGTATTTTTTATTTCTAGAGCTGTATAAAAGAAAGGACTTGGTTGTGTCCCTATACAGAATGATAGAGTTACTACCTATACATCAAGGAAGTAAAAAACTCATGAAAAGAACTATCCAACCTAGGAACATGAGTAATAAAATGTAATCATTTCTCTAAAAATTTGGATACATTGTCTCAATGGTTAATGGTATGAGATATGTACATAAAACCAGAGCTTCAAATATATCTTGTCATAGAAGGAGATCAGCATAAGGATTAGGAGATGGGGTGAGATACACAAGGATTATGATTTTTGAATACACTACCACCCATGGAAGGTGAATAAAATAAAATATCCATTGAGGAGGAAGGATCCTGGAGTTCTAAACAAAATGAGGATTGAAAAAGATCCTATGTACATGGATCTAGCAAAGAGGGATATGGGAATTATCTTGTAAGGTAATTTTTTTACTTTTATAATTGGTTTCCTAACCATATTTTTTTGGAATGGATTAAAAGTTATCAATATAATGATGATAATCATCAAAATAAAATTTATTTTGTGAATGATGGGATGTTTTTAGACATTGTGTATCAATAGGGAATTATGAAATTTGGAAGGAGTTAATGGGTTCCCTATATTACCAAGACAGAAATAGTGTTATTAGATAATTTTGATAGCACAAATTTTTCTATAGACCCTTGCAGCATGATGAAATATATATATTTTAAGGAAAATTTATAGTGGGATAATTAGTAGCTAGAAATTGTTAATTATGTTTCAAGATGTTTAGTCCATCTAGAAGTGAAATCTGATAGAAGACATTCTAGAGGATTCATTCAAAATTATCCTATTCCTATATGTAAATAAGATGTAATTAATATGGGTTATTTTTACTGGATTACAAAGGACTCTTAGAAAAAACGATGTTATATTGTTAATTGTTTTTTTGAATTACCAAATATGAACATTTTCCTATTATAATTGATGATGTTACCATGTAGAACCTTGCATGACTCTAATTTAATGAAGATTTAAGACATCATAGAGAAACTCATTCAATTGTTTTTTTATGATGATCTATGATTTACATAGTCAATATGGAAAAGTCTTCATAATGCTTTGGATACTGAGCATTGTTTAAGTACTACTTATCTTTGTCAAAATTATGGGCAGTTAAAAGATGTTGAAAATTTTATAAGACACATTGTGGTCATTTTCCCTTAACTATAATGTTATGTGTGAGCAATATTTTCCTTTGGTAGAGTTAGAAAAAAAAATAATAGTTTCCATAATAGTATTCAAATAGCACTACCTGAAGAATTATATTGAAAGTGATGTTGTACACCAATTTTTTATGGTGAAGTTTTTGAAAATAATATTGTGGTCACATAGCTTGTAGAGGAAATAATTGAAATGTTAATGAATATTCAAACTCAATTCAAAGAAACACAATTTAGGAAAAAGAACTACACCGATAATCAAAATAATTATTTGAAATTTCAATTGGAAGATCATGTTTTTTTGAATGTATCTCTATAGAAGGGTGTTATAACATTTGGGATGAAAGAGAAATTGAGACTTAGGTTCATTGGATATTTTTGGAAATTAGGAGAGAAGTACTGTTTTGGATTATCATTAGGAAATACTACATATCCTTTATAATGTACACAATGTGTTCCACATCTCTTTGTTATGGATGTACATTCTAGACCCAATGCATGTCCTCACTTATGAAAGAACAGATTTGGAACATGACTTATCTTACACTGAAGAGGATATCAAGATTTGGGATACTAAAAAACATGTGTTGATGATTTAGACAAAACAGATGGTAATGTTACATTGGAAAAATCATAAAATTAAACTGGTGACATGGGATCCTGAGGATAAAAATGATGTAGAACTACCCAATTCATTTTATGAGTTGAAATTCTTTATATTTCAATGGAAACCTTTTTATAAGAGGGGAGAATGTAATGAACAAGAATCATATCGATGAAATTCACCTTCTTATGATTATTTTATATAGTATAATAACAAAAATCACTTAGAGGACAAAATAAAAACTTTTTAAATGAATAATTGATTAAATAAGAGGTATTTCAAGATGATATGGAGCATATACCGATGAAATAGTAACTTGGACTTTGGAAAAGTAATATGACCCTTATTATTAGTAATTTGTCCAAAAGAATAGTAACCACTTTCTTGAAACTATAAATAAAATTTAGTCATGTAATAAATTGAATTATTATATAAATATATCATAGTATAAGTAAATAAATATTATAAAAATTATTAATTAAGAGTTGGAATTTTTATAAGTCATAAATATTTAATTATAATTCTATAATTAATAAAATTATTTAAAATAAAATTTATTTTCAAAAAATAAATTCATAAATTAATATTTTTTTCTTAAAATTTATGATAATTTTATGAGAAACTAGTAATTTTTTCAATTTGTTATAAAAGCATATAAAATTTTAAAATATTTATTTTATGTGTAAATGATGATTCTAATTAAAAATGAAATTTCACATACTGAGAAAATTATTTTCATAAAATGGATTTCATTTCTGAATTAAGAGCATCAAATAGTGGATAGATTAATTTTAGGGGATATTTCCAAAATATTTGAATTTTTAGTGAATAGTAAAATATGACAATTTACGATAAATGCCAAATAATTGAATTATTGATTCATAGTGGTTGAATGATTTATTTAATCCAATAATCTCAATATCTCCTTCATTATATCAATATATTTGACGATAATGATCAAAAAGTTCATTGTCTTGTTCCCAACTAATGAAAAAATGATTTAAATAATCAAACAACACCCCTCTCCTCCAATATAAATACCACCCCACCACCTCTTCCCTAAAAAGCTTCTAATCCTTGAGACTTGTATATATTCGACCCAATACGCTTACCAAACCACTCCCCGACGTCCAGGGGTTGTTGGTCACATTAAAAGACCAAAAAATCCCCATAATGAAGTTCTCAAGGAGGAGAATTCAAGGGATAATAATCCTCTTTCTATTCTTTTATTTTCTTTTCAATTTCTTTTATTTTTGTATCCATTAGTAACCAACCATGTACAAAGAGACATGATAACTTGAGTATCATTAATATAATATAACCCAACCACATTAATTAAATATCTGTCATAAAACTCGTCCCTCTATCTCTTTCTCTCTCTCTTTTATTTTATAAATGAAAACATAAATTGTGAGGTGTCAATTTACCGACATCATGGATGATGAATTTTAATTTTCCATTAACACATTTAATGATTGTCGTACAAACATAATTATGGTTAAATAATATTTTTTATACATATGATAAGTTATTATGTATTTTAAAACCAGTATATATATAAATTCTATTAATTAATTAGACAAAACTATTTTTTGAGAATAAAAAAAAATTGCCAAATCAATCTAAGCGATTATCAATAAGAATATATCTAATGAATTGTCCTCGTATCTAAAAAAAATAATATATAAGACCATTAAATAATTTTGATTGTAATTAATAATATGAAATTATATTTCTGTATAATTAAACCTATTTCACATGAACATTATTACTTATAAACAAGCGAACCGATCATGAAAAACAAGAAAATGAACCCTCCCAATTGATGAAATTAAATTCTTTAAATCATAGAAATGGCCATAATTGAAATTAATAAAATTATAATGAATAAAATTCAGGTTGAAATTGTATTCAATAAATTAATTAATGGATTTAATTTAATTATCCACTACGTTAATGTCATGTGAAGAACACTTTTAGACATAAGGTAAGGGTATTCATCCTGAACCTCAATTTTCAATCGGGATATGCTGTCGAACTCTATAAACCAATGTAATTATTGATTATTTTTTATAATTCTTATAAATTATGTGTTTACAGTACAAACTAATGTATTCAAATCATTCTATCTTTATTTTATTAGAATTACATGTTTTACAACTTCCCTTATCAATTCTGCACATTACACAAGACCTCTTAAAGTGAACGCCTCAATTTATTACACATTTTAAAGTACCAATAATAATAAATTTTATTACAACCATTATTTTTATAAAGGCCCAAAATTTTTCAAGAAAAAATATATTCTTTTAATTTCTGTTTTTATTCAAACAATTATGAAAAATTGTAGTAATTTTTCTAAAATAATTCTTCATTGTAAAGTAAAATGGGTATTTCTATAAATAATTTATCAATGATTTAATTATATTATTTTAATCTATCTCAAAAAATATGTTGAATTTATGATTTACTAATATTGATCCCTTATGATTATCATCATCTATATTTTATTAAATTTTTTATGATACGTTTGAATGTGGATGTGCTATCTTGATACCATTCACCGTACTACTCAGAATGTGTTTGATTATGTTTACATATTGGGGAATGTTATTCCCATTTTAGATATATATTATTTTTATGTTTAATACCATTAATATTAGGAATTAATTTGACATATAAAGTGGTTGTTGGGGCCTTCTATACCACGTTGATGTATTGGTAGGTCTCATGAGACAAAACAAAATAGAATTTTGGCTGAGACCTTAACAATTTATTTTTATATCTCTTGAATGAGGCCTTGATGGTATGATAATGATGCCCAAATTGATGAACTACATCATTATAATATTATTAATTGATTATACATGTGATTATCCAACATGTAAAATATCAATGGTGAAGTCTCATATGATTATTTTTAAAGAATTATCCATTCATCTATTATTCCTATAATATTATGCTAAAGATTATGTTTTAATGGAATGAGTTCTTTTAGTTATTCACTATGACTTATTATTTATGCTTCATCTGTATTACATACCTTTACTAAGCATTTAATATATCACCTGAATTACGTTTTACTTTTCCCCAGGATGCGAAGATGTATATAAATAATGAACTACATGGATAAATTGATATTTTATGGGTGTTTCCAATGGTGTAACTATGTTTTATTTCATTTCTAGTTGAAATTTAATGTTCATGTATGTAATCTAGATTCCCAAACTATTGAACTAGTCAGTAATTTTGGATTAGTTTCGTGTATCTTTCACAATGTTACAATGAAAGGAACTGGCTCAAGGAAACTATGGTAGGGGTCTCTACATCAATGACACTCTCCCATCCCCTCAATCCAAACATTAATTCCAGGATAAAACATTTCCATATCTTGATGTCACCATTATCATCTCCCCTCCTCATACCCTTGATCTCATCCCTTACTATTGAGTATGCCCTCTCATCCCCCTTATCATACCAATACTATCCAAAGTGTGTATATTTATTTCATGATTTCACTAATGTTTTTGCCTATTTTTGGTACAGATTTCTATTATTGAGTCATTATTTCATAATAGTTCATGGTATTTAATCCTAATTCAGGAACATATATTCTTAAAATATTGATTTTATTAATATTAATCACCATGTATAGTTTTATGTTTCTATTTAATGAGAATGTATTTATGGTTGTATTGATGAGTTATTGTATTTTAAACTAATCATGTATACTATTCAATAATTGTGTATTCACTCACCAATTCTGTTAATAATTTTAATTATATTTATATAGTTTTATCATTTTTATGGGATATATTAATAAAATTAATTCCATTAAGATAATTATTTATATATATTTTTTAATTTTTAAATTATATAATTGAAATTAAAATTGTTCTATTATTATGATTACATAATATTTAATGTTTTGACTTGTCTTTGTAAAATAGAACATATACCATGAATAATGTTTATTGTAGATTACAATTTATTATTGTTTTATATTTTTATTTTTAGTTCTGTAAGGGTTTTATATTTATGATTTGTTATATTTTAAACATGACTTCGTTTCACTACTATATTGTACGTTTTTTAGTTATTTACAATAGTACATGAATGGATATAACATATATTACTTTACCTTTAATTACACCTCAATATCTTAAAGTGATGGATTTTTTTTGGATTTTATAAATATATTTGAATATTCTGATTGATGAATAGAATTTCCATTCCTAACATTCAATTTAAGATGATGGTTGAAAGAAGATGAATTTTATGGACACCTGATGTTGAAAAAATATCCAACTAAATATGGGAAATGTATTTCACATCATGTTACTATCTTTGTAGTGGATAATGAGATTCCAAAAATACCTATGGATTATTTTCACAAATATGCACAACTAGATGAAGATCATGACATGTCTATAGATTCTCTAATTAACTTTTTATAAATCGATATAAGGTTTAATCAATATGATAAATCAAAAGATTTTTATGAAAATATAAATGTTGGAAGTCAATATTTTTACATTGGGTCTGAAAAATATGTAATTTTCCCATTTCTACTAAAATTGTTCCAAACAATGATTTTATATGGAACTAAAAATAATGAAATGTGCATGATATTTGAATTTTTGGATGATTATTTCGGTAATGTTAATATCCATGAATTATTTTATGAGATGATGAAAATTATTAACATGATGGGTCTATATTATAAGAAGAAACATGCATGTCCTAAAGAATGTATTTTATATTGGATAAGATATTTAGATAGAGAGGACTATAAAATATATCTTTCTTCTTAACAAATATCAATTAATAATTATTATAGGATTAATGAACATGATACTTCAATGTATTAGAGATATAAATGCCCCATGATGTTTTTTCACTAACACTAAATACTGGATTATAAATATAATTCATATCTTGTATAACTATTAAGAATATGAAATGGAATTCTAAATAACAATGGTAATGGGTTGATGAATCATCCAAGTTATTTGAATATATGAAAACATTTTGATTCATTATAATGAAATTTCTTTGTAGATACTATAAATGTGAACTTGATATTGGATACCAATAGATGTAATCCAAATCCAAATCCACTTGTAGTCTCTAGATAGGGATGTATTTATAGTAAACCACTTACCATGTAATTTTATCAATTTATAGAACATTTTAATAAACATTAACTCATCCTTGGACACATTCATATAGATATCCCTAGAAATATACTTAGAAATATCCCTAGGGATCTTACTAAAATTTTCACATCCAAAATTAGAAATATTTACTAAAGCTTTCTATGGAAACAATCTATAGTGACCCAAGATTATCATATATGGATATAACATCAATTAATATAGATATTTAGTATATTATAAAATCTCATGCCTAATGACCATAATTGTTTAGTTTCATTTAAAACAGGGATCACAATATTCTAACTTGGTGAAACATCGTCAATGTTTCCTACAAAGATCTTCACCTTTTGTACTCATACTTAAAACCTTTCATCATAACATGGGGAATGAAAACATAATAAAGGGTTGATCATGAAATCATATTGAGTGTAAGTAAGTATAACATAAACCTAAGGGTATGAGGACATGATAATATAATTTTATGATCATACCCTGCATATCAAAGATCATATACATGTGTCATGGAATAAAAATTTTCAGTTCATAAGAAATGAATCATTACGGAAGTAAGAGAATAATCCATGAGAGCATAACATATAGACAAGACATAGTTTTTTTGTGAATACACACAATTTTATTAAAACAATACCTATTAGTCAAGGTTCATTTCTAAAACATATCAGATAACTTAATGAGGGATGCACCTACTGGGTAGGAAACACCACCATCCCTATTCATAACCCTTTACTTTTAGTGTAATGGGTTCAATATGAAAACCATATTAGTATTCAAGGTTAACTCAAAATACCATATTAGTGGAAAGTGTACCATACTAAAATTGGTTCACTCCACATTCTAGCATTGTATTATCGAACATAGTCCACTCTTTGTTTTAGCCCTATATGACTAAATGGAGTTCACTCCTCATTCCAAAAATTTCTATCTCACAGGATAAAAATATTTAACCAATGAATTTGAGGGAGATATATGTCCCACCCAACACATAATAAAATCATATATACATGTTATAAAAGATAATAAAACTTTTTTCTTATCATGACACATAAAAAGATATGGGTTACATAAAAATCATATCATAACCCATGAAATGAAATGGGTATCTTAATAATTTACTCATATAATAACCTATAAATAATATGATGGTTTAATAATCACTTCATCAAATGATATCCCATGAAAAGAAGTGGGATTCAAAAGCATATAACTCATATAAGGGAAATGAGTGTCATAAAAATCAAGACATCAAAACATAAACCATTGAGAAAAATATTATTAATTTTATCATTAGATTATATTCACATTATGCTATAAACTATATCTAATTAAATTATCTTAAATTTATAATTATATTAAAATATCACTAGGAACGAAAATTTTCTTTGAAAATAAGATTTTAAAACTGATAAAAGTTTTATATTCCTTTTCCTTGAATGAACATTAAATACATATAAACGAATCATGTAAAAAAAATTAATCTTTTTGGAGGAAAATATCCTTTATTATTTAAAAAATATCTTTTGAAACATAAAACCATTTGAAATCGATTTTATTTTAAAATAAACTTTAAAAATTATAAAGGAATCTTGAAAACATTTTAAAAATCATTTTCCATGAAAGCATATAACAAAATCATGTAAATATTTTGAAAACATTTTTCCTTGGAAAAATATTTGAAAAAATATAATGGAATCATTTAAAATTACTTGAAATCATAAAATATTTCTTTAAAAAAATTTCATTGAAAATTATCTTAAATTATCTTTAAAAAAATATTGATGAAAATATTCTTTGGAAATTTTGATGTATCCCATACCTCATTAAAACATTTGATTAATAATACCCATAATAAAATTTCATGAAACTTAAAATATCATGAAAATAAGGAGATTAATTATATAACATGTCATATGGATGTATATAAACCTCGTAATATAACATAGTTGTGTAACAAAACTTGTGTCTCAAAGAAGGAAAATTGAGACAAAATTAATTTATTGATTCGGTAAAATTTGAACCATAAATCCAATGAAATAGAAATCATAAAATGGATATAAAATTACACATAAATTTATGGATATGAATTATAGAATATATTAATGGTAATTATACACACAACAGAAAATAAATTAGTGCTTAATAAGGATTGAATCTGAAGAAAATAAAATGTGAGATGAAAATCCCTTACCTTATGTATTAACTATCTTTATACTCATTAAATATTACTATATAATAAATAAAATTTTATTATAAATATAATAATGAAACATTTTAAATTTTATCATAACATATAGTATTTTTATATGACCTTCTTTTACCTATTTATTAACAATTCCCTGTTAAAGTAATGTTTTGGGTAATAACCGCTTTGTTTATCGTATGTGTTTTAACTTGTAATTATTATTTAAATCATTATTTACATATTTAAATAATGTAATCAATAATGTATATATCATATACATTTATTATTTAGTAATTTATAATAATAAATAAATTATAGATATATGAAATGGACTACATCGTTCATGGATACAGTAGGTCGTGCATACACATTAACGTTGTTCCAATTTTTTTAACGCAAAGAAAGAATGTAAATAAATGACTTGTATGTATATATACATATAATATAATTAAAGTTTCATTATTATTTCATATATATGATATATTTTAACTAAACCCATCCTTAATAAATTCAATATAATGTGTGAAAAAATCACAGTGCTTTGAGGAGGTAGTAGTCCACACGTCCACAAATGAAGTTATCGTATATCCTCAATATGGGAAGCATGATGGTAGGTTTTATATAAAAATGATGGAATTATAATTAAATCATAAATATAATATATATCATATGAAAATATATTGTACACCATAATTACCAACCATGATACATGGTAAACTAAAAACAAACAACATCATTTCATGAGGCGGTAGTTTATCTTACACCAGAACGGTAAGTTCATTAACCATTTGACTGAAGTGTATGTAATATTATCTATAAAAATTAATATAAAAATATACAATTATATTTAGTATAATTATGTTATTATTTCATCATGTATTTCAAATATTTCTTTGGTAGATAATGAAAAAAGGAAGGGAGATTGAGGAAAGATGTCACCTCTTCTTTGGGTAACTCCTTTTGGTTCACACCAAATGGATTTATTGGTTGGATTTCATCCAATTGAGAGGATTAAAATAGGAATGTAAATTTTTTGGTAGTATATATGTGTATGTTTTTACCGATCCAAAGGGATTGACACGTTTTTAGAAGTGGGAGATCTGGGTGCCTCTTTTATAATAGGAAGAAGTGGCAATCGTTTAAATTTTTTAAAAAGGGAATTCCACCCACATTTATTCCATGTAAAGGGGATCCAATACTGGTAAAAATATTTAAATGGTATTTTATGGTATACATATTTCCAAAATATGGATTTTATACATGTTTATAGGTCATTTTTTTCATTATGCTTAACTTCTAGTCCCATGTTATGTTTAATTTTACCCGAACTGCTTTTGTTAATTTTAACTATATTCACAAATATTTTTGGTTAAAAACTATTTTTAAATTATTATAAATTATCAATTATTCTAACTAAAAATATGTAATCAATGGTTTCATATTCTAGTATCATAAATGGATGAATTTAATATAAATTTTACCCCACAAATGGGATGAAAAAACAGGGTTTTAAAGAAAATAGGTCCAATAGTTTTGAAGGTTTTTAAATCCAATTTCATTCTAAAATTGGTTATATACAACTAAAATAGATTAATATAAATATATTTTAACTAATAAATGTTTTAAAAAAATAAAATAATAATTTAACTATATAAATAAAATAGTTTAAAAAGATATTTCGAATTAATATTCATTGTTTTTTACTGTTCATCAAAAAATGAAGCTTCTCGGAAAAACACCAAATATTTACCCAAAGTAAATTTTAATATTTCTCAATAAAAAATGTTTTTTATTTTCTCAAATAAATAATATTATTATTTCTGAAATATTATTAAAAACTGGTTCACCATTAAAAGGAGAAAAATAAACTTTTTAAAAAAATAACTATAATTTTCATATAATTGGATTTATTTATTCTTATGTGAAAACAATATATTGGATAAATTTCAAAAAAATAAAAAATTCAATATATATTATATATATGTAATTTAAAAAATCATGAAATGTATATTTTCTTAATTTATTGAGATAAAAACTAGTTTCTATATAGAAAAAAATATTTGAAAAGGAATATATTTATTATTATATAGCTATTAATTTCATTTCCAACTAATTAATAACCAAATGATTAATTTTATATACATTTGTAAACCATATTTCACAAATTATTTTAAATTGTTCATAACTTTCATTCCAAAGGCTAAGTTTTACCTATATTTATATTTTAATAACAATATTAATAATATTTTATTATTTGGTAAAACTCAGCCATGCATGTGACACGAGATATCAAAGGGACTTCGTAGTATCTGTAAAAAACCAAACAAAATATTTGTTGTACCATTAAAAAATCTATGTGCTGCATGTGGATGAATATTAACTTAGTGTTTCCCATATTATTATCCAAAATTAGAGCATTTATATATAAAAAACTTATATTTAGTGATTCGTTAAATGATAAATATTAAAATATTAAATTAATTAAAAAATCAATATAACAAATATTGGGGTATTATAGGTGAAGGGATTCAAACTTTTTGTTGGAGGTATTTGGATGTGATTTTGATAAAATTGTATCAAGTTAGATTTCACGATGATAACCAAAATTATATACTTTTCTATAGTAGATTTAAATAATTTCAATTTTTGGTCATCTTAATGGAAAGATATCATTATTTCAACTGGATTATATAGAGATTTTACAAGCATAAAGAGTTATACTACTAAAATATTATATTTCAAAACCTTTCGTTGAAGAACTAAAGACAAAAAAAATTCAACATAGAACTCTAAATGAGAATGAAATTAAAAAATATATGAATAAATATATTATTGATTAGTTTCTTACATTATGGTTTTTATTAATCAGTTTTATATTTTTAATTTGTTGATATTTATATTTTATAAATACTAACATTTTTATTTCATTTGTATATATCATGAATTTTGATATTCAATATGAATTTTTTGAAGTTTTATAATTTTTAGCTTAAGGTTCATTGAGGAAATATATGAGATTTTATGCCTTTAATAATAATGGTATCATGTTTCATAGAGCTTCGTAAAGATGGTTAGAATGAAAAAAATAATGGAATCTTCACTAAATTTATAGATTTCGGATCCTATTGAGTGTTTATTGATATTATAAAATTAAATTATCATGGTGTATTTTTGTATTATTAAAATGAAAGTGGGACTATATTCCTAGTGGTTTAAAGATAGATTTATTTCATATTACATATGTAACGATATATATTATTATTGATAATGGTGAGTTTAATGGCGGTGATCCAAATATTTTGGCTTCACATGGTAAAATAATATATTATATAAATGATAGAATCGATGAATGGTATAGGGATGTAGTCTATGTTAAATAGAGAAATATATATGATACTGGTGATGAAATTGATAAATAGTTCATATAGAGTTATCCTTTTCAAATGGAAATTAATGAACTATTTTTTCACAATGGTATTGAAATTGTTATGCTGTCAATAGATGGTGAATACGAGGAAATCATGTTAATGGTGTATGATAAAAAAATTATGAACGAAACCAGTATACATTCAATCATACATTATTATTATTCTTATTAAAAAAGTTTGTTTCAATATTTAATAGAGTTTCTCTCTTATACAACATTTTCACAAAAATTGATATTTGTTCACAATAGTGTTATATAATAAATCATGAAGTCTTTATCTACTATTAATTGAATGGGGGTAAAGTAATTTCCTTTTTTCACAAATAAATAAAATTTATTCAATGAATTAAAATAAAAATGCTCATATTTTTAGGATATTTAAAAATATTTAATTGTTTTCAAATTAAATGTATAGTTTAAAATTTTAAGTCAGCTGTTTAAATATATAATTTTTTAATTAAATTTATATATATGAATTTTAAGTTTTAATTTTTAGTTGTATTATTATATTGTATTACTTTCATGAATTGTAAATTATTTCACTGATTTTTTCTATGAAAAAACAAAATGACTAAAAGGCTTGAAGATCGTAGATAGTCTGAACATTCATATTCCACTACAAATCTATTGATGGTTCTAAATCCATCAGGTATGCTATCCACTACTAGATGTATAGTTCCCACTAATATAGGGCTCATGGAAGTGATTGTTGGGACATCATTTCAACCAGTAGACATGCATGAATTGGCTACTCATATATTGTCTCTAATACTAACATGAGGGTTTTGGTGGGTAACCGTTGTAGGTATCTATTTCATTAGTGAACACATTATTTATTTCATAGATATAATTACCATTGAATATGTTTTTAAATATATATAAATAGAAAAAAAAATATAGGGAAAAATATGTTTCGATGAAAATAAATTTAAGGTTTTTGTGCCATTTGATATTATTGGAGTGCCTACAAGTGATGTTGGAGGAAACTATGGGAATTTTTCGGGACATTTGGAATATAAAAAAACCTCCCATTACATATCATTATTTTAGGGTTGTTACAAAAAAAATTAGAGTAATAAATTTTATAATCATGTAAAATTAAATAAAAAGAAATATTGAATAAATATTTATTAATTTGAAATTACTATATATTTTATTGGTTTTGAAATGTTTAAATTTCTTATTTATTGGCTATTTTTATTTGGATGAGGATGACACTATTGGGAGTTTATAGAATTTGATAATCTTGGTAAAATAGAATTATTTATAGTATATTTTATTCTATTGGATTAGTGAAAACTCAATATATCCCAAATAGATCTATGATAAGGTACCTAAACGAATGACTAGAGTGTAGTGGAAGTTTTTAGTAAATAGATTGTATACTGATTCAAAAAAATTTATTTTTTAATGTTATATTAGATATATATTAATTTTTAAATTATATTAAATTTCATACTAATATATCATCAATTTTTATGAAATTTCTGTAAAAAATGTTGCCACAAAAGAGAATCTGATAATCACACACAATACAGGCTTGAAGAGTTTCACAAAGAGAGGATTGAGAGAGGTAATATTTTAATTATTATGACACATAAATATATATGTTCAATTTCCTGTTATTTAAATTATTAACTTGGGATTTTATTCTTTAATGATGTAGGAATTGGAGTTTAGCCCTTAGATTGGGTAGACCAAGATGTGCTTTTTTGTGCATATATAATCATACAAGAGTTACATTAATCAATTATATCAAATCATACTAGAAACATAGTTTAGCTAATTTTTTATTTTTGTATGCTTGTTATTTAATATTATTGAATATAAATGTTAAAATTAAAGAGGCGGGATCTCAAAGTCCAATATAGACATCATCAATCTCATATAGTGATTTTGTTACCCCTGTAGTAGTAAATAATCATCTGGGTAGTCTATGGATGATGGGTTCTAGACCATCCCCATCACGAGTCATTATGAGATACCTCACATAAATCACTATGACACTATCTCCTGCCCTAAGTCCTAGTTGGGATCATGATTGTACAAAAAAAATGAATTGTGATATTAGAGAACAATGTACATGGTAATGTGTCATAAAATAGATCATAGGATGAGAATTTTTTTAATAGTTGTGAATTATTTGGCTATATTATTTTCAAAAATGATAAAGTGTTTTCCCAAGGCCAGTTTATCTTGGATACAACAACCTCAACAGGTTAAAATATTTATTTTTTATATTAATTTGTATTATTATTTAATATTTTATAATTTATGTTTTTAAATAATGTAATTATAGGAACCAGGGGATTGATTTCATTTGGATGAGGATATTTTATCATATCGAGGCATCCATAGTGACACATATTCTATTATATATGGTCTATAACGAGTTTTTTTGTTATTTCAATGAAACCTGGGGTTTATTCTATAATCAAAAGAGTAATATATATGGTCGAATTGAAAGATAATTATTCAAAATAGATGGATGTTATAAAAATTAACAATTAAGGTGATTTAGAGGAGCTAATCTACTTGAGGTATCGAAGATGTGTATCTAAATTTGTTTAATAAATTTTGGATTATAGATTAATTAAATTATTTTATTGATTAAAGAAATCGCTATGATAATGTAATTAGAATTTATAATCACTTATAGAAGAAGAGGTATTTGGTAAGTGTATAATTGGTAATAGTAGTTACCAAAAGTAATGTGGTTATATAACATTCATAAATTTTATATTTTATATTGATGAAATAATTTCATCCAGACTGGAATTTAGAAATATTCAACAACTAAATAATAATTTTTCTGAATGTTTCAAGATAAAATATGATGAGAAATCCATGATGATATTGGAAATAAGGATAGAATGATATAGGAAGAACATAATTAGGTTTATTTTTCTACTAAAAAATATTTCTACATTAACTTAAATTGATTTCGATCATGTTTCAGAAATGAAAACTGGGAAAAAAATAGTTTGGTTAATACAATTGTTCAAGTAATTAATAAGAAGTTAGGATAGAGAGAATCTTTTCTATGAAATACAAAGTGTAATCCCCTTTAAAACCGGGAGATATTAAAATTGAAATAAATAATATTTGATATCATATGTGACATGAAACACTGAGTTTATATTTTAATGTAACACCCTGATATCCATATGATAGATTTCTTTATAAAAAATTTGATCAATGTGATAGTCTTTAAAGCACACACCCATGAGTCTAAATGAATCTTAATATTGTATAAAAATATATACATTACATTAAATTTGTGTGTAGGAATATTAAACACTAAATTATGAATATTATGGTTATTTATTAAATATAAATTAAATAAGAACCATTTAAAATAAAGATAATTATTTTATAAAAAACTCTATTTTTCTAAAATACGGTTTAGTCATGCATTTTGAATGTATTTTAAAATTTATTTATACCACTTTCTGGAAAAATATTTGATAAAATTTACATAATTTTCAAAATTAACCTATCAAAATTATCTTAGGGTATATTTTTGTTATTTTTTTAAGGGTTTAATGTTTTTGATGAATAATAAAAAATAATTTTTTTTTAAAAACATATTTTTCTTATTTTTTTTACAAAGGTAAATTATATTAGAAATTTATTTTAATGTAAATTCAGTTCAATTAATTTATTATCAATCCAAATTAGTTATTTTGGAATCAATTTTATATTGAATGATGATATTAAATTCTCTTATACTTTTGAGAAGTTTCTCTTTGGAAACCCGAATTTCATCATGTATATGGGCATAATTTTAAATCGGACTTCTCCACTTCCAAGAATTGAAAGGATAAATAAGGAAAAAATATTTGTAATAAAAGTAATTTATATTATCTTATAATTACAATTTCTATTTTTACCATTCTTGATAGAATAAAGAAAATTAATTACCATGTTTAAGGTGAAAATTAATTAACTGGGGGTAGAAACAAAAAGATAAGCTTTAAAATGATTAATAAATTGTATAAAACCGTTTTTATGGACATATTTAAACCTTTTCACCTATTTGGGTTGACAATTTCTCATTTTTACTTTTTTGTAATGATACAATTTTGGGTGTAATTGACACTGAAAAAATTTTCCAGGTATTTCCCCTCTCCGCAAATAAAAGGCCACACCATATCCTTCCCTTTTCACACATCAAAATTCATTTAGTTTTGGAAAATACTGGAAAAAATAAATTTATTAATCCCATACCAAAATACTATGACCATTATTTTGATCATAAATCTATCCTAGGATGGGTTTTGTTTCAAACCTAAAGAAGTTATCCAACAAAAGATGTAATGTTATTAAAAAAGTGATTTTTTTCCTCTTCCACCACAACAAAATATTATTAGAACTTGATTATATAATAACCTCACTATAATTAATACAATAAAATTTTATAATGTTAATTTCATGAACTATAAAAATCTCTTCTTCAATCAAATGTGAAATAAAATTGTCGATCATGTGTACATTGGACTATCATCCCGCGAAACTGTGTAATTTGTTTTCTACCACCACATTGATAGTACTGATATAATGAAGTATTTAACAAATTAATATGATATTTATAATATTATTATTTTAATTTAATTTTAATATCACATATAATTCTTACATTTCAGTATATTTAAAATATGATAATGTTGCTTGTGTGTACGACAGACTACAACCAGATGAAGTAATGTATAGTTTTTATTTAATCTTTTTATAGAAGGTAATAATGAAATTATTTTAAAATATATATATGTATAAATGAAATTATATTGATTTTTTAAAATTAATATATCTCTCAATTACTTACCATTTCACCCATTAAATAAATGATAACATATCTTGTGTGTAAATACGACATACCGTCTATACGAAGTGATGTGACACATTATCAATGATAAAATTTCAATAATGATTATAAAAATGTTTGTAATGAAATAATATATTTATAAAATTTATATCATTATTTATAGGATGTAATTATATAATATGTGCACGAATCATAAATTTTATTATAAAACACACACAAGAAAACAAGACAATTAACTCCCAACACAATGAAAATTAGACATTATTAACAAACATATTGTAAAATGATATAAGAGGATCATATATGATATTATATGTATTACCAGGGTTCTGAAATTAACTATTAACATGCATGGAACAATTTTATAGCATATTGAGGAACATTCAACCAAATGTAAGTTTTAGATAAAGGACTTTATCTTAATTTCCCTTTATTGAGGGATATTGAAATGTAATACAACTAATTTATTTTATATTTTATATAATACCCCCTTGAACTCTCATATAATGATTATATAATAATTTATGTTATTTAAGTATTCGATTTTAATTATTCCAACCTAATGGATTTTTACATAAAATTTACCAAGTGATAAAAAATATTATATCTCAATATCTTTTCGTTGGGTTATATTACTTATTCATTGTATCTAATTTTATTATATTGTGTGTTTATTTCATTTTGACAATAAATTTTTTTATTTACACTTTTTTATAGGGATTTACATTTGTTACAAATATTTTTTTATACATGAGTTTTATTCCCCATTGGTTATTAACTATGTTTTCAAGTGATAATATCATTTTTCCATTGACTGGTACTTAAAAGGAATGAGTTATTTTTTTCATAAAATATGAAATTATTTCTCTATTCTCTTGAAAATACATTTTATTCAATATTTATATTTCTCTGAATTTTTTCAAAAATAAGTTCACATTTCAAAATTGATTTATTTAAGAAATTTTTACACATGTTATTATTTTTACAATATGTTTTGATAGGAATATTCAAATCTTTTTCCAAAAAGGTGCATTTATATTTTTCTGAAAATGTGAAAGGAATGTATTTTTAATGTATATGAAATGATCCTAATTTCCATATATTTTAAAGAATCAATGTTTTAAGGATTAATCAATAAGTTTTAATGGTTATTTTTAGAGATAATTAATTTTGAAATATTTTGAGATCTTTTAGATTAAAAAATATTTTAATCCTGAAAAGGATATTTTCCACCAAAAAGATTTTAATGAAATTTTTATGTTATTTAAATTCATCAAATAATCATATTTTTATTTTTCATATGATTCACTAGGTATATGTTGTATTGATATAGTCCTCATAATTTATTTGGATTGATTACGACTATTCTAAAATCTAAAAGCATTGAAATTCTCATTGTTGAATAATTTTTTAATCATTATTTTACCATGAAATATTCACTTTAATGTTATTGTTAGAAATTATATTTCCTCCAAATGTCTATATTATTTATCATGAAAAACATTATTACATATAACATATGTCTTTTCTTCAAAAAGAATTTTACTTTGATTATTATATGATTGACTGTGGAAATTGTTGTTAAATCATCTTCCCTGCTAAATATGAAAATTATTGATAAGGAATATTTTTTTATGAATTAATTTGATATTTTGATATATGAGGAATATATTTTCCATGTAGATAAGGGGTTTTAATGATTATAGATATCCCATTTATTCATTTTTAGTTTCATAAGATGAATCAATTAGTTGTCTTTAGTTAAATGGGTTTCTCAAGTATACCTACCCATTAGTTTAAATATGTATTATGAAACATATTAATAGAAGGGGTATCAGGATGAATTAGATCAAAAAATAAAATAATTAAGTATTTGTATCAGTGAGAATTAAATTATTATTATCCATGTAATTTTCTCAATGATATTATCTTTGAATGTATTTTTATTATTGTTATATTGATTATATGGCATGTTTTTTCAGTTATTTTCATTACCACATCGATTAGGGATTATCAAATCATGATAGCCATGTTATTGATAAAATGAAATTTTTGTTAGATATTTACCTTACCATTTTGATTATTACATATTTATTATACATAATCCAACCACGATAGTCTTGTTATGAATTAAATGACTTGTGTGTTTATATATCTACCTCGCCATATTGATTATTACACATTCAAGATGATTTTTTGATCATGATTTTTTGACACATGATATCTTTTGATGTACATAACCCTATCTAATATTTTTATCTATCCTTTTTATAAGAATATAGGAATTATACTATTAAATATTTGAAAGGTTATCCTAGAGGGAATAATGATATTCTCAAAAAATATGTTGTAATTCATGCATGAAAATTTAATATAAGAATCATGTATGTATCTAATTTACACATTTTACTAAAAAAATATTCGGTTTTGGATTTGATCACATATATCTAGTAATAATGTAATAAGGTTGACCCTAGATCCATGTTATTGGGTTCATCGTCATTATAGTTAGTATCAGAGCATTTTTAGTTGAATCCTTGGAAACTAGAATTAAGAAAATATATTTTTAGGGAAAAACACTATGAATTTGATTGAAGATAAGTAATTAATAATATCCTAATTTTTTGAAGGAATATATTATTTTTTTTTTCATAGAAATACATCCCTGTTTGGATTCTACATGTAATGCGCTGATTTTTTGGAATGGTCCATTTTCCTGGAAATCATGATCTTTTTGAGTTGGTGAGAAAGGCCAAATTTCTATTGATATTAGGAACATAATTTTTATATTTTTATTGAACTAAATCATTGTTTTTATATGTGATTCAAGGCTCGATATTTTCTTCGGGGCCATGTTTGCTATTCAGGAGCCCTGTGAACTGAAAAACTATTTTTGGGGAAGTAGACAAGGGAAAAAAGTTTAGAAATACCACACGGCCTCCCATGAGAAATCAGGTATCCCTCCATAATTTTTGGAAATATTTTTTTAAACTATATAGGAGGGGATTTATGAACATGTGAAAACCATATTCTTTTTAGCCTATGTTATTCAGATGGTTTTTTCAAACCATGCACCTTGGTCATTCGAGGGCGGTGCTTATACATTGGGAACCACACATTTGGTGCATGGATTTCCAAAAAGTGTGGTAACCTTTAAACCTCTATGAAATAATAAAATGAAATGTTCTTACTTATTTTACTTTAGATGGATTCCCAATATTTTCACTCCCAAATGTGGTACTCCTCTAGGTAACTTTGGGAGAACTCCTCTCCCTCTTATGGGTATTGGCCTCAACATTTTGTACGAGCTTCGGTTTAAGATCTGTAAGTGGATATGGATTCATATTAGTAATCTCCGCAATTCTCTTGAATATTTTCTGTATTTATCTATCAATATATAATTCTAAATCTATGCAATCAATTTTACCATTTTTAGGGAATTTATCTAAAACTATTATTTCTATTATTTTGTATTAAGTTAGAGGTTGATATTTGGAATAAGAATGCCTATGAGATTGTGGTTATTGGTTCCTAGCATTCTTTATGTTTTTTTACATGTTTCATGGGTGATATCTTTATGTTCCATCTTAGTAAACCAAGAGATACCCAACTTAATATAATTTTTTCCTTTTATATTTTTATATTGATCTAGTGATATTCCTATGTGCATGATCCTGCAACACTATACATGGAAAATCTGAGTATGTGGATTATTTCATCTTTGGTAGATTAGGCTAGGAATATTAATTCAATTAAATTGAATTGTTATTATGGAATTTCTTTTTTCCATGGAATCATGAAGAGAAATGCCCATGGGTTTAGTTAGTTTGGACCACCAAGACTAAGGTGATGTGATTTTTCAGGATGTGCTCGACGTTGGTTACTTGGATGATGTTGATCACTGGTGGGGGTAACTTGGACATCAGATTGAGATAATGAGGTCATCATTGTTGGGGTATAGCCTAGATAATTTAAGATAATTTCGGATACCATGACTTTGAGACATGGTTTTAATGACACAACATGTCAGTAGGTGTGTCTTAGGTTCTATTTGTGTGATTTCATCTCACTATTTGTTGGATAACGCGCCGCTGGAGTCATGTTGTAACACCCCGAGCTTCCACAATACGCTTCTCATTCAATAATGCAATAGCTTGCATTGTACGCAACTTCGAGTTCTAAAACACCGCGACTAATCAAAGTAGCCGTTATGAATAGTAATAACCACTTTTTAAAATTATAGAAATTTTATATTTCAAAATGGACTTCATTTTTTTATTCGTAATATCGAAATTATCCAAAGTTTAATTTTTTGTAATTTTCTGAGAACTTCCAATTTTTTATGAATAGTGAAAATTACTTAAAAACAACTTTTTTAATAAAAATAATTTATAGTGATAAATTATACTATTTAGTTGTTTTAAAGTATAATAATAATATATTTTTACCATTTTATCCAATGGTGGTCATTAGAATTAATTTAACATTGAAATTGGATATAAACAATTACCAATCTTTTGATATAAATTGTTTCTTAAAAACACGCTATTTGTTGTAACAACGGGAATTAGTTATAAAATTAATTAATGAAACTAATATGTTTGGAATTTTGTAAAATAGACATCATTTTTGAATTCGGAATATCAATTATAGCTTAGGGTGAAATTTTGGCATTGTTCTGAAAAACTTCAATTTTTGATTAATAGTGAAACCACTAAGTGGTAGTTAAATAACTGATTTTTCGTTTAAATGAAATATTACCACTTCTGTGATTTGATTTTCAAAAATCCGACATACATGGTTGTCATTAAGAAGTAAAATGTGGTTCAATAAGATTAAAATAATTTTTTGGTGAATAGTAACTTTTAAGTTCTTAATCGCGATTAGAGGTAATTAGTGTAGTTTAAGGTACAAATAATGTTTTAATAATATGAGATGAGCATGACACTTGTCCTACTCCTATTTTATGAGTCATGGCCGACCAAGACAACCCATGGGTCAACTTGGGGACCCCATGGAGCCACTTTAGTTGGAAAATGACATTAATATATATTTATTTAATGTTAAAATTAAATTGACACAAACATGAGTTATTTTACTAAAACAGTTTTTAAGTGGGGTTACACAAGTCCAAAGTTTGATTATAAATATTAATTAGAAAATTAAAAAGATTTCCTACATCATAGTATTTTTTTTATAATTTTTAGACATTAAATAAATTAAATTATTTATGACATCATTATGATGCAGCGATGACCTCATTATTTAACGATTTTAATAAAATGAAAAGATAATGTAAAATACAAGGCTTACACTTGTCCAAAGACTATGGTATGGGTATATTTAGAACCCTTATCACCTTAGCCACGAATTATATAATTTTTGGACCTTTATAACCCGAAAATAATTGTGTAATAATGTAACATTTCAATCTGTCCAAAAGAGCCCCTCCTCTCCACTTATAAAAGGCCCCCACCTCTCCCACCTCATTTACACTTTCAAGCCATTTGGCTCGGCCAACCTCTACCCAAATACTCTCCCAACATTCCTCCCTTACTCCTAGAATCCTCACTTTGGGAATAACTCTTCCCAAGGAAGCCTGTGGCTCAAATCAAAAAGAGTTACCCGATTTTGAGGTAATGTCTTCCCTAATGTTGTTTTGTTTTATTTTTATTCTCCAACCCCCTAAACTCTTTTTATTCATTTCTTTTGTAACACCACCAGTATCCTAAATATTCTAGGATTTTGTTATAAGATGGATTCGAGCTACACTTACACACACCTACATCTAATGGTTAAAGAACATACGGTTTCTGTGGATGGCGAATTTCTACCTCACGAAACGATGATTGTTCAACACTCATATAACACCTTCAAAGGTGTCCATTAAGATGTAACTATTTGTATATATGATATATAATATGTTTATGTTTTACTTATGCTTCTGTATTTCTCATTTATGGCATACTTTATGAATTCCATTATGGGTAAAACGCGATAATTTCATTTTAGGAAGTGCGGACTACCGCCCCCTCAAAGTGATTTGAATCGTTAATGCCATATGTGGGATGTATAAAGGATGGATTAAATGGTATTATACACTATATTATACTTTAATTATATTATAAATTTATATAATTATGATTTCATTCCATTAAATACGAAATATAAATGAAAGTAGCGTTCATGCGTACGTACTGCTTACCGTCTCCATGAACGGTGCATTTCATTTCATACCTCTAAATGTTATGTGACGTTATGAATGAATGTATATACTGTATATATATGATATATATGATATCTACATCATGAATATAATTCTGGATATAATGGATATTTCACCACATGAACAACTTGTAATTATAAGAAGTTTATTTTTGACTCAAGTACCAAAGATCGACAAAACGACCGTTATTAACTTAAATAATTAAATAATGTTCATAACATGGTAATAAGTGATATAAATGGAATAATGAACATGAAAAAGGTTCTTAAGTAAATATAAATTAACTCTAGTTTATTATTCTGGAGGTTAAAGAACAGTCGAGTCAGGACAAGACGCAAGGTAAGGGAACTTCTTAACCCAATTTCTATTCTTTGGGTTAATCTCCTACTTTCCGATTATGTCATGATATTATTATGTATTATTTTGTATTCTTTATGTGTACCTATAGTGAATACACATAATCGATCTATTTTATTTTAAAAATGATCTTTTTAAGGACATCGTCTCAATCTCCTTTCATTGAGTCATAATTGGTTTTATACACAACTTTCTTTTATACGGTGTATAAACCCCTTTGACTTTTACGTTTATTCAAAAGGAATCTTTTTTATACGAAGCGTTTTACTAAACGACAAAAAGGGAATGTTTTTCTTTTCGTACTTATGCGGCGACAATGACTTCTCCGCCGCCGTGACCATTATTTGAGTTTCGGCTTCCTCTACAAGCCATATTTTTTTTAATGAAAAATAAATACAAAGTTTTAACTTTCTTTTATTTTGGTATTGAAAATGGTTTTGAAAGCGTTTTTATTATATCAATGTGTTGTATTTATATCTTGTGATTGAAATGTCGAACTTTTATGTTTCCTTTATGCATGTTTCATGTGATACGATTATGTTATGGTTTATGATATGTTTAAACCTATTCATATGAGGAATGCATTGGACTTAATAAGTGACGGGTGCAGCCCGCTATAGCTCCTCGATGCATCGGCAGGTCTCATGAGACAAACTAGTGTCTTGGCACAAGGCCTTGAAAAAATCTTATTTGTAGTCTTGGCACGAGGCCTTGACTACGTGGTTATGATAGTCTGGAATTATGCATTCCATCATTATGAAAGTGGTTATTGATATTGCATGTGATTATTCGACCAGTAGAATATCCATGTGAAGAAGTAAATGGCATTATCTCATTTTACTTTTGCCATATTATGTTGAAGTTAATGTTTAAAAGACTTTTGTTTTAGTTATACATTTCCTTAAATGTTAATGTTTATTTATGAAAGCTTTTACTATATTGTTAACCTTACTGAGCATCCGAGCTCACCCCTTTCAATGTTTTAATATTTTCCAGGATGTGAAGAAGTATTTTATGAATGACCTGCAGGGATAGTCCGAAGAGGATAGAAGTGTGGACTATGGAGACTATGTTATTGTAGTTTTTTCACTTTATGATGTAATGTAACGTTTACGAATGTATCTAGTGTTTCCAAGGCTACTAAACTGATCGGTCTTTCGAGACTTGATCTTTTGTGATCATGAAAATGTTACGAAGTAATGCACCGACTCTGGGTAGCTGGGGTCGGGGCGTTACAGTTGCTATCAGAGGCATTTTAGTACTAACCTTGGAAGCTAGATTTAGATAAATTCTGATTAGAGCACATAGCCCAAAGATAGACTTTGAGGATTATTATAGAAGAACTTCCTAGAATTTTGGTATTATAGAGATGTTATGAGTTTTCCGAGCAATACATCCCTTTCTGGATACGAGCAGGTAGAGGCGGCTCTGGCACAGATGTACCTAGGGGTAAAACCCGAAAACACCGCTTTGAGCTAGACTCGAACGGGAACAGGTGCACGACAACAGGCCTTACTGCACTTTTGGTTACGACACTCCCGGGGGATATGCTTAGGATAATTCTCATTTTATTTACAAACCACTATGAAGGGTTATGAGTATATACTTCCTCAAAGAAAACATTTCTTTTTATAATTATGGATTATATCCATAATTAGTTCAATTTATGTTAAGTGTTTTACAAGTATGGAATTATGTATTTTGATTCATAAACTAATCTAGTTTATGCCATTGTTTAGAAATGGCACCTAGTGGAAGGAATGGAAATCGTATCAATGCACGAACTCCGTGTAGGGATTGCCCTCCTGCTCAAGATAATTATTGTGGATCTGGAGATACAACTGGTGCTGATCAACTTATTACCATACTGGGACAACTCACTCAGGTTATGAATAATAACCTTACTTGTATGGAGCACCCTGATCCGCAACGTGGAGGATCAATGCTAGACTGTTTCATGAGGCAACAACCACCAACCTTCAATGGGAGTACAAATCCTATAGTAGCTGAGCAATGGATAAATTCCTTAGAGAAAATATTCAATGCCTTGGGGAGTAGTGAAAGGGAGAAGGTTGTCATGGCAGTTTACCGCCTCACTGGAGATGCCGATCAGTGGTGGTCGCTGATTCAAAACACAAAGGAAGATGATGACGTATCGAATATGGAATGGAGGGAGTTCAAAGAGCTTTTCATAGAAAAATACTTTCCTTGTGACCATCGAGAATATATGGAAAGGCAATTTCTGAGTCTGAGGCAGAAGGAGGATGAGAATGTCGCAATGTATGAGGCTAACTTTACATGGTTAGCAAGGCATGCTTCCGATTATATACGTAACCCAAGGAGTAAGATTGATCGTTTCTTTGATGGGTTAAAACCATTTCTCCGTCGAGCTTTAGTATCACAATCTTTCTCATCATACGAAGATATTGTCTCGTGTTCTATCAAGACAGAAAAGGAATTCTCTAAGTCTTATGACAATAAAGTAAAGCAAGAGAAGAAGAGAACAGTGGAACAAGAGACAGATAAAGGGAAAAAGGGAAAGAAGGATTTTCCATTATGTGATAATTGTGGGAAGAATCACCCTGGTACTTGCCTAAAAAGAATGGGAGTTTGTTACAAATGTGGAGAAAAAGGTCACCAGGCGCGTGATTGCAAGGAAAAGAAAGAGGATATCAAAGTTGAATGCTACAATTGTAGAGAAATGGGTCATTATGCAAATGAATTTCCTAAGCGTCAGGGAAACTTACCTCCGAAAAGGCCAAGGGATCAATGACAATCTTATGCTGTTACTACAGTTGAAGCAGAATAACTAATGTATTGGTGATTTTGGACTCATGGATTATATTCTGGTTATTAGAATAATGTGATATATATATAAGGATTGTACTGCAGTACTTGTTGTTTCAGTAAGGTTTTAATATAATTAAGGTAATCATATTTTTAGAATGTGACAATAAGAAAAACTTTTATTGTTTGGGGAATCTGATGTTACAATTGATTTTGGAATTTAGAGACCTTTTAGAGAAAGTCTGGACGGAGGTATTTTGGATAACTATTAAGGTTGGAATGGATTAAGTTGAACCATGGATAGTATTGTTTAAGTTTAAAGAATTTCTGAAGATTATTTTTGGAATATTATAATACTATAGTTTTAGGAAAAAGGACAACCTGCAGGGTGGGGCATAACCCGTCGCGTCGGACAAAGCTGTAGGAATCGAACCCACAATCATAGTGCGACAAGCCTTTATTTCCTACCACTAGCCTACAGGAAGTCCCTGGTTATTACAAAATAATTTTACTAATCTAAATGGTATGTTTTAACATTTGTAACCTTATACAATTAGGATAAGTATAATATTTTTGAGTTCTATTATCTTTTTGAGTGAAAGATGAGTTGAAGGTTGAAACTCTAATTGTCAAGCATAAATATATATTTACCTATCTCTTATTCAATGAATAAATTAATTCTTAAACTTTATTAAAGGGATATTAAAACAAAAAAATGTGTTATCCTAATACATTATGTCTTGTTGAACTGATGATATTTTTAATCAACATAGATTGAAGGCTTTGAGGCCCTCAATTTAACAGTTGATTGTGATTGATGACCTCAATCCCTCCCTACAAATATTTACGTTTTTCCTCAAACTATATGTCTTTAATTGCCACCAATGTTCTCCTAATCGAGATCATAATTGGGTGGTGACTTTTTCATTTCCTTTTCCCTATTATTAAGGATAAATTTTATTAATCTTATTTCCGATGTGGGTTTTCCTCAAAAGTATTTTCTCTTTTCAACCTTTTATTTTCAAAGAAAAATTTCAAATTGCGAGGACTCAATTTATTGAAGGAGGGGAGAATGTAACACCCCAAGCTTCCATGATACGCTTCTCATTCAATAATGCAATAGCTTGCATTGTACGCAACTTCGAGTTCTAAAACACCGCGACTAATCAAAGTAGCCGTTATGAATAGTAATAACCACTTTTTCAAATTATAGAAATTTTATATTTCAAAATGGACTTCATTTTTGTATTCGTAATATCGAAATTATCCAAAGTTGAATTTTTTGTAATTTTCTGAGAACATCCAATTTTTTATGAATAGTGAAAATTACTTACAAACAACTTTTTTAATCAAAATAATTTATAGTGATAAATTATACTATTTAGTGGTTTTAAAGTATAATTATAATATATTTTTACCATTTTATCCAATGGTGGTCATTAGAATTAATTTAACATTGAAATTGGACATAAACAATTGCCAATCTTTTGATATAAATTGTTTCTTAAAAACACGCTATTTGTTGTAACAGCGGGAATTAATTATAAAATTAATTAATGCAACTTATATGTTTGGAATTTTGTAAAATAGACATCATTTTTGAATTCGGAATATCAATTATAGCTTAGGGTGAAATTTTGGCATTGTTCCGAAAAACATCAATTTTTGATGAATAGTGAAACCACTAAGTCGTAGTTAAATAACTGATTTTTCGTTTAAATGAAATATTACCACTTCTGTGATATGATTTTCAAAAATCCGACATACATGGTTGTCATTAAGAAGTAAAATGTGGTTCAATAAGATTAAAATAATTTTTTGGTGAATATTAACTTTTAAGTTCTTAATCGCGATTAGAGGTAATTAGTGTAGTTTAAGGTGAAAATAATGTTTTAATAATATGAGATGAGCATGACACTTGTCCTACTCCTATTGGATGAGTCATGGACGACCAAGAAAACCCATGGGTCAACTTGGGGACCCCATGGAGCCACTTTAGTTGGAAAATGACATTAATATATATTTATTTAATATTAAAATTAAATTGACACAAAAATGAGTTATTTTACTAAAACAGTTTTTATGTGGGGTTACACAAGTCCAAAATTTGATTATAAATATTCATTAGAAAGCTAAAAAGCTTTCCTACATCATAGTATTTTTTGTATAATTTTTAGACATTAAATAAATGAAATTATTTATGACATCATTATGATGCAGCGATGACCTCATTATTTAACGATTTTAATAAAATGAAAAGTTGATGTAAAATCCAAGGCTTAAACTTGTCCAAAGACTATTGGATGGGTATATTTCGAACCCTTATCACCTTAACCACGAATTATATAAGTGTGTGACCTTTAGAACCCGAAAAGCATTGTGTAATAATGTAACATTTCAATCTTTCCAAAAGAGCCCCTCCTCTCCACTTATAAAATCCCGCCACCTCTCCCACCTCATTTACACTATCAAGCCATTTGGCTCGGCCAACCTCTGCCCAAATACTCTCCCAACATTCCTCCCTTACTCCTAGAAGCCTCACATTGGGAATAACGCTTCCCAAGGAAGCCTGTGGCTCAAATTAAAAAGAGTTACCCGATTTTGAAGTAATGTCTTCTCTAATGTTGTTTTGTTTTATTTTTATTCTCCAACCCCCTAAACTCTTTTTATTCATTTCTTTTATAACAACACCAGTATCCTCAATATACTAGGATGTTGTTATAATAAGGATTCTATCTACACTTACACACACCTACATCTAATGGTTAAATAACATACGGTTTCTATGGATGGCGAATTTCTACCTCACGAAACGATGATTGTTCAATACTCAAATAACACCTTCAAAGGTGGCCATTAGGATGTAACAATTTTATATATGATATATAATATGTTTATGTTTTACTTATGCTTCTGTATTTATCATTTATGGCATACTTTATGATTTCCATTATGGGTAAAACGCGATAATTTCATTTTAGGAAGTGCGGACTACCGCCCCCTCAATGTGATTTGAATCGTTAATGCCATATGTGGGATGTATAAAGGATGGATTAAATGGTATTATACACTATATTATACTGTAATTATATTATAAATTTATATCATTATGATTTCATTCCATTAAATACGAAATAGAAATGAAAGTAGCGTTCATGCGTACGTACGACTTACCGTCTCCATGAACGGTGCATTTCATTTCTTACCTCTAAATGTTACGTGACATTATGAATGAATGTATATACTGTATATATATGATATATATGATATCTACATCATGAATATAATTCTGGATATAATGGATATTTCACCACATGAACAACTTGTAATTATAAGAAGTTTATTTTTGACTCAAGTACCAAACATCGACAAAACGACCGTTATTAACTTAAATAATTAAATAATGTTAATAACATGGTAATAAGTTATATAAATGGAATAATGAACATGAAAAATGATCTTAAGTAAATATAAATTAACTCTAGTTTATTATTCAGGAGGTTAAAGAACGTTCGAGTCAGGACAAGACGCAAGGTAAGGGAACTTCTTAACCCAATTTCTATTCTTTGGGTTAATCTCCTACTTTCTGATTATGTCATGATATTATTATGTATTATTTTGTATTATTTATGTGTACCTATAGTGAATACACATAATCGATATATTTTATTTTAAAAATGATCTTTTTAAGGACTTCGTCTCAATCTCCTTTCATTGAGTCATATTTGGTTTTATACACAACTTTCTTTTATACGGTGTATAAACCCCTTTGACTTTTACGTTTATTCAAAAGGAATCTTTTTTATATGAAGCGTTTTACTAAATGACAAAAAGGGAATGTTTTTCTTTCCGTACTTATGCGGCGACAATGACTTCTCCTCCGCCGTGACCATTATTTGAGTTTCGGCTTCCTCTACAAGCCATCTTTTTTTTAATGAAAAATAAATACAAAGTTTTAACTTTCTTTTATTTTGGTATTGAAAATGGTTTTGAAAGCGTTTTTATTATATCAATGTGTTGTATTTATATCTTGTGATTGAAATGTGGAACTATTATGTTTCCTTTATGCATGTTTCATGTGATACGATTATGTTATGGTTTATGATATGTTTAAACCTATTCATATGAGGAATGCATTGGACTTAATAAGTGACGGGTGGAGCCCGCTATAGCTCCTTGATGCATCGGCAGGTCTCATGAGACAAACTAGTGTCTTGGCACAAGGCCTTGAAAAAATCTTATTTGTAGTCTTGGCACGAGGCCTTGACTACGTGGTTATGATAGTCTGGCATTATGCATTCCATCATTATGAAAGTGGTTATTGATATTGCATGTGATTATTTGACCAGTAGAATATCCATGTGAAGAAGTAAATGGCATTATCTCATTTTACTTTTGCCATATTATGTTTAAGTTCATGTTTAAAATGCTTTTGTTTTAGTTATACATTGCATTAAATGTTAATGTTTATTTATGAAAGCTTCTTCTATATTGTTAACCTTACTGAGCATCCGAGCTCACCCCTTTCAATGTTTTAATATTTTCCAGGATGTGAAGAAGTATTTTATGAATGACCTGCAGGGATGGTCCAAAGAGGATAGAAGTGTGGACTATGGAGACTATGTTATTGTAGTTTTTCACTTTATGATGTAATGTAACGTTTACAAATGTATCTAGTGTTTCCAAGGCTACTAAACTAATCCGTCTTTCGAGACTTGATCTTTTGTGATCATGCCAATGTTACGAAGTAATGCACCGACTCTGGGTAGCTGGGGTCGGGGCGTTACACATGTGCACATAGATAAGGCTTAGATTGAGGTAGCGCTGACCACTCATGTCAGTGGAGATCCTAGTAGACTATATGTATTAGTTGATGTTGTTGAACATAAATTATGTTTTTGATATGTTATATATATAAATCCAAGTGGATGGTGTTGGATCACATGGTGACTATAATGAGACCTCCAGTTGTGGTTGTGGTTCACTAATACATTTGAGGTCATTCAGTTGGGAAATTGGAGGATGAATACTGTCTTGGCTCAAGACTATAGTTTTTGAGACAAAGATTAATATATTTTGGTGGGAATACATTTTTTTCCCCAGACTTCTGGCTTTAAGCCAATAAGGACTTCTAATATAGTGTTTCAGGGTACAAATACCTTTTGATTGAGTGTTCTGTTTGGACATGAGTTTCTATTATTGGTGGCATGTGGTGTGGAATGTTATTTTTTGAAGAGGAACCTATGTGTTCACCTTTGATTATTCTCATTAGGGGATTACTTAGTATTTTTTCCAAAGCTCCTATATACTATAGTAATATATATAGAAAGATTCTATATTATATATATAATTTGTAGAACATGTTCAGACATACCGGCGATGGAAAAATCTTGCGATTGCTTCCTTGTGGCTATTGAGAAAAGGGAAATTGTGTTATTTAATAATTATTCATGTGTCTCTAGTTTATTGTTTTTTTGAAAACACATGCATTATTAGTGATTTAGTATACTCTAATTTCATTGGGGGTAATTTAGATTTATTCTCATATCTTACAAGTTCCACTCGAAACACATATAGGTTTCAGGCTCTTGTGATCAGGTAATAGGACAAGAATAAAAGTGGAACCTTATTGGTAATGTTAGACCTTCATCATTGGATGGATGTCAGTGGACCATGGTAGTTCCTCTACATTAGTTGGAGTTAAATTTTTATCATCTTTTCAATTTCATTGTGCTTATTATATTTATGTACTAATGGTCATCCATGGTAGAAACTTCTGCTTATTATTTTTGTATGACCTAATATTAAATGTTTCTATAAATGGTATTATCACCATTGATATTGTTTCTATATTATTATTTTATTGTAGTTAAATCATTATTCTTGTATTGATTTATCTTTTTTTCTTTCATTGTGTTATGGTTTCTAATTATACTGTATATGTAGACCATTATTATTATCACCGCCAGTGGGTATAGTCTCCCCACTATCACCTATTAACACCCTCTCTACTAGTACAAAGCCATTGGAAAATGGGAAGGAGTGCTTATGGCCTAGTGGTGCTCTGGTATGTGGATCTCGAGTCAGGGAAATAGAAATGGTGTCAGAGTAGTTCATGATCATGATTTAGTAATATTGTCCAAATGGAGACAAATGATATCATATGTTCTTTTTTTTGTTTGGTCTTACTATTTTGGTTATGGTAGAGTCGAGGATATGATGTTGAATGAACTATCAATAGAGCTCATGTTTTGGTACATGCAACCCCATCTATGGGGAACATACAATGTTTCATGGGGAGAGATTTTTTTTTCATTGAACATTAATAGTAAATTTGATTTCCACCTTGAGTGGTAAACCTGGGTGTAATGGTTATTTATTAAATTGATTTTGGTCCTTTGCATGGTATGTTTATGGAGAGATGTTTATGAATAATGGTAGACAGATAAGGTGTTTTGATATATGTGTGTTTGTATAATTAATTAGCATTGGGAACCTGGATTGAGCTAAGAAAGGATGGGTTTTTTAACATCTCTGAAAACAATTTAATTTTTTTTCATACATAGAATCCTTTTGGTGGAATTATACTCAGCCAAGCCTAGCATGTAGTTGTAATTTGGTCTGTGTGTGATTCTATGTGATATGAAATGCATGAGACATGTGGGCCTAAATCTGGTACATATTGGTAAGTATAATGATAGTGTGTGATTTGTTTAATGTTTTAACAATGAATATATGAATACTTTTCATTTATTTCCTCTTTGGTGGAATACTACTCAGATACTTTGGATTGATATTTGATACTTCACCCAATTATGGGAAGGCATAGGGCCATGAGGTTAGATTATGTTTTCTTTTGGACTCCAACGTTGGAAGGTTGTGGGTCATGAGGTCATATGATACTTGATACCTAACCATGATATGAATATTTATGGGGCATTGAGGATAGATATTGAGTGATATGGTGTTGTGGGGGGAGTTTCAGGGTGGTGAAATTGTGATTCCAATTGAAAATTTCTCTATATGTGACCTTATATATATATATATAATATTTTGTATTTATGAACATGGTATTGGTATTCATTTGGATTCAACCTATATGGGCTCTGGTAGTGCTTCATGTGGTAATTGATATGGTACTGCATCAATGTTCACTATATGAGACCCCTAAGGGCTGGGATGAGGCCCCAAAGGGTCTAGATATTTTGGGGACAGAGGTATATAAACTTGTATAGGATCTAGTACAATCGGATATCCACATTACATAGAAGAATTTCATCCATGTATAGATAATAAAACATAGGGTGTCCCTGATTCAGGTGATAATTGGCATTGAAATGGGGTCCTAGGGAGTTGATCAATCTGTGCAATAAAAAACTCAAGAGTTCCATTCGAAGCATCCACCACTATTTCTTGTTGTGAGTGGACCGCAAGTAGCTAAGAACTCGATTGAGTTAGTGTATAACATATTTGACCAGCTCAAGAACCCTCATAATTAAATGTGATGTTGGTGATGTATATGCTCATAGAAACTTTAAAATACTGGTGGTATGTATAGATACAAGAAGACAACACAAGTGACTCGTTTGGAGGTATTTTAAGAAAATTCCCTTTGATAAATTCTTTCCAGCGATGCTGAGGATAGACAAAGACCACAATTTCATGAGTATCTAAAAATAGGATACATTAGTCATGGATTAGTAAATGAATTTCATGAACCATTCACATATTTGACCTATGATTGTAGGCGAAGACATCGTCAGGTTGCAGTATTTTTAAGATGGATTGAAACATGATATCAGAGTGTAGGTGAACATCATTAATATGATATCCTTTTCAGACACAGTAAACTAGCCACTAATATCCTAGAGGAATCCTATGGCCCAATCATATTCGACCCATGCGGAAAAGCCAGGTGATTTTAGCAATGATGCATTAAGTAGTTAGAAGTGAGGCTATGAGGAATTATATTAGGGAAGTAGAGCCAGAGACTTAGGAAGACAACCATAGAGTTGGTATTAATTGTTGTGCTTCTAGTGCAGGTGGTAATGAGAGTACAAACTCAGTCTGAGTGACCTCCAATAGTGTGATATTCATGTTTCCATATCAAGAATCTTGAAGTGTTTTATAGAAAATCTTTTTTGAAATCCAAAATCTTGGGACCCGGGTAGAATTAGGGATATGAGGTTAGACCAAGACTTTTTCCCGGAGTCGATCGGTGGGATTTAGTTGTATATAGAGGTCATTATAGATACATTGGTATACAGTAGTGGGTACAATGGCCATTGGATGGTGCAAATCCATATGGAGGCCACACATCGGTTAGTCAGGTTTCATGCCAGATGCACATAGTGGAGCTGCTAGGCATTGAGTAGGTCGGGGGGCCAATGAGGATTAGAGGTCCACCGTGTATGTGACCATCTAGCAGTTTGTATTGTATTTGGTAGGTTTTTATGAATGATCTATGTGTATGTATGGTTATTGTACTAAGAAGGTGCTTATTAGAAGGTTGGAAACAACAATTACGCATTCTATATACTTTTATGAAGTGTGTTCACACCAAAACCACTTGTGGGAAACGATCTGATGTGTTATTGATTTGAGGTGTGATGGTACAAAGGAATTGATGAAATTTGGGATCTATATAGGATGTGTATTACCATTATGGTATGAGAATCTCATGTGATGCACGATATGATGGGTGTTAGATTGGAGACATGAGAAATATTTTCACCTGATGAGGTGCATGAGTCATGATGCATCATAGAAAGAATTTTGAGTCAAATATTTTCTAGTAGACCATAGATTGTCTGTTTTGGGTTTTAAAGAGACTGATAAGGTAACTCTTAAGGTGTGGATCTCCTTGAAGAATGTTCACATGTGACTTGATGATTGCGATTTACTGGGTTGATTTAAAATATATGCATATGTTTGGTAGCATCTCTAGGTAAGGCATGATAGCTCGAGACGAGATATGTTAATTTGGTGATATTGTAACAAACTAGGTTTTGTGAATGCTCCATTTTATGAAAAACTTTTAACCATAGGATTGGGTGATTTATCCAAAATTATATTAAACCTTTAGAACCTAAATCTAGGAGTTTAATTGACCCATGTCATTGCTTTGACACAGATTTTAAGGATTGGAAAATACCTTGAGTCTTTAGATTAATTTTGGGGGTATTAGGCCCTGAAAACTATTTTTTGGAATGTATATTGGGGCACGTGGTTTGGATAACCCATGCAGCTTCCCAGGAGTAACTAAGCGGCCCTCTAGAAGAACTGGGCATGGTTTATAAAATCATAGAGGAGGGGGCCATGTCTGTGAAAAAACATTTGAAATTTTTATTATAGGGGATTCTTGTGGTCATTACATGGGTTTCCAAATCATATATCTTGGTCATACGAGGCCGGTTCTTGGATAGTGGGCACAACATGGTTGGTGAAAATTTTTCCAAACAATGTTTTAATAGTGTGTCCTCCTTAAAAGGGAAAATTTACTATTTTACATTATTTTTATTAAGAGGGGTTTCATTTTTTCCTACCATGAATGGATCTACACTAGGAAACCATGTGAGCTCTCTTACCCCTCTTATAGGTATTGGACTACACACTCTGTCTGAGATCCGATTCAAACCTCATTGGTTTTTGTGGATTAATCCTGGTAATTCCTTCAATCCACAATCCTATTTTTTTAATTTATCTCACCATAGATAACCCCAAATTAATGTGATATTTTTTACTATATTTTTAAGGAATTTGTCTAAAAATGATATTTCTATGGTTTCATAATGAGTTAAAGGATAAAATTAGGTGTGACAATGCCTATGAGTATATGTTAGTTTATGGATAGATTTATCAATGATTTTTCTGATTTTTTAAGGGTTCTTTATTTCTTCATTTTAATGGTAAACCAAAGTGAGACCCAAAATAATTTAATCCATGCCTTTTAAATTGATAAATTGATCTTGTGATATTTCTATAATCATGCTCATATTATTCTACACTTGGAGAAGATGCCAATTCTCTTTAACTAGATTTGTATGATTATTCAGATTGTATGAACTAAATTAAATTAAATCTATATTATAAGGGTTCTTGGATCCATGGGAACGTGATTGGGAAGGACCGAGGGTTGATGTAGTTTTGATTTCCATTATTGTGGTGATATGATTTGTCAATATGGGATTGAACTGGGTTAGTTGGGTGATATTGATCACTATTTTAGGTAAATTGGTAATCATATTGAGGTGAAGTGGTCTTTATTATTTTAGTGTGTCCCATATAATTAATGTTTTTATTGGCCATCAAGATATATCTACATGGTCACTAGAGAATCTAGTGTTGGATAATATTTCTTATATACTATTGGGGTTATTTTCTTCAGCATTTGTTGGATGAAATGTTTTTGGAGTCATGTGAACACATATAAGAGTCATATCATGGTGGTGGTGACCATTTTATTTAGTGGAGAACCTCATAGACTATTATGATTATGTGATTTTATTTACCATCAGTTATGTTTGGGGTGTGCTCATTGTAAAAACCCACGTGTAGGGTGATAGACCATTGGGTGAAGGTGATGAGTCCATCAGTTGGGGATGAGGCTCATCGATATGTTTGAGTTCATTGGAATGGGACGTGAGATGATGGATATCTTAGTGCCTCTAGACTTCTGTTTTTAATACAATAATGAGAATATTTTGGAAAAAAACATCGTTCTTCCTCAGACATTCAGTTTTGAGAAGACAATGACTTATGATATGGGGTTCGAGGGACCATGTACCTTTTCATTAGGTGTTTCATTTAGACACTGGGTTCTATGATTGATTTCATAAGTTTAAATGTGGTAATTTAGAGGTAGAAGATGAGAAGTAACTTGGGTTGATATTTTAAAGTCGATTCATTGGGATTTATACAATGGATCCACTCCACATAAGTTATTTATATAATCAAAAATAATTTATGCCATGTATATAACTGGGGGAACATGGTCAAACATTGTGATGATTCCCAAAGTAGATGATATCTTCCTTGTGGTTGTTTATCATAGGGAAGAATGTTATTTAATGAATATTCATGTAATTTATATTAATTTATATTTTTTAAAAACCTATATTATCGGAGATGTAAGATATGTATATTCTGGTGGTGGCATACTAATATTTATTCTCACACCCAACAGGGGCCCATTGGGATGCATATAGGATTTATTATATTATAATCCGATAAGGGATCAAGCTCAAGAGATAGACCATAATGGTCAAGTTAGACAATAATCATTGGAAGAATGGAAGTGGACCATGGTGGTCCCACTTCATAAGTTGAGGTTTACATTTGAGTTTATTTTCAATTTCATCATGATTATTATATGCATGTACTATTGTTCATCCATGAGAGACCCTTATTTTTATTTTTTCTGTATGACCTTTTATGATATGTGTTTAGAAATTGTATTATTGCCTTTAGTATGGTTACTATATTGTTTTATTTCTTCTATTAATGCATTATTATTATTCTAATTTATCATATTTGTTCCACTCTGTTATGGTGTTAATAAACAATTATATACACAAAAAAACTATTATTATCACCAAATGAGGGTATAGTCTCAAAACTATCAACTCTTTACAATGTAATTCATAATCTGCATCCATTGGCATATAGGGAGGCCTACCTATTGCCCCGTGGTTTTTCGGTCTGGAGCACAATTTTAAGTGCATACCAGGTCATGGATCTATAGTAAAAATGGATGAGGTTCCTACATATATATATATATATATATATATATGTATGTGTAATAACTCTAAATAAAATGCTTTGGGACTGACTAGATCATCACCTAGGTCATGATAATGATTCTTGTTGTGACCCGATTTAGACATCGTCAGGGATATACTTTCGATAATTCACATTTTATATACAAACCATTTTGATAGATTTAAATAGATAAAGACAATGAAAAACCTAGGTTTTACCAAAAATATATTAGATTGAAAATATTATGTCATTATTTAGTCATTATATAAATGATTATATGATTTTCTGCTATGATTATTGTTGCTCACACTATTATTTTTTCTTTTTGTCAATTGTTAGAACATAACGGAATCATGTTAACATGGAATATGATGGAAAATATGGTGACTAGGAGAAACCAATAGGTTTAATTATGGAATTGAAGGATGTCATTATTATAACAATCCATTTATCCAAAAATATGACTAAATATATATAACTTAAACAACTATTAGACACACCGAAGAAGGGTAGTATTGAGTTCTATAAGAGTATGAGTAGTTTAGACCATGAAGGAAGGAATTTTCTATTTCAATGATATCACAAATTTGGAAATAGAAACACATTAAAGAACCTAAAAAGAAAAAAAAATCTATTTTTGGAAAATAAGGGCATAATGAAACTAATTGATGAGGAAAAAATAAATAGTATCATAGAAGGGAATATGTTCTTTCCCAGAGATCCTTTTATAGTTTATTGTCTTAAATGTGGGGAACCTGTGCATTATTCAAGATAATTCTCTCTTCTTAATGTTAACCCATTGACCATCGATGGACCTATGATGAATTTAAATGGTTGGTGTATTTATGTATTGTGATTCATGATTGAAATTGTAGAAATATTTTCAGCAATGAATGTTTTGTTATAAGAATTATGAAAAATCTATGGATTGTAAATTTTTTTGAAAGCATAAATTTTTTGATCTAGTTTTAACTATAATATTTTGGTTACCGACATGGGTTTATGCAATTATTGTTAATAATTATTCAATGTCTTAATAAACCCTTTTTAGGTTTTTTGGTATGGGTTTCTACCAATATTAAGAATATTTTTGGAGACATTTAGGGAAATATAACCCACTAGTTTATTATATATTTTTTGTAAAAAGTATATATTAGGAATACTTCCACTACATTTTTTGGGAATATTTTAAAGGTATTGGTAACCTTTAGGGTTTATATTATCTTTGATGTTAAAGTAATTATGGGTTATTTCACATCGGTACTTTTATAGGAATTATATTCATATATTTTTAGATAAAGAACTACCCTCATTCCAAGTGAAAAAAATTCGCATATAGAAACGATGTGAGGTTTAAACCCATAACCGAATGATTATATGGGTTTAGCACAGACCATTATCCTACCTGATGTACTGGTTGACATTTTACTATATTTGGTTAAACAATTTGATGAATTAATATTAATGATGGACAGATGGTGTTACTATTGTGGATTATATATTAATTTATAATATTAGAAAATGTGTTCTAACTCTATCAATTTTGGAAAAAACATAGAAACAATATGAAATAATTATCACCCTTTTATAGAACATTAAATCCATTAAAATTTTATTTTAGTGATTTAGGCATAAAAAATAATTTTTATATTAATTTCATGGTGTAAGAGATGTAATGGAAATTGATTGATTCATAACCAAAAAAATAAATTGTTTATATTTCAATAAATTATATGAAATTAAAATAATTCATCATATTTAGGAAAATTATCTTGAAATAAAATTTAATATTATTACCATAATATCTAACGAGTAAAATGGATTTTTAAATCATCATAGATGTATGGTTCTGGTGTCTTTATCTATCCTAGGATCATTAAATTTCTGATGATAAATGACCACTAGCATCATCCATCTTTATTTGAGAATTCAACATTTCTTACATTCTTATAGAGAATTTAACACCTTGAAACGTTTTGATATATTTCATTTTAAAATTACATGATCACATCGATAACCTGCAGAAAATGAAACCATGAATCTAGATTAAGATTAAAAATATTTATACCATTATAAAATCGAAATTAAATTGATTAGTATTAATATTACTAACTAAATTATGAAAATTGATTTTATCCATTTATTTGAAATAAAATAATAATCATTTTTTTTGGAAGAAGACATGTTTTCTGAAAAACTATTTTTTTTAAACACAGTTTAGTTGTTCTTTTCCCACATAATTTAAAATTAATTTTTTCTTTTTTTAGAAAATAATTTTTATAATATGACCTTAATATTTTATATTATCATATAAGAACTATATCAGGGTAAATTTTTTAGGTTTTTATGAAATGATTCATTTTTCATATGAATAAGGAAGAATACTAATTTTTATTTAAAAATAGATTTTTGTTTTAATGATTAACAAAGATAAATTATATTTTAATTTTTTTAAAGTAATATTAGTTCTATTATATTATAATAAATAAAAATTTGGACAGTGTAATCAATTTTCTATTTAATTTTGATATTAAAAACTTATATACTTTTGAGAATTGTCCCTGTGATAACCTACATTTCAATATGATTGATGGTATAATTTCAAATTGGATTCATCCACCTCTGTAAATTTTATCTGAAAAAATGTATTCAATATTTCGAATCTAAATAATTTATATTATGTATTATTGAAAAATTAACTTATTACCATTATGAATAGTAAATGTTGTAAGAGATTAATTACCGTGGTTGAGATAAACACATATTTTATGAAGGGGTAAACTAAAACATAATGGATAACATGACCAACCAAATTGTAGAAAAAACATTTTCATGAAAAATTTCAAAAAAACTATAACTAAGGGTCTATAATGGCCCTTTTTTTCTTGTGGCATGACTAGAATGTGGGAATAATTGATTCTATTAAAAAAGTTTATTGTGTCTTCTTCACCAGTTAAAAAATCCCCCCCTCTAAATTTTGGATTAGAAAATACATGATAAAATAACTTCCTTAAAACCCTCCCAAAATCATATATCCCATCGTTTATCAGAAAACCATCTTATGAAGGCTTTTGGTGCCACTATAAATAACTTTTTTGAAGAATAGGTAAATGTCTTAAATAAGGGTTTTATCTTATTTGTACATAAAACTCCATTAATTATTATTAAACCTTGATTATATTATAACATAAGTATATTAAATATATTCAGATGGTATTATGTTAATTTCATGACCTATACCCATACCCTATTCCATAAAATGTGAAACAAAACCACTGATCAGGTGTGTGGTGGACTACCATCTCGTGAACCAATGTAATTGGTTACCCATAACCACCATTAAATGGTGGATATAATGATGTATTTTATAAATTTATATTATTTTTATGATATTATTATAAATATATCTTATTAATACCACATATATCATCTTACGTTTAATTTCATTTATAATAGGATAATTTTGATCATGTGAACAACAAACTACCCCCTTGTGAAGCAATGTGATTCGTTTTCAACTTAAAATTTGTATGGAATGTAATAAGGATACCTTTGGTGAATATATGTGATATATATGACATTATATTGGTTTTTAAAATTAATATTTCACCTAATTAATTGCCCTTTCATATCTTAAAAAAAGGATAATGTCTCTCATGTGTACTTATAACCTATAATTTCTGGGAAGTGGTGTGATTGATTCGCCATATTCAAATTTCAATAATGATCATAAAAATATATATAATTAAAAAAAATATTTATAAAAATAATCTCATTGTATAGATGTAGTATTTGTATGATATGTGTTTGAGACAGAACATTCCGGACAAAAATTGCACGAGAAAACAATGAAATTGATAAAAATAAAATAAAATAATGAAATATTCTTAACAAATAAGGATATAAATTTTAATAGAAGGATAATATATGATATTATAAATAATAATATAGTTCTGTTAGGAATTAATGAAATTATTAAAACCATTATACGTGAAATTAAAGTATGTTCAACCAAAAGTAATAATGAGGTAGGGGAATTTGTCATATTATCCCTTTATTTAAGAATATTATAATGTTAAGAAACTAATTGATTTTATATGGTGTATATACATCCCATTTGATATGAAATATCATGATTAATTTATTATGAATTATATTTTAAGATTTAATTTGAATTATTTCATCTAATTGAATTTTGACATAAAATTTACCAAGTGGTAAATAATTTCAAAACTTAATTTCGTTTCATTGGGGTATATTACATAATTTTCATTAATATTAAAAGATTATGCATGTAATGGTTTTTTAATTCCATAATTTGTATTTCCAATGATTTTATTTTGATTTAAATTTGATACACATAATAAATTCATTTGTCAATTCACACATCAATGTTATTATCATTGTATATATTTTTTCACAATCCCATACTAATCATGATTGTTTATGATTTAATTTTCTTATATTCTAGTTATTCATTAATTTTTAATAAAATTGTACCATTTTAAAACTCTTTGATACTTAATTTTTTTATAAATGGTTTTGAATAAAATCTTACTTAATTTCTCTCTTATGGAAAAAATCATTTTTCTTCCATATCCATGTTCCTATGAATAATTTAAAAATATTTTAACATTCTAAAAATTATTTATTAAAAGCATTTTTAGGTTCGTTTCAATTTTTAATTTTTTGGAAATAAATATTATTTTCCTTTTCTAAATAAGCCCCTTTTGTTTTCTTAAAAATGTATATAATTATTGTCTTAACTAGTAAAACATGAAAATAATTTCCATCCTTCATGACCAAATTTTTTTTAATGATTTATTTATATGTTTTAAAGGTTATTTTCATGGAAAATAGTTTTCAAATTATATCATGACTTTTAGAATTAAATTTGTTTTCAATGTAAATAAATATATTCCTCAAGATAGTTATTAATGAAATTTATATTGTATTATATTCATCAAAAACATCAACCATATTTTATACTTATGATCTGATAAGTATATGTTATGTTTATATCATTATTACCCTCTCTTTGGATGTTTTATGATCAATTTTAATAAGGAATCCATTTATATTCTCATTATTGTCTAATTTAATATTCATTAGCATTCCCTTGAAACATTAAATTTCATGTTATCATTGGATAATAAATTTCCTCTAAATATCCATATTATTTATCATGAATATAGTTATTATATAATAATTAAATCAATTATACATATTATATTTTACATTTAATGTTATGTTATTGACTAGAGAAATTATTGTTAATCTATATTACTAACTCAAAATGGAAATTATTGATAAAAAATATTGTTCATGAATTAAATCGATCATTTTATATACAAGGAATGTTTTGGAAATGTAGATAAGGGTGGGGCCTAGTTGTATATGTCCCCTAGATGCATTAGTAGTCTCATGAGATGAATCAGTTGGCATGACATAGTTAAATGGGTTTTTTTTTATAACACCCATCAGTTTTATTTTTTATTGTCGTGTACATAGTAGCAGTGGTTTCATGATACATGTGATTGTGACAAACAATAATTAATTATTATTATAATCAGGTGTTCAGTTATTATTAACAGTTATATTTTTGAAATGATATTATCTCCGGATTCATTTTCATTCTTAGTTTATCTATTAAACGGAATGTGTTTTCTCTTATTTATATTTCCATATTGTTTATTCATTATGTATGTTTCGTGGTTTCGGCCTTGAAACACCCAACATCTCTGTATCCAATGATGGACGGACCTACTATCCAATGGTAGGCATTCGCCGGATGATCTGACCAACGATGCTTAAGAACTCACATTGTTCAAGAGGATGGGAAGTTGGGCTCATTGAACCCTTTTGGGGGGAATTGTTGCCTGTACCGAGACTCTCTCATAGATTTAAGATGTATTCATATGTTCACGAATATTTTGATTATACCCAAACATAGAATCCACGAATTTAACCCTGGTGGGAAATGGACAACTGGACACAGGGGGGTTTGGAATCATTTAGGCCTGAGGTTTACAATCCATCATTGGATTAATTACACCGTGGAGTCAGAACTCCTTAAGGCGGCACTAGGAGTGGCACGGTGAATCGATGTGAGGACAATCAGATCGACAGTTTGTTGGGATTTAACCACACAGAGGCTTCCTAAGAACCCTGCCTAGGAGACATGGATCAAAGTCTACGTAGTTGCCATTGGCTTGGGAATTACACTCTGAGGTAGCCCATGATGATGGATTGGGGCTTACACTCTGAGGAGGCCCAATGTGTGAATTGGGGATTACACTCTGGGGAGGCCCAGAGTGATGGATTGGGGCTTACACTCTGCGGAGGCCCGGGGTAATGGATTGGGGATTACACTCTGAGGAGGCCCATAGTGATAGATTGGGGCATACACTCTAAGGAGGCCCATAAAAGTATTTCATGGTTGATGCTTACTCTAAACCCACATGAGTCATGCTCGGTGTGAGAAACAAGAGGCAGCAGGGACCAGAGGATCACGTCTCGAAGGGTGCGTCCGTGAAAAGTGGAGTGGGACATAAACATAGGGCGGCCCATAAAGTCGGGGCTTATTCCAGGATGGGCGCCCATGGAGACAAAGTGCAGCGGGAGAGGGAAGGGGTGCTCTTATACCCGTCACCTCTCATGTTCCCTGGGGAAGTACCCGGGGAAGTACCGAGGTGCATGGGGACGACTACCTTCTGATGGTCACGCCACCCGCTCTCTGAGAAGGGGATAAGTGCCCAACCACTGAATCATGTAGCTCCCCATCCAGGCGAGTAGAGGTAGGAAGGGGGTTCTCGGGCTCGGACCCCGAATTACCATGGGAATGTGAACCCAAGAATTCATTGAGAATCTGTTCAAGGGTCGGGGAAACCCCTTTGCCCATGCTTTCCGTGGGTATGTGAACTCAAATGGCGCGCTGGTGCACCTGAGGGTTACACCACACGGATGCGGTGGCTCTGGTGGAGGCCTCAGCTCGGGGCCGATGAGCATGACAATGAGGGACTCACGATGAATCAGGCCGGATCGGTAGGATGTTATGTGGCTCGGGGAATGGGAACTACAAAGGTTTTGGTTCCCTTCGCGTAGGGAGGTATTACGTGGCTGGAGGGGTCATCCGCGGACCAGGTTGGTCCACAGACTGAGAGTCCATCCACGGACTAGGATGGTTCGCATACTGACTCGTCGTCCATGAAAAAGGAGGTTCTGTGGACTGATTGGCATACCGCAAACCAAGGTGGTTTGCAACTCCGGGTTCAATCAGCGAACCAGGGTTGTTCACGGAGGGTTCCATGCAGGCAGCGGCGACCAAGGGCGGCGCTGGCTGGAGGCTCATCATTCAGAGATTCTTTCACGTAGGTGGGTGCTACGTGGTGCGACGAATTGGAAAAGAGGAATAAACTCCCTGGTCTATGGGGAGTGCATCTGCAGAGGGGCTATTATTCACGTTCTTCTCTTTTTATGTTATTTTAAGTTCACAGTTCACAAAATTATTATGCATTTTCGGTTCCTTATTAGTTCATTCCCAGGTTCATACCTACTCTGGTTCGCGAACTTGAACTTTTGAAATCCAAATACTTCCTTCAAAATCTTTCCACCCGAATCTGATCGATCTCCTTTCCATCCTTCTTCTTAACCCACCCCCCAAAATCCTCCTCTCCTTCCCCCCTCGGTCTCCTTTTATATAGTGGGGAAAGAGATATATCTGCGGTCACACGACACATTTTGTGGAGGCCCATGACCGAATACTCGGTTTACGGCTGACTTGGTCAATCCATAATTCTTGTTGGGTATTGAGCGCTTCTACCCCTCCCCGTGAACCAAACGAGGGGAGCGATTCATGGCCACAGAGGGTTCTATCTCCGTTTCACGAACGAAAGCGGGGGAGGTTCAGGACGGCTGACACGGCTCACAGCTGGGGCGGTTCATGTCGGTGAACCGGATTGGCACCCGCCCTACATCGCGCCCGCGGAGGGTCTCCACCACCATTCCACAAATGAAAAACGGTCTGCAGAGGAGGGACGTTTCACGGAACCGGCCATGCGTTGTTAACATTAGACCGGTCCGCGGACTGGTTCCTCCTTCGCAATCCTTGAGTATTTTCCACATTTTCCCATCCCTTTTCAGGTGAAATTGGGCATAACCTTCCTTGAGTTAAAGGGGATCATCTTTCTCCTTTTCGGATTTTTCAGGACCCTACAATGTAATAATGATATTCATGTTTTTGGTCAAATGGAATGTGTGTTCAGATATTTACCTTGCCATGCTGAATATTAATTATTGACGATGCCTTATCTGATCATAATGGTTATGTTATTGATTAATTGGAATGTGTATTTTCAAATTTAGCTTTACATATTTATTATTCCATATTGATTATTTCTTATTGATCATTCATTATTTACTATTTATTTTTTCTACTGTATGTAACCTTTACTGAGCATTTGAGTCCCATATATTTTCTTCCTTTCCTGAGAACCCATGAAGTGCACTATGAAATATATGAAAGGATATGATTTAGGGGATAATGATATTTTTGAAAACATTTAGGTAGTAATTGATATATTTTTACATAATATTGGAATCATGCAGACACAGATGTGTCCATTATTTTTCTTGATAGGGACGATGTTGGCCAACAAATGAAGCCCACTTTAATGAGCTTATCGACTTCAGCCACTATTTTTGCGTCATGCGAGGGAAGCGTCCTTCTAGTGGCCTATTTATAGCCCTGGTGGTTTCTTGGAAGACCTATATGATGCATTGCCACTTCGGGTCGAGTCCCGACATTTCTGTGTAATTCTATGAGAAAACATCCTGATGTTGCCTCAGGAAAGAGATATATACCTCATGCTCCTTGGGGGACATGGCTGCACTAATGAGAGTAGGACTCAGATCTTCCTCGGTACCTAGGTTTATTTCCCTAATCTCATCCACCGTGGTGGAGATACCCTCCTCAAATGCAGGAGGTGCATCCCTGAGATCTTCCCCCTCTTCATCTCCTATGTCCCCATCTTATTGATCCGACAGAGTGAGAGTTTCCGGTCTGAGCCTTTGAGTGTTTGAGGGAGATGCATCGTGGGCATCCTCTATTGAGTATTCTTCCCCAGATCGATGGTTGGTGGACGTTCCCACATTGTCGTGCTCAGCCATCGTGGCTGAAGTCATGAGGACATTCGAGTGCGTGTCCATACTTGAACTCCTACCCTCAACGTAGTTGATGGGAAGGACATAATATCTGCCAAGCTGCCTGAGGGGGTCATCAGGAACCATTTCTAGGCCATTTGGAGTGGGGATTCAGTCGACACCATCAACCAAATTCTTCTTCTTCTTCTGCTCAGAAAACCCGGTGTCAATATAATGTGACTTGGAGATCTCAAAAGGGGCCTTGTCAGCGTGAAATGTTCCACTTTTTCCATTGACGCAGTACTTGATACACTGGTGGTAAGATGATGGAGCAACCTTGTGCTTAAGGAGCCACGACTTTCCCAACAGGGCACTGAATGATGTGCTCTGCCGGACCACCAGGTAATCCGTGTAGGCTACCAGGTCACCAAAATGGGTCTTGAGCATAATTTTTCCTATTGGTTTCTGCTCACTCTTGTCATAACCTAATAAAATTGTGGCTGAGGGTATTAAATAGTCCTCCCTATAGCCCAACATATGGAGTGTTAGTACCATAATATGGTTAACTCCAGATCCATTGTCTATAAAAACTTTCTAGATCTCAATACCATTCATTGTTCCAAACACATATAGTGGTCTGATGTGTCCTTGCATGCTGGAATATTCATCCTGATCGGTGATTGAAATAACCGCATTGCATTTAGCTGGGTCAGTATCCATCCAGTAAATCTCGGCAGCAGCTACCTCGGCTTGAATTTCCTAGGGGCTGTTCAAAGATTCTATAAGTGCCTTCCTGAGGTCTGGAGATAGACTCAGGGCATCCAGGATGGACAGCTTGGCTGGTACCGAAGTGATCTGCTTAAGGATATCGTATTTCTGCTCTAGTAGCTGAAGCTTCTCCATTGGTGGGAGAGTCTTAACGGGTGATTTAGGGGATGAAGCATTTGACGAGGAGGGACCGGTCACGGGGTCCGATATTGATGGAGTTCCCGCTTTTTGAGGACTTGTCCCAGCTAGTCTGTTTGTACGTACTAGGCGGCCAGACACTTGTTCCTCCTATGGTGGGTATCGTAGAACAACGGGACCATAGTGGTTTCTTGTGGAGGTGGAGGGGCATTCTTTCTCCTGCTAAGCCTGTTGAAGGTCTCTCCCACAGGTTTCTGCGATACTAACTGTTTGGTCTGGGGTCCAACCATAGGGTTGGTTTCGGCCGTGGCTATGCCTCCCCTGGTATCCCCCACCTCTGTGATTTCTCCTCTCGGCTCCTCATGCAGGGAACTCAGGTTCATAACCATACTGTTCATCAGCGAATGATTCTATAAAATGGGTGACGTTAATTGAACCAAATATTGTCTCTTCATCCTCTGATAGGTCAACTTGGTCGGTTGTACCTAATGGTGTTTTTTGGTGGGTCGGTGCACATGGCGCCTAATTCGAGGGAATATAATCTTCCAGGGTCGGGACCAACTTTGGCCATGTCACAGACTGCTCCCCTTGCGATTGCTTCCTCCTTCGATTATGCCCAGATGACCGGCTCATGGAGGGTTGTGACGTCGATACTGTTGGCTCTACGGCTTCAGGGGATACTGTTGGAAACACCAACTCCTGTAGTTGAGCTCGGAGTATGCCCTGGGCTCAGTTTATAGTCTTCCGAGTCATCCAGTTGTCAAATTTATTCCCCTGTTTGCTGGTGACTTTCTACCACCCCTCTTCTGTGTCAGAGTTGGTAGTAGAGATACATGCCACAAGTTTTTGTGGTGGTCCCAACGCGACCATTCAGGAGACTACCATCCTCTACATGAGGACATTGAAGATGAATTATTCTCGGATACTGTGTCCCAACATATGATGGTAGGGGCAGTAATCTGGATTGTCATCGCGGACGACCTCTTCAGGTTTCCTTGGCTCTAGGAGGCAGAGCAAGTTCCAGTTTATGGCATCAATGAGTAGCCGCAGACTGGATCATCTCAGAACAAGAATAATTTTTGTCTTCGTTCCTCAAACTGGTTCCGCTTCGGTCCTCGCTGATCGTCCCGTTTATGCAGAGGCGTCCGCTGATATGCAAGAGGCCCTTGATGATTCGATGGAGGCCTAAGTGGTAGAGGGGGTATAGGTGTCGGCTTGAGTGTGACAGTGGACACTTCATCTCTAGGGGCTCTTTTCGCAAGAGCCTGCGAGGCTATTCGAGACATCGAATTAGTCCACTGTAGGGAGTCCTCAATTCACTAGGCAATGGCTGAGAGATGGCGGAAGCTAGTGGTGCGCTCCGCTAGTATGAGCGATGTTCACATCTCAGCTCGAAGATTATCGATGCATGTGGATATCATCTCATCTTGAGGCATTGTCCTATTCAGGTAATATGTTAGACCTTTCCATCTGGTGATGAAATCCAAGACACTCTCTTCCTCCCTCTACATACAGTTCATGAGGTCATTGATCATTGTTTTAGGCAACGTTGAGCTGAAGTGGAACATGAACTACTACTAAAGGTAGACCTAGCTCTTTTTTGACTGGGATGGCAGACTCGTATACCCGATGATGGCATATCCTTGCAAGGTCCGCTCGAAGCATCTGAGTTTTACTGCTTCTTGCTATTCCGGAGTCCCAATCATAGGGTCGCAATAGGATGCGTAGTGCATCAAATGCTGTTCTAGATCGCCTGATCCATTGATGATAGAGAATACAGGGCTCCCAAAATTTGGTGGAGGCGGTGTGTTGCTCACCCAATCTAGGTAGGGTTTTCGCTCTGGCTGTATCGGAGCGATTCGACCTTCCATCGCATCTAATTGAGCTGTTAGTACCTCTATGGTGTTGGTGAGACACTAGTTTACAACCTGTTGGGCCCAGTCCTGGGCAGGCGTATCCCGAGGCATTTCCTGAGGATCCAGATTGTTCGGAACCAGGTGCGCATGTGCCGTTTGTGGCACCTTTTGAGGGTTCAGGCGTACTCGTTCCAGTTGCTTCATGAGCGGAGGGAAGTCTTGGTATTCATCCGAATCTACGTTTAGGTAGTCGGATGGGCCGAGCACCTCGTTGGATGGGAGCCCTGACCGTATTTCGTTTTCTGCGGAAATCCATAGTCTTTTAGGTGCAATTGTTTGGAGTGCATGATGTGGGTCCTCCTGGGATGCACTTTCAATAAGGTGTTTCCTCTAGAGTAGCTCAGCATTAAGCTACCTCAATTCTTTCATCTCCTCTTCCTGTCGAGTGAATCTCTCTTTGAGCATGAGAGGATCATTTTTGTTGAGAGAAGGAGGGGGGTTAAGGGTAACCAGTCCTTTGCTATTATCCTTGTTGGAATCTCGCAGGGTAGGTGGAGGAGGGTCGGATGGAAGGAAGGGCATATTTAGGGAGGCCCTCTGGTTCCAGGTGTGCACACCTAGTGGTTCGTTGTGAGTCACAACCTGACCAGAACTATCGTCTCCTAATCCCTCCTGATTTGCAGTATCTCTGGTATCACCCATGGGGTTAACCTCTATGACGTTGATATTTGCATATTGAGGGGCGGAGAAGATGCCATCTTCCAAATGGGAAGCGGATCCCCCGTGTCTTCATCTGGCCTTCCCTTTCGTGACCTGGGATTGTCTTCAGACTTCTTGACGAAGGGTGACCCAGAGAGTTATTTGATGCGACCTTACGATGCGCCTTCCTCTCGAAGAGGATGATTATTCAAATGACGGGATAGGATAGGAACCTCCTCTTCTGACTGTCCTCCCTAGACAATAGAATACTGATTATTTTAGGGGAGGTAGTTGTTGAGGGGATAATATTTCCCCCAGCCCTAAGGGCTGGGGTTGCTCCATTCTTTGGACATTGAGTCCCTTCCCAGTTTTATTGGTCTTACAGGGGAATTTGTTATTAAAAATTCCCACATCATTGCATGCTAGGGTTGAACTTGGATTGCGGAAGTGGATACGGCTATAGATACCTTCCAGACCTCGTGTGCCCCCATTCGGGGGTGAACCGGATTTCGTGCCGAATTCAAATGTGGATCAATCCCATCTGGGGAGGCAGGAAAAGTTCGCTGATTGGCCTCTATTAGGAGAGAGGCCTCTTGTATGCTCTTAGTGGCCAAATTCAAGAGTTCTTGAATGGATCCTTCCCGTCGGGCCTGACTCTTATGGGACTTACTCAAGGCCTGACTCTGTTGGGTGTGTTGCCTTTCCTGAACAGGGAGACCACTCGATTTCCTTCTTGACGTGACGAATTCACAAGACACCATTCCAAATGGGTTATTCTAGGCCGGGAGCAGAGTGAAATGCAGAGCTCCATGTTCTCCCCATCCCCTGATATGGACTCCCATCGGAGTTTCACCGATGAGGCGGTGCAGCTGGTGCATCGCACGGAGGCAGTCTATCTCCATGTTTCCTTTACGCCTCTCGAGTCGCTGTTGACGTGCTGAAGGAAGAGCGTCCAGGTCGATGTGATGCAGGAGGTATCCTATCGTCCTGACGGGGTCTACGTACCCATCGTAGGGCAGGAAGCTTGATTTCAGTCGATGGAGGGTTGTCCATATATTATGGAAAATGCCATGCATGCATTATTCCGACAAATCTCTGGGTATGTCGAACTGAGAGGTGGACATAGGCCAAAACATAACTGGTATGTCATCCCTGGCTAGTCGTTTCCTCAGGTGAAGCATGTTGGCATACTCCTCCGCTAGTGACTCCTCTACCTGGTCAGCCCAATCGAGACACTCACTGTCAGTGTATTCAGGGGTAGTGGGACCGGTAGGTGCTGAGTCATTATGTGGGAGATTCTGAGGTGGTTCAGAGGATGAATGCAGCCCTGGACCATCCCCTGATTGCAGAACGATGTCGTCAGTGACTAACTGGGAATCTCACATGCTTGATTCTGTCCTTCTGAGTTCCTCGGCATACGAGGGTGTTCAAGTTCTTGATTCAGAAGGGGGAGGACCTTCCTGTCGATATAATATGTCATAGCGGGGAGGAACTCTGCAATGGATGCCGTAATAGAGAGGAATACCATTACTTCCTGATGCTTCACTGGATAGAGAAATTTTTCAGTGCACACCCTGGGGAGGACCTCCAAGGAGTGTTTCAGCAACGGGAGGACCTTCTGGATGTGTAGCATCGTTACATGGAGGACCTTTGCAACAAATTCCATCATGGTGAGGATGTCCATCATGGATTGACATTCGATGCGCATCCTGGGAAGTATCTTCAGGACACACCATGACAAGGGGAGGAACGTATTGTTGCTTTGGTCCAATGCGTTGAGGACCTTCGCAATGGTGGTCGTGGTGGCAAGGACTACCATCACAGCTGCTGCAATGGCGAGGAGTACCATTACTGTTGCCGCAGGGAGAATATCTACGGGATAAATCCTGGGGATGGCCTCCAAAATGTACAGCAACGAGGGGAGGGCCTTCTCATTGCTCGACATCTCTACGGGGAGGACCTCTATTATCAGGTTGGCGAGGGCTACCATCGTGATCTGATACAAGACTGAGTGGAGCTCTGTTGCAGCATAACCCCTGGGGAGGACCTTCAGGGTAGGCTAAGACAAGGGGAGGGACTTCTTGTCGTGATGAGACGTCAGTGCAGGGAGGGCCTCCGTAGTTGCGACTATGATAGCGAGGACTACTATCATAATCTGTGGTCACACTGCATGGAGAGTGTTTGCAGTGTATACCTTGGGGAGGACCTTCAAGGTGGACTGCAGCAAGTAGAGGAACATCTTGCTGCTCGATCACCTAGCTACGTGGAAGGGTTCCGTGACTCACATAAAAAGAGGATCTCTTGTGATCGATCATTATACGCCCGCAGGGGAGGCCCCCACGGGTGGTCTGAGGAGGACCTTACGAGCTGCTGGTAGCAACATTGCAGGGTGGAAATTCGCAACTGCTACTACTACTCCCATAATATTGTAATGTATGGGTAGGTTTATAAGCCTTTGATGTAGGCTTAGCATCGTTGGAAACCCCAGCTTCCAGCAGAGCGAAGTCATGAATTCCTTCTTTATTTTCTGCCTGCTTTTGGTGCGTTTGGGGCGCTCTTTTGCGGGAATCAGGGACTGCTTGCTATTGAAAACAGCCTTCACTATTGGGTCCCTATCTAATTGGGTCCCGTGATGCTGTCAAGATACGCCGACAAACATCTTGACTTTTAGCAGGGATATATGCCTGCTCTGGAGCATCCACCATGATGGATGGGTGTCCCCCAGATAGAACGAGTGAAGCTACTCGATCCGGTTGCCCTTGCATCGTGGATTATGGCCGGAAAACCTACTTGGATGAATCAGGGCTGTATATATTATCCGAGGCGGCTACCTAGTCTCTTAGATGAGTCACCTCAGTTGAGGAGATGGGATCATGGGCCCGAGTCCTTGCTGTTTCTGCTGATGCAATTACATTCTAGAAAGTCTGCAAGATATGATCTGGGATCGATTACTACTACTCCATCATTTCTAGAATATGTAGAGATAAATCTTTGGCTGGAATGGGTATGAAAGTCCATTCCGGTATCGGAGTAGGAATATCCTACTTCGGTCCTCCGATGGTCAGTGGGTGCTGACAATTCTCCTGTGTCGGGGCAGGTGAACGAATCAGCCCCTATACCGGGATATGTCAGTTTATCTCTCCGTTTTCCACCACAACGGGACGACAGACATTACTTGAATCCATAGGGAGCTGGCTCTATATATATTGGTTTCCCACCATATCGAGTCGGTGGCCTTCGTTGGCGGGGATACATGCCTTCCTATGATTTGCCGCCACATCTCAGTGGCGGGCTTTGTTGATCGCCACGATATCAGGTTGGCGGGCATTAGAAGCAACAGCTAGGAGCTGGTCCTGTAGGCGTCGGGTCGCGACCACGTCAGGTTGGTGGGATTAATGACCCTTTGCAGGGAGAGGTGCCTTCCTGGTAAGTGTTGTCCTGTGTGAGTGATGGGCTTGATGGAGCTCGATGGGGATGCGCGCCAGCTTGTATGATTCTGCCATGTCTGGATGGCAGACTCGGGAGGAGCGAACAAGTGTAGGTGCATGTCTGTGGTACATCTCCGTGGCTGGGCGGTTGAGCTCCTCCTCAGGGACCAAGGTGATGACCGGTCCCTGATTGTACGTCTGCCACCCTCGTCTGGCAGTCCGAGGGGCTGGAGATCAGGGACCGTGGGCCTGAATCCTTGGGGATACATCTTCCTCGGCGTGAGGATGTTGAATTGCATCCTTACCACGATGATGTATGCCGAAGGGGGCCTTGGAGTGGAACCCCCATTCGGTGGGGATGAAGTCCTCAACGTCAACCTCCTCTACCTGTCTAAGATAAGGGAGGTACGCATTGTCCCATTCCTGGGATAGACTCCCGAAACGGTTGGAGAAGCAATAGGGGTTGTCTGGATCTGCCTTTTCAGCCGCTTCTAGGCAGGCGACCAAGGAGTTCTGGTTGTTTGGAGTGCGTGCTTGGCCACCTCCACTGTTGGGAGAGTAACATTCATGTGGTACTCTCATATCATCGCGTCCCAGACCCTGCATTGAAGACGCTGTGTGGGTGATGGTGTCCTCTGTTGGAGAGGATGGCCGGTCATTGCGTATTTGGAAGAATGTGCTTGTGAGTTACTCCATGACACCATTAGATCTAAGGGAGTTCTAAAGGTATTACCTGCGAAACATTTTAGAAAATACAAGCAGAAAACCCATCAATGTAGCATCTCATGATCCCATGCATGATTAATGACCTTGCTTGGCCCTCCCAATGAGTGAAGGGGGCATACAGTGGGATTATGTTAAATCTATCGTGCTTGGTTAAAGATTCACGTCGGGTTAACCATTTTTGTTTCGTGGTTTCGACCTCGAAACACCCAACGACTCCGTATCCGATGATGGATGGACTTTCTTTCCAAAGTAAGGAATTCACCGGATGATCTGACTAGCGATGCTTAAGAACTCACATTGGTCGAGTGGATGGGAAGATGGGCTCATCGCACCCTTTTGGGGGAAATTATTGCCTAATCCAAGACTCTCTAATAGATTTAAGAAGTATTCAAATGTTCGTGAATCTTTGATTTATACCCAAACATAGTATCCACAGATTTAACCCTTGTGGGAAATGGTCAACTGGACGCAGGGGGGTTCAGAATCATTTAGGCATGAGGTTTACCATCCTTTGTTGGATTAATGACCTAGTGGAGTCAGAACTCGTTTAGGAGGCACTAGGAGTGTCGTGGTGAACTGATGTGAGGACAATCGGATCGACCAGTTGTTGGGATTGAACCTCATGGAGGCTTCCTACGTACCCAGCCTAGGAGATAAGGATCAATTTCCACATAGTTCGCATTGGCTTTGGACTTACACTTTGAGGCAACCCATGGTGATGGATTGGGGCATACACTATGAGGAGGCCCAAGGTGTGGATTGGGGCTTACACTCTGGGGAGGCCCAGGGTGATGGATTGGGGCTTACACTCTGCAGAGGCCCAGGGTGATGGATTGGGGCATACACTCTAAGGAGGCCCATCATGATAGATTGAGGCATACACTCTGAGGAGGCCCATAAAAGGATGTCATGGTCGATGCTTACTCTATGCCAACGTGAGTCATGCTTGATGTGAGAAACAAGAGGCAGCAGGGACCAGAGGATCACGTCGCGAAAGGTGCGTCTGTGAGAAGTGGAGTGGGGATTATGCATAGGGTGGCCCATAAAGTCGAGGCTTACACCAGGATGGATGCCCATGGGGAAAAAGCACAGCGGGATAGGGAAAGGGGTTCTATTGTGCCCGTCACCTCTCCTATTCCCCGAGGAAGTACCCGAGGGTGTACCGAGGTGCATTGAGATGGATGTCTTCTGATGGGTACGCCGCCCCCTCTACAAGAAGGGGAGAAGTGCCCGACCGCTGAAACGTGAAGCCCCCCATCCTGGCGAGTAGAGGCAGGAAGGGGGTTTTCGGGCTCAGACCCTGCATTACCGTGGAAATGTGAACCCAGGAATGCTTTGGGAATCTGATCAAGGGTCGGGGCATCCCCTTTTCCCCTGTTTGCCATGGGTATGTGAACACAAATGGAGCATTGGTTCACCTGAGGGTTACACCACACAGATTCGGTGGCTCTGGTGGAGGCGTCAGCTTGGGACCGAGGAGTAGGCCAATGAGGGACTCATGAGGAATCAGGCTAGATCGGGAGGATCTTATATGGATCGGGGAATGAGAAATACAATGGTTTTGGTGCCATTCGTGTAGGGAGGTGCTTCGCGGCTAGAGGGGTCGTCCATGAACTAGGGTGCTCTGCGGACTAAGAGGCCATCCATGAACCAGGAGGGTCCGCGGACTGACTGGACATCCACAAACTAGGAGGGTCCGCAGACTGAGTGGCATTCTGCGAACCAAGGTGTTTTGCGGCTCTGGGTTTGATCTGTGAACCTGGTGGTCCATGGAGGGTTCCATGGAGGCAGTAGCGGCCAAGGGCGGTGCCGGCTGGAGGCTCGTTGTTTGGGGCTTTGCCCGTGTAGGAGGGTGCAAAGTAGCGCGATGGATCGGAAAAGAGGCATAAACTCCCTAGTCTATGGGGAGTGCATCTGCGGAGGGGCTATGGTTCACATTCTTATCTTTTTATGTTATTTTGAGTTCACGGTTCACCAAAGTATTATGAATTTTTGGTTCCTCATTAGTTCATTCCCAGGTTCATACCTGCTCTGGTTCGCGAACTGGAACTTTCAAAGTCCTAATCCTTCCTTCGAAATCCTTCCACCTGAATCTAATCGATCTCCTTTCCTTCCTCCTTCTGAATCCCCCCAAAATTCTCCTCTCCTCCCCCCTCGATCTCCTTTTATAGAGTGGGAAAATAGATGTATCTACAGACATGTGGCAGCTTTTGTGGAGGCCCATGACCGAATACCCAGTTTATGGCTGACTTGGTCAATTAGTAATCCATGGTGGGTATTGAGTGCTTCTCCCCCTCCCCGCGAACCGAACAAGGGGAGTGCTTCACGACCATGGAGGGTTCTACCTCCATTTTGCGAACGACAGTGGAGGTGATTCAGGCCGGCTGACACGACTCGCAGCTGGGGCGATTCATGTCGGTGAACCGGATTGGCGCACGCCCTGCTTCGTGCCCGCAGAGGGTCTCTGCCTCTATTCGATGAAAAACAAAGGTCCATGGAGGAGGGCGATTCGCGGAACCATTCATGCGTCATTAACATTAGACCGGTCCGCGGACCGGTTCCTCTTTCTCTATCCTTGAGTATTTTCCACATTTGCCCATCCCTTTTGAGGGAAAATTGGGAACAACCTCCCTTGATTTAATGGGGATCATCATTCTCCTTTTCAGATTTTTTAGGACCCTATAATATAATAATGATATTCATGTTTTTGGTCAAATGGAATGTGTGTTTAGATATTTACTTTTCCATGCTAATATTTATTTTTAACGATGCCTTATCTGATCATAATGTTCATGTCATTGATTAAATGGAATGTGTATTTTCAAATTTACCTTTACATATTTATTATTCTATATTGATTATTGCTTATTGATCATTCATTATTTACTATTTATTTTTTCTACTGTATGTAACCCTTACTGAGCATTTGAGTCCAATATATTTTCTTCCTTTCCCGAGAATCCAATAAGTGCACTATGAAATATATGCAAGGATATGATTTAGGGAATAATGATATTTTTGAAAAAAATTAGGTATAAACTTATATATTTTATCATAATATTGGAATCATGTAGATATCAAGTTTAAAAATAATACTAAACTATTTGATCCTTTAATATGCAATCTCTTATATCTAGTGCTAACGTGATTAAGTAAAAACCTGATTTGTGTTACTAGCGTTGGGGAATTGATAGTTGGTATTATAGAATATTTAGTAGAAAATAAGAGAAATATATTTAGGAGAAAATATATTAGGGAACATAACCTTATGATAGATCTGGAGGATATTTATAGAAGTATATACTAATGTATTCGGAAGGAGGAAAGGATATGTTTTTTCCTAGAAATAAATCCCTCTAAGGATGATAAAAGTGGGCATGGTAATGGTATTGATGTTATTAGGGGAAATAACTCTAAAACTATTGAATTTGCATTGACCCAATCATCACACAGATCAAGACAATTGTCATTACTGTGCACATGGTTTGATAATCCTATGGGATTTTCTTTGTATAATACATATTTTTTATACAAACTATTATAAAATATTTTAATAGTTGATGACAATGGATTGCCTTTGTTGAATCTATTGAGTATTAGATAGAAAATATTTTTTATGATTTAAATATACAATAAATTATTATATGGGTTTCCCACCATGATTATTTTTACTCACACTATGATTTTGGGCTTTAGTAACTAGTTGGATCTTGAAATAATCAAGTTAACATTAAATATGAAAGGAGATGTGTAAAATATGAGAAACCGAGAGAGATAATTTTAATAGTTAGATATATAATGATTATTCCTAATTAGTTATCCAAAAATATTCTTTACAACATATTCATTAACTAACTCTTGGACACAATATAGTAGAGATTAATAGTGTTTTCTAAGAGATCAGGTGTTGGAGACCATTCCTGAATGAAAACTCAATTTTAATAATGTTATAAATATGGAAAGAGACACCTAATAATGTTCTTAAAATGAATGAGAAACTATTTTATAAAAGTAAAATATTTTTATAAATAAGTAAATTACTAATGAAAAATGAAGTGTACAATAAAAGGAAATAATCTCCACCCAAGGGATCTATTTGTAGTTCATTTTTATAAATATGGGGAACCTAGGAATTTTCCCAGTCAATTATATCTTCTATAGGTTATACCCATGACCATGGAAGGACCAATATTGAATTAAAATTGCTAAAGTATTTATGTATTAAGCTGCAAGAGTTAAATTGTTGAATTTTTTTTACCAATGCTGAATTAGTTATAAGAATATTCAGACAGCTACATATTGTGATAATTGTTTTTAACTATATATGTATTCACATATTATAAGCATTAAATTAGGAATACCATCATGGTTTTAGGAGTTTATGGTTGATCATAAGTTCAATGTCGTGAACACACCATTAATGTTTTTAGGTTCTGGGATTCTACCATGATTAATGATACTTTGGGAGACATTTGTGGCAATAAAACCAAATAGTTTTATATATGTTTTTGGTAAAATGTTTATTTAACGAAGGATGCCTATACATTTTTTGGGAAAAAGTTTAATTTTATTGGTAATCTTTAGGGTTTATCATATCTTTTTTTCTAAGGTAATTATGGGTTATTACAATTTGGGATTGATATAGGAATTATATTAATTTAGTTTTAGAAAAGGGAAAAAATTTATTCCGGGGGACAACCCGTCACACCCAAAAAATCCATGGGGATTGAACCCACAACCCCAGGGTGATAAGGATTAAGCATCTATCTATGGACTATGTGGAATCCTTGTTAATATTTGGAAATTTTCATCTCAATTATTTAGTGAATAAATATTAATGTTCAACTAGTGGTGTCACTGTTTAGGTATTGAGATTAATGTATTGTATTAGATAACATTTTCTAATTATATTGTGTTTGGGAAATATTTCGAAATAGGTGGAAAGACATGAAACTTTATTATGGATATTGCAATCTCTTAAAAGTTAATTTAATTCTTCTAGCGAAAAAAATTATAATTATTTTGATATTCCTCTAATCGAGAAATATTTTAAGTTGAAATTCATTTATGAACCACCAATGGATGAATTTGTGCCGATTAAATATAAATATATCAAGTATGTATATATCCCTATAATCTTAGATAGTAAAAGAATTCCTCAAATTTATTAAAAGGATCTTGAAAAAAATTATTCTATTAAATTCCTATCTGATGAAAAATAGTCATTCAAATCATCCTAGATTAATGGTTTTGAGATCCCTAACTTTCTAACAGTAAATAAATTTCATGGGATTAATTATTACTAGTACTGTCAATCATTATTTTGGCATTCTAGTTTTTTTTCCGTGCCAATATCTTCACTTCCCACATATGTTCTCATACTAGCTGACATAGTTATCTTAAATTAAAAATAACCTTTTATATTTATCGTTATGTATTTAATAAAATATTTTTTAACCCTTTATAATATGTGGATTTTCAAAAAGAAAAATTTTCAAATACAAATCCATTGAAATTCTATCACAAGTAAAAATTACAGGGATGAAATTTATTGAAAGTGGATAGAATGAAACAACCCATGATTTTAAAATAATAAAATTTGGTTTGATATTAAACATGAGACACAACAAAAAGACTATAATATTATATAGCTCTATGAGACTTTATGATATATATTTTTAAATAAATATGATATCTTTGAGAGCCTGCAGAACATAAAACCCCGAGTCTAAATGAACCGTAAGATAATATAACATTATAACCAAGACCTAAAATTTAAGGTTATGAATAGTATCAAATATATTATGAAATTTATGGTTTTATAATAAGTAAAATAAGAATAATTTTCAATAGGTGAAATCATTTCTCAAAAAAATATTTTTCCGAAGGCATTTTAGTCACACTTTAGAAGAATAATTTAAATTAAATTTCTCCTATATTGGAAAAATTATTTTATAAAGGAACTCTATTTATAAAATCATGATATCAAAATTATATTTGGGTTAATGTTTGTGATTTTTTTGAAATATTTCATTTTTTTTATAAATAGGGAAAATACATATTTTTATTGAAAACTTCAACTTCTTTTAAATTATATACTATGATAAATTATATTATAATTTTTTAATGTAAAATTTTTAACTTTATATTTTAATAAATAAAATTTAAGTTAGTAAAATAAAATTTATATTAATATTTTATTTTAAAACCTTCCATTCTTACTAGAATTTTCCCTTTTCAAACCCCCTTTTCGTCAGGTCTATACATATTATTTTAAATTTGTTTCTTCCAATTCTTTGAATTTAATTTAGAATTATAGTTTCCATATTTTTAAAAATCATAATATATATTTAATAATAAGATCAAATTATTTTTTTAACTATTATGAATTAATGATTACGTAAAAAATTTATTATCGCGGTTAACGTAGAAAATGATTTATCGGGGGGTGTCAAACAAAAAGGATAATAGTAAAAATTACCTAAATACTTGTCCAAAAACCAATTTTATGCTAACATTAATACATTATAATATGTAAATGTAAATAATGATCCATTTTTAGGATTTTTATGATAATATAATGTGTATAGTTGATTCTTTTCAAAAACTCCACGTGTGTCATAATCACTACTTATAAAAGAATATTCTCTATCCCCTCATCTTCACACATAAATAACGATATCTCTTAGAAAATACCAAAAAAATAAACTTTTTAATACCATTATAAAATCATGGATCTAATATTTTGATCATAAATTCCAAATATGATGTATTTTTGTGAAAACCTAAATTAGTTGTCTCAATAAGAGGTAGCATTTTAAAAGAGCTTTTTTTTGTTTCTTCTTCCACCTCTTTAAAATCCTCTAAAAATAAGATTATATAATAACCAAAATATATTAAATATAATGTAAAATTATTATGTTGGGGTCCTAAACTATACCCATATCCAATTCAATAAAATAGTTAAAGGAAACTGTTAATCGTTTGTACAGTGGACTGCCACCACACGAACATATGTAATATGTTTTCATCATCACCATTAATGGCATGATATAATGATGGGTTTAACTGATTTATATAATTATAAATAAATATATAGTGATAAAAAATAGAATATTTTTAACATAAATATCATTATAAGGTTGATTTAACTATATAAAATGCCTAATAATTATAACTTTCATGAAAAACAAACTTGAGAAAAATAGGAAATTAACACCAAAAACAATAAATTTAATGAGATTTTATAATCCAATGGGTGGTAAATGTTATAATAAGATCATATATTATATAATAAATATTAATATAGTTCTATTTAAAATTATTAACATGATTTAAACCATTATACATGATATTAATGAATGTTTAAGAAAAAGGAAGTGTGTGGATTGGGACTTGGTCTCAATTTTATTTCATTGAGTCATATTGTAATGTCATATACCTAATTTATTTTATAAAATTTATATAATATATATTTTAAATTTACTATGATGACTCCAAAATAATTTTTTTAAATTTTATATGTCAATATTAATGGTTTTATAGAAATGGATTTTTGCTTAAAATATACAGAGTTGTAAAAATGTATTAACTAAATTTCTTTTCATTGGGTTATATTACTTCTTCATTGACTTTAATATTCTATTATTATGTGTGTAAGAAAATTTTACTATAAATTTTTATATTTTCACTTGTTCATTGTGTATTTATATTTGATCCACAAAGTCGATCCATTGGTTAATTATCCCTTTAATGTTATAAACATTGTAAGGATTTGTTTCAAAATCTAATTTTAATCGTATTTTTATGCATGAATATTTTTTCTCCTATGGTTATTTATTCTATTTCCATGTAATAGAACCATTTTTTCGACAATTAGTTAAATAAAATTTTTGATAAAATGTTTTTCATAATATTTTAATTCATTTTGATCTTCGATCAATTTTTTTTTTATTCCACATTAATGTTTCTAAGATTGTTTTAATTTTTTTAACATTATCCAAATCATTTATTAATGAAATTTTCACCACTGTTTCAATTTTGAATTTTTTTTAAAGGAATCTTTATTTCATTTATGAAAAAAATAATTTTTATATTTTTTTGAAAAATTGAAATCAATCTTCGTTTTAATATTTAAAGAATGAACACAATTACTATACATCATGAACACTAAATGTTTTAAAGTATAAATTATAAGTTTCAGAGTTTATATTTAAGGAATACTATTTTAAAATCAATTTGGAAATATTTAGTTTTAAAAATATTTTCAAATTTAAAATGATATTTTCATCAGGAGTATTTTTAATAAACTTTTTTGGAATTTCTATTTATCAATGATATCAACCCTTTATTTTTAGAATGATCCACTGGGTATATTTTATGTTTACATCATCCTTATCATTCCTATGGATTGTTTAAGTTTATTTTGAATAGGGAAAGTATTGATATTATTATTTTTAATTATTTTTTGTAATCATTTTCCATTCATTAGAATATTCAATTTCATGTTATAATTAGACATTAAAATTCACTAAATATCCATATTATATATAATTGATATACTTATAACTTAAACTATATATATTTTCAACATATAGTATTTTAATTTAAATGATATAAAACTGACTTGGGAAATTATTGTTAATAAATATTACTTACTTGACACAGAAATTATTCACAAGGATTATTGTTCATTAATTTAATCAATAATTCAATATGTGATGATGGATATATATATTAATATATATGTAGATCCTTGTTTTTGATAGTCACATGATTCATCGTGAATCTCATTAGATGAATCCATTGGATAACCTTGGTTAAAAGGGTTTTTTGTTGTATACCTAGACATTAGTTTTAATGTAACACCCAGATATTTTAAAAGAATGAAATTATATTCAATATTGTATGGGAAAAAAATATAGTTTATCTTGTAAAAAATGTGACACTATATTCAACATGAGTTACACTCAACAATGACTCTCTTCGACGGAGTACGCTACACACAAGATCATGTATTACCAAATACTACTAATATTATTATTTAAAATGAAAATAATCTCATAGATTTTAATTCTTGGTTTATAAGTAGGACTCTATGAAATATTAAAATATATTATTGAAGTCATTGGTTACTCATTATTTTTATATAAATATAAAAACATGTTTAATATAAAGTAAATGTTTTTATAAAAAAACTATTTTTATGATCCAAATGAGTTTTTTCTTAATAAATTAAACTGATGAATTAATTTAATGAAATTTATAAAATTTATATTCAATATTTTTTTAATTCATATAATATATTTTAAAGGAATAATATAATAAAAAAATCAATTTTATATATAAATGCATTATTTACAAGCAGTTTTTGTGTGTTTTAATGGAACACTTATTTTAAAAATAAATTTTCACATTTTTAAAAATTATATTTGAAAAATAAAATTCAATTTTTAATATTTTATTTCCAAAATTATCTTATGGATAATTTTTGTTATTTTTTGAGAAGTTCCATTTTTTTTATTAATATTCAAATATTATTGGATTTTAATTAAAAATTAACATTTATTCTAAATAATTTTTTAATGTTAGATTATAATTTTACTATTTTGAAAGTCAAAATATTTTAATTATACATATCTTAATAAAATTTAGGATATTTTAATCTTTTTTATACTGAATTTTTTATAAAAAAATTATAATGTTCTGAACTTTTTTACTTAGAAACTCTCATTCTCTTCACATCAGTGGGATTAATTTTTAATTAAATTCTTCCAATTATATGAGTTGAATTTGAAAAAATTGATTCTATAGTTGGAATAAAAATAATTTTTATTTTTTTGATAATTTCATATTTGTTTTTGTCCATAATGATTAGTGAAAACGGTTACAATTAATTATATTTTTTATCGTAACAACATGTTTACAGTGTGGTTAAACATTAATCTTATGGTGGAAAATGACATACCAACTTATCCAAAACCAAATTTATGGATATATAAATATATACCATTGACAACATATTATGTAGTTTTAATGACATTTTAGGAACACTATTCATTGAATGTGACCTATATAATAAGTTAAGTAAACAAAAAGACAATAATGGATCCTTCCTTGATTTTAAAATCTATAATGCTATGAGATAGATAAAAATCCATATTGGATAGGTTATTCATATTATTTTTAATTATAAAAAAAATTTATTACTAAATTTATCTATTTTTAAATTTTATAAAATCATTATTTACTTAAAATGCATAATAAACACCGCCACAAAAATTATTTAGTTAAAAATTAACTAAAATAAATGTTACTAAAAATATGAAATGTGAAGAAAACTGAAGGAATTATTTTATTTTATTAATTTTTTAGATTTATATATCATGTTACATAAGTGATAAATTAATTTATTCAAATTAAATCATTGTATTTATGTTTTAAAACATAAATTAATTAAATGATGTCAAAATGGACATTAATTTTATTTTATAATATATGATATTTTATTAAATGATTTAAATTTACTAAAATACTATGCTCAGTAAAGTGTTCTTTAAAGATTAATAAATATAAAAGATGGACCATTAATGTAAAATCTATTGGTTTGTAATGACTATAACGATGATTAAATAATAAAAATATGTTTAGTATAGTTTTGATTAAAGCAATGTGTTTTCATGTTACACACACTTATGTTAAAATTACTTTCCAAAAAACATTGTATTTTTATCAAATAAGATAGATATAATATTTATAATTTATGGGTCCAAATTTTATAAAATTTATGAATTTAATCTGTAAATAAAGAATAAATTTCTCAAGGGAGAACACAAGTCATTGTGGTTAAAATAAGAAGGGGTAAAATTGAGTAAATATAAAGAAAAAAAAGGAAAATTGATAAAAATATTATTATTTTTGTGTCATGTAAGTAATTAATGACAATAAATTCCCTCATATCCATTAGTTTTTAATTATTTAAGAACAAAATGTATGGGATAACTCCCAATAGAGAATACATTGGAGTATTTTTTAAAATGTCACTCCTCCTCCACTATAAAAGAGTACTAATTCTCTCCAATTATTAAAACCTTAAAAAAATTGGTTCAGTCAGTCCCTAACTAAATCAAATATACACTTTACTAAAACCATCATAAAGTCCTTACTTTGGTTATAAATCCATCCAAGGAATTCTGTTGGTGTAATCGAAAAATATTTACTCAATGAAGATGTAACGTTCATCAACATGCTTTTTTGTTTTACATATTTATATTTCCCATTAAATTATTATTTTAACATGATTATATAATAAAATCAGTATAATTAATACACTTGTCTTTTTTTATGTCATGGGTTTGAAAGGCACCCTCATAAGTGCTTTCAAATGATGTGAAATTGTTTAATTCTTAGGTGGAGTAGGGCGACTGGCCAAGGCCATATCTCAATGGAGGAAGTAAATTTAACAAAATATTGAAGTATTTTTTTTGAAAATATAATAGAAGGTAAGAAAAAAAATATTTAAAAATATTTTTGTTTTTTTATAAAGCTATAAGAAATTTTTTGGGAGAATAATGTATTTTTTTTGTTTTTGAAGTAAAATTGACAAAACACAATGAGAAGCTATTTTTTATGAAAATATTTTTAATCAAAATAATATATATAACTACACATATTTATTTACATATTAAAAATTATAATTTAATTTAAAATCCTCTTAATTATGATCCGCTAATTGGATAACCCTAGAGTCCTAAAAGAATTAACTTTTCCATTAAGATAAAAATAATTAAACCTTAGGTTTTCCCCAAAACATGAAATTACCACACTATACTTTGATTTATGTTTTAAGGATAGATTATGGTCAGTTTTAAATTAGGTGAAATATTAATTATTTAAATGAGGAGGAATTATATTTTTTTATTGTTTTAAACTCTAAAAATTGATCTCAGGTCGTTTTTTTTTGCTGATTAAGATCGTGCTCTCACAATTCATGCATTACTTGACCTAACACAGTTTTGCATGATTTTTTAAATTAATTTAATAATTTATTATAATTTAAAAACTCAATTAATAAACCATAATATGTGAAATATAGTACCTCATTAATTCAAAATAAGTGAAATAAGATTTTAAGATTTCGATCGATTACTAAAAAACTACACTTATACGGGCAGTGTAGTCATCAAAGAAACACTATACTTTGATTTATGTTATAAGGATAGATTATGGTCAGTTTTAAATTAGGTGAAATATTAATTCTTTAAATGAGGTTTAATTTGGTTTTTTATTGTTTTTAACTCTAAAAATTGATCTCAGGTCTTTTTTTTGCTGATTATAATCATGCTCTCACAATTCCCGCATTACTCGAGCTAACGTGTTTTTGCAAGAATTTTTAAATTAATTTCATTATTTATTTTAATTTAAAAACTCAATTAATAAACCATAATATGTGAAATATAGTACCTCATTGATTCAAAATAAGTGAATTATGATTTTAATATTTCGATCGATTACTAAAAAAACTACACTTATACGGGCGGTGTAGTCATCAAAGAAAGGTTTTCCTTAGAAATAATCATGGAAATGGAATAACACAATCACATTTATTATATTTATTAACATAAAAAAGAGAAATATTATATAATAACAAAATTGAAAAAAATATTAGAAATATAATTGGAACTTATAATTTTATTACAAAAACATAAATATCACAATGCGAAGAAGAAGGAGAAGAAGAAGGTTTCAATGAGAGGATCATTTCTTCAAGAGCTACCCTTATATAAATGATTTAATTATTGAAGTGGAAGTACTTTTACTCTTCCCTAAAATTATTAATTCACATACCAAACCCTGAAAATGATTAAATTACCAATTTATTAATGGGAGTGGAGTAAAGGTTTGCAAGTAGTTTCAAGTGAGAATGTTGAAATTGATCCAAATATTAAAATTCAAATTGAACTGACTATTTGACCTCAAAAAGGTGTGAAACATCTGTCCTTCTAGGGAAAATCCTTATATCTTGTATTCTAAACTTTTTTGAGAAGATGTCAATGTTCATATTCTTCAATCCACAATGGAAATATAGTCAAAGTAAAAATCCCATCAAGAGTTAATATCAATAAATTATATATTCATTATTTCTTAAATTGTATCAGAATAAAATCTATTTAGTTAATGAAATTAATTATAGTGAAACAGGTTAGGGGTCCCCCATTCCATTAATTCCCCACAAGTGCTTTCAAACCATTTCAATCTCAAATCACCACCCTTTATTTAGTATATTCATCTTGTGTAAAATAATTATTATAACCTAGTTTAACGCACCAAACCAGTTATAAATTCATTTGAAATAAAATTTCAAGACCCACTCAGTTATTAATTTCATAAGGTCAAACCTTAATATCATAAATTATATATCCCCATATGTTGTACATTTCATCACTCCCCTCATTATTATAAAAAAAATTTATTACTTTTACTATTTTTTTATTTTTTAGGGAATAAAACTATTATATATTAGCTACGCATGCACATTTCAATTTGGTATAATAATGAAACTAATTTGATGGTAATCAAATGTATAGATCAACTATTTATTTAAGATGATTTTTTTTCATTACATGCCTATACCTTCAACTGAGTAGTAAAAATATCCCAAGTCATGGTTGTGTGAAAAATTTTGTAGATAAATCATTGAAAAAATTTACCATAAACTATACATCACAAATAATAGGGTCAAAATTTAAAAGGTTTATCTATGAAACAACCAATCATATCATTGAAAAATTATTTTTCATAATAATAAACACTTGTTAATGAAATATTTTCATTCTTATGATGATAATAATGAATTTTGAAAACATGAATTTTCCATATTTTCCAAATTTAAAAGAGTATGTTACATTATATTTCTTTTTTTTTTGTATTATTTGGGGTTTTTTTGAGTTTTTTATTTGAACAATTAACAGAAAACCTAACTAAAAAACACAAAAATTAAAATCCTAAGTATCTACCCCAAAATGTTCCCCTCCCACACACATAAAATATTTCATTTTACTCAATGTGTACCCATTAGATGATACATTCACATAAAATGATAAATTTTAAATTGGAAAATTAATATAAAAGTGGAAGGGTTTGGAACAAGATGATATTCTCAAGGGATGATGCGGTCATGTAGTGTGATGAAATCAACTTCATCAATATGAAGTATCTCAATGTATTGCTTCAAAAATATCCCATTGACTATAAAGATCCATCATGAGTCTTCATGTGTGATCTCCAATTAACTATATGGAAAATCATTAGATGTAACATAAGGACCTAATCACATGGAATTAAAATTTCCAATCTTTTGATTCAGTAATAAACTGTAGATTTGGACTTTCTATCCAACATGAAACTCCTTTTTTTAGTTCATTCTATTAGAAGAAACCTTTTAAATATATTTATAGATACTTGATTTATCATATTTTGGAAATCGAATATCCTAAAGCTCTTGAGTCTATAGTTTCCTTGAAATTCCATCATGGGTTAAATCCATGTTTCATTTTATTATAGCTAAATATGTCAAATTCTTGACCTCCAAGAGGAGACGATAGACTCTCCTAAAAACAACATGAAATGGGTACATACTGATGGAATTTTTTATGTTATTATATTAACCATAGTTCATTATCCAAACTCTTTCTCTAATCCTTCCTATTCAGTTTCAATGTTATCTCTAAAAAAAATTTCAATTTCAAATTTGAAACCCCATCTTAGTTATTTGTTTAGGGGTGGTATGGAGTACTTGTTTTTTGAATCAACCCATAATTCAAAAGGAGGGATATAAAATTTTGATTACAAATGATTTTCCCTTGGTCACTGATGATGGACATTGGTACTCTAAACCTACGAAAAATTTATCCCTAAAAAATTACACTACAACATGAGAATCATTAGTCCTGAGGACATTGGACTCTGCCCATTTTTTACCATGATCAACCGAATCCAAATTATATAAACCAAATTATATTGGAAAAGGACCCATAAAATCAATACCCATGTGCATCTTGTATCTCCTATAAATATTTCTAGGGTGTTTGAAACATGAGAACAACATTCAAAACACATGTGCATCATGGAATAAGATAGAACAATATAAAATAAGGTCTAAGACTTTCCTAACTATTCATTGGGGTCCATAGTATCCTCCAAATGAATGTGTATGACTTATAAAGTATATAATAAAACTCATGATCTAGAACACGACTCATAATAACTTGATCACTACACATGTTCCATATGTATGGATCATCCCAAACATAAACTCTAGACCCACTGTTTAATTTATGAAATATATGTTTCATTAAATATTTAGGAATTTCCGAGGCAAAAAGGTAGCTTACTAAATCATAATTCTAAGGATGTGTACTTGATAGTGTATAATGTTACTAATTAGGTAATGTTACTAAAGTGGTACCTAGTCAATATTGTTATCCTTTAAATAAAATATGATGACAACAAACTCATTTTCATTGGTTGTGTAGTTTGATTGGGTTGAATCCAATGTCCTCAAATCATAGGCAATCACAGGTAAATGTCCCTCCACCATATGTGATAAGACATCTCCAACTTTGATATTTTAAAAAGAAAATATAAGCTCAAATGGATTATCCCACTATAAGGGTTGTATGATCAGTAGAGTGGTTAGAAACTTATTTATCACATCAAATGGTACCCTTTACGAATCACCAAAAATGAATTGAATATCTTGATGAAGTAATCGATATAAGGGTTGAGTGGTCTTATTGAATGATCAGAAGATGTGTCGATAAGATCTTGAAATCCCTAAGATTTATATAACATCAGACACTAATGAAGGATATGGAAAGGATTAAATAATATCTATCTTAGATCCATCAACCCACATCCCATGTTTTGACACTACATTCCTAAAGACACTGAATTAATCTACTATGAAATGACATTTATCAATGTTTAAAACCTAATTATTCGTAATACAATGATTCAAACCCATTCCCAAACTAATGATAAACACCTAGAATGGAGATCCATAAAAGTTAAAATCATCCATATATATTTCCGTTCAGGTCTTGGGGAAATCATAAAAAATACTCAACAAACATATCTAGAAGGTAGCTAGGGAATTGAATAGTCTAAATGGTATAATTTGAAAGGAAAATTTACCAAATAGATAACTGAATGATGTCTTCTCTTGATCCTCATGAGTTATAATAACCTAACAATATCTACAAATTCTTTCCATGAAACAATAATGTTTCTTACAAAGTAGAATCTCAAACGTTTAATCAATAAATGGTATGGTAAAATAGTCTTTGTGAGTGGATTGACATAGTTTTATATAATCAATACACACACTCCATATATTTTATTCTATAATTTGAACTAATTCCTCTCATTCATTTATAAAAATTGTAACACCACCTTTCTAATATACAACCTGAATATGACTTAACCACTGTGAATCTTTAATTGGATAAATTATACCTACCTTGAGAAATTTTTGAACTTATTTTTTAAAAACATCTAGAAGAGTTGGATCCAGTATCCTTTGTTTCTACATAACCATTTTTCCCCATCATGAGAAATAATCCTATGCATTAAACTGAAAATGATAATACACGATATGTCAGAAAATTTCTACCAAATTTTCACTAATGTTCTCCCTCAAAAGATTCATATATAATTATTAATGTTCAATAGGTATATTGTTTTCAATGATAACAGGTAATCTATCACCACTAATCAATTACGAGTATTTCAAATTTGGTAAATATTTATTGAGTTCTAATTAAGGTGGATTCTATATGGATGGAGACATAGATGGAACTAAATTATGTGAAAATTAACATCAGAATCTGATTATAAATCATCAAAATTAGAGAATAATGCATAAAATCAATAATCGGAACTCAATGGAATGTCACTATCTAGAACATATATTCTGATATCGATGTTAATTTTCACAACTTCATCTCCAAACTTCATGGAATGTTTACCCACAAGGAGATTTATTTTTTTATTGAGTTTTTAAGAATTTAAAACATTAGATTATTGGATAACGATAAATTACCGGATCATACTCCATGTTAAGTACATAGAAATATGGTGCAAAGATCATTTCTCTTTCTTGAACATGTATATCCTCAGAGAATACTACTGGATATGTAGTAGCAATATTATACAACTGAACAACTACTCTCATTGGATTCAAATCACCAAACAATAGAGAAGAGAATACCGAGTGATATGTCACATTTATGGAAGCTCCTAAATCACATAAAGAATTAGTAATGTGTAATCTCTTATGGTTCATGGGATGGTGAATGTCCTAGGATCCTTATTCATTGTTGTTTTATCTTTAGTTGGTGTAATGAGTTCTAAAACATTCCTTCAATGATTTATCACCGCATTTACCGTGAGTCCTCTTCAATTAGTACAAAGTTATTTTAGAGATTTGGAATACCATGGGGGTTTTTTAAATGTTCAATGTATAGGTATGTGGATCTCAAAATACTTTAATTTTTCCAATACCACATTGTTCATTACATCTTCAGTCATTTTTTTTGGTTTCAAAAAAACTATTTCTAATGGGATGGTGTTTTCTAGGAACATCGTCAATGTTTTTCATACATTTTATCTTTTTTTCCTTTGGCTCTTAATAAGCTAGTATTTAATGGGGATTTTTGGATTTGATGTGAATCCCCATGGAATGATAATTGTTTATAAATAGATGTTAGCTTTCCACTTCTCAAGGTGATGGAATTAAAATTACCCTTGTGATTTGGAGTATGCTGGGAAGGTAGATTTACAGTGTTCTTAATTACAATTTCATAGTGGGTGGTGGTAATACAAATAAATTGAGCCATTAAATCTATCAACATTGAACAATTACTCTTCATCTCATTCTACTGATTAAGAAAATTTTGTTTCAAAAGTTCATCATTGTTTAAATATACCTTTGATTGGGGATTCAATTGTTTTGGGTTTTTTGATGCTTGGTATTCAAATATCATTTGGGGTTCTTGGAAACCCTGTTGGTAAGGCAGTGGCTGCTAGATTATTTTTGAAATGGTGACCTTTTATGTTGTTTAGATCCATAGATTAGGTTTAATTTATCCTTCCACCCTTGGATATATATTTTACCAAAGTAATAATCCTTATTTAGGGATGTGGTTGTTGTTGTTGCTGATATAGTCTCCCATGGATTACAGCAACACAATCCCCTTTCTCTTATAATTGGGGGAAACAGTCATTTGTGCGGTATGATTCATTAGAAATTATTTAAGGCCTTGTTAGAGAATATTGGTATATATTTTGTTCCAAATAAATTTGTCTCCCCATATAGTTCAATTATTTTAGCTTAGTATCAATCAAATGATTCTCTAGAGAAGAAGTACTTAGCTGATGTACTAGTATAATTTGTGGTGTACCTATATTACCAAATTGTTAGGAGTATTATTCTTTATTGTCAATAAATACAGTTTTTGTTGATGAACACCCCTCTATACATGTCATGGTATATACTCCTTTTCATAGGAATGATTCCTTCGTAGAAGTATCAGATGAGAAGTTTCTCACTAATTTGGTGGTTTAAATAATTTAAATAAAACTACTTCAGTCACTATCAGCACTCATAAACTGAATCCACATAAGATTTCTTGGTTCCTAACATCTCTTTTCAAATTGTAGTGGTCCTTTATTCTTAAAAAACTCTATACAAGAAAATACATTTCAAATCATTCAAACATGTTACATCTTCAGATCATAAATAATACATCTAATATTTTGTATTTCCTTCATGTTATAATGGGAATTCTCATAGTTTTAAATGTTATTCTGTGAAATTTCATTGTTTAAGGGTTAATCAAACCCCATAAAATTCTTTTAAATGTTTATTTTTGTTCCTCACAATATAATCTATGAAATTTTAGATAAAGGTTTATTAACCCAGATTTCATTTAAAAGTACCACATGAGATTTGAGTTAAAAAAACAATTTTGTTGATAGTAAATATATGGTGAATCCAATTATTGAATGGTTATATTAAGATAATTTTTATTTTTCTTATCTAATATTTCTTGTTTTAGGTTTTATTCTTATGTATTTCCAATTTTATTATTCCTATAATGGAGGAATTATTTAACTAGTTGAATGTTGTAACTTCCTGTAGACTAAGACTGTCTTATTTGAGCACTAAGGATACATTCAAAATCAAGGTCATGATATAAGAGATTCTCAAGATTATTTCTTGACATAAATAAATGAAAAATAAAAATGAAATATAGAAAAATTGACAATAATAAAATAAAATAAATTTGAGTTGATGATTCACAAAAGGAATAAATAAAAGAAAAATTGAGAAAGAAGAATTAAGGAAGGAATTAGATAAGAAGGGAATGAAAATAAAATTAAAAAAATATCTCTAATTGGTTGAATAAATTATCTTTATTCCTCTAAATAGTGATAATTTAAATTTCACTATCGAGAGATATTTCAAATGATGTATAATTTGTTTACTTCTTATGTGCAACATTGTAGTTGACCAAGGTCATCTCTCAAAGGCGGAAATAAATTTAATAATGTCTTAAATGTATTTTTAAAATAAAATAAAAATGAATAATAAAATAATTAAAAGTTTGTGGGTTTTCATTTATCATCTATAATAATTATTCTAGAAGATGATTTTTTTGTTATATTAATAAGATTGACAAAACACAATGAGATGATGATTTTTAAAAAAAATATTTTTAAAGGGATTAATTAACCTAACAATACCTCTTTACACACTTTTTAATAATTATCATTTAATATAACATCCAATTAATTATTATACCCTATTTTTTTAACCCTTGTACCCTAAATAAATTAACATGACAAGAAAGATGAAAATAATTAAACCCTTTGCAAGATTCAGAATATGAAATCACAACACCCGACATTGATTATTTTTCTAAAGATATATTACGGCCATTGTTAAATTAGGGAATATATAAATTTTTTAAATAAAGATGAATTTTTTGGTATTATTGTTTTAACACTACAAATTGATCCAAAGTAGTTTGTTTTACCAATTAATATCACACTCTCAAAATTCACAAATTTCTTGACCTCACATGTGTTTGTATAAATTATTATATTAATTTCTTAGTTACATTTAATTCTAAAAAAATTAATTATTTATAATATGTGAGTTAAATTATCTCATTGATTCAAAAACATTAACGATTAAGGTATTAGGATGATCAATTACTATTAGGAACTACTCTTTCATTGGGGATATAGTCATCATAGAAATGTTTTGTATGTTCAAAGGTCATGGAAGGGGTATAAAACTATCACGTTTCTACTATTTATTTCCAAAAAAGGATGAAGATTATATATGAATAAAGTTGAATACAAGAGAATAAAAAAGTATAAATTTCATTGAAAATAATAATTTTATTACACAAACTAAAATATGGAAACCCAGAGAAGAAGAATAAAGCTTCAATTAAGGGATCTTTGCATCAAGATCTACCCATATTTAATCGATTGGATAACTGGATAAAAACCATTTCTAATAATTCCTAAAATTACTAACAAACTTCCCAAACAATCCATATGAGAAAGATAACAATTTTTAAATTAGAGGGGAGGCTACGTTTACAAGTAGTTCCATGTGTAAATGGGAAAATTCAGACAAATATTATTATCCAACTTTCATGGATGGTTTTAACTCCTAAAAGATAGAAATAGATGTCCTTATAGAATTATTATACATGTTAAATTGGGATTTATAGATTTTCTCAATATTTGGTCGCAGTCCAATCCACAAATGAAGAAGTTATGGTCCAAATGATGAAGTGATATCCAATCAGGTCAGTATATCCCATCATTGAATTGATTACCATTTTTAGCATTCTGATGAAATATTTAGCATTGATGTTATAAATAAAAGTCTTACCCCATTACTTTTGGAACATAGTAACAAAATTTTACTACATATAAAAATATTTATGTCCAAAATACTACAATGAACATTAATGGAAAATCTATAATTTTCATCAATTTTTCAGATGAATGATCTACTCCCAAATATATTATAAATAAAAATATTTATCATAGTGTGAAGAAATTATTTAATTTATTATCAAAAAAATATTCAATAAAAATGTTTTTTATAAGGTAATACCTTCCTGCACACCAAATTCCTTTAAATGGGTTACGAAAGCATCATCTGTATGCACAAAAAACTACCATCTCGAGAACCAATGCTGTTCATTTTTCTATTACTAACTCTCAACAAGGGGAATAATGAATTATCTATAGTTTATGTATGATATTTATAAATTAATTATACATTTATAGTCATTATGTCATATATAAGACTTTTTAATTCCATACCTTAAGGGATACAATAACGTTTCTGTATGTATGGCGGGCGACTGCCTCACGATGTGGTGCAAAGCTTTTTTTCACTAGCACATTTCTTGGAAGGTAATAATATTTAGTATAATTAATATATGTGATATAAATGAAATATTTATTATATATTTATCATTTAAAAATATATATATCATTTTCTTTTAACTATTCAGTCACTAAAAAATTGATAATGTCGTTTATAGATGTGTGGATAAACTTCTACATGGAGCGATGTGATTATTTTTTAACCAAAAAATCATAAAATATATATAATTAAATTATATTAAATTTAGTATATAATAACAATTATGTAAATATAAATTATTACCTACCTTTATTCCATGATGATCTTTGGAATATAGACATGTTACTCATGTATATGTATGGTGTACCAACTCCATGACTGTAATGTGGGTTCATTTTTCATTACAATATTTCATGATTGAATATAAAGTTATTATTTCTATATAAATAGTTAATTATTTAAAGTCTATTATTTTGGATTTGTTTAAATAATGACCCATTTTTTCAATATTTGACATACCATAGTCATTTTTGAAACAAAAAATCGAATATGGTCAAAACATCCAACTTAAACCTAATTGATTCTCTAATTGTATATAACATGATAATAAGTGAAGTAAAAGTTACAATAAAATTGAAATTTTTTCCAATTCATGTAACTAATTAACATAAATATATTATTTAAGAAGAAAAAGCAAAATAATAATGAATCAAACTTGAGGTATGATTTTTTCTTATCTGGGTTTTATTTCGATGAGATACATTCCATATTCACCACTTATTTTTATGGTTCATTTTATATAATAATCATTAATTTTTTGTATGATTATTATCCTTAAATTTATGGGTATTTACATATCCATTTTTGTATGCCTATTTTGTGGGGTTCACTGTTTAAAATATACTAAATATGTAATACATTTTTGTTACAACATTCTTCTTTGAGAATTTTTCTAAGTTATAAAAATATCTTCATTTATGAAGTGAATATAATTCCCCTTTTACATGTTCTATCATGAATATAATTATTTTCAAGATATTATATGTTTTATTTAATGTTATTCCTTTAAGTGAATAATAATTTAATGTTATTAAATTGGTAAGAGTCTTTTGATACAATCTCATCGTTTATCGGGATTGTTTATGAACATGTTTTTGATGTAGATATATTATAATCCTCATGAAATATCAAATCCTATTATTATTCGGAATATTTTCATTTAATAATACAACCTCCTCTATTTTTTATTTCTGATAATTGATATTTTTTAATGAAAATCCATCTTCATTTCTCTCTTTGTCCAGAAATATGTTTTCTTCTCAAAACCACATTTTCTATAAATGTTTTAAAAAATGTTATAACATGTTTTTCAAATAAGAAATGATATTTTAAACAAAAAATGATTTAATTTTTTTTAAAATATTATTTATATTTTTCCACATTTTTTTCAAGGAAAATAATGTTAAAAATTTATTTTGTTTTTAAAAGTGATTTTCAAAATGAAATGAAGATTTCCTCAAGAATGGTTTTATGAAATTTTAATGGTATATCCATTCATAAATGTAAACAACCCATATTATTACTTATCCAACACTAGGGATATGTATTGATACCATACACATTCTTTCTCTGGATGGATTAATATTATTTCAATGTGATTTTTGTGTAACCCATTTATTTTCCATGGATTAATCAATTTTCAATTATATTGTTATCAAAATCATTTATTTTCAATGGGTTAATCATTATTCACTGATATCGAATTGAAAACCATTTATTTTCCATGTAATATTCATGATATTAATGAAAAAATTATTATTTATATATCCTTTAGGATGAAATATCTATTTATTTTATTTATGTTGTGGTTATTATGCAATATATACGATGGGTGGCCTAGATAGTGTGGGGTGTGACCATTGTATCTTATATGATGGGGTGGACCATATAGTTCCGAGTGAGACTATTTATGACTATATGAGGGGTAAACATAGCTAGAGATCAAATGAATTATGTAATGTACCTTTTCATGTGAAGAAATAAGGAGGCAGTTCGTGAGGGATTTTTAGTGGATTTAACTGGGCTCCAATTATTTCAGAAATAGGTTTAAAATGGGTTATGGAAGAAAATTATTTAATATAAAAACAAGTTTTTCTAATGCTTATTATGGGTATATAATGTTCCTTATGATCAAGATTGATATCACATGGATCATTATTATTGATTCTGTTAACTCTTTCCTTTTCTATGTTCTCATATATTATGTTCTAAGAATTGTTGGGTATGAGTTATTTTATGATTTACTCATGAAATTTGATTATGTCATCAAAATATTATGGACTATTTTACTCATTTATGAAATTCAATTTTTAATGATTTTGTTTACCCTTACTAAGAATTTGTGATCAACCTTCTTATGTTTCCTTTTCCCCAGGTTCTATGAAATGGGGTTGAACAAATGAAGTCAATAAAGGATTTCAGAAGGATGAAACTGATGAAGTAATGTGAAATAAAAATATATTGGTCTAATTTGAGATAATTCTCAAATTTATGAAACAATTGATTATTATTCCATATTGATATGAGTTGGTTTTAATTATCTAAATATTTAAACCTAAATAGGTCCTTTATGATGTATGTGATCCCATTTTTACATTTGAGGGTTTTATATAGTAATGATTTTGAGGTTGTTGATGACTGTTTTGGAGATGCTTTCAGGGATGAAGAATTTTTAACCCAAAATTTCAACATTATGTGTTATTTTGGGAGGAATTATTTTTTTATGAAAAATGAAAAACCCTTATTCTGGGTGAAAACCCATTTCCTCTAGTTAGGTGGTGGGTCATGAACCCATAATTGAAAAACGATAAGGGTTCCATATCTAAAACAATCCTATATGATTTCCTTGTTAGTATAACCTTTTAATGGGTAAATATAAAGTTTATTTTCAAAAATATATATAATTTTATTTGAGTAATAATGGTTGATTTATCTCAAATTAATAAATGGTGAATACCTTTTAATATTTACGGTTATGACATATTTAAGAAATTTTTTTTTGTAAGGATATTAATTTATAGAATAGTTTGGTTTTAATAGTTGGCCTTACTATTTAATTTTTAGGATTAGTATATCTTATGAAGGATTTTTCATGTTGTTAATTAACCTACTAAGTGATTGCCAATTCGGTATTAGATAATGTTTAAAGATAAGGGGAATATATTATTAACTCTTTTATCTTTATGTGGTCTTATATATTTTTTGTGTATTAGACATTAAAAATTAATCTCGAATAGTAATCATGTAACGCCCCGACCCCAGTTACCCAGAGTCGGTGCATTATTACATAACATTCGAATGATCACAAGAAAGATCAAATCTCGAAAGACCGATTGGTTTAGTAGCCTTGGAAACACTAGATATATTCATAAGTTTTACATTACATCATAAAATGAAAAACTACAACAACAACATAATGTTTCCACAGTCCACACTATAATCCCCTCATAATATCCCTAAAGGTCATTCATAACTTACATCTTCACATCCTGGGAAAAATAAAACATAGAAAAGGGGTGAGCTAAAATGCCCAGTAAGGATAACAATATAGCGGAACATTCAAAAATAAGCATAAACATTTAAGGCAATGAATTACTAAAACAAAAGCCTTTTAAACTTGAACTTCAAATAGTATGGAAAAAGTAAAATGAAATAATTACATTTACTTATTCACATGGATATTCTACTAATCGAATAATCACATGCAAAAATCAATAACCACTTTCATAATGTTGGAATGCATAATGCCAGACTATCATAACCACATAGTCAAGGCCTCGTGCCAAGACTACAAATAAGATTTTGCCAAGGCCTTGTGCCAAGACACTAGTTTTTCTCATGAGACCTACCGATGCATCGAGGAGATATAGCGGGCTCCACCCGTCACTTACTAAGTCCAATGCATTCCAATATGAAAAGGTTTAAACATAACATAAACATTCGTATTAAAACTAGCATACGAAATGTCAATAATTTCACCATAAACTATGAATGGTATAAAAATAGCACATCCACAGTCAAACATATCACAAAACCTTCAATACAATATAGAAGTTTTGTATCATAATAAATCAACTTCAAATAATCTTAAAATCCATCAAAGGATGTTGACATAGATGAAATCAAAATTCTTTTTAATGAAATATCTCCTTTTATTTTGAAATCATTTAAGATCCATATATAATAAAAAAATTTCTTTGAAAATATTCTTATAAGCTTGTAAGGTAAGCTTTGAAGATTTTATAACGGCGGAAAATAGCCGCACCCGCCGTATAAGTTAAAAAAAACATTCTTACCTTAATTATGTCGAAAAGGTTAAAAAGGACCTTGTTTTGAAAACGACCGAAAGATTCCTTTATAAACCACTTATAAAAGTAAAAAAGGGTATAAATGACATTAACTCATATTCTAGTAAATAGTAAAAATGTTTTGAAATACATTTTTAAGAAACACGGATGTGGATGATAAAGAGATCCCAGTAGATTACAACCTTGGATAATGAAGAGGTTGTAAAGTAAACCCTTACCTTGTACTTTTCCTTGGTTGGGGTAGGTTAACCTCCTGTATAATTGTGAAATAATTGTTACCAAATTATACAAGAATCATATACATTAATATGATATCATATATGATCTTTTAATATCGCTTTATAATAATATCTTAGTATTATCGTTGTTTTGGGTGTTAACTTACTTGTTTTCTTTTATATGTTTTGTCACGTAAGACATTTTTGTAAAGGATAGGTTGTATATTATTCATATCCAGAATGATATCAAGTCCTTAACATCATTTCTAAATCATCAAATGATAATTATACTTGAATGGATACGATGGAGAATGAATCTCATCGCGTTCGTGGAGACGGTAGTTCGTACGTACGCACGAGCGACAATATCGTTCTTTTGATATTAAAATAATATATAAATGGTTGTTATATCATATATACAGAATAATTATCATGTTTTATTTATTATTTACATGAGTTACATATCATTATTATACCCATCCAAATAATAATATATTGAATAACAATTACACCACGACGTGGAGACGGTAAGCCATACGTACGCACGTATGGTGACATGTTATTCAAAGGGTGGATAGAATAATTAATATGGTTGTACCATATTTATAATAACATCACAGTATATATATGATACTGAAGTTATTATTTTAGAATGGTAACAACAAAGGAAGAAGAAGTGGAAGAAGAAATGAACTTGGAAAAGTGTGGTGAAATCATTACCTCTTCTTCGGGTTCTTCATTTTGATTTGATCAAAAGGGCTCCTTAGGTTGGCTTTCTGGTCAAACTGAGGCCTCTAGGTTGTAGTGAGGGATATTGGGAGAGTATTTGGGTAGATTTTGGCCGAACCAAAAGGCTTTGAAGGTGTGAAGAAATGAGAATGAGGAGTGCCCTTTTATAAGAGGGGTGAGGGGCACCTTTGGAAAAGCTAGAAATCCTAATTTATAATAAATTCATATTCGGTTTCTAATAGCTCCAAAGTTGACTATTCAAAGGTTATGGTGGGGATGGGTCGAAAACAAATCAACCAATATAATTTAGACAGGTTTGGGTACTTATATTAACCTTATCTTTAAGTATTAACTCTAAGTTAATTAGTTTCACTTTTACAATGTCTCTTTGTATTTTTATATAATATGGTTAATAAACTTACTATATACATCCAAGAGACCCCCAAGTGGTCCATTAATGATGAACCTATCATGATATAAGTCTCTTGTCCGAACCTTAGATTTTTAGGAATTTAATATAAATTAATAATATAATATTTGTTTTAAGAACTCTTTTATGTCAATTTTGACACTATTCAATAGTTGATTTTTGTGAAACTCATAACAGATTGATTACTTCATACAAAGTCAATTAAATCAATCCTAATATATCATATTATCCTATAAAATTAGTTTAATTCATTAAAAGTATCATATTATATTTATTTGGGTATTTATAATATCAATTATTTTAATTTTGTACTATTATAGTAATTACTGCATCATCATTGTGTCATAAATAAAATAACTTATTTAATGTCTAAAAATTATAAATAAAATATCATTATGTAGTAAATCTTTTTATATTTCTAATTAATATTTATAATCTAAAATCCAACATATATAACCCTATGTAACAGTTGTTTTGCTAAAAGATATATGCTTGTGTCATTTTTGTATTCATTTTAACTTAATTAAAATAAAGTGTCATTATCACTTACAAGTGGATCCATGGGGTCCCAAAATAGACCCAAAGATGCCCATGGTCGACCATGTATCAACCAATAGGGTTAAGACACGTTTTAGGGTAATCTAGTTTTATTATAATATTATTTTTTTAACCCTTATTTACCGGATTTACCCTTAACCATGGTAAATAAAATATTTACCGCAATAATTATTCAAAATGTCTAAAAATAAAAGTTACCTATTTACACAATTTAAACATCCTGATTCCAAATATGGAATCCATTTTCCTAAATTCAAAACATAGAAGTGGCAGAAATTAATTTAAAATTAATTCCCGCTGTCAAAACAAAAAGCGTGTTTTTAAGAGATAATAACTATCAATAGATTGACACTTGTTTATGTTCGGTTTAATTGTAAAATTATGTCCAATGACAAACATTATATTAAATGGTAAAAATATTTTCTAAATATACTTTAAAACCACTCAAATTCATAATTTATCACTATTAATTATTTTGATTAAAAAAGTTGTTTTTAGTTAAAATTTAGTAATTTTCACTATTCATCAAAATATGAAAGTTATCCGAAATGTACCAAAATTTCACCTTAGGCTAAATTCAATATTCCGAATCCAAAAATGAAGTCCATTTTAAAATATAAAATATATGTAATTTCAAAAAGTAGATATTACTATTCATAACGACTAGTTTGATTGGTTGTGGTGTGTGTTAAAACTCAAGGTTGCGTACAACACACGCTACTGTATTATTCAAAGAGAGCGTACCGTGGAAGCTTGGGATGTTTTTAATTTTAAATTTTTGATGTCCCCATTTAGTCAAAAAGTTTAAAATATTGTATTTAAAAAGGGTTCACTATTAAAAGTTGATAAATGTGCAATACTGAAAATGAATTTGTTCTTGCATTATATCTAAGAAACTCATAATATGGATTCTAAAATTATAAGGATTATATAATGTTTAAAATTTAGATAACACTATTCATAACCTCTTTTGAATGGATTTTTTTTTGTATGTCATGGTGTGATTGAACTCGGTGTTGCGTGTAGTGCAAGTTATTGAATTATTTTGAAGAAATAACACACTATGAAATCTTGGGGTGTTAGAAATCATTTGGAGAAAAATAGAATATTGTGGTGGAAATTCATAAATGGATGAAATTCTACTCAACATGTAAGTATATATGAATATTCTTTTTGTATATATATCAGATTATTACTCACTATATGAAATGGACCTTGAAGAAATATTATTATCCTAGTACATCGAATTCTCATCAACTTATGGACTTTTATATAATCACCAATTTATGAGTTTGAGGAAAATTATCTTTCCATTGATCATTCAACTGTTTGTGATCAATAATCTCAATCTCACTCTATAATTATTTTATATTTTCTCCCATTACAACCTATTTCAATGTATTTGAAAAACTAGTTATGTTTTTTCGATATGATCATTGTAATCCAATTTCAGTATTATTATGAAGATATTTCATTAAATAATTTTTCAATGTAGGTTTACAACAAAATTATTTTAACATGGACGCCCATTGATACCGAGAGAAGATTCAAATTGCGATGATGAAATTTATTAAAGTATATAAGGATGTAACAACAAGAGATTATAAAATAAGAGAATTATATTTGATAGCATAATGAACACATGACACTGAGTATATCTTGTGTTACACAAATCACTAGGTTAATCTTACGTCACGAAATACAATGAATTTCTTTGATAAGTTTCATTACATGAATGAATGAGTTTTACATAATAATATTAATATTATTATTTAAAATGAAAATTAACTCCTATACATTACAATTTCCATCGAAAATAGAATTAAATAACTTAAAAATATATTTTTTTGAACTCATAGTTTACCTTTAATTAGAGGTACATATAGAAACCAATTTAATATAAAGGAATATTTTTTATGAAAGTTTTTTATACGCCAAATTTATTTTATCATAATAAATTTAATTGATGGATGATATCAATGAAATATATATATTATATATTAAATGAATATTTCACATATTTATACAATATATTTCATTGGAATAATTTAAGAACATGTCTTATATTATGTATAAAAATATGTATTTTTGTTAAATTAGTTTTTCAACCTTCTAAGGGGGAACATGTTTTAAAACTAATTTTTCAAAATTTAATTAATTTATTTGAATAAATAAACATTATTTTAGATAAAAAAATTTGAAAAGTTTTTTATATTGAACTTTAGTTATTTTTATGAGAAGATTCATTTTTTGAAGAATAGTGAAAAACACTATATCTTAATTTAAAAATCGATTTTCCTCTAAATAATTTAAAAATGATAAATTTTATTTTTAACTATTTTTAAAGTAAAAATATTTAAATTATAAATCTATAAGTACAATTTAGGTTATTGGAATATTTTTAATAATGATGTTTTATAGAGAATCACTGTAATCATGTGATCCTTCTATCTTTAAAATCCCCCTTTCTCGTCAAATTTTCGAGATTAGTTTTAAATTGAATTTTGCCACTTCTGTTAGTTGAGATTGTCAAAATTTTATCAATAATTGGAAGAAGAATATTTTAAATCATATAATAAAATCATCTTAATTTTTAACCTTAAAAATAGTGAAAATAGTTGAAATTAATTATACTGATTAAGGTAAAAAAAGAGTTTACTTAGTGGTTAAACTGTAAACATTTGGGGAAAAATGACATAATCACTTGTCCAAACCCTATTTTATGGACATATTAATACTCTTTTCACCTTAATATATATTTTTATGAGTTATTTGGAACAAAATTAATTTAAACTGATCTATATAATAAGTTATGTAATGAAAAGGACAAAAAAGTAACCTTCTTTGACATTAAAATATATAATGTTTTGGTAGAGGTAAACAACTATGTTTGATTGATTATATATATTATTTTTAAGGTTAAATTATTTTCTATAATCATAATAATTTATCACTAGTTTTTATAAATGATTTAATTTCATAAAACACTTAAGAAATACCAATTTAGTAATTATTTAGATAATAATTAATGAAACTAAACCATTTATAAAAATATTAAAGCTGAGGTAAATTAAATTAATTATTTCCTTAAATTATTATTTAGAATAATTTATCATGATATAAAGGTTATAAATTAAAATATTCATGTTATTTAATTATACTTGAGTTTTTTAATTTTGATTATATAAATAATGTCCAAATTAACATTAATGTTATTCTATAATAAACGATATTTTATTGAATGATTTAAAATTACTAAAAATACTATACTACTAAAAGTGATTTTTAATTATAATAAATTAATTATATGTTCCTTTAATGGATGAATTGTTCTTTTATAATGACTAAAATGACCAATAAAAAATAAAAATGCTATTAACACAGTTAATGCTAAAACAATGTATTTGTGTGTTAGATGCTCTTTTTTTAAAATAAAATTCTAAAAAACATGGGATATTTTTCTTATCAATTATATAAAATATTTAGAAACAATTATTATAATTTTATAATATGATTCATTTTAATATAGTATTAGTGAATAATTTGCCTAGGTTATGTCACTAGTAACCCTTGTAGAAATAAAAAGGGGTTAAATTGAGTAAATATCAAGACTAAATAAATAATGATAGAAGTTATTTTATTTTTGTGCGTTTATGGTTTAGATTAACCATAAATTCCATAAAATCCATTTAGTCAATTTTTTATGTAGAATAGGTAAGGTATAATGCCCAATATATTATACTTTTGAGTATTTTCAATAATTTAACTCCTCCAATAGTATGAATAGAATCTGAATCTCTCAACTTATTCAAACCATAAAAACCAATTGGTTTATTTAAACCCTACCAAAATCACTAAAAATAATTAACCACATGATATAAGTATTAATTTAATTATAATGTGGTCCAAGGAATATATTTTTATTTATACCAAATGGAGTTACTTGAAGAAGAGATAAAAGTCATCAACATGTGTTTTTTATTTTATTTCATAATCCAACCCCTTCAATTTTTCATAAACCCTGTATATATAATAACAAGATTAAACTCAACATAATGGGAATTTTTATGTTAATGATATGACTTAAACCTATATACACTTCCATCAAATGGGTTACAAAATCAATATCCGTGTGTATGGAGGACTACCACCTTGTGAACTGATGTTGTTCATCTTTCCTTACCACCTCACATGGTTGGGAATAATGATGAATATAAAGTTTATTTATGATATTAATAACATAATTATACCTATTTAGTTATTATATAATATATAATTTTTTAAAATTCCAAACCATATGGGATATGATAACGACGATCGTGTGTATGGTGTACTACCACCTCACTATGTGATGTGAATCGTTTGTGAGTGACATGTTATATGGAAGGTAATTTGAGTAATGATAATTAAATTTTGTAATATAAATGAAATAACTATCATATTAATTGGAGTATTTATGATTATTTAATTATGATAAATAATTTACATTTAACTTATCACTCATTGAAAAAAATGGAAACGCTCTTTGTAGACGTGTGGACTACCACCTCCTAGAAGAGAAGCGGTTCTTATTTTAACACAACATCACAATAGTTATTTATAGAAGTATATATAATAAAACAATATGGTATTTATGAAATAATTAAAATTATTTAAAGATAAAAATATTACTTTCCTTCTTTCCATAATGATCTTTTGAAAAATTGAAACATTAATCATGTGTGTGTACAACCTACTGTCTCCATGGTCATAACAGTGGTCCATTTTTCATAACAATATTTCATGAATGTTTATATAATTATAACATATGTATAAATATTATAATTATTTCATGATTTTTATTCTTTATATGTTTAAATATTTTCCCATTTATTCAATAGTTGACTTACCGAAGTCGTTTTTAAGAAATAAACAAAATATGGTCAAGACATCTAACATGAACTGAATCGATTATGTAATTGTATAGAATAAGTTTTTAAATGAAATAAAAGTAAAAAATAACATAAAATGTTTATAATTAAAAACAATAATAAACTTATTTTATTATTTATGATGATAAAGAACAAGACAAAAGATTTAAACTCGTGGTAAGGGTTTTTCTCATCTCACTTTTATTTCTCTAAGATACATTCCAAATTTACCGCTTGTTTTTTTTATACTATGTATATACTGACCATGAATTATTTTTATGATTATCTTACTAAATTTTATTTGTTTTTTTGTTTCATGTTGATAATTTTTTTTCATTTTACGGTTTCCAAGATATGAAAGTGTTAATGGTTTTTTGTCACAATTTAATTTTTTGAGATGTTTGTTATGTTTTAAACCAATATTCATTTATGATATGTATATCAGTCCCCTTTGATATGTTATATAATGAATATAATTATTTTAATGATATTTTATATTTAATTTAATGTTATTTTTTCATTGGGTTTATGATACAATGTCACCAAATTGGTAATAATCTTTTGTTACAATCTCATCGTTTATCGAGACTATGTATGTTTAAGTCTCCAATGTTGAAATATTACAATTCTAATTAATTCTCTTATATATTGGTTATTAATGATATTTTTTAATAGTACCATTTTTCACTCATTGGTATATATAAAAATTGACAAAATGTTTTTAAGAAAATATGATTTTTTTCTATCCTCACTCAAAAATATGATTTCTAAAAAGGTTTTCAAAAATGTATTAAAAAGTGTATTTAAATGCTGAAAAGATATTTTACACAGTAAATTTATTAATTGTTTTTAAAAATTTATTTTATATGTTTCGATGGTTTTTTCAATGAAAATAATTTTCAATTTGTTTTCTGTTTTAAAAAGTGTTATTCAAAATGAAAAGAAGATTTTAATCAAGAATGTTTTAATGATTTCTTAATGATATTTCCATTTATCAACATCAAAAACCTTAGTTGTTATTTATCCGCCACTAGGGATATTTTTTATTAACATCATCATCATTATTTCTCAAGATGGATTAAGATTATTTCTAAGAGATTCTTATGTAACCCATTAATTTTCAACGATTTAATCATGTTTTAAATAGATTATTATAGAACCAAATTTTTTTATAAATTTTAATGATGATTCAAAGATATTTATATATAACTTTTTTCATTAACTTGGGTTAATCAAGTTTTAAAAGGAATTATTATTAGTTATATGATTTTTATGATGAAATGCATATATTGTTTATTCATGTCATGGTTCTAAGACATTATATATGATGCGGTGTCTAATGTAGTGTTGGGTGATCCCATTAAAGATTACAGTATGCGTTAGGCTAGATAGAATCTGGTGAGATCATTATAGCATATGCGACGGGTGTTCCCAAATAGAACACAAATGTATTGGTTAATGTACCTTGTCTTGAGAAGAAATGTGGATGGAGTTACCTATGATATTATCTTATATATTTAATTGGGATCTAGTTTTTTATGATATCAGTTTAATAAGGGTTATAAGAAGAAAATGTTCCAAGATACAACTTGATTTTTGTGATGATTTTTATGGTTTTAGAATAATTATTATGATTAAGAATGATATAAAATCAATCATGATTATTGACACTTATTACTCTTTCCATTTCAATGTATTCATATTTAATTATTTAGGTATTGTTGATTTTGATATATTTTTTGAACCATCATGTACTCAGATTAATTCATCACACACATATGAACTATTATGATTATTGATGAAATTAAATTGTTAATTCTTATATTTACACTTACCTGGAGAGTAGAATCACCCTTCTTATGTTTCTTTTTCCCCATCTTATAGAGAATGGAATTAAATGAATTATGTCTATAAAGTTTTTTACAAGGATTATGTTGAAGACCAAATGTGAAATAATAAAATAATAGAATAACCAGAGTTAATCTTATTCTTTATAAGCCAACATTTTATGAGTCCATGTTGATATGATTTCATCTTAATTTTATAAATATCTAAACCTACAAAACTTATTATAGGATATAAGTGATTAAATATTTATTATTCATGTTTTCTTTTTTGGATAGAAAAAATGGGTCAGCCTGATTATGATCAAATATGTATGTCTATAGTTTATGATTTCAGCATACGATCAGAGAGTGCGACTCCAAGACACGTTTATTTAAACTATCTTGTGAATGGGATTGATTGTTAAGGTATCATGATGCCTTGGATCATGACAAACATTAATTAATAATTTATTTCATTGAGGATTAATTTATTATTATCAATGATATTTTCATAATGATATTATCTACGGATTAATTTTCATTTTCATTTTATCAAGTAAATGGAATATTTTTTTCAGTTATTTGACATACCATATTTATTATTCTATATCGAATTATGAATGTTATTTAATTTATTAAATTTAATGCATTTTCAGATTCGTACCATTCAATTTTAATTCATTATTATTGATTTTGATTCATCTAATCATGATTGTCAAGTTATTGATTAAATTGAATTTGTATCTAGATATTTGTATTTCCATAATTATTTTTCCAAATTTATAATTCCTTTTTTATCATTCATTATTTACTCATGATATATTATATTGTACATAACCATTAATAAGAATTTTTTATCACCCTTATTTTATTTTATTTCCAATGATTTGTAGAAGTGTGTTATGAATGATATAGAATTATATTTTAAAGGGAATAATGATATTCTAAAAAAAAGAAAATTATAAATTATGTATTCAAATGTAATATGGGAATCATATATATATATATATAGGTTTCCATGACTAAAAAACTATTCGGTCATTTGTGATGAAATCACTTGTATTCCAATGTAATAAAGTAGACACTAACTCCAATTTATTATTTTTGGGGTCATTATTGTTGGTATCAAAGGATATTTAGTTAAAACATTGCGAACTAGATTTTAGTAAACATAGCCTTTAGAACATAACCCTATGATAGAGATTGAGGATAAGGACTGAATAATATAATAATTTTTTGGTATAAAACAAATATTGTGTTTTTAACTATAAATACGTTCCTTTCAAGATACAATATATATATTTGTGGTTCTATCATAGATTTTACTAAAGGTAATAATTCATAAAAGGATTCAATTTTCTTTCCCTAATCAACACCTGGTGTATGAATATGGGTCTTAATATGAACCTAGTTTAACAATCATGGGTTATATACTTTAAATATGTCAATTTTTTTACCAACCAATATGAATGACTTAAATATATGGTGATAATGAATTTCTTAGATTAAACCTAATGTATCTTAGATTGGAAATAAGTTGTGATTATTTAAAAATAATATAAATTTACATGTGGTTCCCACGCCATAATTATTATTTCTCATAATAAGATTTTTAGTTTTAATTAGTGGTTGGAACCTGAATGAGTCATTTTAACATTGAATATGAAGGATAATGTGGTCACTATGAGAAACCAAATGCTATAGTGATGGGAATGAATTATTTCATGACAATCCAAAATCATTTATATAGAATTATTATTAACAACCTATATCTTAACAAATTCACCGACACACTTAAGTAGACAATGATAGAGTTTGTTAGGAGAGTTAGTAGTGGATACAAAATAGAAATAAAGAATTTATTTACTTCATGTCATAAATGTAAAAAGAGAAACCCATGAATGTTTTTCAAAGGAAGGGGAAAATGTTTTATGTGTTGAAATAAAGTCATAAATTAATGAATTTATAAGGAATAATGAAGAGCATGATAGTGGGAAATACATTAAAAAATATGGATCCATTTATACCCCATTTTCCTAAATGTGGGGAACATGTAAATTATCTATTTCAATTGCATCTTCTAATGGTTAAACCCCAAACCAATGGTGTATCTATTTTGAAATAAAATTCATTATATTTTATGTATTAGGATTCAATAATTAAATTTTATAACTACATTTTCTAAAGATATTTTGGTTTTATGAATCATGAAACTTCTAAGGATTTTGATAATTTTTGGAATAATATATTTCTTCAAGTATAATTATATCTAAAATTATGGATTCCATCATGGGTTTCTATGTTTATGCTTGATCATTAGATCAATGTCATAAACATCCCTTTTATGTTATATGTTATGGGATTCTAGTAGGATTCATGATATTTTATGATAAATTTATTGAAATACAACCCATACGTTTAGTATATGTTTTATAGAAATATTTATTTAATGAATAATTCCATTACATTTTCTTGGAATAAGTTTAATGATTTTGGTTAACTTTAGGGCTTATCATATCATTGATTTTGTGGTAATTATCGGTTATTAAACTTTGGGAACATTATAGAAGTTTTCTTAATATAATTTTTGAAATGGTTGACCTTCATTTTGGGTGAAAACCCATCGCATCTGGAAAGTCCAATGGGCTTAATACACAACCAAAAGATGATACGGGTTTAACGCAAACCATTAGACTATTTGATGTACTGGTTAATATTTATTTATTTTTAGTTAAACGATTTGATGAATATATATTAATGATGAACCAATGGGGTTAATATTGAGGTTAATATAATAATGGATTTCAGAGGATAACATTTTTTAACTATATTGGTTTTAGAAAATATTTTGAAAGAGGAAGAATGAATTGTCACTCTTTTATAGATCTTGTGATCCATTAAAAGTTTTTATTTATTTATTCAGAAATAAAAAAATTATTTATTTTGGATATTAGTTTCATTAAGTAAGAGATGAAGTATTAATTAATTGATTCATAACCAAATAATGAAATTGTTCTTATATAATATAAATATAGAATGTAAATATTTTTCCATATATATTTAGATAGTAAAAGAATTAATCAACTTCAAGAAAAAGCTATGGAAATAAAATGTTATCCTATAATATATATATATATGATAAATGAAATTGTATTTTAAATTAACGTATATATTTTTAATTTCATTAAAATCCCATTTACCAGTCACTTTCATTTTATCAATGACCACTAGAACCGTTCATCATTATTTTGGAATTATGATTATCTTCCGTGGGCATATTATCACCTCACACCCATGTTCTTCTAATTTAAAACCTAGTTATTTTTTATCCCAAATGACCTTTTATAATTCTATTTTCATATTTCGAGAGGATGTTTTGTTATCACTGTTTATGATGTGGGGTTTTCCAAAATGAAAATATTTAAATAGAAATCCCTTGACTTTTGGGCACTAGTTAAAAGTACAAGAATGAAATTTAATAATTTTTTGTATAATATAATCCTCTAATTTTTTTAAAAAATATATATTGATTTAATATAATATAAGACATAATAACCCAATATTAAAATATAATTGAAAACCCTGGTACTTTATAATATATTTATTTTTAAATAAAGTTTATTTATTTGATTGCTTGTGGAACACACAACCCCGAGTCCAAAGAAAATGTAATATGGTATAACATTACAACATAGCCATTAATTTAGTGTTTATTAAAATTAATATATAAATTATGGAAATTATTTCTATTTATTTATTATAAAAAAAATTCGAATTTTTTAAAATAAAAATAAATGCTTTCTGAAAAAAAGTATTTTTATTAAAAGAGAATTTATTCATGCTTTACAAATATAATTTAAAATTAATTTTTACTAATTTTGTATAATTAATTTTATAAAATAAAATTAATTTTTAAAATATTAATATCAAAATTATCTTAGGGTGAATTTTTCTTATTTTTCTGAAATATTTAAATTTTTTGTTCAATATAGAAAAATACTGATTATTATTGAAAACAAAATTTTATTAACATTGTTTATAGTGATAAAATATATTTTAAAATGATTTAAAAGTAAAATAAGTTTAATTATATTATTATAAATACTTTTCTGGACATATTAATTGATTTCATATTGAGTTTTAAAATTAAAAGCTTTTATACTAAGAGGAATTTTCACGTTCGAAATAGAGTTTTCATCATTTCTATGGGTATAATTTTAAATTTGATTCTTCCCAATACGTGAATTGAATTTCTATAAAATGAATTCCATACACTGAATTATAATAATTTATAATTTATTATATTTTAAACTTAATGTTTTTTCATTATGAGTAATAAAACTAGAAAAAAGAAATAATTACCATGGTTAAGGTAAACACTTATTACCAGGGGTTGAACAAAAAAGATAAGGAAAAAATGAACTAAAAAATCAATAAGAAAAATTTATATGGAAATATTTATACCTTATAAAATATTATGGTTGTTAATGAACTATTTTGGAGGATTTTTTTATGATAAAAATGTGAGGGGACAGATTCTTTTCAAAACATCCATGTGTGTCCCCACACCGACTTCAAAATTCCACCACTTCCCTTCCATATTCACACTTCCAAATCCATTTGGGTTGGACTAGAACTACCAAAATCTAATCCTTACTCCCATATCAACATCATAGATTAATTTATTTAATCATAAATAAAATTTATAAATTATTTTGGAGTAAAACTAAAGAAGTTTTCGATTGAAGAGGTAACGTTCTTAAATGAGAATTTTTATTTTAATTCTTATTACACCTCCTTAAAATATTTTAAATATATCATTATATTAATATATATATATATATATAATATTTTATAATGATAAATTCCTGAAATATAACAATCTTCCCATCCATCAAATGGGAAACAGAAATATAAATCGTGTGTATGATGGACTACAGCCTCACGAAGCAATACAATTCATTTTCCATTACCATTATTCAAGGATTAATTTAATGATGGATTTTATTAAGAAAAAAGATTTCAATTATATTATTATACTTATGTTATTTTAATTATACATTTACCTTATTATGATCCATTTTGTGTAAAATATGATAACGTCATTCGTGTGCATGAAAGATTATCACCTCACGAAGCGATGAGATTTGTTTTTCACTAAAGAATTATATGAAAGACAATAAAGATAAATTTAATGATAATATGTGACATATATTACATTATATTGACTATTTAAAATTCATATATCACCCACTTACTTGAGCTTTTACCCATTAAAAATGGTAATGTTGCTCGTGTAGACGTGTGACCTACCATCTTCACGAACGAATGTGATGAATTATCAATCTTAAAATTTAAATAGAGATTTTAAAAATATATCAAATGAAATAAAAATAATATATATAAGATTTATATTATATTATATATTTTCAAATATATAATATGTGAAATAAATAGAACCTTATTGGAAAAACATGCATGAGAAATCAAGGCTATTAACACTCGAAATAAGGAAAATAATGAAATTTTATTAACAAATAGGTGGTAAAATGTCAAAAAAATATAATATATGATATTATAAATTTGAATATGGTTATGTTAAAAATTAATAAGCTACTTAAAACCATCATATATGATATTAAATAACATTCTACCAATATGGAGCCTTAGGTAAGGGACTTCATCCTTATTTCCCATCATTGAGGCATATAGTAACGTAATGCACCTAATTTAATTTATTTGTTGTATATGATACCCCTTTGACAAGATATAACATGATTCGATAAAAATTCATGTTATTATAAATTTATATTTGAATAATTTAATCCAAATGATTTGTGTATTAATATTTACCATGTGGAATATAATTTCATAAATTAATTTATTTTTGTTGGGTTTTATTAATTATTTATTGTATTTAATATTTTAATATTATAAATTTAATGACATTTTCTGAATAATTTTTTTATTTACAATTTTTATGTGGACTTACATTTGATACATATTATTGATTCATTAGTTAATTCTCACTTCGATGTTATGATCTTTGAATGGGTTTATTTCAAAATATCATCTGAATCATTTTTCTTTAAGATTTAATTTCTTTCTCCTCTAGTTATTCATTATTTGTTAAAATAATATAACTATTGTTTACAATTTTCTGTACATAAAATGGTTGATAATTTGTTTAATAAAATAATAATTCAATTATCTCTTCTGTAAAAAAAACTTTTCCTTCAAAATATATGTTTCTAAGAGTGTTTTAATTTTTTTAACATCATACAAATTATATATTAAAAAAATTACCCATGATTTATTTTTTACCAAATTGAATGAATGAAATATTAATGAATTTTTACAAAGAGGTCCTGTTTTGATTTTTCTAAAAAAGTAAAAGTAATATTTGTTTTAGTGTTTACGAATTGAATATAATTTCTATCCATCATGAACAATAAAAGCATAAAAATACATTATAATTATCAATGGATTGTTTAAAAGATATATTTTTTAAAATATTTTTTAAACTTTATCTTTAAAATTTTCTCTATTGTGAATTGATATTTTACTCAAGAATGTTTTTAATTACATTTTTTTGGTATATATATTCATCAATGAAATCATCATTTTATTGTAATTATGATATAATCGGTATATACTGTATTCATACAATCCATATCATTTATAAAAATGGTTTAATATCAGTTTGTCTATGGAATGTATAAACATACTCATTCTTGATTCTTTTATAATGATTTTCTTTCCATTTAAATATAAACATTCATTTTATCATTTTAAATTAAATTTCTCCTAAGTATACATATTATTTTTCATTTATATACTTATTAATTAAACTATATAACATTTTCAAATAAGGTATTTTACGTTGAAAAATAAATGATTAAATGGGAAAATTACTGTTAATTTTTATTCCTTACGCGATATGAAATTTTTTTATAAAGAATATTGTTCTTGAATTAAATTGAGGATTTGATATTTGTAAAATGTGTCTGACATGTAGATACAGATGGGGCCTAGATATAGATATCCAATAGATGGATCTATTTTCTCATGGGATGAATCAATTTCCCGACCTTTGGAAAATGGGTTTCTCGTGTATACCTACCCATCAGTTTTAAACTCTCTGGTTAATAATATTGATAATAGTGTAATCATGATGCCTATGAACATGGAAAATAATAATTCATAATTTAATTCATTTATAATTCTTTTATTATTATTCATGATATATTCCCAATGCAATTATCTCTAGATGAATTTTCATTATCAGTTTATCAATTAAATGATATCTATTTTCAATTTTTTACCTTTTCATATTAATTATTCCTTTTAAAGTGATAATATAGGTGTTATTGATTCAATGTAATGTGTGTTTATTTATTTACCTTTCCATGTTTATTATTTATTATTTATTATTATGTATATAATAATTATAGTTATGGTATTTGAATTTGTAATGTGTGCATATATTTATGTTTCCAAAATAATTATTATATGTTGACTATATATTATTGATCATGATATTTTTAACCATGAAAAATTCATATATACATAAATAATTAATAGTATTTTCTCTGAAAATTATTATTTTTTTCGTTCCCATGAATCATATAACTTTACTATGGAAGATATACATGGATATTCTCGAGGGAATAATGATGTTCCTAAAAGAATTATGGTTTATTTTTTGTTTTAAAATGTTTTTTGGGAATCATGTATGTATTTAGTTTACCAAAAATAATAAACTATGAAAACCATAGGGATTTGACCACTTCAATATAGTTCTAGTGAAATAAATTATTCCCAAAATTTAGGTTACAAAGCATGAGTTTTATACATTCGCAGAGAAGAAAAAAAATCTGTTTTTCCATTGATGGACAAAGTACATCAACATGAAGTTACGCTTAATAAAATATATTACTGTGTATAATGTGATAGATCTATTGAAGAAAAATTGTTCCTAAAATATGATATAGAGGTCTACTATAAATTTAGCGATATAATGTTTGTGGTATCATTTTTCCCCAGTGGGGTTGGGTTAATAGATGGATAAAAAGGAGAAGACACACTCCTATAAAAATAAAGAGGGATGTTTGTTGAGGAAGGTAGATGATATTTTTCCCCTTCAATAAGTATTCAACTACAAGGTTAATCACATGTGAAGGATTTTTCAGATCATCATTAGATCAAACCATTGTAATATCGAGCATAAAATATACATTTACTAGTTTTTTATTAGTGGCAGGTGTTCGGGCTATATGAAAAGGTAGAAAAAATAAATTTATCCCCCACTGGAATTATCATCAGAATTTTTTGTCAAATGAAGAAAGAAAGAGAGGTCTATGTTGTTGGAAAAAATCTACAAAATTAATTATATGGAAAGAAGAATTTAGAAATGTTTATCATGCCAAAAATTTTAGGTGAATAGTGTTATAGGTGATCCACATTAACATTCCCTATTGTGTCTCTTCCATAAATATGGGAATGTGGGGTGACTAGAACTACGGAGTTAATTTTTATATAGAAAGGAATGTGAAATTATCCTAAATAGAATATATGATCATGGAATAATGAATATGATTCTTATAAAGTGTACCAAAGGAATATAGAGTGAATCAATGTTTTACTATGGTTTACCAATATTTAATTAATCTTATAGATGGTTAAGTCAATTTAAAGAAATAATTGTTCTTATTATAACATTAATAAGTTATATTGGTCCCTCTTATGAATGTAGTACAAAATTCCAAAGATCAGTAACTTTCTATGTTCTTGTACTACTTTATGTATTTCTGTTACACATTTTACTATTCATTATTTTCCCATTTTGATATGTTGGGTGTCGAGGTGTGTATGAGGTTGACATGGTGGGGTTGGTAGGGTTTAGTGAATTACTAAATTATGTAAACTTTGTTAAGTAAAATATTTAATTTAGGGAGGTTTAGTTTTTTTGATACATTGATCTCGATATTGAATTTTCAGTAGAGGGAGAAAGGTGAAGTTCCAGTTATTTTAACAGTAGCTCAGGGGATTGGGTCTTCATGTGGATTCAATTTATATCCCACTAAATATTTCATTATATTCATACATAATTATGAACAGTATTTATTAAATAATTTTAATAATATTCCCCACTTTTAATATACATGAAATCTAAAGTAAAAAAATAGTTGGTTCTAAGACACGAGCTCTATAATGAACCATTGTTTTCTTATATATATAAATCACATCCTAATATATGAATATTCACTACATTATATACGTATCCATGATAGAATTTCATAGTTCTAGTGCCTTTGAATACTTGGACATAGGAACAACTGTTTCATAAAATATCTACATCATCTCTTGCTAAGTTCTTCATAACTAGAACCCTTCTTAGTTATATCATATTTAGTACCCTTATACATAACATAGTGAATGGAAACATAAAAAAAGGGGGAGCACAGATGAATAGTAAGGGTAAAAATGGGATATATAAATCATTATATGAGAATAACATGTATATATGGTTATGAGAACATGACAATAACCTTTGAAAATAATACCCTTTATAACATATATCACAGTTCTGATTCATTGTATATAACATTTTAGTTCATAAGATATGAATAGTAATGAAATAAAGTAACATGATATATGATAGAATAAAATTGGAATAATACATAAGATTATGGACACACATAATCATAGAAAATAATTTCTCTACTAGTCAAGGCTCATTTCCAAGACTATCATAGTGGAATGGGTTCACTCTCCAAACTATCTTAATAGTTAATGTTCACTCAAAATACAATCATAGTAGACAAAGCCCCTTATTAAACCTGGTTCACTCCCCATTCCAATGATATTTATCTAATTGGATATCAATTTTATCCAATGAAATAGGGAGATATATATGTCCCATACTAACTTGGTTATGAAATTACCACTATACTTTGTAATAACATAACCACCATTATTGGTAAAAATGTAACCCCCATCACATTTTGAAAATTGTATGTATGTTTACAAAAAAATCATAAATTTTTTTTCATATAATAACCCATGAAAATAAAGAGGTTTCATAACCAATTAATTAAATCTTGATCCATGTAAAAGGAATGGGTTTCAAAATCATTTCATTAATTCATCATAGTATAACCTCTCGAAAAGGAATGATTTTCATATAAATTTCCTCATTTCTTCATAGAATTACCCATGGGAGTGGAAAGAGTTTCATAAATAAAATTTAACTACTAAAATAACATCTAGATAAAGAATATGGATGACATCCTTAAATAATATCCTCCATGGAGAATAATTTAAATAAGGGGTAGTTTATTTTTATGAATAGAAATAATACTAAAATATCTTCATAACAATATTGTGGAATATTAACTTTTAATTTTTAAATCACATATTTTAAAAAAAAATATTTTAATTTTATGGTAAGAAATTTATATTAAAATAACCATTGAAAAATGTAATTTATTATTAAAATCCAATGGTGATCATGAAAGTTAGAAATTTTTTTCATACCATATATGTTAAAGGAAACCAGTACATTTAGACATATATAAAATAAAAAATACCACGTTCGTAAAATAAATAAAATATTATCTTTGATTTTATTAAAATAAAATCATGGTTAAAAATATATTTATACAATAATGTTTTAATAGTAAAAAAACTCTTTAAATAATGGGGACACATGATTTTTCATTGAAGATATAAATAAATTTTATTTTCCTTAAAAACACATTTTTTATCTCTAGATTACAAAGGCTGAGGAAAATTAAATGAAAAATTTTATTTTAAAAAAACTACCATAGGATATGTAAATTCCTGAGTTTCTTGAGATATAGATCATAATATTTCAGCATCAAAACATAATTATAAATAATCAAGATAAGTAATGTGATTGTAGGATGAAACACTTACAACTTTTATAACATTTGAATCATAATTAACATGATATAATGAACCATATATATATTTTTATATCACATAAATTTTCTGATAATAATAGAAAAATATATTCATGGGTATCATATACAAAACACAAAATAAATAAGTGGTAAATATGAAATCAATCCTACAAAAATAAAAGTGAGACAAAAATCCCTTACCATAGGTATGACTCCCTTAAAACGTGTTGGATTATACTGTATTATAAATATATATTTATTATAAATAAATCAAATAATGTTTTTTAATCATTACAAATATTATTGAATTCTAACAATTTATCACACATTTTTTAAAAAATCATTATTGAATTTTCTATGTGATATATACTTCATTTTTCATGTATGTTCTAGTTCAGTTTTTTGTCCCAGTAATTTGATCATCGTTCCATCATCTATTGAATTATAATCATGATTTAAATATCACATATATTTCTTATATACATTTTTATATTAATTCATAATATATAGGGAATGAAACATGTATTACATTGTATATAGAGATGGTTAGTCATATATACAAATGAACGTACTTTTTTATTATTTAGAAATGTTGAAAAAAATAAATATTAATATTAATTAACCATTACATAATAATTATGATTTAATATATATCGTATATACCCATTAAATTGATCCTTATAAATATAAAATTAATATGGAAATGAAAAATGAATCACATTGCTTCATGGATGTGGTTGTCCACACGTATGCATGATTAATGTTATCATGTTACAAAATTTTGAAGGGTATGATGATAGAGAAGATATTATCCATAAAAAAGAAAACTTTGGTCATAAATATCATATATAATCATTAAACCCATCATAATACTCATCCATAAAATATGGTGATCTGTAATGAATTGTATCACTATGTGAGTCTGTAAGTTGTTTGTACACATGAGCAATATTTTCACATCCCAATTGATTGAAAGAGGTTGAGTAAAGGTGTTTTAATAATCATAATACCATTTATGTACATTTGTTATACAACATTTATTATTTTTTGAATAATATAGCCTATTTAGAGGAGGGTAGATTGTAATTAAAAAGAATGTGATTGGTTAAGTCGACTACCTCTTCATTTAAATAACTCTTTTATATACCCCCTTAAGGTTTCTATGGGTAGTATGTTGGGAATAAAAACTATAGTAAAATTTGTATATAGACATTTAGAATATAAATTTTCTAATTTTATTGATCTAGAATGTTCAAAGTGGTGTAGAGAAGATAAATGCGGGGTTCCCTTTTATAATTGAGAGGATGCACACCGTTGGAATTTCTTACAAGATTTAAATATATCATGTCATTCTCAAGAAAATAGTATAAAATGAATTATAAATGATAAACATATTAGGTTTTAGACCATTTAATATTCCCACTATCCCTATTTAAAATTTTTATTATTTTTATGTAATATAATAAAATATTATTTTATTTAAATAACATTATTTTCAATTTAGACATTATTCATTTAATTTTATTTAAAATAAATAACAAAAATGATTAAATTATAATATAATTATTCATCTTTATAATAATTTATTTAATTCTTTTAAAAAATGTGGGTCAAATTTTAAATCAATCAAATTATATTAATTTTAATTGTTTAAATATCATTTATTATATTTTTTTATTATTTACTGAAATATTTCATTGGTGTTTCTTATGCATTTAAGATAATTATATAAATAATAAAAATTATAAATAAATTTATATATTGAAAATAATTTCATTTATCTGAAAATATACACTTAGATTCATTCATAACTTTCTTTTTTTCTATATTAGAATATAGTTATTCAAAATAAAGAGAGTGAAATTTTGTACATTTCTGTTCTTTAAAAATTATATAAACTATTCTCATAGAAATGTGTTCATTAAACAAATAAAATTTTAGAATAATGAAATAAGGGTCAAATTAGCTTTATCCAATAATAATTTTAGGAAAAATTAATGGTTAATTGGTTAGTTTTATCATTGATTAACCTGATTAACCCTTTACTGAATGAAATTTTTTAGCATGGTTACTATTCATATTGAACGAAAATAAAAGTGTAATATTTACCAAATTTTAACCTAATAATTAAAAATATGGAATATATTTTTACAAATTAATCAATTATAAGGTAATGAAATTTATTAAAAAATAAGTTCACAAAAAGTGAAAAAGTATAATATTAAAAACATGGGTTTTAAGAATAAAACTACATTAATTATTATCACATTACTAGAAAAATATTTGAAGAATGTTAAAAAATTTATTGAGTGTATAACAAATATATTTCATTGAAATAATTCTCCAATAGTTATCAATTTAATTTATCAATATAGATCACATTTGACATATAAAATAACTTTTCAAGAAAATATATTTTTAAATATAAAAAAGTTTTCCTACAAAATAGAAACATAAAATTGACTCCAAAAATTTAATTATATTTTTTTAAAATATTGTGGAAGAAATTTTAATTTTAAACAATATTTAAAAAATTTATCTTTCGATTATTGAAATAATAAATACAGTTTTTGATAAAAATTAGTATTTATCAAGATTAATTGGAAAATCATCCATTTTAGAATATTCTCTAAAAATCATCCTAATATATTTTTAATACAATTATTTCAATAATTATACACATTTTATAAAATTTATATAATGTATATTTCTTATTCATAATATTTTATCATAAAATAAACTTTGTTTTTGAAGAAAACAGATTATTGGGAAATAAAATGGCATTACTTAAAATTGAGAGATTATTTTATAAAAATTTATCAATATAATTATATATTTCTCATATAGTATTAAATCCTTTTATTTCCCATCAATTTAATGGATATGTTAAAACTGGCACATTAAATATTATTTTAATATTATATTGTGGGTTGTTTAAACTCAGTGTAGTGTATAACACAAGCTATTATATAAATTAATTTTAATTAAAAAAAATTATAATCAAATATCAAGGTGTTAGATTACCATTTAAAAATTCTAATTAAAATAAATTGAAACTTTTCTCGATAATCAATGATTTCAAATTTTAAAATTCCTTTGTTGAAAACCCACATCGTTATAAGCATTAGTAAAACATTCTCCTGATAGAGAGAATGGAAAATATGAAGGTCATCTAGAATAATAAAAAACTATGTCTTAGAATGAGATAAAATTAGTGGGAAGTGAAAACAAGGATATGGAAAAGAAAAATAATCGCCTAGGAATAAAATAGAGTGATAATGAATAAGGCTAGGAGAAATTAAACAACAATAAGTACATAAATTATAGAGGGGTAAAAATATCGTTAATTCATCACACATGACTCTTATATTACAACACTGTTTTTTCAAGTCCCATTTCCTTGATTTTAGGCATTAATTTAGAATCAAAAATATTAATATAATGAAATATAATAACTTAAAAAGTAAAATTTCATACATTAATTAATTTCCACAATAATATAGTCTAACTCTCAAAAAGATGTGTATTTAAGAAGAAATATCTAGGCCTGAATCCCCAAAACAAAATCTAATAGATTGTAAAATTATATAACGATATTTATTAAATTATTAGTAGTTAAAAAAACAGAGAGAAAAATATAATTCTAAAAATTAATTAACCACCAAATAAAATAATACAATATTAATCTCCAAAAATTTAATTACCAGAATAACCTCAAAAATAAATATTATTTTAATCTCAAAGGTTATATCATACCATAAATCTTCATAACATTAATCATATCATTCCAAAATAATCATTCATCTTAAATCAATTATTAAGACTATGGTTTAGATATACCCCAACCTAATGAAACATCTCCAAAATATCATTAATCACTATAATAAATAACTATATCATATTTTAATATAGTGAAACATACCAAAATATAATGAATCAAATTATATGATAACCTAAAAGATAATCCTTAACTTGACTATTAATATATCGGGGAATATCACCTTTCTATTGAATCACTTTTCAACCATAATGATTACCTATATCCCATAATAATGTAGTCAATAATTAACATCATATAAAATCATATACAAATCCCAAAGGGTATTAAAATAAAAAGTGAGTATTAAAATTCCATCACTTAAAAGATTAAAATTAGATGATGATTCCATTGAACTTATGATCAATAATAATCTTCCAAACCCATTATGAAATCTAAAATATTTAACCAAACCACCAATAAAAAGAAATATGCTTGAACAATTAACACAATACTCATTCCTTAAAAAAACTAATTACTACTAAATATATTCTATATATCCAAATAAAGCAACAAATATCATCAAAGACGACCTATTAAACCTTTTTATCTAACACTAACTAATTTCAAAGACACCAACAATATCAATATCGATAATCAATTTATCCCAACTAATAATTATTAACTCAGCATCATACACAAATTACAGGTTAATCAATTTCATAATTATGTGATTTTAAAAAACATAACCTTAAAAATAAATATTTTTTATTTTTTATTAGAACCATTAAAAACATATTTTTAGATACTTTCCAATAAATAATTGTGAAACAATAGTTATAGGTCTCATGATTTTTATAACAATAATATATTTACTTCAAAAAATATATAACATATTTCTTGAATAAAAATACATAAAATCATCAATTATCCTACTTTATTCTTAAACCATTGACCAGTATTCATCATATTATTATCCAATAAATATTTCCTATAATATGAAATATGAATCAAGTCTTAATATTCATCAAATAAAATTTAATCATGGATCATGTCAAAGGATTAATCAACACTAATTTAATGGAACTTATATCTTTTAACATAAGAAATGATATTAAAACAACTCATAACTTATATAATTCATTTATTGTCTCATTTTCTTCATCAATAAAACCATTACTCCTACAAATTTTCTAATTATTTTATCGATATCCCCCCTTGGACATCAATTTTCATACTTCCCAAACATTCCACATTTCAATCATTCTTTTGTTGATGATACCATATAAAAACAATATTACTATTCATTATGTTGACATAATTTTTCATATTTATTGGGTAATTACATACTTTGTGTCTTTATTTTCCACACCCAAACCATCTTCTAATTCCAATGTTACGTTTCATTGAGTTTTTCTTCTCAGATTCTCAACATATAAAAAGTATCATCTTCCCCCCATCATCTTCATGGAACTCCTTATTTTTCTTGTTAGGTGTGTTATAAAGCTCAAACATGTTGAGGTTGTTAATCATATAATGGGGTAGATGATCATAAATAATAAAATGTTTCTTCAAATAATATTTTTGTTCAATTGGATTCTGATGAGGTAAATCATTCCATTATTGGTCATATCATGAATTACGACAAAGACAAATGGTATTAACCATTGAATAACACAAAAAATCATAGTGTGAGAAAGAATAATCACAGTGGAACCCAACAAAATCATAAAATATAATTTATTGGATTTCAAAATCATAAAACCTTACTATATGAAATATTGGTATCATACAAGGTCATTCATGATTGTTACCAAAACATTTATAGTTTATCATAAACATAGAGTAATCCCAATGGTTCTCACTAAATTTATCTTACCCTAGTTTCCAAATGACCACTAAACATTTTTTGATACTAACTATAATGACTGCTAGTTTTTATATATAGATATCAAATCATAATAGATGAATATTCCTCACATAATATCATGATCAAGGATAGAATCATTTCTGTATAGTGTGTTTAGAATCTTAGACACATGATAGTCTAGTTATTTTAATATATACATCATCTCCTACTATATTATTCATAAATATCACTGTTCTTAGGCATATAATACATAATTCTTTTCTTTGTAACCTACGGAAAGAAAACATAAAATGGGTGATAACATATTTTTATTAAGGTAAAACAAGGGAGATATCAATGATCACTTGGGAATTCCATGAATATATGGATAAGATAACATGACTACAAAATTTGAATATAATACCCATCATAACATAGATTATAATCACGATTCACGGTATAAAACATGGAAGTTCATAAGACATGATCCCAAAAAGAATAAAAAACATATATGAGCAAATAAAATTGCATGAGACCTATGATTTTGGAATACAAATAAGCATAGAAAATATTTTCCATACTTATTACTGCTTATTCCCAATATTATCTTCAGTGAATGGGTTCACTCCAAAAACCATCATATTATTCAAGGTTCAATCTCAAGACTATCATAGTAGATAAATTCCCTTTAATGAATTGGTATCACTCTCCATTCCAGTATTGTTTTTCATATGAGATATCGATATATCCAAAATGCATTGGAAGGAGATATAGGTCCCCCCTATCCTTGGTAAAAATGTGAGAACTTTTTCTTTGTAACACAACCAATATACTTGATTATAATTTAACCACCATCACATAATTAAAACCATTTTTATGTTTTCCAAAAGATTGTAAAACATTTATCGTATAAGAACCCATTAAAATAAATATTTTTCATAAAATTTTATTCACAAAAAACCCATAGAAAAAAATGCGGTTTATAATGTTTTCATCATGTCATTAAATCTTAAAAAGTTGAATCAAAAAGGGTTTCGTAATTATTTCATCGTTTAATTATAGAATTACCCATTTAAAATGAACATGATTCAAATATATATTCTCATTAAACATAAAATATCTATATAATGAATAAATATGGTATCCTTGGATCATATACCTAGTAAAGAATTAGTTAAATCATTTATTTTTTCTTTTTATTAATAGAAATACCATTAAATTTTCATTATAACCATTTTGAGTAAAATAACATTTACATTTCGAAATCACATTTCTAAATTATAAAAATGTCATAAATATTATAATAAATTTCTATTTTAAAATATAATTGGAAAAATTTAGAGGATTCCTCAAAAAAGTTATCATTAAAGGTTTTGATAAATTATATTCATGTAATACATGAGAAAAGAAAACCATCCTTTCACACTTTTGTAACAAAAAAAAACCCCTCATTCAGAAAACAACAAGAATATTTATACTGAATTTTTTTTAAAAAGATAAAACATGGGGAAAAACTGAATGAAAATAGTTTTAGAATATAAAATTCTTTCATTAAAACAATTTTTGTAAACAACGATATTTAAGAATAAGGTTTCTTTTGAATGGATAAATAAAGATGATTTTCCATCAAAACATATTTTTAATCTCTTAAGTAATTAAGGTGGGTAAAATGAAAGGAAACATGTATTTTCATCAAATAAACATACATGTAGAAAATTCATGGCTTTTTTAATATATGGATCATATAATTTGGTCGTCAATTTATAACAGTAAAATATCCTAATAAATAATGAGATTATAACATAAAATCCATACCTAATTGGTAACATTTGAATTATAATTACCATGAAATAAAGAAAAAAACATATATATGTATATCTTAAAATTTTCATTATATATATCATAAAATAAATTCATGAGTAGTTTATATGCCACATAATATAAATAATTGGTGAATATGTCTTCTGTACTAGTGAAAGAAAAGTGAGATAAAAATCCCCAACATTAGGTTTGACTTACTTAGTAGGTGTTGGAACCTCTTGTAGAATAAGAATATATTCAATATACATATATTATAGAACAATAATAATATTTAACATACCATATATTATTTAATTATAAAATGATTTCACATTTTTAATAATAGTTATTTTTCAAAATCACTATTCCAATTTATATATGCTTCATTTTTCATTTATGTTCTTGTCATATTATTTTGGTCCTTGATTATTTATCACAGTTCCAGAATATATATAATTTGAATCATGATATTAATATAATAAATATTCATTATATAAATTTTTATAATTATTCAAAAAATATATATATAAAACAAATTAATTACATTGTTTTTGGAGACGGTAGGTCATTCATACTGATGAAAATTGTTTTTTATTTTCTGACCGAGGAAATGAAATAAAGGTAAATAATAAATAAAAATTAAATAATATTTATTATATCATATATTTCATATATTATATATATATATATTTAATATCATCAATGTAAAAAATAAAAAATGATTCACATCATATCGTGAAGGTGGTAGTCCACACAAATACATGATCGATGTTATCATTTTCCAATGGTTTAGAATCTAAGAAGGTAGATGTGATATTATCATATAATAATTATAATTATTTTATAAGTACCATATAATATAATTAAACATATTCTAGAACTCATCCACAAAATATTTTGATGAAAAATAAATTGTATCACTATGTGGATACGGTAAGATGTATGTGTGCACATGTAATATTTTCACATCCCTTTTTGTGTAAATAAGATGAATAACGGTTGTATAATAATAATAATATTTATGTATATTTAGGATACTGTGTTTATTAATTTATTATGGATATATCATATTTAGAGGAGGTAAAATAATAATTAAAAACAGAAGTTATCGGTTAATACGATTTCAACGTTTTTGACATAACACATTTAGGTCTCCTCTTAAGGCATATAGGATTTGTCTTTTGGAAATTATACTTGCTCAATAATATGGATAGATATGTTTTGAAGATTAATTGTTAGATTTTTTCTCGATATAGGAGGCACAATGTTTCCAGAAGAAGAGAAATTAAGGGTTCCATTTTATAATTGAGGGGAGGGGCTCCCTTGTAATTTCATAAAATTTTAAAATATATTAAATTAATTATCAAGACAAAGGTAAAAAATTTACTATAAATTCAAAAGGGATAAAACTTTTCACCATATGTTATCCCTATTATCATATTTCAATGTTTTTATGATTTTTATGTAATTTAATAGAATATTATTTTCTTAAAATATCATTATTTCTGATTTAGAAACAAGTAATTTAATTTGACTTAAAAACATAAAAAAGGAGTTTATATTTGAATATTATTATTTAAAATTACACTAATATTTCATATTAATGTAAATAATTTATTTCACACATTAAATCACTCAAATTGTATTACTTGTAAATTTTTTAAATCATTTACTATATTTTTTTATTAACTGTAGTGATACATCATCAATGTTGCATAAGATTTTATGATCATTATATAATTATAAAAATTAAAAATAAATAAATATCATGAAAATAATTTCATTAAGCTCAAAATAGTCACTTATATAGATATATATATTTTGTTTGTCACTATGTGCTCACATATGATGGATTTAAAACTAAGTGTGTGACATTTTATTACATTATTTTCATTAAATTTTTTATATGTAATTTTCACCGAAAATTGTCAATTAAAAAAATTAAATTAGATAATAATGTGATATGGTTCAAATTACCTTCGTACAATAATAGCCATGAAGAAATATTTTGGCCTCACTATTTTGTTTTAAGCTAGATTACCATATTTATCCTTTAACAATGTGATCAATTTTACCATGGAGTCTATTCATGCTGACCAAAAATAAAAGTTGAATATTAATCAAATATATTTATATTTATTTCTCATATATAATCATTTTTTATCAAATTCAACACCAATAAGTGGCATAAATTAACTTTAAAATAACTTCACAAAACGTGATGAAAACCGTGTTTTGAAAAATATGGGTTGTAAGCATACAACCAAATTTATTATTATCGCATGCCTAAAAAAATATTATATGAATAATAAAACATTTTATTGAGAATATAATATATAAATTTCATCAAAATAATTTACCAATAGTTATCAATTTAATTTTTTAACATAAAAAACATTTCATTAATAAAATAAATTTTTAGGAAAATATCTTTTTATGTATAATTATGTTTTTATACCAAATTCAAACATAAAAATCATTCAAATGATCCTTATTAGATTTATTTTATATATAAGAGATGAAATTTTAATTTTAACTCATTTTAAAAAAATATAGCATTTTACATGCCTAAACGCAAGTACAATTTTTGATAAAAATCAATATTTTTTAATATTGAATAAAAAATAAATACTTTTACAAAATTCTAAAAAAATTCCCTATGATAATTTTAGAACATTTATTTTAAAGATGATTTTTATTTTAAGGAATTTGTAAAATTTATTAAAATTAATCATAATATTTTATTGTAAATCCAATAAAAGTCTTTTTTGATGATTAAGTATTTTTAAAGAATAAAAAGCCATTACAAAAAAAATTGAGAGACTATTTATATAGAATTTATAAATAAATTTATATATATTTCCCAATGTATTTAATCTGATTAATTCCATCCAATTTCATGAAAAGGTTATGACTTCCATATTAAATAATATTTTAATTGTATTACATGGTTTGTTTAAAATCATTGAATTGTGTGTAACACAAGTAATCAAAGAAAATAAATTTAATTGAACAATTTATATTATAAAATCTCTGGGATTTACAAAATTGAACAAAATTGACATTTAATACATTAGTTATAGCATTATACTTCATGTGATGAAATATAATGGACAATGGATTTTACATAATCCACTTACTTTATGGGAAATGGGGCCCATAATTATATTTCCCTCTAATTCATTTTATAATACTTTTTATCATATCTGATAGAATGAATGTGACTGGGGATTAAACTCAATACACTATGTTTAGTGGTACAAGTATTAGGCTTTGATGTAAGAAATGATTGTTATTACTTTATTTGTACCATATACCCATGTTATATTACCATGGCTCACGGTTGATTTATCTTGTTTCCATATTCCAATTCCATGGTATATTTTATGATTTCCTTGAAATAATTTTAGTGTTCTATAATCATATCATATGGTCTATATTATTATATCATACCTTAAAACGAAATAGTGTGATCCCGTGTTATTTTAATTAGGTATTTATCCCATGTCAATGTTTTCGCACATGTTTTTAATCGACTCCTTTACTACTCAATAACATGTTTTTTCCTTTCTAGAAATTTGAGCACACTCATTTATGTTTCCCAATTTCTCTTAGAATTAATGTCATGGAATATGACTAGGAGTAATTAATGTGTTTAGACTCTTTGGTATATGTTGATAGATTATTATGTGATAAGATTGATATATTTCCAATATCAAATGAAACTAAACTGTTGGGTCTTGAGAGTGTGCTTTAATGTTTATATAATATGTAAAATAGGTATAATTATGTATTTTTTTGGTCTCATCTTAGTTTTTATGAGAGTATTCTTGTAAAGAATGTTTTTGTGTGTATTGGATATCAAAATATAGTTCTATGGGTGGATAAACAACCCATAATTGGCTTACTCTCTTGAAAAATATTGATAATAGATAATAATTAATCAATTTCATAGATGGAAATGAATAATTATATCTAAATCAATACTCTATTTTCTCTCGAAAAAAATAAAAAATAGACTAAAATTTCAAATATTTACATTCTATTTCTATACCTTATTCATTTACCCTATTAAAACAATAATTTATACATGCCATAAATTCACAAAATATTTTATTATTATCCTATAATACTTCTTTTTATCTCTAATATAAAATATTTCACATAATCCAAATGTATTTTAATATATATATATATATAAATATTGAAATTAGTTATATTAAAAAATATTTTAATCTCCCCCATAATAAGAATTTATATTTTTATAACCATTTAAGAAAATTTGAAATAAATCAAATAATGGTTAACATTATATACTCAATCAAGGAATGTGCTAAATATTTCATTTTAAAACTATATTCAAGATCACAAAAAAAATAACTAGATCCCGAATGTGAAATTTCCTTATCTATATATGGTGTAACTCCCCAACCCCAGAAGTCCAGAGTCGGTGCATTATTACATATCACTAACATGATCACAAAAGATAATGTCTCGAATGTCTGATTAGTTTAGTAGCCTTAGAAGTTCTAGATATATTCATAAGGTTTACATTACATCATAAAATGGAAAACTAAAAAAATTGTTTCCATAGACAACACTGAGACCCATAGACTATCCCTACAGGTAATTCAAAATATACTTCTTCGAATCTTGGAAAAAATAAAACATAGAAAGGGGTGGGCTTAGATGCTCAGTAAGGATAACAATAAAGCAGAAACTATCATAAATAAGCATACACATTTAAGGAAATTTATAAGACCAAAATAATAGTATTTAAGTCTTGAACTTAAGCATAATATGGAAATGATAAAATCACATAATTCCATTTACTTATTCACATGGATATTCTAAAAGTTGAATAATCACATGAAATATCAATAGAAACATTCATAATGATGGAATGTATAATGCCAGAATTCATAACCATATAGTCAAGGCCTTGTGCCAATACTACAAATAAGATTTTTCAAGGACTTGTGCCAAGACACTAGTTTGTCTCATGAGGCCTACTGATGAATTGAGGAGATGTATCAGGATCCACCTATAACTTATTAAGTCCAATTCATTCCTTATATAAAATGTTTGAAACATATCATAAACATTTGAATTAAAAATAGCATACAAAATGTCAATACATTATCCATAAACCTTGAATGGTATAAAAATAACACATCCACAGTCCAACATAACTCATTCTATACAATATGGAAGATTATATTATAAAATATTAACCTAAATCCAGAATAATGATGAATATTGACATATATGAAAATAATCCCCAAAACTATTTGGGAGAAATATCCCCCTTTTTCTTGAAAACATTTAAAAGTCACACTTTTTGTCAAGAATCCATTTTAAAATAGATTTTGGAATCAAAGTGTACCATACCACTTTGAAACCATTAAAAGAAATTTTAATTTTCAAACGTTAATGTTCATATAAATAAAACTGTAAAACCATTATTAAAACCTGGATATTAATGAGAAAGATTCAGAATAATAAATTTTTAAAAAATTTAAAATTGTATTTTAGTTAGAGTTACTATTCAAATGAGGGATGCTTGAATACAGAAAATTGAGGTAATTAAAACATTATTATAAAATGAGAATAAAGGATTTCATTACATACTATGTCAAAGGGTAGTATATACTCCATATAAAAGTGAATTGGTGCATAACAACAAAAAAGTCTCAAAGTAATGTAAAATGATATGAAATCCCTTATAAAGACACCATACTTAGGTAAATGATAAATCAATGACATTATTATGTGAGGAAAATATAAATTCACTCAATATTAATAGATATTATGTGTAAATAAATCAAAGGACATTCACACATATTCTTGTAAAAACAACACCAAAGACTTGGATGTTTAACTCAATGAATGGAAATTGATTTAAGATCAATTTTATGTCAATGAATTGAGAAATTATAAATGGAGAGATTATGTGTATCAAATGTATATCCACAAAGGGGATTGGAAATTAGTACATAAATAATAAATAGTTATTCCACACATAATCATGGAGTAAAATAATCAATGAATTATGCATAAACCCACTGAGTGGAAATTAAAATTTGAAATTCCCTTATAAATTTTGTAACTTATGAAACATACAACCCCTGAAATAAGGATAATATAATTAATATGTAAATACTCATAAATTAAATTATATTACACCAATAATACAATCATGGACAGCATGTACACCACACAAAAGGAAATAGTTGCCAATATAGCATGAATCTTATGGGAATAAAAAGTGAGATGAAAAACCCTTACATCGTTGTAATCAATCAAGTCCTATGAATAAAAGTTAATAACCACCAAATTAATAACCTAATACCATGAATATAAAGATAATCATAATTATATATATCAAATGGCTGTACACAATACACCACATGAAATTAATAAGTGGCGAACAATGGAAATCTCACAGAATTAAATATAAGATAAGAAACCACATACCTTGTAATTTTCCTCAGTTGAGGGTAAATTAATCTCATATATGATGGTGTAATAATTGTTATTAAATTAAAAAATAACCATATACATTAATATGAATCAGATATGATATTCTAATATTGATATTTTTGTATAATCGTCGTTTCGGGTGTTAACTGATTTGTTCTCCTTTATATGATTGGTTACGTAATCCATGTTTGTTATGTATGGGATGTATCTTATTAATATTCAGAATGATAGTAAGTCTTTAAACATTTTTTTAATCATCAAATGAAAAATATTTTTGAATTGATATGATGGGGAATGAATCTCATCGCATTAGTGGAGACAGTAGTCCGTACGTACAAATGAGTGACAATATCATTATTTTGATATTAAAATCATATATAATTGGATGGTATATCATATATACAGAATCATTATCAAGTTATATTTATTATTTACACCAATTATACATCATTATTATACCCATACAAATAATAATGTATTGAATAACAACTACACCATGAAGTGGAGACGGTAAGTCTTACGTACGCACGTATGGTGACATGTCATTCAAAAGATGGTTGGAATAATTAATATGGTTTTACCATATTTATAATAAAATAAAATTATATAGAAGATACTTGAGTTATTATACTAGAACTTAATCAACAAAGAAAGAGGAAGTGGATGAACAAAGGAACTTAAAAGAGGTGATGAAATATTTACCTCTTCTTTGGGTTCTTCATTTTGATTTGATCAAAAGGGATCTTAGGTTGGATTTCTCACTAATGTATGTCCTCTAAAATTAAGTTAGGAGAGTTGGGAGGATATTTGGGTAGGGTTTGGCTAATGCTAAAGGCATTGAAGGTGTGAATTATAGAGAATGGGGAGTTCCCTTTTATAATAGGGGTGAGGGGCACCTTTGGAAAAGATAGCAATATTATTTTATAATAAAATCATTTAATGTTTATATTGGCTCAAAAATTAATTATTTAAAGGATAAGGTGGGATGGGTCTAAAAACACTCAACCAATAGGTTTTAGACAAGTTTGGGTCACTATATTATCTTTATATTTTAGATTTAACTCGTAGTTAAATAGTTTGACATTTACCATGTCTCTTTATATTTTTATATTATATGGTTAATAAACATACAATAAAATTCCAAGAAAACCCCAAGTGATTCACTAATGATAAAAATATCATTATATAAGTCTTTTTTTAGATCCTTAGATTTCTAGGAATAGAATATTGATTAATAATATAATATGTTTTTTAAAAACTCTTTTATGTCAATTTTGACACTACTTGGTATTCTGTTTTTTCTAAATTTATAATAGCATTATTACTTCGAAATAAATTAATATAAACATCCCTAACATGTAATATTAACCTATATAATTATTTTAATTCATAAAAGTCTCAAATTAAGTTCATTTGGATATTTATAATATCAATTATTTTAATATTTCATAAATTAGGTAATTACTGCATCATCATTGTGTCATAAAAAAATTTAATTATTTAATCCCAAAAAATTATAAATAAAATACCATTACATAATAAATCGTTTTAGATGTATAATGAATATTTATATTAGATTTTATATTATGTGTAACCCTATATTAAAAATGGTTTAGTTATTAAACATTGAATTTAACACTTTAAGCTCTTTTTTGAATTATATAATAATAAATTTCCTAATATAATCCAAGTGGACCTAAATGATAATATTTTATTCCTAAGGTTAGTTTTGGTCGAATTACACTTATCCAATAGAATTAGTACATGTGTTAGGATAATAATATTATCATTTTTACCCCTAATTATGCAATTTACTTTTAATAATGGTAAATAAAAGAAAAAATATACTATTCACCAAAAATTATTTGTATCTTATTGAACCAAATTTTACTTACTGATATCAACCATGTCCCTCATATTTTTAAAATTCAACAATCAAATGTGGTAAAATTTGGTTTTATGTAAATTTGTAAATGCTCCTAGGAGGAGGGTAAAAGACGGTAAAAAGTTCAATAAAATTTTAAAAATCTATTTTTTGTAAGATATGACTCAAATTAATTATATTTAAGTCATATAGGTATTATATAACTATTTTTACTTAAAATAAATTTAAATAAAATAAATTATTATTTAAATAAAAAGTCGGTTTTAAACTATAACGCATTATTTTTCACTATTCATCAAAAATTGAATGTTTTCAGAAAATTACCAAAACATTACCCCAAGATAATATTGATATTCCTTATTAAAAATTGAATTATATTTTTAAAAATTAAAAACATATATGTTACATTAATTAATTTAAAATAAATTCATGTTTTGAAACCCGAAAAACGAGTTTTTAAAAAGTAAAAACGATCAAAAGATTAACATGTGTTTATACCTAATTTTAATTTGAAACAACTTATAATCACATATATTGTATAAAATGTTAAAAATAAAATCAAATTATACTTAAAAACCATTCAAATGAATAATTTAAAACCATAAATTATTTTGATTAAAATTGTTTTTTAAACTAAAATTTAATATTTTTCAGTATTCATTAAAATATAAAAGTTATTTGAAAAGTGCCAAAAATTTATCCAAAATAAATTTATTATATCCTGATTCTAAAATAATAATTTGATTTCCTTATATTGAATATATAAAAGTGTCAAATATTGGTTTTAAAAGGTGATTTTCATTAAAAGGTGGTAATTTTTTTTAAATACTTATTTTTCTCTGAACAAAAATGAATTTATTTTATATTATGTCTAGGAAATACGTAATATGGATTCTAAAATTATAAGAAGTATATAAAATTCACAATTTAGTTAATAATATTCATAACTAATTTTGAACAGTGAGTTTGGTATGTCATGGTGCGCTCGAACTCGGTGTTGTGTTTAGTGCAAGCTATTGAATTAAAGAAAATAACTTATAATGAAACATAGGGGTGTTATATTCTTCCCCCTTTTGGAAATTTCATATTCGATATTTTAAAATTGGGCTTGGGAACTTTATTGAAAGTCCCACAACAAGAAAAGTGTCAATATAACTGTCTGTTTAAAATAAATAAAGGGAATTACAGTGGTCACCTGAGATAACCCCCACCAGGATTCCATATAGGAAAACATGGATATAGAATATAATATAAGTGTCATGTTATTGTGGATAGTGATAGAAAACATTATTACTAGAAACTTAACAATAATAAAACCACAAACTTGTGATGAGATAAACGTTCATTTGTTTCCTAGTATCAAAAGTAAATAGATAAATTTTTTTGTTTTATTTTCCATTTCATAAAGTTGAAGAATTTATTTTTGAGATTGACTAAGAACATAAAGATATATACTTACTTTTTAATTAGAGTTTCATCATTTAATAAGTTTATACCACTAACTCATCTTTTTGTTAAATTATGAGTATTCAAGATGACTTGGTCACACCTGAAACTCTAGAATCACCTTCTCGACAATCACATAATCCACAAAGGATAACCTATAAAATTTAACTTTTCTTTATAGATTAACCAAAACCAAAATGGTTAATACAAGATCAGATGATCCCCAAAAAAGGATAATCCTTTAGAGAAAAAAAATACTTATCTTAATTTCTAGAATTAAACCAACAATACTTGAAGTTCAATAAACACCATTCAATAAACAATTTTCCTTAAATTAAATCAATATAATCCAAACGAATATTTAAACCCAAAACATAAAAGAATTTTATTAGGCAGTCTTCCACATTAAATTGTATTTCCAAATAACACCTACTACTCTTAAAGTCACATACTTAAAAGTAATTAACCTAATCTCATATTCTCTATGATCGGTTACTCATTTCCATAAATAACCCAAATTGCTATAAATCCAAAATAAAAACATAGATAAAAATCCCCCATTAATCCTTAAATTAAATCTCATAGTATTCTATTTTCCATAGGCATATTGTATTCCCAATAGAGTGAATGTCATCGAAAATAATATTTATCACTTAATCACCAAATTTGTTTCCTATAATAAGGATATCTATTTGATAAGACATAAGATCCCAAATCAACTTATTATAGATCAATAAAATCATTTAGCTTAAAATAATTAGTCACACTAACCTGGGAATTCAAGTTGTCCAATGGTAGGAGATAAATCCCAATCGCATTATGGTTATGGGTTTGGTTTATGAAGCTTTTTCCGATGTGATTGGTTGTCACACGGTCTGCATGTTGTCCTTTAAAAAAAACTATATATTATAGCATTCCCAAAAAAATTTAAATTCCTTAAAATAACTATAATTTCACCATAAATGTTATCTCATACATCTCATTTTCATTCAAAAATTTAATAACATGTAATTGTCTCAAATTCAAGGATCATATAAACGTAAATGGTTATTTATAACTATATAAACAATAGGAATAACAATTCTTCATAAAATAAAATTTTTAAATAATAAACTGCAGGTTTACACATAAGAGAAAAGTCTTCAAAAGTAATCCCATAATCAAAGAGCATTAATACTTTTAAATATTTTGTCATCCATTTCTTTACACATAGGTTTTTCCTTAACCAAGGGGTTATGCTATATAATTGGGAATTCAATCTGGTAATGCCCAGATCCCCTACATTTATGGAAAAAGAATGTAAATGGATTCTTAGGATCATTTTTATTTTCTTCAATAGTACTCTTCATTTTTTCTCAGCAATTCTTTACATTATGTCCTTCTTTCATACACATAAAGTATTTCGTTGTTCCATTAAGACATTTCCCTAGGCGTCTCCTTCCACATTTCCTATATGAAGGATATTGAGAATTCTTTTATCCATGGTCGCTACTACTAGAGCTCTTATCATTCACCTCCTTTCTCTTCTTCTTTAAGTCTGGGAGTTGGTTAATATGTATGGTGTTTATCATATTTTTGGAAAGCTGGTTCTGTATGACCATGATATTTTTTACACCTATCGACATTCCATTATGTTTCTCATTTCCTCCGGCATTCCCACCTTGTACATCATGTTCAATGTCATTATGTCTTCCCTGGAATCCATCCATAGACTAACACAAGAAAGCATAGTGTCATAAAATCATTTAAAGAATACCATAACACCTTATTATCAATATAAAACACCTTAATATTAACAACGGTTATTTATCCCCATCTTATATTAAAATCCATCAAATTTGGTTTGTAAAGAAAATTTGAATTATCCTAAGCATATCCCTCGCGAGTGTTGTAACCATGAGTGTAGCAGAGCTCATTTTTGTGTACCAAGATACCATGGGTCAAGAATAAAACCCCATGTCTGAGTTTTCACTTCTATGTACGTCTGTGCCAGAGCCGCCTCTACCTAATCGTATCCAGACAGGGATGTATTATTTAGAAAACCCACATAATCTCTACAATACAAAACATTAAGAACTTATTCTATAATAATATTTAAATTTGATCTGAGGGTAATGTTCTCTAATTAGAGTTTATCTAAATCTAGATTCCAAGGTTTATACTAAACTCCCTCTATTATCAACTGTAATGCCCCGAACCCTAACGCCCAGAGTCAATGCATTATTATGTATCTTTTTCATGATCAGAAAAGATCAAGTCTCAAAAGACTGATTAATTTAGTAGCCTTGGAAGTAGTAGATACATTCATAAGGTTTACATTATATCATAAAATGGAAAACTACAAAAAAATTGTTTTCATAGAAAACACTAAGACCCCATAGACTATCCCTGAAGGTCCGTCATAATATACTTCTTCACATCCTGTGAATTATAAAACATAGAAAGGGGTGAGCACAGATTCTCGGTAAGGATAACAAAAAATCAAAAACATTCATAAATAAGCATAATCATTTAAGGAAATGTATATGACTAAAACAAAAGAATTTTAAAATTGAACTTCAGAATAATATGGAAAAGATAAAATAAAATATTTCCATTTACTTATTCACATTGATATTCTACTAGTCGAATAATCAAATGCAATATCAAAATCCACTTTTATAATGATGGAATTAAAAATGCCAGACTTCATAACCACATATTCAAGGACTTATTACAAGACTACAAATAAGCTTTTTTAAAGGCCTTGTTCCAAGACACTAGTTTTTCTCATGAGAACCACCGATGCACTGAGGAGATATGGTGGGCTCCTCCTGTCACTTACTAAGTTTAATTAATTCCTCATATGAAAAGTTTGAAACATAACATAAACATTTTTAACAAAACTAGCATACCAATGGTCAATACTTTATCCAAAACCCATGAATGGTATAAAAATAGCACAGCCACAGTCAATCATAACTCATACAATACAATATTTAATATTGTATTGTAAAAAACAAATCCTCAATCAAGAATAATGATGGATATTGAAATAGATAAAAAATTCATCAAAACTATTTGAGAGAAATATCCCCCTTTTTCTTGAAAACATTTAAAATTGACACTATTTGTCAAGAATCTATTTAAAATAGATTTTTGAATCAAAGTGACCCGTACCACATTGAAAATTTTAAAGTCATTTAAATTTTAAAATAGTAACTTCCATCTGAAAAAACCTTAAAACCAAGTTTAAAACATGATCATTAATGAGAAATATTTAGATGAATAAATTTGTAAAACATTTAAAATTGTATTTTAGATAGAGTTACTATCCAAATGAGAGATTCTTGAATACAGGAAATTGAGGTAATCCAAACTTTATAATACCATGAGAATAAACGATTTCATTATATACTATGTCCATGGATAGTATATACACCATATAAATGTGAATTGGTGCATAACAGCAAAGAAGTCTCAAAGAAATGTAAATTTAGATGAAATCCCTTATAGAGATAGTATCCTTAGGTAAAGGATAAATCAATTACATTGTTATTTGTGAAAAAATATAAATACAATAAATATTATTGGATATTAAGTGTAAATAAATCAGAGGATATTCACACAAATTCTTTTAAAAACAACACCAATGACTTGGATGTTTAACTCAATGATTGGAAATTGATTTAAGATCAAGTTTATATCAATGACTTGAGAGATTATCAGTGGAGTGATTATGTGTATCAAAATTATATCCATAAAAAAGGTGAGTTTAAATTACTACATAAAAAATAAATAGTGATTCCAGACATAATCTTGTAGTAAAATAATCAATGAAGTATACGTAAAGTCCACTGAGTGGAAATTGAAATTTTAAATTCCCATACCGATTTGGTAATATATGAAATAGAAAAACCATGAAATAAGGATAATACAATAAAAATTTAAATACTCATAAATTAATTTATATTACACCAAGAATACAATCATAGACAGTACATAATCCACACAAAAGGAAATAGTGATCAATATAGATGAATCTCATGGGAATAAAAAGTCAGATGAAAAACCCTTACTTTTTTGTAATAAATATAGTTGTATGACCAAAAGTTAATAACCACCAAATTAATCACAGTATTCCATTAATATAAAGAGAATCATGATTATATATATGAAATGGTAGTACACAATACACCACATGCAATAAATAAGTGGCGAATAATTGAAATCTCATGGAATTAAATGTGAGATAAGAAACCCTTTACCTTGTAATTTTCCTTGGTTGAGGGTACGTTAATATCCTATTTAATGGTGAAATAATTGTTATTAAATTATAAAATAATCATATACATTAATATGAAATCATATATGATCTTCTAATATTGATATTTTAGTTTTATCGTCATTTCGTGTGTTAACTAATTTGTTCTCTTTTATATGCTTGGTAACGTATGCCTTGTTTTTTATGGATTGGATGTATCTTTTTAATATTAATAATGTTATTAAGTCTTTAAGAATTATTTTTAATCATCAAATGAAATTTATTCTTGAATGGATACGATGGGGAATGAATCTCATCACGTTCGTGGAGATGGTAATCCGTACATACGCACGAGCAACAATATCATTCTTTTCATATTACATTCATATATAATTGGGTGGTATATCATATATACATAATCATTATCATGTTATATTTATTACATACACCAATTATAATTCAATTTTATACCCATACAAATAACAATGTATCGAATAACAACTACACCACGACTTGGAGATGGTAAGTCATTCATACGCACATATGGTGACATGTCATTCAAAGGGTGGATGGAATAATGAATATGGTTGTACCATATTTATAATAACCTCACAATATATAGAATATATTGGAGTTATTATTTTAGAATGGAAACAACAAAGAAAGAGGTAGTGGAAGAAGAATGGAACTTGAAAGAGGTGATGAAATATTTTCCACTTCTTCAGGTTCTTCCTTTTGATTTGATCAAAAGGGCACCATTGGTTTGCATTCGGACTAATGTAAAACCTCTAGGATGAAGTGAAGAGAGTTTGGAGGATATATTGTCAGGGTTTTTTCGAGCCTAATGGCTTTGAAGGTTTGAATTATAGAGAAGGGGGAGTTCCATTTTATAAGAGGCGTGAGGGGCACCATAAGAAAAGCTGGAAATATTATTTTATAATAAAATCATTTTCGTTTTATAATGGCTCCAAAATGAATTATTTAAAGGATAAGGTAGGGGGTCTAAAACAACTCAACCAGTAGATTTTAGATAGGTTCAGGTCACTATATTAACTTTATTTTTTAGATTTAACTCTTAGTTAAATAGTCTGACATTTACCACGTCTCTTTGAATTTTTATATTATATAGTTAATAAACATAAAATAAACATCCAAGAGAACCCCAAGTGGTTCATTAATGATAAACATATCATTATATAAGACATTTTTCCAAACCATATATTTTTAGGAATAAATATCAATTAAATATATAATATTTAATTTGAAAACTCTTTTATGTCAATTTTAACAGTATTTGGTATTTTTATTCTATATTTATAACAACATTATTATATCAAAAAAAATTCATCTAACAGACTCTAACATGTCATATTAACCTAGAAAATAATTTTTATTCATAGAAAATCACAAATTTCATTTATTTGGACATATATAATATCAATTATTTTAATATTTCATTAATTATGTAATTTCTGCATCATCATTGTGTCATAAATAAATTTAATTATTTTATTTTTAAAATTTTTAAATAAAATAAAATTATGTAAGAAATATTTTTGTCATTCTATGTAATATTTATAGTCGAATTTATCTTTTGTGTAACCCTATTTTTAAAATAGTTTAGTTATTAAATATTGAATTTAACACTTTTAACTCTTCTTTGAATTAAATAGTAATAAATGTCATAATCTAATCCAAGTGGACCTAAAGGATCATATTTTATTCTTAAGGTTGTGTTTGGTCGAATTCAACTTATGAAATATAATTATAAACTATTTTAGGGTAATATTATTATTATTTTTACCCATTACTACCATATTTAATTTTAAACATGGTAAATAAAAGTAAAAAGTTACTATTCACCAAAAAAAATATTTTCATCGTATTGAACCACATTTTACTTACTGATATAAACAAGGTCTCTCAGATTTTTTAAATTAAACTTAGAGAAGTGGTAAAATTATGTTTTATGTAAATTTGAAAATACTCCTAGGAGATGGGTAAAAGACGGTAAAAAGTCAAATAAATTTTTATACATCTAATTTATTTATAAAATGACTCCAATGAATTATATTGAACTTATATTAGTATTATATATCTAGTTTTAATTAAATTAAATTTAAATAAAATAAACAATTATTTAAATAAAAAGTCAGTTTTAAACTACAACGCAGTTTTATTCACTATTCATCAATAATTGACTGTTTTCAAAAAAATAACAAAAATTTACCGTAAGAAAATTTTGATATTCCGATTCCAAAAATGAAATCTATTTTACGAAATTTAAAACATAGAAGTTGCATTAATTAACTAAAAATTAATTCTCCTTGTCAAAAATGAAAATAAGGTTTTTAAAAAGTAAAAACTATCAAAAGATTGACATGTGTGTTTATGTTATATTATAATGTGAAATTAAATATAATCACCTATTTTGAATTGAATGATAATAATAAAATATAATTATACTTCCAAAACAATAAAATAAACAATTTAACACTATAAATTATTTCGATTAAAAATGTTGTTTTCAACTAAAATTTAGTGTTTTTCAGTATTCATCAAAATATAAAAGTTATTAGAAAAGTACCAATGTAACAACCCAAGATTTAATGGGAATTATTGTTTTTCATTTCATTGATGTCTTTTGTTGTACGCTACACAAAAATTATCTTGCACTATGCACAACATCGTATTAGTTTTTAGTATACACATCACTATTCTTGGCTCTTGTTACACACAATTTCAAGTTCGTTTTGTGGAAATTATTTTACGTAACATTAAGAATAGATTTTGTTTAATTTATAAATGAAATATGTTTTGATTATGTTATATGAAACACCAAATGGAGCTTTCACTACACGCATCCTAGACTTGGCTTGCATTACACGCAATCAAGACCTTTCTTCGATAGCATGTGTAGTACGCAATACTGAGTTTCACTAAACGATATATTATTGTAATATTATTATGAACTAGCCATTATAAATAGTAATACCCAATTTTTGAAATTTTATAAAATATATTTTTCAAAATAGACTTCATTTTTGCATTCAGAATATCAAAATTAGCCTAGGGTAAATTTTTGGTGTTTTTCTGAAAACATTCAATTTTTGATGAATAGTGAAAACACTTATTTACTATTTAAAAACTGACTTTTAATATAAATAATTATTTACTTTATTTATATTTATTTTAGGTCAAAATTTATACATAATACCTATATAAGGTCAATGTAATTCATTGGAGTCATTTTATAATAATTTTAGACATATAAAAATATTATTGAACTTTTCACCATCTTTTACCCACCTCCTAGAAGAATTTGAAAATTTACATAAAACATAATTTTACCGCTTTTGTGATAGGAATTTTAGAAATCCAAGAGACACGGTTAATATCAAGGAGTAAAATGTGGTTCAATAAGATAAATATAATTTTTTTGGTGAATAGTAACTTTTTACTTTTATTTACCACAGTTAAAAGTAAATAGGGAAATTAAGGGTAAAAATGATATTATTCTTACCCTAACACATATACTAATTCTATTGGATAATTTTAATTTGACCAAAAACAACCATAGTAGTAAAATATGACCATTTAGGTCCACTTAGATTATATTAAGACACTTATTATTATTTTATTTAAAGAAGAGTTAAAAGAGTTAAAAACAAAGTTTAATAACTGAAACATTTTTAATATAGGGTTATACATAAGATAAATTTGACTATATAAAGATTTCCTATGTAGTGGTATTTTATTTATAATTTTTATACATTATATAATTCAATTTATTTTTGACACAATGATGATACAGTAATTACCTTATTAATGAAATATGAACATAATTGATTTTATAAATACCCAAATAAATGTAATTTTAGACTTTCCATGAATTAAAATAATTTTATAGGTTAATATGACATGTTAGTATTGATTTAATTAACTTTTTTCGAACTAATCATGCTGTTATGATTTTCAAAAGAATCATGTACCAAATAGTGTCAAAATTGACATAAAATAGTTTCTAAAACAAATATTATATTATTAATTTTTATTTTATTCCTAAAAATTGAAGGTTCAGACAAATGTCTTAGATAAGGATATATATATTAATAATGAACCACTTTGGGTTCTTTTAGCTTGTTATAGTAAGTTTATTAACCATATAGTGTAAAAATACAAAAAGTCACTGTAAAAGATAAATTATTTAACTTAGAGTTAAATCTAAAATATAAGGACAAAATAGTAACCTAAACTTGTCTAAAATATATTGGATGAGACGATTTAGACCCATAACCACCTTATCTTCGTAATAAATCAAATTGGAGCTATTAAAAACCGAATATGACTTTATTATAAAATAATAGTTTAAGTTTTCCTAAGGTTCCCCTCCCCTCCCTTATAAAAAGCACACCCCTTACCTCTTCTATTCACACCCTTTTGAGCCTTGAAGCTCAGCCAAAACCTACCAATTATTCTTCCCAACCTCTCTATTTATATCATAAAGGTTTTTTTCTTCTCAAAAGACCAACTCTTGTTCCTTAATAAAAAGTTTAAAGGAGGTGCGTCGAGGAAGAGGTAATCTCTTCTACCGATTCTTTCAAGTTTTCTTTCTTCTTAAAAATCTTATTATTTAGTTTTTTCATTATAAAGTAATAACATAAGTATCAGTAATATAATGATATGTTATTATAAATATGTAACAACCCCATTGAACCTTCTATCCATCCAATACAAAATGAAATCACTGCGCGTGCGTACGTATGGAATACCATCTCTACGACGTGGTGTAATCTGTTTTTCCACCAACACATTACTTTGATGGATATAATAGTGTAAAGAATAACTATATATGATTATTATAATATTATAACAATTCTAAGAAATTATATCATCCACTACAATTCCATTCAATAAATATGAGAATGATATCATCGCTCGTGCGTACGTACGGATTACCGTCTCCACGACGCGATGAGATTCATTTTCCATATTAACATTTCAAGAATGATTATAAAGTATATATAATAAGTAATCATTAAATATATAACATAATGATTCTAATTTATTTAGGTATATATATATGTATGTCATCTACTTAATTCCATTCAATTCAGTAAGGAAATGAAAAACAGCATTCACGCGTACGTACGGCCTACCATCTCCATGAACGGTGCATTTTATTCCATTTATCAGTCTATTATATATATGTATATTCTAAATATATATTATATATAAATCATGTTTTATCATTTATATGGGTATAATTTTAAATCGGATTTCTCCACATCCATGAATTGAATAAGGAAATAAGGATAATATATTTGGAATAAAAATAATTTATATTATCTTATAATTAAAATTTCTGTTTTTACCATTTTTGATAGAATAATAAAAAAATTAATTACCATGTTTAAGGTGAAAATTAATTAACTGGTGGTAGAACCAAAAAGATAAGCTTTAAAATTATTATTAAATTTTATAAAACCTATTTTATGGACATATTTAAACCTTATCACCTATTCAGTTTGATAATGTCCCATTTTGAGGTTTTTTTAATGATACAAATGTGGGTTTAATTGACACGTAATAAAAATTTCCATGTATTTCCTCTCTCCACAAATAAAATTCCACACCATCTCCTTCCATATTCAGACTTCCAAATTCATTTGTGTTTGGAAAATATTGGTAAAATTAAATTTATTAATCCCCTACCAAAATTCTATGACCATTATTTTGTTCTTAAATCTAGACTAGGATGGGTTTTGTTTCAAACCTAAAGAACTTATCCAAAAAAAGATTTAATGTTATTAAAAAAGTGTTTTTTTGTTTCTTCTTCCACCACCACAAAATATTATTAAAACATGATTATATAATAACCTTAGTATAATACATAAACTAAAATTTTATAATGTTATGTTCATGAACTATAAAAATCTCTTCTTTAAGAAAATGTGAAATAAAATTGTCGATCATGTGTACGATGGACTATTATCTCACGAAACTGTGTAATTCGTTTTCTACCACCACCTTGATAGTACTAATATAATGATGTATTTAAAAATTTATATGATATTTATCATATTATGATATGTATTTAGTTTTAATCTCACATAGAAATTATTATATTTCATTCTATTTAATATATGATAATGTTGCTCATGTGTATGACAGACTACAACCTCATGAAGTAATGTATAGTTTTTATTTAATCTTTATATAGAAGGGAATAAGGAAATCAGTTTAAAATATATCTGTATAAATGAAATTATATTGATTTTTTAAAATTAATATATCTCCCAATTACTTACCATTTCACCCATTAAATAAATGATAAAATATCTTGTGCGTACATACGACATAACATCTATACAAAGCGATGTGACACATTGTCAATGGTTAAATTTCAATAATGATTATAAAAATGTATGTAATAAAAGAATATATTTATAAAATTTATATCATTATTTATATGACGTAATTATATAATATGTGCGTGATTCTGAAATTATATTATAAAACACAAAGAAGAAAACAAGACAATTAAATCCCAAAACAATGAAAATTATACATTATTAACAAACATGTTGTAAAATGATATAAGAGGATCATATATGATATTATAAGTTTTACCAGGGTTCCATAATTAACTAATAACATGCACGAAACCATTGTATAGAATATTTAGGAACATTCAACCAAATGTATGTTTTAGATAAAGGAATTCATCTTAAGTTTCCTTTATTGAGGGATATTGAAATGTTATACATCTAATTTGTTTGATATTGTGTATATAATACTCCCTTGACCTCTCATATCATGATTATATAAAAACTAATGGTATTTAAGAATTCAATTTTAATTATTCCATCCTAATGGAGTTTTACATAAAATTTACCAAGTGATAAAAAATATCCTATCTCAATTTCTTTTCATTGGGTTATATTACTTATTTATTGTATTTAATTTTATAATATTATGTGTTTATTTCATTTTGACTATAACTGTTTTTATTTACACGTGTTTTATAAGGATTTACATTTGTTACAAATATTTTTTTATGCATGAGTTTTATTACCCAATGGTTATTAACTGTGTTTTCAAGTGATAGTATCATTTTTCCATTGACATGTACTTAAAAGGAATGAGTTATTTTTTCATTAAATATGACATTATTTCTCTCTTCTCTTGAAAATACATTTTCTTCAATATTTATATTTCTACGAATGTTTTCAAAAATAATTTCACATTTTAAAAATGATTTATTTAATATTGTTTTACATATGATTTTATTTTTACAATGTGTTTTGATAGAAATATACATATATATTTCCAAAAATGTGCATTTATATTTTTCTGAAAATGTGAACGGAATATTTTATTAATGTATATTAGATAATAATAATTTCCATATATCATAAATAATAAATGTTTTAATGATTAATAAATAAGTTTCAATGGTTATTTTTAATGATAATTAATTTTGAAATATTCTCAGAACATTTTGATTAAAAAATATTTTAATCCTGAAAAGGATATTTTCCACCAAAATGGTTTTAATGAAATTTTTATGTTATTTAAAATCATCAAAAAATAATATTTTTATTTTAGATATGATTCACTAGGTATATGTTGTATTTATATAGTCCTCATAATTAATTGGATTGATTACGACTAGTATAAAATCAGAAAGCATTGAAATTATCATTCTTGATTAATTTTATAATCATTAATTTTACCCTGAAATATTCACATTAATGTTATTGTTAGAAATTATATTTCCTCCAAATATCTATATTATTTATCATGAAAAATATTATTACATATAAATTATAGCATTTCTTCAAAAATAATTTTACTTTGACTGTTATATGACTGACTATGGAAATTGTTGTTAAATCATCTTCCTTAATATATATGAAAATTATTGATAAGGAATATTTTTTATGAATTAAATTGATATTTTGATATATGAGGAATATATTTTCCATATAGATAATGTTTTTGAATGAATATAGATATCCCATTGATGCATTTGTAGTTTCATATGATGAATCAATTAGTTATATTTAGTTAAATTGGTTTCTTGAGTATACCAAACCATTAGTTTTAATGTGTATTATGAAACATATTAATAGTAACTGTATCGCAATGAATTAGATCACAAAATAAAATAATTAATAATTTCCATCATTGAGAATTAAATTATTAGTATCCATGGAATTTTCTCAATGATATTGTCTTTGAATGTATTTTCATTATTGTTATATTGATTAAATGACATGTTTGTTCAGTTATTTTCCTTACCACATCGATTAGGGATTATCAAATCAAGATAGTCATGTTATTGATAAAATGAAATTTTTGTTTAGATATTTACCTTACCATGATTATTATTACATATTTATTATACATTATCCAACCATGATATTGTTGTTAGGAATTAAATGACATGTGTGTTTAGATATCTACCTCACCGTATTGATTATTACACATTCAAGATGATTTGTTGATAATGATTTATTGACATATGATAGATTCTTATTTACTTAACCCTATCTAATATTTTTATCTCTCCTTTTTTATACGAATATATTAATTATACTATTAATGATATGAAAGTATATCCTAGAGGAAATAATGATATTCTAAAAAAATATGTTTTAATTCATGCATGAATATTTAATATAAGAATCATGTATTTATCTACTTTACACATTTTACTAAAAAAAATAGTGGGTTTTGGATTTGATCACACATATCTAGTAATAATGTAATAAGGTAGACCCTAGATCCAGGTTATTGGGTTCATCGTCCTTATAGTTAGTATCCTGGCATGTTTAGTAGAAACCTTGGAAACTAGAATTAAGAAAACATATTTTGAGGAAAAAACACTATGAATTTTTTTGAAGAGAAGTCATGAATAATATCCTAAATTTTTTTAAGGAATATATTATTTGGTTTTTCTTATAAATAAATCCATGTTGGGATGCTACATGTAATTCCTTGATTTTTTGGAATTGTCCATTTTCCTGGAAAACATGATCTTTTTGAGTTGGTGAGCAGGGCCAGATTTCTATTCATATTAGGAACATAATTTTTATATTTTCATTGAACTAAATCACGTTTTTTATGTTTGTATCAAGGAGTGATATTCTCTTCGGGGCCATTTAGGGTATTCTGGAGCCTTGGGCATCGAAAAACTATTTTTGGGGAAGTAGACAAGGGAAAAAAGTTTGGAAATACCACACGACCTCCCATGAGTAACCATGTATCCCTCCATAATTATTGGGAATGTTTTGGTAAACTATATGGGAGGGGATTCATGAACATGTGAAAACCATATTGTTTTTAGCCTATGTTATTTACAATGTTTTTTCAAACCATGCACCTTGGTCCTTCAAGGTAGGTGCTTATACATTGGGAACCACAAATATGGTGCATGGTTTTCCAAAAAGTGTGGTAACCTATAAATCTCTATGAAATGAGAAAAGAAAATGTTTTTACTTATTTTACTTTAGATGGATTCCCAATTTTTTCACTCCCAAATGTGGGACACATCTAGGTAACTTTGGGAGCACTCCTCTCCCTCTTATAGGTATTGGCCTCAACATTATGTATGAGCCTCAGTTCAAGATCTGTAGGTGTATATGGATTCATATTAGTTATCACCACAATTCTCTTGAATATTTTCAATATTTATCTATCAATATGGAATTTTAAACCTATGCAATCAATTTCACCCTTTTTAGGTAATTTATCTAATACTTTGATTTCTATTATTTTGTATCAAGTTAGAGGCTAATATTTCGAATAAGTATGCCTATGAGATTGAGGTTGGTGGTTCCTATCATTATTTATGATTTTTAACATGTTTCATGGGTGATATCTTTATGTACCATGTTGGTCAACTGATAGATACCCTACATAATATAATTTTTTCTTTCTATATTTTTATATTTCACTAGTGATATTCCTATGTGCATGATCCTGCTACACAAGACCTGGAAAATCCGAGTATGAGGATTATTTCAGCTTTGGTATATTAGGCCAGGAATATTAATTCAATTAAGTTGAATTTTTATTATGGAATTTGTTTTCCATGGAATCATGAAGAGAAATTACCATAGGTTTAGGTAGTTTGGACCACCAGGACTAAGGTGATGTGATTTTTAAGGATGGGCTCGACATTGGTTACTTGGATGATGTTGATCATTGGTTGGTGTAACATGGTTATCAGATTGAGACAATGAGGTCATAATTTTTGGGATATAACCTAGATAATTTAAGATAATTTTGGATACAATGATTTTGAGACATGGGTTTAACAACACAAGGTGTCAGTAGGTGTGTCTTAGGTTCTATTTGTGTGATTTCCTCTCACCATTTGTTGGATAACGCGCCGCTGGAATCATGTGCACATAGATATGGTTCGGATTGAGGCAGTGCTGACCACTCATGTCAGTGGAGACCATAGTAGACTATATGTATTAGTTTATGTTATTGAAGATAAATTATGGTTTGAGATGTCTAATATATAAATCTACATGGACGGTGTTGGATCATAGGGTGACTATGATGAGACCATTAGTTGGGGTTATGGGTCACTGATACATTTGAGGTCATTCGGTTGGGAAATGAGAAGATGACTACTGTCGTGGCTCAAGACTATAGTTATTGAGACAAAGATTAATATATTTTGGTGTGAATACATTTTTGTTCGTCAGGCTTCTGGCTTTAAGCCGATAAGGACTTCTAATATAGAGTTTCAGGGTACAAATACATTTCGATTGGGTGTTCTGTTTGAACATGAGTTTTTATTATTGGAGGCATGATGTGTGGAATGTTATTTTTGAATAGGAACCTATGTGTTCACCTGTGATTATTTTCATTTGGGGATTAATTAGTATTTATTCCAAATCTCCTATATACTATAGTAATATATATATATATATAAAGATTTTGTATTATATATATAATTTATAGAATATGTCATGACTTACCGGAGATGGCTAAATCTTGCGATTTCTTCCTTGTGGCTATTGAGAAAAAGGGAATTGGGTTATTTAATAATTATTAATGTGTCTCTAGTTTATTTTTTTTTTAAACACATTCATTATTAGGGATTTAGTATAGTCTAATTTTGTTGGGGGCAATTGAGATTTATTCTCACATCTTACAAGTTCCACTCGAAACACATATTGGTTTTAGGCTCTTGCGATGTGATAATAGGCCAAGATTAGGAGTAGAACCTTATTGGTAATGTTGGATCTTTATCATTGGATGGATGTCAGTGGACCATATTAGTTCCTCTACATTAGTTAGAGTTTACTTTTTTATCATCTTTTCAATTTCACCGTGCTTATTATATGTATGTACTAATAGTTATCCATGGGAGAAACTTATACTTATTATTTTGTATGACCTAATATTAAATGTTTCTATTAATAGTATTATCACCATTGATATTGTTTCTATATTATTATTTCATTGGAGTTAAATCATTATTATTGTGCTGATTTATCATTTTTTGTTTCATTGTGTTATGGTTTCTACTTATACTGTATATGTAGACCATTATTATTATCACCACCAATGGGTATAGTCTCCCCACTATCACCTATTCACACCCTCGCTACTAGTAGAAATCCATTGGAAAATGAGGAGTGATTATGGCCAAGTGTTGCTCTCATATGTGGATCTCGGGTCAGGGCAATATAAATGGAGTCAGAGTAGCTCATGATCCTGATTTTTTAATAGTTTCCAAAAGGAGACAAATTATATCATATGTTCAATTTTTTGTATGGTCTTACTATTTTGGTTATGGTAGAGTCGAGGATATGATGTTGACAGAACTATCAATAGATCTCATGTTTTGGTACCTGCAACCCCATCTATGGGGGACAAACAATGTTTCATGGGGTGATAAATTTATTTTTTTTCTTTGAACAATAATAGTTAATTTGATTTCCACCTTGAGTGGTAAACTTGGGTGTAATGGTTATTTATTTAATAGATTTTGATCATTTTCATGGTATGTTTATGGAAAGATGATTATGAATAATGGTAGGTAGATAGGGTGTTTTGAGATATGTGTGTTCGTATAATTAATTAGCATTGGGATACTGGATTGAGCTAAGAGGGGATGGGTTGTTTAAAGACTCAAAAAATAATTTAATTTTTTTTCATACATAGACTCCCTTTTGTAGAATTATACTCAGCCAGGCCTAACATGTTGTTGTAATGTGTTCTGTGTGTGATTCTATGTGTTATGAAATCCATGAGACGTGTGGGACTAAATCAGGTACATGTTGGTAAGTATGATGATAGTGGGTGATTTGTTTAAAGTTTAAACAATGAATCTATGTATACTTTTTTATTATTGCCTCTTTGGTGGAATTCTACTTAGATACTTTGGATTGATATATGATTCTTCACCCACTTACAGGAAGGCATATGACCATGAGGCTAGATTATGTTTTCTTTTGGACTCCAACATTGGTAGGTAGGGGGTCATGAGGTCATATGATACTTGATACCTAGCCATGATATGAATATGTATGGGGCATTTATGCCAGATGTTGAGTGATATTGTGCTGTGGGGGTGTTTCAGGGTAGTGAAATTGGGATTCCAATTGAAAATTTCTCTATTTGTGACCTTATATATATATTATTTATTTATAAACATGGTATTTTTATTCAGTGGGATTCAACCTATATGGGATCTGGTAGTTCTTCACGAGGTAGGTGATATGGTACTGCATCAGTGTTCACTATATGAGACCCCTAAGGGCTGGGATGAGGACCTAGAGGGTCTAGATAATTTGGGGACAGAGGTATATAAACCATTATAGGATCCAATACAATGGGATATCCACATGATATATAAGACTTTAATCCATGGATATATAATAAAACATAGGGTGTCCCTGGTTCAGGTGATAATTGGCATTGAAATGGGATCCTAGGGAGTTGATCAATCTGTGTAATACAAAACTCAAGAGTTCTATTCGAAGCACCCACCAGTATTTCTTGGTGTGAGTGGACCGCATGTAGATAAGAACTCTATTGAGTTAGTGTATAACATATTTTACTAGCTCAGGACACCCTCATAATGAAATGTTATGTTGGTGATGTATTTGCTCATAGAAACATTAAAATGCTGGTGGGATGTATAGATACAGGAAGACAAACACAAGCGACTCATTTGGAGAGATTTTAAGGCAATTACCTTTGATAAATTCTTTCCAGGGATGCTTATGATGGACAAAGGCCACAATTTCATGAGTATCTAAAGAGAGGATACAAAAGTCATGGATTATGAAATGAATTTCATGAGCCTTTCACATATTTCACCTATGATTATAGGCAAATACATCACCAGGTTGTAGTATTTTTAAGATGGATTGAAACATGATATCAGAGTGTAGATGAACATCATTAGGATGATATCCTTTTCAAATGTAGTTAACTAGACACTAATAGCCTATGGGAATCTGATGGCCCAATCATATTCGACCCATGAGGAAAAGTCAGGTGATTTTAGCAGTGATGCATTAGGTAGTTAGAAGTGAGGCTGAGGAATTCTATTAGGGATGTTAAGGCAGAGACATAGGAAGACCACCATAGAGTTGGTATTCAGTGTTGTGCTTCTAGTGCGTGTAGTCATGAGAGTACAAAATCGGTCTGACTGACCTCCAATAGAGTGACATTCATGTGTCCAAATTGATCATCTTGAAATTTTTTGTAGAAAATATTATGGGAAAGCCAAAATCTAGGGACCTAAGTAGAATTAGGGATATGAGGTTAGACCAAGAGTTGTTCCAAGAGTCAATAAGTGTGATTTAGTTGTATACACAGGTCAATATAGAGACACTAGGATATATTAGTGGGTAAAATGGCCATTAGATGGTGCAAATCCATAGGGAGGCCACACATTGGGTAGTCAGGTTTTATGCCAGATGCACATAGTGGAGCTGCTAGGCATTGAACAGGTCGGGGGGCCAATTAAAATTAGATGTCCACTGTGTGTGTGACCAGCTACCAGTTTGTATTGAATTTGGTAGGTTTTTGTCCATGAGGTGTGTGTATGTATGGTTGTTGTACTAAGAAGATGATAATTAGTAGGTTGGAAACATCAATTATTCATTATATATTCTTTTATGAAGTGTGTTTACACCAAAACCCCTTGTGGGAATCGATCGGATGTGTTATTGATTTGAGGTGTGGTAATACAAAGGAATTGATGAAATTTGGGATATATATGGGGTGTGTAGCACCAAGATGGTATGATAATCTAATGAGATGCACGATATGATGAGTGTTATATTGGACACATGAACGATATTTCTATCACGAACCAGGCCGGGTCGCCATCCAACCCGGCGCCCGACCCAGTCTGTGGCAAGGCCCGAAGGGCTTTCCCAATCCCCACGGGCTGGCACAAGTGCCCGGGTATCAAGCTTAACAAGTGGGAACAGTTTTACCCGAAATATAAGACATAAAAACAACCAACCAGATAAATTACTAAAACTGGAAACAGACTACAAAACACACTTGTAAACTAAAAACAGGTTTAGGTCTACAACTCCAACCAATAAAAAAAGAAGACGATAGCAGAAACTAAAACTCTTACTAAAACCTCAAAGAAACATGAGAGGTGCGACATCCACACGTCAGAAACGTTAACCTTCACGAGAAGACCACCAACGAACAACCACCATCACTGAGCACGGTGCCTCAACCTGGAATACACAGAGAACAAGGCCTATATACACCCAAAGGTGTATGTAGGGTGTGAGCAAAGAGCCCAGTAGGACGTCACCCAATAAAAAGGTTCCACACATATTTATTAAAAGACAAATAAATTTGCAATATTAACTAATGAAAAGAAATTAAAGCTTCAACGGTTTATAAGAAAACAGAATTAATGAAAACAGTTTTAAATGGAATAACTTAAATTAAAACACACGCACCCTTATTTTTTTTAAAAATGGCCAATATGTCACACCGACGAGTGCATAGTAACCAATGAGCACTAATATTGGAGAGTCTTAATGGGTATCAGGTAGCTTGGGTCCCAAGATCTTCGTGTCTCGGTGAAACGTGTCTTAGAAGGCCACGACCCTCAGAAAACGTGGCTTAGAAGGCCACGACCCTCAGAAAATATGGCTTAGAAGACCACAAACCTCAAAAATCCATATGTTTAGTTAGTGTTGCAATCGTCAGTCCTGCCAGTGAAACCAGGTCGAGTCACCTCCGGAACACTCGTTCACTAGTCTAGTCTACCCTCCTAGCTACCCGGGCTTCCCACTTTGTCCTCAAGAACGTTTCAAGTTCATATTACACGTCACACTTATGCATAGAATCTCAGTAGGGTACCTACACACGTAAAAACACCATTTTCACACCCAAACCCTCTTTTAAAACCATACGAACACCAAAATCTTTTCAAAACACAATCTGCATTTGTTACATATTCAATTGAACAATTTTCGCATTAATAAAAAACATGTATCATTAAACAACCCACCACTTACACATATAAATACCATTTTGAAATGAGGCGCACACTAAAAATATCTAAAAACCAAATCTGCATCAGTTACACAACCAATTAAGACAAGGGCACAGTAAAAGAAACCACCTTCAACTTCAAACACACCAATAAAAGATTTTATTAGACAATTTACACAATTTACCCCAAAAATTTTCCTTTACGCCCTTAATAATTATTTAATGAAACAAATAAAATATTCATAACCAAAATTTTGAAAGAGAAAAGACACCACATTACAGGTTCGACCGACCCATGGTCTCTTACACGACCACATGCACATGACGTCACCTCTGAAACACAATCTGCATTACGCACACCATTAAAGAAGCCACCAACACAGTTGAAAATAACATTTCTATAGTTAAACAAACTGCCATAACAACTTGTCAACCCATAAAAAAACTCGCATTACTAAAATGTCCAAAATCCACTCGAAAACTCATTTATGACACAACAAATATAGATTCTAAGACAAAACACCACTTGCACTCTTTGCACATTCTAACAATTAATTTTCACAATTAGTAGAACACTATTAGATAGTTTAGCATGAGTTTTCCACAAAACGAACCACTCACATGCAACATAAACATGTTACTACCAAGTCAATTATGCATTCGATCTCAACAACAACCAAATTCATAGCAGTAAAACAATAATTAAACATGCTAAACCAATCAAAATTTCAAATTAATTCATCAAACAATAAATATGTGTGGAACCACCTACATCGACGTCGAACCCTGAGAATTGATGTGAAACCTTCAAATTCTAGCGCGAAACATCAATCGCGCGCCGTTTGCACCGCAAGGAACCTCGCGCGAACTCAAATTCATGAATTCGAATTAAAACATCATGTTAAAACCAAAAAAATAGGACCTCATAACTGCTGAAAAAAAAAGAAACCAAAACAGAAATACTCAAAGAAAGAAAAAAAAATCAAAATGATAACGATAATAAAACAAAGGGGAGGATACTGCTGGGCTAAAGGGAAATGGCCGGAAGTTCCGACCACCGGAAAAGGGTCAGCCGGTGAGGGAAGGAAGGAGGCAAGGGGGTGTGGCGGGGTCTGTGGTGAGATCCGAGAGGGAGGGAGGGAGGTGGCTCGGGCGATGCGAGCGGGCGATCGGGATGGTGGCCGGAGCTGGTGCGGCAACGATGACCCGCGGTGGCGGCGGGCTCCGTGACGGCGAGCCGAAACAGGATGGCGGCAGCGGCGGGTCGCGGAGGGGTGCATGACGCTGGACCGGAGTAGGCGGGTGGGTGACACTGGATGGGAGGCAGTGGCGTGAAGAGAGGGCCGGAGAGTTGGGGGGCACGAGGTAGGGTTTTAAGGGGGAGGAGAGTGCGCCGCGATTTGGATGAGAGGGGGGGGGGGGTGTTGGGTAGTCTTGGGTTTACATAATAATAATAATATATTAAGTAAATAAAATAAAAATTTATAACAATAATAAAATAGTATTAAAATAATAACAACAACCTCAAATAATTATATTAAGGTTATAATTATAAAAAAAACCTCTAATTTCATTAAACATATTATTTCCATTTCATTCACATTTTTTTCTACTCATCTTTATCATTATTTCATTATTATTTTAAATTTTAATTTATTTTGATAACCGAAAAGGCCGTGCGGTGAGCTGGAGAGGTCGCACGGTGACTCGAGGAAAACCGCGCAGCTCGACCGTAGTGCGTTGAATGCAATTACGGCCAAAACGTGTGTTTTTCAACATAAACTCAAAATTTTAAGTTGGGATCCGATCCGAGCTGCCCGATGCGTGGAAAATTTTTAAAATAAATAAATTGAAAAAGGTGGTTCTGACAATTATTCCCACCATAAAGCTTTATGTCCCCAGAAAGCCACAACCAAGACTGAACCCCAAAGAAGAAACTAATACCCTACAATCAACAAGTTAAAAGAAGAAAAAGCATCGTGCTCATAGAAAGTGCCTCAAAGACAACATCAGGAAACCCATAAAAAGACTTTCTGATATGTGGCGCCTACCCCAAAGAGCTAGAACGCCTCCAGTTGACTGACCGAGGAAGGGAACCCTCTCACCCACGGAAACCAACTTGAAACGCTGAGACATCTCAAGAAATATTAAACTGAAACCACACCATTTGTCTAGAATGAACAAACAAGGTCCAACCACATCCACGGAACAGGCTTATCACTTATCACCGAGCCATATTTAAAAACAGAAGCAATAGATCAACATGGGGAGGCCCGAGGGGCTCCCCACCATTTGGAACTCACTGACGCTCGAGATGAGAATGGAAAACTGTCACGGGGAGGTTCGAGCGGACTCCCTGCCATTAATGAAAATTCCAGAACCGATTCATTCTCGAGACATTTGTGTGAGAACCAACGTGGGTCTTCCCACCATTAAGAACATACCAACGCCCAAGACGAGACTGGAAACCCAACAAGGGGAGGTCCGGGAGAACCCCCCACCATTAAGGAAAGGCCAACACCGATTTATTCCAGAGACCTTTATGCGAGACCCATCTTGAGTCTCACTACCATTTGAACAAACAGAGGATACAAAACTTTGAAAAATTCTTGATGGTGACCAAACACCCCACCACAAGGGGCGGGGAGGCAGGGGCCCGACTACCGGGGCATCAAAATCATGAACCATGACAAACTAGCTTTTCCACATTCCTGGATGAGCATTAATCAATTTTGACACAAATTTACCCAACAGACTCCCATAAAGACCACTAAAGCGATTGTATCCATTGGGACATAATCCCCAAGACTTTTAGGGCAATGAGATGAACATGCCTCCACATGGTCGCGTAAACCTTATGCAACCAGACTGCTCATTCGGAGCGGAAGAACCTTGGAAACAATTTAAACTGCCTCTAGTTTTAACACTAGTGATAGAAATAAAGTTGGGGTCTCATACACTCCAGGGGTTCCTGACCATGTTCCAGCTTCACTTAGAGACCTATGGCTGGAGCCCTGATGTTTGAAGCATCTTCTGCCTCGCAGTCAGGCATTGTAGACTCCCAAGCAGAGCTTCTCATTTTGGTGCCACACGTAATCATATTGAGCCCGAGGCAACACTATCAAACACAACACATTACAACATCTGACTGATCATACACGGAACATTCACCATCACCAGAGTTGAAATGGTGCATGCGCACCACCCTTTATCATGCTGAACGAGAACACGACACCAACAATCATCACCTGAACATTACCGCTGCTATTGAGAGGGAATTTACGCTGAGAAAGACTTTAATCTGCATCTTGAACAACAAGTGATTTCTACAAACGACCATAGCAGCCTCATACGACTTGTTCTGCCAAACTAGTAGCCTAACACGAACCTTTCCTTAAACAAAACAAACCAAAGACCAGAGGTCATTTAGAATGATAGACCGCACCAACAACTTCGAGTTGCTTCCACCTTTTCCCCACTGGAGTCTCCTTTACCACTCCCAAACAACTGTTGACTATCAAAGGTACCTCATGCTGCAATAAATCACCAAACATGACCCTTGCATCCGATGAAAGTACTACAAAGCCCTTCCAGACACTGGTCAACAGTAATAATTCCGAACCACCATCAAATTTTCCTGCTGGAATTTCTTTCACCGCTTGCAGGGGGACCTTTAGACACAGTGATGTCAACTTCATACCCGATGAGTCAGACAACTAAAAAAGACCAAAACTCCCTTCAGCTCCCCTCTCATCTATCATCCCGTTGTGGGAGGATCCACTTGTTGTAAAAAGGAGAGGTGGGTTAAATTCTTGAATTTAAGAAGATATTCCTCTGATCAACTGGAGGGTCGACCAACGGAAAATTGCCTGTGGCCACACTTAAATCACACGTCAACACTTTATGGGGGCATACACTAATCAAGTAACAAAAACATGGACCCAAATCAAACTGGTCCAATGGTCAATACATACTACAGGTGAACACCAAACGTGTAGGGGAAACCACTGTAAGGGATCCCTGATGTACTTTTCAAAAACATTTACTAGCTACATGCTTGCATACCAACTTCTAAATATGAATTTAAATTCAATACACAAACCATTTAGAAAGAGTATTGAACTCAAAATGCCACACATACAACATCTCAAAAACACAAGGACACACCATGCAAATGTCGTTTACTAAAACACAAAATTTTTCATTTAACAAAACAATTTGAAGACAAGCAAGCCAGTGGGTTGCACAAACAACAATGGTGTCCCATGGGCCTCGCACATGCATGTTCTCGTGCCACACCAGCACCCACCTCGTACCCATTCATGCACTCATCCGCTCGTGCCGTTAACCATTTCCCTTTTTTGTATACACTCATTCATTTGGTTGCACATAAGAGCGCCAAGGATAAAAACCAAAGCTTTCCATTTTTTTTTTCAAAACCAAAACATCCAACCCACACTTTTCAAACCACACATACCATTTCAGTTTTAAAGCGCTTCACTTGAGAACATATTCCAAGAATAAAAAAATTTTACATAAAAACCAAATATCCACGAATCCAAAACAATGAGATGAGAAACGACGCAAGAGAAAACTTGTGTCAGCAGGTGGCTGGAACGTATGGTTGGCGGCCATACGCTAGTCACGCCACCACCAAAGAGCGTATTTTAGGACAGTGTCCCCAGCTCCACATGGCATACCAGACCCTGCGAGCTCACTGGGACCACTGACCTTACCCCTTTTTATTTCCCTTAGACAAGATTTTCCGCAAGGACCAAAAATTCAGACAAACCACAACATACATTGGTAACTTGGGTCCCGCCACGAGGTGTGCTGGCCAGGAACCTTACTCGTAGCCAGGACGTCGAGTCCCGATAACTTCAACTCAAGTCCACCGTGACTCTATCCCAAAAGAAAATGACCCAAGAGAGCAATCCTTTCCCTCTGATGCCACTTTGTCACGAACCAGGCCGGGTCACCATCTGACCCGGCGCCCGACCCGGTCTGCGGCAAGGCCCGAAGGGCGTTCCCAATCCCCATGGGCTGGCACAAGTGCCCAGGTATCAAGTTTAACAATTGGGAACTTTTTTCCCCGAAATAAAAGACAGAAAAACAACCAACCAGATAATAACTGAAACTGGAAACAGACTACAAAACACACTTCTAAACTATAAACTGATTTAGGTCTATAACTCCAACCAATAACAAAAAAAAGAAGATGATAGCGGAAACTAAAACTCTTACTCAAACCTCAAAGCAACATGAGAGGTGCGACATCCACACGTCACAAATGTTAACCTTCATGAGAAGACCACCAACAAACAACCACCATCACTGAGCACGGTGCCTCAACCTGGAATACACAGAGAACAAGGCCTACATACACCCAAAGGTGTATGTAGGGTGTGAGCAAAGAGCCCAGTAGGACGTCACCCAATAAAAAGGTCCCACATATAATTATTAAAAGACAAATACATTTTCAATATTAACTAAAGAAAAGAAATGAAAGCATGAACGGTTCAAAAAAAAACAGAATTAAAGAAAACAGTTTTAAATAGAACTAATTAAATTAAAACACATGCACCCTTATTTTTTTAAAAATGGCCAATATGTCACACTGACGAGCGCAATGTAACCAATGAGCACTAATATGGGAGAGGCTGCATGGGTATCAGCTAGCTTGGGTCCCTAGATATTCGTGTCTCGGTGAAACGTGGCTTAGAAGGCCACGACCCTCAGAAAACGTGGCTTAGAAGGCCACGACCCTCAAGAAACGTGGCTTAGAAGACCACAACCCTCAGAAATGCGTATGTTTAGTTAGTGTTGCAATCATCAGTCCTACCAGTGAAACAGGGTCGAGTCACATCTGGAACACTCGCTCACTAGTCTACTCTACCCTCCCAGCTACCCGGGCTTCCCGCTTTGTGCTCAAGAATGTTTAAAGTTCATATTACACGTCACACTTATGCATAGAATCTCAGTAGGGTACTTACACACGCAAAAACACCATTTGCACACCCAAACCCTCTTTTAAAACCATACGCACACCAAAATCTTTTCAAAACACAATCTTCATTTGTTACATATTCAATTGAACAATTTTCTCATTAATAAAAAAACATGTATCATTAAACAACCCACCACTTACATATATAAATACCATTTTTAATTGAGGCACACACTAAAAATATCTAAAAACCAAATCTGCATCAGTTACACAACAAATTAAGACAACTGCACAGTAAAAGAAACCACTTTCAACTTCAAACACACCATTAAAAGATTTTATTAGAAAATATACACAATTTACCCCAAACAATTTCCTTTACGCCCTTAATATTTATTTGATGAATCAATTAAAATTTTCATAAACAAAATTTTGAAAGAGAAAAGAAACTGCTTTACAGGTTAGACCGACCCAAGCTCTCTTACACAACCACATGCACACAACGTCACCTCTGAAACACAATCTTCATTACGCACACCATTAAAGAAGCCACCCACACAATTGAAAATACCATTTCTATAGTTAAACAAACTTCCATAACAACTTGTCAAACCATAAAAAACTCGCATGACTAAAATGCCCAAAATCCACTCGAAAACTCATTTATGACACAACACATATAGATGATAAGACAAAACACCACTCACACTCTTTGCACATTCTACCAATTAATTTTCACAATTAGTAAAACACTATTAGATAGTTTAGAATGAGCTTTCCACAAAAAGAACCACTCACATGCAGCATAAACATGTTACTACCAAGTCAATTACACATTAGATCTCAACAACAACCAAATTCACAGCAGTAAAACAATAATTAAACATGCTAAACTAATCAAAATTGCAAATTAATTCATCAAACAATAAATATGTGTGGAACCACCTACCTCGATGTTGAACCCCGAGAATTGATGTGAATCCTTCAAATTCTAGCGTGAAACATCAATCGTGCGCCGTTTGCACTGCAAGGAACCTCGCGCGAACTCAAAGCCATGAATTAGAATTAAAACTTCAAGTTAAAACCAAAAAAAATGGACCTCATAACTGTTGGAAATAAAAAAGAAACCAAAACAACAAAACTCAAAGAAAGATAAAAAATCAAAATGATAACAATAATAAAACTAAGGGGAGGATACTACCGGGCTAAGTGGAAATGGCCAAAAGTTCCAACCACTGGAAAAGGGTCGGCTGGCGAGGGAAGGTAGGAGGCAAGGGGGTGCGGGGGGGGGGGGGTCCATGGTGCGATCCGAGAGGGAGGGAGGTCGATGGCTCGGGCGATGTGAGCGGGCGATCGGGATGGTGGCCGGAGCTAGTGCGGCAACGATGACCGGCAGGGGCGGTGGGCTTCGAGGCGACGAGCTAAAACAGGACGGCGGCAGCAGCGGGTCGCGGAGGGGTGTGCGACGCTGGACCGGAGTAGGCGGGTGGGCGACACCGGATGGGAGGCAGCAGTGTGAAGAGAGGGTCGGAGAGGTGGGGGGAACGAGGTAGGGTTTCAGGGGGGAGGGGAGTGCGCCGCGATTTGGATGAGGGGGGGGTGTTGGGTAGTCTAGGGTTTACATAATAATAATAATAGATTAATTTAAATAAAATAAAATAAAATAAAAATTTATAACAATGATAAAAATAGTAGTAAAATAATAACAACAACTTCAAATAATTATATTACGGTTATAATTATAAAAAAACCTCAAATTTCATTAAACTTATTATTTCCATTCCATTCACATTTTTTTTCTACTCATCTTTATCATTATTTAATTATTCTTTTAAATTTTAATTTATTTTGAGAACCGGAAAGGCCGTGCAGTGAGCTGGCGAGGTCTCACGGTGACTCGGGGAAAATCACGCAGCTCGACCGTAGTGCGTTGAATGCAATTAAGGCCAAAACATGTGTTTTTAGACATAAACTCTAAATTTTAAGTTGGGATCCGACCCGAGCTACACGATGCGTAGAAAATTTATAAAATAAATAAATTGAAAAAGGTGGGTGTGACAATTTCACCTGATGAGGTTCGTGATTCATGATGCATCATAGAAGAATTTTGAGTCAAATATTTTCTAGTAGACCATAGATTGTTTGTTTTGGGTTGTAAATAGACTGATTAGGTAACTCCAAAGGTGTGGATCTCCTTGAAGAAAGTTCACATGTGACATGATGATTGCGATTTAATGGTTTGATTTAAAATATATGTGTATGTTTGGTAGCATATCTAGGTAAGGCATGATAGATCGGGACAAGATATGTTAATATGGTGATATTGTAACATACTAGGTTTAGGGAATGCTCCATTTTTTGAAAAAAAAAAATTAACCTTTGTATTGGGTGAGTTATCCAACATTATATTAGACCTTTAGAACCTAATTCTAGGAGATTAATTGACCTATGTAATTTCTTTGAGATGGTTTTTAAGGATTGGAAAATACCTTGAGGATTTAGATTAAATTTTGGGGTATTAGGGCCTGAAAAGTATTTTTTGGAATGTATATTGGGATCCGATTCAAACTTCGTTGGTTTCTATAGATTAATCCTAGTAAGACCATCAATCCGCTATCCTATTTTTTTAATTTATCTCACCATAGAGAACACCAACTTAATGTGATAATGTTTACCCTGTTTTTAGGGAATTCGTCAAAAAATGTTATTTCTATAGTTTCAGAATGAGTTAAAGGATAACATTAGGTGAGCCAATGCTTATGAGTATAATCTAGGTTATGGATATATTTCTCAGTTATTTTTCAAATTTTTAAGGGTTCTTTATTACTTCACATTAATGGTAAACAAAGTGAGACCCAAAATAATTTAATTCATGCCTTTTAAATTGATAAATTGATCATGCAATATTTCTATAAGCATGCTCATATTATACTACACTCGGTCAAGATTCTAACTCTATTTCACTAGATTTGTATGATTAGACAAATTGTATGAATTAAATTAAATTAAATTTATATTATAAGGTTTCTTGGATCCATGGGAACGTGATTAGAAAGGACTGAGGGTTGATGTAGTTTTGTTTTTCCAATATTGTGGTGATATGATTTGTCAAGATGGGATTGAACCAGGTTAGTTGGGTGATGTTGATCACTAGTTTAGGTAAATTGGTAATCATATTGAGGTGAAGTGGTCTTTAATATATTAGCGTGTCCCATATAATTAATGTTTTTATTGGCCATCAATATTGATCTACATGGTCACTAGATAATCTGTTGTTGGATAATGTTTCTTATGTACTATTGGGGTTATTTTTTCACCGTTTTTTGGATGGAAATGTTTTTGGAGTCATTTGAACACATATAGGAGTCATATCGTGGTGTTGGTGACCATTTTCTTTAGTGGAGAACCTCATAGACTATTAAGATTGGGTGATTTTATTTACCATCAATTATGTTTGGGGTGTGATCAATATAAAAACTCATGTGTAGGGTGATGGACCATTGGGTGAAGGTGATGAGTCTATCGGTTGGGGAATGAGGCTCATTGATATTTTTGAGGTCATTGGGATGTGACATGAGATGATGGATATCATAGTGGCTCGAGACTTCTGTTTTTAATAAAACTATGAGAATATTTTGGATTAAAAACATCATTGTTCCTCAGACATTGAGTTTTGAGAAGATAAAGACTTATGATATGGGGTTTTAGAGACCATGTTCCTTTTGATAAGGTGTTTTATATAGACACTGGGTTCTATGATTGATTTCATGAGTTTCAATGTGGTATTTTAGAGGTGGAAGCTGAGAAGTAACTTGGGTTGTTATTTTTCAGTCGATTCATTAGGATTTATACAATTGATCCACTCCACATAAGTTATGTATATAATGAAAAATACTTTATGCCATGTATATAACTGGGGGGAACATGATCAAACATTATGATTATACCAAAAGTAGGTGATATCTTCCTTGTGTTTGTTTATCATAAGGTAAGAATGTTATTTGATGAATATGCATGTAATTGATATTTATTTATATTTTCTAAAAACAAACATTATCATTGATGTAAGATATGTATATTCTAGTGGTGGCCTACTTATATTTATTCTCAAACCCAATAGGGGCCCATTGGGATGCATATAGGATATATTATATTATAATCAGGTAAGGGATCAAGCTCAAGAGATAAACCATAATGGTCAAGTTAGACCATTATCATGGGTTGAATGGCAGTAGACCATGGTGGTCCAACTGCATAAGTTCAGGTTTACATTTGAGTTTGTTTTCAAATTCATCATGATTATTATATGTATGTACTATTGTTCAGCCATGGGAGACCCATATTTTTATTTCTCTATATGACCTTTTAAGATATGTGTTTAGAAATTGTATTATTGCCTTTATGATTGTTACTATATTTTTTTATTTCTTATATTAATTCAATATTATTCTTCTAATTTATCTTCTTTCTTCAACTCTGTTATGGTGTTATTAAAAAATCTTATATACAATGAAAACTATTATTATCACCACATGAGAGTATAGTCTCAAAAATATCAACTCTTTACAATGTAAGTCATAATCAACATCCATTGGCATATAGGGAGGCCTACCTATTGTGTCACGACCCCTCCTCGGGGCCCATGCCGTGACTACCCCAAGCCCGCCTTCCATAGGCCAGGGGCTGGCGACTAGCACCAAATGCGAGAATCCCAATAACAGGGAAGGCATTGCCTTTATAAAATAAAACAAGAACCATAGAGTAAGAAAGTGGAAAAAGTAAATACTAAGTACAAGAGAAGTGCTGAAAAGTAAATGGGCCAGAATACAAACCCAAAAGGAAGTACAACCACAACTGAACAAGTACAACAGAAAAGATAACAACTAGAAGGATGGAAGCGGCTCCTGGGTCATCCTCCTGGGATCCTACCTGAAGGGTAGGTACAGATAGCGTAGCTCCTGATCGTCCACCACGGATCCTACCAGAAGGGTAGGTACAAATATCCTCCTCCACGCTCTCGTCCGTCAACCTCCTCCGAGTGTCGTCTCGTCGTTTAGTCCACCTCTGGGTACTGACTCGTCGTGTAGTCCACCTCCCGGTACTGACTCGTCGTGTAGTCCACCTCCGGGTACTGTCTAGTCCTCGAACACTTGGCCTCCATCAGCACTGCATGTCGTCTGCAACCAACACAACGAGGTACGAGCATAGACCGTTCAGGGGTGAGTATAACGATACTCAGTAGGGACCCCGAGACCCTCAAGGTCTCACTAAACCAACAAGGATAACCACAAAGAAGATCTCAATAGATAACCCATACTTAGGTATATGCCCATACATATGCCTAAGTTATCAAGTAACCCATCTCAAACATGAGGAAACACAAGGATCATGAAATCAACAGATAACCACTACCTAGGTATATTCCCATACATATACCTCAGTTAATAAGTGACCCATCTCAATCATGAGGTAAACACAAAGGTCAAAAGTCTAAGCTCAAACCAGGATTTTCATTATCGAAACCTTAACTACTGAAGAGATCCGTCTCTAGAGTGTACAGTGGTCCTTTCACGACTCAGAGGTACTGCTCACTAACCTAAGACTGCTGAGGTACTCCTCCTGTCGAGTACCGCGGGTCAGCCACCCAGACACAGTAGTGCTTCCCGCCAAGGTATGTCACCCAAACACAGTAGTACACACCCCCTAGTAGCCTATTGAGGCACTCTCCGGACGAGTACCACGGGTCTGCACTGTCACAAAGGTAGTGCTCCGTCCTCCATGGGTCTGCACCTCAGAATGTAGTGCTCCGTCCACTGGGCTAGTCGACTCACTCCATGTCGAGTCGGTCAAGCAGTCGTCAGGTCTCAGTCGGCTACACGGTCTCTGTACTCCGCACGCTCGTCTATGGGAGGGTCCGCTCCACGAGATACAGGTCGATACTCCAAGTATCTCCAAGTCCCATTAAGAAGTATCTCAAAGGACCGCATCGTCATAGGGGTCTCAATGCAACAGACGACGCGTCAATCGGACGCCCGGTCTATGAGTTACTAGCCTTTTTGTCCCAGGGGCCTGGTTGGTTTCGTGAGCGAACCAATCCCGGTCATATCTCAACTGTACCCCGATCTCTCATAGGTTATACTCATAGGTTTTGTTTCTCAACGTGATCACCAACGCCGCTGACGGTTCGTCAAACGGACGTCCAGTCTGAAAGATATCAGCTTTTCCGTTCCAAGGTCCCGGTTGGATTTTGGGTGCGATCCAACCCGGCCACTATCCAATTGTATCCAAAACTTAGGCGAAGTATGCCAAAAGTTCAATCTCATCAAGAAGGAATTCAACGGAACAGACGGCACGACTATCAGACGCCCAGTCTGTGATTTATTGGCTTTTTCGTTCCAGGGGCCCGGTTGGTTTCGTGAGCGAACCAACCCGACCGCACTCTGAAGGCATTCAAACCTCGAGCGGAGTAAGCCAAAAGATCCATCTCACTTAGAGGAATCCATCAAAATCGAAGGCACGTCAATCGGACGTCCGGAACTCAAGTTACGAGTGTTTCCGCTCCGAGGTCCCGGTTGGTTTCGTATCCGAACCAACCCGGCCGAACACAAAGTAATCCAAGACCTTGAGTGAGATATACCGAAACGACCATCTCGATCCAAGGATCGCGTTTCTGCTGACAGCGAGTCGTTTGGAGGCCGGTAGCTCAGGTTACGAGATTTTTGACCGAAAGTGGTCCAAAAACGAGGCCCAACCCCCCCCCCCCCCGGGTCGGCCGAACCGGGTCGACCCGACCTAGGTCCGACCCGAATGGGCCCGACCCGGCTCGGTCCGGTCCGACCGGCCGGCCGCGACTCAGACAGCGTGGCCGAGCCGAAACACGGAGCAGGTTGTCCCCCGCCCGCCACTAATTGAGGCTGGCGGCGAACCGCCGGCTGCCTCCCTTCTGGCGGCGTGCCGCCGCCGCCTTCCGCGGACCACCGGACGTGCTCCGGTGGTCCGTTTCTCCTGCCGTCTTTGCCTATGGTCTTCTCGGGACCCGACCTTTACTGCGAAGGCCTCAAAAGTACCTTGCGGCCTCGTTTTTCGTCGCCTGACAATCCGCACGTCAAAAATGACACGCGTCGTCTTCGTTGTTCTTCGGTGCGGCGCGTTGGTGACGTGGCCCGACTCCGTCCGCGAATGTCTGCGGTTTTCTTCGACGCGGCGTGACGGCGTCGCTTCCTTGAATTCCTTTCCACGGCGCGGCGCGACGGCGCCGCACATATCTACCGCATGAAACCGCGTGGTGCGACGACACCACACTTCCTCGTACCAACCACAAAGAAAAAAGGAGGAGGGTAGGCCGTGTTCATGCGGTTCGGCCCCCCCTCACGTTTTTCATTATCATTTGGTTTCAAACCACAAAGTTAAAATTCGATAACAAATGTTTTTTAAACATGAAGTTCATCAAGTCGGAAATCTCGAACAAATATAAATAATTGAAAACAAAACCCCTACTTTGGGTATAAGCCGATCGGATGGAGGCGTCGTCATTCGAGGTTCGTCGCGATATGGCATCGCGAGGATGATGACGTCGAAGGGGGACGTCGGCGTTCGTCCGACTCGAGGGAAGGCGAAGCCGTCGTTGCTTGCTACCCGATTCTGCTTCCGAGCTTGTTCGTCGATCTGTTGATGATGAAGGGGAAGAAGAAGATCCGTTGAAGAGTCTCCCCACGGATGGGGAGAAATTCTGTGGAAGGAAAACGATCATTCTTCGTCAGAGGTGGCGCGTTCTTCGTTCGCGAAGATAAGCTTCTTCCCAAGTGTTGGGCATCGCGGTATTTTACCAGCGCTCCGTCGCTTGGTGAACCGTCCCCAAACCCTCTCCCAAGATCCCTATATATAGGAGAGGGGGAGAGGTATGTAACCATTGTGGTTACATAACTTTTTTTTAAAAAAAGGGGTCGAGTGAAATAAATTGCTTTGACGCAATTTATGAGGTCCGTTGGCACCACTTAAGAGGGGAGGGTGCCAAGGAGTTTCTCCCCATTTAATGGGGAGTTGAGGAATTAAGAGGCTCTCCCTCATTAATGAGGGAGAGTTGAGAGGTTTCCTCTCATCACATTAATAGGGGGGTTAAGCCCCGTGTGGTCCCTACCATAATAAACCACCCACGGGAGGTTTAGTTCGGGTGGGCCCCACCACCATAACCTCTCGAGGGAGGTTAAGGTGTGGTGGCCCCACCTCCAACCTCCATGAGGAGGTTTCAACCACCACACTCCCAATGGCGGCTGAAATAAAATAAAGTGCATGACACATTATTTTATTATTACTCTTATTTAAAGAAAACCCAAAAACTAACTTCTGCTTCTATTAAACACAACTGCGGAAAAGGTATCTTTAAGAAAATACCGGCGTTGCGAGTTCATCGGTGCCCTCAGAATTCGATTTCGAGCACCGGTTCAAAAGTTAGAAAAACCAGCTCATTCGTTCACTGAATGTACCCGATCCAAACTTCGGAAATTGATTTCGGGAACACCGGGCCTCAGAATCAGGCGCCGTCAGAAACTGCGTTCTTGAAAAATTTCAAAGAAAATTTAGGAAAAAAATTTCCCTTGAAATTTACGGGTCTTTACATTACTCCCGCCTTAGGGATTTATTTCCTCGTAATGCTTTAACAAAAACTTGGGATACAAAAACGGTACTGAGCACACATCTGAGCCTTCCGCTCCCGTGTGCTCACCCGGAGGTTCCTGTACTGCCCGTGAAGGCACACCCGAGGAATAGGCCGTCCTCGAAGGATCTGCTCTTGTCGATCCTTGATCCCCACTAGAACCTCCGTGAAAGACACTCCATCGCCATCGTCCAGCTCCTCATGGTCGATGATATGCGACGGGTCGAGCACGTATCTCCTCAGTAGAGATACGTGGAAGTCGTCGTGCACCTGGTGCATCTGAGGTGGATGGTTCAAGTTGTAAACCACCCCGCCTACTCAGCTGAGGACCTAGAAAGGTCCATTGAACCTCGGAGATAACTTGCCGCCTTGGCCACATCTCCATAAACCTCGTTGAGGTGAGACCCATATAAGGACGTGATCGTCATCCTCGAACTCCAGAGGTCTCCATTTTCTGTTAGAACTGAAACTCAAAAGACTGCTGCCACGAGGGTATGGTTGACTAACTCAAGAGTGATCAGTTTCACCCACCTGTGAAAGAGTTTATCCCGTGCTACCTGGGGTTTCATTTTCGCCGACCAATGAAAACACATCCCGAAGTTTGCCTAAAACCGCCAATTTGAGTATGAACAGTTATTTCCCATTCCATACTCAAACTAAAGTCGTAAGGCCTCAACGCTGCCACCAAGAGATTCCAACCGGAACTCTCGCCTCGAGGGTCTGACCACACCGTCGGCGTAAGTGTGATTATTGAGTCTCCTCCCAAGGTATCTCCAGATGTGAGGGTCAAGTCCACGGCTTACTGGAAACTCTAGGTCTGGGAAAAGATTTGTGAACGCGGTGAATGAGTCATATCGACGTCTGTTACTACAGAATCTAGTAGTGGACACAGACTGTCCCTTGAATCATTTTTAGAGCCATTGGGTCACACTCCTTGACCGCATGCAGCCGCACACTTCCTCCGACCTCCAGCTCCCTGATCCTGGCAGGGATAACTAAGGCGGGTGGTTGTAGCATGTTAAGATGTACACCACCTCATACTGCTCTCCTAGCTCTGCCTCCACGTCTGCTGCTTCGCAGACTCATCTATCCTTAAAGCTTCCACTTCTTGAAACATTTACCACTCCTGAGTCTCTAAGACTGGCACTAGTTTCCTTTTTCATACTGCACTGTGCAGTCTTCATCCGCTCTTCGATGACCTAGACCTTCTTTAGTCTCACAAGAGCTGCTATGATTTCTTCTTTGCCGATAAGAGAAATCCGGTCTCATCCCCTGGATGAACCACATTCGTTTCCTAATACAGTCAATCCCAACATGAATGATGCATTCATGCCATGGATGACGTCGTAAGGCCTCGACGTAACTACTAAGAGATCCAACTGTCACTCTCACCTCCAAGGGTCCAGTCACACTGTCGGCATCAGTGTGAGGTCACTGGGTCTCCTATAGTAGAAATATCGAAAGGGAGCTTCAAGTCAACAGTTTTAACCGGGACCACTTAGTATCAACCAAACAAAAGGACAGGAAAGAAAACAAAGATAAGTGTATTTTTATTACTGCAGCTCATAATACAAAGACACAGATACAACATAAACATGGAACTAGAAGTAAAAAAGGACGTATCCACTAGTTCCTCTCCTGTCCACATGCTCCCAGAGCTCTACTGCCTTGTCCACTGCTCGGCTGTTGCTCAAGCACTCGTCGCTGTTTCTACCTCGGTGGCTCCTCCAACACCTGCGGATCAACTGTACGAGGATTCAGACAGTCACGTGCCAGGTGACCCTTTCCGCCGCAGGAGTAACACAGCCTATTTCTGGAATGCCTGGCTCTGACCCCACCCCGGGTGCCCCGCACCACCGGTCCTAAAACCCGAGATCGGCCAACTGCTGGTCTGGTCCTCCTGGACCTCTGCATCATCTGTCTACTGCCCACAGATGACTCGGATACTGATCGAAAATCCTGCGGCAAAGGTAGAAGTTCATGTACACGCTCGAGGTGTAGAGCTACTGGCACAAAGTCCACCCTGAAAAAGGTCTCGAAGTCTTCCCATGTGAAGGCCATCCCGTCGCAAAACTGGAACAAGTGGCTCCACCACCTGCCTACTGCTGCCTGAAGAAGGCTGGCCGCAAGGATCACCATGAGGTCTGCTGGCATCCCCACTAGCCTGAAGACTCTCAACACAGCCTCCAGCCAATCCTCAGCCGCCTGCGGGTCCGTCTCTCCCCGGAACCTGGGTGGCCTCTGGTGCTCGAACTCGTGCAGCGCACTCAACTGGCGTGCAGCGCCTACTGCTGGGACTGGTGGCATCGGTGGATCAACGTATGGTAGTACCGCTGGTGCCTCCGCTGGTGCCTCAATTGCAAGAGGGCCCTGTACCGAAGCCTCGTCGCTCGGCATGCTGTCAGTACGCACGTCCCTCTAGGCTCTAGTTGGTCGTCTGAGAAAAGGCATCCTGAAAGAAACAACGTGACACGGTCAAACGATTATACCCGGTGAGCTGACCTGGTTCGAGCTGTTTTAAGGGGAAAAAACCTTTGAAAACACACACGCAATCAGTGTTTTCGTGCACAAAGCCGGAAATCAGTTGTCAGGGTCCTGGTGTATGGATACGTCGGCCGCCCGCACCAACACTGGACTCCCTGAACTGAAAACCACACTTGGTACCCTTAACACTATTGCTTCACAGAAAGAAAAATGTCAGAGTTATAAGTTCGGCGGTAGAACCGACTCCACTGATACCAATTTGTCACGACCCGTCCTCGGGGCCCGTGCCATGACTACCCCAAGCCCGCCTTCCATAGGCCAGGGGCTGGCGACTAGCACCAAAGGCGAGAATCCTGATAACTGGGAAGGCATTGCCTTTATAAAACAAAACAAGCACCATATAGAAAGAAAGAAGAAAAAGTAAACACTAAGTCAAGAGAAGTGCTGAAAAGTAAATGGGCCAGAATCAAAACCAAAAAGGAAGTAAAACTACAACTGAACAAGTACAACAGAAAAGATAATAGCTGGAAGGACGGAAGCGGCTCCTGGGTCGTCCTCCTCGGATCCCACCTGAAGGGTAGGTACAGATGGCGTAGCTCCTGGTCGTCCACCACGGATCCTACCTGAAGGGTAGGTACAGATAGCCTCCTCCATGCTCTCATCCGTCAACCTACTCCATGTGTCGTCTCATCGGGTATTCCACCTCTGGGTACTGACTCATCGTGTAGTCCACCTCCGGGTACTGACTCGTCGTGTAGTCCACCTCCGGGTACCGTCTAGTCCTCGAACACTCGGCCTCTGTCAGCATGCCTGTCGTCTGCAACCAACACAACGAGGTGCGGGCATAGCCCGTGCAGGGGTGAGTATAACGATACTCAGTAGGGACCCCAAGACCCACAAGGTATCACTAAACCAACAAGGATAACCACAAAGAAGATCTCAACAGATAACCTCTACTTAGGTATATGCCCATACATATGCCTATGTTATCATGTAACCCATCTCAAACATGAGGAAACCCAAGGATCATGAAATCAACGGATAACCACTACCTAGGTATATGCCCATACATATAACTAAGTTAACAAGTGACCCATCTCAATCATGAGGTAAACACAAAGGTCAAAAGTCTCAGCTCAAACCAGGATTTTCATTATCGAAACCGTAACTGCTGAAGAGATCCGTCTCTGGAGTGTACAGTGGTCCTGTCACGACTCCGAGGTACTGCTCACTAACCTAAGACTGCTGAGGTACTCCTCCTGTCGAGTACCGCGGGTCAGCCACCCAGACACAGTAGTGCTTCCGGCCGAGGTATGTCACCCAAACACAGTAGTGCACACCCCCTAGTAGCCTGCTGAGGTACTCTCCGGAAGAGTACCACGGGTCTGCACTGTCACACAGGTAGTTCTCCGTCCTCCATGGGTCTGCACCCCAGAAAGTTGTGCTCCGTCCACTGGGCTAGTCGACTCAGTCCAAGTCAAGTCGGTCAAGCAGTCGTCAGGTCCCAGTCGGTTACACGGTCTCCGTACTCCGCACGCTCGTCTCTGGGAGGGTCCGCTCCATGTGCTACAGGTCGATACTCCAAGTATCTCAAAGTACCATGAAGAAGTATCTCAAAGGACCGCCTCGTCATAGGGGTCTCAACGCAACAGACGGCACGTCAATCGGATGCCCGGTCTGTGAGTTACTAGCCTTTTCATCTCAGGGGCCCGGTTGGTTTCGTGAGCAAACCAATCCCGGCCGTATCTCAACTGTACCCCGAACTCTCATAGGGTATACTCATAGGGACTGTTTCTCAACGTGATCACCAACGCCGCTGACGGTTCGTCAAACGGACGTCCAGTCTGAAAGATATCAGTTTTTCCGTTCCAAGGATCAGGTTGGATTTCGGGTGCGATCCATCCAGGACACTATCCAACTGTATCCAAAACTCGGGCGAAGTATGCCAAAAGTTCCATCTCATCCAGAGGAATTCAACGGAACTGACGGCGCGACTATCGGACGCCCAGTCTGTGAGTTATTGGCTTTTTTGTTCCAGGGGCCCGGTTGGTTTCGTGAGCGAACCAACCCGACCACACTCTGACGGCATTCAAACCTCGAGTGGATCAAGCCAAAAGATCTATCTCACTTAGAGGAATCCATCAAAATCGACGGCACGTCAATCAGACATCCGGAACTCATGTTATGAGCATTTCCGCTCTGAGGGCCCGGTTGGTTTCGTATCCGAACCAACCTGGCCGAACCCAAAGAAATCTGAAACCTTGAGTGCGATATACCGAAACGATTGCCTCGATCCTAGGATTGCGTTTCCACTGACAGCGAGTCATTTGGAGGCCCGTAGCTCAAGTTACGAGATTTTGACCGAAAGTGGTCCGAAAACGGGGGTCTGGTCCCGGGCCGACCCGGCCCGTCCCCCCCCCCCCCCGCGAGGTCGGCCGAACTGGGTCGACCAGACCCGGGTCCGACCAGTATGGGCCCGGCCCGGCTCGGTGCGGTCCGACCGGCCGGCCGCAACTCGGCCAGCGTGGCCGATCCGAAACGCGGAGCGTGGTGTCCCCCGCCCGCCGCTAATTGAGGACGGCGGCGAACCGCCGACCGCCTCCCTTCCGGAGGCGCGCCGCCGCTGTGGACCAGCGGACGCGCTCTGGTGGTCCGTTTCTCCTGTCGTCTTCGCCTATGGTCCTCCCGGGACCCGACCTTCACTGCAGAGGCCTCAAAATTACCTTTCGGCCTCGTTTGTCGTCGCCCGTCAATCCGCTCGTCAAAAACGAAACGCACCGTCTTCGTGGTTCCCCGTCACAGCACGTTGGCGCCGCGCCCCTTCAATGAGGCATGAATCCGTCCGCGAATGTCTTCGGTTTTCTTCGACGCGGCGTGACGGCGTCACGTCCTTGAATTCCTTTCCACGGTGTGGCGCGACGGCGCCACGCATATCTACCGCATGAAACTCCTTGGTGCGACGAAACCACGCTTCCTCGTACCAACCACAAAGAAAAAAGGAGGAGGCTCGTCCGTGTTCGTGCGGTCCGGCCCCCCCTCGCATTGTTCGTTATCATTTGGTTTCAAACCACAAAGTTCAAATTCGATAAAAAATGGTTTTTAACCACAAAGATCATTAAGTCGGAAATCTCGAACAAATATAAATAATTGAAAACAAACCCCTACTTTGGGTATAAGCCGATCGGAAGGAGGCGTCGTCGTTCGAGGTTCGTCGCGGTATGGAGTCGCGAGGATGACGATGTCGGAGGGGGACGTCGGCGTTCGTCCGACTAGAGGGAAGGTGAAGCCGTCGTCGCTTGCTACCCAATTCCGCTTCCGAGCTTGTTCGTCGATCCGTTGACGATGAAGGGGAAAAAAAGGATCCGTTGAATAATCTCGCCGCGGAAGGGGAAAAATTCCGTGGAAGGAAAACGAGCATTCTTCGTCAGAGGTGGCGCGTTCTTCGTTCGCGAAGAAAAGCTTCTTCCCAAGTGCTGGGCGTCGCTGTATTTTACCAGCACTCCGTCGCTTGGTGATTCCATCCCCAAACCCTCTCCCAAGATCCCTATATATAGGAGAGGGGGAGAGGTATGTAACCATTGTGGTTACATAACTTTTTTTTTAAAAAAAAGGGGTCGGGTGAAATAATTTGCTTTGACGTAATTTATGAGGTCCGTTAGAACCACTTTAGAGGGGAGGGTGCCAAAGAGTTTCTCCCCATTTAATGGGGAGTTGAGGAATTAAGAGGCTCTCCCTCATTAATGAGGGAGAGTTGAGAGGTTTCCTCTCCTCCCATTAATAGGGGGTTAAGCCCCGTTTGGTCCCTACCATAATAAACCACCCACAGGAGGTTTAGTTCGGGTGGGCCCCCACCATAACCTATCATGGGAGGTTAAGGTGTGGTGGACCCACCTCCAACCTCCATGAAAAGGTTTCAACCACCACACTCCCAATAGCGGCTGAAATAAAATAAAGTGCATGACACGTTATTTTATTACTACTCTTATTTAAAGAAAACCCAAAAATTAACTTCTGCTCTCGATTAAACGTAACTGCGGCAAAAGTATCTTTAAGAAAATACCGGCGTTGCGAGTTCATCGGTGCCCTCAAAATTCGATTCCAAGCACCGGTTCAAAAGTTAGAAAAAACCCGCTCGTTCTTTCACTGAACGTACCCGAGCCAAACTTCGGAAATTGATTCCGGGCACACCGGGCCTCGGAATTAGGCGCCGTCAGAAACTGCGTTCTTGAAAAATCCCAAAGAAAATTTAGGAAAAAAATTTCTCTTGAAATTTCTGGGTCTTTACATATTTCCCCATGGTTTTTCAGTCTGGAGCACAATTTTAAGTGCATACCAGGTCAGGGTGCTATAGTAAAAATGGATGAGGTTCTTGCATATAAAACTACATAAAATGCTTTTGTATTAACTAGATCATCACCTAGTTGATGATAATGATTCTTGTTGTGCCACTATTTAGACACTATCAGGGATATACTTTGGATAATTCACATTTTACATACAAAACATTTTGATGGATTGAAATAGATAAAGACAACGAAAAACCTAGGTTTTACCAAAAATATTAGACTGAAAATATGATATCATGAATTAGTCATTCTATAAATGATTATATGATTTTCCGCAATGATTGTTGTTGCTCACACTAATATTTTTTCCATTAGTCAATTTTTAGAACCTAAAGGAATCATGTTAACATTGAATATGATGGAAAATATGGTGAATATGAGCAACCAAAAGAGTTGATTATGGGATTGAAGGATTCGATTATTATAACTAACAAATTATACAAAAATATGACTAAATATATATAACTAAAACAACTATTAGACACACCGAAGAAGGGTAGTATGGAGTTCTCTAAGAGCGTGAGTAGTGTAGACCATGAAGGAAAGAATTATCAATTTCAATCATATCAGAAATTTGGAAATAAACACACATTAAAGAACCTAAAATGAAAAAAAATATAAGTTTTGAAAATAAGGGCATAATGAAATTAATTGATGAGGAAAATATAAATAGCATCATAGAAGGGAATAAGTTATTTCCCAGAGATCCTTTTATAGTTTATTGTCTTAAATGTGGGGCACATGTGCGTTTTCCAAGACAATTGCCTCTTCTAAATTTTATCCCATTGACCATCGAAGGACCTATGATGAAATTAAATTCTTTGTGTATTTATGTATTGTGATTCATGATTGAAATTAGAGAAATATTTTCACCAATGATTGTTTTATTGTAATAATTATGAAAAATATAAGGATTGCAACTTTTGTTAAGAGCATAAATTTATTGATCTAGTATTAACTATAATATTTTGGTTACCAACATGGGGTTATTCAATTATTGTTAATAATAAGTTCAATGCCTTAATAAACCCTTTTTAGGTTTTTTGTTATGGGTGTCTACTAATATTAAGAATATTTTTGGAGAAATTTATAGAAATATAACCTACTAGTTTATTATATATTTTTTTTAAAAATTATAATTTAGGAATAATTCCTTTACATTTTCTGGGAATTAGTTTAAAGGTATTGGTAACCTTTATGGTTTATCTTATCTTTGATGTTATGTAATTATGGGTTATTTCACTTTGGTAATTTTATAGGAATTATATTCTTATATTATTAGTTAAATAACCACCATCATTCCAAGTGACAACATGTCGCATATAGAAATGATGTGAGGCTTAAACCCATAACCAAATGATGATATGGGTTTAGCAGAGACCATTATCCAACCTGATGTACAAGTTGACATTTTACTATTTTTTGTTAAACAATTTGATGAATTATTATTAATGATGGACCAATAGTGTTACTATTGTGGATTGGATATTAATTTATAATATTAGAAATTTTTTACTAACTCTACCAATTTTGGAAAAAACATAGAAACAAGATGAAATAATTATCACCCTTTTATAAAACATTCATTCCATTAAAATTTAATTTTTGTGATTTAGGCATAAAAAATAATTTTTATATTAATTTCATAGAGTAGGAGATGTAATGGAAATTGATTGATTCATAACCAACAAAATAAATTGTTTATATTTCCATAAATTCATTCAAATTAAAATAATTCATCATATTTAGGAAAATTATCTTGAAATAAAATTGCATATTATTACCCTAATATCTGATGAGTAAAATGGCTTTTTAAATCATCCTAGATGTATGGTTCTAGTGCCCTTATCTATCCAAGGATCATTAAACTTCTTATGATAAATGACCACTAGCATCATCCATCATTATTTGGTAATTCAAAATTTCTTACATTCCAATAGAGAATTTAACACCTTGACACATTATGATATATTTCATTTTAAATTAACTTGATTACATCGATATCTTGCAGCAAACGAAACCTCAAATCTAGATTAACATTAAAAATTTTATACCATTATAAAATAAAATAAAATTGATTAGTATAAATATTACTAACTAAATTATGAAATTTATTTTTATCCATTTATTTGAAATAAAATAATAATCATTTTTTGGAAAAAGAAATGTTTTTTGAAAAAATATGTTTTTTAAACAAAGTTTAGTTGTTCTTTTCCCTCATAATTTAAAATTAATTTTTAATATTTTTAGAAAATAAATTTTATAAAATGAACTTAATATTTGATTTTATCATATAAAAATTATATCATTGTAAATTTTTTAGGTTTTTATGAAATAATTCCATTTTTATATGAATAAGGGAGAATACTGATTTTTAATTAAAAATGGATTTTTGTTTTAATGATTAACAAAGATAAATTATATTTTAATTTTTTTAAAGTAATATTAGTTCTATTATATTATAATAAATAAAATTTTGGACATTGTAAACAATTTGATATTTAATTTTGATATTAAAACCTTATATACCTATAAGAATTGTCTCTATGATAACGTACATTTCTTTATGCTTGATGGTATTATTTTAAATTGGATTCATCCACCTCTGTAAATTTATTCTGAAAAAATGTATTCAATATTTGGAATCTTAATAATTTATATTATGTATTATAGACAAATTACCTTATTACCATTATGAGTAGTAAAAGTTTTAAACCATTAATTACCATGTTTGAGATAAAAACATCATTTCTGAGGGGTTAAACTAAAACATAATGGTTAACATGACCTACCAAATTGTAGAAAAAAAATTCATGAAATATTTCAAAAAAAAATCTACAACTAAGGGTCTATAATGGCCCTTTTTCCCTTGTGGCATGACTAGAATGTGGGATTAATTGATTCTATTAAAAATGTTTATTATGTCATCTTCACAATTTAAAAATCCCCCCCTCTAAATTTTGGTTTAGAAAATACATGATATAATAAATTCCTTAAAATGCTCTCAAAATCATATATCCCATATTTTATCAGAAATCCATCTTAAGAAGTCTTTTGGTGCCACTCTAAATATGATTTTTGAAGAATAGGTAAATGTCTTAAACAAAGGTTTTACCTTATTTATACTTTAAACTCTATAAATTATTATTAAACCATGATTATATTATAACATAAGTATATTAAATATATTGGGATGTTATTATGTTAATTTCATGACCTATACCCATACCCTATTCTATAAAATTTGAAACAAAACCACCGATCATGTGTGTGGTGGACTACCATCTCGTGAACCAATGTAATTTATTTCTCATAACCAACATTAAATGATGTATATAATGATCTATTTTATAAGTTTATATTATTTTTATGATATTACTATAAATATATCTTAATAATCCCACATATATATTCTTACATTCCATTTCATTTATAATAGGACAATTTTGATCATGTGAATAGAAAACTACCGCCTTGTGAAGCAATGTGATTCGTTTTCCACTTTAACATTATATAGAACATAATAAGGATACCTTTAGTGAATATCTGTGATATATATTACATTATATTTATTTTTAAAATTAATATTTCATCTAATTCCTTACCCTTTTACATCTTAAAAAATGATAATATCTCTCGTGTGTACGTATAACCTGTCATCTCTAGGCAGTGATGTGACCAATTCTCCATGATCAAATTTCAATAATAATCATAAAAATATATCTAATGAAAAGAAATATTTTTGAAATTAATATCATTATAGAGATGTAGGATTTGTATGATATGTGTATGATCTAGAACATTCAGGACAAAACATGCATGAGAAAACAATGCAATTGACACAAAAAAATTAAAATAATGGAATATTCTTAACAAACAAGGATGTAAATTTTAATAGGAGGATAATATATGATATTATAAAGAAAAATATAGTTCTGTTAGAAATTAATGAAATTTTTAAAACCATTATACATGATATTAAAGTATGTTTAACCAAAAGTAACCATGAGGTAAGAGACATTGTCATAGTTTCCTTTTATTGAAGAGTATTATAATATTAAGAAACTAATTGATTTTATATGGTGTATATACATCACATTTGATATGAAATATCATGATCAATTTATTATGAATTAAATTTTAATCATTAATTTGAATTATTTCATCTAATTGAATTTTGACATAAAATTTACCAAGTGGTAAATAATTTCAAAACTCAATTTCTTTTCATTGGGGTATATTACTTAATTTTCATTAATATTAGAAGATTATGCATGTAATAGATTTTAAATTAAATTATTTTTATTTCCAGTGATTTTATATTGATTTAAATTTTATACACATAATAAATTCATTTGTTAATTCACACTTCAATGTTATTATCATTGTATATATTGGTTTCACAGTCCCATACTAATCATGATATTTTATGATTTAGTTTTCTTATCTTCTAGTTATTCATTAATTTTTAATGAAATTTTACCATTTTAAAACACTTTTATACTTATATTTTTTATAAATGGTTTTGAATAAAATCTTACTTAATTTCTCTCTTATGGAAAAATCATTTTTCTTCCATCTCCATGTTCCTAAGAATGATTTAAAAATATGTTAAAATTCTGAAAATTATTTATTAGAGGCATTTTTTAGTGGTTTTAATTTTTAATTTTTTGGAAATAAATATTATATTCCTTTTCTAAATAACCCCCTTTGTTTTCTTCCAAAAAATGAATATAATAATTTTCATAACTAGTAAAACATGAAAATAATTTCCATCCTTCATAACCAAAAAATATTTTAATGATTTATTTATATGTTTTAAAGGTTATTTTCATGGAAAGTAGATTTCAAATAATATATTGACTTTTAGAATTACTTTTTTTTTCAATGTAAATAAATATATTCCTCAAGATAGTTATTAATGAAATTTATATTGTATTATATTCATCAAGAACATCAACCATCTATTATACTTATGATATGATAGGTATATGTTATGTTTATATCATTCTTACCCTTTCTTTGGATATTTTATGATCAATTTTATTAACGAATGCATTTAGATTCTCATTCTTGGCTAATTTAATATTCATTTACATTCCCTTGAAACATTAAATTTCATGTTATCATTAGATAATAAATTTCCTCTAAATATCCATATTATTTGTCATGAATATAGTTATTGATAAAAAAATATTGTTCATGAATTAAATCGATCATAAAATATTCATGGAATGTGTTGGAAATGTAGATAAGGATGGGCCCTAGTTTTATATATCCCCAAGATGCATTAGTAGTCTCATGAGATGAATTAATTGGAGTGACTTAGTAAAATAGGTTTTTGTTTTATACTACCCATCACTTTTAATTTTTCTTGTTGTGTACATAGAAGGAGTGGTTTCATGATACATGTGATTGTGACAAAAAACAATTAATTATTCTTATAATCAACTGTTCAGTTATTATTAATGGTTATATTTTTGAAATTATATTATCTCCAGATGCATTTTCATTCATAGTTTATCAATTAAACGGAATTTGTTTTCTCTTATTTACATTTCCATATTGTTTATTCATTCTGTAATAATGATATTCATGTTTTTGGTCAAATGGAATTTGTGTTCAGATATTTACTTTTCCATACTGAATATTTATCATTGACGATGCCTTATCTGATCATAATAGTCATGTTATTGATTAAATAGAATGTATATTTACAAATTAACCTTTACATATTTATTATTCCATATTTATTACTTCTTATTGATCATTCATTATTTACTATTGATTTTTCCTACTATATGTAACCCTTACTGAGAATTTGAGTCCCATATATTTTCTTCCTTTCCTGAGAATCCAAGAAGTGCAATATAAAATATATGCAAGGATATTATTTATGGTGTAATTACATTTTTTAAAAAATTTAGGTAGTAATTTATATATTTTAACGTAATATTAGAATCATGTAGATATCATGCTTACAAATAATACTAAACTATTCGATACTTTAATATATTATCCCTTATATCTAGTGCCAATGTGGTTAAGTAAAAACCTGATTTGTGTTACTAGGGTTGGGGAATTGATAGTTGGTATTATAGAATATTTAGTAGAAAACATGAGAAATAAATTTAGGAAAAAATATATTATGGAACATAACCTTATGATAGATCTGGAGGATATTTATAGAAGTATATACTAATGTATTTTGATGGGGGAGAGGATATGTTTTTTCTTAGAAATAAATCCCTCTAAGGATGATAAAAGTGGACATGGATATTAAATTGATGTTACTAGGGGAAATAACTCTAAAACTATTGAATTAGCATTGACCCAATCATCAAAAATATCAATACAATTGTCCTTACTTGCACATGGTTTGTCACTCTTAGGGGATATGCTTTATATAATAAATATTTTCTATACAAACTATTATAAAATATTTTAATAGTTGATGACAATGAAAGACCTTGGTTGAATCTATTGCATATTTGATAGAAAATATTTTTTTATGATTTAAGCATTCTATAAATTATAATATAGGTTTCCCACCATGATTATTTTCACTCACTCTATGATTTTGGGCTTTATTAAATAGTTTGATCTTGAAATAAACAAGTTAACATTAAATATGAATGGAAATGTGTTAAATATGAGAAACCACGAGAGATAATGCTAATAGTTAAATATATAATGATTATTCCAAATTAGTTATCCTAAAATATGATTTACAACATATCCATTAACTAACTCTTTGACTCACCATAGTAGAGAATAATAGTGTTTTGAAAGAGATCAGGTGTTGGAGACCATTCATGAATGAAAACTCAATTTTCATAATGTTAGAAATCTGGAAAGAGACACTTAATAAAGTTCTTCAAAGGAAGGAGAAACTATTTCTAAAAGGAAAATATTTTTATAAAGAAGTAAATTACTAATGAAAAATTAATTGTACGATAAAAGAAAATAATCTCCACCCAAGGGATCTATTTGTAGTTCATTTTCATAAATATGGGGAACCTAGGAATTATCCAAGTCAATTATATCTTCTACATGTTATACCCATGACCATGGAAGGACCAATTTTGAAATAAAATTGCTAAAGTATTTATTTATTAAGGTGCAAGAGTAAAATTATAAAATTATGTTTACCAATGCTGAATTAGTTATAATAATATTTATACAACTACATATTGTGATAATTTTTTAAGTATATATGTATTCACATATTATTAGCATTAAATTAGGTATACCATCATGGGTTTATGAATTTATCGTTGATCATAAGTTCAATGTCATGAACACACCATTTTAGTTTTTAGGTTCTGGGAGTCTACCATGATTAAGGATACTTTGGGAGACATTTATGGTAATAAGACCAATTAGTTTTATATATGTTTTTTGTAAAAAGGTTATTTAACGAAGGATTCCTATACATTTTTTGGGGGAAAGTTCAATTGTATTTGTAATATTTAGGGTCTATCATATTTTTTTTCTATGGTAATTATGGGTTATTAAAATTTAAGATTGTTATAGGAATTATATTAATTTAGTTTTATAAAAGGGAAAAAATTTATTCCCGGGGACAACCCGACACACCCAGAAAATTAATGGGGATAGAACCCACAACCCAAGGGTGATAAGGAGTAAGCACCTATCTATGGACTATATGGAATCCTGGTTAATATTTGGTAGTTTTCCAATAAATTATTTAAAGAATAAATATTAAGGTTGAACTAGTGGTGTTACCGTTTAGGTTTAGAGATTAATGGATTGTATTAGATGACCTTTTATAATTATATTTTGTTTGGGAAATATTTAGAAATAGGTGGAAAGACATACCACATTATTAAGGATCTTTCTATCTGGTAAAAGTTAATTTAACTCTTCTGGCCAAAAAATTATTATTATTTAGATATTACTATAACGGAGAAATATTTTAATTTTAAATTCATTGATGCACAACCAATGGATGAATTTGTGTTGATTAAATATAATGATATCAAGTATGTATATATCCCTATAATCTTAGACAGTAAAATAATTCCTCAAAATTAGGAAAAGGATCTGGAAAAACATTATTCTATTATATTCCTATCTGATGAAAAATATTCATTCAAATAATCCTAGATTAATGGTTTTGAGATCCCTAACTTTATATCTGTAAAAACATTTTTTGGGATTTATTACCACTAGTACCGTCAATCATTATTTTGGCATTATAGTTTTTTGCCATGCCGATATCTTCACTTCCCACATAGGTTCTCATACTAGCTGACATAGTAATTTTAAATTAAAAATAACCTTTTATATTTATCTTTATGTATTTAAAAAAAAATTAACCCTTTATAATATGCTGGTTTTCAAAAAATAAAATTTTCAAATACAAATCCATTGACATTCTATCACAAGTAAAAATTAAATGGATGAAATTTATTGAATGTGGATAGAATGAAACAACATAAGATTTTAAAATAATAAAATTAGCTGTGATATTAAACATGACACACAACAGAAAGACTATAATATTATATATCTCATTGCGACTTTAGGATATTTATTTAAATAAATATATATCTTTGAGAGCCTGCAGAACATAAAACTCTAAGTCTAAATCAACCGTAAGATAATATAACATTATAACCAAGACCTAAAATTGAAGGGTATGAATAGTATCAAATATATTATTTAATTTATGGTTTTATAGTAAGTAAAATTAGAATAATTTAAAATAAGGTGAAATCATTTCTCAAAAAAATATTTTTGCAAAGGCATTTCAGTCGCACTTTAGAAGAATAATTTAAATTAAATTTCACCTATATTGGAAAAAATATTTTATAAAAGGAACTATATTTATAAAATCATGATATCAAAATCATATTTGGGTTAAATTTTGGGATTACTATAAAATATTTTAATTTTTTGATGAATAGGGAAAACACATATTTTTTTTGAAAACTTAAACTTCTTTTAAATTATATACAATGTAAAATTATATTATAATTTTTTTAATGTAAAATTTGTAACAATATATATTAATAAATAAAATTTAGGTTAGATAAATAAAAATATTATTGATATTTTATAGTGAAACCTTCCATTCTTACGAGAAGCTTCCCTTTTCAAACCCGCTTTTCATCATGTCTATGAATATTATTTTAAATTGGTTTCTTCACTTCTCTTAATTTAATTTAGAATAATAGTTACCATATTTTTAAAAATCGTAATACATATTTTATAATAACATCAAATTATTTTTTTACTATTATGAATAATTAAATATGTAAAAAATTAATTACCGCGGTTAATGTAAAAAATGATTTACAGGGGGGTGTAAAACTAAAATGATAATAGTTAAAATTACCTAAATACTTGTAAAAACAACATTTATGCTAATATTTATACATTATAAAATCTCAAAGTAAATAATGATCCATTTTTAGGATTTTTATGATAAAATAGTTAGTGTAATTGATTCTTTTCAAAAACTCCATGCGTGTCATAATCACTACTTATAAAAGGATATCATCTATCCCATCATATTCACACTTAAATAACGATATCTCTTAGAAAATACCAGAAAAAATAAATTCTTTACTACCATTATAAAATCATAGATCCATTATTTTGATTATAAATTCCAAATATGAAGTATTTTTTTGCAATCCTAAATAAGTGGTCTCAATAAGAGGTAGCATTTTTAAAAGAGCATTTTTTTGTTTCTTCTTCCTCCTCCTTAAAATCCTATAATAATAATATTATATAATAACCAAAATATATTAAATATAATGGGATATTATTATGTAGTGGTCCTAAACTATACCCATATCCTATTCAATAAAATACGTAAAGGAAACTGTCAATCATGGGTACGGTGGACTACCGCCTCACAAACATATGCAATTAGTTTTCATGATTACCATTAAAGGCATCATATAATGATGGGTTTAACAGATTTATATAATTATAAAAAATTATATAATGATAAAAAATAGAATATTTTTAACATAAATATCATTATAAGTTTGATTTAACTATATAAAATGCCTAAGAATTATAACATTCCTGAAAAAAACTTTAGAAAAATAGCCAATTGACACATAAAAAATAAATGTAATGAGATTTTATAATCAAATGGGTGGTAAATGTTATAATAAGATCATATATGATATAATAAATATTAATATAGTTCTATTTAAAATTATTAATAAGATTTTAACCATTATACATGAGATTAATGAATGTCTAGGAAAAAGAAGTGTGTGTATTGGGACTTTGTCTCAATTTCCTTTCATTGAGGCATATTGTAATGTTATAGACCCAATTTATTTTATAAAATTTATATAATATATAATTTAAATTTAATATGATGATTCCAAAATAATTGTTTTAATTTTATATGTCAATATTAATGGTTTAATCTAAATGGATTTTGGCTTAAAATATACAGAGTTGAAAAATGTATTAACTAAATTTATTTTCATTGGGTTATATTACTTCATCATTTTCTTTAATATTCTATGATTATGTGTGTATGAAATTATTACTATAAATTTTTATATATTAACTTGTTATTTGTGTTTTTAAATTTGATCCACAAAGTCGATCCATTGGTTAATTATCCCTACAATGTTTTAAATATTGTAAGGATTTGTTTCACAATCTCTTTTTAATCGTATTTTTATTCTTGATTTATATTCTCCTATGGTTAGTCATTTAGTTTCCATTTAATGGAACCATTTTTTCCAAAATTACTTAAATAAAATGTTTGATAAATTTTTTTTAATAATATTTGAATTCATTTCGATCTTCGATCAAAATTTTTTTTATTCCATATTAATGTTTCTATGAATGTTTTAAAAAATGTTTTAATATTAACCAAATCATTTATTAATGAAAATTTCACCATTTATTGAATTTTGAAAAACTTTTTGAAAGGAATATTCATTTTATTTATGAAAAAAATAATATGTATATTTTTTGAAAAATTGAGATGAATCTTAGTTTTAATATTTATAGAATGAATAAAATTATTATCCATTATGAACAATAAATGATTTAAAGTATTAATTTTATGTTTCAGTGTTTATATTTAAGGAATACTATTTTAAAAACAATTACGAATTATTTAGTTTTAAAAATATTTCCAAATTTAAAATGGTATTTTCATCAGGAATATTTTTAATAATTTTTTTTTGGAATTTCTATTTATCAATGACATCAACCCTTTATTTTTATAATGATCCACTGGGTATATTTTTTATTGACATCAACCTTATCATTCATATGGATTGTTTAAGATTAGTTTGACTAGGGAAAGTATTTATATTATTATTTTTGATTAATTTTTGTAGTCATTTACCATACATTAGAATGTTCAATTTCATGTTATTATTAGACATTAAAAATTCCCTAAATATCCATATTATATATCATTGATATACTTATTACTTAAACTATATATATTTTCTACATATAGTATTTTAATTTAAATTATATTTAACTGACTTGGGAAATTATTATTATTCCATATTACTTACGTGAAACAGAAATTATTCACAAGTATTATTGTTCATGAATTTAATCAATAATTCAATATGTGATGATGGATCTGGATATTAAGAAATATGTAGATCTTAGTTTTTGATAGTCACATGATTCATCATTAATCTCATTAGATGAATCAGTTGGATAACCTTGGTTAAAAGGGTTTTTTATTGTATACCTAGACATTAGTTTTAATGTAACACCCCGATATTTTAAAAGAGTAAAATTATATTCAATATTTTTTGGGACACACAATATATAGTTTATCTTTTAAAAAATGTGTGACTATGTTCACCATGATTTACACACAAAATGACTTTCGTCGACGGAGTACGCTACACAGAAGACCATGTATTACCAAATACTACTAATATTATTATTTAAAATGAAAATAATCTCATAGATTTTAATTTTGGGTTTATAATTAGGACTCAAAAAAATATTAAAATATATGAATGAAGTCATTGGTTATTAATTATTTTGATATAAATATAAAAACAATTTGAATATAATGTAAATGTTTTTATAAAAAAACTATTTTTATGATCCAAACGAGTTTTATTTTAATAAATTGAACTGATGAATGAATTTAATATAATTTATAAATTTTATATTAAATATTTTTTTAATTCATATAATATATTTGATAGGAATAATATAATAACAAGATAAATTTTATATATAAACACTTTATTTATAAGCAGTTTTTGTTTGTTTTAATGGCACACTTATTTTAAAAATTAATTTTCACATTTTTAAAAATTCTATTTGAAAAATAAAATTCATTTTCTCATATTTTATTTCCAAAATTACCTTAGGGATAAATTTTGGTATTTTTTGAGCAGTTCAATTTTTTTATGAATATTGAACAATTATTGGATTTTAATTAAAAACTAACATTTCTTCTAAATAAATATTTAATGTTAGATTATATTTTTATTGATTTTAAAGTCAAAATATTTTAATTATACATCTATTAATAAAAATTAGGATATTTTAATCTTTTTTATACTGAATTTTTTATAAAAACATTATAATGTTCTGAAAATTTTCACTTAAAAACTCTCATTCTCTTAAAATTAGTGGGATTAATTTTTAATTAAATTCTTCCAATTATATGAGTTGAATTTAGAAAAATGGATTCTATGGTTGGAATAAAAATAATTTATATTTTTTAATAATTTCATATTTGTTTTTGGCCACAATTATTAGTGAAAACAGTTAAAATTAATTATATTGTTTATCGTAACAACAAGTTTAGATAGTGGTTAAACATTTTTCTAATGGTGGAAAATGACATTCCAACTTATCCAAAACCAAATTTATGGATAAATATATATACATACCATTAACAGCTTATTCTGTATTTTTATGAGATATTAGGAACACTATTCATTAAAAGTGACCTATGTAATAAGTTAAGTAAACAAAAGGACAATAATGGAGCCTTCCTCGATATTAAAATCTATAATGATTTGGGATAGAGAAAACCCATATTGGTTAAGTTATTAATATTATTTTTAATTATAAGAAATATTTTATTACTAAATTTATCTATTTTTTAATTGTATAAAATCATTATTTACTTAAAATTCTTAATAAACACAAGCACAACAATTATTTAGTAAAACATTAACTACAATAAATGTTACTAAAAATATGAAAATTGAAGAAAATTGAAGGAATTATTTTATTTTATTAATTTTTTAGATTCATATATCATGTTACATAAGTGATAAATTAATTTATTCAAATTACATCATTGCCTTTATGTTTTCAAATATAAATTAATTAAATGATGTCAAAAATGACATTAATTCTATTTTATAAAATATGATATTTTATTAAATGATTTAAAATTACTTAAATACTATGCTCAGGAAAGTGTTTTTTAAATATTAATAAATATAAAATATGGATCATTAAAGTACAATCTATTGTCTTGTAATGATTATAATGATGATTAAATAATAAAAACATGTTTAGCACAGTTCGGATTAAAGCAACATTTTTTCACGTAACACACACTTATTTTTAAATTAATTTCCAAAAAACATTGTATTTTTATCAAATAAGATAGATATAATATTTATAATTAGTGGGTCCATATTTTATAAAATTTATGAATTTAATTTATACTTAAAGAATAAATTTCCCAGGTGAGACCACTAGTCATTGTGGTTAAAATAAAGAGGGGTAAAATTGAGTAGATATAATGAAATAAAACAAAATGATAAAAATAATATTATTTTTGTGTCATGTAAGTAATTAATGACAATAAATTCCTTCATATCCATCAATTTTTAATTATTTAAAAACCTAAGGTATGGGATAACTCCAAATAGAGAATACATTTGAGTATTTTTTAAAATGTCACTCCTCCTCCACTATAAAAGAGTACTAAATATCACCAATTATTAAAACCTTAAAAAAATGGTCCAGCTAGTCCCTACACAAATCACTTCTACACTTTTCTAAAACCATCTTAAAGTCCTTACGTTGGTTTGAAATACATCCAAGGAATTCCTTTGGTGTAATCCAAAAGGATTTACTCGAAGAATATGTGATGTTCATCAATATGATTTTTTGTTTTACATCTTTATATTGACCATTAAATTACAAGTATACAATGATTATATAATAAAATCAGTATAATTAATACATTGGTCTGTTTTTAAGTGAAGGGTTTGAAATTCACCCTCGTGATTTCTTTCAAATGATGTATAATTTTTTAATTCTTAGGTGCATCAGGGCGACTGGCCAAAGTCGTATCTAAAAGGAGGAAGTATATTTAACAACATATTGAATGATTTTTTTGAAAATAAAATAGAAGATAAGAAAAAAATATTTAAAAATATTTTTTTTCTTTTTATATGGATATAAGACATTTTTTGGGAGAAGAATGTATTTTTTTTGTTTCTGAAATAATATTGAGAAAATACAATGAGAGGCTCTTTTTTATGAAAATATTTTTAGTCAAAATAATTGATATAACTACACCTCTTTTCTCACATATTAATAATTATAATTTAATTTAACATCCTCTTATTTATGAACCTCTAATTGGATAACCCTCAAGTTCTACCAGAATTAACATTACCATAAAGATGAAAATAATTAAACCTTAGTTTAGCCTCAAAACATGAAATAGAAACACTATACATTGATTTATGTTATAAGGATAGATTATGGTCAGTTTTAAATTAGGTGAAATATTAATTCTTTAAATGAAGATGAATTTGGTTTTTTATTGTTTTTAACTCTAAAAATTGATCTCAGGTCGTTTGTTTTGCTGATTATGATCGTGCTCTCACAATTCCCGCATTACTCGACCTAACGTGTTTTTGCATGAATTTTTAAATTAATTTCATAATTTATTTTAAATTAAAAACTCAATTAATAAAACATAATATGTGAAATATAGTGCCTCATTGATTCAAAATAAGTGAATTATGATTTTAAGATTTCGATCGATTACTAAAAAAACTACACTTATACGGGCGGTGTAGTCATCAAAGAAATGTTTTCATTAGAAATGGTCATGGAAATGGTATAAGACAATCAGATTTATTATATTTATTAACATCCCAAAGAGAAATATTCTATAATAATAAAATTGTAATTTTTTTTAGAAATATAATAGGAACTAATAATTTTATTACAAAAACATAAATATCACAATGCAAAGAAGAAGAAGAAGAAAAAGGTTTCCATGAGAGGATCATTGCTTCAAGAGATACCCTTATATAAATGATTTAATTATTGAAGTGGAACTACTTATCCTATGCCCTCAAATTAATAATTCACGTACCAAACCCTAAAAATGAAAAAATACTAATTTATTGATGGGAGTGGAGGAAAGGATTTCAAGTAGTTTCAAGTGAGAATGTTGAAAATGATCCAAATATTAAAATTCAAATTGAACTGACTATTTGACCTCAAAAAGGTGTGAACCATCTGTCCTTCCAGGGAAAAAATTTATATCTTGTATTCCAAAATTTTTTGAGAATTTATTAATCTTTATATTCCTCAATCCATAATGGAAATTTGGTCAAATTAAAAATCCCATCAAGAGTTAATATCAATAAATTAGAAATTCATTGTTTCATAAATTGTATCAGAATAAAATCAAGTTAGTTAATGAAAATAATTATAGTGAAACATGTTTGGGGTCCACCATTCCATTAATTCCCCACAAGTATTTTCCAACCATTTCAATCTAAAATCACCACCCTTTATTTAGTATATTCATCTTTTGTAAAATAATTATTATAACCCAGTTTAACTCACCAAACCACTTATAAATTCATTTGATATCAAATTTCTAGACCCACTCAGTTAATAATTTCAGAAGGTCATACCTTAATATCTTAATCTATATATCCCAACAAGTTGTACATTTCATCACTCCCCTCATTATTATAAAAATATAATTTTGTTTTTTTTATTACTTTGATTATTTTTTTATTTTTTTAGGGAATAAAACTATTAGATATTAGGTACGCATGCACATGTCAATATGGTACAATAATGAAAATAATTTGATGATAATAAAATATATAGATCAACTATTTATTTAAGATGAAATTTTTTCATAACTTGCCTATACCTTCAACTGAGTAGTAAAAATATCGCAAGTCTTGGTTGTGTGAAAATTTTTGTAGATAAATAATTGAAACAATTTACCATAAACCATACATCACAAAGAATGGGGTCAAAATTTAAAAGGTTTAACAATGACACAACCAATCATATCATCGAAAAGTTAAATTTTTTAAAAATAAACCCTTGTTGGTGAAATATTCTCATTCATATCATGATAATAATGAATTTTGAAAACATGAATTTTCCATATGTTCCAAATTTAAAAGAGTATGTCACATTATATTACTTTTTTTTGTATTTTTTTTGTTTTTTTTTGAGTTTTTCATTAGAACAATTAACAGAAAACCTAACAAGAAAACACAAAAAATAAAATCCTAAGTATCTAAAACAATATTTTTCCCCTCCCACACACATAAAATATTCCATCTCACTCAATGTGTATGCATTAGATGATACATTCACAGAAAATGCAGAATTTTAAATTGTAAAATTAATATAAAAGTGAAAGGGTTTGGAACAACTGGATATTCTCAAGGCATGATACGATCATGCAGTTTAATGAAATAAACTGCATCTGTATGATGTCTCTCAATGTATTGCTTCAAACATATCCCATTGACTATAATAATCCTTCATGTGACTTCATGTGTGATCTCTAATGAACTATATGGAAAATTATTAGATGAAACAAAACAACCTAATCATATTTCATTAAACTTTACGAGCATCAGATTCTTTAATAAACTGTAGATTTAGACTTTATATCCAACTTGAAACTCCTTTTTTAGTTCATTATATTAGAAGAAACCTTTTAAATTTCTTTATAGATACTTGAGTTATCATATTTTGGAAATCGAATATCCTCAAGCTCTTGAATTTATAGTTTCCTTCAAATTCCATCTTTGGTTAAATCCATGTTTCATTTTATTATAACTAAATATGTCTAATTCTTAACCTCCAAGAGGGGTAGATAGACTCTCCTAAAAACAAAATGAAATGGGTACATACTGAAGGAATTTTTTAAGCTATTATATTAACCCATAGTACATTATCCAAACTCATTATCTAATCCTTCTTGTTCAGTTTCACGGTTATCTCTACATTTCTTTTCAAATTCAAATTTGAAACCCCATCATAGACATTTGTTTTGGGGTGGTATGGAGTATTTTGTTTTTGAATCAAACCATAATTCAAAAGGAGGGATGAAAATTTTTGATTATAAATGTTTTTCCCTTGGTCACTGATGATGGAAATTGGTACTCCAAACCTACAAACAAATTTACCCCTAAAAAATTACACTACAACATGAGAATCATTAGTCCTGATGACATTGGACTCTACCCATTTTTTTACCATGATCAACATAATACAAATTAAAAAAACCAAATTATATAGGAAAATGACCAATAAAATCAATACCCCATATGCATCTTGTATCTCCTAGAAATATTTCAAGGATGTTTCAAACTTGAGAACAACATTAAATATACATGTGAATCATGGAATAAGATAGGAAAATATAAAATAAAGTCTAAGACTTTCCTAACTATTCATTGGGGTCCATTTTATCCTCCAAATGAATGTGTATGAAATATACCGTATGGAATAAAACTCTTGATCTAGAACATGACTCATAATAACATGATCACTACACATGTCCCAGAGGTAGGGATCATCCCAAACATAAAATATAGACCCACTGTTTAATTTTTGAACTTTATGTTTCTTTAAATTTGTAGGAATTTCATAGGCAACAAGGTAGTTAACTAAATCATAATACTAAGGATGTGTACCTGACAGTGTATAAAGTTACTAATTAGGTAATGTTATTGAAGTGGTACCTAGTCCATGGTTTCATCCTCTAAAAAAACATGACGATAACAAACTTATTTTCATTGGTTGTGTAGTTTTATTGGGTCGAATACAATGTCCTCAACTCATATGGAATCACATGTAAATGTCCCTCCACCATCTTTGATAAGACATCTCCAACTTTAATATTTTAAAACGAAAACAAAAGCTCAAATGGATTGTCCAACTATAAGGTTTGTATGATCAATAGAGTTGTTAGACACTTATTTATAACATCAAATGGTACCCTCTACAAATCACCAAAAATGAGTTCAATATCTTAATGAAGTAATCGAGATAAGGTTTGAGTGGTCTTATTGAAAGATCATTTGAAGTGTCGATAAGATCCTGAAACCACTAAGATTTATATAACATCACACACTCATTAAGTATATGGAAATGATTCAATAATATCTATCTTAGATCCATAAACCCACATCCCATGTTTTGACACTACATTCCTAAAGATAATGAATTAATCTACTATGAAATGACATTTATCAAAGTTTAAAACCTAATTATTCTCAATACAATGATTCAAAACGTTTCCCAAACTAAAGATAATTTCATAGAATTAATATCCATAAAACCTAAAATAATCCATAAATATTTCCATTCTGGTCTTTGGGAAATCATAAAAAATACTCACCACACATATCCGGAAGGTACCTAGGGGATTGAATAGTCTAAATGGTATACTTTGGTTAGAAAATGTACCAAATAGATAACTGAATGTTGTCTTCTCTTGATCCTCATGATTTATAAGAACCTAATAATATCTACAAATTTTGTCCATGAAACAACAATGTTTCTTAAAAAGTAGTATCTCAATCGTTTCATCAATAAATAGTAGGGTTAAATGCTCTTTGTGAGTGGATTGACTTTGTTTCCTATAATCAATACACACACTCCATCTATTTTATTCCATAATTAGAACTAATTCCTCTCATTAATTTATAAAAATTGTAACACCACTATTCCTATATACAACCTGAATATGACTTAACCACTATGAATCATTAATGTGATAAATGATACCTACCTCAAGAAATTTTTGAACTTATTTTTTAAAAACTTCTAAAAGAGTTGGATTAACTATCCTTTGTGTCTACCTAACCATTTTATCCCAATCATGAAAAATAATCCTATGCATTAAACTGAATAGGATAATACATGATATGTCAGAAAATTTCTACCCAATTTTCACTAATGTTCTCCCTCAAATGATTCAAATATAATTATTCATGTTCAATAGGGATATTGTTTTCAATGATAACAGGTAATCTGTCACCACTAATCAAGTACGAGTATTTCAAATTTGGTAAAAATTTATTGAGTTCCAATGAAGGTAGATTCTATACAGATTGAGGCATAGAGGGAACTAAAATATGTGAAAATTAACATCAGAATCTGTAAATCATTAAAATTAGAGAATAATGCATAAAATCCATAATTAGAACTCAATGGAGAGTCACCATACAGAACAGACATTCTGATACTGATGTTAATTTTTAGAACATCATCTCCAAACATCATGGAATGTTTGCCGACGAGGAGATTTATTTTTTGTTATTGAGTTTCTAAGAATTTACTACATTAGATTATTGGAGAACAATAATTTACCAGATCTTGCTCCATGTTAAGAACATATAAATATGGTGCAAATATCATGTCTCTTACCCGAAAAAGTATATCCTCATATAATTATACTGGATATGTTATAGCTCTATTATAAAACTGAATAACTACTCTCATTGGATTCAAATCACCAAACAATAAATAAGAGAATACAGAGTGATATGTAACATTTATGGAATCTCCTAAATCACATAAAGAATCATTAATGTTAAACTCTATTATGGTTCATTGGATAGTTAATATACTAGGATCTTCATTCATTGTTAATTTATCTTTAATTGGTGTAATGGGTTCTAAAATATTCCTTTAATGATTGATCACCTCATTTACTGTGAGTCATCTTCAATTAGTACAAAGTTCTTTAGATATTTGGAATACCATGGGTTTTTTTAAATGTTCAAAGTAGAGGGATGTGGATCTCAAAACACTGTAAGTTTTCCAATACCACTTTTTTTTTTACATATTCTGTCATTTTTTTGGTTAAAAAACTATTTTTAAAGGGATGGGGTTTTCTTGGAACATCATCAATGTTTTTCATACATTTTTCTTTTTTCCTTTGGCTCTTCATCAGCTAGTATTTAATGGTGATTCTATGGAGTTGATATGAATCCCCATGGAATGATAATTGTTTATGAATAGATGTTAGCTTCCCACTTCTCAAGGTGATGGCATTAAAATTACCCTTGCGATTTGGAGTAGGTAGGGAAGGTAGATTTATAGAGATCTTAATTATAAGTTCATATAGGGTGGTGGTAATCCAAATAATTCGATCCTCCATCTCCATCAACTTTCAAAAATGGCTCTTCATCTCATTCTACCGATTAAGAAAATTGTGTTTCAAAAGGTCATCATTTTATAAATCTACCATTAATTGGGTATTCCCTTGCTTTAGTTTTGTTGATGATTGGTCTTCAAATATCATTTGGTGTTCTTGGAAACCCTGTTGGTATGGTGGAAACTGCTAGATATTTTCTTTAAATGATGACCTTTTTTGTTGTTTAGATCCATAAAACATGTTTAATTTATCCTTCCACCCTTGGATGTATATTGTACCGAAGTAATAATACTTATTTAGGGATATGGTTGTTGTTGTTGGTGATATAGTCTCCAAGGGATTACAGCAGCACAATCCTCTTTCTCTTATAATTGGGGCAACAGTCAGTTGTGTGGTATGTTTCATTATAAACTCTATAAGGCCTTGTTGGAGAAGATTGGTATATGTTTTGTTCCAAATAAATCTATCTCACCATATAGTTTAATTCATATAACTTAGTATATATCAAATGATTCTCTAGAGAAGAAGTACTTAGATAATGTACTTGTATAATTTGTGGTGTACCTAGACTACCAAATTGTTCGGAGTTTTATTCTTTATTGTCAATAAATACAGTTTTTTGTTGATGAATACCCCTCCATACACGACATGGTATATACTCCTTTTTATAGGAATGATTCCTTCGTAGAAGTATTAGATTAAGAGATTCTTAGTAATTTGGTGATGTAATTAATTTAAATAAAACTACTTCAGTCACTATCAGCACCCATAAATTGACTCTAATTGAGATTTCTTGGTTCCTAACATATCTTTTCGAATGGTGGTCCTTGAATCTTAAAAAACACTATAAAAGAAAATAAATTTCAAATCATTCAAACATGTCACATCTTCTAATCGTAAATAATACATCCAAAATTTTGTAGTCCCATCAAGTGATAATGGGAATGCTCATAATTTTAAATGTCCTTCAGTGAAATTTCATTGTTTAAGGGTTAATCAAACCACATAAAAATATTTTAAATGTTTATTTTTGTTCCTCACAATACAATCTATGAAATTTTTGTTAAAGGTTTATTAACCCAGTTTTCATTTAAAAGTCCCACCTGAAATTTGGGATCAAAAAACAACTTTGTTGATAGTTAGTATATGGTGAATCCAATTATTGAACGGTTATATTAAGATAAATTTTATTTTTCTTATACAGTAGTTATTGTTTTATGTTGGATTCATATGTATTTCCAATTTTATTATTCTTATAATGGAGGAATTCTCTAACTAGTGGAATGTTGGATCTTCCTGTAGACTAAGACTGTCTTATTTGAGAACTAAGGATACATTCAATATCAAGGTCATGATATAAGAGATCCTCAGGATTATTTCATGACATAAATAAAATAAAAATAAAAATTTAATATAGAAAAATAGACCATAATAAAATAAAATAAATTTGAGTTGATGATTCCCAAAAGGAATAAATAGAAAAAAAAATTGAGAAAGTAGAATGAAGGAAGGAATAAGAAAAGAAGATAATGAAATTAAAAATAAAAACAATTACCTCTAATTGGTTCAATAAATTATCTTTATTCCTATCAATAGTGCTAATTTAAATTTCACTATTTTTATATCTTTCAAATGATGTATAATTTTTTTACTTCTCAGGTGCAACATTGTAGTTGACAAAGGTCATCTCTTAAAGGGGGAAATAAATTTAACAATGTATTAAAGGTATTTTTTAAAAAAAATTAAAATGAATAATAAAATAATTAAATGTTTGGTTGTTTTCATTTATACATCTTATATAATTATTCTAGAAGAGGAATTTATTTATTTTATTAATAAGACTAAAAAAACACAATGAGATGATGATTTTTTAAAAAATATTTTTAAAGGTAATAATTAACCTAATACTACCTATTAACGAATTTTTTAATAATTATCATTTAATATAACATCCACTTAATTATGATACCCTAATTTTTTAACCATTGTACCCTACATAAATTAACATTACAAGAAAGATGAAAATAATTAAATCCTTTGCTATATTCAGAACATGAAATCACAACACCCAACATTGATTATTATTCTAAAGATAGATTATGCTCACTGTCAAATTATGGAATATATAAATTTTTAAAATTAAAATGAAATTTTTGGTATTTTTGTTTTGACACTACAAATTGATCCAAATTATTTTGTATTACCAATTATGATCACGCTCTCAAAATTCTCAAAATTCTTAACCTCATATGTTTTTGTATGAATAATTAAATTAATTTATTAGTTACATTTAATTCTAAAAAAATTAATAATTTATAATATGTGAGTTAAATTATCTCATTGTTTCAAAAACTTTAATGATGAAGGAATGAGGTTGATCAATTACTATTAGGAACTACTCTTTCATTGGGTATATAGTCATCATAGAAATGTTTTGTATGTTCGAAGTTCGTGGATGGGGTATAACCCTATAACGTTTCTACTATTGATTTCCAAAAAATGATGAAGATTATATATGAATCAAGCTGAATATAAGAGAAGAAAAAAGTATAAATTTCATTGAAATTATTAATTTTATTACACAAACCCAAATATGGAAACCATGAGAAGAAGAAGAAAGCTTCAATTAAGGGATCTTTACATCAAGATCTACCCTTATTAAATTGATTAGTTAACTGGATTGAAACCATTTCTAATAATTCATAAAATTACTAATGAACTTCCCAAACCATCCATATAAGAAAGATAAAAAAATTTAAACTTGAGGGGAGGCTACGTTTACAGGTAGTTCCATGTGTAAATGGGAAAAATCAGACAAATATTTTTACCCAATTTTTACGGATGGTTTTAACTCCAAAAGGAAAAATATAGATGTCCTTAATGAATAATTATTCATGTTAAATTGGGTTTTATAGATTTTATAAATATTTGGTCACAGTCCAATCCACAGATGAAGAAGTTATGGTCGAAATGATAAAGTGGTTTCCAATCGGGCCAGTATATCCCATCATTGAATTGATTACAATTTTTAAAATTCTAATGAATCATTTAACATTGATTTCATCAATAAAAGTATCACCCCAATAATTTTGGAACATAGTAAAAAAATTTACTACATATAAAAATATTTAAGTCCAAAATACTACAATGAACATTAATGAAAAATCGGTAATTTTCATCAATTTTTCAGATGAATGATTTAATCCTAAATATTTTATAAATAAAAATATATATCAAAGAGTGAATAAATTATTTCATTTTATTATCAAAAAAATATTCAATAAAAATTTGTTTTATAAGGTAATACCTACCCCACACAAAATTCCTTTAAACGGGTTACAAAAGCATCATCTGTGTGTACGGAAAACTATCGTCTCCCGAACCGATGTCGTTCATTTTTTTGTTACTAACTATCAATAATGGGAATAATGAATTATCTAAAGTTTATGTATGATATTTATAACTTAATTATACCTCTATAGTCATTATATCATTTATAACATTTTTTAATTCGATACCTTAAGGGATACTATAATGTTTCTGCTATTTACGGCGGGCGACTGCCTCACGATGTGGTGCAAAACTTTTTTTCACTAGAACATTTATTTGAAGGTAATAATATTTTGTATAATTAATATTTGTGATATAAATAAAATATTTATTATATATTTATCATTTAAAAAAATAATATATCATTTTCTTTTAAATTTTCACTCACTAAAAAAATTGATAATGTCGTTCGTGGATGCGTGGACAACCTTCTACAAGGAGCGATGTGATTATTTATTTAACCAAAAAATCATTATATATATATATAACTAAATTATGTTCAATTTAGTATATAATAATAATTCTATAAATATAAATTATTACCAACTATTATTCCATTATGATCATTGGAAAATAAAAACGTTACTCATGTATATGTAAGTTGTACCATCTCCATGACTGTAATGTGGGTTCACTTTTCATAATAATATATCATGATTTAATATAAAATTCTTATTTATATATAGATAGTATAATTATTAAATGAATATTATTTTGGATTTGTTTAAATAATGACCAATTTTTTCAATATTTGACATACCATAGTCATTTCTGAAACAAAAAATCGAATATGGTCAATACATCCAACGTAAACCTAATTGATTCTGTAATTGTATATAACATGATAATAAGTAAAGTAAAAGTTACAATAAAATTGAAATTTTTTCAAAGCTATGTAAATAATTAACATAAATCTATTATTTAGGAAGAAAAATAAAAAGAAAGATGAATCAGACTTGAGGTATGGGTTTTTCTTATCTCAGTTTTATTTCGACGAGATACATTCCATATTCACCACTTATTTTTGTGGTACATTTTATATAATAATCATGAATTTGTTGTATGATTATTATCCTTAAATATATTTGTTTTTAGATAACCATTTTTTTATTCCTATTTTGTGGGGTTTACTGTTTCAAATATACTAAATACATAATACATTTTTGTTTCAATATTCTTCATTGAGAATTTTTCTATGTTATGAAAATATATTCTTTTATGAAGTGAATATAATTACCCTTTTACATGTTCTATAATGAATATAATTATTTTCAAGATATTATATGTTTTATTTAATGTTTTACTTCAAGGGAATTATAATTTAATGTTATTAAAGTTGTAAGAGTCTTTTGTTACAATCTCACCGTTTATCAGGATTGTTTATGAACAAGTTTTTGATGTTGAAATATTATAATTCTCATGAAATATAAAATCCTATTATTATTAAGAATATTTTCATTTAATAATACAACCTCCTCTTTTCTTTATTTCTGATAATTGATATTTTTTTAAAGAAAATCCATCTTTGTTTCTCTCTTTGGTCAGAAATATGTTTTCTACTAAAACCAGATTTTCTATAAATAATTTACAAAATGTTTTAACATATTTTTCAAATATAAAAATATATTTTAATAAAGAAAATGTTTTAAATTATTTTTGAAATATTATTTTTTATATTCCCACATTTTTTTCATGGAAAATAATTTTAAAAATGTTTTGTGTTTTTAAAAGTGATTTTAATAATAAAAAAAATTTCCTTAAGAATTATTTTATGAACATTTAATGGTATATTCATTCATAAATGTAACGAACCCTTATTTTTACTTATCCAACACTGGGGATATGTATTGATACCATACACATTATTTCTCTAGATGTATTAATATTATTTCAATGTGATTTTTGTGGAACCCATTTATTTTCCATGGATTAATCAATTTTCAATTATATTGTTATCAAAATAATTTCTTTTCAATGGGTTAATCATTATTCAATGATATTGAATTGAAAAAAATTTATTTTTCATGGAATATTCATGATATTAAAGAAAAAATGATTATTTATATATCTTTTAGGATGAAATATCTATTTATTTTATTTATGTTGGGGTTATTATGAAATATTTACGATGGGTGGCCTAGATAGTGTGGGGTGTGATAGTTATATCTTATATGATGGGGTGGACCATATAGTTCCGAGTGAGACTATTTATGATTATATGAGGGTTACCCATAGCTAGAGATCAAACGAATTTTGTAATGTACCTTTTCACGCGAAGAAATAAGGAGGCACTTCCTGAGGGATTTTTAGTGGATTTAACTGGGCTCCAATTATTTCAGAAACGGGTTTAAAATGGGTTATGAAAGAAAATTATTTAACATACAAACCAGTTTTTCTAATGCTTGTTATGTGTATATATTGTCTCTTATGATTAAGATTGATATCACATAGATCATTATTATTGATTCTGATAACACTTTCTTTTTCTATGTCCTCATATATTATGATCTAAGAATTGTTGTGTATGCATTATTTTATTATTTACTCATGAAATCTGATTATGTCATCAAAATATTATGCACTATTTTACTCAATGATGAAATTCAATTATTAATGATTTTGTTTACCCTTACTAAGTATGAAATTGATGAAGTAATGTGAAATAAAAATATATTGGTATAATTGGAGATAATGTTCAAATTTATGAACCAGTTGTTTATGATTCTATATTGATATGAGTTTGTTTTAATTATCTAAATATTTAAACCTAAATTGGTCCTCTAGGATGTAAGTGATCAAATTTATACATTTTAGGGTTTTACATAGTAATGATTTTGAGGATATTGATGGCAGTTTTGGAGATGCTTTCACGGTTGACGAATTTTTTACCCAAAATATCAAAATTATGTGTAATTTGGGGAGGAATTATTTTTTATGAAAAATTGAAAACCCTTATTCTGGGTGAAAACCCATTTCCTCTAATAAAGTGGTGGGTCATGAACCCATGATTGAAAAACTATAAGGGATCCGTATCTGGAACTAACATATATGATGTTCTTTTTATTATAAACTTTTTATGGGTAAATATTAAGTTTATTTTAAAAATATATATAATTTTATTTGTGTAATAATTGTTGATTTATATCAAATTAATAAATGGTGAATCCCTTTTAATATTTAGGGTTATAACATAGTTAAGAAATTTTTTTTGTAAGGATATTAATTTATACAACAATTTGGTTTAAATAGTTGGCCTTAATATTTAATTTTTAGGATTAGTTTATCTTATGATGGATTTTTCATGTTGGTAATTAACCTACTAAGTGATAGAGAATTTGGTTTTGGATAATGATTACAGATACGAGGAATATATTATTAACTCTTTTATCTTTATGAGGTTTTATATATTTTTTTGTGTATTAGACATTAAAAATTAAAATTGAATAGTAATCATTTGGAGAAAAATACAATATTGTGGTGAAAATTCATAAAAGGATGAAATTTTACTCATCATGCAAGTATATATGAATATTCTTTTTGTATATATGTCAGATTATTACTCACTATATGAAATGGAACTTGAAGATATATTATTATCCTCTTACATCCAATTCTCATCAACTTATGGTCTTTTATAAAATCACCGATTTATGGGTTTGAGGGAATTATCATTCCATTGATCATTAAATTGTTTGTGATCAATAACCTCAATCTCACTCTCTAATTATTTAATATTTTCTTCCATTCCAACCTATGTCAATCTATTTGAAAAACGAGTTATGTGTTTTTCTATATGATCATTGTAATCAAATTTATGTATTATTGTGAAGATATTTCATTAAATAATTATTCGATGTAGGTTTACAACCAAATTCTTTTAACATGGATGCCCTTTGATACCGAGAGAAAATTCAAATTGCGATGATGAAATTTATTAAAGTAGATAATGATGTAACAACAAGAGATTATAAAATAAGAGAATTATATTTGATAGCATAACGAACACATGACACTGATTATATCTTGTGTTACACGCATCACTAGGTTAATCTTACGCCACGAAAAACAATGAATTTCTTTGATGGTTTTCATTACATGCAAGAATAAGTTTTATAAAATACTATTAATATTATTATTTAAAATGAAAATTAACTCCTATAGATTTCAATTTCCATCATAAATAGAATTAAATAACTCAAAAAATATACGATTGAACTCATAGTTTACCCTTTAATTAGAGGTTTATATAGAAACCAATTGAATATAAAGGAATTTTTTATGAAATTCTTTTTATACGCCAAAGGTATTTTATCATAATAAATTTAATTGATGGATGATATCAATGAAATTTATATATAATATATTAAATGAAAATTTCAGATATTCAAACAATATATTTATTTGAAATAATTTAATAATATGTCTTATTTTATGCATAAAAATATGTATTTTTGTAAACTTAGTTTTTCAAACTTTTAATGGAGAACATGTTTTAAAACTAATTTTTCACACTTTTATTAATTTATTTGAATAAATAAACATTATTTTAGATAAAATAATTTGAACAGTTTCTTATATTGAACTTTGGTTATTTTTATGAGAAGATTGATTTTTTGAAGAATAGTTAAAAAACACTATATCTTAATTTAAAAATCGATTTTCCTCTTAATAATTTAAAAATCGATTTTCCTCTAAATAATTTAAAAATGCTAAATTTTATTTTTAACTGGTTTTAAAGTGAAAATTATTAAATTATAAATCTATATGTTCAATTTAGGTCATTCTAATATTTTTCATAATGATTTTTTATATAGAATCACTGTAAACATGTGATCTTTATCACATTAAAATCCCGCTTTATCATCACATTTGCGAGACTAGTTTTAAATTAAATTTTGGTTCTTCTGTTAGTTGAGATTGTTAAAATTGTATCAATAATTGGAAGAAGAATAATTAAATCATATAATAAAATCATCTTAGTTTTTAACCTTAAAAAATAGTGAAAATAGTTGAAATTAATTACAGTGATTAAGGTAAAAAAGAGTATACATGGTGGTTAAACTTTAAACATTTGGGGACAAATGACATAAAAACATGCCCAAACCCTATTTTATGGACATATTAATACCCTTTTCACCTTATTATATATTTTTAGGAGTTATTTGGAACAATATTAATTTAAGGTGACCTATATAATAAGTTATGTAACGAAAAGGACAAAAAAGCAACCTTCATTGACATTAAAATCTATAATGTTTTGGGAGAGGTAAACAACTATGTTGGTTTGGTTATATAAATTATTTTTAAGGATAAATTATTTTTTATAATCATAATGATTTTTTATTAGTTTTTATAAATGTTTTAATTTCATAAAACACTTAAGAAATAACAATTTAGTAATTATTTAGTTAATAATTAATGAAACTAAACGTTTTATAAAAATATTAAAATTGAAGTAAATTAAATTAAATATAGCCTTAAATTATTAGTTAGATGAATTTATCATGATAAATAGTTTATAAATTAACATATTCAAATTATTTAATTATCTTTGTGTTTTTTTATTTGGATTAACTAAATAATGTACAAATTAACATTAAGGTTATTCTATAATAAATGATATTTTATTAAATGAATTAAAATTACATAAAATACTATACTACTAAAAGTGATTTTTAATTTTATTAAATTCCATATATTTTCCTTTAATGGAGCAATTGTTCTTTTATAATGACTAAAATGACCAATAAATATTAAAAACACTATTAGCACAGTTAATTTAAAACAATGTTTTTACGTGTTACATGCTCTTGTTTTAAAATAATATTCTAAAAAACATGGGATATTTATATAATAAATTATATAAAATATTTAGAGAAAATGTGTATAATTTTATAATATGATTCATTTTAATATAGTGTTAGTGAATTAATTTCCTAGGTTATATTACTAGTAACGCTGGTAGAAATAAAAAGGGGTTAACTTGAGTAAACATTAAGACTAAATAAATAATGAAAAAAATTATTTTATTTGTGTGTGTTTATGGTATATATCAACCATAAAATCCATAAAATCCATTTATTCAATTTCTTATGTAGAATAGGTAAGGTATAACCCCGAATATTTAATACTTTTGAGTATTTACAATAATTTCACTCCTCATATACTATGAATAGATCTGAATCTCTCAACTTATTCAAACCATAAAAACCCATTGGTTTATTCAAACCCTACCCAAATCAATAATATTACTTAACCACATGATTGAAGTCTTAATTTAATTGTAATTTGGTCCAAGGAATATATTCTTATTTATACCAAAAGGAGTTACCTGAAGAAGAGATAAATGTCATCAACATGTGTTTTTTGTTTTATTTCATAATCCAACCCCTTCAATTTTTCATAATCCCTATATATATAATAACAATATTAAACCCAACATAATGGGAATTTTTTATGTTAATGGTATGACTTAATCCTATATACACTTCCATCAAATGGGTTATGAATTCAATATTCGTGTGTATGGAGAACTACCACGTTGCAAACTGATAGTGTTCATCTTTCCTTACCACCTCCCATGGTTGGGAATAATGATGAATATAAAGTTTATTTATGATATTAATAACATAATTATACCTATTTACTTATTCTATATTATATAATTTTTTAAAATTCCCAACCATATGGGATATGATAACAACGATCGTGTGTATGGTTTACTACCGCCTCACTAAGCGATGTGAATCATTTGTCACTGACATATTATATGGAAGGTAATTCGAGTAAAGATAATTAAATTATGTAATATAAATGAAATAACTATCATATTAATTTTAATATCTATGATTATTTATGTATGATAAATAATTTTCATTTAACTTATAACTCATTGAAAAAGATGGTAACGTTCTTCGTAGACGTGTGGACTACCACCTCCTTGAAGAGATGCGATTATTTTTTTAACACCACGTCATAAGAGTTATTTATAGAATAATATAAAATAAAATAATAAGGTATTTATGAAATAATTAAAATTATTTAATGATAAAAATATTTCTTACCTTCTTTCCATAATGATCATTTGAAAAATGGAATCATTACTCATGTGTGCGTACAACCTACTGTCTCTATGGTCATAATAGTGGTCCATTTTTCATAACCATATTTCATGACTGATTATAAAATTATAACATATGTATAAATATTATAATTATTTCCGGATTTTTATTCTTTATATGTTTAAATATTGACCCATTTATTCAATAGTTGACTTACCGAAGTCGTTTTTAATAAATAAACTAAATATGGTAAAAACATCTGACATAAACTGAATCGATTATGTAATTGTATATAAAATGTTTTTAAATAAAATAAAAGTAAAAATATCATAAAATGTTTATAAATAAAAATAATAATAATCATAAGTTTATTATTTAGGATGATAAAGAACAAGCCAAAATATTTAAACACGTGGTAAGGGTTTTTCTCATCTCACTTTTATTTCTCTAAGATACATTCAAAATTTACCACATGTTTTTATTATACTGTGTATATACTGAACATGAATGTTTTGTATGATTATCTTAATAAATTTTTTTGTTATTTTTGTTTCATATTGAGGATCTATTTTTTTAGTTTGCAGTTTCAAAGATACCAAAGTGTTAATGGTTTTTTGTCACAATTTCATTATTTGTGATGCTTGTTAAGTTTTAGACCAATATTTATTTATGATATGTATATCATAAACCTTTAATATGTTATATCACAAATATAATTATTTTAATGATATTTTATGTTTCATTTAATGTTATTCCTTCATTGGGATTATGATACAATGTAACCAAATTGGTAAGAATATTTTGTTATAATCTCATCATTTATCGAGACTGTGTACGTTTAAGTCTCCAATGTTGAAATATTACAATTCTAATTAAGTATCTTATATATTGGTTATTAAGGATATTTTTTAATAGTACCATTTTCAACTCTTTGGTATATATAAAAATTGATAAAATGTTTTTAAAAAAATATGAATTTTTTCTCCCTTCTCTCAAAAATATGATTTATAAAAAGGTTTTCAAAAATCTTTTAAAAGTTTATTTAAATTCTCAAAAGATATTTTAATTAGTAAATGTATTAATTGTTTTTGAAAATTTATTTTATATGTTTCGATGGATTTTTCAAAGAAAATTAATTTCAAATTGTTTTATGCTTTAAATTTTTTTTTCAAAATGAAAAGAAGATTTTACTCAAGAATGTTTTAAGGATTTATTAATGATATTTCCATTTATAAACATCAAAAACCTTAGTTGTTACTTATCTTCCATTAGGGATATTTTTTATTAACATTATCATTATTATTTCTCAAGATGGATTAAGATTATTTCTAAGAGATTCTTATGTAACACATTTATTGTAAACGGGTTAAACATGTTTTAAATAGATTATTATAGAACCAATTGTTTTTATAAAGGTTAATCATGATTCAAAGATATTTGTATATAACCCTTTTCATTAACATGGGTTAATCAAGTTATAAATGGAAATATTATTAGTTATATTATTTTTATGATGAAATACATATATTATTTATTCGTGTCATGTTTCGAAGACATTATATTTGATGCGGTGTCTAAGATAGTGTTGGGTGAGCCTTTTAAAGATTACAGTATGGATTGGGCTAGATAGAATATGGTGAGATCATTACTGCAGATGTGATGGGTATTCCCAAATAGAACACCAATGGATTGGTTAATGTACCTTGTCTTGATAAGAAATATGGATGGAGTTACCTATGGGATTCTCCTATATATTTAATTGGGATATAGTTTTATATGCTATCAGTTTAATAGGGGTTATAGAAGAAAATATTCCATGATACCACTTGATTTTTGTGATGATTTTTATGGGTTTATAATAATTATTATGATCAAGATTGATATAACATCAATCATGATTATTGACTCTTACCACTCGTTCCTTTTCAATGTTTTCATATTTAATGATCTAAGTATTATTGATTTTGATATATTTTTTGAACCCTCATGAAATTAGAATAATTCATCACACAATTATGTACTATTATGATTATTGATGAAATTAAATTGTTAATTCTTATATTTACACTTACCTGGAGATTGGAATCAACCTTCTTATGTTTCTTTTTTCCCATGTTATAGAGAATGAAATTGAATTAATTATTCCTATAGAGTATTTTACAAGGATTATGTTGAAGACCAAATGTGAAATAATAAAATATAGGAATAACTGGAGTTAATATTCTTCTTTATAAGCCAAATTTATATTATTCCATGTTGATATGATTTTATCTAAATTTTATAAATATTTAAACCTAAAAAAAGTCTTGTAGGACATAAGTCATCAAATACTATTCATTGATGTGTCATTTTTTGGATAGAATAAATGGGTCAACCTGATTATCATCAAATATGTATGTCTATAGTTTACGATTTCATCATAGGTTCAGAGAGTGCAACTCCTAGACTATTTTATTTAAACTATCTTGTGAATGGGATTGATAGTTGAGGTATCATGATGTCTAGGATCACGAAAAACAATAATTAATAATTTCTTTCACTAAGGATTAATTCATCATTATCCATTATATTTTCATAATGATATTATCTATGGATTAATTTTCATTCTCATTTTTTCAAGTAAATGGAATATTTTTTCAGTTATTTGACAATCCATATTTATTATTCTATATCAAATTATTAATGTCATGTAATTTATTAAATTTAATGCCTTTTCAGATATGTACAATTCAATTTTAATTCATTATTATTGATTTTGATTCATCTAATCATGATTCTCAAGTTATATATTAAATATAATTTGTATCTAGATATTTTTATTTCCATAATTATTTTTTCAAATTTATAATTCCTTTTTGATCATGCATTATTTACTCATGATATATTACAATGTACATAACCCTTACTAAGATTTTTTTATCACCCATATTTTATTTTATTTCATATGATTTCTAGAAGTGTACTAAGAATGATATGGAAGGAAATTTTAGAGGTAATAATGATATTCTAAAAATGAAAATTGTAAATTATGTATTCAAATGTGATATAGGAATCAAGTATATATATATATATATTTCCATGACTACTAATCTATTCTGTCATTTGTGATGAAATCACTTGTATTCCAAAGTAATAAAGTATACACTAACTCCAATTTATTATTTTTGGGGTCATTATAGTTGGTTTCAAACGATGTTTAGTTAAAACATTGGGAACTAGATTTTAGTAAACATAACTTTGGGAATATAACCCTATGATTGAGATTGAGGATAAAGAATGAATAATATAATAATTTTTTCGTATAAATTTTTTTTTGTATTTTTTACTGTAAATATGTTCTTTTCAAGATACAATATATATATATAGTCCTATAATAGATTTTACTACAGGTGATAATTCATAAAAGGATTCATTTTTCTTGCCCTGATCAACACCTGGTGTATGAATATGGGTCTTAATATTTACCTAGTTTAACAATCATGGGTTATATACTTTAAATAAGTCAATTGTTTTTACCTACCAATACGAATGAATTCAATATATGGTGATAATGAATTTCCAAGATTAAACCTAATGTATCTTATATTGGAAATAAGTTGTGATTATATAAACATAATATAAATTTGCTTATGCTTCTCGCACCATAATTATTATTTCTCATATTAAGAGTTTTGGTTTTGGTTAAAGGGTGGAACCTGAATGAATCATTTTAACATTGAATATGAAGGATAATGTGGTGAGTATGAGAAAACAAATGCGATAGTGATGGGAATGAATTATTTCATGACAATCCCTATTCAGTTATATAGAAATATTATTAACAACATATATCTTTACAACTTCTCAGGCACACTTAAGTAGAAAATGATAGAGTTATTTAGGAGAGTTAGTATTGGATACAAAAGAGAAATACAGAATTTATTTCCTTCATGTATAAATTTGGAAAGAGAAACCCATGATTGTGCCTCAAAGGAAGAGGAGAATGTTTTATGTGTTGAAATGAAGTCATAAATTTATAAATTTATAAGGACTAATGATGAACATGATAGTGGGAAATACATTAAAATATATGGATCCATTTATACTTTATTGTCCTAAATGTGGGGAACATGTGAATTATCTATGTCAATTCAATCTTATAAAGGTTAAACCCCAATAAAATGGTGTTTCTATTTTGAATTAAAATTCATTATGTTTTATGTATTAGGATTTAATAATTAAATTGGATAAGTACTTTTACAAAAGATGTTTTGGTTTTATGAATCATGAAACATTAAGGATTTTGATAATTTTTGGAATAATATATTTCTTCAACTATTATTAAATCTAAAATTATGGATTCCATCATGGGTTTTTGTGAATAATCTTGATCATTAGATCAACATCATAAACATCCATTTTAAGTTATATGTTATGGGATTCTAGCAGGATTCATGATATTTTATGAGAAATTTATTGAAATAGAACCCATATGATTTGTATATGTTTTATATAAAAATATTTTTAATGAATAATGCCATTACATTTTGTTGGAATAAGTTTAATGGTTTTGGTTAATTTTAGGGTTTATCTAATATTTGATGTTGGGGTAATTGTGGGTTATTAAAATTTGGGAACATTATAGAAGTTCTATTAATATAATTTTATAAAATGGGTGACCTTAATTTTGGGTGAAAACCCATCACATCTTGAAAGTCCAAGGGGCTTAACACACAACTGAAGGCTGATTAGGGTTTAGCACAAACCATTGGACTATTTGATGTACTGGTTAATATTTAATTATTTTTAGTTAAACGATTTGATGAATATATATTAATGATGAACCAATGGGGTTAATATTGAGGTTTAGATACTAATGGATTTTAGTGGATAACTTTTTTTTAACTATATTGGTTTTAGAAAATATTTTGAATGAGGCAGAATGAATTGTCACAATTTTATACATCTTGTGATCCATTAAAATTTATTATTTTTTTATTCAGAAATAAAATTATTATTTATTTTGGATATTAATTTCATTATGTAAGTGCCGAAGTATAAATTAATTTATTTATAACCAAAGAATGAAATTTTTCTTATAAAATATAAATATCAAAAGTAAATATATTTCCATATATCTTTAGATAGTAAAATAATTAATCAACTTTAGGAATAAGTTGTGGAAATAAAATGTTATCCTATTATATATATATATATATGATAAATGAAATGGTATTTTAAATTAACGTATATTTTTTTAATATCATTAAAATCTCATTGTCCATTGACTTTCATTTTATCAATGACCACTAGAATCGTTCATCATTATTTTGGAATTATTATTTTTTTCTGTGGGTATATTATCACTAAACACCCATGTTCTTCTAATTTAAAACCTAGTTATTTTTTATCCCAAATGAACTTTTATATTTATATTTTCATATTTCGAGAGGTTGTTTTGTTATCACTATTTATGATGTGGGGTTTTCCAAAATGAAAATATTTAAATAGAAATCCCTTGACTTTTGAGCACTAGTTAAAAGTACGAGGATGAAATTTATTAATTATTTGTATAATATAAACCCATAATTTTTTTAAAAAAATTAAATTGATTCAATATGAAAAAAGACATAATAACCTAATATTGAAATATAATTTAAAACCATGGTACTTTATAATATATATTTTTTTTAATAAATTTTATTTATATGATGGATTGTGGAACACGCAACCCCAAGTCCAAATAAAACGTAATATGGTATAACATTACTACATCGCCATTAAATTAGAGTTTATTAAAATTAATATATAAATTATAAATATTATTTCTATCTATTTATTATAAAAAAATTAATGTTTTCTGAAAAAAAGTATTTTTCTTAAAAGACAATTTATTCATGATTTACAAATATAATTTAAAATTAATTTTTACTAATGTTATATAATTAATTTTATAAAACGAAATTAATTTTTTAAATATTATTATCAAAATTATATTAGGGTGAATTTTTCTTATTTTTCTAAAATATTTAATTTTTTTGTTCAATATTGAAAAGTACTGATTATTATTGAAACTATTCTTTTATTAACATTATATATAGTGACAAATTATATTTTAAATTTATTTAAAAGTAAAAAATGTTTAATTATATTATTATAAATACATTGTGGTTATTTTAATCAATTTCATATTTAATTTTGATATTAAAACCTTTTATACTAATAAGAATTTTCACGTTCGAAATAGAGTTTTCATCACGTCTATGTGTATAAATTTAAATTGGATTCTTCCCAATATGTGAATTGAATTTTTATAAAATTAATTCCATACACTGAATTATAAAAATTTATATTTTTTTTATATTTTGACCATAATAAATTTTCATTATGAGTAATAAAACTAGAAAATAAAATAATTACATTGGTTAAGGTAAACATTTATTACGAGGGGTTAAACAAAAAAGAAAAGAATAAATATAAACTAAGAAATTGATAAGAACAATTTATATGGAAATATTTATACCTTATAAAATATTCTGGTTGTTAGTGAACTATTTTGAAGGATTTTTTAATGATATAAATGTGAGGGTACTGACTCTTTTCAAAACATCCATGTGTGTCCCCTCACCGACTACAAAAGGCCACTACTTCCTTACCATATTCACACATCCAAATCCATTCGGGTTAGACTCGAACAACCTTAATCCAATCATTACTCCCCTATCAACATCATGGATTAATTAATTTAATCATAAATAAAATTTATAAATTATGTTGGAGTAAACCTAAAGAAGTTGTCGATTGAATATGTAACGTTCTTAAATGAGAATTTTTATTTTAATTATTATTACAACTCCTGAAAATATTTTAAATATATCATTATATTAAAACACATATATATATATATATATAATATAATAATATTTTATAATGTTAAGTTCATGACATATAACCATCTTCTCATCCATCAAATGGGAATCAAAACCACCAATCGTGTGTACGACGAACTACAGCCTCACGAAGCAATAAAATTCATTTTCTATCACCATTATTCAAGTATTAGTTTAATGATGGATTTTTCAGTGAAAAATGATTTCAATGATATTATTATACTTAAGTTATTTTAATTACAAATTTACCTAATTATGAACCATTATGTGTAAAATATGATAACGTCACTCGTGTGCATGAAAGATTATCACATCAGGAAGCGGTGTGATTGGTTTCTTACTAAATAATTACATGAAAGATAATAAAGATAAATTTATTGAATATATGTGACATATATTAAATTATATTTACTATTTAAAATTAATATATAACCCACTTACTTGCCCTTTTTCCCATTAAAAATTGTATTGTTACTCGTGTGTACGTACGACCTACCATCTTCACGAAGGAATGTGATGAATTCTCTATGTTAACATTTAAACAGGGATTTTATAAATATATCAAATGAAATAAAAAATATATATATAATATTTATATTATAATAGATATTTTTTAATATATAATATGTGAAATAAATTTAACCTTATTGGAAAATCATGGGTGAGAAATCAAGGCTATTAACACTCGAAATAAGGAAAACAATGAAATTTTATTAACATACAAGTGGTAAAATGTAAAAAAAAGATAATATATGATATTATAAATATGAATATGGTTATGTTAAAAATTAATAAGTTACATAGAATCATCATATATGATATTAAATAACATTCAACCAAAATGGAGCCTTAGGTAAGGGACTTCATCCTAATTTCCCTTCATTAAGTCATATAGTAACGTTATACACTAAATTTAATTTATTAGGTGTATATAATACCCCTTTGACAAGATATATCATGATTCCATAAAAATTAATTTTATTATAAATTTATATTTTAATAATTTAATCCAAATGATTTCTGGATTAATATTTACCATGCGGAAAATAATTACATAATATAATTTATTTATTTTGGGCTGTATTAATTATTTGTTGTATTTAATATTTTTATATTATACATGTAATGAATTTTACTATCAATTTTTTTATTTCCATTTCTTATGTGGACTTACATTTGATACATATAATCGATTAATTAGTTATTTCTCAATTCGATGTTATGATCTTTGAATGGGTTTATTTCAAAATATCATCTGAATCAATTTTCTTTAAGATTTAATTTCTTTCTCTTCTAATTATTCATTATTTGTTAAATTAATATCACTATTTTTTACACATTTTCGTACATAAAATGGTTGATAATTTGTTTAATAAAATCATAATTCATTTTTATCTTCTGTAAAAAATAATTTTACTTCAAAATATATGTTTCTAAGAGTGTTTTAATTTTTTAAAAATCATAAAAATTATATATTATAAAAATTACCCATGTATAATTTTTTACCAAATTGAATGAATGAAATATTAATGACCATTTACAAAGAGGTCCTGTTTGGATTTTTCTAAAAAGGTAAAAGTAATATTTGATTTAACATTTAAGACTTGAATAGAATTTCCATCCATAATGGACAATAAAAGATTAAAAAATCCATTATAATTATCAATGGATTGTTTAAAAGAGATATTTTTTGGGAATATTTTTTAAACTTTTGCTTTAAAATTTTCTTTATAGTGAATTGATATACTAAAGAATGTTTTTAATTACATTTTTATGGTATATATACTCATCAATGACATAAAAATTTTATTATAATTATGATATAATGGGTATATACTGTATTCATACAATCCATATCATTTATATAAATGGTTTAATATCATTTTGACTATGGAATGTATATACATTCTCTTTATTTATTTATTTATAATGATTAGCTTTGCATTTAAATATAAACATTCAATTTATCATTCTAAATTTAATTTCCCCTAAGTATACATATTATTTTTCATTTATATACTTATTAATTAAACTATATATCATTTTTAAATAAGGTATTTTACTTTGAAAAATATACAATTAAAGGGGAAAATTATTGTTAATTTTTATTCCTTACGCGATATGAAATTTTTTTATAAATAATATTGTTCTTGAATTAAATTGATGATTATATATATATATATAAAATGGGCCTGACATTTAGATACAAATGGGGCCTAGATATAGATATCCAATCAATGGATCTATAGTCTCATGAGATGAATCAATTGCCCGACCTTAGTAAAATGGGTTTCTAGTGTATTCCTACCAATCTGTTTTAATCTCTCTTGTTAATAATATTAATAATAGTGGAATCATGATGCCAAGGAACATGAAAAATAATAATTCATAATTTAATTCATTTAGAATTCCTTTTTTATTATCCATGATATGTTCCCAATAAAATTATCTCTAGATGAATTTTCATTCTCAGTTTATCAATTAAATGATATCTATTTTAAATTTTTTACCTTTCAATATTAATTATACCTTTTCATGTGATAATATAGGCGTTCTTGATTAAATGTAATGTATTTTTATATATTTACCTTTCCATGTAGATTATTTTTTATTTATTATTCTGTATATAATAATTATAGTTATGGTATTTAAATTTGTAATGTGTGCATATATTTATCATTCCAAATTAATTATTCTATATTGACTATTTATTATTGATCATGATTTTTTTTAACCATGAAAAATTCATATATATATATTAATTTAATATTATATTCTCCAAAAATAAGTATTTTTTTCTTTCCCATGGATCATATTATTTTACTATGGAAAATATACATGGATATTCTCAATGGAATAATGATATTCCTAAAACAATTATGGTTTAATTTTTGTATTCAAATGTTTTTTGGGAATAATGTATGTATTTAATTTACCAAAAATAATAAACTATAAACACCATAGGGATTTGACCACTTCTATATAGTTCTAATGCAATAAATAATTCAAAAAATTCAGGTTACAAAGGAGGAGTTTTATACATCTGCATAGAAAAAAAATCTTTTTTTCCATTGATGGACAATGCACATAGACATGAAGTTACACTTAATAAAATATATTACTGTGGAGAATGTAATAGATCTATAGAAGGTAAATTTTTCCTAAAATATGATATAGAGGTCTATTATGAATTTACCTATATAATGTTTGAGGTATCAGTTTTCCCCAGTGGGGTTGGGTTAATAGAAGGATAAAAAGAGGGAGACACACTCCTATTAAAATATGGAAGGATGTTTGTTTAGGAAGGTAGATGATATTTTTTTCCCCTTGAATAAGTAGTCAACTACAAGTTTAATCAGATGTGAAGGCTTTTTCAGGTCATCATTAGATTGAACCACTGTAATATTGAGCATAAAATTTATATTTACTGGTTTTGTATTAGTGGAAGGTGGTCAGACTATATGAAAAGATAAAAAATAATAATTTATCCCTCACCGGCAGTATCATCAGAATTTTTTGTCAAATGAAGAAATAAAGAGAGGTCTATGTTGTTGGAAAAAATATACATAATGAATTATATGGAAAGAAAAATATAGAAATGATTATCATGTCAAACAATTTAGGTTAATATTATTATAGGTGATCCACATTAACATTCCCCATTGTGTCTATTCCATGAATATGGGAATGTGTGGTGACAGGAATGACCAAGTGAATTTTTATATAGAAAGGAATGTGAAATTTTCCTGGATATAATATATAATCATAGAATAATGAATATTATTCTTCTAAAGTGTACCAATGGAATATAGAGTGAATCAATGTTTTAAAAAGCTTTACCAAAATTTAATTAATCTTATAGATGGTTAAGTCAATTTCAAGAAATAATTGTACTGATTATAACATTAAAAAGTTATATTGGTCCCTCCTATGCATGTAGTAAAAAATCCCAAAGATCAGTAACTTTCTATGTGTATGTACTACTTTATGTATTTCCATTACACATTTTCCTATTAATTATTTTCCCATTTTGATATGTTTGGTGTCAAGGTGTGTGTGATGTTGACTTAGTTTGGTTGGTAGGGTTTAGTGAATTACTAAATTATGTAAACTTCGTTAAGTAAAAAATTAATTTAGGGAGGTTTAGTTTTTTTGATACATTGATCTCGATATTGAATTTTTAGTAGAGAGAGAAAGGTAAAGTTTCAGTTATTTTAACAGTAGCCCAGGGGATTGGGTCTTCATGTGGATTCATTTTCCATCCCAATAAATATTTCATTATATTCATGCATATTTATGAACAATATTTCTTAATGAATTTTAATAATATTCACCACTTTTAATATACATGAAATCTAAAGTAATAAATTGTTGGTTCAAAGAGACTAGCTCTATAATGAACCATTATTTTATTATATATATAAATCACATCATAATATATGATTATTCATTACATAATATACATATCCATGATAGAATTTCATATGCCTAGTGCCTTTGAATACTTGGACACAAGAACAACTGGTTCATAAAATATCTACATCATCTCCTACTAAGTTCTTCATAACTAGAACCCTTCTTAGTCATATCATATTTAATACCCTTATACATAACATAGTGAAAGGAAAAATAAAAAAAAGGTTGAGCATAGATGCACAGTAAGGGTAAAAATGGGATATATAAATCATTATATGAGAATAACATATATATAAGGTTATGAGAACATGACAATAACATTTGAAAATAATACCATTTATAAAATATATCAGAGTTCTGTGTCATTGTATAAAACATTATGTTTAATAAGATATGAATAGAAATGAAATCAAGTAACATGATCTATTATATAATAACATTGTAATAATACATAAGCTTATGGGATACACATAATCCTAGAAAATAATGTCTCTAGTAGTCAAGGATCATTTCCAAGAATATCATAGTTGAATGGGTTCAATCTCCAAACTATTTTAGTAGTTAATGTTCACTCAAAATTAAATCATAGTAGACAAAGACCCTTATTAAACATGGCTCACTCCTTATTCCAATGATTTTTATCTAATTGGATATCAATTTTATCCAATTCAATAGGGATAGATGTATGTCACACACTACCATCGTTATGAAATTACCACTATTTTGTTATAACATAACCACCATTATTGGTAATAACATAACCACCATCACATTTTGAAAATTGTTTATATGTTTAGAAAAAAATCATAAAACATTTTTCAAATAATAACCCATGAAAATAAAGAGGTTTCATAACCATTTAATCATATCTTGATCCATGTAAAAGGAATGGGTTTCAAAAACATTTCATTATTTCATCATAGTATAACCTCTCGAAAAGAAATTAGTTTCATAATCATTTCCTCATTTCTTCATTGTATAACCAATGGGAGTGGAAGGAGTTTCATAAAAAAAAATTCACTATAAAAACACCATCTAGATAAAGAATGTGGATGATATCCTTAAATCATATCCTCCGTGGAGAATAATTTAAATAAAGGGTAGTTTCCTTTTATGAATATAAATAATATTAAAATATCTTCATATCAATATTGAAGAATATTAACTTTCAATTTTTAAATCACTTTTTTTTAAAAAATATTTTTAAATTATATGGAAACCAATTTATATTGAAATAACCATTGAAAAATGTAATTTATTGTTAAAATCCATTGGTGATCATGATAGTTATAAATTATTTTCATACCATATATGTTAAAGGAATAATTTACATTTAGACATATAAAAAAATAAAAAAACCTCATTCGTAAAATAAATATTTTTTTTGATTTTAATAAAAGTAAATCATGGTTAATAATATATTTATACAATAATGTTTTAATAGTAAAAATATTTTTTAAATTAGGAGGACACATTCTTTTCCACTAAATATATAAATAAATTTTATTTCCCTTAAAAACACATTTTCTATCTCTACATTACAAAGCGTGAGGAAAATTAAAGGAAAACTTTTATTTAAAAAAAATACCATAGGATATGTAAATTCCTAGGTTTCTTGAGAAATAGATCGTAATATTTCAGCATCAAAATATAATTATAAATAAACAATATAAGTAATGTGATTGTAGGATAAAACACTTACAACATTTATAACATTTGAATCATAATTAACATGATATAATGAACCATATATAGATTTTTATATCCCATAAATTTTCGGAGAATAATAGAAAAATATATTCATGGGTAGAATATACACCGCACAAAATAAATAAGTTGTAAATATGAAATATGTCCTATAAAAATAAAAGTGAGACAAAAATCTTTTACCATTGGTATGACTCCATTAAAACATGTTGGAACATCCTGTATTATAAATATATATTTTTTATAAATAAATCAAATAAAAAATTTTATATCATTATATATATTATTTAATTAGAACCATTTATCACACATTTTTTAAAAATTCATTATTGAATATTCTAAGTGATATATACTTCATTTTTCATGTATGTTCTAGTTCAGTTTTTTGTCCCGGTAATTTGATCATCATTGCATAATCTATTGAATTTTAATATTGATTTAAATGTCATGTATATTTATTACATACATTTTTATATTAATTCATAATATATAGTGAAAGAAACATGTATTACATTGTGTATAGAGATGGTCGGTCATATATACAAATGAACACACTTTTTTATTTTTTATAATGATTGAAAAAATATATAAATAATAATTAACCATTACATAATAATTATAATTTAATATATATCATATATACCCATTAAATTGATCCTTATCACCATCAAATTAATATGGAAATGAAAAATTCATCACATTGCTTCATGGATGTGGTTGTCCACATGTATGCATGATCAACGTTATCATAGTACAACAGTTTGAAGGGTGTGAAGTTAGAGAAAATATTATCATTAAAAAATAAAAATTTGGGCATAAATATAATATATAAACATTAAACCCATCATAATACACATCCATAAAATATGGTGATCTATAATGAATTGTATCCCTATATAGAGTTAGTAAGTTGAATGTACACATGAGTGATATTTTCACTTCCCAATTGATGGAAAGAGGGTGAGTAAAGGTGTTTTAATAATAATAATATCATTTATGTATATTTATTATATGGAATTTATTATTTTTTTAATAATAAAACCTATTTAGAGGAGGTGAGATTGTAATTAAAAAGAAAGTGATTGGTTAAGTCGATTACCACTTCATTGAAATAACTCTTTTATATATAATCTTAAGGGTTCTACATATAGTATTTTGGGAATAAAAAATTTAGTAAAATTTGTATATACATATTTAGAATATAAAGTTTCTAATTTTATTGATCTAGAATGATCAAAGTGGTGTAGAGAAGAGAAAGTTGGGGTGCCCTTATAAAATTGGGAGGATGGAAACCGTTGGAATTTCTTAGAAGATTTAAATATATTTTGTCAATCTCAAGAAAATAGTATAAAATGAATTATAAATGGGAAACGTATTATGTTTCAGACCATTTAATATTCCCACTATCACTATTTAATATTTTTATTATTTTTAAGTAATATAATAACTTAATATTTTTTTAAAATAACATTGTTTCCAATTTAGACATTATTCATTTAATATTATTTAAAAGACATAAAAAAGGATTAAATTATAATATAATTATTCAACTTTATAATAATTTGTTTAATTCTTCTAAAAAATGTGGGTCACATTTTAAATCAACCAAATTATATTAATTTTAATTTTTTAATATCATTTATTATATTTTTTTATTACTTACTAAAATATTACATTGCTATTTCCTATGCATTTAAGATCATTTTATAAATAATAAAAATTATAAATAAATTTATATCTCAAAAATAATTTAATTTATCTCAAAATATACACTTTGATTAATTCATAACTTTCATTTTTTCTATTTTCGAATATAGTTATTTAAAACAAAGAGAGTGAGATTTTGTACATTTCTTTGCTTTAAAAATTATATAGCCCATTCTCATATAAATGTGTTCATTAAACAAATAAAATTTTAGAATAATAAGATAAGGTTCAAATTAGATTTATCCAATATTAATTTTATGAAAAATAAAAGTTTTATCAGTTAGTTTTATTATTGATTAACCCGATTAACCCTTTACTGAATGAAATTATTTAGCATGGTCACTATTCATGTTGAACTAAAATAAAAGTGGAATATTTACAAAATTTTAACCTAATAATTAAAAATATGGAATATATTTTTACAAATTAATCACTTATAATTTAAAGAAATTTACTAAAAAATAAGTTCACAAAAATTGAAAAAAAATATACTATTAAAAACACTGGGATTAAGCATAATACTAGATTAATTCGATTCACATGCCTAGAAAAATATTAGATGATTGTTAAAAAATTTATTGAGTGTATAATAAATATATTTCATTGAAATAATTCTCCAATAGTTATCAATTTAATTTATCAATATAGAATCAAATTTCACCTATAAAATAACTTCCCAAGAAAATGGATTTTTATATATAAAAATGTTTTCCTACAAAATTGAAACATAAAATTGTCACCAATAAATTTAATTATATTTTTTTAAAATATATTGGAACAAATTTTAATTTTAAACAAAATTAAAAAAAATTATCTTTCTATTCTTGAAATAATAAATACAGTTTTTGATAAAAAAATTTATGTTTCAATATCAATTCAAAAATCATCCATTTTAAAATATTCTCTAAAAATCATCCTAATATATTATTAATAAAATTATTTCATTAATTATAAACATTTTATAAAATATATATAATGTATATTACTTATTCATAATATTTTATCATAAAAGAAACTTTGTTTTTGAAGAAAACATATTATTGAAAAATAAAATGATATTACTTAAAATTGATTGATTATTTTATAATAATTTATCAATATAATTATATATTTCTTATATAGTATTAAATCCTTTTCTTTCCCATAAATTTAATGGATATGTTAAAAGTGTCACATTAAATATTATTTTAATAATATATTGTGGGTTGTTTAAACTCAGTGTACTGTGTAACACAAGCTATTAAAGATATTAATTTTAATTTAAAAAATATATCCTAAAATATCAAGGTGTTAGATTTCCATTAAAAAATTTGAATTATAATATATTGAACTTGTTCTCGATAATCAAGGATTTCAAAATTTAAAATTCCTTTATTGGGGATCCACGTCGTAATAAGCATTAGCAAAACATTCTCTTGATAAGAGTGAATGGAAAATATGAAGGTCATCTAGAATAATAACAAACTAGGTCTCAGAATTAGAAAAAATTAGTGGGAAGTGAAAACAAGGATATGAAAAAGAAAAATAATGGTCTAGGACTAAAATATAGTGATAATGAATAGGTCTAGGAGAAAGTAAACTACAATATGTACATAAATTATAGAGGGGTAAAAATACCATTAATTCATTACACGTGATTCTTATATTACAACATTGTTTTCACAAGTCCCATTTCCTTGATTTTAGGCATTAATTTACAATCTAAAATAATAATATAATGAAATATAATAACTTGAAAAGTAAAATTTCATACATTAATTAATTTCCACAATAATCAAGTCTACTTCTCAAAAAGATGTGTATTTAAGAAGAAATATCCAGTGATAAAGCCCTAAAACAAAATCTAATAGATTGTAAAATTATATAAATATATTTATTAAATTATTATTAGTTAATAAAACCAAAAAACAGAGAGCAAAATATAATTCTAAAAATTAATTAATCACTAAATGAAAAAATACAATATTAATCTCCAAAAATTTTATTACCTGAATAACCTCAACAATAAATATTATTTGAATCTCAATGGTTATATCATACCATAAATCATCAAAACATTAATCATATCATTCCCAAAAAATCATTCATCTTAAATCAATTATTAAGACTATGGTTTAAATATTCACCAACCTAATGAAACGTCTCCAAAATATCATTAATCACTATAATAAATCACTATATAATATTTTAATATAGTGAATCATACCAAAATATAATGAATCAAATTACATGAAAACCTAAAAGGTAATCCTTAACTTGACTATTAATATATCGTGGAATATCACCATTCTATTGAATCACTTTTCATCCATCAAGGTTACATATATCCCATAATAATGTAGGCCATAATCAACTTCATATAAAATCATATACAAACACCAAAGGGTAATTGAGTATTAAAATACCATCACTTAAAAAATTAAAATGGGATGATGATTTCATGGATCTGACGATCAACAATAATCTTCCAAACCCATTATGAAATCTATAATATTTAAGCTAACAACTAATGAAAAGACATATGCTTGAACAATTAACATGATACTTATTCCATAAAAAAAGTTTACTACCACTGAATATATTCCATATATCCAAAAATTGCAACAGATATCATCAAAGAAGACCTATCAAACCTTTTTATTAATCACCAACCAATTTCAAGGACACCAATAATATCAATGTCAATAATCAGTTTATCCCAACTAATCATTATTAACTCAACACAATACACAAATTAAAGGTTATCAATTCTGTAATTATGTGATTTCAAAAAACATAACCTTAAAAATAAATAATTTTTATTTGTTATTAGAACTGTTAAAAACATATTTTTAGATAATTTACGAAAAATAACAGTGAAACAATGGTTATAGGTCTCATGATTTTTATAACTAGAATATATTTATTTCAAAAAATATATAACATATTTCTAGAATAAAAACACAAAAAAACAATAATTATCCTACGTTTTTCTTAAACCATTAACCAGGATTCATCATCTTATTCTCCAATAAATATTTCCTATAATATGAAATATGAATCAAGTCTTAATATTCATAAAACGAAATTTAATCATGAATCATGTCTAAGGATTAATCAAAAATAATTTAATGACACTTATATCTTTTAACATAAGAAATGATATTAAAACAACTCATAAATTTTATAATTCATTTATAGTCTCATGTTCGTTATCAATAAAACCATTATGCCTACAAATTTTCGGATTATTTTATCAATATCCCCACTTGGACATCAATTTTCATACTTCCCAGACATTCCACATTTCAATCATTCTTATGTTGATGATACCATATGGAAACCAATATTAACATTCATTATGTTGACTGCATTTTTCATATTTCTTGGGTAATTACATACTTTGTGTCTTTATTTTCCACACCCAAACCATTTTCTCATCCCGATGTTATGTTTTATTGAGTTATTCTTCTCAGATCCTCAACATATAAGAAGTATCTTCTTCCCCCAATAATCTACATGGAACTCCATATTTTTCTTGTTAGGTGTGTTAGAAAAAGAATCCATGTTGAGGTTTTTAATCATATAATGGGATAGATGATTATAAATAATAAAAACATTCTTCTTTTAATATTTTTGTTCAACTAGATTCTAATGAGGTCAATCAATCCATTATTGGTAATATATTGAATTACCACAAATCCTCATGGTATTAACCATTGAATAACACAAAAATTCATAGTGTGAGAAACAATAATCATAGTGGAAACTAAAAAAATAATGAAATATAATTTATAGGATTTCTAAATTGTAAAACCTTACTATATAAAATATTGGTATTATACAAGTTCATTCATTATTGTTGCCTAAACATTAATAGTTTGTCATAAACATAGAGTAATCTTTATAGTTCTCACTAAATTTATCTTACCCTAGTTTCCAAATGACAACTAAAATTTTTTTGATAGTAAATATAATGACTGCTAGTTTTTATATATAGATATCAAATCATAATAGATGAATATTCCTCCCATAATATAATGTTTCAGGATAGAATCATTTCTGTATAGTGGGTTTAGAATCTTGGACACATGATAATCTAATTATTTTAATATATACATCAACTCCCACTATATTCTTCATAACTATCACCATTCTTAGGCACATAATACATAATTCTTTTCTTCGTAACCTACAGAAAGAAAACATAAAATGGGTGATAACATATTTTCATTAAGGTGGATATCAATGATCACTTGAGAATACCATGAATATATGGATAGGAGAACATCACCACAACATTTGAATATAATACCCAGCATAACATAGATTATAATCACGAGTCATGGTATAAAACATTGGAGTGCATAAGACATGAATCAAAAAAGAATAATAAACATATATGAGGACATAAAATTGGCATGAGACCTTTCATTTTGGAATACAAATAAGAATAGAAAATATTTTCCTTACTAATTACTGCTCATTCCCAATATTATCTTCAGTGAATGGGTTCACTCCACAAACCATCATATTATTCAAGGTTCAATCTCATGACTATCATAGTAGATAAAGTCCCTTAATGAATTGGTATCACTCTCCATTCCATTCTTCTTTATCTTATGAGATATAAATATTTACAAAATGCATTGGAGGGATATATAGGTCCCTCCCATCCTAGGTAAAAATGTTAGAACTTTTTCTTTGTAACATAACCACCAAACTTGATTATAATTTAACCACCATCATATAATGAAAACCATTTTTATGTTTTCCAAAATATTGTAAAACATTTATCGTATAAGAACCCATTAAAATAAATATTCTTCATAAAAATTTAATTACATAAAACCCATGGGAAAAAATTAGGTTTATTAAGGTTTCTTCATTTCATTAAATATTAAAAAGTCGAATCAAAAAGGGTTTTGTAATTATATCATCATTTAATCATAGAATTACCCATGTAAAATAAACATGATTCAAAAAATTATTCTCATCAAAACATAAACTATATATATAATCAAAAAATATGGTATCCCTGGATCATATTCCTAGTAAAGAATTATTGAAATCAATGATTTTTATTTTTATTAATAGAAATACCATTAAATATTCTATAAAACAGTTTTGTGTAAAATAACATTTCCATTTCAAAATCACATTTCTAAATTATAAAAACGTCATAAATATTATAATATATTTTTATTCTTAAATAAAATTGTAATATCTTAGAGGATTCATCAAAAAAAAGTTATCATTAATGGGTTTGATAAATTATCTTCATGTCATACATGAGAAAAGAAAACATTCTTTTCACACTTTTGTAAAAAAAACAAGAAACTCATTCAAAAAAAAAAAAGAATATTTGTATTGATTTTTTTTAAAAAAATAAAACATAAGAAAAAACTGAATTAAAATAATTTTTCAATATTAAATTATTTCATTAAAATAATTTTTGAAAACAATTATTTTAAGAATAGGTTTTCTTTTTAATGGATAAATAAAGAAGATTTTCCATCAAAACATATTTTTAATCTCTTGAGTAATTAATGTGGGTAAAATGAAAGGGAACATGTATTTTCATGAAATAAACATACATTTATAAAAGTCATGAGTTTCTTAATAGATGGATCATATAATTTGGTCATCAGTTTATAACAATAAAATATCTTAATAAATAATGACATTATAACATAAAATCCATACCTAATTGGTAACATTTGAATCATAAATACCATGAAATAAAGAAAAATGAATAGATATGTATATCTTAGAATGTTCATGATATAAATCATAAAATAAATTCATGAGTAGTTTATATCCCACATAAAATAAATAATTGGTGAATATGTCTTCTGTCCTAGTGAAATAAAAGTGAGATAAAAATCCCCAACATTAGGTTTGACTTCCTTCATAGGTGTTGGAACCACTTTTATAATAAAAATATATTAAATATACATTTATTATAGAACAATAATCATATTTAAGATACCATATATTATTTATTTATAAAATTTTATCACATTTTTGTTAACATTTATTTATTAAAATCACTAATCCATGTTATATCTACATCATTTTTCATGTATGTTCTTGTCCTATTATTTTGTTCCTTGATTATTTATCACAGTTATATAATATATAAAATTTGAATCATGATATTAATATAATAAATATTTATTATATACTTGTTTATAATTATTCAAAATAGATATATATATATAAAACAAATTAATTACATTGTTTTTGGAGACGGTGGGTCATTTATACTGATGAATATTGTTTTTTTTCTGACAGATGAAATGAAAGAATGGTAAATAATAAATCACAACAAACTAATATTTATTATATCATATATTTAATATATTTTATTATATATATATATATATATTTAATATCAGAAATGTAAAAAATAAAAAATAATTCACATCGTTTCTGAGAGGTGGTAGTCCACACAAACGCACGATCGACGTTATCATTTTCCAATGGTTTAGAATATAAGAAGGTAGATATGATATTATCATATAATAATTATAATTAGTTTATAAGTATAATATATTATAATTAAACATATACTAGCACTCATCCATAAAATAAGTTGATGAAAAATAAATTGTATCACTATGCGGATACAATAAGTTGTATTTGTGCACATACAGTATTTTGACTTCCCTTTTTCTGTAAATAGGGTAAATAACGGTTGTATAATAATAATAATATTTATGTATATTTAGGCTACAGAATTTATTAATTTATTATGGATATATCATATTTATAGGAGGTAAAATAATAATTAAAAACAAAAGTTTTCGGTTAATACGATTTCATCTTTTTTGACATAACACATTAAGGTCTCCACTTAAGGTATATAGGATTGGTCTTTTGGAAATTATACCAGCTCAATAATATGGATAGATATGTTTTGAAGATTACTTATAAGATATTTTATATATAGGAGGCCCAATGTTTCTAGAATAAGAGAAATTAAGGGTGCCCTTTTATAATTGAGGGGAGGGGCTCCCTTGTAATTTCATAAAATTTAAAAATATATTAAATTAATTATCATGAAAAAGGTAAAAAATTTACTATAAATTCAAAAGGGATAAAAAAATTCACCATATGTTATCCCTATTATCCTATTTTAATGTTTTTATGATTTTTATGTAATTTAATAGAATATTATCTTCTTAAAATATTATTATTTCTAATTTAGAAAATAGTAATTCAATTTGAATTAAAAAAAGAAAAAATAATTTAATATTTGAATATTATTATTTAAAATTACACTAATATTTCATATTCATATAAATAATTAATTTCACACATTAAATCACTCAAATTGTTTTACTTGTAAAATATGTAAATCATTTACATTATTTTTTTAATAATTGTGGTGATACATCATCAATGTTGCATAAGATTTTATGATTATTATATTATTATTAAAATTAAAAATAAATAAATATCAAGAAAATAATTTCATTAAGCTCCAAATAGAAACTTATATAGATATATAGATTTTGTTTGTCACTATGTGCTCACATATGAGGGATTTAAAACTATGTGTCTGATATTTTATTACATTATTTTCACTAAATGTTTTATTAGTAGTTTTAACCAAAACGTGTCCATTAAATAAATGAAATTAGATAATAAGGTGATATTGTTCAAATTAGGTTCATACAATAATACCTCTGAAGAAACATTTTGGTCTTACTATTTTGTTTTAAGCTAGATTAACCATATTTATCCTTTAATGAAGTGATAAAATTTACCATGGATTCTATTCATGCTGACCAAAAATAAAAGGGGAATATTAATCAAATATAAATAAATTTATTTCTCATATATAATCAATTTTCATCAAATTCAACACCAATAAGTTGTATAAATTAATTTTAAAATAACTTCACAAAACGTGAAGAAAATCGTGTTTCAAAAAATATGGGTTCTATGCATAAATAAAATTTTTTATTATCGCATGCTTAGAAAAATATTATATGAATTATAAAATATTTTATTGATAATATAATAAATAAATTTCATGGAAATAATTAACCAATGGTTATCAAATTATTTTTTTAACATAAAAAAATATCATTAATAAAATAATTTTTTAGAAAAATATATTTTTATGTATAATTATGTTTTTATACTAAATATAGATATAAAATTCATTCAAATGATCCTTATTGGATTTATTTTATATATAAGAGATGAAATTTTAATTTTAACTCATTTTTAAAAAATGTAGCATTTTACATGCCTAAAACAAAAGTAAAATTTTTGATAAAAATCAATATTTCTTAATATTGAATAAAAAATAAATCCTTTTAGAAAATTCTAAAAAAATTTCCCTATGATAATTTTAAAAAGTATATTTTAAAGTGGATTTTTATTTAAAGAATTTGTAAAATTTATTAAAATTAATCATAATATTTTCTCATAAATCCAATAAAAGACTTTTTTGATGAATAAATATTTTTAAAGAATAAAAATACATTAAAAAAATGAGTGATTATTTATATAGAATTTATAAATTAATTTACATATATTTCACAATGTATTTAATCTGATTATTTCCAGATAATTTCATGACAAGGTTATAACTTCCATATTAAATAATATTTTAATAGTATTACATGGTTTGTTTAAAATCATTAAATTGTGTGTAACACAAGGAATCAAAGAAAATAAATTTAATTGAACAATTTATATTATAAATTCTATGGGTTTTACAAAATGAAACAAAATTGACCTTTAATACATTAGTTATAGCATTATACTTCATGTGATGAAATGTAATAGATAATGGATTTTATATAATCCACATAGTTTATGGGAAAGGGGCCCATAATTATAATTCCCTATTATTCATTTTATAATGATTTTTATCATATCTAGTGGCATGAATGGGACTGGGGATTAAACTCAATACACTATGTTCAGTGGTACAAGAATACAACTTTGATGTAAGAAATGATTTCTTATTCCTTTATTTGTACCATATACCCATGTTATATTACCATGGGTCATGGTTGTTTTATCTTCTTTCCATATTACAATTCCATGGTATATTTTATTATTCCCAAGAAATCATTTTAGTGTTCTATAGTCATATCATACGGTCTATATTATTATATCATACCTTAAAATCAAATATTATGATCCTTTGTTCTATTAATTACCTATTTATCCTATGCCAATGTTTTGACACATGTTTTTAATCGACTCCTTTACTACTCATTAACATGTTTTTTCCTTTCTAGAAATTTGAGCACGCTCATTTATATTTCCCAATTTCTCTTATAATTAATTTTATGGAATATGACTAGGAGTAATTAATGTGTTTATACTCTTTGGTATATGTTGACGGATTATTATGTGATAACATTGATATATTTCCAATATCAAATGAAACTAAACCGTTGGGTCTAGAGAGTGTGTTTTAATGCTTAGATAATATGTAAAAAATGTAGAATTCTGTAATTTTTTTTGTCTCATCTCAGTCTTTATGAGAGTCTTCATGTAAAGACGTTTTTGTGTGTATTGGATATGAAAATATGGTTCTATGGGTGGCTCAAAACCCCATAAATGGATTACTCTCTTTAAAAATATAGATAATAGATAATATCTAAACAATTTCGTAGATGGAAATGAATAAGTATATCTCAATCAATACTATATTTTCTCTCGAAAAAAATCATAAACTTACTAAAATTTCAAATTTTTACATTGTATTTCTATACCTTATTCATTTACCTTATTAAAAAATAGTTTATACACGCCATAAATTCACAAAATATTTGAGTAATATCCTATAATACTTATTTTTATCTCTAATATAAAATATTTTACATAATCCCAATGTAATTTAATATATATATATATATATATATTTGAAGTAGTTATATTAAAAAATATATTAATCTCCCCCATAATAAGAATTTATATTTTTATAACCATTTAATAAAATTTCAAATAAATAAAATAATGGTTAATATCATATCCTCAATCAAAGGGTGTGATAAATATTTCTTTTTAAAAATATAGTCAAGATCACAAAAAAAATCACTAGATCCCAAATATGTAATTTCCGTATCTATATATGGTGTAACACCCCGACCCCAGAAGCCCAGAATCAGTGCATTATTACTTATCATTAGCATGATCACAAAAGATAATATTTCGAAAGACTGATTAGTTTAGTAGACTTGGATGTTCTAGATACATTAATAAGGTTTACATTACATCATAAAATGGAAAACTACAAAAACATTGTTTCCATAGACAACACCGAGATCCCATAGACTATCCCTACAGGTCAATCATTATATACTTCTTCGCATCTTGGAAAAAATAAAACATAGAAGGGGTGAGCTCAGATTCTCAGTAAGGATAAAAATAAAGTAGAAACATTCATAAACAATCATAAACATTTAAGGCAATGTATAAGACTAAAATAAAATCATTTTAAACTTGAACTTTAGTATAATATGGAAATGATAAAATCAAATAATTACATTTAATTATTCACATGGATATTCTACTAATCGAATAATCACATGAAATATCAGTAGACACTTTCATAATGATGGATTGCATAATGCCAGACTTCATAACCTCAGACTCAAGGACTTGTGTCAATACTACAAATAATATTTTTCAAGGACTTGTGCCAAGACACTAGTTTGTATCATGAGACCAACCAATGCATTGAGGAACTATAGCAGGTCCAACAGTCACATACTAAGTCCAATGCATTCCTTATATGAAATGTTTGAAACATAACATAAACATTTGTATTAAAACTAGCATACAAAATGTTAATACATTATCCACAAACCATGAGTGGTATAAAAATAGCACATCCATAGTCCAACATAACTCATTATATATAACATGGAAGATTATATTATAATAGTTTAACCTCAATAGAGAATAATGAATAATATTGAAATAGATGAAAATAATCATCAAAACTATTTGGGAGAAATATCCCCCTTTTCTTGAAAACATTTAATAGTAACACTATTTTTTAAGAAGCCATTTTAAAATAGATTTTGGAATCAAAGTTTCCCATTCCACTTTGAAACCTTTAAAAGGAATTTTTTTTTCAAAAATTAATTTCCATATAAATAAAACCATAAAACCATTTTTAAAACATGGACATTAAAGAGAATGATTTAGATTAATAAATTTTTAAAACATTTAAAATTGTATTTTAGTTAGAGTTACTATCCAGATGAGAGACGATTGAATACAGAAAATTGAGGTAATAAAAATATTATAATACAATGAGAAGAAAGGATTTCAATATATACTATGTCAAAGGACAGTATATACACCATATAAAAGTGAATTTGAGCATAATAATAAAGAAGTCTCAGAGGAATGTAAATTGATATGAAATCCCTTATAAAGACACCATCCTTAGGAAAATGATAAATCAATGACATAGTTATGTGTGGAAAATATAAATACACTCAATATTATTAGATATTATGTGTAAATCAATAAGAGGACATTCACACATATTCTTGTAAAAACAACACCAAAAACCTGGATGTTTAACTCAATGAATGGAAATTGAGTTAAGATCAATTTTATATCAATGAATTGAGAAATTATTAATGGAGTGATTATGTGTATAAAAATCGTATCCATAAAAATGGGAGCGGAAATTACTACATAAATAATAAATAGTGATTCCACACATAATCATGGAGTAAAATAATCAATAAAGTATGCGTAAGGCCCACTGAGTGGAAATTGAAATTTGAAATTCCTTTATCAATTTGGTAACCTATGAAACATATGACCCATGAAATTAGGATCATAAAATTAATATGTAAATAATCATAAATTAAAGTATATTAGACCAAGAATTCAATCATGGCCAGTGCGTACGCCACACTAAAGGAAATAGTGTCCAATATAGCATGTATCTCACGAGAATAAAAAGTGATATGAAAAACCCTTACATCATTATAATCTACTGAGTCATATGAAGAAATGTTAATAACCACCAAATGAATCACTGAATACCATGAATATAAAGATAATCATGATTGTATATATCAAATTGCAGTACAAAATACACCACATGCAATTAATAAGTGGAGAACAATGGAAATCTACTGGAATTAAATGTGAGATAAGAAACTAAATACCTTTTAATTTTCCTCGGTCGAGGGTACAATAATATCCTATATAATGGCGATATAATTGTTTTTAAATTATAAAATAACTATATACATTAATATGATATCATATATGATATTTAATATTGATATTTTTGTATTATCTTTGTTTCAGGTTTTAACTGATAATTCTCCTTTATATGATTGGTTATGTAATCCATGTTTGTTATGGATTGGATGTGTCTTATTAATATTCATAATGATATTAAGTATTTAAACATTATTTTTAATAATCAAATGAAAAGTATTCTTGAATGGATATGATGGGGAATGAATATCATCACCTTAGTGGAGGCAGTAATCCTTACGTATACATGAGCGACAATATCATTATTTTGATATTAAAATCATATATAATTTGATGGTATATTATATATACAGAATAATTATAATGTTATATTTATTAATTACACCAATTATACATCATTATTATACCCATACAAATAATAATGTATTGAATAACAACTACACCATGACGTGGAGACGGTATGTCATACGTACACACGTATGATGACATGTCATTCAAAGGATGGTTAGAATAATTAATATGGATTTACAATATTTATAATAACATCAAATTATATAGATTATAATTGAGTTATTATTTTATAATTTAATCAACAAAGAAAGACGAAGTGGAAGAAGAAAGGAACTTGAAAGAGGTGATGAAATATTTACCTCTTCTTCAGGTTCTTCCTTTTGATTTGATCAAAAGGGATCTTAGGTTTGATTTCTCACTAATATAAGTCCTCTAACATGAAGGTAAAATATTTGGGAGGATATTTAGTCAGGTTTTGGCTGAGCCTAAAGGCATTGAAGGTGTGAATTATAGAGAATTGGGAGTTCCCTTTTATAAGAGGGGTAGGGGGAACCATATGAAAAGCTAGCAAGATTATTTTATAATAAAATTATTATAGGTTTATAATGGCTCAAAAATGAATTATTTAAAGAATAAGGTGGGATGGATAGAAAAACACTCAACCAATATTTTCTAGACTGGTTTGGGTCACTATATTATCTTTATCGTTTAGATTTAACTCTTAGATAAATAGTTTGACATTTACCATGTCTCTGGGTATTTTTATATTATATGGTTAATAAACATACTATAAAATTTTAAGAAAACCCCAAGTGGTTAATTAATGACACAAATATCATTTTATAAGTATTTTGGGAGATACTTAGATTTCTAGGAATAGAATATTGATTTATAATATAATACTTGTTTTAAAAATATTTTATAACAATTTTGGCACTACTTGGTTTTCTGTTTTTTCTAAATTCATAACAGCATTATTAATTTGAACTAAATTAATATAACCAAACCTAACATGTCATATTAACCAATAAAATTATTTGAATTCATTAAAGTCTCAAATTATATTTATTTGGATATTTATAATATCAATTATTTTAATATTTCAAAAATTTGGCAATTATTGCATCATCATTGTGTCATAAATAAATTTAATTATTTAATGACTAAAAATTATAAATAAAATAAAATTATGTAAGAAATTGTTTTAGATTTATAATTACTATTTATAGTCGAATTTATATAATGTGTAACCCTATATTAAAAATGGTTTAGTTATTAAACATTCAATTTAACAATTTTAACTCTTTTTTGAATAAATTCATAATAAATATCCTAATATAATCCATTTGGACCTAAATGATAATATTTTATTACTAATGTTGATTTTGGTCTAATTACACTTATCCAATATAATTAGGACATGTTTTAGGGTAATAATAATATCATTTTTACTTCTAATTACCCTATTTACTTTTAACAGTTGTAAATAAAAGTAAAAAGATATTATTCACAAAAAATTATTTTTATCTTATTAAACTACATTTTACTTACTGATATGAACCGTGTCCCTCATATTTTTAAAATTCAACAATAAAAAGTGGTAAAATTATGTTTTATGTAAATTTTTAAATGCTCCTAGGAGGTAGGGAAAAGACGGTAAAAAGTTCAATAAAATTTTATACATCTAATTTTTTTATAAAATGATTCAAATGAATTATATTGAACATATATAGGTATTATATAACTATTATTACTTAAAATAAATTTATGTGAAATAAATAATTATTTAAATAAAAAGTCGGTTTTAAACTATAACGCATTGTTTTTCACTATTCATCAAAAATTGAATGTTTTAAGAAAATTACCAAAAATTTACCCCAAGATAATTTTGATATTAGGAATTCAAAATTGAATTCTATTTTTACAAATTAAAATCATAGATGTTAGATTAATTAATTTAAAATAAATTCCTGTTGTGAATCCCGAAAAGTGGGTTTTTAAAAAGTAAAAACTATCAAAAGATTAACATGTGTTTATGTCAAATTTTAATGTGAAACTACTTATAATCATCAATTAGTATTAAATGATAAACATAAAATCTTATTATATTTCTAATGAATCCAAATACATAATTTGACACCATAAAATATGTTTATTAAAATAGATGTTTTAAACTAAAATTTAGTATTTTTTAGTATTCATCAAAACATAAAAGTTATTAGAGAAGTACAAAAAATTTATCCAAAATAAATTTTTATGTCCCGATTCTAAATAATAATATTATTTCTCAAGACTGAAAACATAAAAGTTTCAAATATTGGTTTTAAAAACAGTTTTCCATTAAAGGGGTGTAAACTTTTAATTTTTTTAAAAATAATTCTTTTTTATGAACAAAATGAATTTATTCTTATATTATGTATAGGAAATACTTTATATGGATTATAAAATTATAAGGAGTATATAAAATTACCAATTTAGTTAATACTATTCAGAACTGATTTTGAACGATGAGTTCAGTAAGTCATGGTGCGCTCGAACTCGGTGTTGCGTATAGAAAAAGATATTAAATTAAATAAAATAACTTACAATGAAACATTGGGGTGTCATATTCTTCCCCCCTTTTGGAAATTTCATATTCGCAGTTTTAAAATTCGGATTTGGAACTTTATTGAAAGTCCCACATCAAGAAAAAAGTTAATATAACTATCTCTTTAAAAGAAATAAAGAGAAGTACAAAGGTCACCCGAGATAACCCCCACTAGATTCAATGTAGGAAAACATGGATATGGAAGATAAAATAAGTGTCAAATTCTTATGGAGAGTGATAGAAAACAAGATTAGGATAAATTTAACAATAATAAAACCACAAACTTGTGATGAGATAAACGTTCATTTGTTTCCTAGTCGAAAAGGTAAACAGATAACCTTTTTGTTTTTATGATATATTTCATAATTTTTGGGAATTTATTTTTGAGTTTGACTAAGAACATAAAGATATATACTTACTTTTTATGTATAGTTTCATCCTTTAATAAATTTATATCACGAAATCATCTTTTTTTTAAAATGATGAGTATTCAAGTTCACTTGGTCACACCGAAAACTCTAGAATCATCTTCTAGGGAATCACATAATCTATAAAGGATAACCTATATATATTTACCTTGTCTTTAGAGATTAACCAAAAACAAAATGGTTAATACAAGATCAGATGATCCCCAAAACGGATAATCCTTTAGAGAAAAAAATACATATATTAATTCCTAAAATTAATCCAAAAATACCTGAAGTCCAATTAATACAATTAAATGAAGAATTGTCCTTAAATTACATTAATATAATCCAATCTAATATTGAAACCCAAAACATAAAATAATTTTATTACGTAGTCTTCCACGTTAAATTGTATTTCCAAATAACATATACTCCTCTTAAAGTCACATACTTAAATGTAATTAACCTACTAATATATTCTCTATGATAGGTTAATCATTTCCATAAATAACCCAAATATCTATAATTCCAATATAAAAACATAGATAAAAATCCCCCATTACTCTTTAAATGAAATCCCATTATATTCTATTTTCCTTAGGCATATAGTATTCCCAATAGAGTGAAAGTATTTAAAAATAACATATATCACTTAATCCCCAAATTTTTTTCCTATACTAAGGATATCCATTTGATAAAACACAAGATCCCAAATCAACTTATTATAGATCTATAAAATCATTTAACTAAAAATAATTAGTCACACTAACCAGGGTATTCACATAGTCTAATGGTAGGAGATAAATCCTAATCGCACTATGGTTATGGGTTTGATTCATGCAGCTTTGTCCGACATGATGGGTTGTCACACGGTCTGCATGTTGCCCTTTTTCAAAAAAAACTATATATTATAACATTCGAAAAATATGATAAATTCCTTAAAATAACTATAATTTCACCATAATTGTTATCTCATACATTGCATTTTCATTCATAAATTTAATAACATGTAATTGTCTCAAATTCAAGGATCATATAAATTTAAATGGTTATTTATAACTATATCAACAATTGAAAAAAAATTCTTCATAAAATAGCATTTTCACATAATAAACTATAGTTTTACACATAAGAGAAAAGTCTTCCAAAGTAATCCCATCAATAAAGAGCAATAATAATTTTAAACATTTGATCATCCATTTCTTTCCACATTGGTTTTTCCTTGACCAATGGGTTATGATATATAATTGGGAATTCAATCTGGTAATGCCCAGGTCCTCTAAATTTATGGAAAATGATTTTAAATGGATTCATGGGATCATTTTTATTTTCTTCAATAGTACTCTTTATTTACTACACATAAAGAATTTCTTTGTTCCATTAAGACATTTCCCTAGGTGTCTCCTTCCATGTTTCTTATATGAAGGATATTGATCATTATTTTATCTATGGTCTCCACTGCTGGAGCTCTTATCATTCACCACCTTTCCCTTATTTTTTGAATATGGGAGTTGGTTAATATATATGTTGTTTATAATATTATTGAAAAACTGATTCTGTATAAACATGATATCTTTTACACCTATCAACATTCCATTCTGTTTCTCATTTCCTCCGCCGTGCCCACCTTGTACATCATGTTTAATGTTATTATGACTTCCCTAGAATCCATCCATAGACCACCACAAGAAATCATAGTGTCATAAAATCATTTAGAGAATACCATAACACCTTATTATCATTATAGAACACCTTAATATTAACAATAGTTATTTATTCCCATCTTATATTAAAATCCTTAAAATTGGTTTTTAATGAAAATGTGAATTATCCTAAGCTTGTACCCTATGAGTGTCGTAACCAAGAGTGTATAAAGGCCCATTTTTTGTGTACCATGATACCATGGGTCCAGCCTAAAACCCCATATCAGAGTTTTAACTTCTACATACATATGTGAAAGATCCAAGGTTTGTACTAAACATTCTCTGATACCAACTATAATGCCCCAACCCCGGAATCACAGAGTCAGTCCATTATTATGTATCATTGTCATGATCACAATAAAGATCAAGTCTCGAAAGACTGATTAATTTAGTATCCTTGGATGTTCTAGATACATTCATAAGGTTTACATTATATCATAAAATGAAAAACTACAACAAAATATTTTCCATGGACAACACTGAGACCCCATAGACTATCCCTAAAGGTCAGTCATAATATACTTATTCACATCCTATGAATTATAAAACATAGAAAGGGGTGAGCACAGATGCTCAGTAAGGATAAAAAAAAAGCAGAAACTTTAATAAATAAGCATAATCATTTAAGGAAATGTATAAAACTAAAACAAAAACATTTTAAACATGACCATCAGCATAATATAGAAAAGATAAAATCAAATAATTTCATTTAATTATTCACATGGTTATTTTACTAGTCGAATAATAACATGCAATATCAATATCCACTTTTATAATGATGGAATGAAAAACTCTAGACATCATAACCACATATTCAAGGCCTTGTTCCAAGAATACAAATAAGATTTTTCCAAGGCCTTGTTCCAAGACACTAGTTTTTCTCATGATACCTACCGATGCACTGAGGAGATATGGTGAGATCCACTAGTCACTTACTAAGTCCAATGCTTTCCTCGTATGAAAAGTTTGAAACCTAACATAAACATTTTTATTAAAACTAGCATACCAAAGGCCAATACGTTATCCACAAACCATGAATGGTATAAAAATTGAACATCCACAGTCAAACATAACTCATTAAATACAATATTCAATATTGTATTGTAAAAAATTATACTCAATAAATAATAATGAAGGATATTGACATAGATGAAAATAATCATCAAAACTATTTGGTGGAAATATCCCCCTTTTTCTTCAAAACATTTAAAATTCACACTATTTGTCATTAAACTATTTAAAATAGATTTTTGAATCTAAGTGTCCCATACCAATTCAAAACTTTTAAAGAAATTTTAATTTTAAAACATTAATTTCCTTCAAAAAACATTAAAACCAAATTTAAAACATGTACATTAATGAGAAATATTTCGAAGAATAAAATTTTAAAACCATTAAAATGTTATTTTAGTTAGAGTTACTATCCAAATGAGAGACACTTGAATACAGAAAATTGTGGAAATCCAAAGTTTATAATACCATGAGAATAAAGGATTTCATTATATATTATGTCAAAGGATAGTATATACACCATATAAAAATGAATTGTTGCATAACAACAAAGAAGTCTCAAACAAATGTAAATTGAGATGAAATCCCTTATAAAGACAGTATCCTTAGGTAAAGGGTAAATCAATGACATAGATATTTCTGAAAAATATAAATACAATAAATATGATTGGATATTACGTGTAAATCAATCAGAGGACATTCACACAAATTATTGTAAAAACAACACCGATGACCTGGATGTTTAACACAATGAATGAAAATTGACTTAAAATAATGTTTATATCACTGACTTGAGAAGTTATCAGTGGAGTGATTATGTGTATAAAATGTATATCCACATAAAGGGTAGTGGAAATAATTACATAAATAATAAATAGTTATTCCGCACATAATCTTGGAGTAAAATAATCAATAAAGTATACTTAAAGCCCATTGAGTGGAAATAGAAATTTGAAATCCCCTTACTGATTTGGTAACTTCTGAAATATACAACAAATGAAATAAGTATAATACAATGAAAATGTAAATACTCATAAATTAAATTATTTTAAACCAATAATACAATCATGGATAGTACATACTCCACATAGAAGAAAATAGTGGCCAATATTGCATGAATCTCACGGGAATAAAAAGTCAGATGAAATACCCTTACATTGTTGTAATCAATAAGGCTGTTTGACCAAAAGTTAATAACCACCAAATTAATCACAGAATAACATGAATATAAAGAGAATCATTATTATATATATCAAATGGCAGTACACAATACACCACATGCAATAAATAAGTTGTGAACAATGGAAATCTCTAGGAATTAAATGTGAGATAAGAAACCCTTTACCTTGTACTTTTTCTTGGTTGAGGGTACATTAATATCCTATATAATGGTGAAGTAATTGTTATTAAATTATAAAATAACCATATACATTAATATGATATAATATATGATCTTCTAATATTGATATTTTAGTTTTATTGTCATTTCATGTGTTAACTAATTTGTTCTCCTTTATATGCTTGGTCACGTAAGCCATGTTTGTTATGGATTGGATGTATCTTATTAATATTCAGAATGATATTAAGTCTTTAAAAATTATTTTTAATCAACAAATAACAATTATTCTTGACTGGATACGATGGGGAATGAATCACATCGCATTCGTGGAGATGGTAATCCATACATACGCACAAGCGACAATACCATTCTTTTTATATTAAAATCATATATAATTTGGTGGTATATCATATATACAGAATAATTATCATGTAATATTTATTACTTATAGCAATTATAAATTATTATTATACCCATCCAATTAACAATGTATTGAATAACAACTACACCACGACGTGGAAACAGTAAGCCATTCATACGCACATATGGTAAGATGTTATTCAAAGGATGGATAGAATAATGAATATGGTGGTACCATATTTATAATAACATAAAAATATATAGAATATATTTGTGTTATTATTTTAGAATGGAAACAACAAAGAAAGAGGAAGTGGAAGAAGAAAGGAAAATGAAAGAGGTGATGAAATATTTACCTCTTCTTTTGGTTCTTCCTTTTGATTTGATGAAAAGGGGACCATTGGTTTGCATTCGGACTAATGTTAAGCCTCTAGGATTAAGTGAAGAGAGTTTTTAGGATATTTGGTCAGGTTTTTTCCTAACCTAATGGCTTTGAAGGTGTGAATTAGAGAGAAGGGGGTGTTCCATTTTATAAGAGGCTTGAGGGGCACCATAGGAAAAGCTAGAAATATTATTTTATAATAAACACATTTTCATTATATAATGGCTCAAAAATGAATTATTTTAAGGATAAGGTAGGTATGTGGCAAATAAAACTCAACCAATAGATTTTAGATAGGTTCGGGTCACTATATTAACTTTATCTTTTATATTTAACTTGTAGTTAAATAGTCTGACATTTACCATGTCTCTTTATATTTTTATACTATATGGTTAATAAACATAAAATAAACTTCCAAGAGAACCCCAAGTGGTCCATTAATGATAAAACAATCATTATATAAGTCTTTTGGCTGAACCTTAGATTTTTAGGAATAAAATATCAATTAATTATATAATATTTAATTTAATATCTCTTTTATGTCATTTTTGATAGTATTTGGTATTTTTTCTATATTTATAACAACACTATTTCTTAAAAAAATCATATAACAGACTCTAACATGTCATATTAACCTAGAAAATTTGTGTAATTTATAAAAAGTCTCAAATTACATTTATTTGGATATTTATAATATCAATTATTTTAATATCTCCTTAATTAGGTAATTTCTGCATCATCATTGTGCCATAAATAAATATAATTATTTAATTTCTAAAAATTATAAATAAAATACCATTATGTAATAAATATTTTTATATTTCTGGGTAATATTTATCGTCGAATTTATCTTATTTTTAACCCTATTTTAAAAATAGTTTAGATTTTAATCTTTGAATTTAACACTTTTAACTCTTCATTGAATTAAATAATAATAAATGTCCTAATCTAATCTAAGTGGACCTAAAGGATTCTATTTTATTATTAAGGTTGTTTTTGGTCTAATTAAACTTATGCAAAATAATTAGGACATTTTTTAGGGTAATAATATTATTTTTTTACCCTTAATTACCATATTTACTATTAAACATGCTAAATAAAAGAAAAAAGTTACTATTCACCAAAAAAAATTCAACATATTGAACAAAATTTTACTTAATGATATAAACAATGTTTCTCAGACTTTTTAAATTCAACTCATAGAAGTGGTAAAATTACGTTTTATGTAAATTTGAAAATGCTCTTAAGAGGTGGGTAAAAGACGGTAAAATGTTCAATAAAATTTTTTACATCTAATTTTATTATAAAATGACTCCAATGAATTATATTGAACCTATATGGGTATTATATATCTATTTTTACTTAAATTTAATTTAAATAAAATAAATAATTATTAATATAAAAATTCAGGTTTAAACTATAACGCAGTGTTTTTCACTATTCATAAAAAATTGAATGTTTTCAAAAAATAACAAAAATTTACCCCAATAAAATTTTGATATTATGATTCCAAAAAAAAATATTTTACCAAATTGAAAACATCGAGGTTTCATTAATTAACAAAAAATTAATTCTCGTTGTCAAAACTAAAAATCATGTTTTTAAAAAGTAAAAACTATCAAAACATTGACATGCGTTTATGTTATATTTTAATGTGAAATTAAATATAATCACCTATATTTTATTTAATGATAAAAATAAAATCTAATTGTACATCCAAACGATTCGAATAAATAATTTGAAACTATAAATTATTTTGATTAAAAAAGTTGTTTTCAACTAAAATTTAGTATTTTTCTGTATTCATCAAAATATAAAATTTATTAGAAAAGTACCAATGTAACAACCCAAGATTTTATGAGAATTATTATTTTTAATTTCATTGATGTCTTTTTTTGTATGCTAAACCAAAATTATCTTGCACTATACGCAACACCGTATTATCTTGTAGTATACACAACACTATTCTTGGCTCTTGTTACACACAATTTGAAGTTCGTTTTGTGGAAATTATTTTACGTAACATTAAGTATAGATTTTTTTTAATGTAAAAATGAAATATGTTCTGATTTTGATATACGCAACACTAAATAGAGAATTCAATACACACATCCCTGACTTGGCATGTATTACACGCAATCAAGACCTTCCTCAATAGCGTGTGTAATATGCAATATAGAGTTTTACTAAACGATATATTATTATAATATTATTATGAACTAGCCGTTATGAATAGTAATACCCACTTTTTGAAACTTTATAAATTTTATTTTTCAAAATGGAAATCATTTTTGGATTTGGAATATTGGAAATAGCCTAGGCTGAATTTTTGGTATTTTTGTAAAAACATTCAATTTTTGATGAATAGTGAAAACACTGGGTTACTATTTAATAACCGACTTTTTATATAAATAAATATTTGTATTATTTAAATTTATTTTAGGTCAAAATTGATACATAATACCTATATAAGTTCAATATAATTCATTGGAGTCATTTTATAATAATTTTAGACATATAAAAATTTTATTGAACTTTTCATCGTATTTTACCCACCTCCTAGGAGAATTTAACATTTTGCATAAAAATTAATTTTACCGCTTCTATGAGTGGAATTTCAAAAATATGAGACACACGATTAATATCAAGGAGTAAATTTGGTTCAGTAAGATAAATATATTTTTTTGTTGAATAGTAACTTTTTACTTTTATTTACCACGGTTAAAAGTAAATAGAAAAATTAAGGGTAAAAATGATATTATTATTACCCTAACAAATGTCCTATTTATATTGGATAAGTTTAATTCGACCAAAAACAACATTATGAATAAAATATGACCATTTAGGTCCACTTGGATTAGATTAGGACACTTATTATTGTTTTATTTAAAGAAGAGTTAAAAGAGATAAAAACAATGTTTAATAACAAAAAAAATTTAATATAGGGTTATACATAAGATAAATAAAAAAATAAATATTCATTAGAAATATAAATATATTTCCTACATAATGGTATTTTATTTATAATTTTTAGACATTAAATAAATTAATTTATTAATGACACAATGATGATGCAGTAATTACCTTATTAATGAAATATTAACATAATTGATGTTATAAATACCCAAATAAATGTAATTTTAGACTTTTTATGAATTATACTAATTTTATATATTAATATTAAATGTTATTATTGATTTAATTATATTTTTCGAACTAATCATTCTGTTTTAATTTTCAAAAAAATCATGTACCAAATAGTGTCAAAATTGACATAAACTAGTTTTTAAAACAAATATTATATTATTAATTGCTATATTATTCCTAAAAATCTTCGGTTAGACAAAATGACTTAATATAAGGATATATATATATATTAATAATTAACCACTTGGAGTTATTTTGTCTTGTTATAGTATGTTTATTAACCATTTATTTTAAGGAAAAAAACACGATAAAAGTTAAATTATTTATCTTAGAGTTAAATATAAATGATAAGGATAACATAGTGACCTAAACTAGTCTAAGATATATTGGTTGAGATTATTTCTACACATACCCACATTATATTCGAAATAAATAAATTTGAAGCTATTAAAAACCGAATATGACTTTATTATAAAATAATATTTTATGTTTTCCTAAGGTGCCCCTCTCCTCCCTTATAAAAATGGCACCCCTTCCTTCCTCTCTTCACACCCTTTTTAGCCTTGAAACTCATCCAAACGCTGCCAATTACTCTTTACAGCCTATATAGTTGTATCATATAGGTTATGGTATTCTCAAAAGACCAACTCTAGTGCCCTAATAAGAATTTTAAAGGAGGTGTGTCGAGGAAGAGGTAATCTCTTCTATCGATTCATTCATGTTTTATTTCTTCTTCAACATATTCTTATTTAGTTGTTTCATTATAAAGTAATAACATAAGTATCACTAATATACTTATATGTTATTATAAATATGAAACAACTCCATTTCACCTTCTATTCATCCTATGGAAAATGAAATCACCGCGCGTGAGTACGTACGGAATACCATCTCCACGCCATGGTGTAATATGTTTTTCCACCAACACCTTACTTGTATGTGTATAATAGTGTAAATAATAACTATATATGATTATAATAACCTCATACTGATTATAAGATATTATATAATACACTAAAGTTCCATTGAATAAATATCGGAACTATATCATCGCTCGTGCGTACGTACAGATTACCATCTCCACGATGCGATGAGATTCATGATCCATGTTAATAATTAAAGAATGATTATAAAGTATATATAATAAGTAATAATGAAATATATGAGATAATTATGCTACTGGATTTATTTATATATATATGTATTTCATCTACTTAATTACATTCAATTCAATAAGGAATCGAAAAACAATGTTCATGCGTACGTACAGCCTACCGTCTCCATGAACGGTGTATTTATTTCCATTTATCAATCTATTATATAGATGTATATTCTGAATATATATTATATATAAATCATGTTTTATATTATGTAATTAAGTAATCATGATCTAAGAAATCATATTCATAATTACAAGTCAAAACACGGATGATAAATGAATCGATTTTACCCAAAACGATGCTTTAACATGGAATTTACAAAAGAATGGGTAATATAAAGTCATAAGTGAACGATATATGATATCATAACAATTAATATGATTTTTTAATAAGTCAATGACATTATTTAAATAATTATATAGTAGTTTCAGATATGTATGAAAGATATCAGACCTAAGGTAAGGGATAACTATTCCAATCTCATTTTTATTCGAGATTTTTAATCATAAGTATTTACTTGGGTTGTTGTTATCATCCATGTCCATGTTTTCTAAAAATGTTTTCATGTATGTTTAGTGTCCTTTTTAACCATTTTTGTCTTTTACCACATGTTATGGAAGGAATCATTCTTTATTTTACCTTATGAGGAAGTTTTTGACTTTTCTGACAAAAGTACGAGGAGAATGTTTTTTTAACTTATACGGAATGAATGGATTTTTACGGTTTTATAACTCCTTGTTCTAATGAATATTACTCTAAAAGATTTAATGACTCTTTTCAAAAAAAAATATTTTCCTTCTACAATTGCGTTGCATTTTGTGAAAAGAAAATTATTTTGAAAAAGAAAGGATATTTTCCTCAAGAATTCCTTACAAGTGTTTTATCAAAACCATTTTCCATCTAAGATGACATTATTTCATATGTGTATGTTTCAAATATAATTTCTCTAGGATTTACATGGCTTCAATTTTATTATGATTAAATGATATCCGTTTTTTGTATGGATTATGTTATGATGGGATGATGTTTATAAAACCCATTTTATACTTTGGGTAATGATGAATGATTTATGTTCATGTTGTGGCACAAGTAAGAATGATTTCATTATGATATGGGTGGGACATATATCTCTCTCAAATGCATTGGGTAAATATTTATATCTCATGAGATAGGCATGGCTGGAATGGTAATTTAATCTGGTTCAGTGTTACAAGACTGAAACGAGGAGTGAACTCAATTCAGAAAGGGACTTTTTCCACTAAGATGGTCTTGGCAACAATGCCTTGGCTACTATGGAAATAATATCATGTGCATAATGTTTTTCCACAATTAAAAGTTATATTTCCATGCTATTTTATCATGATTAATGTTCCATTATGATCTATGCCTTACGTACTACCATGTTTTATGTCATTACTCAATAATTTGATGTTTAAACATTATGTTCATGTTTTTATGTTCAAATGTATATGCTTTGTTTAATTTTCTCAATGCTTACCTTTACTGAGCATCTGAGATCAGACTTTTATATGTTTTATTTTCCACAGGATATAAAGGAAGGTTTTAGGTAAGAAAACAAAAGGGGATGATATTTCACCACGATTAGAAGATTATGTTCCGAGTTTCCAAAGACCCTAAAATATCACTGTCCTTGTGTGTTTTCTTTTGTTATGTATTATGTATTCCACAAAAGTAATGTAATGTTTATGTATGTCAAGATTTGGGTCTCTACAGTTGGTATTAGAGGAAAGGTTTAGTCATCCTTTAGAAACTAGGATCCGAGAACTTTAGTGAGATCCCTAGAGATATTTCCAAGGTATGTCTATGGATGTCCCTAAGGTAATGTATAAGTATCGGTTATAGTCCTAGAATTATGGTAACGAAATTAGAATTAAACCTAAGATGTTAAATATTGATGTTAATCCCCCTTGATTATTATTTTGGCCCCTCACACTGTTTTTTTTTTGGGTTTTAGAAAATGGGTGGAAAAAGGATGATTCACGATAATGGAGGATATGATGGACAATGGAATGATATTCTTAATGAGGAACCAAATGAAATTGGATCTGGAATTCCACATATCGTTATTATTCCTAATCAGATATCTCATAATATGATCAATAATCTCCACTTTGGTATGTTTCCTGACTCAGCTAATAAGGGAAATATGGAGTTTCATTATGATCATAGAGGAAATAAAGTTCAATTTTTCTAATGTAAATCATGTGGGAAGAGGCATCAGGGAGGATGTTTCAAAGGAACTAAAAGATGGATTGTGTGTGGAAAAGAATGACAAAAGCTAGTAAATGTAAAGGAAAAGTTTTAGTTAACACCATGAACAAGGATAATGGTATTTCTAAGACATCAACAATGGTTAAGTGTTTTAAATGTGTAATGTACGGCCATTATGCAAAACAATGCCCTAAGGGAAAATCTCATAATGAGAATCAGCATAGTCATATGGCTAGTATTTATGTGGATGATAATAAAGAGACTACAAATGATATATGAGATGGAAGAAATGACGAAGCTCAGTCAGTGGTTTAAGAAGGTAGTGTAATGATTTTATGTTTATCAAGAATAATGCATGGAACTATGGAATAACGAAAAATATAAGGAATGTTACACTGTTGCCTTTGATTGGGTTTTGAAAGTATATGTTGAATGGTACTAGTAACCATGAAAGGTTATTCAAATATTTTTGGAAAGCACCTAATATGAGCATAAAGAAGGGATAAGGAGATAATGAAATGATTGATAGTATTAAAGAGATCATGACTAATATATGGAAAAAGTTATATCATGGTTTGAGTATATAGAATTTTTGGGATTTTTGGTATATTGAAAGAGAAACCTTGTGACAGAATTCATGTTTTAACTTTGGTTCAAGAGAATAAATGGTTAAGGTATTCACATGTTTGGAATGTGACCAAAAAGATATATCGTATGATATATGGGAGATAAATGATTGTATTCACATGCTCAGAAGATGACATTTCTAGTAATTGTTTTCTTTATACTATGAGCTTGGACATAAGTATTTTGGATAAGCCTAAGGATTTGAATGAATTATGTTAGATATAAGATAGTATTGTTTAAGGATATAAATTTTTTATATTTTATTTCAGGAATGTTATTATGATGTAGTTTTAGAAAAAGGGACAACCTGTAGGGCGGTTGACAACCCGTCGTGTCAGACAGGAGGACTATGGGAATAAAACCCACAACTGAAGTGCGACAGGACATTATTTCCTACAACTAGCCTATAGGATGTCCCTAGTTAGTAGGAACTAGTTTTATTAAAGGGTACGATAGATGAAGTATTAGTCCATTTTTTAAATCATATACGATTAACCTCACCATAGATGGACTTATGTATATTTGATAAATTTTGCTAACCTTTTTTTTGAGACATAAGGAATGACCCATCATTCTATCACATGATCTTCTAACACATCACAAATGAAAAATTCAACTTCATTTATTTAAGAGATGAAGTGAAATTTTTTAAGGCATGAACAATGGTGATATTATACCGAAATAAAGTAAGTATTTCTTCTATTTCAAATTTATCAACTTTAGGAAAATTATCTTGAAAAAAAAATGTTGTCTTAGTGCCCTTATATTCGATGAATCGGATGGTACCTTAGATAATCACAAATTTATGGCTTTGTGATTGTTTTATTTTTTATAGCCATGTTCTCTACCACTCTCCACGAGAACATGATGGTTTGATTTTTCTTCCATATCCATATTTTAACCTATTTTCTCCATTGTGGAAACCAAGTTATTAGTTAATTTGGGTAACCGTTATGTTTCATAAATTAGTTTTTAAAGTTCAGTTTTGGTATTCCTTTTTATGATTTGGGTTTATATGAATGAAATTTCAAGTAGTAAAACATTTATAACCCGGACGAATTTTGAGGGTGAAATTCATTTTAAGGGGGGTAGAATATAACAACCCTATATTTTATGAGAATTCTTCTTCTTAATTTCATTTATGTCTTATGTTGTATGCTACACCAAAATTAGTCTTCACTATTCGTAACACCGTATTAGCTTTTAATATACGCAACACTATTTTTGGCTCTTGTTACACACAATATCAAGTTTGTTTTGTGGAAATTATTTTACGTAACATTAAGTATAGATTTTGTTTAATGTATAAATGATATATGTTTTGATTATGTTATACGCAACACCAAAAGGAGGTTTCACTACATGAATCCCTAACATGGCTTACATTAGACGCAATCAAGACCTTCCTCGATAGCGTGTGTAGTATGAAATACCGAGTTTCACTAAACAATATATTATTATAATATTATTTTGAACTAGCCGTTATGAACAGTAATACCACTTTTTGAAATTTTATGAATTTTATTTTTCAAAATAGACTTCAATTTTGGATTCGGAATATCGAAATTATCCTAGGGTAAATTATTGATAATTTTCTGAAAATATTCAATTTTTTATGAATAGTGAAAACCATGGGCTACTATTTAAAAACCAAATTTTTATATAAATAATTATTTATTTTATTTAAATTTCTTTTGGGTAAAAATTGATAAATAATAACTATATAAGTTCAATTTAATTCATTGGACTCATTTTATAATAATTTTAGACATATAAAAATTTTATTGAACTTTTCACCGTTTTTTACCCACCTCCTAAAAGAATTTGAAAATTTATATAAAACATAATTTTACCACTTCTGTGAGTGGAAATTTGAGAATCCGAGAGACATGGTTAATATAATGGAGTAAAATGTGGTTCAATAAAATAAAAATAATTTTTGGTGAATATTAACTTCTTACTTTTATTTACCACGGTTAAAAGTAAATAGGGAAATTAAGGGTAAAAATATTATTATTATTACCCTAACACATGTCCTAATTCTATTGGATAAGTTTAATTAGACCAAATAAAATTTTGAATAAAATATGACCATTTAGGTCCACTTGGATTAGATTAGGACATTTATTATTATTTTATTTAAAGAAGAGTTAAAAGATTTTAAAACAAAGTTTACTAACTAAAACATTTTTAATATAGGGTTATACATAAGATAAATTCGACTATAAATATTCATTTGAAAAATGAAATTATTTCCTACATAATGGTATTTTATTTATAATTTTTAGACGTTATATAATTTAATTTATTTATGCCACAATGATGATTCAGTAATTACCTTATTAATGAAATATTAACACAATTGATGTTATAAATACCCAAATAAATGTAATTTTAGACTATTTATGAATTACAAAAATTTTATAGGTTTATCGGAAATTTTATAATTGATTTAATTAACTTTTATATAACTAATAATGCTGTTATGATTTTCAAAAAAATCAACTACCAAATACTGTCCAAAATGACATAAAATCGTTTTTAAAACAAATATTATATTATTAGTTGTTATTTTTTTTCCTAAAAATATAATGTTCGACCAAATGACTTATATAAGGATATATATATTAATAATTAACTACTTGGGGTTATTTTGTGTAACGGCCCGAAATTTTGAATAAATATTGTTCCCTAATTTCATGTGTTGTTTTATTTTATTTTTATACTCAACAAAAATGTTTTATTTGATAAACATGATTATAATTAAAATGAGACCAGTGGGTTTTGACTGTTATATGACCATCAGTCAATATGACCACTGTGAACAAAATGTTTTGATTATTGTCTCCATATATAAGTAATCTTTGTTAACTATTATAGAAAGAAGATTTGATGGCCTCACCTAGTAGTCTTGGACGGATCGAAGCCCATCTAACAGAGCTTGGAAAGGAGGTAGCACCATTGGGCTTTGCTCTGGACCAAATCCAAGATGAACTTCATCATGTGAAGCTAGAACGGAATCGTCTTCGCGAGAAGTTCAAACTGATAGAAATTACTACTCGGGCAATGTTGACTGAGCCGCCCCAAGATTCTATCACCCTAGCACACCTTACTCTTAGGTCCTATGCTGGTATTATAAGGGGCTATGTAATGAGACCATAACTGCCTTGTGTAATCTTTATTTTAAATAAAAATTGGGATTTCTTATTATGATGATGTTTATGAATTTTCAAATGAATGGATAAAAATAGTATGCATATTTTTTGATTAATTTTCAAAAGGATATTTTAAAAAAAAAATGTTTCTGTAAACCTTAAATAATTTAAAATGTGTAATGATTCTCAAAAAATGGTCTTCTACCATTATGTCCAGTATGAAATTTAGAGTCTAATAAGATCAACTTGATTTTTGATGAATAATAAATTATGAATAGTGATTTTATGATTAGTATTAGTAATATGACCAAATGGATTAGTAACCTCACTTAAAGAAAGTTTTAAAATAATCTAGGCACCTTGATTAAGTAATGTGATTCAATAAAATGGTCAAATAACGGTTTCATAAATTATTATTCAAGTATTAGTTTTTTCGGGTGAATAGTTTTTTTTAATTAAAAATTAAATTAAAAATAATTAGGAAATTATTTTTTTAAAAAGGACTTTATTTTTGAACTCAGAGCATCGATATTATGTTATGGTAATTTTTGGGGTTTTTTCTGAAAAAATGAATTTTCAGTGAATAGTGTTTTTATTTAAAAATAAATTTAAAAATACTTAGAAAATTATTTTTATAAAATGAAGTTCATTTTTGAAATCAGAGCATTGATATTTAGTTAAGGTGAAATTTTGGGATTTTTCTGAGAAAGATGAATTTTTCAGTGAATAGTAAAAATGCAGTTTTAGGGTTTCGGTATGTTTAATGGCATCATAGCTCTGTCATGATGATGTCATGAGATATTTTAAGGGTTGGCCAGCCGAGGGTGATGAATTATTGTTGTGGGGGCCCCATGTGGCCTAACTCCATGGTAAATTCAAAGGGAGAGCACATGGGTTTGAGAAAAGCACATGTGAGGTGTCCCTTGGCCATTAATGCCTTGTCCCCTCACTTTCCCTATAAATACCAATCTCTCCTCTCATCAATTCGACTCCCCACTCTTCCCCAACGAAGTTATGGTCTCATTACCTCCCAAGGAGTCCTCCCAAGGTTCCCCCAAGCCCTCAAGGTCCCAACCATTGAGGTTTAAGAGTTACATTTTAAGGTAAGGGATCCGACCTCTCTCTTTCATTTCAAGTAATCTCTTTTATGTCATTCCTTTTATGCTCCATGTTCTTATGTTGGAGGATGTTCTTTTATACTCCTCTTAATTCCCTTTTCATGTTAATATAATGAGAGATCCCCTATTACTCTCATTATTTCTTTTTATGATGTTTTAAGTGGCGCCGTTAGGCTGCCGAAATGTTTGTAACGGATTCTTTCTCCCTTCTCATTTTTCAAGATCTATTTTCATGTAAAGTATTTCATGTTCCTTTTTTTATTATTTTGGGGTATGATCTCTAAATTTATCATACTGATCTTTTATGATCATATGATGAGAGACCCCATTTGATCGCTTCAATTCAGTATTTTGAAGTTTTAAGTGGCGCCGTTAGGCTGCCGAAATTTTAAGTGGTTCTTCACCCTTCTCGTTTTGAAGTTCTACTTTCATGTCAATTCTTTCAAGTTCCTTTTTGTTATGTTGGGGTATGATATCTATATCTATCATACTGGACTCTTATGTTCATATGATGAGAGACCCCATTTGATCTCTTCAATTCATTATTTTGTTGAAGTTTAAGTGACGCCGTTAGGCTGCCGAATTTTTAAGTGGTTCTTCACCATTCTCGTTTTGAAGTTCTACTTTCATGTCAATTCTTTCAAGTTCCTTTCTATTATTTTGGGGTATGATATCTATATCTATCATACTGGACTATTATGTTAATATGATGAGAGACCCTATTTAACCTTGTCAATTCATTTTTTTTTTATGTTTAAGTGACGCCGTTAGGCTGTCGAATTCTCACGAGAGAAATCTTTTTTTTTCTTCCTTTCATGTTCTTCATTTCATATGGTATATTTTCAAATTTCATTACCATGTTCTTAAATCCATTATATTTTGTCCCTCTACAGTTTGATGGGTCATTTATGAATGTTTGACCCATTTCCCCTCTCTTCTCAATGTTTTCTAAAACCTTGTAACATAGCCGTTATGCTGCAGAATTTTCGTCTCAAAATGTCTCTCTCTCTTTTCTAAAAATTATTTTATGTTATAATGTGAATACTCAACGATCTTATTTATACAGGGGTATTCACATATATATCAAAATGTTCTATTTTAAATTCTGGGAATTACATAAATGAAACCCTCTTTCCCTTTCCGTGGGTTTAAAGTGACGTAAAGATCATGCCTTTAAAGCAGTTTTTAAAATGTTATGATTATGAAATGAAACCCATTTATTTTATGCTATATGGGTTATTTATGAAATGTTTGATGATGATATATGTGGCTCACATGATAATAAAGGCAAATTTAAGGGTGCGCCCTGATAGCGCTCCAATGCATTGTGTAAAGACTTAATCTCTAGAGATGACCATTTTAACGACGCCTTGGTGAATAACCTTGGTAATTTTAACGACACCTTGAGGGTGGACCTTGGTGAAACGAAACGATTGTCAATATTAAATGATGTAGCCACATCTTCAAGTTGTAAAAAAATGTTATTTTTATTATGATGTATCTCATGATTTCATTCTCATGCCTTAATGTTATTTTCATGACCTTATTGAAGTATCTCAAGTTCACATGTAAAATGTTTCTCTGGTTTCTCTCACTGGGCCTTCTGCTCACCCTTTCTTTTGATGTATGTCCCCAGGTTTTGAGATGCAGTAATGAACCTAGGATGAACTTGAGGAGAAGCCTTTCAAGTGTTTAAGAAGAATGTTTTTTTTGTTTCATTTATTATGTTCCTGGTTTCCAAGACATTAAACCTTAAAGATCCTTAGTTCCGTGTAGTGGAATGAAAGTTATGTTATAAAAAGATGGGATGTTATAGTTGGTATCAAAGGATCGTTTAGTTATTTGTGGAAATTAGGATATGAAAACTTTAGGAAGAACCCTATAAAAAAGTTTAAATATAGGAAATCTTCCTAGTATTTTGGTGAGTATTGAGTAAAGGGTTTCCAAGCAAATACATCCCTGTCTGGATACGAGCAGGTAGAGGTGGATCTGGCACAGATGTACATAGGGGTAAAACCCGAAAACACCGCTTTGAGCTAGACTCGAACGGGAACTGGTACACGACAATGGGCCTTGCTGCACTCTTGGTTAAGACACTCCCGTGGGATATGCTTTGGTAAATTCATATGCTTAGTATGAACCATTGTTAAAGGAACAAAGATAAAATAAAATAAAGATTCATATAAGAATATATGATCATGGATAACCTAGAATGGAACCTAGGGGATCACAAGTTAGGGTATACTTTACTTCTACATGTTATCCTTAGATGCTTTAAGTTTCTTTTCATGATTATTGGCTAAGTATTTAAGCCCCTAACTATAGCTTCTTTTCTTAGTTAATGGCGGGAAATGGAAGAACATGTCCCAACAACCAATGTGATAGGAAATGCTACGATTTCCATATTAATACGATAGAGATGATTAGGGGATTAAAAGATGATTATTATTTTGGAATACGTTCACTATTTTGAGGACCATATATGATCAAGGTAAACAGATTACTACGGTGTCTTCATTGAGGACTAAGGTTGACTTATATTTTGAAGAATCAATGAATTTAAGGTGGCCTTATAGTAATTTAGGTTACTTACGGGAATGATTAACCTATCTTGGGTAAAATATGTTTAGGTTAGCTACTTTTGTTATAAGATGTTAGGAGTGGTTGATGTTGTTTGGAGATAAACAATGAAGTTTATTTTGGAAGACTATGTTATCAAGTCCTTCTTGTATTTGCGTTTCAATCTTAGTTTGGTTTATTTTCAGGAATCTTAAGGACCGTTATTTACGAAATGTTCTATGATGAACATTGGGTAGTACCATGGAACATTCAAGATTTAAAAGTAGTTTCCATTTCTATGGGATTCTTTTTGAAGATTTGTTTTACCTTACCCATTCTATTTTTTGGATAATGTTTAAAGATAGAAGAAATAGATAGTTGATCTTTTGTGGATCATGTGATTCTCTAGATGATGATTCTTGTGTTTTGATGAGACCAAGTAGTTTTGAATGCTCATCGTTTGGAGAAAAGATTAGTTTTGGTAGAAACTTATTAATGTATGAAACTCTACATGAAGGTAGATATATTTTCTTATGTTTTTGTTCTATCTTGTAAATGAATTCCTCAATGTTATTAAAAGGAACGTAAAACAAAAACGTTGTTGGTTTACGTTTCCTACTAGGTAATCAAAGACCTCTTACACACATCATAATTTTGGGATTTTCTGGTGGTTAACTTCCCCCTAATCATGTTTTCTATCACTCTCCTTTAAGAACGTTACCCTTTGTTTTCTCCTCCATGTCCATATTTCCTATATGGAATCCTAGTATGAGTAAACTCGGGTGGCCTCTGTACATCCTTTTCTTTCTTTTAATGTAATGGTGTTACTGACTCTTTTTCCGATGTGGGACTTTAAATGAAATTTCAAAACCCAATTTTAAAAATTGCGAGGATGCAATTTCTTAAGGGGGGAAGATTGTAACGGCCCAAAATTTTGAATAAATCTTGTTCCCTAATTTCATGTGTTGTTTTATTTTATTTTTATACTCAACAAATATGTTTTATTTGATAAACATGATTATAATTAAAATGAGACCAGTGGATTTTGACTGTTATATGACCATCGGTCAATATGACCACTGTGAACAAAATGTTTTGATTATTGTCTCCAAATATAAGTAATCTTGGTTAACTATTATCGAAAGAAGATTTGATGGCCTCACCTAGTAGTCTTGGACGGATCAAAGCCCATCTAATAGAGCTTGGGAAGGAGGTAGCACCATTGGGCTTTGCTCTGGACCAAATCCAAGCTGAACTTCATCATGTGAAGCTAGAACGGAATCGTCTTCGCGAGAATTTCAAACTGATAGAAATTACTACTCGGGCAATGTTGACTGAGCCGCCCCAAGATTCTATCACCCTAGCACACCTTACTCTTAGGTCCTATGCTGGTATTATAAGGGGCTATGTAATGAGACCATAACTGCCTTGTGTAATCCTTATTTTAAATAAAAATTGGGATTTCTTATTATGATGATGTTTATGAATTTTCAAATGACTGGATAAACATAGTATGCATATTTTTGATGAATTTTCAAAAAAATATTTAAAAAAAATGTTTGTGTAAACCTTAAATAATTTAAAATGTGTAATGATTCTCAAAAAATGGTCTTCTACAATTATGTCCAGTACAAAATTTAGAGTCTAATATGATCAACTTGATTTTTGATGAATAATAAATTATGAATAGTGATTTTACGATTAGGATTAGTAATATGACCAAATGGATTAGTAACCTCACTTAAAGAAAGTTTTAAAATAATCTAGGCACCTTGATTAAGTAATGTGATTCAATAAAATGGTTAAATAACGGTTTCATAAATTATTATTCAAGTATTAGTTTTTTCGGGTGAATAATGTTTTTTAATTAAAAATTTAATTAAAAATAATTGGAAAATTATTTTTTTAAAAAAGGACTTTATTTTTGAACTCAGAGCATCGATATTATGTTATGGTAATTTTTGGGGTTTTTTCTGAAAAAATGAATTTTCGGTGAATAGTGTTTTTATTTAAAAATAAATTTAAAAATACATAGAAAATTATTTTTATAAAATGATGTTCATTTTTGAAATCAGAGCATTGATATTTAGTTAAGGTGAAATTTTGGGATTTTTCTGAGAAAGATGAATTTTTCAGTGAATAGTAAAAATGCAGTTTTAGGGTTTCGGTATGTTTAATGGCATCATAGCTGTGTCATGATGATGTCATGATATATTTTAAGGGTTGGCCGGCCAAGGGTGATGAATTATTGTTGTGGGGGACCCATGTGGCCTAACTCCATGGTAAATTCCAAGGGAGAGCACATGGGTTTGAGAAAAGCACATGTGAGGTGTCCCTTGGCCATTAATGCCTTGTCCCCTCACTTTCCCTATAAATACCAAGCCCTCCTCTCATCAATTCGACTCCCCACTCTTCCCAAACGAAGTTCTGGTCTCATTACCTCCCAAGGAGTCCTCCCAAGGTGCCCCCAAGCCCTCAAGGTCCCAACCATTGAGGTTTAAGAGTTACATTTTAAGGTAAGGGATCTGACCTCTCTCTTTCATTTCAAGTAATCTCTTTTATGTCATTCCTTTTATGCTCCATGTTCTTATGTTGGAGGATGTTCTTTTATACTCCTCTTACTGACCTTTTCATTTTAATATAATGATATATCCCCTCTTACTCTCATTATTTCGTTTTATGAAGTTTTAAGTGGCGTCGTTAGGCTGCCGAAATTTTTGTAACGAATTCTTTCCTCTTTCTCATTTTTCAAGATCTATTTTCATGTAAAGTATTTCATGTTCCTTTTTTTTATTATGTTGGGGTATGATATCTAAATTTATCATACTGATCTTTTATGATCATATGATGAGAGACCCCATTTGATCGCTTCAATTCAGTATTTTGAAGTTTTAAGTGGTGCCGTTAGGCTGCCGAAATTTTAAGTGGTTCTTCACCCTTCTCGTTTTGAAGTTCTACTTTCATGTCAATTCTTTCAAGTTCTTTTTTGTTATTCTGGGGGTATGATCTCTATATCTATCATACTGGACTCTTATGTTCATATGATGAGAGACTCCATTTGATCTCTTCAATTCAGTATTTTGTTGAAGTTTAAGTGACGCCGTTAGGCTGCCGAATTTTTAAGTGGTTGTTCACCATTCTCGTTTTGAAGTTCTACTTTCCAGTCAATTATTTCAAGTTCCTTTCTATTATGTTGGGGTATGATATCTATATCTATCATACTGGACTCTTATGTTCATATGATGAGAGACCCTATTTATCCTTCTCAATTCAATTTTGTTGAAGTTTAAGTGACGCCGTTAGGCTGCCGAATTCTCACAAGAGAAATATTTTTTTTCTTCCTTTCATGTTCTTCATTTAATATGGTATATTTTAAAATTTCATTACCATGTTCTTAAATACCTTATATTTTTTCCCTCTACGGTTTTATGGGTCATTTATGAATGTTTGACCCATGTCCCCTCTCTTCTCAATGTTTTCTAAAACCTTGTAACATAGCCGTTATGCTGCAGAATTTTCGTCTCAAAATGTCTCTCTCTCTTTTCTAAAAATTATTTTATGTTATAATGTGAATAATCAAATCTCTTATTTCTACAGGGGTATTCACATATATATAAAAATGTTCTATTTTAAATTCTTGGAATTACATAAATGAAACCCTCTTTCCCTTTCCGTGGGTTTAAAGTGACGTAAAGATCATGTCTTTAAAGCAGTTTTTAAAATGTTATGATTATGAAATGAAACCCATTTATTTTATGCTATATGGGTTATTTATGAAATGTTTGATGATGATATATGTGGCTCACATGATAATAAATGCAAATTTAAGGGTGCGCCCTGATAGCGCTCCAATGCATTGGGTAAAGACTTAATCTCTAGAGATGACCATTTTAACGACGCCTTGGTGAATAACCTTGGTAATTTTAACGACACCTTGGGGATGGACCTTGGTGAAACGAAACTATTGTCAATATTAAATGTTGTAGCCACATCTTCAAGTTGTAAAAAAAATGTTATTTTTATTATGATGTATCTCATGATTTCATTCTCATGCCTTAATGTTATTTTCATGACCTTATTGAAGTATCTCAAGTTCACATGTAAAAGGTTTCTCTGGTTTCTTTTACTGGGCCTTCTGCTCACCCTTTCTTTTGATGTATGTACCCAGGTTATGAGATGCAGTAATGAACATAAGATGAACTTGAGGAGAATCCTTTCAAGTGTTTAAAAGAATGTTTTTTTTTCATTTATTATTTTCCTGGTTTCCAAGACACTAAACCTTAAAGATCCTCAGTTCCGTGTAGTGGAATGAATGTTATGTTATAAAAAGACGGGATGTTATATTTTGGCTTGTTATAGTATGTTTATTAACCTTATATTGTAAGAAAACAAAAAGGCACGGTAAAAGTTAAATTATTTAACTTAGAGTTAAATCTAAATGAAAAGGATAAAATAGTAACCTAAACTTGTCTAAAATATATTGGTTGAGAGTATTTCGACCCATCCCCACCATATATTAGAAATAAATCAATCTGGAGATATTAAAAACAGAATATTAATTTGTTATAAAATAATATTTTATGTTTTCCAAAGGATCCCCTCTCCTCCCTTATAAAAAGGGCACCCCTTCCCTCTTCTCTTCACACCCTTTTAAGCCTTGAAGCTCATCCAACCCCTGAACATTCCTCTTCTAAACCTCTCTATTTATATCATATAGGTTCTGGTCTTCTCAAAAGACCAACTCTAGTGCCATAATAAGATGTTTAAAGGAGGTGCATCGACGTAGAGGTAATCTCTTCTACCGATTCTTCCATGTTTTCTTTCTTCTTCAACTTATTCTTATTTAGTTGTTTCATTATAAATTAATAACATAAGTATCAATAATATACTGATATGTTATTATAAATATGAACTAACCCCATTTCACCTTTTATCCATCCTATGAAAAATGAAATCACCGCGTCTGTGTACGTACGGAATACCGTCTCCATGCCGTTGTGTAATCTGTTTTTCCACCACCAACTTACTTGGATGGGTATAATAGTGTAACGAATAACTATATATGATTATTATAACATCATAATGATTATAAGATATTATATCATCAAATACAATTCCATTAAATAAATATGGAAATAATATCATCGCTCGTGCGTATGTACTGATTACTATCTCCACCATGCGATGAGATTCATTTTCCATGTTAACAATTCAAGAATGATTATAAAGTATATATAATAATTTATCATGAAATATATTACATAATGATTCTACTGGATATATTTATATATATATATATATGTATTTCATATAATTAATTCCATTCAATTCAATAAGGAAACGAAAAACACCATTAATGCGTACGTACGGCCTACCATCTCCATGAACGGTGTATTTATTTCCATTTATCAATATATTATATATATGTATATTAGGAATATATATTATATATAAATCATGTTTTATATTCTAAAATTATGTAATGATGATCTAAGTAATCATATTAATAATTACAAGTCAAAACACGGACGATAAATGAAACGATTTTATCCAAAATACTGCTTTAACATGGAATTTACAAAAGAACAGGAAATATAAATTCATAAGGGAACCATATATGATATCATAACAATGAATATGATTATTTAATAAGTCAATGACATTATTTAAATCATTATACAGGAGGTTCGGATATGTACGAAGGATATTGGACCTATGGTGAGGGATAACTACTCTAATCTCGTTCTTATTCGAGATTGTCATTCGTAAGTATTTACTGGGGTTATTGTTATCATCCATGTCCATGTTTTCTAAATTTTTTCATGTATTTTTAATTTCCTTTTTACCAATTTTTTACTTTTACCACATGTTATGGAAGGATTATTTCTTTATTTTAACTTACAAGTAACTTTTTGACTTTTCTGACAAAAGTACGAGGAGAATGTTTTTCTAACTTATACGGCATGAATGGATTTTTACAGTTTTATAACGCCTTATTCCAATGAAGATTACACTACGATATTTAATGACTATTTTCAAAAAAAATATTTTTATTTTAAAATTGTATTGCATTTTGTGAAAATAAAATGATTTTGAAAAAGAAAGGATATTTTCCTCAAGAATTCATTTCAAGTGTTTTATCTAAACCATTTTCTATCTAAGATGACATTATTTCATATGTGTATGTTTCAAATATAATTTCTCTATGATTTACATGGCTTCAGTTTTTTTATGATGAAGTTATATCCATTTTTTTGTGTTGATAATGTTATGATGGGATGATGTTTATGAAACCCATTTTATACTGTGGGTAATGATGAATGATTTATGTTCATGTTGTGGCACAAGTAAGAATGATTTCATTATGAGATGGGTGGGACTTATATCTCCCTCAAATGTATTTGGGTAATGATTTTTATCTCATGAGATAGACATGGATGGAACAGTAAGTTAATCCGGTTCAGTGTTACAGGACTAAAACGAGGAGTGAACTCGATTCAGAAAGGGACTTTGTCCACTAAGATAGTCTTGTTTGCAATGCCTTGGATACTATAGAAATCATATCATGTGCTTAATGTTTTTCCACAATTACAAGTTTTATTTCTAATATATTATATCATTATTGATGTTCAATTATGATCTATGCCTTATGTACTGCCATGTTTTATTTCATTGCTCAAGATTTTGATGTTTAAACATTTGGTTCATGTTTTTATGTTCAAATCTATATGGTTTGGTTTATTTTCTTTATTATTACCCTTACTAAGAATCTGAGCTCACCCTTTTATATTTTTTCTTTTCCCAGGATATAAAGAAAGGTTTTAGGTAAGAAAACAAAAGGGGAAGATCTTTATGAGAAATGTTGTTGATCTTTCACCATGATTAGAAGATTATGATCCGAGTTTCTAAAGACACTAAACTATTACAGTCCTTTTGTATTTGTTTTTGTTATGTATTAGTTATTCTGCAAAAGTAAAGTAATGTCTATGTACGTCAAGATTTGGGTATCTAAAATCAAAAATTTATCCAAAATAATTTTTTATGTCCCAATTCTAAATAATTATTTAATTTCATTAAATTGAATACATGAAAGGGTCAAATATTGGTTTTAAAAATGGTTTTCTATTAAAAGGTGGTAAAATTTTATTTTTTTTAAATATTTTTTTATCTAAAAAAATCAATGTGTTCTTATATTATGTCTAAGAAACATATAATATGGATTCTAAAATTATATGGAGTATATAAAATTCAAAATTCTGTTAATACTATTCATAACTTCTTTTGAACGGCTTGTTTGGTAAGTCATTGTGCCCTCGAACTCGGTGTTGCATGAAGCGCAAATATATTGAATTAATGAAAGTAATTTAAAATTAAATATTGTCGTCTTATATATGATGTATATTTTTAATGAGGTTATTAAATTTTTTGAAGAAAAAAATAAAAATAGATCTGTATTAGGAGAGGTATATTTTTAATTTTAATTAAATCCTTATAAATTGTATAAATAAGTTTTTTCTTCGAATAAAATAACATTTCATGAAATAATTTAAAAACGGAATGAAAATGAGACCTCATAGACCCATTTTTTCGGATCTCATTCTATGAATACATACTTTTCTAAAATGAGATAAATATTTATAACATCCATATATTCCTTTCATCATAAGTTTCATTTCATTGTGAACTGGGTTTATAATACATAAAAAAACTTTTTTTACAAGTATCTCATAAGACATGATAACTTCAATGTATTCCTTCGACCTTCCACACATAAAAATATTCATACTCTTTAAGAAAATTTACATGGAAGTAAGGGGTCATCTAGAAGGTCCATTAAGAGGAATAAATTATTATCATGACAAACTTAAAAAATTTTAGATTAGAATAAATCATTGAGTATGAAATGATATTATAACATAAGAGAAGAAAAAAATAATAATAATAGGAATATTTATATAATTTTAATGTGTAATAAATTCATATATTAATTAAAATAAAAGCATTTCATTATAGAAACACGACATAGGTCATAATACTATATAAAAAAACGAAAAAATGGAATTATAATGATAAGAAGGGTATCACTTCAAAGAGATCAAAACATAATAGTCCATGATCAATGCCCATGAACCATAAATTGAATATCAAAAGATACAATCATAACCTAATAAATTATATATTATTTTAATTATTGTCCCATCCATCACATCATAACACATAAAAATATATGTGTTCCACTTAAACACCATCATATATTAAACATGAATGCAATGGACGATATGAAATAAATGAGTTACAAAATAATTTGATATAAAATAAAAAAATCATTGGCCACTAAAAAATCATGTATGTTACTGATAGAAGTAATGGATAAATTATATTGGGTGTTAAAAATTTAAGGAAATAAAATAATTGAATAAGTCATGAAAATATGTATCAAAGGGATTGAATAAAAAAAGAAACATCAAAAAATATAATTTATATATAATCACATTATTAAATCATAAGATATATATATAAAACCATTCAAACGTGATGGATATATTTAAATATCTCTAGAATATAAAAATACTAGTATGACATATATAAAAATACAGTGGTATGTAAATAAAAGGGTAAGTTATAAATGAGGAGAATATTACATAGAATATATATATATATATATATGTGTGTGTGTGTGTTTTATTTATATTGATTTATTAGGTCTTACTTAACTGAGATTATTTTATGGATGAAATGGTATATATATATATATACCTAGGTAATCAATTGATAACCATTTAAACAAGATTTGTGAGACCACATAAAATAAATCAAATAATACAGATAGAAATTATTTATAATAAATTATAAAGAGAGTGTTTATGATTGAGATTAAATCTATCCAAAGTAATTATACACATTAAATGGGTGGTGAAGGGAGAAATTTCTAAAGGAATGTGGATATTTTGGATTAAATATTTTAATGAACTAATATTTTTTACTAAATATTATCAAATGTGTCAATTTAAATGAAATAATTTTATTTTTATCAAGAATATATTTCCATGAGATGAAAACTAATCAACAACAAAAAATAATAATTTAATTTAAATTTACATTATAGATAATCAGAATAGTTTTTAATTTGAATAAAATATAATATTGACATTTAAAATTTCATTACCGATTCAAAAATTCAATTTAATTATTTTAAAAAAATTATTCAAATAATTAAATATAATATAAATCTAGAATCCCATAATTAAGTATTTTTATGATAATTTGTTTGTAAACAATACTGTATTTGTTAAATAGTATGTTTACTATTCACCCCCAAATTCAGATTTTTTTTAAAAAAATACATAGATTTCACTTTTGACTAATATTGAAATGCTGAATCAAAATTTATATTCTATTTTATCAAATAAAATTTTTATGTGAATCAAATTCAATATTTAAACTGAATTTAAAAGCAATATTATTTGATAAATAAATATAAAAGACATTATCAAAACTTATTATGTAATTTGATTTAGATGATTTTTATGCATTTATTTAAATATTAATTCATATTGATTTTGATATTGATATGTTGATAAAAATAAATTTTATAATAAAATTATTTAATTAGATACCCATAAATGATATGTTCATATTTTAATAGTGAATTTACCTTTCTAGGGATCATAATTTAGAGTGCTATATTACAAATTAAAATAGTTATAATCTATATTTTAATACAATAATTAAACATAAATTTCTTCAAATTTCGTTCACTTTTCATTTTCCGAATGATTTTTTATTTCTATCAAATAAAATTCATCTTAACTCTAATTATTTTATTTCATATTACATTATTCTCAATAGATATGAGATTTCTATGATACCATGTTACATCCAATTTTTTAATTCTAGTTATGTTATTTATTTATGTTTATTGTCCCAATATACTTGTATTAATGTTATTGAATAAATTTCCTCATTTTTGGGTTCTACTTTAATGACATAAAAAATATTCATTTCATAGTATAGATAATTCAACTTATTAATGTTTTATATTTATACTCAAACTCATATTTAGTAAAATTATAAATATTTAGTCAATGAATACATAATAACATAATGAAAGTGATAACCATATACATTAATTTTATATATCATAAAGGAAATGAACAAACCATTTCATTATTATAGACATTAATGTTATGGTAGAAATGTTATTAGATATATATAATATGATATATTACATTATCCTCTCATTATGAAAATTTTTTCCATATATTTTTTACCAATTGATGATTATTATAAGATCACACAAGTGCAGAAAACATTTTTATGGTGGTAATTTTTTATTTTTAATATTTCCTTTTGCCTAATGTTATTACATGAAACATTATAAATATAGTTTTTTACGTCGGTTGTTTTACAAACGACGTAAAAAAAATCTGAAGCGTTATTCATGTTGATTGATGAAAACCTAAGGTGGAAAACACTTCGGAGTCATGGTTTATTACGTCATTTATTTAATAACCGGTGTGGTATATACCCTTTCAACTCCATTATATAATAATCAACGACATAAAGAACTCCTCCGAAGCATTTATCACGTTGATTATTTTTATAATCGGCGTGATAAATCTATCTTCCAAGCGGTTTCCAACGTTGGTTATATAATAACCGACTTGAAAACATTTCATCGATGTCAGTTATTTTATAACTGACCTAAACAACTATCCATTTCCATTTATTACATCAGTTATTTGGAAACCGACGTAAAAACCATTTCCCATGAATTTATTATATCGGTTTCCAAATAAACGATGTTAAAACAAATCCTAATGTTTTTTTAGTTCAGTTATGAAATAACTGATGTAAAAAACAATTTTTTTAAATAAAACTGAACCACTACAATACCCAGCCAAAATACCTAAAAAGACCAAAACAGACCAGACCCCCCACTGGACAGCCGCCACCACACCCCCGGACACCCCTAACACCCTTGGACTGTCTCCCACCCCCTAGACAACCCCTACACCCCTGGACAACCCCCACACTTCTGTATACCACCCAAACCCCTAGATAGCCCTCCCACAACCTAGAAAAAAACCAAATGTACAAAAAATAGACCAAAATAAACGAACCCCCCCCCCCACTAGACAACCCCCACCACACCCCTGGGCACTACCCAACACCCTTGGACTACCCCCACCCCTTGGACAACCCCCCCCCCCCCCCCACACCCTTGGACAACCCCCACTCTCCTGTATACCCCCCCCCACACCCCTGGACAACCCCAACACCGTTGGACTTCTCCCACCCCCTGAATAGCCCCCCACACCCCTAGACAATCCCCACCCTCTGGTATATCCCCCACATCGCCGGACAACCCTCCCACAACCCTGAAACAGACCAAAAAGTTACCAAAAATAAACCAAAACAGACCAACCCCCCCCCCCCGGACAACCCCCACCACACCCCTTGACACCCCTAGACACCCCTGGACTACCCCCTCCCACTGGACAGGCCCCCACACCCTTGGACAACCCCCGCACACCCCTGGAGACCCCCCAACACACCCGGACTGCCCCCACCCCCTGGACATCACCCACACCTCTGGAAACCCCCCCCCCCACCCTCAACTTTACCCTCATACCCCTGTACAACCCTCCCAAACCCCTGAACAAGACCAAAAAATTACCAAAAATAGACAAAAACAGACCAGACCCCCCCCCCCCCGCCCCACCCCACTGGATAGCCCGCACCACATCCATTGACACCCCCAACACCCCTAGACATCCCCCCACACCTGAGCAGCCCCCACACCCCTGGAAAACCCCCACCCTCCTATATACCCCCACACCCCTTGACACTCCCCAACACCCCTAGACTGCCCCACACCTAGACATCTCCCCACACCCAGGACAACCCCCACCCTTCTATATACCCCCCACACCATGAGACAACCATCCCACACCCCTAATACAGACCAAAAAGTTAACAAAAACAGACCAAAGCAAACCATAACCCCTCCCCCACCCCGCTGGACAGCCCCCACCACACCCCAAGACACCCCCAACACCCCAGGACTTCCCCTGCCCCTTGGACATCCCCCCACATCCCTATAAAACCCCCACACTCCTATATAACCCCCCCCCCACCCCTGGATATCCCTCCCACACCCCTAAAACAGACCCAAAAGTGACCAAAAATAGAAAAAAAATATACCCAACCCCCCTACCTCACTAGACAACCACCACCATACCCCTGGACACACCCCTAGACTGCCCCTAGCCCCTAGACAGTTGGTGTTGGGAAAGGAGGCGCCGCCATCCCACAAGGGGATGAACGCCACTATAAGGTACTCATCACTCCCACATGTGAAGCTTGAGATCTCAAAATGTTTCACCAATTCTTTCTTCCCCTGTAAACATCATTCATTCTATAAATTTGATTCCAGTATAACCAGGGAAAAATTCTTTCACACTTGACAGCGTTTCCCCTGGTTATACTGGAATCATTGTGATAGAATGAATGATGTTTACAGGGGAAGATTGCATTGGTGAAACATTTTGAGAGATAAAGATTCACATGTGCAGGTGATGTGTACCTTCCAGCATCGTTCAGCACCCCAAGAGATAGTGGCACCTCCTCTCCCAGACCCCAGGACTGGCCATCCATCCACATGGAAACCCTGGACACCCCCACCCCACTGGATAGCCCTCCCACACCCCTTGAAACTCCCTCACCCCACAAGACACCTCTACAACCCTGGACACCCACTGGACACCCCCCCACTCCCCTATATATCCCTCCCAACCCCTGTAAATGCTCCCACCCCCTGGACTACCCGCCCCCACACTCATAGACACCCAGGATACACCACACCCCACTGGAAAACCATCCCACACCCTTGGATACCCCCCACCCCCTTGTACATCCTCCCACACCTTTGGGACCCCTCCCCACAGAACAAAATCTATACGAGAAAAACCATCATAAGTAGGCCAAAACATGAAGTAGAGAAAAATTAAAAATTTACATATAAAACTTTCAAAACATACAATGTCAAATTTAAAAAACTAAATCCACCCTAAATGACTACCAAATGCACAATTACAATGAAAATATTCCAAATTACATTTTTCACTATAAGCAACTAAAATTCAATCAAACCTGTAAAATAATTTTACCATTCCACTTTTATGTGTTTGACATCTTATGAAATATAGGGTTGAGGGTCATCAAATAGCTATAAATTAAAAGGATAGTTGTTAACGTGTATAATGACTAAATAAAATGAAAAATTATGGCAATGTTTAAAAGGAAATCTTACCAGGTCAAATTTCACAACTATTCCGGTTGTTATTATTTCATACATAAATCTTAACATATAATATCAGTATTCTATGACACCTTACTATTCATGAAAATTCTGTTTGAATGAGTGGAAATCCAATATATTATTTTTATGTAATAAATCAAATACTACAAATTATAAATTGAAATTTACCTTTACATTTACTTATTTGATCTTCACACTCATTTTATTTGTGTTTTTCTGAAAGTATACCCATCCCCTATTAGAAAATAAAACAAATGGGATGAATTTAAAATTCATTAAAATATATAAAACTATTGACAATTTGAAATTACTTTTCCAACATTTTCTTAAAACTTTCCCACACATCTAATGATCACTGATAAAAGAAAATTTGTGGTTTGTGTTTTTGTATGTTAAAAGATAATGAAATCTTTGAGAGAGATGTGTTTCATACCTCTCACAAAAAGGCATCATCCAACATTGAGGGACTATATTCTGTTCATGTCTTTCAGCAATATAAAGCATTATTTGTTCCTCATTCAATGCACATGCTTCAGGGGAAATCAAATACGGGTCCATGAGTCCATATAAATATGTCCATCCATTATTCTCACAATTTTTATAACGATACCTAATACAAAAGGGACAAAAGTATACATTTTTAATAAATATAACACAGGGAAAATGTGTTAAGACTTACATGGAAAAACAATTCACCACATTAATACCCAACTTATCACCAGTAACAAGCTCCATGATATCAGTTTTCACAATCCCCACAGTTATTGAGCATCCACAAACATGATCTTCTATTTGAAACTCATTATGATCTGCCAACAAATTTAAATATCTTGAAAATTTGTCAAACTAGTAGAATCTGTATCAGATTTCATATCCATTTGTCTTTTCTGTTGTCTATACAGTATTTGTTTACCTTCGATGTATTCCTGTAAAAATAAATAGAAATATATATTAGTTTTTCAATGATAAAACAACTTTAATAAAAAAATAAAATAAAAGATATAACATACATACCTCTATGGTAATGAGTTGAAGAATTCTGGATGTCCAAATTAAAAAATGGTCGATACTATGTCCAACTATCATCACCTTATCTGTAGGTAATGGTACTCGATATGATCTATCTATAATATCTAGTACAGTGACCCTCTGATTCCTTACCTTTAATTTTTGATGATGAACTGTATGTCCTATACAATATACCAACTCATATGGAACTATATGATGTTGAAAATCATCAACATACAACTCACAATAAGTATGAAGCTGTGGCAGTGGAGAGGGATAAAAAATGGGGTCTGTAGGCTGAGGTGGGGGAGTGGGAGCTACTGGTGGAGGTGGAGGATAAATAATGGGGTCTACGGGGGGAGGTGGATGAGTGAGAGCTATAGTCTGAAATTGTCTTTGCATGTCTGCAAACATAGACTGTACAGACGTTCGATTATTTTCCTCCATCATCGCATTAATATTACGAACATCAGCCTCCAAGGATTCTATTTTTATAGAAACACCCTCAACATAAGAAGTTGAAGAACGTGGAAACACTTTTCTTACCGATACACCTGCTGGGTATCCTCATACACGACTTGGATTTTCGGGCTTTCTCAGTGCTGCAGATAAAATATATTCCCTCCTACTAGCTGTAAATACCCCATGTGAGCTATGCTCCTCAAAATAATCTTGTATTAATTAATTGAACATTTCTATAATGATTGAAATTATATAAATAAAATAGTTAACATAAATAAATAAAATAGATATCTTACAATCTTCTCAGCTATGATTCTAGAATATTCTGAAAGATATTACCCTTTTTTCCCATCTGATCTCTCTTCCATTTTTCATGTCCTGATAGAGGGGATGGAGGGGACACATCTCCATATCGTGAAGGCTCAGATATTAGTTTTTGTAAATTTTCCGCCATCATTTGTTCTTCTAATAATGTATACCCTCTCCAAGATAATCTATGAGGTTATACATTTTTAGATTGGATCTCCCGATAATATTTCCCTATTTGTTTTAAATTATGAATAAGAAATCATTAACAAAACATTAATAATATCAATTATATAAGAAAGCTTATAAAATTTTACATTGCCCTTACCAAAAATGAATCTTTTCTTATACTTTCAACAAACTGTCTCTGTGTGTCTTCATCTATGAAATGATATATATGAAATGGATTGTCATGACTCCTATGACCAAAAATGAAATCAGATGAGAGGGTTGATTTGAAATCCCTTCATCTTCTGGCATCCATCAATAAGCATTTATTCTTGACTCCTCGAGTTTCAGGAATATCAAATTTAATCTGATAATGAAGAGGTAAAACATATTATTTATAATAGAAACATTTAAAGAATAAGAAAACAATAGAAAAATATCATACCATGATCGTCTCCCAAAACTGAGAGATTATCACTTTTTCCACACTTCTCCAGTCATCATACAAAATTCTTAATTTTCTCTTACCATGAGTTGATTCAAAAACATAAAATCTTTTGCATTTGGACCTCTAGGAATATCATCCTCATAAAACTCAACGAGTATCCTCTGATCTTATATAAGGGAAAGTGATCATTTTGGTAAACGTGTGTACCCGCGTTTACCTACTCTTGAACTCTTTGTCATAATGGGAGCACATGAAGAAGATTGGGGAACATCAAGAGGAGCATGTGAATATTCCTCCTCAGTGGTATGACCAATATGCTCATATCATGAATCATATGGTTGATCAACTGATTGATCTGTCATTATCCTTTAAATTAAAAAAACAAACATTATTCCACAAATATAAAAAATTAAATATTACAATACTAATGTAAACAAAAAGTATAAAATAGTTCTATGTTAATTTATATTATCCATGGTTAATATGGTAAGAATGTTAAACAATGGTAAATATGGTAAATATGGTAATGATGGTAAATATGGTTAACATGGTAAACATGGTAAACCTGGTAAACATGGTAAACATGGTAAAGTAATTGTCACTGAACAAAAAAAATAGATATATAATTTATGTAATTATAAACATGATAATGTAAACTAAAAAAATTAAAACAAAAAAAACATATAATTACTTGTTTTAATACATTTTTTAATAATGAAAAATCATAAAATATTTAACATTTATGAAAATAATAAATGTAAACAAGAAATAAAAAAAATGTTACCCGTAATTTTAGGAATGTACAAATGGATTGTTTTTCAAAATTCCTTCGTCATGATCGTTCCTTATGGCAGAAACCATTTCTTCAACATGCTCATCATTATGTTATGTTAATATTTCCATAGAAGTAAGGATCTCACATAAATAAGCATCTTCAACAAGTTCATCCTCACCAATATATTATTTTTTCACTTGAAAAACAACAACCCATGAAATATCTGATTGATCTACTACATAGACAATTTTTTTTTCATCTGTTTCCATTATAAAATAATCATCTGTGTCTTCCAATCTCAGATTAACAACTTTCATTCCAAATTCATCATGTCTGAAACTGTTGTTACTGATAAACCAATTACAATTAAAAACATGAGCATTAATTTTAATGTAATCAAACTCCCATATGTCTTCAATAACTCTATAATATGCACTTTATTCATAAGTTGGGTTTTTGTCTTTACCACTCAAAAAATGCATTGCTTCTACAAACACAAATACAACACTATTTTGAACTGCACTTCTGGTGTCCTGAGCTTTCTTATGAAATTTATAACCATTATTGTCATAACCGGACCATGTTATCACATTTAATAATGACCACCCACTACCTATTTTAATTTTTCCAATAAATATGATATACCAAGAAAAGTACTTTTAAATAATGATAAAAATGTTTTTTTGTGATCATTCAAAATCAACATTTCATTCTTCTTTGGATGACATTGTTTCAACAAATTAATATGAAATGTGATATATGGTTGAGCATCAGCTATGATATTCAAGATTTATGATTATATCCTATTCATCTGTTCAGCTAACAAAAACTTGACATTCAAGCAAAAAATCCCCTTTCCCTCATTATTAACTTGTTCATGGTTTGATGATGGCAAACATATGTACTACGACGCAGCCATGTAGGTCGTACAAAACTCTAAAAACCTCTTTAAAAATATACTTTTCAATAATGGAGGCTTCAGGTTGATATGGATTCTTAACATACCCCTTCAATATTTTCATATACCATTCAAATGGATACATCCAATGAAGATATACAGGTCCATAATGCTTTATTTCTCGAACCAGATGAATCATAAAATTCACCATTATATCAAAAAAAAAGTTGTAGGAGAATACATTTCCAATTGAAAAAGTATACAAATTGCATCATTTTCCAAAATTTTCAAAGAATTCATATCAATCACCTTATTAAAAATTAAATTGACAAAATAAAACAACTTCAATATAGTCTATTTTACACGGATGGGCAATATTCCACGAACTGTAACTGGTAGAAGTTATTGCATCATGACGTGAAAATCATGAGATTTGATACCTATCAACTTCTAGTCCTTCAATGATACAATTTTTTTTACATTTTAAGAATAACCTTGGGGTACATTGATATCATGAATACATAGAAAAAAGCTAATTTTCTCCCTCTTGCATAATGTATGACATGCTGGGGGAAGAAATGTTCGTCTTCCATTAGGAATGGGAGGTAACTCCAAATGTATTCCCATTGATAGTAAGACTAATCTTGCATTTAACCCATCTTTTGTTTTTCCTTTAATACCTAACAATGTTCCAATCAAACTATAACAGATATTCTTCTCCACATGCATGACCTCGATATTATGTTTAACTTTATGATATCTCCAACATGATAGCTCAAAAATATTGACCTTTTGTTCCAAATATGTCTATCATTACCAGATTTCTGTGTCTTTCCCAATGTCACATCATGGCTTTCCACACTCTCAAAATATAGATCAGGGGATAAAGGTTTTGGAGCAATATATTCAATTCATGTGATCCATTAAATGCCTTTTTTAGTATTCTATATGAGTGATCCATATGTAAAAACATCCGATTACCCGTGTACATTTTTTCCTCCCATTGTTCAATTGACAATATGAAGTCTATTGTTCACAAATTGGACATGATTTATTCCCTTTAACATTGTATCTAGAAATATTTACATATGCTCATAAGTCATTTATAGTGAACATAAGCACTGAATGAAGATGAAAATATTCCATTTTATAAGAATCACACACCCTAATACCGTCCTCCCATAAAATATTCAAATAATAAATCAATGGTGACAAGAAAAAATCAATATCATTGTCAGGTTTCCCCAGACCAGATATCATTATACTCAACATGAAATATTTTCACTTCATACAAAATTCAGGAGAGAGGTTGTAAATTACCAATAAAACAGGTCATGAACTATGTGTTCTAATTAGGGTTTTCTATGAATTAATTCCATCTGTGCACAACCCTAGTATGAGATTTCTAATTTCATTTCCAAATTGTGGATACTACTTATCAATTTTCATCCATTTTGGGCAATCAATTGGATCATGTATTTTTCAATCACATAACCACTCATCAGCATTTCATCATAACCTTTTGGAATCATGTGAATTTTCAAATAAACATTTAAAATGATGAATTATAGGAAGATACCAAAATACCGTTGAAGGGATCTTTGTAATCTCTACATCAATCTGTGATTTTTCATTTACCTTATACCGTGATGTCCCACATTTAGGACACTCTGAAAAAAATTCATATTCCTTCCTCTATATCATATAGTCATTCAGATAGCCATGTATTTTCTTGTATCCCAATCCCATCGGGCATAATATTTTCATGGCCTAATAATGTGAATTTGGAAGATTGTTATCTTTTTGAAGAATGTTTGTCATCAATTGTAGAAACTCTGTAAAACCTCTTTCACTCTATCTATGTTTCGCCTTCAGGTTAATCAATCTTAACAGCACTGAAAAAACTGTAAAATCTGTACAAACAGGATAAAATGGTTTTTCAGTATCACTATATAGACGTGTAACTGTCGGTTCAATATCAATTTGTTCTAATGCAATATCACGAATCATTTCTTCAATTCCATTAGAGTTATCATCTGACGAATCATCATCATTAGTGACATTCTATCCAGTTTCACCATGCCAAATCCAAGGGTTGTAACTCCAGTTAAAACCATGAAAAATCATATGATCTTTTATCTCTCTAATTTTCAAATTCTTCATATTCAAGCATTTTAGGAATGGACAGAAAAAAATGTCACTGCTTGGAACATTTTGTTTAGAAAATTCCAAAAATGCATCAATACCTTCCTCATATTCGTTTCTTATTCAATGTTCCGTAATCCAACTTCGACTCATTATTAACTATAAAAAATATCAAAATTATACATATTTTTAAGATAAGAAAATATATGTTTATATGAAAAAAATAATAATTTTAATGTAAAATAATTTTTAAATATAAAATAAATATATGCATATTTTAAAAAAAATATGCTTGAATATGATTTTAAAATGAAAATATGGTTAGATATAACAGTTTTAAACTCATCTTGGATCCTTTATTCTTAAAGTTCACAAAGAATACATCCTAGTGAAACTGGATACCAAATTCACCCTTCTGTAAAAAATAAATATGAAGTGTAAATATTAAAATATGTATACATTAACTACTGAAAATTACACAGATCCTAATGATTTTAAACCTCTCGACATCCCCCACCCCTCTAGATATCCCCCACCCCCTTGGACACCCCCAACCCATCGACCCCCCACCCCCTTGGACACCACCCCTACCCCCTTGGACACTACCTCGACACCACCACCCCCTTGGAGAAAATGGAGTAAACCTGAGAATCAAATAAATTTTAAAACAAAAACTCGGATGGATAAAATCAAAGTGTGAAGCCTAATAAATTTTAGCCTAATATCCATGAAACAATAAAATCATCATGTCATATTCTCACAAACTATTATGAAATAGTCAATCCCAACTATCACTTATCCCCCACCCCCTTGGACACCACCCCCACTCCCTTGGACACCCCCTTGACACCACCACCCACTTGGATAGCCCCCACCCACTGGACACCACCCCCACCCCCTTGGACACCCCCTGGACACCACCACCCCCTTGAATAGCCCCCCGCCCCTCTGTATAGCCCCCAAACCATGGACAGCCCCCACACCTCTAGAAAGCCCCCCCAATAACCCCTTGGAAACCCCCACCCATCCTAATAACCCTAGAACACTTTGATTACTGTTATACCATCAAATTAAAAATGACCAAACATCCCTAATAATAGAAGGAATGAAGGAGAAGAATAAGTGGAAGAAGAAAAAAAATAGACACAAAGAAGAAAGGAAGAAGAACATGGAATAAGTAACATATTTAAGGAAATTACATAGAATCTAAGAAAACCATGGGGCCTCCTATGGTTTATTGATAATTGGAGAAAATAGTGTAAACCTAAGAATAAAATTAAATTTAAAATAAAAACTCAAATGGAGAAAATCACAGTGTAATGCCTATCATCACGGAACAATGGGGTTCGAATAACTATGAATCTTTGAAAACCATGACATGGCCTCCCCCATAACCAATAATTTTCTAATAGTCAATGACTGTTCAAAATATATATAACCAAATAGAATCATATTTCAACACCCCTTATCTTTTCATAATGATTGAATCCGTAAAAATCAATGGAAACCTCAAACATAGACTGTACCGACGCCCTTGGAGACCACCCCCACCACCTTGGACACCACCCCCACCCCCTTAAAAACACTAATAAATTATAGCCTAATATACATGAAACAATACAACCATCATGTCATAATCTCACAAACCATGATGCAATAGTCAATCCCAAGTGACACTTATCCCCCACACCCTTGGACCCCACCCCACCCCCTTGGACACCCCTTGGACACCAGCACCCCCTTAGAAAGCCCCCACAACCTGGACACCACCCCCACCCCCTTGGATACCCCCTGAACACCACCACCCCCTTAGACAGCCCCCCATCCCTCTGGACACCCCCCACCCCTGACCGGCCCCCATTCCTCTAGATAGCCCCCCCCCCCACCCACCCCCTTGGACACCCCCACCCCTCCTGGACACCACCCCCACCTCCTACCCCCTAGGAAACCCCCCTGGACACCGCCAAACCCCCTAGATAGCCCCCGGAAAACCCCACAAACCCATTGGATAGGCCCCCACCCCCTTTGATAGCCCCCACCAACTTGAACATCCCCCACCCCTTTCGACACCCCCACCCCCTTGGAACCCCCCCCCCCCCCACACACACACACACACCCATGCACTGCCCCCCCCCCCCACACCTCCATAGACACCCTGGACACCCCCCCACCCTCTGGACAGCCCCCCGAACCCTTTAGACACCACCCACCCCCTTAGACACCCCTTGGACACCACCAACACCTTGGACATCCCCCAACTCTCTAGTCATCCCCCACCCCTAGATAGCCCCACCCCTCTAGACAGCCCCCCTCCCCCACACCCCCTTGGACACCCCCACACCTCTTGGGAACCACCCCCAACCCCTACCCCCTTGGAAACCCACCTCAACATCCCCCAAACCTCTGTAAATCCCCCCCCCCCCTCAGACAGCCTCCCACACCCTCTAGACAGGACCCACCCCCTGGGACAGCCCCCCACCCACCCCCTAGACACCCCCCTCGACACCCCCACCCCCTCCCCCCCCCCCCACACCCATCAACACCCTGGACACCCCAACCCTCTATAAATCCCCCATAACCCTCTGGAAACCACCACCACCCCCTTGGACACCCCCTGGACACCACCACCCCCTTGAACATCCCCCACCCCTCTAGATAGCCCCCACCCCCTAGACATCCCCCACCCCTATAGATAGCCCCCCCCCCCCCCCCACACGCCCTTGGACACCCCACCCCCAACCCCTACCCCATTGGATACCCCCCATGGACACCCCCAAACCTCTGGGCATCCCCCCCCCCCCCCGGAACGACCCCCAAACCCTCTGGACAAGCCCCCACCCCCTTGGACAGCCCCCCACCCACCCTCCCACCCACTTGGAGACCCCCACCCCCTTCGACACCCCCACCACCTTGGACCCCCCCCCCCCCCACACACCCCTGGACTGCCCCCCCCCCCCCCCACCTCCATGAACACCCTGGACACCCCCAACCCTCTGGACAGCCCCCACAACTCCCTGAACACCACCCCCACCCACTTTGACATCCCCACACCACCATGGACAACCCCAACCACCTATGACAGCTTCCACAACCCCTAGACACCACCCACCCCCTTTTACACCTCTTGGACACACCCACCGCACTGGACAGCCCACCCAACACCCTGGACAACTCCACCCACTTGCACAGCCCCCATCCCCTTGGAAACCCCTTTTACGTGCAGACACACATGATAGAACACACAAAAATCATAAAAATGCATGATATAACATACATAGGTTAATTTTACCATAAAATAAGTTAGTATGGTATAGATGAACACTATGAAACTTACCATGATAGCAAGAACAAAGAAAAATAACATCTCAAAAAGTAAGTTAAGGGCATCGTGGAAAAGAAAAACTGAAAAGGAGTCGTGTGAGGCTTAATTGAGTGTTGTGAGTCAACCTAATAGATATGATAATAATAAATATAAAGAATGATGTTGGAAAAACGTGGATGGAGGGCACGACTTTGATGAATCATTTCTAGGTTTTTCGCGTGAGAGAGTCGAGTCGCTGGTCGCCCGATCGAGGAAAACAGAATGAATGAATACGAGGTGTGATAAATCATTTAAAATATTTAGCAGGTCGTTTATTTAATAACCGACATGGTAAACTATTTTTTTAAATTTTTATAACGTCGGTTATTTAATAAACGATGTATAAAATAATTTATCATGTCTTTTATAAAATAACCAAGGTTATATATGTCGCTTTCTACCGACGTGATAAATTTTTGAGATTTCCTTTATCACGTTGGTTTTTTTATATCTGACGTTGAAAAGTGCTGACCTTTCTTTTATCACATTGGTTATTTTATAACTGACACGATAAAGCACCTATCTCTTCTTTATGAGGTTGGTTATTTTATAACCGATGTTATAAAGCGCGCCTGATTTGATTTTCACATCGGTTATACAATAACCAAAATAAAAAATATTATCTTCATATATTTATGTCAGTTATTTTATAACCGATGTAAAATATGGATCCTGATCGATAGATCACATCAGTTAGAAAATAACCAACGTGGTATATTGATCATTAAAGATTTTCATGTCGGTTATATACAACCGATGTGAAAAATGATGATGCGTTAAACGTTTTTCCACTAGTGTCATCACTATCAGAGATTGAGATATCTTTATTTCACCCTAAAACCACATATTAACATCTTTCACCAATGCTATCTAAATAGAATTATAATGGAAATGGACATTAAAATTTTTTATTGAATTAAAATAATATGACTCAATATAAGTAGAGTAAAATTTTTATTTGTGTTTTAGAAATACATGTTATCCCAAAAATGAATTCAATATTAATATTAACATGTTATAATTCATAAAAACAACAATTTCCAATAATATATAATATGGAATCATAGACCTACACATCATATATAGTTATATAAATTCAAACATTTATTATATAATATGAACATTTATTATATTTAAAAATTCTTAGAATAATATTTTTATGGTCTTTGGGAGATGCATTAATAATACATGAAATAATATAAAAAATAATATATGTTTCTCTATAATAAATCATGACATCTTATAAATAATTATAACATTAAACCCTCATAATATTCGTGAACCCTTTTTAATTTTTATTCAGAAAAGGGGCAAGGAAAAAGCAAGTATGGTGAATGAAATGGAAACATAAGAAACATAATCAAGGTGAGATAAAAATAGATTATAAAATATTATATAATATTACAACATATATGGGACTTAAACTATAAAATATAAACAAAGAATAAAAATAAATAATTATCGTAATATGAAATATCATGACATTTTTGTGAGAGGAAAATTATAGCATAAGAGTAATAATAAATGAGTCATATAAATATAGTAAAATATAAGATATTTCGTATGATGTACATAATGGGTTGTGATAATGAAGTGTCATATTTATTATCAATGTTTAATTTTAATATATTTTAGTATTTGGAAAATTCAATGGGTAAGTAAAATAAGACTGAAGAAGAAGTCGGTGATACCTATAAGTGTACCCAATGCTAACAGTCATCGAATTATCTACGATTTTCTATGTAATTGGTGATGGAACAAAAATTCCAATTACACTACATGATGATACACACTGATATGGCCTAAATATTTTCTTCCTATGATGAATGAAATGATGTCCAGATTTAATGATATTCATTTTATAGGCTGAATAATTAGCCCAAATAAAGTGTAAATTTCTGGATAAATGATAAGGGTTGAGCAAGCACAACCAACTACATTTTTGGTTGAATAAGAAGTAATACACCACAGTATTTTAACTCTTAATTAGATTATGAACATATAGATTCAATGATGAAGATTAAGAGATTGAACTGATTGATTTTTTCTATTTTTAAGGTGTGTATCCTAAGGATTAGGATATATTGAGGTGATTTGTGTAATTAACCAGAGATTATTATATTATCCTCTAAAATATAAATTTTTCATTAGATGTAATAATCAATTTTAAAGGATTGTCTTTCAAATGGTGAGATATTGATGCAAGTTGTTCATCATCTAGATGTTATATAGAGTAGTGAAGATTAAGTTGTTGATAGTCAATGAGTCTAACTGATATTTTAAATGCGGAATGTTTGTTGGAGAGAAACAAAGGAATATGATGAAAAAATAAACTTAATGAAGAATACTCATATTAGTTTCTGAGTGTAACTTATCCTTACAAAATGTATATCAAAAAATTTATGAATCCATGGTTTTCGAAATTATGGATTTTAGAGATTTAAAAGTTATAATACCATATTATGTACTACAGATATTGTGTTATAATATTATTTGACAATATAGAATCTATGAGGAGTATGAAGAAAAAACTATATAACTTGTTTGAACAGGTAGTTAGATGATCCTATGTAATTATTTCAATAAAAAATACATCTCTATAATTTAATACACAAGGTTGATTCTAGTTGTGGTTCAAAAAAACATGAGTGAAGTAGTTTATAATTTCATATAAATAATTATGAATTATTGATGTCATCGAATGGTGAATAAATGGTCGATGATGTAGGATTAAAATCACTAGATTCTACGGATGTATGTTTTTCCGAAAACATTTTATTATAAAAATGATAAAGTGTTAAAATATTGAAGGAATAATCAATGAACTATGAAGATGATTGTTGAGTTAAATAGAAGGTAGTTTCATTATATGAGATAAAATATCATTGATTTCATAGATCCAAATATTTATTTGATGAATATGGCCATAATATGAACTTATTAAAATATAGAGTAATCAAACATGAGGAGAAATCATAAATTCTCTATATCTAGATAACTAGAAGTTATAGAATAGAAGTTATGCTAATTTATTAATTTTCTGTATTAAAAATCCAAATGTATGATAGTTTTATAAATGGATAATTATATATTCTAAAAGGAAATTATAGAATTATTTCAAATCATTAAAGGATATGGAATGTTTCAGTGCTGATGAAATAAATAGGGATCCCATAATGATATTGTAGAATGTTTTTTATGATAAAATTATTGAATTCTATGGATGTAGGTGAACCAAAAGGCAATGATTGAAATATATATATATTATTTACTACAATAATTTTAAATGAGGCATTAATTTTATTGTAAAATCAAATACATAGTAAAAAATTGATGATTGACATCCAAATTTTCAAAATCTCTGAAGGAATTATTATTATTATAGACTAGAATTAGGAATTGTTACAATATAATTGACATTTATTTTTTGGTTTCTTTTAATGAAGTCAATATCCAATATCTTTGAAAGCATTGAAGGAAGCCAAAATAATACTTTGAGTTAGCTAGAATCTCAAATGTAGATCCAACATTATGGATATTTATAGAGGGATTATTTATTATTGAATGAACGAGAATAATTAAATTAAGATACTAGAAGATAGAAAATTTTCTATTGGAATTATTCATATGTATAAATAGTGAGAAAATCCATCCTACTATATACCAAAAGGTTAGTTGGTTAGAAGTATTGAGAATACTTGATCTTTCACTTTAGAAGAAGCAATTTGGTGTTTTCAGAGGTTGGGAGATAAGAAGATAGTGAAATAGGAAAGAATCATGCACAACATTGACAAGGTCGAACTATGTAATATTTATAAGGTTATATCTCAAAAAAATTAGGTTTTGTGATGTTAAATAACATGGGATACGTTCATGTTGATCACTCTAAAAGATAAATTTGGACAATGAAGGAAGATTTTTTTGTGGTCGTCTTTTAATTGATGTGAGTTAGTATATTCAAGTTGGATCCTATGTAATTGAAGGATAAATTATGTTTCTGAAATGATATTATCATCACACCACCAATATTTTATGCTAAAATTATTAGTGAAAAAATAAAGAGACGAAGATGGTAAGTAGACATAGTAAGAAGAATGTTTCACACATTATGACTAAAACTTATAAAAATATTTTTGTGATTATATTTCTTTAATTTTCGAAATACCATAATAGATTATGTATTAAGGTCACTAAATAAGATCCATACACCCTAAATTAGAAATAAGGTCAAAAAATATAATGGGGGGTAAAATTAAAGATGCTAAATTTTTGATAAATACCTATCTACACTGATTCACTCCCTCTCAGTGTAACTATCCAACCCCAAAGACTAACATTATAATTAGAATATGTTTGGGAACATATATAAGGAGTCATAACCTAGATTTATACTATCTCTATAGAAGACCTATATATAAAAACTCTTTATATATTAGATTTATTCAATTTAACAGGGTTTTTTTAATTTAAATTATGTTAATCAAATCATAACATATAGATGCACATATATTTTAGTCTTAAAACCTAAGGTAATAATTATTTTTATTTGATATGAGTTATTTTAAATTTATTTTCTATGTTTGATAAGTTCTTATTGACTGGTGAAAATAATATTTATCGGTAAAGCTATAATGTTTCATCGAGTTCTTTAGACAATCACATATTATCACTGTCCCGAACTTACCCACCATGACCCCACCTGGGATAATGGTAAGTTGAGTGTGACAACCTAACCCCGCCTAAAATAGTCAAGGGCTCTTGAAATTCATGGATTTGAATATCACACAAATTGGAGGCCTTTTCCAATTTAAACCATTCTCCTAGAAACCTCCAAATACATAAATATCATGGATAATCAATAAATTTTTGGTAATTGAAGTAGAAGAAAAATGAATTTAATAAACATAAAAGCAATAAGAGTGTAATAATATAAAATATACCCAGACTATGAATTGGAAAAATAAACATACAACAATAAATTAAGGGATTTAGAAACATATAATTAGTGATTAAGAATTAACCTAATTCTGGTAATTGATATCAATCATTAAATATGATCACCATAATCGAGTACCCATGAGCCCCATGAACACCAGTCCCACTATTGTCACAGTCTAACTAGATTTCATTTTCTTTGGATGTGAAATGTGTTGAAAAATTAAATGGAGGGGTGAGTATATAAATATCTAGTATAAATCCATGAAAAACCAAGGAAGAAAAATAGAAATATATATTCTAGTTAACCCAAATAACATGGAAGGGGGAAACTAACCCACCAAATAAACACTGTAATAAATGAAATTTAATGAAGAGATTGTATAAGCTCTTGATATCAAAAACAAACTACGGATGATGAGTCTGTTAATATCCCTAAGAGACAATGAATTATTCTTGATAGTATCTCAATGTAGGCTTTCCAAAACTATAGTAGGGGATCCACGACCATCCCAAGGAATATCATGGTTGATGGGGTATTAAACCTTGATGAATACACATACCTCCTTGAAACTAATATGAAGAGGTACAACCATTATGGATACAAGACCCACACCTTTAGTGGTTATGGTGGGATATATACTGTATATCATAAGAGGTTATGTGAGGAACCATGGAAGTACATATACATTATATTAGGGGCATTACCTACCCCGATCCCACTATTGAGATCATAGTTGAATCTCAATATCCGCCAAAAATTCTAGAAAGAAGGTCATGATTATAATACATCAAATCATATCAAAAAACATTAGAATGAATTTCTTCATCATGTTCTCAGTAGAACTTTTATTAGGAATTAATAATTTCATTTTCAATTCTCAGTCTAGATGGAGGCATGGGATGCTGTATATTCAAAGAAAAAACATGATGTGTCTCTTGGTGTAAACATAGTGTACTCTTATGTCCATTCCAAGCTATGTATTACTACCTAAAATTGTGAGTAAAAATCTATATAAATGGTTATTCTCCTAAGGAACATGACATGCTAGACCACCTTAGGTCCAAAAATTATTCTCCCAATACACAGCTTGGTTGTCCAGGTGGGTTCCTACAACATGTGTGCCTACCGCATGATCGTGTAATATTTAACTTGGCTAAAAACCCTAGATACCACCAATATCGGACAATGCATTTTTTGTTCTTTGGGAACACATGGTGTATCATCATAAATTTCTCAAATTGTGAACTCATCCTACCAAATCATTTCATATTAATTTAACCTTCTACATATCTCACTGATATCATTGTCTATGACCCCAAAATGGAAGGACTCTCCTTTATTCAATGATTTGTGACCTTCGGTAGCCAAAATCTTGATTAATGTTAGCCCACAAAAATACAATTTCTTCTACTATTTCAATGAAATGGTGAAACCCTTTTACATTCAATCTGAAATAGAGAGTGGATTTTCGTTACTTCCACAAACCGCTATCTCTTTTGTTTAATTCTTAATACATCGATGGTCTGAGGTTCGATCACCCATTGATCTAGACAATTTGTCAATTAGTTGACCAAACATAGATCAATTATGAACATGAGAAGATAAAAGGGAGAACAAAAAAACAATAAGAATATAACTTTTTCTTTTTGAAACCCAAACAATAATTGTGAGTGTGGAGACCAAAATTAATGTTTATCCAGTATAATGATTATTTTAGAGCCAAGATGGATATATTCAATGGGATAATACCAAAAGTAAAGAAATATGATATTAAATGATAAAATCATAATCCATACTAGAAATATAAAATAATAGTGAATGAATACAAATATAAAACGCTTTAATTTATCACATGGTCGATTGTTGATGAAGAACAAATTCACGCTTCTCCGACTAGAAATACTTGAAAATCAGGTGTTCTCTATGTACATATATAATAAATCATTAAATAATAACTTTCTTTTATCCCTCATGGGTTATGTAGATAACCCTATAAAATTTCAATAAAGAGGGATAAATTGTAATGATTTGGAGTAAAATAAATATAATAAAATTAATAATGTCATTAATCAATTAATTTTTTAATTGTATAATTTATCTCTATTATTCATCGATTGATATGAAGTGATGTGGGTGTTTTTGTGAATAAACCATAAGTAGTAGATAGGGTAAATCACATATTTTTGTTCTAGATAAGTTCACATATTTCTCATTAGAAAGTTTTATTAATGGTAATACCATTAATTTAAAAATATTGTGTTCATTTTATTTAATATATTTAATATTTCAAATAAATTAATTTCAAGATATTGCAACACACATAACATTTTTCCAAATCTTGAGAAGAAAACCTAGATTAGTATATATAAACATCCAATGTTTATTGAAATAAAATCTAGATTCATTATGTTATAAATATATTCATGGATTTGTCCCCAAAATGAAAACCCCATTTATATAGCTAAGGATATTGGGCCCGCATCTAGATCTCACACTCCCATGAGCTCTCTTGAACATTTATATGTTTTTTAAAGAACTCAACCTCGCATTATTTCTATAATATGATGGAATTTATTCTATCAAACATAAACAACCACTAAATACAATGCAATAGTGTCTCTATAATTGGAATACATCTAATTTTATTTAGTAATGTGTTTCCAGTCATGCATGTATCTCCTCAGCTGTGACATGTCGATGATATTATGCATTCAGTCCAATTACAGGGGTAAAGATATGTAGTAACTAACCTCTCTAACTTTGAACATGACCTGTAATGGAGCAATAAATGATGGGGAAAACATTCTACCATGACCAAACCATTGAGTAATTCCTAATGGATAATCCTTTAGGAACACATGGTCACAATAATCGAACTCCTATGGCCTACAATGTCATTCTGTAAAATATATTTATTGACATTGATCATTCATCATCTACATGTTGATCCCCTGATCTTTCTACATCATTTCCTATACTAGGTCTTATCCCATAAGTGATGTATCAACTATATCCATCCAATATAAGAGTGAGGGATTGGTCCTCCCATATAGATCTTCAAATAGATCCACTTAAATAGTTATTTAATAGTTATTATTATAATTTAACTTCACCAATGGAAGGTGATCTCACATAATCTAATCGATGCTCAATAAAGCTTTTCCCATAATATGCTATAATACTTGGATGAATTTTTCCATTTCACCATATTTCTTGAAGTTGAATACTATGATATTTTTAAATTGGGTCCCAGAAACCTTATAGAAATATCTCTGCAAACATTATATAAACCAAGAATTCTGATAGGAGACAATAATAATGGGTAAAACATGAATTCAGAAGAACCCTAACACACACAAAAACTGTAAATTCCCTAACTATAGTAACCTATATGTGGTGTTTATTAAATTGGAATATGATATTAGGGATATCATACCGAAGGACTAGTTAGTTTACTATTCTTTAAGAACTAGATTCAAACATGTTTCCAATTTTACATTGGACGTAAAATATGAAAAAAAATTAAATCCTTCAAAATCATTCAACTATTTCATATTTATATCCTAGTGAAGAGAAAAAGAAATATGGATATCTAATTCCCAGTAATTTTCATGTAAAATGGGAACTATTATGGGTTAATAATTCATAATTAATATATAATGGTAAATACCTAATAACACATGTCATTTAATCAATTACATGATAATTAAATGTATCTATGGATAATATCAATACAATAATACCATGGTGAATAATAACTTCTTTCTCAATGATTTGAATACATAATTTTTTACATCATTATCTCATTTATCATGATATCTCTACCTCCATGATTTTGGAAAAGAATGGTTAATCTATGTATAGGCATATACCTAAAAACTCCATTTAATTAGACTATCCAACTAGTTTGTCTCTTGAGTCTAATCCATATATTGAGGTGATATATAATTTTTTTCCACACATGTTAATATATGTCCAATTCCTTCTTCATATATCTAATGATCAATTTGAAAAATCAATAATCCTTATCAATAAATATTTTTTCAGAGTAAAGAATACGTAATAAAAAAAATTCTAGATTGAATCAATGAAGTTTTTTACCAAAACACCATATGTAAAAATTATACATTATATAATAAATAATCATATCCATGATACAAATATTTTTGATATTTAATATAAATTCAATGTAAAATTAAATATGATAATAAAAAAGTGAATTTTTCAAGAGAATTCTAATGACCAAAACATTAATAAGGGATAACATATGACCATCAATTAATCAGAGATATTTGGTCTGTAATAAAATTAAGTATTTTGGAAAATAGAATAAAATGAAAAAGAAATTAAAAAAATTCATTGAAAATTTTTTTAAACATTGAAAATATATAGAATAATCAAAACAACATAAAATGGTTATAGAATAAGAAAATTCATTAATTTCATATATGTGAAAATAATAAAAAAATCATTTTCAAAAAGAATGTAAAAAACTAATATTTCAAAAAATATATAAATATTATTTTAAAACGTTTTTAAAATGTAAATGATAATATAGAATTTCATTTATATACCAGTTATGAAAATAAATAGGTCTTCTGTAAAACAATTTTAAAAAATATGTACCTGGGAGAGAAATATACCATAACAAAAAGTTAAATAAGATTAATTTTTTTTAATATTTATTCTATGAATTAGAGTTAAAAAGTTTAGAAACCTTATAAGAAAACATATAAAATATATTATATTTAGAGAATAAAAAAGCAGATGGCATTTTTTGAGGATATATTATAATATTTCTTCAATAAATATAAGGTAAATCTAAAAAAGGTATTTTAAAATATTTCATATTGATTCGGTAACATTAAAAATCTAACGCCTTGAAAGAATAAAATTAGTTTAAAAATTATTAAACATAATTAAATATATATTAATGATTAATTAATTAAATGGTTCTTGTATACACCATATAAAATAAAAAGGTGCGTAATACCAAATATGTCTTTATTAAGTGTAAATTGAGACAAAATCTCTTACAAGGATACTGTTTTTGAAGTAATAATTAACCAAAGTGTGATTATGTGAAACAAATGAAAATTTAAAACGATAAAATATAATACAACAGTATATCAATTTACAAAAAAATCATGGAAAATAATAACAAATGAAGAATAATTATAACCCAATGAATGGAAATTGAATTAAGAAACCCCTAAATAACATAGTAACTTATGAATCATAAGTCCCAGAAAATAATAACATAAAATTTATCATAAAATACCATTAAAATAATTATATTCATGAGATAATATGTAAATAGGGTAGTATATGCAATTTAAAAATCTAAATGGACAAATAACAACAAGTATGTCTCAAACAAACAAAAGCGAGGTGAAGAAGCCTTAGAAAGATTATATCATTTAATTGAGAATTAATAAATAAAGTAATTTTATGTAAAAAAATGAAATTATAGAAAAGACGAGATTAAATACTTAATAACACAACTACTGTCCATTTAACACATAATAATGGAATAACATAGTCAGTTTAGTATAAGTATATTATAATGAATATAAATTGATTTAAGAAATGAATTACTACCTTGGGAACTTCTAAATCATATGTCCCGTAAAAGAATATCATAAAATGAATATTTAAATATAATTAATTTAATTATTTTATTGATATAATATGTTAATGTGGAATATATATATATTATTAACATTTATAGGTGTATAATAACAAAAATTTCTCAATGAAACCAAATCGAGATGAGGAAAACATACCTCAAGCCCGACTTTCCTTATATGTATTTGTACCTACTACATAATAAATATATATTTGTTATAAATATATTCCAAAAACATTATATTATATATTATATAACATATTATTTAATTAAAAAAAGTTATCACCAGTTTATTAACATATCTTTATTAAAATCACAGTTTTATGTGATGACTGATTATTTTTTCTTATATATTTTTATTTTTTATGTTTGGATCATTTACTTTGAGTATGGTTAAATAATCTCTAGAATATTAACAATTATATTAATATTATATATATTCAATAAATATATTTATAATCATATATCAAATATATACAAAAGAATAATTATATCATTCATGGAGACGTTGGGCTGTATGGACACTTTAATTTTGTTTTCACTTTTTGATGGATGGAAGAAAAGAGATTTTAATTGTAATTAAACTTTATTAGATAATATTTAAATTATATATATCTTATATATCAATTAATATGTCCTTTTTTAAATCCATGTAATATAGAAATTAAATACAGATCACATCACTTCGTGGCAATGGTAGTCCACACGTACGCACGTGGGATGTTATAGTTTGTGAATAGATTGGATTGTAAGGGGTTACATATGAAATTAAAATTTAATTATTATTATAATTTCATAAATATTATATATATTAATTATTTTTATGTTTATAACCATCCAAGTAAAGTTGTCATAAAAAATAAATTGCATTACTACATGGCAAAAATGAGACATACATACACACATGCTAGTTTTTTTCTTTACGCATGATGAAAAGAAGATGGAATAATGTTTCCCCATAATCCTAATTAATATCATTATATTTATTATTATATATTTAAAATTATATGATTGGAAAACATATTTATAGGATGTTTAATAAGAAATATACATCAAATAGTTGTTAAATAACATTACTTCTTAATTGGAATACTTCCATTATATCTCTTCTTTAGGGAATGAGGTTTGGTCTTTTTGAAAAATAGAAAAATATCTATCAATAGTATAATTAATTTTAAAAGGTAATTAGTAAGGATTCTTTTGATATAATATTATAAAAGTTGTGTATTAAAATAGATAAGGGGTGTCTTTTTATAAATGAGGGGTCATTTATTCATGGAATTTCATGAATTATTAAATTAATATAAATTAATTTTCATGTCTAAATGGATAAAAATTTATAAAATTTGAATATTAAATAATGATCTATTGAAATAATATCATCCAATAAAAATTTAAAAATATATTTTTTATGTCATCTCTTATATCTTTAAGTTTAAGCACCCATTAACCCTTTTGACAATTACCATAATATTAAACTTTTATGACCTTTTAGGGTAAAATATGTTATTGTAAAATGAAAAAATACCAAAAAATGAAACAATTGTAATATTTGAAACCATATCCCATTAATTTGGTTAATTATAATATTTTTGGAATTTAAATCCTTTGATAAAATATTATTAATTATATAATTTTATTAATATTAATTTTGTATCTATTCATTTAATTTGAATTTTAAAATAACATGAAATAAAATGAATGAAAATATAATCCTTTCATAAATCTGAAATACAATATATTTATACAAAAAATATTTTAATAGAAAAAAGTCATGAAATTGTATTACACATAATATTTTTAAAATCATATAGTTTATTTTTATATTTAATAAATAAATGTTATGTCAATGTTGTGTATGAATTTAATGTAATTATTTCACACTAAATAATAGAAATAAATTAACATGATAAAAAATAATTTTTCTTTCAAATAAATATTTCTAATATATCTAAGTCATTTTTATCCTTATTTCATAAATTTTGATTTAACGTAACAAATAGAATTGAATATTTGACTTCTCTGTAAATAAAATATTATAAAATTCAAAATAAAAGATTCATAGAAACAAAATATTTTTCAATATTTGATGGTTATGGATGAAATATAATCATAAAATTAAATTAACTCAAGTTTTAGGGTAATTTTACCAGTCCTAATAAAATTATTTTTATCCTTAAGTACCGAAATTACCATTACCGAGGTGAAACATATTAAATTCAATTACAATTTATAATGACCAAAAATAAAATGAACCTATTTACCAAAATTGAATATCTATATAATAAATATGGAATCCATTTTTTAGGATTCAAATTCTATAAGTGGTAATAATTAATTTTATATGTAATAGGAAAATGTAACGAAAAATAGTTTTTCAATACAGTGTCTTATTAAATATAAAAATATTTTTATACCAATTTCTAACAAAATATTGAGTCAAATGATATTAAATGGATCATTTATAAAATGAAATATCTAATAGTTCTTTCAAACCATTTAAAAAATGTGATTTTGTATATGATTGAAACAGAAAATAAGGGTTCCAATAAAATCAATATTTTTTGACAATTCTATATAAAATCAATCCTTTCAAAAAAATAAGAAAAAATTACTATAAGAAAATATTTATTTTAGGATTAAAAAAATTAAGCCCTTTTTATCAGATAAATTTTATAAAATTTCTATAAATTAATTATGATATTCTCTCATAATAATAAACAATAGTTATTTTTAATGAAATGTTTTTTGATAAATAAAATGAAATCACTAAAAATTGTGTGCTTATTTATTAATAATTAACCAATAACTTTTTATTGAGTTGGTCCATAATATGTTTTATGATGTGGCTAATCCTATTCATACGAACCAATTTAATGGTCATATTATAATTGTGATATATTTTTAATGTTTCATTTATGTTCGATGTATCTTGGTGTATACACTATTGAACACTGTGTTCTTTTAAAATTTCTAGTTTCTAAATTCTCTACCACCATTAATTAATTAAATCCTATAAATTTGAAATTTATCATAGTAATAAAGTGTTTTCTATTATTAATTTTTTTTTGGGAAAACACACATCATAAAAAGGGTTAATAAAACATCCCATTGAAAAGTGGGAATATAAAATTTGAAGGAAATCTAAATTAAAACAAAACTAGGTTTATAATTAAGATAATATTGTTGGGAAGTGAAAATAATGACATTAAATAAAAAATTAATACCTATGAATTAATATAGGGTGACAGAGAACATAATCATGATAATTTTAAGCACAAAAAAACCATAAATATATAATGGATTAAAATTCCATTGGTTCATAAAAATTTAAACTAAAAAAGATAACATTATTATTTCCAAATATTTTTCTTAATGATGAAAGATTATATTACTCTCATGTGAGAAATCATCTGAAAATATAATTACTTTATTTCTATTTTATATCCTTAATTTAATATGTTGGTTATGCATAAATCAATTTCTACCTATCTCTTACTCCATGAATAAAATATTCTAGATGAAATTTTCATTCCTTAAGCAATAAAAACAACTTTTAGCTATCCATAATATCAATAAATTAATGACAATTTATTCCTTCTACCTCAAAAATATTTACCAAAAATATTTTCAGCCAATGTTTTCCAATGAAGATAAATATAATATACTAATTTATAAAACATCAACAATAACACCCAAAGTACATCCTAATACATTCCATTAATATATAACCTCAGCAATCCCACAAAATTTTTTAGAACAAACAGAATTCCCTAAAATTTGAAAAAACTGATCAATATTTTTACCTAGACAACATAATGTGGATCATAATTTCACATACCTAACAGGTGAATACCTCAATTATATATTCTCTATAAACATACTCATAACCTGAATCACTACGAAACCATAATGAAAACATAAATGTTACAAAACATTATCTCTCTCTTTATTATATAACTAAAAAAATAGATTATAATATATATTCCATAAATATAATAATGCAATAAATATCACCAAAGATGACATAATTCACTTCATCATTAAATCAATAATCAAATCCATGATCATTGATAAAATCAGTATTACTTTACCCATAACAGTCATCTATTTTTACATAAAATATTATCAATTCCTGACTAATATTAATGGTTATTTTACCCATAATCATATGTCATCCAAAAATATTACCATACCAAAAAATCCATTTTATGGTCTATCGGTACAATTCTACATATGAATTCAAAAACTAAATGAAAATCTACCATAGAATAATCCTTTGATGTTTCATGATTCATATAACCATAATTCCGTTCGTGTGAAACTTAAAAAAATTCTTAAATCCTAATTCACAAACACATCAATACATTATCTTTAATGATATAACATAACTGTTTCATTAGACTAGGGGTTAACCCTTATATTATGGAACTTACTTGGACAATGGCCATATTCAATTAACACAATATATTTATATTCCATAATAATTTTAATTTTATCATAACAATTCGTTGATTTATTCCATAATTTTACACATATAAAAAATGTACATTTTCCATTGATACATTTTCAAGGGTCACTCCTTCCAAATTTATAACATGAAGTAAATTGATCATTTTCAAACCAAGGTATCCCCCATAGGATCTATCAATGAACTCTATACTTATTTTTTTAGTAGGTATGAGAGTCTCTTAATGTGCATTATGTTAATCATATATCATGATTACTGATTAGGATAATCAGTATATCTTTAACTTTAGACATCATCTAATTTGGTTTCTAATAACCACCACATTTACCAACACATTTAATGTTAACATAGTTTTATATGATTTTATCCATTGACTAAAACCAATAAAACATATTATGATTAAAACTAATCATATTGTTAAATGACATAATCATGAAAATCATTCATAATATACCTAAATAATGAGCCCTAATTTTCAATCTAGGACACCATAAGTTTAAACTTGGCCCTTCATTGTCACCATCACTTCAAATATATCATAATAATTTATAATGTAAATATATTTCAACCCAATAATATCCCATACAAATTTCACTCTAGGTGTGATATAAGGTAGTATTATTTGTGTGACATAATGATGGTTGATTTATACTCAACCAACTCTTTTCAAGGTTATTACCCATATATGAAACTATTCCAAAATTATTTCCACATATAGTAGCTAGATAATGAGGTATTTCTAGGAAAACCACATAATAAATACCTTTCCATAAAATTATTATTTTATCCAATACATAGACTTATCCTCAAATTTTTTTGTTAAGTTGTGTTCCTTATTCTATGTTTTCTTGAATATAGTCTTGAAGATTCTACTAAACATCATTTGATACCACCTATAAGGATCCCAAATAAAAAAAACCAGAGATTTTGTTTACATTATAATTTTGGTAGAAGATAAAATAGGTCATACCTCAATGGAAAAATTAGCTTAGTAGTCTTGATAAACCAGATACAAACATGATTCTAATTTGACATTGGAAATAAAGTATAAAACATTTCAATATTAATTGTTCTGTATCCTCAAAAATCATTCCCAGCTTTATTTCTCATATATTAGGGAATGGAAACTAAATAAGGGTGATCTAAAATTCCTAGTAAGGGTTATGTATAATTGAAAAATCTATGACATAATAAGGCATAATCAATAAGGAAAGAAAAATAACAAAAACACATTACATTTAATCAATAACATGAGACCTAAATGCATCCATGGATAATATCAATGAAATAATATCACAAATAATAATAACAAAATCCCCAATGGAGTATTTATAGAATATTAGACATCATTATCTCGTACATAACAACATTTCAACCTCTATGGTCTTCTACCAAGATAATTTAATCTATGTTGTACATACACTAAAAAATAATTCAATAAGAAGATCCATTTAGTGTGCCTCGTGAGACCTATCAATTCACAAAGAGAATATATAATTATGATCCCTTATAATCAAGGAATTTTCAATAAATTTCTCATATATTTAATGATTAATTTAATAAAAAATCTTTATTCTGAAAAAATATATGTATTGAGTTAATATTATGAAATATCAATATTTCCCAAGTCTATAATGAAGATTTATAGTAAAAACACATATATAAAAATGGTATACATTTAAAAAAAATATATTGTACATAGGATATGGATATTTAGAAAAATGTAATTTCCAATTTATGATGATCTCAAGAAAGTGAATGTTTCCAAAAAATGATAATGAACACAAAATAAATTTTAGATAAAATTTAACCATTGATTCAATAGAAATATATGTTTTATACTAAAATAAATTCCTTGGAGAGTATAGTATAAAATGGAAGTGAAATATGAAAATAATTTTTTAATAAATAGATTTCTTTATAAAACATTACAAATATTCATAAGAACCTATATAGTAAAATATGGGTACTGTAATGGAAAAATATTTTAGCACCAAATATGTTAAAAGTGAACATTCAGTATAACTTTTTCATAAAGAATATAAAAAATGAAACATTAAGAAAAAATTAGAAATATAACTTTAATTCCTATATCTAAATTTTGTAATAAAATAGAATTCCATTAATAAATCATTTTATTAAATAAAAATAAATTTTTTTAAAATATTTTTGAAAAATATTGACATTGAATAAATTTATACCCATTAAATAAGATAAATATGATGTGCTTTTAATTTAAATATTTATTTCTTTATCCATGTTGAAAATATAATAAATATTTGAATAGATCATGGAATACTATTAATATTTATATTATGTAAAATAAATGGATCTTATGAAGAATTTAATCTAATATTTCTTCAATTAGAATGAGAAAAATCCCAAAAAATGATATTATAAAATAATTCATACTTGTTTAGTAACATTTAAATTGTAACCCCTCAATAGAGTAAATAGAAGTTTATCATTAATCATTATTAATTAATATATATTCATGTAAAATATATAAAATTGTATGTATATAAACTACATAAATGTAAATAGATACATAATAATAAATATATAACAATGGAGGGGAAATTGAGATTAACTCCCTTAAAAAGCTCATATCATTGAAGTGATAATTAATCCATGATGTTATTATGTAAAAAAAATATAAATCCCTAAAAATCATGTGTAAATAAATTTTAATAATATGATAAATCATTTTACTTACAATCATTTGATAAAATAATCCATAAAATGGAAGTATAACCTAATGAATTGAAATTGTTTTATGAAACCCTTTTCCACCATGGTATCTTCTAAATCATAAGTCCCATTATTGAAAAAATTAAAATGAATATTTAAATATCATTATCAAAATTATTTTGTTGATTTTATATTTTAAATGGGTAGAATATACACCTCATAAACATAAATAGTCTTATAATAGCAAATGTGTCTCAATGAAACAAAATTGGGATAAACAACCCTTATAAAGATTGTATCATTGAGTTGAGAATTTATCCTTGAAATGATTGGGGGTTTAAAATATAAATCCACATAAAATATTATGAAATAATTCATAATACAACAATGTATCATCTTAAACAAAATCATCGCATTACATAGTCTATGGAGTAGAAGGATAACCCAATGAATGGAAATTGAATTATGAATCCCCACACCACCTTGCCAGCTTTTGAATCATTAGTTCCATGAAATAATAACTTCAATTAAATATATAAATATAATTAAAATAAGGATATTCATGATTTTATATTTAAAAGTATAAGTAGATACACAATATAAACACAAATAGGCCCATGAAAACAAATATGTCTCAATGAATTAATATTAATACATTAAACCCATACACCTAGTATGACTTCCTTCATATGTGTTCACACATCCCGTATAATAAATATAGATTTATTATACATATATTAAAGAACCATAAAAAATATAATATAATATATAATTTACTTATAAATTTTTATCACACATTTATTTAAAAATTATTTATTAAAATCATTATTATGATTGATAACTACTTCATCTTTCAAATATGATTCAGTTTGGTACTTTTGGTCCTTGGACTTTAATTATGGTTCCATCATATAAAAAATTTCAATCATGAAATAAATTTCCTATATATACCACATATATATATATATATATATATTCATCCATAAATTATATAGCTAGAGATATGGGTTACACCATTAAAGGAGACATTAGGTTGTACGTATAAATGAAAAATGTTTTAACAATTAGATGGATGTAACAATAGAAATACAAATGGTAATTCACCATTACAGAATTATTTTTTATATAATATATGTCGTATATATTAATTAGTTTTATATTTATTAACATCTATGTAATGAAAAACGAAAAATGGATCGCATAACTTTATGGAGGTGGTTGTCCACACATACTCACGACCGGCATCTTTGTCTTTCAATGGATTGGATTGTAAGAAGTTAAATATGGTATTATAGATTTTGAAGAATGCTCATGTCATAAATATAATATATATTAATTATTACCATATTTTTAAGAATCCAACGAATGTGGTGATGGAAAAAATTCCACCACTATATGGATATGGTATGTCATACATATGCATGAGAGACGTTTCCTCTTTTAATAAGATGTAAAAGAGATAGAATATGGTTATAAAATAATCGTAATAATTTCACAATATTCTAAAATATTTCAGATCATGGATTGGAAACACAAAACCATTAAACCACAACATGATTTAAAAAGATAGAGGCAATGAACACACACTAATACAGGGGAGGAAACACCGGAAAATAACAATGGAATCACAAGCCCCCCATTACCACATGGTCATAAGGATGCACAATATCCAATCCCAAAGGAACTCCGTAATGACCAAAAAGAAACAGTCCATATGTGAATGATCCAATGCCCCAAATTTTAAAAACTGAAATATACCTCAGCAGCACCCTTCCAGTACCAAACCAATCACTGCCCAAAAGTCAGACACCCTACTATTAACATCCATAAACACACGTAAGGAGAGGACACATCCCCCGGGTCATTTTACATCCCAACTATATCACTATCACTAAGAATATAATGAAATTATTCTTATCATCGCAGAAAAAACCAATCCATGAAATCCAATTATCCAACATGCTCCTGTAACCCATCACCAATGATCCCATTAGCTTGTTGACACCGAAACACATCACCGTCAGGATCCCAATTCTAAACCTGCATCCCTGGTTAAGTTGATGAGAACAACATTCGATTCATGTAATTCCCAGGTGCCATTGCTGAATGTGTACCTAATGAGGACAGACCAGCCCTAATCAACCAACCCTAGTAATAGTGTTTCCCATAAGTGACCTTAGACCCTCCATCACCACCAACCACAATAAGGGTGGTAATGCCATCCGCCGCCATCAAAGGGATGTCACCAGTAGCCACCTTCTTCAAATCACTTTAGCCTATATCCACCAGCTTTATATCGCCATATCTAGTATCCACTATCAAGGAATCATTGACCATTACCTCTATTGAGTCACCAATCACATCCACCTCTATCAAGACAGATCCTATATCACCAGTGTTACGAGAATCAGGTCCTCCATTAACATGATTTTCTTTGATATCTCACTCACCATCATGTCCTATCTCAACATGAACACTCCAAATACCAAATTCATCAAAAAGATCAAATGGACTTAAAATTTCATCATTAAGCCCTCTCCCTACTAAGAGCAGCATCATATCACTTGGAGTACTAGAGAAATTCCCATCAAATTAAAGAGAGGGAAGTTCTCATTTATTTAGGAAAAAATTACCCATCATCCCTCAATATCAGTATAATTATGATACATTATGTATCATATTTCGATTCATAAAATATATTTATTGAAATTATAATAATTAATTAACATTAATGAGTTGGTATAGGTGATTACCTCTTCTTCAGTAATCCGTCATTAGATATCCTCTTTAGAGACCCATCATTGATATTTTAGAAATAAAAAGTCTTCTAGAAAATGTATAATGATGTTGATAATGAAATTTTGTAGGGTTTTTTTTGATATATGATCCTAAAATTGCTCTAAAGTAATGAGATAAGGGGATTCATTTTATAACTGATGGGATGAGAATTCCAGAAATTTAGTAAAGTATTAAATTAATATAAATTATTTAACTTTTATAAATTGATCAATGTTGATAAAATTAGAATCTTAGATTTGGATGATTTGAAATCATCTCATACAATAATTTTTTAAAACGTTTTGGTTATTTATTTACCATTATTTTTATGTTTTTACTCCATATTAACACTTTTTTACAATTACTACAATATTAAGTCTTTTAACTTTTTAAGGGTTATGAATTTTATCATAAAAACTATAAAAATTGAACTTGGTTGATATTTTAAACAATATCCCATTAATATTCATTAACATTATACTTTTATGATTTTTTAAAAATTTAAAAAACTATTAGTAATTATAAGATAATATTTATTATTAAATAATATTTTTTATAAAATATTAGTAATTTTAATTTTGTAACTATTCATTTAACTTGACATTGAAGACAACATGGATACAACGGAATTGAAATATAATCCTTTTACACATTTTTAACATATTATATATATTTCAATAATTCATGGAACAGAAAAATACTCCAATTATATTCTTTTTATTATTTTTTAAAATAATTTTTTTCAATTAATTGATTATCTACATTGTTAGTGTTTCATAAGATTTTATGTTAATTTTTCTATCACTAAAATTTATAAATTAATTATAATGAAAAAAAATTTCTAGATTTAAAAAAATATATAATTGAACCTAGACCATTTTTATTCCAATGTAAAAAATTTATATATAATTAATCAATGAGAATTTAATTTTTTCTTTTCTTTACAATTAAAATTATTGATGTAAAAATCAATCTTAAATATTAAAAATATCAAAGTTCTAATATTTGGATGGTCATGGAAGAAATATAATCATAAAATTAAATTATCTCATGTTTTATGGTTATTTTTAGTCCATATCATACTATTTTTAAACTCTATTAACCGGTTTACCCTTATCAAGATGATAAATATTTACTACAGTAACTATTAATAATGGAAAAAAAATAAATGTAAAATATTTACCAAATAGATAAATTATTGTTAAAAATATTTAATCAATTTTTAAAAATTGAATTTCGATGTTTTTTAGTTATTAAATTAAGAAAAAAATGCATAAGGAAATGAAAAATATTTTACTATAAAAATTTCTCTTGAAGTATAAAAATGTTTTATAAAAAAGTAAATTATAAATCTGATTCCAATTAACATTATGAGATTATTTATAATATGAGATATCTAATATTTCTCTAAATATTTTAAAAAAATAGGACTTTGTACTTTTTTATAAGAAAAAAGTACTGTCTAATTAAAATTAGTATTTTTTCACAATTCACTCGAAATAAAAACTTTTTAAAAAACACAAAAAAAATACCCTTACATAAAATTGTTATGATTATTTAAAAAATGAATTCCATTTTTTCAAATATAGATTTTAAACGTTATAGAAAATAAATATAATATTTCATCAAAAAATTAATAAAATTATTTTGGAAGAGAACTTATTTTTGAAGAATAAAATTGGAATACTAAAATTAGAGTTCTTATTTCATAAGAATTATTCAATAAAATTTAATTGTGCAAGACCATTATATATTTCTAATGGTTTATGTCATATTAGAACCTGTAAATTTCATTTCTAGATTACAAATGTTATAAAATTTTATGATTTTGTATGCTCGTTGTTGCATGTTGTATACACTATAAAACACAATGTTTATTTATAATATAAGGTCATTACAAGGTACCTAAAAAATCCATCTATCTATGCTCTTGGATTTTAATAAACTGATACAACTTGGTAAGTTGATCAAAAATCACCCAGATATCTTGTTGAACACTCACTATTCATGGAAGTATAGTAAATTAATCCGTCACTATACCCCCCCACATCAACTCAGGGATCTCATGAGGATGAGCTAAACCTAAAAAAAATCGATTCCCTACTCTCACATATTAATAAGGGACACATTGATAAAAAACTCAATTACACTCCACCTCATTCTTACCCACTAAAACTACCACCATTGGTCCCGAAATAACTTCATAACTCTATGATTAATCTCTGAGAGGGAGGTATGGATCTTTGTGAATAGCTCCTTATGTAATAGGACCGAGAACACTATATTTTCATTAGAAATGAATGATGTTTTACCAACCATCAAAAAAAATTAAATTTAATGTATCTAATGAGGAAATATGGTTTTCTTGAACTTAAAAATATATGATTCTCAACTCTGTATCTATCAAACACTGGAAAAGTGGTAGAGTCACTAATATAGACTAGAGGTATGATTCCTCTCCCTCAAACTCCTTGTTTATTTGCAATGTGGTTTACTATTTTGAGGCCTCCTTCATCAAGTGTGAAGTAAACTTCATTCTTAGGGGAATTTCTACCTTATTTCCATTCCATGGATCATATAATATCTTTAATATGTATTTCAGAATGAAATAATAACAATTAATATGTCTTAGGATTATTTCTATTAAGGATATGTATACCTAAAACTCCAGTGGCCTTTTTAAACAAAAAACCAATCACCTAGAAGATAATTCCTTCAGATATTCATAGAGACAATAACTACATTCAGCACCATTTAGTTTCCTATTTAGTTCTGTTCATGGGGACTTAACTGCCTAGACCATTATGAAATATCCATCTATATCTATATCGACACATTCCTGAGACCATCTCCCAAAGAATAAAAAAACCCATACTCAACACCCTCCTCTAGGAATATCATAATAGAAAAAATAGTCATCCTTTTCCTTTGTACATTGAATTCATTTAGACATGAATTGATCTTGGAGAATTACTACACTTTAAATTTCTAAGAAGTTAAATAGGCTACTGTTCTATAAAATATTACCATAACCTTGTGATAGTATCTAATAAACCAAATGAATAATGCACCTTATATACTTTCTCAACTGGGTCCCTATCTAGAAATACCTCAATTTTGGTTGGGTATATAGATACACCTTGTTCAAAGATTAAATTCCCTATAAATTGAACCTCTCTAATAAAGAACTGTCACTTAGAGATCGTACCATATAATCAATGGTCCTAAAGTATGTCTATGACCATCCTAATATTCTATTTGTGATCCTCCATTAATGGATAATAAATTAGTTTGTCATTAATTAAGAGATCCCAAAAATGATCTATGTATGGTTGAATGATATAATTCATAAGTCCTACTAATATATTGAGATTTTATCACACCAAAGGGCATCACCCAGAACCTATAATTCACATGTCATTATTGAAATACATTTTGTGTAATGTACTCCAAACAATTCAGAAACTAGTAGAATATAGATCTGAGGAAATTCATATAGAACTATCTCATCATGTTTAACTAGTCAAATAGTTCATTAATCCTTGTAAAATGTTAGCTTTTATTAATTTATACCCGATTAAAGTGATGATAACCAATGAAAATCCCCAACCACCCATTATCCATATTTCTGAACAACTCTGGAGTCATATGGTGAAAACACAGGGTCTAATGAAACTTTTCTCCAAACGGTCCTCCATCTACACCCTCGGATCTTAGAATTCAGTATGCTTCATCAAAGATGGCACAAAAGTTATCAGTTTTATCCCATGGTGGATGTCAATTCTGATGATAGTCTTTAGATGTGGAGGTAATCCAATAATTTCATTGTGAAATAAATCTATGTACTGAACCACTACCACTGGAAATTAGATGCTTGAAGAGACAACTCCACAATGGAAAAACTTTCCAACTAATGGGAGATAGTTTGTAGATTCTTTCGAATGGGGCCACTTCTCCAACCATATAGTCCTTCATTCTATTGAAAGAAAATATTATCCCATATACATTAAAAGAAATTATTCTCCTTTTTGATATTATATCATGAAATGTAACATAGATACCATTGTTATAAATTGAATGTTTTCACATGGCTTCATTGAAAATATAAAAAGTTTCATCAAGAATATCTCTCAACTGAGCATCAACTCACACTATCAGTAGACGTGTGATATAGTAAAATACATTCTTTTTGGGGTCTATATCCATAATGTAAAGGATAAATGATCCATATGAATATAATTATCCAAAAAAGGGAGAAAAAAATGAATGATATACTCATAACTATATCTATAATTAATGAAGACAAATAAGAGAAGAAACAAAATTTACCACAAACAATGTTTTTCCATGTTTAAGTGTTCATTGTTGGGGATAGGATAAAACATAGATATGTGGAAGTAAAACAAGAAAACCCAAATGTAATATAGGGAAAGATCAGAAAAACAAACACATGACTTAGATATCTGGTTGCTCAGCCAAGAGATGCATGTGGAGCCACCGAACCTTCAAAAGTTCAGGGATAGGGTTCTGGGGCAGCGGTGGGAAAATAATGATTACGCCGGGTATCCAGATGCGGTTCCAATGCTGGAGATTTTCTGGGCGACCCAGTCTTTGGTGGAGCAGCCTGTGGAGGGGTGGTGGTGGACACTTCACCAAGAGAGGTGGAGGTGGCGGTGGCGAGGAGGGACATTGTGGGAAGGAGGGCCATGGAAACTCCACCAATTTTCATCATGGAATGAATAACAAACTGGGAAAACTAGTTTTCTACCACAAATAATTTCTTATTCAACATTATCATATCCCTTGAAATCCTTTAATTGAATAAATCCTCAACCACCAGCACTACATGCATGATTTGGTACACACAAAGGTTGAGGTGTTGGTTGGATTTTTTCATTACATCATCCTATGACTATAGATCATACTTATGAGCCTCTTACAACTCCTCTTATAACACCACATTCCAAGGGTATTCCCTGGCCACCCTTCTGTGATCCTTAATCAGGAAACTATCACAGATGTTTTTCTACAACCTTTCCACCATATGTATTGTTCCAGGTTAGGAAATCACACTACATGTAAACAGAAAATTTCATCTATAAGTATGGTTGTCTCTTGATTTATTAGATCCTTGATGGGATACAAGGACCACCGATCCATGATACTGAGAACAATTGTGTAAAGGCCTCTTGCACAAAGAACCTAAAATTTGAAATCTACCAGATATAGTAGCATACTATGCTACATGATATATACTCCTTCATGAAACTTCCTAACAATCCTACAAAAAAGAATATCTCTATCATTACGTCCTGTTATTATACCTCGACACATGTAGGAATTCTTAGGGATACCACAATAATAGGATTGTTGCTGTTGAGGTGCTTCTCAATATTATGTACCCAAAAGTATCATTCTTAAAGAATATCTATATATTAGTGTGTGTGGTTAGTAAAACATCATGTTTACTTCAGAGTAGTAATATCTCTCTACTGTAACCCCAAAATCTCCATGAATCCAATAGATTATAAGGTTTAAGGGTAGTATTATTCATAGAAAATGTTCTCAAATTTTATCTACATAAGATCCATCTCGTCATGGGATTAGGTTATAAGACATCACTATCACCCTTCTTCCCTATAATTATAACTTGTTTCAATTAAACCATATGATCATTTAGGGACCACAAGGGAAAAAACTCAAACAACAAAATAAAGGGAATATTTTATACATATTGATTTGGATCATTACAAAACAAAATATTTAATTTCCATTGAAACTCACAAGGTACACTCAATATTCAAAAAACATTTTCATGTACCATTATAATAATTAACCTATCAATATGAAGATTAACATCAACCATAACTATTGAAGGTAAGTCCATATTCCATTCATCGGGTGGATTCACTCCTCTATTATCACTTGGAGGAAACACCACATCAATCACTTTTTTATTGTTGAGACCTTATCTTGGGAGCCTATTTGGCTATTATTATTGTAGTATTCTAAAGGTTTAGAAGAAAAACCATGGTTATATGAGCATATCTAGGGAGATGACATAAGAAGTAAATAGATGTTTAAGGCTCATTCCTTTATTATTTACAGCCAATTAGTTTCACTATAATAAATATCTCAACATTCTGAGTTTAAAACAATCTTATTAGAGTCCCACGTTAAGGATATATTGGACTCTATGTCAACATTGGGTATCCTATCGTGAAATATAAAAATGAGACACCAAAATGTAATTTCGTTATATTCAAAACATAGTCATCTTGATGCATTTTACTTTGAAAAACGTCCATAGGATATACCCACTCAGATACAACTCTGTCAAGAGATGAACCACTAATGCCACACCTGAAATAGATTTAAGATGGGTGTTAACCCCAAATATTACTTCCAATGGTTCAAGGACAGGTGGCTAATGCTAAGTACGCATATAACACTTATGGGAGGCCTTACCCAAATGAACCCATCCACACAAAAGCCTCACTTTATATCACAAACAAGTAGGGAAAATAATTTTGTTATCACCCTAGAGAAAAAAAATCTTTTAATAACCTCTAAAATATCCATAGTGAAACAATTTAATTTATACCCATGTATGATGGTTAAATATGTATTCCCAACCTAACATAAATTGATTAACAACATAAAATAATGAAAATATGTATAATTATGCTCATGAATAGTGATACCCTCAACCAATATATATCATTATCCCTGAGTTCTAAAAATCTCTACAATCATTTGTACCACAAATGTTACTGTTTAACCTCCTTTCATCTGGATAAGCCACAACACATGAAGAAAAATACCATTCACAGTTGAATATATATAGAACTTAGAATATTCGTCAAAAAATAAATTGGGTGTATTATAAATAAATATTTCTCTCAATCCACCAGAACATTAATGGGAAAGAATCCCATAAAATATATACACCCATAAAATAAACTGAATAGAGAGATATACGAATGTATTAATCTTAATAATATATTATAGATAATGATTATGTCCAATACTATAGAAGTTTGTGTTTTACATTTTCTAGTAGCCTTAAGTTATAATTTGGGGTCAATAATATTGGACCCACACATTACCAAGTTAATGTCATAGTTGAGGGGGTTCTGACATCACTAGAGGACCCATGTTCTACCAGAGCTCAGCCATGGGGGTAATTGACTCCCCTTAAAGGAGATGAAGTACCAGAGTATATATGTGTGATGGGGTGTGTGGGTTCCTAACCTATCACTATAAAGACATTGGGGGACAAATAACCTAATATATTCATCCTATCAATTGAATTTCTAACATTTAATTTTCTCTATAGACCAAAAATGACAATCAATGTCATACAATATTTTAAGTAGAAGAAATATGATCATACTACCTAATTTCATATCAATGATGTTTTAAAATGGTAATTATCATGATCTTCATGGTATTCTACTCAACAAGTATTAATCACAGATTTAATTTTGAGTCTTTCATGAAGAATATATGAATGGAAGAACATATCAAAAATTACACATCATGTCTTTTAGTTTACATGGGGTGTACTCCTAAGTCATCACTTTGTTGTGTCCTACTTTATGACATGGTGTGTGAAAATCCATATTTTAGGAGTGTCAACTAGGGAATATGGTGTTTTTGTCAACTCAGGTTCCTATGCATTCACTCCCTAGACACAGATCAATTTTCTAGGTAGTGTCCACAAAATGTGGAATCACCAAAAAACTATGTGATATTTAACTTGGATGTAAACCATATCATCCAAATAATGTATACAACATGACATGTATTATTCTGGAACACATGAAATATAGTCATAAATTTCACTAATATTTATGTACTCTTCTAAAATATTGTTGTGTAAATTGATCCCACAATAAATCTATTCGTTATCATTGACCATATCCATAAAATGGTTGGAAACACCTTCAATAATTGATTTATAGCCTCTGGTGGTTAGAAATTAGTATTCCTATTGTCCCATACAAAGCTCATTTAGTTATCCCTATCAATTCAAGGGTTTGGAACTTCCTTTAGAAACAAATCTACCATGGATAATCGTCACATATACATTTTATATTTTCTTTAATTCATTTAATATAATGACTTATTTTTGAGGTTTGATTGGGTTTTTACAAGGTATCATTAATTACATAATTATTTTGGTTAATTAGAATTTTAATAATTATTACATTTTTAGGGATACTATAAATAACAAGGGTTTATATGTTATGGAACTATGATATGTTTTAAGTATGTGGGATATTAAAATGGATATGGACAAGGGTATATAATTCTAAATTTTATTAACTAATGTATCGAGAAAATGGATTGAGTAATTTTAGTTTTCTGAATGTTTTTTGAGTAATGATGGTAAAAATAATAAATTTATATTTAAAACAAATACCATAATTAATTTGTCGATATTATAATGGTTACATTGAAAATATATTAGACATGTGTTTGAATTGAGTGGGAAATATTTGTGTTAATGTTAATTATGTGGTTATTTATTCTCATTATCTTATACACACAGACCACACAAATTTTGATCCTGAGTGCGTCAAAAAATCTAATTCTAGGGGGATTAATATATTTCCAGCTACCTAGAACATCCAACTCCTCCATTTAATGAATAAATTATGTATAATGAAAAGGCTTTTTTCCATTGGGAATGAAGAGAATCTTATTGGTCAAAGATGGTATGTGGCCCCCTCTATTTTTTGTTGATGAAGAAATTTCGACATGTGTGTTATATAATATATAACATTTTTAAGGGATTTTATGGTGAGCTTTGTGTATACATGGAGGTAAGTTAAATTGTATTGTTTTTACATTTTTTATTTCATAAAAATATTAAAATGATATGTATACATTTTCCTATGTAGTTTCCAGAGATTTACATACTAATATTGTTCATATTTTTCACTTATATATATTAATGTATATACATTATTAACGGTTATCTAAATTTCACTCTTGGAGGAGTTAGGTTACCTTATCTCAGATACAATGTGGTCACAAAAAATGATGCATAGTTATATTTTTTAATTGATTTAGGTATAGTAATGATTATTCTAGTGTTTTCTACCCTCATATATGAATATTTGACATGTTTTATGAAATTTAATGAAATTTTTAATAAATTAAAATACATTTATAATATGGTTTTTAATATATAGGTGAATGAAGTTTTATTTTAAAATGGAAAATTTCATCTATATTAGTATTTATAACCAGGATGTTGGTCTTTAGCCCCGGAATCTTGATAGTGATATTGGGTTTCTATTTTTAGTCTCACTTTGGACACATGATGAGCCCATTTAGGATTGGTTCATAACATGATGATATTTTCATACCCTTATATATATATTTCAAATATAAATTTGAAATTTTTATATAATTATTTATAGATTTTCTATCAACAAATTATCCATTCAACAATCCATTGGGAAATATTTTTTCTAAATATGCAGTATTTATAATTAAAATAAATTTTTTGAATAATTTTTATAAATTAATTTATTAATTGGTATAATATTAAATTATAATATCTATATACTTTTAATTTCATTATGAATTTATATGTGATGCAAGAAATTAAATATTTTAAATTTGTTAGATTTTATTAAAATATTTGTTTAAGGAAATACAAATATTGTCTAAACAAATATGAATATAAATAAAATTAATTTTATAGTTCTATGAAATAATTCTTTAAACTATTATTTGGGCTTAATAAATTAAATCTATACATTCTTGACTATAATTTTAATCGTTATAGAAATCACATAGTATTAAATTACATATTCAATAATGTGTATATGAAAATAATTTTAATATGATGACATTTTTATTTTATGATAGAATAATATATAAATTAATTAAACACATTTAATTAAAAATATAGATTTTTATTTCATATACTAAAATTATTTTCTATGTATTAATAGAGTCAAGTATTAAGTGATTAATGTTGAATTTTCTTATAGATTTTTTTCTTATCGTCAAGGCTAATAAGATACTATAGAAAGTATATATAACTAATTATATGTCTATGTGATATATATATCATAACTGTAATTATAATAAAAATAATTAAATATTATAAATGAAAACCCCTATTATTATGAGGAAACATATTTCTTAATAACAATACTGGAATAATGATATAAAAACGTTATCTTCAGAATGTTTTTTTAGAGTCCAAATTATTTTTCATTTATGACCTCAAGAGTTAACTATAGAAAAAATTGATATACAACCATAATTTTATAAATTTTGTTTTTTATTAGAATTGAACAAATATTTGAAATAGATCATATGAATTAATGGCATGATTAAACTGAATATTAATGTACAATAAAGAATATATATTATTTAATTACCAATTTCAGAGGATCAAATATTTGTAATTTGAAAATATATTGTATAGGTCATTATCAGTGATCATATAAAAACCTACATGTTTTTTTTTAATTCATCAATAATTTTTTCAAATCAGATGAATATTTTTTTAGTAACAAAAATTCAATAAACACAGCGATTACATTCTTGAATAAGATGAAATTTACATGATATAGATTGTAATAAATAATAATAAAATCTTTCCATTTTTTAAAATAAATTATTCAATAATGTTTTGAAGAAGTATGTGTTAATATATTTTTTTGGGATCCCAAAACCCTATATAAACTAGTGGTAAATATGATTTTTAAATCAAACTATTAATGTAATTACCTTCACATTAAGTTATAAGGATATCAAAATAAGAGTGTGATTCCCATCAATTTTGTGAATAAGGGAATATTAATTATAAATGCAAAACAGAATAATTATATTATGAATTTTGAATATATATATATATATATATATCTATTGTTGTCTCAATGGTTTTAGATTTTTGTAAAATTACATGAAATGTGTTCTTGGGTGGATGGTTATAAAAAAAAGAGAGTGGTGGATGTTGAATGCCATTAAGTACTCACTACATGGCCATCATATACTAGGACTAGTGACAAGTGTGGTAATCCCAATATTTTGGCCACTAGGAGGAAGGTATTTTTTCAATGAGCATCCAATGGAATTCTACATGGAACATGATAATCCCGAAACACATTTTTTATATAGTTATAAAATCTAAACATTCCCTTTTAGAATATGGACCCCATTCATGGTTCTATTTTATTGGATGGAAAAAATAGGGGGAGGGTATCTGTCCCTACCTAACTTTATCCTTCTATTCTCTCAATGGTCCATTGAGTTTGGACTCATTTCATCATGCTAATTCGAGATGATATATTTTCCTTCCTTTTCACTTTTTATTCCATTTTTTAGTTTTAAGTTTCTATACCAGTAATGAATTTTGGATATATTCTTCTAAATAATTGATTAAAAAATCACATGATTAGGATTTCATGCATGGTGCATAGAAAATGAATAAGGATGATGGATTCTTTCTATTTCAAACTATTTAACAAAATGTATTTCACAAAATGGATTTGTTTTTATATAGATTTGATAAAATTCTGTCTTAATTTGGGTTTTTTAATTGGTTATTTTGCACATATTTGGTCTAAAGATATTTTGAGCATGACCACACGTCATTTAATGAGTTTTTAATATAATAAAATTTCATGATAGTATTGGATTATATTATTAAATAATGAATTTTATATAAAATTACTAGAATATGATATTATAGTGATTCTTGATTAGGTATTTATTATTTAATTCTATATAGCTTTGTGTGATCTTGAGATTATATTATGGATTTTTTATAATTATAGGTATCATTTACATATTGATTATCCAGTCATTTTGAGGAAATTATGTTTATGTATTATAATTATAAATAAAATTAGTCAGTTTTAGGGAAATTGTTTGATATCACCCAATAAGTTGGATGGTATCACTATGGAATAACAATCTAAAAGGACTATATACCTTTATAAATAGATTTTTATAGGTTCCTTGGTCAAATGCTTATTGGTGGCCTATTATATGGATTTTTTTAGTGTGAGTAGGATTTTACACATTTTTTGAGAGTAAATGATTTTACCATTAAAAAAGATATTTAATGGAAGTGGAATTTTTTGGATTTTCTAAAGTAAATGGGGATGATTAGAAGAAGTATTTGGATTTGGATTTTATATAATTTGTTGGGTTTTTAATGTGGATAATCATCATTTCAAATGAATATGAAGTTTAAAATTTGGGTCTTATCCCATAGGATATTCAAATTTGTTTGTCTAAGTTAGTTTCCATTATAAAATTTTCTAAAAGATAGTTTGAATAAAAGTTTAGTTAAATTTAATGGGATTTACTTTTGGTTAATGAATTACTCTTTCTATTATAAAAAATAAAATTCCATTATTTCTAGTGTTATTGTTCTTTTATGAAATTCATTTTTTATATTTAATTTAAGGTTACTTTTGAATAATGATGATTGATAGTATAAGAATAATAGATATTTATTCCTTTATGTAATGGGATGATTAATTGAGGTTGATATAATTTTTAGGTTTTTTTTAGATTAGGCCCAAAGTAAACATAAGATATCATATAGGGAATGAGTTTTGTTTAATACTGTGTTTTTACCCTTAGTACATGAAATTAGTGGTGGGTTCTAGTGAGGCATTTTGGGTGATTTTTTCACAATTAGATATTTATGACATTATTTATGGGAATTTTAACTCCTTTTTTATGTTTGGGTGACCATTAAATCTTACCTCATTGTTTTTGGTGGATTATTTTCCACTTGACATCCATATTGATTTCTATGACCAGACTCATAGGATTAGTACATTTATTTTTTTGAACCCTATTATGGATCTTGAGATGGGGTTACAAGATGATTGGTTCATCATTTGTATTATTTTTAGGGTAAGTGTTGTTTTACATCTATAGTATTATAATATTATTCTAATATGATAAAACATTATTGGGTACCTATACTAATAGGTTGTGAGACACATATAAAAATCAAATTGACTGATTCATGTCCAATAAGTTTGTAATGTATGGGAAGACAATTGTGTTTGTGATACGGATCGAGATTCATGGATATTTTTTATTTTGGAGGTCACAAATGATTTTTTTATTTTATAAAATTTTATATTAATTTCATTATATATACATTTCCATTAGAAATTGAGTGATGATTGATGAGACACTAGGATAGAATGTAGAAAATTCTAGGATGGAAAATTTATTGTTTTATATCTGAGAGCTAACTTTCTTCATTTTGCGGATCCCTAAGAGGTAATATAATTCCAAAGACCCTAGGTAGCTAGATTTGGTGACTAATTTATTAAATAAGATTACTTATCAAATATCGAGGTTAAATTTTCTTTAAGAGACTTGACATATAGTCATTACATTACAACATGAAAAATGCATCATTTGAGTAAAAAACAATATTCCTTAAATCCATTAATAAAAATAATAAAACATAGTATTTCACTTCATTACATGCGGAAATGGGAAACATATGGAACAGATGAGATAAATCACCTTGTAAGGGATAACCTATAACTAAAGATAACATTTTGTAATAATGTAATTAATAATATTGTGGAAATAAATGATGCTATATCAGTGAATACGTAATTATAATAGAAAATATTGGTTTAATATAAAAAAATAATATAATTTATAATATTAAATGATCACAAAATGGTATAAATTATATTAATTCATATATTAGGACATCTTCAACAAAGCTGTGTTTCTTGGATCCAAGAAATTATACATAAAGGATAAGGACACTTCCATTACTCTGTCATAGTTACCTCATAATACCTACCAATGTGCGGAGGGGATATATAATTTAAATTCATGATCATGAAATAAATATAAAATTTATTTTTTCATATACATAATTATCCTAGGAAACACATGGTATAAAGAGAAATAATTTATAACTAATAAATACATTACAAAATTACTGAATGATGGTTATTTTATAATATTTTATCCTATAAAATAACTTATTATCTTATTGTTTAATTCAATATTCTTACTCATTGAATTAAAAATGATGTCTAGGTTAACTATATTGATGATTATATGAACAGTTTATTTTTTAAAATGTGTAAATATGTACCCATATTATGGGATGAATAAAAAATGCTTTTTATTGAGTACTTATAAAGAATATAATGATCAATGTGATTAAAAAATTTAATACTTGTATTCTTAAGGATAAAATAAAAAATAATTTATATATAAATACCCTATAAAAATAGGAGTAATGATCACACATATCTAATAATCATGAGTGTTTTAAAAGTTTTTTAAGGAAAAATCTACAGGTCTGTACGAATTTAGAGAATTGGTACACTTGTTCTGAAAGAAATTTTAAATCACTTCAAACTTGATATATGATCTATAATTAATATAACTATCACCCCACCTTATATAGTTTCCATGTTTGATAAATAATTTATCCATAATACCAAAAAAATTCATTCAAAGGTATTTTTTATCACAGGACAGTATAAAATAGAATGCCTCTTATGTGAATTTTAGAAAAACAATGGCTTATAAATGGAGTATAATAAGAGGTAAATGGAGGGTTGAATGTATAGGATTTCATAATAATAGTAATTAAAATTATATAACTATAGTTTTGGAGTAAAACATGGAAATATAAAGGGATTTTATAATAGAAATGTAAATTTCAGTTGAAAAATTATAGAAAATATATCTCACCTCTCTAGTACTTATTTGCTTTATATGGACCTGAAAACAAAAAACAAAACACATCATGATTGAAGAGATTTATGTGTAAGATATTCCTTGAGTATCATGTAAAAATATAATTAAAAATGTTTGGGTTGATATATGAGAAGAGTGAGTGGGTATTTATAAGTGTTGTGAGTGGAATTTCATGGATTGATTTATTGTGTATTTATTTTATTACATTTTATAATGTGATCCACAACCCCCTATAGTTCCCCATTACCTCCCCCAATGCTCAAATTTATTTTTTAGAACCCAAATTAGGAAAATAGATCTAACTTGTCAGATTCTGGTCATGAATACATAAATATGATGTCTTATTTAATGAATTTCACCATATTTCCCAAAATTTTACAATTATTATTGAGAATTTTAAATTTTCACCCCACAGAAAATTTTTATATCCTAATTTAAAAAATTAACTTCATTCTGTCAAATTCTACCTCTAATAATTTACATTCTAAAATTTATATAAAAATGGAACATTGAAAATGATGAAATATTAGAGTAAAAACCATCCAATTATTAATTAATATATACATTAGTACCACATAATCCTAGAATGAATAAACCATTATTATACAAACATAAACCCATAGGGTAAGGTATGCAATGGTGGTACTATAATGGGGTGGTTTAAATAGAATTTTCTTCATAACTATTTCCTTTAAATTAAAATTATTTTATAGAAGATTATATTTGAAACATATTTGTGGATGTTCTTCTTAGGAATTTTCAAAATAAAGTTTTTTGTGTTGATATTCACATTACTAGATTTGATAATTGTTCTTTTTATGGTATTTTCCTACAGGATAAATTTATGATTTTTCCATTCCGTATTAATCACCTATTGTCATATACCTTGATATAACTTAATTCTAACTCTCACTTTATAATGGATATATCAATAAAATTATTAATTTCTAATGGCCATATAGAAATATTAATTTTCCCAAACTTCACATAAATTAATTAATAAAAATAAAATAAATATTTCTTCTAATTTATAGTTCATTCAATTTTTCTACTAAGTGGATTTATAAATATTTATTTTTTATGATACCTATTATAACCATGATGTTTTTTGGATAATGTGTGCTTATAGACTTTTAGATTCTAAAATTCGTATTTTATTTTTCTATTGTTTGTTCTTATCAATAAAGGTCTTTACACGTATTTATGTTTGATTTTTTCTATATCTTTTTTAATATTCTTATTTATTGATAGAAATTACTAGTAATTACATATTTCCGTTTATAATAATTTTAAACTCAAACTAATTCAGGGAAAAATGTAAATATTAAAATACTATTGCATCCATGGACTATCATATTTCAAATTTTAAATTAGATCATAATTATATTGAAAGTTCTTATTGCAATAGAACATTATAAAACATTAGAAAATTTGAAATTTCTAGTATATAATTCAATAATGTGATATATATATATGATTCGATAAACTTACTAATAGTTTATTATCATGTATAAACAATATTCTATTTCACATTTCTACCAAAATAACTCAAAAACCCCATTATATATTGAATATAGATTTTCTTTATTTCCAAATCTCATAACCCCTTTCCATGGAAACATCATTAAGAAGACATAGTCAAAAACATGGAATTCAATATCCTTCCATGTTTTGTGGGAATATGTTTTCAGTACACTATGTAACTTTTAAATATTCCTCTAGATTAACATTACCTCTATTTTGTATCTTCCACAAGTTCCAAAGCCAAAAACATCATTTCTCTTTTGTTATACCAACATGTCAAATTCTAACATCTATTTCCATAAAAAGATTCATATGGTTACATTTTTATACTAGAGTCAGGGTTTTTTTTATAAAAACTACGATAAAGGTAAATATTGATCCTTACATGAATGGAATTCAAGTGATCATGACTTCATAGTGTCTTCTAATGATTGTATCCTCCTTTAAGACTGCCCATATTTTTGAGTATGACATTATATATTAATATTAACTATTTTTATTCAAATAATTATGAATACTTCACTAATATTTTGATGTGAATATGGGATCATGATTGTTTTGTCCAGATATTCTAGTCTGGTGGTTGATTATGAGGGGCTCAGTATAGTTTCACAATCAATGATGTTGGTAGGTTTTTCCACACCAACAAAAAATTTTTCCCACATCAGTAATGATTACTTCCATGCTTTCCAAAGGTAGATGGTCATTCGAGTATCAAGAATGATGACACATAGGAACTCTTATTTTCATGAGGATGGGAGATTTGGGTTATCACACCCTTTTCTAGGTAATTTTTTATATTTCAGGAACCTCTAATAGATATAATATATAATCATACATCTTTTCTGGATCCAGATATGGGAATGGTTACCCTAATAAAATGACAGGGATTTCAGTCCTTCTATGGTTAAAGAGGGTTATATTAATGAGACCATCTATATATATTTGAGGTTCTCCATTCATAATCAATTTTTTCATAACAATGTTCCTTTTCTAATATTTTAAAGAAGAATAGATTGAGTAATAGGAGTTTACTACTATCCAGGTATGTGATTTGAGTTTTGTGGACTGGATTCAATTATCTTGAGGTTTCCTATGTATACTATTTATAACTAGAATCAAATCCCAAGTAGTTCATTCATTCCCGAGTAGTAGAGATTAATTACATAAAAAATTATGAGGGAACTTAGGCACCATGTTTAGATCTCAATTCAAAAGAAGGTATCATTAAAATCCTAATTAAAATAAGAATAGAGATTCATCGTGGTTTGATCTGGCCTCAACTTGCTGATGTACAATAATAGATAACTAAATATCATGGGTGTTATTTCCATAAGCTTTACCAATATTTGATTCCTTATGGACATACATTTATGTGGATTCCCTCGTATGGGGGCAGTCATATAAAGTAATTGAATGTGCCTTACACACATAGGTTTCCCATACTTGGGGAAATTTATGATTCTATTGATATGATCATTGAAAATACCGAAGCCCAATTGATTCATGATCATTATGAGAAACAAGGTATAACATGTTATGAACCTCACTATATTAGGATATGAGACTTATGAAATGTTGTTTCCGTAATGGGGGTATGATATAGAACTTGGTCCTTAGGATGTTTTCTGACATATCCATCTTATTAATGGAAGTAGAGTCCTTTTTGTTCAATTATATTCTCAATATATTGACCGATAAGAAATAATGATTAACCCACATGTGATTTTGGGTCCCTTGGGAATGAGTTTCTATTATATGGAAGAACCTACACCTAGTTAGATTCCCATTAAAAGATATTTGATCATTACCACCCAATGAATGAAGTGTAGTAACCATTAGTGGTCAGTTAAAAATTCCTTCATGTAACGAGGATCCCATAACATCCATAAGATTATATGATTATATAATTATAACCCCTTATTGACACATCCTATATAAAAGTGAAATTCCCAAAGATAAAATCATGTTTTATAGTTCACATGGTTTGATGGAACATGCCCAAGTACTCCTGTAGGACAAGAATGATATTTATGGTGGTGTTTTCATGGTATTTATAGAGTGCTGACCAAAAATGTATTAACTTTCTACCTAACATTTCATGAGTTTCTTCAAAAAATATCTTAGTTTTATTCCTGATATTTCGGAGGATATCTGGACATGTTATAGTTGTCTGGAGAACTTGATTGAGAATGGTTGTATGCTGTTTTTGGCATATCTAGGGACTATTTTTGTTAGTGATGTAGACACATCCAAAGGCATCCTATGATCAAGGATGAAATATTAAAGATAATAATCATGATCTAGATGACATGTCTTGGTTTTTTTGGATTGTTTGATACATCTAGGGGACTTTTCATGCAATGGATAACATGTCTGGAGGAGTTCTCATTACGTGGTAGATAAATCTAGATGAATTATAGTTACATGGTTGATAATTATAGATGTTGTCACAAGATTTTGCTGACATGTCTGAGATGTGTCTCATAATTAATGATATGGTCACACTAATCACATAACTCCGTCACATGACTAGTTATTAGGTCATGTGAAGCAGATTAATACATAACATGAAAATCAACATATCCATATTTGTTTAAGGATTCCATATTTTTATGAAATTATTTTAGATGACTCAAAACTCATCATGTGACCAATTTGATATGAAAAGACTCATTTGTGTAACCTGTCTAGCACCTCATAATACGTTTACATGATAAATAATGTACTCATGCAATGAGTAAATACATGAAACATAATCCCTTAAGTAACTCCCTTAGTTTACCTAGTGTATGACCCTTTTGATTTCATGGACATAAACTATAATAAGTCCACGCTCACCACAGTGTGATCATGTGTGTTGTTTTTGTCTCAAGAGGTAGGAATTTATAGGCCTCACTACCATGGATCTATGCATTTTCATATGGAACTAATACCATAGATATGGTCTTGAGTTAGTGCAGGGAGAATTGCATTATGGGTTTATATGATCCTAAAACACCTGACAAAAAATACCACATAATCATTCTGACCATTCCACATTTATTGATCCCATGGCTTGTCAAAGGTATTCACATATTCGATATGACATCACAAATAATATTTTCAATATTTGGATGACATGTTCAAGGGTCTTTATGAAACAAGGTCACCTATTAAATAGGCCTTCACATAATCCAGGAATAATTGTCTAGGGTACATCATGATATCAAACCCATAACACTGTGATATTTTTTGTGTTAGTGTTTTTCAAATTGATTAAATATTTTAATATATTTCATTTTAAAAAACACTGAATATATATATAAGTACAATTTTTTTATTTCATTATATAAAACACCATGTTAATATTATTCCCCATGTAGCACTTAGATTAACTTCTGGTATACACAACACTGTGTTTGTCTTGTATTATAGACAATACTAAGTCCCTTTGATATCTTTCAAAACATGAAAGGATGAAATTTAAAGAACAATTATATACTATTAATAATATTATTAAAATATTATTATAGTTATCCCTTAAAATTTGTAATGGATGTCTCATATTAGATTAACTATATTTTGAAAATACAATTTAAAGATATATATAAAATTAATTCTTTTGTTATTAATTAGTATAAGTCAATGAATGAACTATTTGAAAATAAATAAATTACTTTTCAAGGAAAACTATTTTTCTATGTAAAAAAACAATTATTTCTCAAAAAATTAAACTAACCACTTCTTATTAATTTATTGAATAAATACATTATATTAAATAGATATTTTGGATACTCCTATAGTGGATTTAATAGGTATACGATAAAATAAATCCAATTTTATGAATAAAAGTTGTATTTTTCTAAAATGTATTATTACTTCCTTTTAATGGAGAACCTTTTTCAAATATGATTAAAAACACATTTATTAATTTTATATGAAAAATTTAAAATTATTTTTTAATTGTGAGATCTAAAAACTTAATTTTTGGATTTTTTTATTTTTATGAGAAGATTCATTTTTTTTGACCAATAGTGAAAAAAATGAATTTTTATTCAAAACTGATTTTTCATCTAATTTAGTTAAATATATTAATTATATTTTGTCTTTTAATATATTATTAGATAATTTTTTAATAAATCAATCCAATTTAGCTATTTGGAAACAATTTTAAATTGAAATTGGATATAAAAACATAGTAAGCTTTTGAACATTTTTAATTCAAAAACCTGCTTTATCATCCCATATGTGGAATTAAATTTAAATTAATTTCTACCATTTATATGATTATAATTTATAAAAAAGGTTTCCATATTTTTCATAATCATAATTTAGAATTTTTCAAAATTTTAAATTATTTTTGACCAAAAATATTAGTGAAAATAATTAAAATAAATTACAGTGATTAAGAATAAATTACCTTAGCATTGGACTAGACCATAAAATTATGCTACAAAATGACCTATAAACCTATCCAAAATCAATTTTATGGAAATATTTTAACAATATACTCCATTTACATAATATTTTCCATTAATGTTTACAATTTTTATAGAAATAAGGTTAGTGGAATTCCGTTTGAATTTTTTTTTCAAGAATGGAACTCCTCCTGCACTATAAAAAGGCACCCACCCCTCCCACTATTTCACAACAATCTAGGACTTTTAATCAAAAAAATATATGAAAAAATAATCTCCCAACATATATAACTTAATAATATTATCCTCCCTTTTTCCTTAAATCCATCCAAGGAAGCCCTTTGGTGCAAACCAAACTATGTTACCCAAAGAAGAGGTAACATCCTTCCTCAAGCTCCATTATTTTATTTTCATTCACCACCCCAAAAAATATTCTTATTCCATGATTATATAATAAACATAGTATCCAAAATATATTTAGATATTTTTATCGTGTGGTCTGTACCTATTCATATTCTTATTTATATCTATTGGGTAATGAACTTACTATTCTCGTATAGGGAGAAGTACCGCCTCATAAAAAGATGCTCTTTGTTTTTTATTTTAGAACCACTCATGGTTGGTAATTACGATGGAAAATATATTTGTCTATGATATATGTGATATTTAAGATTTTATAATTATTATATATAACATAACATTATGATTTAGATTTTTTTTTAAATGATAACAATGTTTGTGGATGTCTAGACAACCTTGTACTCAAGGAGAAATGATTTATTCACACATTACATGAAACATATTAAGGAAGGGTTTATTATATGTTAATGAAATATATGGAACAATAAATATAATATAATTATAATATATATATATATCATTTACATTCTTTATTTCAAAATGATAATTAAATGGAATAAACACTCATATGTACGTAAGACTTACCATCTCCATGAATGGTGTGTTATATTTTATGTTTCCATAGTTTATATATTATGAATAATATTTTTATAATGAATACATATGATATTTATAAATTTTTTACATTTCTATAATATTTATATCATTATCAATGTATGAGTATTTAGAATATTTAGTGAAAACATGTACGAAAACAAGGCATATATTACCCGAAACATAACATTAACATAGAGTTAATAATAAACAAGTAATATAAATTCATAAGCAAATTATATATGTTATTATATATAATAATTTTGTTTTTTATAGATTTTTAATAAAATTATATTTATTTTACAAGATGATTGAATGTGTATGAAGAATGCTAAGACATAAGGTAAGGGTTTTCTCTTCACTCTTCTTATATCCGCGAAGTACATGCCTTATTCACCACTCATCTCTTTTGTGTGGTGTATATACTTCCCATAGATGTATAATATGCTATTAAACATAAATTTATTGGTATTTACACTTCCATTTGATGATATTTCTTTCATGGGTTTTATGTTTCAAAAGTTACCAAATCGGCATAGTAATTCGGTCTCAATTATCCTTATTTACGAAACATGCCATGTTATACACCTATATTTTTTTATTATTTTTATAACCAATATTTTGAAAGTTATTTTTTTAATTCAATTGTTTTTATGTTATTTTAGGATTCATATCATCTTATTGTTTTCATTTTATTATTTCTTAATGTTTCTAATGTGGTAAAAATTTATTTCTATAATCCCATTGTTTATCGAGATTTTTTTTATTATGATTCCATTGATGAAACATTATGGTCAAAATAACCTAAAATATCGATAATTTCATTAATGTAATTTTATTCATGTTATATCCATGTAATGGTAATAATTTTCCACTCTTAGATACTTTTGATAATGAAGAAAATTATTTTATGAAAATTTGACATTATTTATCCTTTCACTCATAAATTTGTGTTCTATCAAAATCGTATTTTTAAAAAAAAATCTAAAAAATGTTTTAGTAATATAATATTATGTTTCAAAGAAATTTTTATTCATGTATAACCTTTTTTAAAAAAAAGGTATAAAAGGAATCTTCTTTTAAATTTTCAATCAATGCACTTTTCTAATCATTTATGTTAAAAAATGAATGTTTGGAAACTATAGGCTTACCCGCTGTCATGAATGAAATTTAATTTATTCTTTCTCTGTATGTTTATGAGGTTATTTATTGATGGAAAATTTATTTCATAATATTATTAAACTTTTTTTATTTTAAAATACTTTTTTTAAAAAAATTATTTTCTAAAATTGGTTTATGTTTATAAATTTCAATAAATGATATGATAAAATCCATATATATGTTTTCTAAATGTTTCTTTCAAAGTAATGGAATTAAATGATCATAAATACAATTTTAAAACTTTGAATTTTTTTTGAATAAAAGTAGTTTTCAAAAAAATTTCAAGTTTCATTTATCAATTATCAAGGAAAAGGGTTTTTAAAATGTTTTGAAGAATCTTTTATATATTTTTAAGGAATTTTTTTTTCAAATTGTTTTATTGATTCAATAATAAGTTTTTAGATAATTTTTTTTACAAAAAATCAATATTCTTATATATGTTTTCACGGAAAACGTTTTTCCAAAATTTCCAAGCTTATATATATGTTTTCATGGTTATTTTAAAGGAAAATGGTCTTTAAAATGTTTTATGTTTTACAAAAAATCAAATCATAAATTATATTTTCCTCAATATTTTTTTAATGTATATGAGAAAAAAATTTCTTCCATCAAAGATGACATATGTTGGTGTTACATGTGAATTTATTGGGATATAATCCTTGGATTCCTTTCATATTATTTCTATGAATGTTTTATGTGTTAATGAGATGATGACTATGAACCCCATTTGTATTTCATGTGATATATGTTTATTAAACCCACTTAATTTCATGGGTAATGATTTGATGAAATTATTATGTATCCAGTCTCTTTTTACTAGTTTATGATATGATGGCATGTTTTTTATACCTATTTTATTTCATTATTTATGATAATATTATTTATTGTCTACGTGAACATTCATGTATTATTTAATTATAATATGTATTGGACTTATATACAAATACAATGAATTGGGAGCTGATTTTTATCTCATAATATAGACATGGATGGATTGAGTAATGAACTCAGTTCATTAGAGGACTTTGTCCTCTAATATGTCCATAGTAGTGATCCTCTACTACTAAGATAGTCACAAGATTAAACCATGAAAACCAAGATGGTATGGTGAGTGATTCCATACTATTATTATTATATTGGAAGCGATTCATTGACTACTATAGAAATAATTTTGAATGCCTATGTGTCTGTGAAAATACCATGTTTTATTCCTATGTTATTCTTTCATGTATTATGCGCTGGATTTATATATGATTCATATCTTTTGAAATGAAAATAATTAATCAGTGACTAATGTATATGATCTTTTATATTTCAGGTATGATATTGAAATATTATTATCATGTCCACATACACTTATGCTCATGTTATGCATGTGTATTTACATTTTTTACCCTTACATAGCATATGCATATACCCCTTTCTTATATTTCCTTTCCCTATGTTATGAATAATTTTTTTATGTATAATTAATAAATGGTACGATCATTAAGGGAATAATTTAAGATCTATCTCCAAGATAGAATATTTTATTCCATGATTATAAAGACACAAAACTATTACATTCCTCTTGAATTTATTTTGGTAATGTGATTAATTTTCATCTATAATGATGTAATATACATGTATGTTATGCCTTGGTCACTATAATTTCTATCAAAATAATGGTTTAGTAAATGTTTCAAAACTATGTTGATGAAAAATTATTGAGTACCCATGGGATATTTCTAGGGATATGTTTAGAGATGTCACTAAGGATGAGTCTTAGGATAAGTAAATTTTTAGAAAATTTACAAGAATTTTGGTAAAGGACTGAGTGTGTTTTTTCTAAGAAATATATCTCTATCTGTATACTACAAGTGTAAGTGGCTCTTGTAAATATTTTCATAATGGTAAACCCCCCCCCCCCCAAAAAAACTGTGTTGATCAAAACTCGATCGGGAATTGGTGTATGACAATGGTCCATACGCAAATTATGACTATGAATAACATAAGGTATAACTAAGGATTGAATGTTTGCATATGATAGATTAATTTTTTAGATATAAAATAATTATTTTTTCAATATTATGATGATTTATGCTTTCTCAAATGTTTCTCACACTATGTTTTATGGTTTTAGTCAATGGTGGGAACCAGAAGGTGCTGGGTTAACATTGAATGTGATGGAAACATTTATAATGAGCATTTAAATGGGATGATTGTGCTCATGCCTAATGATTTTTCCTGGAATATTATTACCAATGTATACCTAAAGCATCTCTCGGACTCACCAATGAAGATATAGGAGTTCACTGAGAGTTCTATTAATAGAGACCATAGATGAATTAAAATATAGTTTTTTGGTGTCATGAATTTTAATAGAATATCCAAATTAATTTTCTTGTTGGAAAAAAGAATATTTTTTGACTGTAGAAAATAAGTACACAAATAAAACAACTACAACAGAAAAATGAAGAGTTTTTTAAATGAAATTGATGGGAATATTGATCTCTCGAAGAAACTGTTAGAGGATAAATTATTTATGTGTGTAATGATTGGTAATTTTGATAATTGATATCCTAAGTGGAATGCTCTCGAAGATAATTAGAAAGGTGGTATGCTGAATGTTTATATTTCTTCTAATGATGATATTGTAGATGAAATTTGAAATGAAATAGTTATTAAGTAATAGGATGATGTATAATTATTATGTATTAATGATGATGTTGAATAATCAATGATTTTATGTATTTGGATTCAAAAAATATGATATATTAATAGTGAAATATATAATGATTTTATAGTTTCTGTTTTGTTCTCTAAGAATTTAGAAGAATATATTGAATGGTTCTGATAGACTAAAAATATGATTAAATTAAATATTGATATTCATGGAAAACAAATTATTAAGGGAATGATACCCCTTAACATATTCCTTATGTAAAGATAATGTAATTAAAAGAAAGTTACGTAAGATATGAATAAGTAAATTGGATGGTACAGATTTCATTGGTACTAATTGAGGACATGTTGACAAGTGGATCATGATATCATTTATGGAGTTTACAACCTTTTTGGATTTAGGAAATATATCCAATAATCATTGGAATAATTAAATATGCTTGTTTTTAATAAATATTTTTGGTAATTCAGGTTATTACCATGTTTCAAGAGAATACATGATTAATGTATTGAAATGTTTAGTATACAAAACCCAAGAGATAATTTTTTATATATAGGGGATCAATAGAAATCTATTTTTTGGAAATTTAGTGTCCTTATTTTAAATGTTTTGGACTTATATATTCTGAGAGAGTTATACATTTATCCATATATTGAAGGGTTTATGTTAATGTATTATCAGTCTATATATGCATTTGTTAATATTTTATGACTTTTTATAACATTTTTCTTGTGAAAAAGACACATGGAAGGACCTATCATTCAATTTATGGATCTCATGATCTGTTAATGTTTCAGTATTGACAAATTTTCCATTATTTATTAGATTAAGAGATGCAGTGGAATTTGATAAAGGCACAAAAAAGGGTAAACTTGTCCTAAAATAATTAAACTATATTATTTAATGAAAATAAAATAAAATTATGAAAAACTAATTTTAAACCAAAACATTTAGCGTGGTACCTTCATTATCGAAGAATCAATTGTCCCCATAGATCACAAAAGATTTATTGAACTGTTATTGTTAAATTTCTCATAACCATGTTCTCTACCACTATCCATTAATATCTTGATAGATATTATTATCTTATGTGTCTACGTTTTCACTTACCACCTATGTTCCCTTATGTGGAATCCATGTTTTTCACTTCATTTGGTAACTGTTATGTTTCAAAGTTTCATTTTTAAAGGATGTTTTTGTATTCCTTTTTACGATGTGGGTTTCTAATAAAAGAATGTTCATGTAATAATCCTTTGATAACATTAATGAATTTATATGGTGAAATTTATTTTTAGGGGGGTAGATTGTAGAATCCCTAGATTTTAAGAATTATTATTTTTTCATAGTAATCTATTCTTTTAAAAAAAATATTTCAAAAAAACACAGAATACATCTTATATATATATGTATATATATATAAACGTCTAAAATTTGGATTGGATTATACGAAACATAAATATAATATTTTGTCACATGAAACTATTTTATTATCTCTATGTTCACACATCACTATGTGTAGCTTGTGTTACACACAATACCGAGTCCCTTCGATAGCATTCCTAAAATACAAGGTCGAGCTTTACCAAACTAAATGATATTACTAATCATATTATTAAAATATTTTTATAGCTTCCATCTAGCCAATGTAATTTAATTCAACAATAAGATTAATTAAATTTTAAAAATATAATATATACATGTCTATAAAATTAATCCATTAATTATAAATCTGTAGAAGTAAATGGAATGACTATTTGAAAATAAAGAAATTACATTTCTAAGAAAAGTATATTCTATTTACAAAAAAATCGTCTCTATAAATTAAAATCATAAATTATGAATAATGTTTTTAATAAAATTATTATATTCAATTAATATTTTTATAATAATCGAATATATTTTATTAGAAAAGATAATAATAAATCCAATTTTAGAAATTAGGAATTTATTTTTCGTAGAGGTAATTTATCTATCGTTGAATGGGGACCACATTTTAAATATGATATCGTACACATTTAAAATTTTTATTTGAAACAAAAAAAAATTATTTTTGAATGAAAAATATAAAAATTTACTCTTGGTGAATTTTTAAATTTATTTGATATGTTTTTTTCATGAATAAGTAAAAACACGAAATTTTAATTCAAAATTTATATTTTTATAATTTATTAAAGTAGTTAAATTATTTTTTATTTTGGGATTAAATTTTAATCATATAAAATTTATATAAATTAAACATACACTGGTTGTTGGAATCAATTTCAAACTGATATTTGATATAAAACCATAACAAAAGTTTAAAATTTTTACTTCAAAAACCCGCTTTGTTGTCCTCTTGATGAGACTAATTTGAAATTAATTTCTCCCACCTATGTGAATAGAATTTGGGAAAATATATTACATATTTTGAATCATAATAATTAATAATTATCAATTAGGTAATATTAGTTTTTGGACAAAATTATTAGTCAATGTGATTATAATATATTGCAATGATTTGAGAAATAAATATTTTAACAAAGAACAAAACCCTAATCTTAAAGGACATAATGGCCTAGAAACGTGTCCAAAAGGATTTTTATGGAACATTTTGAACTTATAATCAATTTTATAGAATTTGGACCCATATGGGAGATGTATTTCATCATAAAAATATGGGTGTAATTCCATTTTCAAAAAGATACAAGAATGTCACTCCTCTTCCACTATAAAGAGGTACTAACCCCTCCCACTTATTCAAGTCTATAATGCACTTTTAGGATACATTTCACCCTTGGATAGGCCTTATTATCTGATTAAAAACTTTATTTACATTCCTCAATGAATTTTATTCCACAATATGTGTATAGATATCTACATGTATTAATGACTCATGCAATTTTCCATTCATACCACAACAAACCCTTCTTAAATGATCGATTATTTACTTATAAGTGTGATGAATCTCATCTTCCAAAAAACATCTACATTCTTGGGATGAATTAAACCCAAATACAAGGATTTCATCCACTCATAATTCGATGGAAATTTTTTAAAATAGTAAAGAAGATAATCAGCCTTCATAATGGTATGTTTTGCATGGATTTTGGGGGAGAAAACGATTGTTTCAGTATCCTTGATGCTATGAAATACCCAGTTAATCAGATTTTTCCCTCATTTTTTATTCAATGGATGATATCTCTAATAACACAAACACACAAAATTCTCTCCCTGACCCATACTATTGTTCATTTCCTTATTATTCACCTTTGGTTGATTTGAGTTCTGATTCATGTTTTGAGTGGTGTGTGGGTTCATATTAGTGTAAATTTTGTGATATAATTGATGTGTGTGTTTATTATGAGGTAACCATGACCACATATGATTCTACAAATCTCATTTCAAAATATTATCTTTCCTTGTATAGTAAACATTTGAAGATATTAAGTTTCATGTACCTAGATCCTCTTCAATACCATCCCTTAATATACAAACCCCCATTGTTGGAATTAAAAAAACTTAAATCTAATTTTTAACGAGCCTGTATTGATGTTATTTACCAATTACCCTCTATTATTTCAAGTAATATCTTTCAATAGAAGGAATAAGAACTACTAAATATTTTAGGAGAAAGTATAAAAATGTGATTGAATGGGAATGGGAAGATTTTCCAAATATTATCCCATCTATTTTTATGAACAACATACTTTTAGATGATATATCTAATCCCTTATAAAAAACTCAATGTTGGTTAAATCCCACTCTCCGTGAAGTGGTAAAATTAGAAGTTAGTAAATTTCATGCAGTCATGATCATCTGTCCTATATCTAGTAGTAAATTGGAAATCCTTGTGAAAACTGTGCTGAAAAACTTGAATAATGGTTATGTCAATTGAATTAAATAAATTTTTTCCAACTCATCTAAAGAACAGTTGTCGAGTCTATATTGGCTACCATCGACTGACATAAGACACACAAAAGGAAAAGTTTCTTCAACCACTCATTGAGATATTGTTATAAATAGTGGTTCAAAAGTACCATTATTTATTCCTTCATGTATATTCAGGTTATTTTCTAGTCCATAAAACCCTTGAGTATTAGAAAAATATAACATTTACCTCTCTATTAGGCATATTATCATAATGGAGGATTAAATTTGGTATATATAATGCTCCTAATACATTTTAGCGATGTATATTGAGTATATTTTATGAGTACCTTGATAATCGTATGGAATTTTTTATGTAATATTTCACCATTTATGGATCCTAATTTGATGAATATTTGGTACACCTAGGCATTTTCCTTCATTATGGCATTGAAAAATATCACATATTAAATTATGAAAAATTTCATTTCACAGTTGAGTATGGGATAGTTCTTGGGAATGTTATTTTAAATGAGGCAATTCATGTTAATAAATAAAAAATTGAATTAATTTTATCCCTTATATATCCAAAACGTGTTTGTGAGGTGTGATATTTCTTGAGGCATGCTGGTTAATACCTCATATTCATTAAAAACCATAGTAAGATCGAAATTACCTTGTCTATGTTATTATGGAATGATTCTTACTTTTTGTTGGTTAAAAATTTCACGGATGAATTCAATTCACCTAAAATGAGTCTCATGTAACTCCCCATAGTCCAAACACTAAGGTGGGTTGTACCCTTCAAACTTATGTGTGATACATCTATCTTTATAGTTTCGGATGATTGATCATAAAGGGATATGAATGATCCTAATGTCACTACATATGACTCATTCAACCTTGATCCATCCTAGGAGAACTACAAAACCACTAAAAGGAACTCATCTCTATTGTTTTTGACATTGAAAATTCCATTCATATCTTCATTAGTAAAAAATAATTGTGTTTCCTGATCATGATACACTTCATTTTCTCTTTTGGAATCTCAAGACTAATACCCACCTCATATGGTTGATTCTCCACCTACAAAAGTGTAAACAAGATATTTGAGATATAAAAGGAGTGGAAATTGTGGTAGGTAACTACATTAGTAGGGTATTTTTACTATTAGACCATCATGTTGACTCACCCCTCTCTATTGGAGAAATATTCCCACATGAAAACCTTCATGGTTTTGTAGTCCTTACCCATTGGTATGTGGACATTTTGAATTTTTATAGTAGCATCATGGGTCCCCAATAATTACAGCACTTCACAATCCATGCGACATAATGATGATCCAGATGGTACATTTGGGATGACCCGTAATTCTAGAGAATTTTCAGTGACCAATTTATTCATCAATGTGGCCCACACTATGATTTCACCTCTATTTTGAGATTCACCCAAACATTGGATTATGGGGTCCACTTCAGATATCAACATAAAGCTCGAAAGGTCATTGACATAAGACATCATTGACCAAAATTATATAGATATTCCATTTAGTTTTTTAGTTCATGTACTCGATGTAAATTCATAGGTAATGTCTCCAGGTGGAAAGAAATTCTATATGAACCCATGTTAGTTTGTGACATATTTGATGTATGGGGAATTTAATTCAAGGGGACTTTTCAAAATTAATTGGATTTGTGTGCATATTATTGTTTATTTATAATTTCTCTAAATTAGGTGATGAAAATGCCACAAATACATATGACTCTTGAGTGATTGTAAATTTTTTGACATCCCAAATTTCCAGTAGGTTTTATTTTCTAAGGATCATCATTAGTTATTAGGGTTCAAATTTTTTCAATCACAGCATGAAAAACCTAATCCGTAAGTATGGTGTTGTTCTTAATGTCTCCACTACATATCTCCCCTAAACAAATGAAAAAGTAGAAATTTCAAATCATGGAATTTAGAGAATCTTGGAAAAAATGGAATAACCCAATAATAATGATTGGTGTTTTTGTTTGGATTATACACTTTGGGAATTAAATACATCTTTAAAAAAAGATCAGAATTTCACCTCCCAATGGAGGTAGTGCACATTTCATATTGAGATGTTAAAAATGTAATATCAATATTTCATATGTATGTGAGAATTGGAAGTTGTATATTCCAGATTAGGAAAAAAATATATGTGATTCATATCAGAACTCTGAAATTTTTATTTAGAGTAAAAAGGGTATGCATGTAATGATGATCTATTAGTGCATGTTTTATATTGGTGATAAGGTCCTCATTCATAATTCTAGGATAATGATCCACCCATGTAATCTTCATACTCGAATGCTCAGTCCTTATAGTATTACTTATGTTTACCCTTTTGGTGTTATATATGACTTTCATGAAAAGATTTGGTAGATTTTTTCTGTAAATAGGAAAAGGCAGACAACCTTTGATGATGTTTTTCCAAATCATCCGTTGGAGTGAATCTAACTGATGGATTCTGTATGTGAAACCATAGTATAGGTTTTCCCTTATCATCACTATTATTTAATTATTTTATTTATTTTAAATTAATTCATTGTGGACTATGTAATTTTAAGGTGTGGGGTGGGTGACATGAGATATTTAGGAATTAAATTGAAAAAGAAAAATCAAAACCAAAAACCAAAAATCCAATAAAAAACAAAAAACTATTTCCATTTTTTTACTTACTTTTTATTATATTGTTTTTTAAATAAACATTTCTCTTAAAGATAATATCCAAAATAATTTTATCATTATTAATACAATTAAGTCAAAAATTACTTTTATTTTGGGAGAAATTATTTTCAAATTAATGTTGATATGTAAAAATTTTCATGAATTTTTATTTTCAAATCATTCTTTAAGGTTTATTGGATATTTGAAACCCATTGCTCATTAGGACATACTAATATTTTTAATCTCATACCTATTAGACATTCTAATCCCTCAATTTCATATTATTCCTTTTAATATTGTTGTAGATATTCCATATTCGTGTCAAGAATCTAGAACAGTCATATATTCTATGTTAATCCACTAGATTCGAGTGTTCTACATTCATGATTGATGGAAACATTTATTGAAAATACCTTTGTACAATTAACCTCTATTTTTTGACACCTTGACATGATACCCTTATTAAGCGTTATAATCCATAGAATTCATATTATGTAGAGAAATTATAATCTAATTTATCCCCACCAATCCTTATCTTGTGTACATTCATCTATTACTTTCATCACGTTTGGGGGATAAGGTGTTTTTGTGGTAATTGTCAGGAAAGAATCATTGTTATGTGTTGATATAAAGGCTGAAAACACTTGCTCATGGAAGTGGGTTCACATTCCATATTTTATCAATATTTTACACATGTTTTCCAATTTATCACGAATGAAAAGTTTTGAAAATATATAGTTCGATACGTTGAAAAAATTAGAATAGATTAAAAGGCAATGGATAGAATGAGAATTTTACAAATTATTATTTTATGATTATCTATGTTACAAAAAATAGACACAGGGGATAGATGGTTTGAAGGTTTATTTTTTTTGTGTAGTTGAGTGTGTACATTCATTGTGAACACATGATGAATTTAGACCTGTTTTATACTTAAGGGATTAAACACTCCTCTTTTGCCTAAATTTTTTAAACATTAAATCCTACCTCCCCACAAACCTTAGAAAAACATGATTAATGTCCTATTGATAAGAACAATATTTTATTCTATTAGAGAATATATAATCTTAGTAAGGATATGTTAAGATAAAATAGACTCCGGAAAAAGAGAATATATCTTTTTTATATGTCCCATTAGCGAAGATGAAAATTTTCAATGTGATGTTGGATCCTGGTTGTTTCATGGGTAAAAAATGAATTTTATCAAATTTTATTGTGAAATAAGAAAATTATAGGAAATTTTACTTTGTAAATGAGACATGTTGAATTTAATTTATAATAATCTTGGTTGTTTTCCCACCATTGATTTATCAATATGACATGAGTGGGATATTAGACATTATATAGGATTAGAAACGATTAGGTGTGGGGTTGTGATAAAAAATCGATATAACATATATTATCTCCCTTATAATTTATTATGACATCTTTATAGGTTTTATCATCCCATTATTAAATCCCTTTTCACTCATTATTTATTTTGAATTCATTTTTTGATAACATGCTTTAAAAGAAGAAATTTCCCAATGACTCAATTTGACAGTGGTTTACTATTTCAACTGTATCATGATCTACACTTATCCCAATGTTAAAATTCATGTTTCATGACTCTATGGTCATTAGTATTAGATTAATATAATTGTAAAATATATGAATGTGATCACAAGGGTCCCAAAAGTTTCCCAGAAGTGAAGACATTGTGGGTGGGAAACATTAGACATTCCTTCAATATTTGGGCCATAACATAGGCCTCAGACATCCTATTGGGATTATTTCACTTCCATTGGACATATAAATCGAATTCAATCCTCTCCTTAGAATGTTTGTAAATTTTCTTGCACTTTAGTTTGTCAATCATCTATATAAATAAGAAGAGAAGAGTATTTCCTGAATAGTCACCTAGTCCCTAAGATACATGAATTATTTTTAAAAACATTTGATTTAATTTCCCATAAAATCACCAAAAAAACACTTATTATATGATGTTTTTACAAAAGAAGATATGATTTTATCTCTTGGTATGATCTTATTTACTTTTATGTATTCCTACCCTTTTAAGGAATTCTAACATCCTTTTCATCATTGAGGGAGGAACATGATGCAATCCCAAGAATCATGTTTCTATAATTGTGAATCAGAATTTAAATAATAGGTTTTTGTGTTGTTTTTAATAATCATATTTTCTTTTTTTGAATTTATTAATAAACCCTAATTTTATTTTCAGCCTCATATATTCTTGTTTGGTGGTACCCGTTCAGGTGATATTTTATACACCGTTCAAAACATCTTTTTATTCCTTCCAATTACATTATTTGTGTGGTTCATATTTTTTAGTCGAATAACAATAAACACTACCATGTCCAGGTAAATTTATGTCATGGTATCATAAGTAAATAACCCACAAAACTAGAAAACATTTTTAGTTATTCATGTGTTTACTTCATGAGTTTCAATGATGAATTTTTTAACAAATCAACCTTTAATCAGTGGAAGCTGGTGAATTTTTTTTGTTTATGACTGCACCATACAAGATATAATAGTATAAAACAAGTTAAAATATTTTTATATATGTTAAAAACATGTATTAAATGATCTAAACCCTATGTATTGATGAAATAAAGTATGAGAATCATGTGATTTCCCAAGGGTAATCACATTTAATCAATTCTGTTAATTTTATCTTTGTTTTATTTCTCCCCAAAATCTATTTTCTTATTCAATCATAAAACCAAAACATCTAAAACATAACATTCAATTATTATACTCATAATCAAAAGATCTATTTAAAATTATTTAACTAAAGCTTTTTCGAGCGACGACCTACGGTTCTTTCTATACTGCAAATATTCTACTAAACAAAATATATAATTAGATGTTCTCAACAACATGATAAATCATGACACCCTAAACCCATAATGATATTGATTTTTATATATGGTTAAATTTTAAGGATTTAAATTACTTATGGATATTTTTAATATTAGCTATGTAAATCACATGTCTCAGAGACTGAATCAATGAATATGGAAAGGGGAAAATTTGACAGGGAAGGCCACAAAAAACCCTAAGGTGTTGATTTACATTTTGGATTTATTGAGAATCATGAGCAAGGAGCATACACATATATAATTAATAAAAATATCTTTTTAATGGGTCGATATAACTTATCATGAGCCCATATGTCTTATGTTCATGGTCAAGTGGAGGGGTCCCCACTTCTATCTATGGTTTATGGAGATTTAGAATGATTAAAGAATTTTGATGATGTATAGGGGTATGGGGAAAATGGATATACAAGAAGGTTTATGGAAACCTAGGGAATTTTATTTCATGTTTGGGATTCTAAGAACATATTCTATGTGGTTTCATGTCACGTGATGTGATATATTAAAAGGTTTCATAGTAGAATATCACATTCCTTCTTGTAGAAAGGGTACAATACAAGATGACATAACATTGATTATGTGAAATCCTATTCAATTATCTAATTATGTGGACTTCAAACCATTGTCAAAGAATATATGAGTTTACAAAAGGTGGAAACCAGTGGGTATAGGTCAAAAATTAATAATGTGGGAAGCCAATTTTCAATTTAGTTGGGATGATAAATCCAAGATTAAAGGGGGCCTATCAGGTGGGACCAAAAGATCCTGTATGAAAATTGTTTTTAGATTTATTTCATTCAAAAGTGAATCCTAGTTGGATCCCTTTAGATTATCGAATACCTATTACCAGTATTCCATAGGGTATAACAAATATAAATGACTCGAGGCTATCTAGTTCTATGAGAATGGTATCAACTTATTGAATTGGTTGTTTCCGCTCGATCATGAATGAAACAAAAGTGTTTGATGGAAAATGTAAAAATAAAGAAGTTTTTGGGTACTATAAAAGTTGTGTGTCCACATGATGAACCTATTATAACAATGAGGGGATGTGATAAGTCATCTCTATAACTTTTTCATTGTCTATGGAGTCCAATGACCGTAGATGATCTTTTACTAGGGCCTCCATATGTGCCCCACAAGATTTGGGCTTTTTCTTTTTATGAACTGAATATTTTCTAAACTAGGGGGTTAAATTTAATAGTGACTTTAGGATTCAATTATTTATAGGTAATCCTTTTTTGGATATCATATTTATAATATTTATGTCTCCTTCACTGATTATTTAAGGTATTGTGATTTATTATAAGGACCCAGCCTTAAACATTACTTATTATTGAATTAAATGAATAATTCATATAGTGGATCTTTTTAGGTTTAGATTTTTAGAGAATTAGACCACAACTATTACATCTCAAAATATTACACATTAGACACTTCTACAAAGTTTCCTCTTTTTCAAAACATGAACTCCAAAAAAAGTCATTTCGAGTTCCATGTTTAAGAAAGCATGACTTTTCCATGATCTCATCCTTGACCCTATTCCACATTATGTCCTGTGAAAAACACTTAAAAAAATGTGGGGTGAGCATAAAAAGCTCAGTAAGGGATACATAAAGAAGGATAACTGTTAGTTTTTCAAAACATCAAGTAAACCATGAATACTTTATCAAAGTAATACTTTTCACCTTTATGAAGCATAAAATACTCTTCATTGAATAAAAGATCATTACTTACCTTTTTGTAACCAAAATATTACCATAAAACCCATACAAAGTACACATAACATATAAAGGTATCTTAGGACATAAACATACTTAAATAGAATAACCATACAGTAAACTTCCACACATATCACTTAATGGAATAGCCATACGGCTGACTTCTATACGCAATGAATTGGAAGTTATAACGTAACCACCCATCCTGGTATTCACGGCACCACCTTTCATATCGTTTATCTCGTAACCACCCGTCCAATGTCCATGTACCATTATAAAATCATAAGACATAAAACACAAATAATGGAAAGAACACATTTCCACATTTCAAACACCATATATCACTTAAATATATTGACATAACAAATCCATTATAAAAACCATTTTTAATACCAAAATACATAAAAGTGTACATGATATTTATTTCATTTTAAAAACTTTACGGCTTTTTGAGGACGCCAAAGACCAAATAATACTCCCAGCGGCGGAAAAGGTCGTTGTCACCATGTACGTTAAAAGAAACATTCCTTTTTTTCGTTTTGTAAAACGATTCGTAGAAAAATATTCCATTTATATAAAATTAAAGGTCAAAGGGTTTTATACACCATATAAAAGAAATTCTTTTATTAGAACATCATATGCCTAAATTAAAGGAGATTGAGACAAAGTCCTTTACAAAGACGGTATCCTTGGATTAAGGATAAATCAATAACATAATTATGCATGACAAACAAATACACCAAATATAAGTGGATATTAAGTGTAAAATAATCAGAGGTCATTCACACATATTCATATAATGACATATTCAAGCAGTATAACTTTATCCCAAATAATCAAAATTGGGTTAAAAAGTTCCCTTATAAAAAAATTCGACAGCCTAACGGCGTCACTTCAAAATTCAGAAAATGAGTTGATGATAGATAAAACGGGTATCTTATCACTTGGACATAAAATTAACATCAATAAGGATATATAATAACATATCCCAACATTACAATATGCATATTAAAAGTCCCAACAAAAGAAGTCTTTTAAAAAGAGGTGGGTGAAAGGTTCCCTTACCGACTTCAGTGTCTTTCGAAACATACACCCAATGAAAGAAGGACAATACAAAATTGATGTAAATACTCATAAACGAAAGTATATTAAACAAAGATTAAATTAATGGGCAGTACATATACCACTCAAAGGAAATTTTGGAAAATGTAGCATAAATCTCATAGGAATAAAAGTGAGATGAAAAATACCTTACGAAAGCTCAACAGCCTAACGACGCCACATAAAACTTCAAAAAATGGATTGATGAGATCAAATAGGGTCTCTTATCATATTAAAATAAAATTTACAGAAAGAGGAATATAAAATAGAATCCCCCAACATAACAAATAAGAGCTTAAAAGAACTGACATAAAGGAGAGTACTTAAAAAGAAAGAGAGAGGTTGGATCTCTTACAAAAATTCGGCAGCCTAACAGCGCCACTCAAAACATCCAAAATGGATTTATGAGAGAAAATAATGTCTCTCATTATATGAACATAAAAAATTATAGTAAGAGTAATATAAAAGAACAACCCAATCAATAGAAAGATAAGCTTAAAAGGAATGACATAAAAGAGTGTACTTAAAAAGAAAGAGAGGGGTAGGATCCCTTACCTGAAGTCCGACTTGTCTTGTTCGTTTCTTCATATTCCTGCATAATAAACTTTGGTCAATTTATAATTGCTTAAGTACCTCCTTTAAAGATTATTATTCAGTTCATATCACATATTATAATGTTATAATAATTTTTTAATAATGTTAGTTCATATCAGATGTTTTTTCCAATGCTTGGTACAATAGTAAAAAATGAACGTTTTTGAAAATTATTGCCCATGTAGTTATAATTAAATCATTTCTAGAAAATTAATAATGATTAAAATATCATATATATCCAGTACATATTCATTTTATACTATTCCATAACATTTGGAGAAAAAATTAAAAAAACTGTTCATGGAGACGGTAGGTCGTACGTACGCCTGAACGCTACTTTCATTTTTTTGTCATATTAATGGAATTAAAAATAAATGAGAGATATATATATATTATAATTAATGTATAATATATATGTTATATAGGTCACATACGTTCATTAATTTAATTCTTTATATGTAAGGACCCTACCTTATTACATACATAATTTTGAAATTAATCAAGAAAACACATCCTTTTAAATTGAGGATCTTTTCAAGTTAAAAGCATTAGGGAATTATGAAATAATACATTAATAACATTACACATTGTCACATAGTGGATACAATAAAAACAGTTTCCATTTTTATCAAAATATAAAACATTAAAACTTCAAACAAGACTCCTTGACAATTCCTCAACATTTAACATTTCTTCCTTCCTTGTATTACACATCCTTTAACCTGTGAAAAATCATTTAAAAACTTGGTATGAGCACAAAAGCTCATTAAGGTATATAAAATAAGGAAAAATCACATTATTCCATGAATACTCATAACGTATGAAAACATTTTTCAAAGACATGATTTTCACCCATAAATACTTACTTCGTGTAACATGACATTTACAAAAGATCCAAACAAACATGAGAACATAAATATAATCATAGAGATATCTTGGGGAATTACTTACATAATCTTGTAACCATCTTGGCTACCTTAAAATTTGTAACCCTCACTGCTACCTTACTTTGTGTAACCATTGCAGTTACACTTGGAGTAACCATACGGCTGACCTCCAACTTACTCATACCCAATGCATTCGAGGGAAATATCGATCTAACCCTTCATCATAAACAATTCCCAGTAACCAAAAAATAATCATACAACATAAATAATATCTTAAAAAAATTGATTTTGATTATCGTAAAACAGAATTTTAAAAGATGATTTTTGGAAGAAATGTCCCGTATATACATCATATACATGAAGTGAGACTTAATAGAGTGGATGGAATATGTATATACTCTCTAAATACACATTATTAAACACTTTTTAATCATAATTGATCACACAAACAATTTAAATACCACAAAAATAACGAAGTAGAATGTTAACCCAAAGAATGGAAATCGGGTTAAGAATTCCCTTACATTAAGCTTGTCTTACTTCAAACTTGTTAAAACCACCTATATAATGGTTAAAAGAGTGTTATTAATATTTTACAGAAACATTTTCATGTCTATGACATCTTATATGGTCATTTCATAACCTCATTTCTCCCCTTAGTTGTTAGTATTTTGTTCCGTGCATTATTTTGGGAGAGTTCTTTTGTGATTTTCACGACCAGTTCATGACAAATCGTTCTTGTTGATTGAATGTGAAACTCCATAATTGGAATGGAGTATAATTTACATATTTACAGTACCATAATTTATACCATTTATCACTTTTATGCTTTATATTAGAATGACTTATAAGTTAAAACATTAATGATGTTTGTTTAGATCATTTTAGTGGTTCTTTGATAATAACAACATCATTTTGCCTTTTAAATTAGAACCATGAGTACAAAAGAATTCCAGAACCATATATGAGTCATAAAACATATATTATAGCCTAGTTCAACCATATAAATGGTTTCATGACCAGACTTTAAAGAATTACTGGAAATTGAAAATACATCATCCACGATGTCGGTAATTCGACACAAATGGACAATGTATTTTGATTCTTTAAATAAGTGGAATATGAGAAGAATACTGATGAGTAATTTTCCATAATCATGAGGACATAATGAATATACATGATTCTGGAGATTTCATTCCTCTTGTATAAGAGGGATTGAGTAAATAAGAAAAATGAATCATGAAATAAAAGAAAATCTTGAGAAATTTCTCACGAAAATTCAGCAGCCTAACGGCGTCTCTTAAAATTTCATAAAAACAAGATTGATGAGAGGAATGGAATATATCATCATTCATACAAAATATGGACAGTAAGGGGGGATATTTAATGAAATATCCCAACTAAAGACAAAGGGAATGGAATATAATAACATAAAATGAAAGAAAAGAGAGAAAATAAAATAGGTTGTTTACCTCTTGATCTCTTCTACTTGAGATCCTCCTTAAGGGCTTTGATTTTGGACTTTTGATAAGACCAGAAGCGCTAGGACGTGGGGAAGAAGATTGGGGAGGGAATTTGGTAGAAATTAGACAATTCTCAAGGCTTGAGAGGTGTGGGAGGAAGAGGGGAGTGAGGGTGGTATTTATAGTGGAGGAGGGGAGGTATTTTAGATTATTTTAATCATTATTATAATATTTTTATCAATACTATGAATAATCTCAAATCAAGTGGCCATAAATAGTGATAATATCACGTGAGTTCGAAGAATGTGTCCTTTCATCACTTATAATTTCATAAATAGTTCATTTTTACTGATAAATTGATTATACGGTATTTTATCGTATTTCACTATTCACCGAAAATTCAAGAGTTTCAGAAAAATACAAAAAATTCACCCCAACCATTTTTCGACGTGTAGAATTCAGAAATGAACTCCATTTTTTAAAATTAATTTTCTATATATTATTAATTTAATTTCTAAATAAGGTCACAGTTAATTCGAAAAATAACAATATTGAAGTGCAATTACTTTTATGTGACATTAGAAAATTAATTAAGATCCCATTATCTTATTGCCTTGGGAAAATAAAATAATATATTATTTACTATTCATGAGGTCATATTACTATTCATATTCCTATTCATATTACTATTAATAAGGATGTGTTAATATTCACCAAAAAACAAGTTTTTTCATCAGACTCTAAATAACATACTGAACACAATTATAGATGATAGTTTCTTGAAATTAAGAATATAGATGTAAAAAAGTTATGTTTTAAAGGATAATTTAAAATATATTTTCAAAAAAAGATCCATGCATTTCTATTTATCTTAGAAAAACTTGTGGTGTTACATTATCCCCACCGTCTTGAAATTGCATCCACGCAATTTTATTTACTTTTTAAACAACTGAGGGTATTTTTCCCTCATAGCATTTTCTGGCTCCCATGTTGCTTCTTCAAAAATTTGGTTCCTCCACAAAACCTTTACCTAGTGGATTACCTTATTCCGCAATACCTATTCCCTTCGATCAAGAATCTGAACTGGTTTCACATCATAAGAAAGGTTCTCTTTTAGCTAAACTGCTTCTGGTTTCAAGACATGTGATGAATCTGGCACATACTTTCTCAACATCGTAACATGAAAAATATTGTGTACCTGAAACAAACTCGGAGGAAAAGCTACATGGTATGAAACTATTCCAACTTTCTCCAAGATTTGAAAAGGATCGATGAACCGTGGACTTAGCTTTCCTTTTTTACCGAAACACATCACACTTTTCCAAGGAGAGACATTAAAGGAAAACATGGTAACCTACCTCGAAAGAGAAGTCTTTCCTTCTGTTATCTGCATAACTTTTCTGCCTGCTCTGAGCTATCCTCATGTGTTGCTGGATCATCCTCACTTTCTCAGCCACTTCTTCAACTAATTCTGGACCCATTAACATTCTTTCACCAACTTCATCCCAAAACGCAAGAGTCTGAAACCGCTTCCCATACAAGGCCTCAAAAGGTTCTATCTGAAAACTGGAATGGAAACTATTATTATAAGAAAACTCAACTAAATAAAGACGATGATCCCCACTTCCTTGATAGTCCACTGAACAAGCTCGAAGCATATCCTCCAAAGTCTAAACTATTTGTTCTGATTGCCCATCTGATTGAGGATGAAAAAGTTGTACTGAAATTAAACTCTGTGCCCAACGACTTCTTAAGCCCCTTTCAAAAGTTAGAAGTGAACATGAGATCTCGGTCAGACACAATGGAAAGAGGAACTCCACGTAACCTGAAAATATCCTTGAGGAACAATCGAGAAGGCTGATCCAAAGTCATTGTATCTCTAATTGAAAGAAAATGTTCAGACATTGTTAGTTGATCAACAATAACCCAAATCGCATTGTTACCTTGAGAAGTCTTTGTTAGTCCCACTACAAAATCCATGGATATATTCTCCTATTTCCACTCTTGCACTGGCAAAGGCTAAAGCATCCCCTTCGGTAACTGTCGCTCTGCTTTAACCTGCAGACATGTCAAACATTTCATTGTAAAATCATCAATATTTCTTTTCATCCCATTCCACCAATAATACTCTCGAAGGTCTCTGTACATCTAAGTACTTCCAGGATGAACAGAAAATGGAGAACTATGAGCTTCACACAACAATTTTTTCTTCAGGTGGGAATCACAAGGCACACACAACCTTTTTCCAAATCTTAAAACACAATATTTATCAAGATTAAATTCTGTAAACTTAACTATTTTAACCAATTATACCTTTTTTTGTAGCTCACAGTCTTCCCTCTGTGCTTTCATAACTCTGTTTGACAAAGAAGACTGTACTGAAACCTGAAACAAAACAGATATATTCCCTACACCAACAACTTCTAAGCCAAAATTCATCAAATCATTAATCAGGTTATCATGTTCCAAATGTAGCATGGTTAATGATGCATTATTTTTCCAACTTAAGGCATCTGCTACTTTGTTTGCTTTTCTGGGATAGTAACTGATCGTGCAGTCATAATCCTTTATCAGTTCTAGCCATCTTCTCTGCCTCATTTTTAATTCCCTCTGAGTGAATATATACTTAAGACTATTATGGTTAGTATATATTTGGCATTAGGTTCCGTATAGATGATGCCTCTATATTTTCAAAGAAAAAACCACAGCTGCCAATTCCAAATCATGAGTGGGATAATTTAGATCACGATGTTTATGTTTTATTTAAGCATAGGAAATTACCTGATCATTCGGCATCAAAACACAACTAATTCCATTCAAATAAGCATCAATGTAGATTACCAACTCACCATTTTAGGAAGGTAAGTCCAAAACTAGAGCATTAAATAATCTCTTCTTTAGTTCCTGGAAACAAACATCACATTCCTCTATCCAAAAAAATTTAACCCCTTTCCGTGTTAACTTAGTAATTGGGTTAGATAACTGTGCAAAGTTCTTTACAAACTGTCGGTAATAACTTGCTAAGCCCAGAAAAATATGAATCTCTGTAACAGTTTTGGGTCTTAGCCATTCATCACCTACTTTTGTTTTGGCAGGATCAAATATTATTCCATCTTTATTTACAATGTGCCCATGAAAAGAAATCAGTTTCAACCAAAAATCACGTTTGCTGAATTTTCCATATAGTTTCTTTTCTTTTAAAGTTTGAAAAACAACCCTTAGATGATTTTAATACTCCTCTTCATCATCCCTGTTCCTTCTGTGGACAACCATTCTGAACAAACATTTCTTATATGAAGCAACATTGTAATCTTTAAATGCTATAACAAATTAGACATAGTGTGAAAATCATTTATGGTATTCTATTAGCATCACCCTAACCCCTAAAGTTATCTAAACCATCCTCTGATACCAACTATGAGGACCCGACCTTATTACGTACGTAATGTTGAATTTAATTAAGAAACCACTTCCTTTTAAATTGAGTATCTCTTCATTTTTAGATATTTAGAGAATTATGACATTATACACTAATAACATTACACATTGTTACATAGTGGATACCATAAAAACAGTTTCCATTTTTCTCAAAATATAAAACATTAAAACATAAAACAAGACTCCTTGACAATTCTTCAACATTTACCTTTTCTTCCTTCCTTGTATTACACAACCATTAACCTGTCATAAATCATTTCAAAACGTGGGATGAGCACAAAAGCTCAGTAATGTATGGAAATTTAGAAAATATCACATTAGTCCATGAATACTCATAACGTATGAAAACATTTTTCAAAGACATGATTTTCACCCATAAATACTTACTTCATGTAACATGAGATTTAAACAAGATTCGAACAAACATGAGAACATAAATATAATCATATAGGTATCATGGGGCATTACTTACATAATCTTGTAACCATCTTGGCTACCTTAAAATTTGTAACCCCCACGGCTACATTACTTTGTGTAACCATCACAGTTACACTTGGAGTAACCATACGACCTACCTCCAACTTACTCATACCCAATGCATTCGAGGGAAATATAGGTCCAACCATTCATCATAAACAATTCCAAATAACAAAAACATAATCATACAACATAAATAATATCTTAAAAACATTTCTTTTGATTATCGTAAAATAGAATTTTAAAAGAGGATTTCTGGAAGAAAAGTCCCTTATATACATCATATACTTGAAGTGAGGCTTAATTGAGTGGATAGAATATGTATATAATCTATAAATACACATTACTAAACATTTTATAATCATAATTAATCACACAAACAATTTAAATACCACATAAATAATAAAGTATAATGTTAACCCAAAGAATGGAAATCGGGTTAATAATTCCCTTACCTTAACCTTGTCTTAATTAAAACTTGTTAAAAACTCCTGTATAATGGTTAAAAGAGTGTTATTAGTATTTTACAGAAACATTTTCATGTTTATAACATCTTATATGGTCATTTAATAACCTCATTTCACCCCTTACTTGTTAGTATTTTGTTCCATGCATTATATTGGTTGAGTTCTTTTGAGATTTTCACGATCGGTTCATGATTAATTGTTCTTGTGGATTGGAAATGAAACTCAATAATTGGAATGGAGTAGTATTTACATATATTCAGTACCATAATTTATACCATTTATCACTTTTATTCTTTATATGAGAATGACTTATAAGTTATAACAATAATGATGTTCGTTTAGATCATTTTAGTGGTTCTTTGATAATAACAACATCATTTTGTGTTTTAAATTAGAACCATGAGTACAAAAGAAATCTAGAACCATATTTGAGTCATAAAACATATATTATAACCTGTTTCAAACGTATAAATGGTTTCATGACCAGACTTGAAATAATTAATGGAAATTGAATATACATCGTCAATGATGTCGGTAATTCGGCACAAATGGACAATGTTATTTGATTCTTTAAATAAGTGGAAGAGGAGAAGAATACTGATGAGGAATTTTCCATAATCATGAGAAAATAATTAATATAAATGTTTTTGGTGATTTCATGCCTCTTGGATAAGAGGGAGGGAGGAACGAAGAAAAACAAATCATGAAATAAAATAAAATCTTGAGAAATTTCTCACAAAAATTCGGCAGCCTAACGACATCTCATAAAATATCATAAAAACAAGATTGATGATAGGAATGGAATATATAATTATTCATATAAAATATGGATAGTAAGGGGGGATATTTAATGAAATATCCCAACAAAATACAAAGGGAATGGAAGAGAATAACATAAAATGAAAGAAAAAAAAGAGAAAATAAATGAAGTTGTTTACCTCATGATCTCTTCTCCTTTTGATCCTTCTTAAGGGCTTTGATTTTGGTCTTTTGGTGAGACCAGCAGCTCTAGAACGTGGGGAAGAAGATTGGGGAAGGTAATTTTTCAGAAATTAGACAATTCTCATGGCCTGAGATGTGTGGGAGGAAGAGGGGAGTGAGGGTGGTATTTATAGTGGAAGAGGGGAGGTATTTTAGATTATTTTAATCATTATTATAATATTTTTATCAATACTAAGAATAATCTCAAATAAAGTGGACCTAAATAGTGATAGTATCATGTGAGTTCAAATAAAGTGGCCTTGCATCACTTATTATATCATAAATAGTTCATTTTTACTGATAAATTGATTATACGATATTTTATCGTATTTCACTATTCACTGAAAATTCAAGAGTTTCAGAAAAATGCCAGAAATTTAACCCAACCATTTTTGGACAAGTAGAATTAAAAAATGAACTCCATTTTTCAAAAATAATTTTCTAAATATTATTTATTTAATTTCAAAATAAGGTCACAGTTAATTTGAAAAATAACAATATTGAAGTGCAATTAGTTTTATGTGACATTGGAATATTAATTAAGATCCCATTATCTTATTTCCTTGGGAAAATAAAATAAAATTATTATTTACTATTCATGAGGGCATATTACTATTCATATTACTATTCATAATGGTATGCTACTATTCACTAAAAAACAAGTTTGTTTCATCAGACTCTAAATAACATACTGAACACAATTGTAGATGATAGTTTCATTAAATTCAGAATATAGAAGTAGAAAAGTTATGTTGTAAAGGCTAATTTAAAATATATTTTTAAAAAAAAGTTCCATTCATCTATATTTATCTTAGAAAAACTTGGGGTGTTACATTATACATTCCATGTATTGCATGAACGAGTCACATCACTTGAGGGGGCGGTAGTCCACACATCCTCATATAAATTATCGCATTTGCACAACCAACAGAGAATAAATGTATGTTTTAAATATAAAATACAGAATCATATAGTAAAAATAAATACCATATATATCATATATAAAATACAGTGACATCATAATGGTCACCTTTAAAGGTGTTTAAAGAATATTGAACAATCATCGTTTCGTGAGGCAGAAAATCGCCAACCACAGAAACAGTATATCTTTAACCATTAAACGAAGGTGTGTGTAGGTGTAGCTCTAATAATTATCACAAAAACATCCTAGTATATTGAATATACTGTTTTTGTTACAAAAGAAAGGAATAAAAAGAGTTTAGGGGGTTGGATAAGTAAAATAAAACATAAGAACACAAGAGAAGACACTAACTTTAAATCGGGAAACTCTTTTTGATTTGAGATCAAAGGCTTCCTTGGAAAGACATATGCCCAAAGTGAGGCTTCTAGGAGTAATATAGGGATGTGGAGAGACAAAATGGGTAGGGTTTTTCCGTGCCAATGGCTTGAGAGTTGTGGGTAAGGTGGTAGAGGTGGGGGCCTTTTATAATAGGAGAGGAGGGGCACTCTTGGAAAGTATTGAAAAATAACATTATTATAATTTTTTTTCGGATTTTAAAGGTCCCAAAATTGTATATTTCAAGTATAAGGTGATAATAGTTCAATATACACACATCTAATAGGTTTTTTTACATGTTTAGGCCTTATATTTTACATTATCATTTCATTTTATTTAAATCGTTAAATAATGAGGTAATCGCTACATCATCATTATGTCATAAATAATTTAATTTATTTAATGTCTAAAAATAATAATAAAAATATCATGATGTAGGAAATGATTTTATCTTTCTAATGAATATTTATAGTAAAAAATATGAATTGTATAACCCCATTTAAAAATTGATTTAGTAAAACAACACATGTTTGTGACATTTTTATTTTAACATTATATAAAAAGATATTAATGTCATTTTCCTACCAAAGTGGCTCCATGGGGTCCCTAAGTTGACCCATGGATTTTATTAATCGGCCATGACACATCCAATGAGGGTAGGACATGTTTCAAGGTCATTTCATATTATTAAAACATTATTTTTACCTTAAATTACACTAATTACCTCTAATCGCGATTAAAAACATAAAAGTTACTATTCACCAAAAAATTATTTTAATCCCATTAAACCAAATTTTATTTCCTAATGAAAACCATATATGTCGGATTTTTTAAATTCAAAACATAGAGGTGGTAAAATTTCATTTAAACGAAAATTTAGTTTTTTTAAGTACCAATTAGTGGTTTCACTATTCATCAAAAATTGATGTTTTTCAGAAAAATACCAAAAATTCACCCTAAGATATATTTGATATTCTTAATTCAAAAATGATGTATATTTTACAAAATTCAAAACATATAAGTTACGTTAATTAATTTAATAACAAATTCCCGCTATCAGAACAAATAGTGTGTTTTTATGAAACAATATATATCAAAAGAGTGACATTAGTTTAAGTCCAATTTCAAAGTAAAATTAAATCCAATGACCACTATTGGATTAAGTGGTAAAAATATATTCTAATTTCACATTAAAACCAATTAAAAAGATAATGTAATCATATAAATAAATTATATTAAAAAAAGGTTTTGAATTAAAATACAACATTTTTCACTATTCATTAAAAAATGAACTTTATCAGAAAAACGCCAAAAATTTACACAAAGTAAATTTTGATGTCTCAATTCTAAAGAAAAATTTAATTTTGTCAAATATATCACATAAATTGGTCAAAAAGTGGATTTAAATTAGGTTCTCCATCAAAAGGCGGTTAATCGACCTTTTAATGAATATTAGAATGTTTACGCTTAAAATTGGATTCATTCACATTTTTAGTCTTCTAACCTTTGTTGTAAAAATTAAAAATATTTTACAAACCTATATAATCATTTTGTAGTTATTTCAGTTAATTCCCATTGAAAGAGCACTGTCGTGGGTGCCCTCAAATGATTAGTGTGATTTTGGGGTACTTAGGTGCAGTAGAGTGGCTGACCAAGGTCGTCTCTCAAAGGAGGAAGTGAATTAAAACAAATTTTCATAGGTATTATAGAAACAAAATAAAAGGGAATAAAAACACTACTTGAATGTATGGGGGTGGTTGTTTATAGTTAATAAATCTAGAAGAAGTTTGCTGGAAGAAGATTGAATTTTTTTTGTTTTTAATTTTGAAATGAAGTTTGATTAAAAAGAAACATTAAGAAGATGTTTTTTTAAAATATTTTAAAAGGTGTAATCGATCTAACTCTAAATCTTCAATAATTTATTAATCATTCTCATTTAAATTAATATTCACTTAATTATGATCCCTTAATTTGTTAAATCCCAAACCCTACGAGAATTAACTTTACCACGAAGATGAAGTGAATATAACCTTAGGCTGACTTCAGAACATGCAATCGCAACACCCTGCTTTGATTGATGCTCTAAGATTAGGTTATGTTTAGTGGTAAATTAAGGCACATAACCACTCTGTAAATGAGGATTAATTGAGTTTAGGGACTGTATTTGAACTCTACAAATTGATCTCATGTGGTCTTGTATTACCGATTATGATCGCGCTCTCACAATTCACACAAATCCCGAACTCACGCGTTTTGTGTTAATTGTTCAATTTCTCACTTAGTTTCTTATAATTTTAAAACTCAATTAATGGATCTTGTTTAGTGAATTGCAGTAGATCATTGATTCAAAATATATTAATGAATAAGGTGAGAGGTCGACTGATTACTAAAAAGAACTACTCTTCCATGGGCGGTGTAGTCATCGTGGAGACGTTTTGCATAAGCAAATGATTGAAAGGGTATAACCCAATCTTGTCTCCACTATTGATTCCAACCCAATTAAGAAGATTAAGAGAAGAGGAAAATGTAAGTAAACAGAATATTATTTGAAGAAAAATTCAAGAAACAAACATGAAATAAAATAAATACAAAGAATAGGTGGGAGAGGAGAGCCTTTTTGGAAGAGAGGATTGCAAAAATGCTTACTTCTTCCAAGAGTTGTGAGGGGCTCCCAAGAGACACACTTTCGGACACACCTTCCCAATGCCTCTACCAGCCCTCTCAAGAGTTAAAACCCCTCTTTAAATAGAGTTTTTGAGGGCTACGGATACATAACTTTTTAAAAGTGAAATGAAAAACTCGGCCAAATATTTTATTCCAAGTTTCACCTTCTAGTTGACCTCCAAAACGCGTGAATTGACCGGCCTTCCATGAGGATGCGTTGTTTAAAATTATGTCCCCGAGCTTTCCTCAAAATTTAGGCTCAATCCAAGCCTAGATGTAGAAGATATGACCCAAATAAAGAACCCATGTCCATTCCACCGAGTCCAGCCCACCATTGTCTTAATGTCACATTTACTCCATCCAAATGCACTTATCAGCTCTAGTGTCATGAATGAAAGTTGTGGAAAATTAAGTTAGGAACACAGTTAAAAAACCTCAAATTCAAATAATAAATATAAAAATATCTATCATCGAAATACTACAGTGCACTATAAAGGGTAAAACTAGAATTTTCTCCAAATTTTCAAATGAATGATCAAATCCAAAATATTTTATAAATAAACATATTTAACACAATGTGAGGAAATTATATCATTTATTATCAATAAAATATTCAAAAAAATAGTGTTTTATCAACTCCCCCACACTTACCTTTTTTCACTCCTGGTAAAAACCTCATGTCAAGTAAACATCAATATCAAATCAAAACCAATTTTAAAACACATATCGTTGAGATCAAACAATTATACACCAAGAAACAAAATATATCATGCCTCATAAAAAACCATTATTTCAAGTTCTTAATTTATATTATTCAATATATTTCCACTTCCTTTATCCTCCCATGCACAAAACACTTACCTCGCATGAATTTTCTCTCATCACACAAATATCAATTTTTTTTGCAATGTCTTTCTCATCCAAACTCATACAAGGGTCACCATAGGCTTGATAGATTCCTACATCGCTACCTGATGTGAGTCAAGGACATATGTTAATCATAAGGACTTTTCAAGGTTGTTTTGTGGCTTTTGGTTGGTAGGATTTAGATGTGAAAAATTCTGAGGCTGAATGAGGAGGGTTTGACTCTTTTTGAAGAAAAATTGCATTAATCTAATTTTCACTTAAATATGGTCTTCTCCTCAATCCCCATAGTATCAATTCAGCTCTATCATTATGAAAAGTCATGAAATGTTATACCATTCATCATTTCAGCATAAAAATTTTCAATCTTCTCAAACATGATTTTCTTGAAAGTTCCAGATGGGCAGAGCTTTCCACCTCAATTAGAAGCTCCAGAAAAGGCACGGCTTCACTTATCATGAAGGCTCCTGAAAAGGCACAGCTTTCAATATAATGGCATTCTTCAGTAGAAAACACATCTCTTCAGAATTTAATTTTCCACTCAAAGTATCACAGAATGTGGTGGCACAACACAAGATAGATTCCCCCACACTTAAACTCAAAAAGATTATGCAATTTCACTTCAAGAGTTGGTTGGATAGGGAAAATTGGATTGTAATGTGGATAACCTAACAGGATGTGCATGGCTTCTAATGGATAAAAGGATTAAATATCCAAGGTAGGACATTATAAAAAAGGATTCTTTGAAATAGGGGCTTTAATACCAAACAAATGCCTCTATCATTTAAACTTATTTACCTCAAACCCTCAAGTTTTGACAGGAATAGATCAAATTCTGGTTAAATAAAGCATGGTTTGGTTCTCTCAAGAAGTGAGGTGAATGTATAGAATATGAAAATATTGGTTTAGAAGCCTCACAGGAAAGTGATTTCAAATATAAAGACAGTGATATGTGGCATGGGATTCAAAATTCAGAATACATTCCATGAAATTACTAAATATTTGAACTTGAAACAAAGTCATTTTAAGCATTCATTTATGATTAGTTTCAAGGGATAAATTGTTTCACTCATTGATATGCACTTAAAAATTGTGATGAGAGTCATTTCAGATCAAAAATTTCAAAAACACAAAGAAAATTTAAAAAAATAAACACACAATTTTTTTGGGTTTTTTAAAAAGGAAAACAATTGAAATTAATAAACTAAAAGGTTCCCTCCCCCACACTTAAAATATTGCATTGTCCTCAATGTGAACCCATGAGATGATCTATGCACATGAAATTCATAATTTTTAAATAGGACAAATAATATAAAAGTGAAAGGGTTAGGAACAGCCTGATGTGATCAAGCGATGATGGGGTCATGTAGTGTGCTAAAATACACTACATTAGTAGGAAGTCCCTCAATGTATCTCTTCAAACGTTGCCCATTGACTGTAAAGCTCTTTCTAGTGTCCTCTTGTGTGATCTCCACTACAACATAAGGAAAAATATTAGATACAATATAAGGACCTAACCATCTGGAATGAAACTTACCAGACATCATCTTGAGTCGTGAACTATAGAGAAGGACTTTCTCTCCAACATTAAACTCCCTTTTTTGGATCATTTTGTCATGATATTCTTTTGATAATTCCTTGTAGATCCTTGAGTTCTCATATGATGATAGTCAAATCTCCTAAAACTCTTGAATTTGCAACTTCCTTTGAATTCCAGCTTGGGCCTAATCCATGTTGCATCTCTTTATAGCCAAATATGCCTGATGCTCGACTTCCACTGGGAGATGACATGCTTTCCCAAAAACAATCCTAAATGGGAACATAACAATGGGTGTCTTGTATGCTGTCCTATAAGCCCACAATGCATCATCCAAGCGCTTGCTCCAATCCTTCCTATTTTGCTGCACGGTTTTCTCTAATATTTGTTTCAGCTAAAGATTTGAAACCTCATCCTGGCCATTTGTTTGGGGGTGGTATGGTGTTGATGTTTTGTGTCTCACCCCATAATTTCTAAGGAGGGAAGAAAAATTCCTATTGCCAAAGTGTGCCTCTTGGTCACTGATGATGGCCTTTGGTACTCCAAACCTGCAAAAAATCTGTTCTTTGACAAAGTCCACAACAAGATAAGAATCGTCTGTCCTGGTGGCCTTGGCCTCCACCCATTTACTCACATAATCAACAACAACCAAATTATAAATAAATCCCAATGAACTAGGAAAAGGACCCATAAAATCAATGCACCACACATCAAAAATCTCACAGAATAGTATGGGTTTTTGGGGCATCTCATGTCTCCTTGAAATGTTTCCAGTGTGTTGGCAACGAGAGAATGACTTACAAAACACATGGGAATCATGGAATAATCTAGGACAATATAATCTAGAGTCTAAAACATTCCTAGCTATCCATTGGGGTCCAAAGTGTCCACCACATGCAAGTGTATGATAGAAAGGAAAAACAGACTCAAACTCATGATCGGGAACACACCTCCTAATGACTTGGTCACTACACATGCGCCAGAGGTAAGGATCATCCCACACATAAAACCTAGACTCAATTTTTAATTTTTGGACTTGATGCTTCTTCAAATTTGCTGGGATTTCAGATGAAACAATGTAATTAACTAAATCAGCATACCAAGGATGCATACCTGAGATGGTATATAGATGCTCATCAGGGAAAGTGTCCCAAAGTTGTACCTGGTCCAAGGTGTCATCCTCTAGTGTGTGAGTAAGCCTACTCATGTGGTATGCCACCAAATTCTCTGTTCCCTTCTTGTCCTTTATCTCAATATCAAATTCCTGAAGAATGAGCATCCAACGGATAAGTCGTGGCTTTGCATCTGGCTTCTTTAGGAGGTACCTCAACGCTGCATGGTCAGAAAAAACAACTGCTTTAGAGCCCAATAAATATGAACAGAATTTATCTAAAGCAAATATGACATCAAGAAACTCCTTTTCTATGGTTGTGTGATTTGATTGGGCTGAATCCAGTGTCCTTGATGCATAGGTGATCACATGTGAACGTCCCTCCACCCTCTGAGATAAGACATCTCCAACCGCGAAGTTGGAGGCGTCACACATAAGCTCAAAAGTAATCTCCCACCGTGGGGGCTGTATGATAGGTGGAGTGGTCAGACATTGTTTTAGCTCATCGAATGAATTCCTGCAAGAAACATCAAACACAAAATTAGAATCCTTTTGAAGTAATCCTAACATAGGAAGATAAATCTTACTAAAATCTTTGATGAAGCGCTGATAAAATCCTGCATGACCTAGGAAAGATCAAACATCACACACACAAGAAGGATATGGTAAGGATGAAATAATATCTACCTTTGATCTATCAACCACTATCCCATGTTTTGACACTACATGCCCTAAGACAATGCCATGCTCTACCATGAAATGACACTTTTCAAAGTTCATGACCAGATTTTTCTCAATACAACGATTCAACACCATTCCCATACTAATTAGACATTCATAAAATGAATACCCATACACTGTAAAATCATCCATAAATACCTCCATGCAGGTCTCAATAAAATCAATAATGATAATCACCATGCATCTCTGGAAGGTACCTGGGGCGTTGCAAAGTCCAAATGGCATCCTTCGGTAGGAAAGTGTGCCAAAGGGACAGGTGAATGTAGTCATCTTCTGATCCTCCGGAGCTATAGGAACCTGAAAATATCCAGAAAATTCATCCAAGAAACAATAGTGTGTTTTCCCAGCTAGTCTCTCAAGCATTTGATCAATAAATGGGAGGGGGAAATGGTCTTTGCGAGTGGAATGATTTAGTTTCCTCTAATCAATACACATACGCCAACTGTTTTGCACCCTCATTAGAACTAACTCATCTTTCTCATTTTTAACAACAGTAAAACCAGTTTTCTTAGGCACAACCTGAATTGGACTTACCCACTGAGAATCTGAAATGAGTAAGATTATACCTGCCTTGATAATTTTTTCAACTTCTTTTTTAACAACCTCCAAAACTGTTGGATTGAGTCTCCTTTGTGGTTGCCTCACTGGTTTAGACCCATCCTCCAAAAGAATCCTATGCATGCAAATGGAGGGGCTAATACCTGATATGTCAGCCAAGGTCCACCTGATTGCCCTGATGTTCTCCCTCAAAAGATTAAAAAGTTTTTCTTCATGTTCAAAAGGGAGATTGTTAGCAATGATGACAGGTAATATCTCACCACTCAACAAGTATGAGTATTTTAGATTTGGTGGAAATGGCTTGAGTTCCAGTGTAGGGCGGTGGTGTATAGATGGGGTCATAGAAGGAACTGAAATATGTGCACAAAGAGCATCAGTATCAGAATATACATCATCATAATCAGAGAATAAAGCATCAAATCCATCAGCATACTCAACAGCCATGTCATAATTAGAGTTCACATGATCAAAATCCGAATATGAATCCACATCAAAATCATATCCAATAGAGGATTGTGTATCAGAAACATGTGTGGAAGTGATCTTAGACATTAAACTAGAACCAATAATCATAATCTCTCTAAGCATAGGACAATCCAATTCCATGGGGTTTTTACTTGGTGGTTCAAAATGGGAGATAACAAAGGCAGAATGGTTCTCAGAGGGGTACTTCATGGAATCCATAACATTAAATATCACAACTTCATATCCAAACTCGATGGAAAGTGTACCCTCATTGACATTTATGATAGTTTTTGTAGTTTTGGGGAAGGGTCTACCTATGATAATGGGGGCATGAGAACTTACCTGATCATTCTCCATGTTTGGAACATAGAAATACACTGGAAAGATCATGTCTCTTACCCAGACAAGTACATCCTCAAGAACTCCTGTTGGATATGCTGTAGCTCTATTCGCCAATTGCACAACTACTCTTGTTGGCTTCATCTCACAAAACTGCAATGAAGAGAATACAGAGTGAGGAATCACATTTATTGAAGCTCCGAAATCACAAAGAGCATTAGAGAAGTGAAACTCCCCTATGGTACATGGGATGGTGAATGTCCTGGGATCCTTGCACTTTGTTGGAATTTCTAGAGTTGGTTTAATGAGTGCCGAGACATTCCTTCCAAGGTTGATCCTTTCATTTCCCTTGAGCCCTCTACGATTGGTGCAGAGTTCTTTTAAGAATTTGGCATAACCTGGGATTTGATTAATGGCTTCATGTAGAGGAATGTTGATCTACACACGCTTGAATGTGTCCAAAACCTCCTTTTGCATTGCTTCTTCAGCCATCTTCTTGGTTTGAACAACCCTGTTGGGAAAAGGAAGGGGTTTATAAGGAACATCATCAATATTTTTCTTACCTTTATCATTCTCCTTGGATTGCTCATCAGTTGGTTTGGAATGCGGAATCTCCGGAGTTGAGGTGAATCCCGGTGGAATGGTAGGTACAGATGTATTGTTCATTTGCTTCCCACTTCTCAATGTGATGGAACTGACATTCCCCTTTGGATTTAGAGTGGGTTCGAAAGGTATATTTTCATAATTCTTACTTACAAGTTCATGGAGGGCGGTGGCAATCTGGCTCATTTGAGTCTTCAACTCCCTCAGCTCCGAACTTTGACTCTTCAACTCATTCTGTTGATTAAGAACAATTTGCTTCAAAATGTCATCAGTATTAGAATCTATCTTTGTTGGAGGATTACCTTATTGTTGACTTGTTGATGTTTGAGCTTGAAATCTCCTTTGGGGTTGTTGGAAACCCTGTTGGTAAGGTGGGGGCTGCTGGAAGTTTGGTTGAAAAGGTGGCCTTTGTTGTTTTCCAGAGCCATACCTCATGTCTGGTTGATCTTTCCACCCTTGGTTGTATGTTGGAGCAAATGAAATAAAACTTTTTTTGGGGATATGGTTGTTGTTGCTGCTGAAATGGTCTCCCTGGAAATACTGCTGCGCAATCCTCTGTCTCTTGTAGTTGTGGACAACAGTCAGTTGGGTGGCTTGTCTCAGTGCAAATGCCATAAGGCTTTGAAGGAGGGGGTAGATATGTCTTTTTTGCCAAAGCAATTTTCCTCACCCTATTTTTCAATTATTCTAACTTGGTATCAATCAAATGACTCTCAAGAGAAGAAGGACTTACCTGATGTACTCCCCTGATATGTGGTGTACCTCGATCACCAAATTGTTGGGAGTTTTGGCCCATCTTGTTGATCAACGCACGTGCAGCTACTGGTGTCTTGTCCACCACTGCTCCTCCATCCACAGCATCTACCATGCTCCTCTCCATGGGTGTGAGTCCTTCATAGAAGTACTGAATGAGGAGTTTCTCACTGATTTGGTGATGCGGACAGCTTGCACACAACTTCTTGAATCGCTCCCAGTTCTCATACATTGACTCCCCTTGTGCTTGCTTGATCCCCGATATCTCTTTTCGAATGGATGTGTTCCTTGATGCTGGAAAAAATTTCTGCAAGAAAAGATGTTTCAAATCATTCCAACATGTTACATCTTCGGGTTGTAAATAATACATCCAGTCTTTTTCAGCTCCATCATGTGAGAATGGGAATGATCTTAATTTTATTTGATCTTCAGAAACATTTCATGGTTTAAGGCTTGAGCAAACCACATTAAATTCTTTCAAATTTTTATTGGGATCCTCACCAGAGAGGCCATGATACTTTGGAAGTAAGTGAATTATCCCAGATTTCAGTTCAAAGACCGATTCGAGATTTGGGTATGAAATACAATTTAGTTGATAGTTAATATCAGGTGCATCCAATTCTCAAATGGTTCTATTAAGTTTATTTACATTGTTTTCAGCCATTGGTTCTTCTTTTTATGTGCGAATTTGAATAACTTCCAATTCCAATGTTTCCAGAAGAGAGGAATTCACCAAATGGTTGAATATTGAAACTTCCCATAGACTAAGAATGTCTGATTCGAGCCCTAAGGCTACGTTCAATCTCAGTGTCAAGATCTAAGAGATCTTCTGGATTAGTTCGTGTCATAAATAAAATAAAAATGTAAAGAAAGAAAGTGGACCATAGGAAAATAAAAATGAGATGTTTGAGTTGATGGTCCAAAAAGAAGAGATGAGGATGAAAAAAAAATGAAAACTTGAGAAAGGGGAAAGATGAAAGAGAGAGGTGAAGAAAATAATAAAATGAAAAATAAAATGAATACCTCTAAATGGTTGAATAAATTACTTTCCTCCCCGAAAACGATGCCAAATTTAAATAGCACCGTCGTGGGCACCCTCAAATGATTATTGTGATTTTGGTGTACTTAGGTGAAGCAGAGTGGCTGACCAAGGTCGTATCTCAAAGGAGGAAGTGAAATAAAACAACTTTTCAGAGGTATTCTAGAAACAAAATAAAAGTGAATAAAAACACTACTTGAAAGTATGTCGGTGGTTGTTTATAGTTTATAAATCTAGAGGAAGTTTACTAGAAGAAGATTGCATTTTTTTGTTATTAATTTTGAAATGATGTTTGATTAATAAGAAACAACAAGAAGATGTTTTTTAAAATATTTTAAAAGGCGTAATCGATCTAACTCTAACTCTTCAATCATTTATTAATCATTATCATTTAAATTTATATTCACTTAATTATGATCCCTTAATTTATTAAATCCCGAACCCTATGAGAATTAACTTTACCACGAAGATGAAGTGAATTTAACCTTAGGCTATCTTCAGAATATGCAATCGCAACACCCTACTTTGATTGATTTTCTAAGATTAGGTTATGGTCAGTGGTAAATTAAGTCACATAACCACTCTATAAATTAGGATTAATTGAGTTTAGGGATTTTATTTGAACTCTACAAATTGATCCCGTGTGGTCTTGTATTACCGATTATGATCGCGCTCTCACAATTCACACAAATCCCGACCTCGCGCGTTTTGTGTTAATTGTTAAATTGCTCACTTAGTTTCTTATAATTTGAAAACCCAATTAATGGATCATGATTAGTGAATTACAGTAGATCATTGATTCAAAATAAATTAATTATGAAGGTGAGAGGTCGACCGATTAATAAAAAGAATTACTCTTCTATGGGCGGTGTAGTCATCGTGGAGATGTTTTGCATAAGCAAAAGAATTGAATGGGTATAACCAAATCTTTTCTCCACTCTTGATTCCAACCCAATTAAGAATATTAAGAGAAGAAAAAAAAGGGAAGAACACAGAATATTATTTGAAAATAAATTCAAGAAATAAACAAGAAATAAAATAAATACAAAGAAGAGGTGGGAGAGGAGAGCCTTTTTGGAAGAGAGGTTTTCAGAAAGGCTTACTTCTTCCAAATATTGTGAGGGTCTCCCAAGAGACACCCTTTTGGAAACACCTTCCCAAAGCCTCGAACAACCCTTTAAAAGAGTAAAAACACTCTTTAAATGGAGTTTGTGAGGGCTAGGGATACATAAATTTTTATGTGTGAAATTAAAAACTCGGCCAAATATTTTATTCGAAGTTTCACCGCCTAGTTGGCCTCTAAAATGCGTGAATTGACCGGCCTTCCAGAAGGATGATTTTTGGAAAATCCTGGCCCCAAGAATTCCCCAAAATTTGGGATCAATCCAAGCCCGTATGTAGATGATATGGCCCAAATACAGAACCCATGTCCATTCCGCTGAGTCCAGCCCACCATTGTCTTAATGTCACATTTACTCCATCCAAATACACTTATCAGCTCTAGTGTCATGCATTAAAGTTGTAGAAACTTATGTTAGGAACACTGTTACAAAATTTCAAATTCAAATAATAAATATAACAATATTTATCTTTGAAATACTAAAGTGCACTATAAAGGGGAAAACTGGAATTTTTTCTAAATTTTCAAATGAATGATCAAATCCCAAATATTTTATAAATAAACATATTTAACACAATGTGAGAAAATTATATCATTTATTATCAATAAAATATTCAAAAAAAATAGTGTTTTATCACCCATCATTACAAATTCTAGGTGTTAACTACCATTTAAAATAATATTATTCTATTATTAGAGTGCAACGTAAGATTTCAAAAGAACTCGTTGTTGCGTATTGGGTAAGCCATCGAGCATAGCGTTACCTTTAAATTAATATTAAAATTTTATTCACAAATAGGGATAAATATAAAAATTTTATATTTTTATTTACCTAGGGTGTTACATCCTTCCCTCTTTTGGTAATTGCGTCCTCACAATTTTAAAATTTGGCTCGGAAACATCATTGAAAGTCCCACATTGGAACAAGAGTCCGTGAAACAATCACTTTAAAATAAAGCAATAGAAGTTCAGAGATTACCCGAGTTAACTCATACTAGGATTCCATGTAGGAAAACAAGGATATGGAAGAAAAATAAAAGGGTAATGTTCTGAGGGAGAGCGATAGAAAACATGTTTTGGAGAAATTTAACCACAAGAAAATCACAAACTTGTGGTGGGTTAAACGATATTTGATTCCCCAGTAGGAAAAGTTAATAGACAACATTTTTGTTTAAAGTTACTTTTCATTGAGGAATTTATTTTTTAACTTAAGGAAGCATACTTACTTGTCATGTTTACTTTCAGATTTTACTAGATTTCTTACACAAACTCATACATCCCCAAATGATGATTATTTAGGAAGACTTGTTCACATTAAGAGTACTATAATCAACTTCTAGAGAATCACCTATTCCACAAAAGAGAACTATATATTTACCATGTCTTTATACCCTTACTAATACCAAAATTTTTAGTACAAGATCAGATAATCCAGAAAAGGATAACCCTTTATAAAAAGAAAATCTATTCTTAATCTCCAAAATTTTTCCGACAAAACCCAAAGTTCAACGAGGACCAGTCGATAAAAAAAATTTCCATAAAATTATTCAAAGTAAACAAAACTACGATTGAAACCCAAATATTTTAAGGATTTAGTCACATAGTCTTCCAAGGTACAAATTAACACTTATCTTCAAATAACATCAGTTGCTCTAAAAGTCTCATATTGAAATGTAATTAACCTAATCACATATCCTCCATGATAGGTTAATAATTTCCATATATAACCCAAAATCAACTTAATATTAATTAATAAAATCATCTATCTAAAAATAATAAGTCATACTAACCAGGGACATCACATAGTCTAGTGGTAGGCTATTAATACCAGCCGCACTTTGGTTGTGGGTTCGATTCCTGCGGCTTTGTCTGACGCGACGGGTTGTCACACGGTCTGGGTGTTGTCCTTTTTATAAAACTCAAAAAAATAACCCTAAATTTTTTTAACCTTAATAGATTCATTATACCTCTAATTTTCATCCAAATTCACTACTATCTCAACATCATAATTCTTGAAGTCTTATTTCACCACCATAAAATAAAACGATTCCCAAAATGAATAACAGCATACCTTGATCATGGAGTCCACTCGGTTTCATCATCATCTTGTTCACGAAGGTAGAATTACCATGAATTACAACAATGATTTATAGATCCTTCAAAATCATTTTTTTTTCTCAATCCAAATACACCTAGTACAACATGGGTCATATGGGTGTTCACAAAAAAACATTTTTGGAAAATAATCATGCATGACATATAATTCCAAAACATCTGATAAAACATGATTTATATAAAATAGTCGGACAGAATTTGAGTTTAAACATTCTATTATTGGTCCTTTTAAAATACCATATGTATGTGTTGAGAGACTATATATTTAAATCAAGTATAAATAGGTTGCTCAAGGGTCTCCTTCCTCAGCACCATTTTTAAAATCATAATATGCTTCAAATTTTTGTGATAAGGTAAAATATTTGAAAATAACATGATAATATTTACCTTTCTTGAAAATATGAGAATATTGTGAAAATAATATTTGTCTAAATACAACCCATGATCCATGATGATAACGAGGTATTGTGGAGGTGTTTAATATCTCAAACAACTGCTTGCAAGTGAGTTGTATGCTATAAACAGTTTCACAATCATCCGAACATAACGTTGCAATAATTATTGCAAGCATGTCAACAGGAAGAGATAGGAATGTCGTTTGAGATCCTCCTCCTTCCATTCGTAACTGACTTTACATGACCTGAAAAATGTTATAAAACAAGTATTTAACTAAAATAATAGATATAGGGACTAACCATGTGTCTAACAAAAACTCTTAATCCCTAAAGTTATCTAAACCGACCTATGATACCAACTATAAGTACCCATCCTTAAACATTTATTATTATTGAATTAAATGAATAATTCACATAGATGATCTTTTTATGTTTAGTTTTTAGTGAATTAGACCATAACTATATTACATCTCAAAAGATTACACAGTAGACACCTCTACAAAGTTTCCTTTTTTTCTAAACAAGAACTCCAAAAAAGTAATTTCTAGTTCCATATTTAAGAAAGCATAACTTTTTCTTTGATCCCATCCTTTACCCTATTCCACAATATGTCATGGGAAAAATATTTCAAAAAAACTTGGGGTGATAAAAAAAAGCTCAGTAAGGGATACACAAAGAAGGATAACTGTTAGATTTTCAAAACAACAAGTAAACCATGAATACTTTATCAAAGTAATACATTTCACCTTTATGAAGCAGAAAATACTCTTCATTGAATAAAAGATCATTAATTAACCTTTTTTAATCAAATTATTACCATAAAACCCATATAAAGTAGACATAACATATAAAGGTAACTTGGGACATAAACATACTTAAATGGAATAACAATACTAGTCAACTTCCACACATATCACTTAATGGAATAGCCATACGGATGTCTTCCATACCCAATGCATTGGAGGTTATAATGTAACCACTCGTCCTGGTATTCACGGCACCACCCGTCGTATGGTTTATCACGTAACCACCCATCAAATGTCCAAGTACCACTATAAAATCATATGACATAAAACAAAAATAATGGAAAGAAAACATTTCCACATTTCAAACACAATATATTACTTAAATATATTGACATAACAACTCCATTATAAAAACAATTTTCAATACCAAAATACATAAAAGATTATATGTTATTTATTTCAGTTTAAAAACATTACGGCTTGTTGAGGAAGCCAAAGACCAAACATTACTCACAGCGGTGGAAAAGGTCGTTGTCACCGTGTACGTTAAAAGAAACATTCATTTTTGTCATTTTGTAAAAGGATTCATAGAAAAAGATTACTTTTGTATAAAATTAAAGGTAAAAGTGGTTTATACACTGTATAGAAGAATGTCTTGTATTAGAACAACATTTGCCTCAATGAAAGGAGATTGAGACAAAGTCCTTTACAAAGACAGTATCCTTGGATTAATGATAAATAAATTACATAATTATGTGTGACAAATGAATATACCAAATATAAGTGGATATTAAGTGTAAAACAATCATAGGTCATTCACACATATTCATAGAATGGCAAATTCAAGGAGTACATGTTTATCACAAAGAATCAAAATTGGGTCAAGAAGTTCCCCTGCAAAAAAAATTTGACAGCATAACGATGTCACTTCAAAATTCATAAAATGTGTTGATGATAGATAAAAAGGGTATCTCATCACTTGGACATAAAATATTAATCAATAAGGATATATAATAACATATCCCAAATTTACAATATGTAAATTAAAAGACCCAACAAAATAAGTCTTTTAAAAAGAGGAGGGTGAAAGGTACCCTTACCAACTTGAGTATCTTTTGAAACCCCATGAAAGAAGGACAATACAACATTGATGTAAATACTCATAAATGAAATTATATTAAACAAAGAGTAGAATAATGGTAAGTAAATATACCTCTCAAAGGAAATGGTGGCAAATGTAGCATAAATCTCACGGGAATAAAAGTGAGATGAAAAATCCCTTACGAAAGCTCGGCATCCAAACAACGCCACTTAAAATTTCCAAAAATGTATTGATGAGATCAAATAGGGTCTCTAATCATATTAACATAAAATGTAAAGAAATAATAATATAAAATAACATCCCCCAACATAAAAAAGTGGAGCTTAAAAGAAGTGACATAAAGGAGAGTACATAAAAAGAAAGAGAGAGGTTGGATCTCTTACGAAAATTCGGCAGCCTAACGGTGCCACTCAAAACATCCAAAATGGATTGATGAGAGAATAGGGTCTCTCATCATATGAACATAAAAAATTACAATAATATTAATATAAAAGAACATACCAATCGCAATAATGACGAGCTTAAAAGGAATGACATAAAAGAGTGTACTTAAAAAGAAAGAAAGGGGTAGGATCCCTTACCTCAAGTCCGACTTGTCTTGTTCGTTTCATTATATTCCTAAATAATAAACTTTGGTCAATTTATAATTGCTTAATGACCTACTTTAAATATTATTATTCAGTTCATATGACATATTATAATGTTATAATAATTGTTTAATAATGTTAGTTCATATCAGATGTTTTTGCTGATGTTTGGTACATGAGTAAAAAATGAATGTGTTTGAAAACAATTTCCCATGTAGTTATATGTAAATCATTTCCAGAATATTATTAATGATTAAAATATCATATATATCCATTAAATATTCATTTTATACTATTCCATAACATTGGGAGATAAAAAATGAAAAGCATCGTTCATGGAGACGGGAGGTCGTACGTACGCATGAACGCTACTTTCATTTTTTTGTCATATTAATGGAATTAAAAATAAATTAGATATATATATTATAATTACAGTATAATATATATTTTATATATTTCACATATTTTCATTAATTTCATTCTTTATGCATTCCATGTATTGCATTAACGAGTCACATCACTTGAGGGGGCGGTAGTCCACACTTCCTCATATGAAATTATCTCATTTTAACAACATGCAAAGAATAAAGGTAAGTTTTAAATATAAAATACAGAATCATATAGTAAACATAAATACCATATATATCATATATAAAATAAATTTACATCATAATGGCCACCTTTAAAGGTGTTAAAAGAATATTGAACAATCATCATTTCGTGAGGCAGAAAATCGCCAACCACAGAACCAATATGTTCATTAACCATTAGACAAAGGTGTGTGTAGTTGTAACTCAAATAATTCTCATAAAAACATCCTAGTATATTGGAGATACTACTGTTGTTACAAAATAAAGGAATAGAATGAGTTTAGGGGGTTGGAGAAAAAAATAATACATAAGAACACAAGAGAAGACACTACCTTTAAATCGGGTAACTCTTTTTGATTTGAGCTCAAAGGCTTCCTTGGAAAGACTTCTGCCCAAAGTGAGGCTTCTATAAGTAATAGAGGGATGTGGATAGACAAAATGAGAAGGGGTTGGACGATCCAAAGGATTTAGAGGTGTGGTAAAGGTGGTAGAGGTGGGGGCCTTTTATAAGAGGAGAGGAGGGGCACTCTTGGAAAGTCTTGAAAAGTAACATTATATAAAATGTTTTTCTGATTTTAAAGGTCCCACAATTATATATTTCGATGATAAGGTAATAATAGTTCAAAATACAGACATACAATAGGTTTTTTACAAGTGTAGGCCTTATATTTTACATTATCGTTTCATTTTATTCAAGTCATTAAATAATGAGGAAATCCATGCATCATCATGGTGTCATAAATAATTTAATTTATTTAATGTCTAAAAATTATAAAAAAATATCATGATATTGGAAATATTTTTATATTTCTCATGAATATTTATAGTAAAAAATATGACTTGTATAACCCCATTTAAAAATTGTTTTAGTAAAACAACACATGTTTGCGACATTTTTATTTTAACATTCAATAAAAAGTTATTAATGACATTTTTCTACAAAAGTGGCTCCATGGGGTCCTCAAGTTGACCCATGGATTGTATTGTTTGTCCATGACACATCCAATAAGGGTAGGACATGTCTCAAGGTCATTTCATATTATTATAATATTATTTTTACCTTAAATTACACTAATTACCTCTAATTGTGATTAAAAACTTAAAAGTTACTATTCACAAAAAAATTATTTTAATCCCATTAAACCAAATTTTACATCATAATGAAAACCATGTATGTTATATTTTTGAAATTCAAAACACATAGGTGGTAAAAGTTTATTTAAACGAAAAATCAGTTTTTTTAAGTACCACATAGTGGTTTCACTATCCATCAAAAATTGATATTTTTCAGAAAAATACCAAAAATTCACCCTAAGCTATATTTGATATTCCGAATTAAAAAATGATTTCTATTTTACAATATTCACAACATATAAGTTATATTAATTAATTTAATAATTAATTCCCGATGTCAGAACAAATAGCGTGTTTTATGAAACAATATATATCAAAAGATTGACACTAGTTTAAGTCCAAATTCAAAGTGAAATTAATTCCAATGAATACTATTGGATTAAATGGTAAAAATATATTCTACTATCACTTTAAAACCAATTAAAAATACAATCTAATAATATAAATAATTTAGATTAAAAATAGGTTTTGAATTAAAATTCAACATTTTTCACTATTCCTTAAAAATGAACTTTATCGGAAAAATACCAAAAATTTACACAAAGTAAATTTTGATGTCATGATTCTAAAGAATAATATTATTTTGTCAAATATAACACATAAAATTTTCAAATAGTGGATTTAAAAGAGGTTCTCCATCAAAAGGCGGTTAATCGACCTTTTAATGAATATTAGAATGTTTACGCTTAAAATTGGATTCAATCACATTTTTAATCCTCTAACATTTATTGTAAAAATTAAAAATATTTGACAAACATATATAATAATTTCGTAGTTAGTTCTATTCATTACCATCATTACAAAGGCTGGGTGTTAACTACCATTTAAAATAAAATTATTTTATTATTAGAGTGCAACGTAATATTTCAAAGGAACTCGTTGTTGCGTATTGGATAAGAAATCGAGCATAGCGTTCCCTTTCAATTAATATTAACATTTTATTCACAAATACAGATAAATATAAAATTTTCATATTATTTATTTACCTGGGGCGTTACATTTAGACCCACAGATGCTAAATTATATGGTCTTCTATCATTGACCTAAGTGAATGTAGTTGATATTCATGATGAATATGGACATGATATGAGGAGATAATTATAAAATATCCTAGATAGGATTCATAATTTCAATAATTCTCCAATGTCCCTTTGAGAAAAATATGAGAGTGTTGTAAATCATGGATCAAGGTTCTTGAGTCCTAAGCAATGGTATGAGAATGTCATGCCGAAAATGGTAGTGAATCACATTATGGTGATGATCACCACTACATTGATGTCATGGATCATAAGGATCTAAAGGCCCTTCTTCTAGGTCGATGATTCCTTTGGTTTTTTGGTATAAGGAATTTATGAAAATGGACCACTTACATGGTAAAATAGAGATATCTCTTCTTTTTCTCCAAGGTCCATGAAAGGTCAGCAAAAACAAGATATTGTAACACCCCAAGCTTCTACGGTACGTTTCCCTTCGAATAATGTGATAGCGTGTGTTGTACGCAACCTCGAGTTCTAACACACACCACAACTAATTAAACTAGCTGTTGTGAATAGTAATACCTACTTTTTGAAATCATATATATTCTATATTTCAAAATGGACTTCATTTTTGGATTCGGAATATCAAAATTAGCCTAGGGTGAAATTTTGGAACATTTCGGATAACTTTCATATTTTGATGAATAGTGAAAATTACTAAATTTTAATTAAAAACAACTTTTTTAATCAAAATAATTAATAGTGATAAATTGTGAATTTGAGTGGTTTTAAAGTATATTTAGAATATATTTTTACCATTCAATTTAATGTTTATCATTGGACATAATTTTATAATTAAACCGAACATAAACAAGTGTCAATCTTTTGATAGTTATTATCTCTTAAAAACACGCTTTTTGTTTTGACAGCGGGAATTAATTTTAAATTAATTTCTGCCACTTCTGTGTTTTGAATTTAGGAAAATGGATTCCATATTTGGAATCAGGATGTTCAAATTGTGTAAATAGTTAACTTTTATTTTTACACATTTTGAATAATTACTGTGGTAAATATTTTATTTACCATGGTTAAAGGGTAAATCCGGTAAATAAGGGTTAAAAAAAATAATATTATAATAATACTAAATTACCCTAAAACATGTCTTAACCCTATTGGTTGATACATGGTCGACCATGGGCATCTTTGGGTCTATTTTGGGACCCCATGGATCCACTTGTAAGTGATAATGACACATTATATTAATAAAGTTAAAATAAAAATAAAAATGGCATAAGCTTACATCTTTTAGAAGAACAATTTTTACATAGGGTTATACATGTTGTATTTTAGATTATAAATATTAATTAGAAATATAAAAAGATTTCCTACATAATGATATTTTATTTATAATTTTTAGACATTATATAAGTTATTTTATTTATGACACAATGATGATGCAGTAATTACTAAAATAGTGAAAAATAAAAATAATTGATCTTATAAATACCCAAATAATTATAATATGAAACTTTTAATGAATTAAACTAATTTTCTATGATAATATGATATATTAGGATTGATTTAATTGACTTTGTTCGAAGTAATCAATCTGTTAGGAGTTTCACAAAAATCAACTATTGAATAGTGTCAAAATTGACATAAAAGAGTTCTTAAAACAAATATTATATTATTAATTGATATTAAATTCCTAAAAATCTAAGGTTCGGCCAAGAGACTTATATTATGATAGGTTCCTCATTAATGGACCACTTGGGGGTCGCTTGGATGTATATAGTAAGTTTATTAACCATATTATATAAAAATACAAAGAGACATTGTAAAAGTGAAACTAATTAACTTAGAGTTAATACTTAAAGATAAGGTTAATATAAGTAACCAAACCTGTCTAAATTCTATTGGATGAGTTTTTTTCGACCTATCCCCACCTCATCCTTTGAATAGTCAACTTTGGAGCCTTTGGAAACCGAATATGAATTTATTATAAATTAATATTTCTAGCTTTTCCAAAGGTGCCCCTCACCCCTCTTATAAAAGGGCACTCCTCCTTCTCTTTTCCTCACACCTCTCAAGCCACTTGGCTCGTCCAAACTCTGCCCAACTAAGCTCCCCACATCCCTCTCCTCCTCCTTGAAGCTTCCCCTTAGGCAGAAAGCATTTCAAGAAGTCCTTTGGTTCCAACCAAAGTGAGTTACATAAATTAAAGGTAACAATTTCTCTTAAAGTATTTTCATTTATTTTGCTTCTCCAACCCCCAAAATCTTTTTATTTCCTTTATTTTGTAACAACACCAGTATCCTAAATATACTAGGATGTTGTTATAAGAAGTATTCAAACTACACATACACACAACTCCATCTAATGGATGATAAACATAATGTTTCTGTGGATGGAAAACTAACGCCTCACGAAACGATGATTGTTCAAATACATCTTACCACCTCTCATGGTGGCCATTATGATGTCACTGTAATTAAATATGATATTAAGGATATATATTTTATATATAAGCTTCTGAAATTCCATTTTATTTCATACCATTATTCGTTTCATGTTGTATATACATACGATAATTTCATTTGAGGAAGTGCGGACTACCGCCCCCTTAAAATGATATGACTCGTTCATACCACACATGGAACATATAAAGGATGGTGTTAATGAACTTATGTAACATATATAAAATATTATATTATACTGTAATAGTAATATACCTATGTATCATTTGGATTCGATTCTTTTAAAATAAAAAATTAAATGGAAGTAGCGTTCGTGCGTACGTACGGACTACCGTCTCCACGAACGCGATGAGATTCATTCTCCATCGTATCCATTCAAGTATAATTATCATTTTATGATTTAAAAATGATGTTTAAGGAATTTATATCATTCTGGATATGAATAATATACAACCTATCCTTTACAAACATGTCTTACGCAACAAAACATACAAAAGAAAACAAGAAAGTTCACACCCGAAACAACGATAATACTAAGATATTATTATCAAAGCAATGTTAAAAGATCATATATGATATCATATTAATGTATATGATTCTTGTATAATTTAATAATAATTATTTCACCATTATACAGGAGGTTAACCTACCCCAACCAAGGAAAAGTACAAGGTAAGGGTTATTTCACAATCTCTTCATTATCCGAGGTTGTATTATACGTAATAATCTACTGGGATCTCTTTATCATCCACATCCATGTTTCTTCGAAATGTATTTCAAAACATTTTTACTATTTACAAGAATATGGGTTAAAGTCATTTATACCCATGTTTGACTTTTTATAAGAGGTTTATAAAGGAATCATTCCGTCGTTTTCAAAACAAGGTCCTTTTTAACCTTTTCGACATAATTGAGGTAAGAATGTTTTTTTAACTTATACGGCGGGTGCGGTTATTTTACGCCGTTATAAAATCTTCAAAGCTTTCCTTACAAGATTATAAGAATATTTTCAAAGAAAATGTTTTATTTTATATGGATCTTAAATGATTTCAAAATAAAAGGAGATATTTCTTTAAAAAGAATTTTGATTTCATCTATGTCAACATCCTTTGATGGATTTTAAGATTATTTGAAGTTGATTTATTATGATACAAAACTTCTATATTGTATTGAAGGTTTTGTGATATGTTTGACTGTGGATGTGCTATTTTTATACCATTCATAGTTTATTGTGAAAGTATTGACATTTCGTATGCTAGTTTTAATACGAATGTTTATGTTATGTTTAAACCTTTTCATATGGGAATGCATTGGACTTAATAAGTGACGGGTGGAGCCCGCTATAGCTCCTCGATGCATCGGTAGGTCTCGTGAGACAAACTAGTGTCTTGGCACAAGGCCTTGACAAAATCTTATTTGTAGTCTTGGCACGAGGCCTTGGCTATGTGGTTATGATAGTCTGGCATTATGCATTCCAACATTATGAAAGTGGTTATTTATTTTTGCATGTGATTATTCGATTAGTGGAATATCCATGTGAATAAGTAAATGGCATTATTTCATTTTATTTATGCCATACCATGTTGAAAGTTCATGTTTAAAAGGCTTTTGTTTTAGTTATACATTGCTTTAAATGTTTATTCTTATTGATGAAAGTTTCCGCTATATTGTTATCCTTACTGGGCATTTGAGCTCACCCCTTTTCTATGTTTTATTTTTCCCAGGAAGTGAAGATGTAAGTTATGAATGACCTGCAGGGATATTATGAGGGGATTGTAGTGTGGACTGTGGAAACATTATGTTGTTGTAGTAGTTTTTGATTTTATGATGTAATGTAAAACTTATGAATATATCTAGTGTTTCCAAGGCTACTAAACCAATCGGTCTTTCGAGATTTGATCTTTCTTGTGATCATGCCAATGTTATGTAATAATGCACCGACTCTAGGCAACTAGGGTCGGGGCGTTACAGTTGGTATCAGAGGAAGTTTAGTACAAACCTTGGAAGCTAGATTTAGATAAACTCTGATTAGAGCACATAGACCTAAGATGAACTTTGAGGATTAGTATAGAAGAACTTCCTAGAATTTTGGTATTGTAGAGACTTTGTGAGTTTTCCGAGCAATACATCCCTGTCTGGATACGAGCAGGTAGAGGCGGCTCTGGCACAGATGTACCTAGGGGTAAAACCCGAAAACACCGCTTTGAGCTAGACTCGAACGGGAACTGGTGCACGACAACGGGCCTTGCTGCACTCTTGGTTACGACACTCCCGGGGGATATGCTTAGGATAACTCTAACTTTCTTTACAAATCATTATGAAGGGTTTATGAGTATATACTTCCTCAAAGAAAACATATTTATGATTATGGATTATATCCATAGATAGTTCAATTTATGTTTAGTGTTTTATAAGTATGGGATTATGTATTTTGATTCATAAACTGATCTAGTTTATGACATTGTTTAGAAATGGCGCCTAGTGGAAGAAATGGAAACCGTATCAATGCACGCACTCCATGTAGGGATTGCCCTCCTGCTCAAGATAATTATAGTGGGGCTGGTGATGCAACTGGTGCTGATCAGCTAATCACCGTACTGGGACAACTTACTCAGGTTATGAATAATAACCTTACCCGTATGGAGCACCCTGATCCGCAGCGTGGAGGATCAATGTTAGATCGATTCATGAGACAACAACCACCAACGTTCAATGGGAGTACAAATCCCTTAGTAGCTGAGCAATGGATATTTTCCCTAGAGAAAATATTTCAGGCTTTGGGGAGAAGTGAAAGGGAAAAGGTTACCATGGCAGTTTACCGCCTCACTGGAGATGCTGATCAATGGTGGTCATTGATTCAAAACATGAAGGAAGATGATGAAGTATCAAACATGGAATGGAGGGAGTTCAAAGATCTGTTTTTAGAAAAATACTTTCCTCGCGACCATCGAGCAGATATGGAAAGGCAATTTCTGAGTCTGAGACAAAAGGAGGATGATAATGTCACAAAGTATGAGGCTAACATTACAAGGTTAGCGAGGTACGCTAGTGATTATATTCGCAACCCAAGAAGTAAGATTGATCGTTTCTTTGATGGGTTAAAACCATTTCTCCGTCGAGCATTAGTCTCACAATCCTTTTCATCGTACGAAGACATTGTCTCATGTGCTATCAAGACCGAAAAGGAATTCTCTAAGTCTTATGACTTTAAAGCAAAGAAAGAGAAGAAGAGACCTGCTGATCAATCTGGGAATGGAAATAAGGGGAAGAAGGGAAAGGTTGAATATCCATCTTGTGGTAAGTGCGGGAAGAAACACCCCGGTGCTTGCCTGAAGGGAATGGGAGTCTGTTACAAGTGTGGTGAAAAAGGCCACCAAGCTCATGATTGCAAGGGGAAGAAGGAAGCTACCAATGTTCAGTGCTACAATTGCAGGGAGATGGGGCATTATGCAAATGCATGTCCTAAGCGTCAGGAGAACTTACCTCAGAAAAGGCCAAGGGATCAAGGCCATGCTTATGCTATCACTACTGCTGAGGTAGAAACTCCGAAAGACGTGGTGGCAGGTAATTTAATGGTTTCCTCAAGTTTAGCAAATGCTTTATTTGATTCTGGATCATCGCATTGTTTCATATCTTCCCAGTTTGCTAAGAAAATTAGATATTTCCAATTTGATTTAATAAGGGAGTTGTCAGTTAAAACTCCTAAGGGAAGTATCGTTGCAACAAAGTTTTGTGAATCAGTCCCCATTAGAGCACATAAATTTTCTTTATCTGCTGATTTCATCATCATACCTATGATTGAGTTTGATATAATCCTCGGTATGGACTGGCTTTTGGACTATGATGCGAAGATTTATTGTAAGAAGAAAGAGGTTACGATTCTCGATGATAATGATAAGGAACACCTTATTTTTAGAGCAGAATCGTCACCACCTAATTCTTATTTAGACCCACCCCCAGTAGCTCAACTTAATTCAATTATTGGGGAGGAAGAGAATGAAGTAACTATCGGTGAGGAAAGGAATGTTCAAATAGAGGGTGTACCTGTTGTGAAAGAATTTGTAGATGTATTTCCGGAAGATTTACCTGGACATCCTCCAGAACGAGAAGTTGAGTTTTCCATTGATTTGATTCCTGGATCAAGGCCTATATCGAAGACCCCTTATAGAATGTCCACTGTAGAGTTAGTCGAACTAAAGAAACAACTAGAGGAATTGAGTAATAAGGGATTTATTCGCCCTAGTGTTTCTCCATGGGTAGCCCATGTTCTTTTTGTTAAAAAGAAAGATGGATCTATGAGGTTATGTATTGACTACAGGGAGATCAATGCTATAACGATAAAGAACAAGTATCCCCTACCTCGTATTGATGATTTATTTGACCAACTGCATGGAGCTCAATACTTTTCAAAGATTGAACTTCGATCTGGATACCATCAGTTGTGTGTAAAGAAGGAAGACATTCCGAAGACAGCATTTCGAACCAGGTACGGGCATTACGAGTTTACTGTAATGCCATTTGGATTGACTAATGCACCCTCTGTATTCATGGATCTGATGAATAGAGTTTTCAAGGAGTATCTCGATGAATTTGTGGTGGTATTTATTGATGATATCTTTGTATACTCCAAAACCTACGAAGATCATGAAAATCACTTGCGCATTATCTTGAAGACTCTGAGGAGGCATGAATTATATGGAAAGTTTAGCAAGTGTGAATTCTGGCTTCAGGAGATTTCTTTTCTTGGCCATATTGTCTCTAAAGATGGAATCTCTGTTGATCCTTCTAAGACCAAAGCAATCCAAGAATGGCCAGCACCTACGAGTATAACTGAGGTATGTAGTTTTATTGGCTTGGCAGGTTATTATCGACGTTTCGTCCAGAATTTTGCCCGATTGGCTAACCCATTAACGAAGCTCACACGTAAAGGGGTTAAATTTGTTTGGACAAAAGAGTGTGAAGAATGTTTCGAAGAATTGAATAAAAGATTAATCAATGCTCCTATATTGACTCTACCATCGGGGAATGATGGGTTCGTTATTTATAGTGATGCATCAAAGAAAGGACTTGGTTGTGTCCTTATGCAGAATGATAGAGTTATTGCCTATGCATCACGACAGTTGAAAATTCATGAACAAAACTATCCTACTCATGATCTTGGGTTAGCAGCTGTGATCTTTGCTTTGAAGATATGGAGGCACTACCTCTATGGTGAAAAATGTGAGATTTATACTGATCACAAGAGTTTGAAGTATATTTTCTCACAAAAAGAACTCAACATGAGGCAAAGGAAATGGCTTGAATTACTCAAGGATTATGATTGTACGATACACTACCACCCGGGGAAGGCAAACAAGGTGGCAGATGCTTTGAGCAGAAAAGACCATGGAGTTTTGAACATGATGAGAATTGAAAGGGATCCAATTTTCATGGATCTAGTGAAGATGGACATGGGAATAACCAGGGAAGGTGAAACATCAATGCTTTTTCAAATGGTTGCCAAACCATCTTTACTAGAAAGGATTAAGAGTTCTCAGACCGATGATGAAGAATTTCAGAAGAAGATTAAAGCTGTGAATGATGGGAGATTGAGAGACTTTGTGTATGAAGATGGAACTTTGAAATTTGGAAAGAGACTTTGTGTTCCCAATATACCTGATCTAAAAAGGGAATTGCTGGATGATGCTCATAGTTCCAATTTCTCTATACACCCTGGGAGAACCAAAATGTATAGAGATTTGAAGGAACATTTTTGGTGGGACAACATGAAGAGGGAGATTGCTGATTTTGTATCAAGATGTATGGTTTGTCAACAAGTGAAAGCTGGAAGGCAACAGCCTGGAGGAGTCATGCAACCTCTTCCCATACCGGAGTGGAAATGGGACAATATTACGATGGACTTTGTCATGGGGCTACCAAAGACTTCTATAAGGAACGATGCAATATGGGTTATTATTGATCGTCTTACCAAGTCAGCACATTTTCTTGCTATAAGAGAAGATCTACCCCTGGAACGTCTAGCAAGACTATACATTAATGAAGTTGTGAGACTTCATGGTGTACCCCTATCGATTGTTTCTGATCGTGATCCCCGTTTTACTTCAAGATTCTGGAAAAGTCTTCAGAAATCCCTGGATACTGAACTTCATTTGAGCACTGCTTACCACCCTCAGACAGACGGACAATCAGAACGGACTATTCAAACCTTAGAAGACATGTTGAGATCTTGCTCACTTGATTTTCAGGGTATGTGGGATCAATATTTACCTCTGGTAGAATTTTCCTATAACAATAGCTTCCATTCGAGTATTCAGATGGCACCATATGAAGCGTTATACGGAAAGAGATGTCGTACACCAACCTGTTGGGATGACGTTGGTGAAAGAAAACTTGTAGGCCCAGAACTGGTGGAGGAAACGGTGGAAAAGGTGAAAGTAATCCAAAATCACATCAAAGCAGCTCAAAGTAGGCAGAAGAGCTATGCCGATAATCGAAGGAAGGATTTGGAATTTCAAGTCGGTGATCATGTTTTCCTGAAGGTATCTCCGTGGAAGGGAGTCATACGTTTTGGTAAGAAAGGTAAATTGAGTCCCAGGTACATCGGACCTTTCGAAATTCTAGAACGAATTGGGGCTGTAGCTTACCGATTGGCAATGCCGCCAAGTCTCTCCAAAGTTCACGATGTGTTCCACGTATCTCTGTTGAGAAAATACATGCCTGACCCAACGCATGTACTCACCTATGAGGAATTAGAACTAGAACCGGATCTGTCTTATTGTGAAGAGCCCGTCAGGATTCTTGATACAAGAGAACAAGTACTGAGAAACCGGACGACGCGTCTGGTAAAAGTTTTGTGGAGAAATCATAAGATGGAAGAGGCAACGTGGGAACCCGAGGAACTTATGATGAAGAACCACCCGAGTCTTTTTATGCAGTAATACCCTAGAAATTGCGAGGACGCAATTATTTGAAGGAGGGGATAATGTAACACCCCAAGCTTCTACGGTACGTTTCCCTTCGAATAATGTGATAGCGTGTGTTGTACGCAACCTCGAGTTCTAACACACACCACAACTAATTAAACTAGCTGTTGTGAATAGTAATACCTACTTTTTGAAATCATATATATTCTATATTTCAAAATGGACTTCATTTTTGGATTCGGAATATCAAAATTAGCCTAGGGTGAAATTTTGGTACATTTCGGATAACTTTCATATTTTGATGAATAGTGAAAATTACTAAATTTTAATTAAAAACAACTTTTTTAATCAAAATAATTAATAGTGATAAATTGTGAATTTGAGTGGTTTTAAAGTATATTTAGAATATATTTTTACCATTCAATTTAATGTTTATCATTGGACATAATTTTACAATTAAACCGAACATAAACAAGTGTCAATCTTTTGATAGTTATTATCTCTTAAAAACACGCTTTTTGTTTTGACAGCGGGAATTAATTTTAAATTAATTTCTGCCACTTCTGTGTTTTGAATTTAGGAAAATGGATTCCATATTTGGAATCAGGATGTTCAAATTGTGTAAATTGTTAACTTTTATTTTTACACATTTTGAATAATTACTGCGGTAAATATTTTATTTACCATGGTTAAAGGGTAAATCCGGTAAATAAGGGTTAAAAAAAATAATATTATAATAATACTAAATTACCCTAAAACGTGTCTTAACCCTATTGGTTGATACATGGTCGACCATGGGCATCTTTGGGTCTATTTTGGGACCCCATGGATCCACTTGTAAGTGATAATGACACATTATATTAATAAAGTTAAAATAAAAATAAAAATGGCATAAGCTTACATCTTTTAGAAGAACAATTTTTACATAGGGTTATACATGTTGGATTTTCGATTATAAATATTAATTAGAAAGATAAAAAGATTATCTACATAATGATATTTTATTTATAATTTTTAGACATTATATAAGTTATTTTATTTATGACACAATGATGATGCAGTAATTACTAAAATAGTGAAAAATAAAAATAATTGATCTTATAAATACACAAATAATTATAATATGAAACTTTTAATGAATTAAACTAATTTTCTATGATAATATGATATTTTAGGATTGATTTAATTGACTTTGTTCGAAGTAATCAATCTGTTAGGAGTTTCACAAAAATCAACTATTGAATAGTGTCAAAATTGACATAAAAGAGTTCTTAAAACAAATATTATATTATTAATTGATATTAAATTCCAAAAAATCTAAGGTTCGGCCAAGAGACTTATATTATGATAGGTTCCTCATTAATGGACCACTTGGGGGTCGCTTGGATGTATATAGTAAGTTTATTAACCATATTATATAAAAATACAAAGAGACATTGTAAAAGTGAAACTAATTAACTTAGAGTTAATACTTAAAGATAAGGTTAATATAAGTACCCAAACCTGTCTAAATTCTATTGGATGAGTTTTTTTCGACCTATCCCCACCTCATCCTTTCAATAGTCAACTTTGGAGCCTTTGGAAACCGAATATGAATTTATTATAAATTAATATTTCTAGCTTTTCCAAAGGTGCCCCTCACCCCTCTTATAAAAGGGCACTCCTCCTTCTCTTTTCCTCACACCTCTCAAGCCACTTGGCTCGTCCAAACTCTGCCCAACTAAGCTCCCCACATCCCTCTCCTCCTCCTTGAAGCTTCCCCTTAGGCAGAAAGCATTTCAAGAAGTCCTTTGGTTCCAACCAAAGTGAGTTACATAAATTAAAGGTAACAATTTCTCTTAAAGTATTTTCATTTATTTTGCTTCTCCAACCCCCAAAATATTTTTATTTCCTTTCTTTTGTAACAACACCAGTATCCTAAATATACTAGGATGTTGTTATAAGAAGGATTCAAACTACACATACACACAACTCCATCTAATGGATGATGAACATAATGTTTCTGTGGATGGAAAACTAACGCCTCACGAAACGATGATTGTTCAAATACATCTTACCACCTCTCATGGTGGCCATTATGATGTCACTGTAATTAAATATGATATTAAGGATATATATTTTATATATAAGCTTCTGAAATTCCATTTTATTTCATACCATTATTCGTTTCATGTTGTATATACATACGATAATTTCATTTGAGGAAGTGCGGACTACCGCCCCCTTAAAATGATATGACTCGTTCATACCACACATGGAACATATAAAGGATGGTGTTAATGAACATATGTAACATATATAAAATATTATATTATACTGTAATAGTAATATACCTATGTATCATTTGGATTCGATTCTTTTAAAATAAAAAATTAAATGGAAGTAGCGTTCGTGCGTACGTACGGACTACCGTCTCCACGAACGCGATGAGATTCATTCTCCATCGTATCCATTCAAGTATAATTATCATTTTATGATTTAAAAATGATGTTTAAGGACTTTATATCATTCTGGATATGAATAATATACAACCTATCCTTTACAAACATGTCTTACGTAACAAAACATACAAAAGAAAACAAGAAAGTTCACACCCGAAACAACGATAATACTAAGATATTATTATCAAAGCAATGTTAAAAGATCATATATGATATCATATTAATGTATATGATTCTTGTATAATTTAATAACAATTATTTCACCATTATACAGGAGGTTAACCTACCCCAACCAAGGAAAAGTACAAGGTAAGGGTTATTTCACAATCTCTTCATTATCCGAGGTTGTATTATACGTAATAATCTACTGGGATCTCTTTATCATCCACATCCATGTTTCTTCGAAATGTATTTCAAAACATTTTTACTATTTACAAGAATATGGGTTAAAGTCATTTATACCCATGTTTGACTTTTTATAAGAGGTTTATAAAGGAATCATTCCGTCGTTTTCAAAACAAGGTCCTTTTTAACCTTTTCGACATAATTGAGGTAAGAATGTTTTTTTAACTTATACGGCGGGTGCGGTTATTTTACGCCGTTATAAAATCTTCAAAGCTTTCCTTACAAGCTTATAAGAATATTTTCAAAGAAAATGTTTTATTTTATATGGATCTTAAATGATTTCAAAATAAAAGGAGATATTTCTTTAAAAAGAATTTTGATTTCATCTATGTCAACATCCTTTGATGGATTTTAAGATTATTTGAAGTTGATTTATTATGATACAAAACTTCTATATTGTATTGAAGGTTTTGTGATATGTTTGACTGTGGATGTGCTATTTTTATACCATTCATAGTTTATTGTGAAAGTATTGACATTTCGTATGCTAGTTTTAATACGAATGTTTATGTTATGTTTAAACCTTTTCATATGGGAATGCATTGGACTTAATAAGTGACGGGTGGAGCCCGCTATAGCTCCTCGATGCATCGGTAGGTCTCATGAGACAAACTAGTGTCTTGGCACAAGGCCTTGACAAAATCTTATTTGTAGTCTTGGCACGAGGCCTTGGCTATGTGGTTATGATAGTCTGGCATTATGCATTCCAACATTATGAAAGTGGTTATTTATTTTTGCATGTGATTATTCGATTAGTGGAATATCCATGTGAATAAGTAAATGGCATTATTTCATTTTATTTATGCCATACCATGTTGAAAGTTCATGTTTAAAAGGCTTTTGTTTTAGTTATACATTGCCTTAAATGTTTATTCTTATTGATGAAAGTTTCCGCTATATTGTTATCCTTACTGGGCATTTGAGCTCACCCCTTTTCTATGTTTTATTTTTCCCAGGAAGTGAAGATGTAAGTTATGAATGACCTGCAGGGATATTATGAGGGGATTGTAGTGTGGACTGTGGAAACATTATGTTGTTGTAGTAGTTTTTGATTTTATGATGTAATGTAAAACTTATGAATATATCTAGTGTTTCCAAGGCTACTAAACCAATCGGTCTTTCGAGATTTGATCTTTCTTGTGATCATGCCAATGTTATGTAATAATGCACCGACTCTAGGCAACTAGGGTCGGGGCGTTACAGATATTCTCTTGATGCTAAGTTTGGTAAATAGATTGAGGTGATTAAAGGATGATGGGAAAACCCCATACTCTGGTTGAAAAGGGTTGGGCTCTCATGGTCCTTTAATAATCAATGGGTATGGGTGGTGTTATTTAAATTTAAATGTCGTGTAGTTGTTACAGATATTCTGTGTAGTGTTAAATCATCTGATAAAGAAATTTTCCTAGTAGTTAGCATCATCAATTAATGAAAATTTTACTAATATGAATTACTAACTCAAATTATTTGGATCCATGAATAATATTATTTTCCCAAGATGAATTGGTACAAAATATGATTTTATAGTCGTGGTTAGAACAGGGGATTGAGGCATATAAGAGTAACATCAAGGGTATCTAAATCCCCTTGAATACTTTTTTTATGGGTAGTATAATTCATAACCCATGTTTATCTAAAATTTTTGAGGTTGAAACCAGTGGGTAAATTTCATCTATTTAAAATGGAAGAATCTTATATTCCATGAATAGATGATTATAACTCTTGGGTTTAATGGGTCCACCTATGTGGGAAAATACAACCTTTATACACAATATGTTTGGATTAGTGTGATTCAACTAAAAAAATAGTAGTGTCTATTTGTATTAGATAGTCCCTATTAATAGTCTTCTACATGTTAGAACCAGGATCAAGGGATATGATTGTTCAAGGGGTTATAAGGGAAGGATATCAACTTGAGAAATTGGTAAGTATCAACTCATATATCAAGGATATGATTTTTTTTCATAGAGAACATTTTATTGAAAAAATGTTTAAGGACCCTAAAAGATATGCTATTTTGTAATGACCACATTTAAAGGTGAACAAATAAAACATAGGATTCTTGAATACACAATCATCATAGGGGATAATCTATTCCACATAAAGTCCTCTTGTTGTGAATTTTATTATCATTCGGTTAGGATATTTCACATAGTTTAACATCATCAAAATAATACTTGGTTCCCAATACTTGGGTATAATGTACCCCAATTGCACTGAATAGTGTGAAATTCTAGGATACCTATCCTCACATGAGTCTTGTTTTGTGTATGAAACAATTTACAATCATATATTCAATTGTGTCTTTTGGGAGTCAAAGATAAGGAATTTTAGGGGATATTCATATTTTTATATGAGTGTGGGTACCCACAAAAACATTGTTTTCATCGAGAGGCATGGTTGGGGATGATGAGAATTTTTGATGGGGAAAGAAATGAAGGACCCATGCACGCTATGTATCCAAAAGTATGGGAATATATCCATATGCAGTTCTAATAATAGATAACCCCCTGCATAGGATAGAACCACACACAATTTAAGGGGTATTTTTGTGCTTTGTATCATGGTTGGAACTGTGATTTGAGGTCTTTGTGTAACTATGTATTCTATAATCATAAGAATAAATCCATACATATTTCTTAGAGATTTATCTTCCTATTTACAACAAATATATAGAATGGGGTGCATTTTAATTATTCTATATATTATATCTAACCTAGGATTTGAGATCATAGCAACACAACATATCCTGTGATAGAAAGAATAAACCCACACATAGTTCATGAACTGAAAACTCTCCACACATGTCTCACCTATTCATAGGGTCATTTGTTCCTTTAATATTGTGGCTGGACCAAATATTTTGGATATGTGAGTTAATACATAGTTTTTTATTGTGGGAATTAATCCACGCATTGTTCTTGAATTGAAAAATATTCATATAGGTCTATAAAATATGCAGAGGGGTGAATTTTCTCCATTTATATTATGTTTGGATGTAATATTTGGGATCTGGGTGTCATAACATATCTTGTGATAGCAAGATTAATTCCACACATTACTATTTAATATGAAACTCTCCAAGAAGGTATATTATATACATAAAGTGGGGTGTTTTCCCATTTACATCACAGATTAACCCAGGGTATGGGACATGGTTGTAACTACACATCATTTGATAGAAGGAATCTAGACATGAGAAGTTCCAAAATAGAAAACCCTTTATACTGTAGTGAACCATTTTCAAATGAGGGATTTTTTTCTCTTTATATAATAGCTAGACCATGGATTTGGGATCTAGGTGTCACTATATATTTTGTGATGCAATGAATCAAGACACACAAAGTTATAAAACTGAAAACACTCCATGTAGGTCCAACCCATACATAGAGAGTTTAATTTTTTTATATTTATGTTATAGATGGACCCATGATTTGGGATATAGGTTTAAATACATATACTACGATAATAGGTGTCCATGAACTTATATTTCTTGAAAACAATACTCCCTAAATGGTATAAACCAGACACATTAGGGGAATTATTTCAGTTAATATAATGGTTGGACTCATGTTTTTGGATCTGGGTGTCACTACATATCCTGTGATGGATGGAGTCAAGAAAAACATAGTTATTGAATGGAAAAATCAAAATATAGGTCTGACCCACATAAAAATGGGGAAGGTATTTCTATTTATATTGAGGTTGGACCCAGGAGTTGGGATTGAGAATTAATATGTTTCCTATGGTAGTAGAGATCAACACAAAAGTAGTTATTTAATTGAAAAATATCAACATAGGGTTGGCCTATATGTAGAGGGGGAATTTATTATATTTATATTATAGCTATAAACATTATTTGGGATCTGGGTTTCAATACATATCATATATTAGTAGGAATAAATCCACATGAAATTCTTAACTAGTGGGATTACCTAGGTTGATCGTACACACACAGGGACATGAGTACTTCATTTTTCCTAATCATAAATCTAGTTCATTTGTAGTTAGCCATAAATACTGTAATGATCTCCGTGAAGTTTAATCCCAAGTGTTAAATATGTATTCTATTTAGTTTAACATCATGCTATAAAGATTCCTTTTCTGTAGTTTAACATCACGTGGTAAGGATATTTTTATGATGTTTAATGTCATTCATTGATGCTGAATGATGTTAAACAATTTAATGACTTGCTAACAGTACTTCAAATCCCCGATAGAATCTATGAGAAGTTATTTTTTAGAAGTCTGTCATTGGTGGGGTTGTAATACATTATTCATTCACTATCTCCAATGAGTAGCTCCATTGGTACCTTATGTATGCTATAAGGACCTTCATACTTGGGATCTAGATTTGTAGTTTTTTTCCTTGTCTTATTATGGTTTCTAGAAGAAAATAATATTTTATAGTTAATGGAAGAGAAGAGGAAGACATTTTTTTTGAAGGATCATGTGATTTTATTACGATAAAATGTGAGGTCGTACACTATATTGAACTTTTTCTTATAGAGTGGATCCATCTTATCAAGATTATTATTCAATTTCTAAACATCATAGAGTATTCTATTGATAAATATAGAAAGTAGTAGAAACTATACTACAATTAGAAACACTAATTTGGTTCTCTACACTAATGAATGTGGTGTCACATGAATGGTAGTGTGCTTGGGGGTATGTTTGCCCGTAAATCATGAAAGAGGTTGTCCAGTTTGGACTTCATGTTCTTGTCCACAATTTTCTATAGAGTATATTTGATAGAGTATTATTGAAGTATTTTATATTTCTATATTTAAATACAAGATAGAGGGAAGAGTTGTAAGATTCTAGGTTTCACTCTTGGTATAATTTCATTAATTTTGAATAAGAGGAGTTGGTTCCATTATCTATCAATATTGTGTGATATAAACCAAATATGGTGATGATGTTGGACATCACAAAGTTGATGATATAAATAATTATGAATTAATTGAGAGGTATTTATTCATTCCATTTGAAAATGATGTCAGTGGCACTAATCATGTACTTAAACCACTTAGCTATAGCAGTAGGATATTTTCCTAGAATGTCCAATACCCATATGACAAAAAACTAGAAATAATTTGTTGTGTGTAGGGACACAGAAGATTAATGGGGGAAGGTTTAATGAAACTAGCAAGCATGAAATTTCCTAGTGAATTACCCAGACTCCTATATCATTTTTTTCTAGTAACCAATCCTCTTAATTTAGTGGGAATGTATAGATGTGGACTAATGAGTACAATAGAAGTACATATTTACATCTTATATGATGTCAGGAATCTCTAAATTAACCATTGGGAGGGTCGAAATCATAATTCTTGATAGAATAATCACCATTGATTTTTTTGATCACTAAATCCAAATATCTATTGATATTCTGGTAGGATATCGAAAACTATAAGTATTTTTCCATGAAAACAATGGGGGATTTGTATTCTAACTCATTTTTAGTCTAGCCTTTAGACAATGAGGAAGAGTATGGAATATTTTATTTTACCAGGGAAAAAATTCAATGCCTAGACTAACCTGGTTGAGCTTCAGGTTTTTCCATCCTCAGTCCAATATGACATCAGGAAGATCTATTACAATACATTCCCCATGGTTGGGGAGTGTCATGGGAATATAAACCTTATTTGATAGAAAGTTCTGTTTCCAATGGTGTGCTTTCTAAGGTGAGATGTTCCACAAGGAAATCAGCTAGGGCCTGCCCATTTACTAAATTATTTGATAAGAAATAGATTTCATATTGTTGTAGAATATCCACCAATCTATGTAAAATCCTAGTCAATATAGGGTGACCATGTTTGTGCTCGAGTGTGTAAATCTATGAGACCAAGTGGACTTAGTGATGTTGGAAGTAATGTACCACTTCTTTCATAATAAGGATGTTTTTCTTGATATAGGAGTACCATGTTTTAGTAACTATGATCATTAAACTACGATATTAACCAATTTTTTCATTCACTGTTTCTTTTGTCTTTATGAACAATGTACCAAGTGATTATTCCCTGGATGAAACATATATGATAAGTAGTCTTCCTTTCACTGGATACATCATGTTTTGTGGGTGTAGTAATTTTGCATTGGAATCTCAAAGGATACTAGGAAGTACTAATCCCATTATTAGGTGACTCCCTTCTTTACTAACATGGTTAAGGGGAGATATTTTACAGAAATTTTTTCATTAAACCACTTAATTTAAGTGAGGTTCCCTCAGATATCCATCAGTTTGTAATATTTTAAGGGGGTGATATTGTTTATATTGAACTAGGCATTTTTTGAAATAACATAATACCAAAGAGGAATACAAAAAATCCAAGTAATTTCACCAACATTACTCCAAATATAAAATTTAGAGGTTTCATATTCAAATTATGTGGCCAAAACTTCATGAATAATTTTTATGATTTGCGAGGTAATCACGTCATTATCAATGTTTGAATACCTGGTGATTGATATAACATTCTTACCAGACCTAAGGGAATAATTATTTCCCAATAGTCTAGTAAAAAATAAGTTTTTTGTCCAAAATAATACTAAATTACAAATTCATAGTAATGTGGCTTTATGGGATTGAACTCATAGAGAGCGGGGAATAGAGAAAAAAATTGTTTAAAAATGTCCATTGACTCAATGTTCAGTTAATTTAATTAAACTAATTAATAAACCCAAAATAAATTGTATAAATAAAGATAAGAATTTATTATGGTCTATTTGAGGGTGTAGGTAAAATATAATCATAAATATGACTTAGTATAGTCCTATGGGTTAAGATACAAAGTCTTCCAAGGGTCAGTAATTAGTGTTAGTCAAACCAATTGGATCTAACTATGTTTTATCTATCCCATTCTCAAGGTATACCTAACAACCTAGACGCATTATGCTTTTGATCTATGAAGAATGTGTCATAGGCTATTATTCATTGTGTTTCAAAACTATAATTAGGCTAGGTTTGTTCAATTTCACTTCCCATAAACAAGGTGGTGCAAAATATTGTGATGAAAAATTATTATTAACCTAATTAATATCCATAGTGTTACTATGACTTAATCCATAGATTAATTAGGTTACAAGACACCCTTACCCTCAACCCTTAACCTAATAATATTAACCACACAAGAAAAAATTCATTAAATAATGAGAATCCAATTTCATACTTGATATAGTGATTAAATGTTTCGAAACATGGCTATCCAAAATTGAAACAATGAAAAATAAATTACAAACTAACATGAATAATCAAACAAGGAAGAACATATAAATTAGAAAATGAATGATAAAGGGAATTAATAATTAAAATATATTAGAATAAAAATAATGATTTGTCAATATTACATTAATTAAGTAAATAGAAAATGACAAATAATGCGGTGTCATAACCATATGTTAGCATCTTGGTAGTTTTCCATCAATAATGGAATTTAATTCCTTAATATATTGTAAATGATCCATATATATATGTTGTGAAGTCATCCAATTATCCTGCATGTAAAATATGTCCTTGAATGGCCTATTTAGTCAAAATATGTAGGTCATTCATCGAAGAAATGCTGGAAAAAAGTGTTTTTCTATTCTATCCAACACTTTAACAAAATATAAAGATTTAATGACATGAAAAAATCAAGCCTCAAAACCTTAACCTTATGTATTTAATGCATCAATCCTTGAATATTTACATGTCTTTTATAAATTATATGACATATACATTTAACTTCCAATAGTGGATCCTTGATCTTTTCTTTCTTATTTATTTTTCTGCTTCATGAATCTATACTATTCTCTTTGGATTTTGTCATCAACATCAGATTATTCATCATTTTATAGTGTCTCATTATGCTGTGAAGTGGAACGCATTGATTTTTTTTATTATCCTTACTATTTTACATATTTCGACGTATTTCTTCAAATTTTGATCATGTATTAGAATAAACAATAGATCCACATCTAACCTAAATATTAACATTAATCAATTAATTATTCAAAAATACATGTATAAAATTCAACAATAACTAGATATAACATGGTTTTATCAAATACCCCCACACTTTTATCTTTTCTTATTCTTTAAAAAAACTTCAACATCACAACACTAAGGATTTATACATTAAAAAGTGAATTTACAAATTATGATTCACCAAAAAAACATGTTATAAGAAAGGATTAAAAGAATTAAAAATATACCCATTAAGGAATTAAAAAATAATTCTTCATTTATAATTTCCAAAACAAGAAATTCATCCTATTATCTTATTGATTTCAACCTTTCAATAAGACCCATTCCATTTTTGAATTACCCAACCATTTTATCATATAAACACTCAAGGTAACAATTTAATTGAGTTATACTGATACCTTAAGTAAATTATCCTTACCATAGGCTTGCATTGAATCTACTTTATCCACACCATAATTAAAAATATCCCAATTAACATGAGGGATTTTAAATTAAGATCAATTTATTTTGAGGTACATGTTATTTCAGTAGTAATGTTATGTAATTAAGTACAAATCCAGGAGGAGGATAAAATATAATTTATAATACAATAGATTAAAAAGGCACGATTAATGAATTTCTCCCCACCAAAATAATGACATCTCACACAACCCAAAAAAAAAAGAAAAGAGGAGGATTATAGAAGATATAATTATAATTAAGATAACCATCTATAGTTTTTTTTTCTTTTTTACTTTCATTGAATGCCAAGACTTGAATAAAACTCAAATCCAACACCTAACAACATATGAAAATGATCTTCAATCTGATAATGTATATTTTTTATTCTCCCAATTGACAATCCATTTATTTTATATTTTTTTTGCATGAAAAACATTGGAAGAATCTCACATCCACTAGATAACCTCATATTATTTTGAGATCAAAGGACTATAATTTTGGATTTCTAACATAAATGAGAAAAAAACTATTTTTAATTTCTTTCTTATTTTTTTCATTTGTTTTAGAATAGAAGGGATATAAAATAGAATATAATGACTTTTAAAAAGTACCACCCCCAAAATCCTCTGTAAATACAGTACAGTCTCTAATCATAAGAAATATTCCATATTAACTACAAACAACCCCTCCCCCACACTCAATCAAATTAATATCATGGAAAATACAAATATATGGTTAAGAAATGAAATAATGGATTATAATGTGGATCATTCCTTATAAGGACATCCTTGGACTCTATGAGCTATAAAAGGATCAATTTTTAAGTGGGTATTATGATAAAATGGATTATTAATAGAATGCCTCAATCATTTGAGAAGTGAATTGTTTAGGCATAGCTTTGATAAGATAACAATGCAAGTTATAGTAGGTTTACAGGCCCCAAGACTCACTCATGAAATATGCACAGAAAAATATGAATTATTTCATCCATAATCCTCTCAGGAATGGAAAAAAATATAATTACATAAATCAATAGAATGAAATTAAATAATTAGTTTACTAAAATGGCATTTCCTAGAATCAACATTAAAAAATTCAATCATATCATCAATCATTTTTATATAAATCTGAAATTGAAGTAATAAGTGTCTTTTAAAAATTAAATTATATATTTCTAAATTATGTGAATTTTATTTCAAATTTTCTAACATGTAAACCATACTTCTCCCATGTGATTTTATCCCCTCGATCAGTGAATATAAGTGTAAAAATTTAACGAGGGGGTACTAATATTCATTGGTCTCTATAAATATAATGATGTCAATGCATGTCTAATCAATGACCTCTTCCTTCAATTCTATGGATTCTACACCTGATTCCCTATAATGTACCACTTCTACCTCCTTATCCTTCTCTTATTTGACCATACAATCAAATATTTACATCATATATTTTTCTCTTCTACTTGCAGTCAGAAAAGATATTCTCTTTGTTATTATCGGTTTTTTTCTTTGCATAAGTGTGATTCATTATGTTCTTATTCTTCTTCTTCATGATTCATTGGTTCATTACTACAAGACACCTTATCATGATGATATATTTCATCATTGACACATTCATTATCCTTTTTTCTACTTTATTAATAAAAAATATGAACTTTTTTAAAAAATACTTGATGTAATTCATCAATAACTCATTCTATCACTGTATAAGAAATAAATGGATGATTATTCATTAGGGTATTTAAATGAGAAATAACATAAGTAAAAAATGTAGTATGTTATCCTAATTGTTTTAGTTATTCCTCACTTTCACCCATCCCCTTTCCAATACTTAAATGTTCTTTTTGAAGAATGTGGCCAGTCCATCAACTAATTTTTTCTCTTGAGGTTGTTGGAAGGAATGGTCTTTTTGAAAGTACTTATCTTGAGATTATTTTTTATAAATATCATGAACTTCCTCCTCTTCTTGACATTATTTTTAATTAATCTAGATAATTGTGTAACAATTTCAATACATTATTTTTTATATAACACCAATTTCCTTTGTGAGTATACAAGGTATTAAGTCTTCTAAGTCCTGCTCATCCCAGGATAGACCTTTGTAGTTTTGAATATTCGAGTCTTATCCATAGGTTTGATGATATGTCTCTATAGACTGTTTTGGTTGTAAAACATCATATATGATTGAATATGAATCATCTCTCCATGTTTCTTTATGTGACCACCCTTTGCAATTCATGCTCGAAAAGTGGTTAGATAGTCATAAAATCCATTATCCTATGAAGGAAGGGTAGAATAATAATACTGAGGTGTGTATTACCCCACACACAACACCAATAACTACCCAACACATATAAGTATAATAATAATAATAATAATAATGAAAAATTAAATACCTTAACTAATGTAAATTAACAAAAATGAAATAAGATATGTATTTGACCTATGCAATCAATCTAAGTCATCTTTAAGATTCCTCTAGTCTTAAGAAAGAGTTATTATTTTGACAATCCTAAAGGCTATTGTAATATCCCTTATGTGGAATATAATATAATTCTATTTGATACTAAAAGCACAAACTAAAAATTCATTTTAATTTATAAGTATGAGATTTAACACATAGTGAGAAGGTAATGTAGAAGACAATTCCTGACCAATGGTCAGGTCACTGCAAATTTAGTCAATTTTAATAAACTATTTAACTGAAAAATCAAATGATACAATAATCCAAAGAAGGTATCAATATAAATTTTAGTGCAGAGGAAAAATATAATTGTAAGTCTATCTAAGTATAGCCCTATGACCTAGATTTTGAATTGGTGAAAGGGTCACCAATTGGTTTTGTTCAAACCAAATAGATCAACCTATGCCACAACTATCTCATTGTGAGGTAATATCTAAAATAAATTTTCATTTACTCTTATAATATATATATAAATCACCATAGATTAATGTTTATAGTCCATATCCACTCCAATTAGGTGAGGATCATTCAATTGTACATCCCATGGTCATGGTTTTTCAAAATTGTGTGATGAATAATTATTGATAAAATAATTACTAAACATAGGGTTACCAAGGTTTAATCTATAGATTAATTAGGCTTTGAAACACCCTTAATCGTGACCCATAACACTATATATATTATCCACAAATGACATAATTGACTAAATACAGATAAATAGATGACATTCTTTACATAATGATTAATAAATTCAAAATAAGGCAATGCACAATTGAAACAACGAAAAATTGATTAAAAAAATAAAATCAAGAAAATAAATGAATAAAAAATGGAAGAATGAATGAGAAATGGAATGATGAAAGAAAATAGAATATAATAAAACTAAATATCATTCAAGCTACATTAAAAATGAAAAAGAAAATAAAAAAGCATAAAGATAATATATCTATGAAGAATGGAGGGTTAGAACCTTATGAAAACCTAACAATGGGTGTGCCACAATATTGGAATGGAGTGCCTAAATATATTTTCAAGGTACCATATATATATAGTCCATCAAGTCATCCAAAAATTCCAAATTTCAAATATAGTCTTAAATGGATGATGTTTTCAAAATATTTAGGACCATTATTGAAGATACACTAAAAATCAGTAATTTTTTATTTTTTGTGACACTTATATGTCATGTAATAGTTACATGATGTGTAATATTTAATCATAGAAAGAATAATTTTATTCTATAAATTTTTCATCCACTCTATGTTTACACATATTGTATGAGGTACATGATGTGTATCTTTAACCTCGAGCACCATAACCTCTATTTCATCATACCACTTCAGGTTCATGATTTTAAATTCAATATTTTTCTCTTTTTTATCAATCATAGACGTTATATTCTTTTTCATTTAACATTTTAATGTCATTATACATTTTGAAATGGTTCTACATGACATTATTATCCTCAATATGTCACATCTTTCTTCACATTACACCAATTATTGGTCATATATAAGAATACCTAATACATCGATATATTCCATGAATCTAAAATTTAATCAATTAATTATTCAACTAATTAACATATTAAATGAATCGATAAATATATATAACATGGATTTATCACAATCTATTATTCATACCATTAAGGTATTAAAGTGATTATTCATGGGGCATCGGTTAGTAGCGCCTACATTCTTTATCCTAAATGGAATAATCTAATAGAGAAAGAACCCCTTATTATTTCTTAAGGTGGTCGATTCATCAAAATCAAGGGACATATTTATCTATTTATACCCTTAATACCCATCCATGTATAAAATGGATTGGAATCCATTAATTGATTCGGTTAAAAGTTTTATGATCAAAAATGGGAAATCGTCTTTTAGCATGTATCTAATTAGTTATACAAAATTGATGAAAAGCATGATATAACCATTATTTTTCTTGCCAAAGATGATATTGGTGAGTGATTTTTGGTAATTAACTTCTTGGAAAAAGCTATACTTGATATGTTTTTCATATTTATATTTTTTATTAATAGCATGATAGAGTTGAATCCTCTTATCTATTTGTATAAAACCTCGATGGTCATCAGGTAAGACTAAGTGATATGTATCCACATTAGTGTTTAGCCCAATTTTTTATATATTAATGCAACAAACCAGGTTCTAAAAAACCATTTTTTTCCATTTTGGAATTTTATATTTAAAATCATTAAAAATTTATAATTAAATAATTCATATTTATAGAAATTAATGAATCTTTACTAATGGAATAATAAATTGACCTTTGGAAAAGTAAAATTACCATTAGGAATATTAATCTGGAAAATAGAATTGCATCTTCGCCTATGAGAGTAAAAATAATTTTTATGTGTCTTTTAATTGAAATTAGGTTAAATTTATGTCATGGAATAAGTGAATAAATGTTTTGGTAATGATAAATAACTTTTTTTATATTTATAAGAGATCATTATTTAATTTCAATTTTAGATTTAATTTTAGTATTTAAAATAAAATTTACTTTCATAAAATAATTTCATAAATTATCAACTTATTTTCATATGGTTATAATATAATTTTATTGTAAATTGATTAAATTTTCAAGGTTTTATAAAATTATTTATAGTTTTAAAATTGTTATTTTTCAAATAAATTATGATTTTATTTAAAAATTAAATTTCTCATATTTAAAAAATTATTTTCAAATAATGGATTTCAGTTTTAAATTCTCTATATCAAACAATGTTTGGGGTTATTTTATGGTATTTTTCTAAAATACTTAAATTTTTAGTGAATAATTAAATACGGTAATTTATGTTATATTTACATTGTAATGTAAATACATTATTCCTGACATCATGTATTATGTAAGCACAATAGTCATGAAATTAACATTATTATTTTAATATATTTAGTGATAATTCTAAAACTATTCAATTTCTTGAGACAAAATAATAATCTAATGAATAAAATAATAGAAACCACCCTCTCATCCACTATAAATACCACCTCCCCCCCTCATCTTCTCACACCTCTAAAGATTTGATCATTTTATAATTTATTCTGTATCCTCTTCCCAAGCCTCTACCCCATGACAAAGAAATTATAGTCTCACCAAAAATCCAAAACAAAATGCCTCAAGGTGTTTCTCAAGGAGTATGGTTCAAGAGGAAAAAATATTCTTTCATTTCCTTTTATTTCTATCTCAATATTTTTTATTTTTTTATACTCCATTCACCTTCCCTTATACAAGAGTCATTAAAACTAATGTATCTTATTTATACTATAATGATATCATTTTTTTAAAAAAATCAATATAATACTTCTTCTCCTAATAATATTATTTAAAAAATAAAAAACACTATTAGTGATTGGTCAATTTACTAACATCAAGGATGATGTGTTTTCCATTTACATTACCGCATTCAGGGTTGGCCATAAAACCATTTAGATTATTCAAAAATAATTTAAGGTATAAAATATAACATATTTAATTTTCTATAATTGACATATATTAAAAATATGAAATTATATAAGGAAACTAGTTTTTGATTATCGAAGAACGAAAAAAATGGTCTAAAAAGAATATCTTTAAAGTATTATCTAATGATTCATCATAATATCAGAAAAAAATGATTTATCATATCAATTAATATTGTTTAAACATATAAACTCCATTTCATTAAACTTCTGAAGTTTCACTTCTAATTGACAAGTTAATCCATTACTTTTCGACCATGGAAACCATGTAAAGAAGGCACCTGAAATATTGGAAATAACAAAATATAATAAAACATTAGGATGAATTATGCTATAAAATGATCATATAATGTGTTATAGAAACAAATATGACTCTATAAAATATTAACAACCCTATTTTAATAATTATATAGGAGGTTTATACACATTTTTAGTAAGAGGAACCCAAGGTAAGGGAATTTTTAACCTAATATTAATTTTTTGGGTTAGCCATCTACTTCATTGATTATATAGTACAAATATTATTTGTGTAATTATTTTTCTTTATGTTATATTATGATTATTTAAACTGTATACACAAAATCCTTTCATTATATCGATTCTCAATTCAAATATATCATGTTTTTAGGGGATATTTCTTTAAAAATTCTCTTTTAATTTATTTTCTTTTTTAAATGGAATGATTTATATGATGTAATCATTCTTGTTTTTATAATTATGTTATAGATCATGGGATTATTTTATAATGACTGGTGTAACCCAGATATCACTCTAATGCATTGTGTATGTTTATGTTGGAGGTCAGACGTCCAGTAAATTCAAGTGTAACTGTGATGGTTACACTATAAGGTAGACATTAGGGTTACATTATAAGGTATTTGTGAGAGTTAAAAATCATATGGTAGCCGCGAGGGATAAAATATTAAGTATAAAATGCACAAAGTTACCATTATGGTATTTTTATGTTTTATATGTTCTATGGAAATATCATGTTTTGACAATGTAACTATATGATACATACTGGTTGATAAGTATGTATTTGTGAAAATAACTTCATATGTTTACAATTATTCATGTACCAACGGTTTATCTCCATCTTTTTAAATCCCATACTGATATTTTTATTACTATCCCAATTTATTAAAATTATTTTCACATGGTGTACTGATGGGTAATAGACAGGTATAATCCAAGATTAATTTTGAGAATACTTTTCATGAAATGATTTCATGTTTTTAATAAAATCTTTTACATTGTGGAAAAATTAATTTTATTTGACTATTATCCACATTGTATGATTATTGGTTGAAAGTCATGAATTGTGTTCTGAATTTCTAAAACTCAAAACTAAAATGATCTTATAAAATCTAAAGAAGTGAATTTTAATAGAATTTACTCGATTATGTAATCTTTAAGGCCAAGTCCTTGTTGTTGGTATCATAGTGTGGTTTAGATAACAATAGGGGTTAAAATGATGTTAATAGAATAGAATAAATTAATTTGTTACTTATGATTAAATGATATAAAATTTTATGATTACCTTATTTCTTTATCTACGATATGTATGTTTAGAATGGTTTTCAGTTGAAGAAACATGGAAGCTGAAGTTGGATGGAACCAAGAGGCTAATATCTTTCCATATCTGTAACCCAAAATGGTGGGAATAAGAACCAATCAATATTTTATTGTAATTTATTAGTTGATGTAAGTGATAAATGGGAGTGGAATCTATCCAAGATAACAACAAGGGATACCACAAAAGACAATGGCAATAATGGAACATTATATGAGGAAAGCCCATCCTGCTTTCAGTTGATCATTTGACCATGCTGTGGATGAAGGCTTGATTACAGAACATGAAAAGGTATTAGATTTTATGGGGTGTTTAGATAATCAAAATCTCTATATTATATTTTATTATTTTTAAGTCAAAGCTGATAAGTAGTGTTCAATGGTCAATAATATTAGGGATATCATAAAGATTTATTCCTTGGGAGGGATGAATTTAAAAATTATTTCCATGGAAAATATATTCCTTAGGTGGTTCTAAATAGGATGGAAAATAAATATCATAAATTGAATAAAAATAAGTATTATTTAGTGGTTTTGTATAAAGAAAACTTCACTCGACTGTAAAGGTGTCCTCCAAATTCTATTCGGCATTTTGGTTGCAAAATCAACTATTTTTACTCATGATTAAAGCCAAAATACAAAAGGGAATTGGCCTCTCAAGAATTAGAAATTTATAAGAGTCTAATATGATGTGATGAGAGGGTAGAAATCAAATTTTATAATAAACAACTAAAAATTGAAAATAAGTATAAGAAATGGTCTAGGTGGAAGGCGATGGGTAAGAATCAATCAAAAAAATCTGAAGGTATGAAATTTTAGTTCTTAGTTTGTGTAAAGTGAGGTAAAAAGAACCCTAGTGAATGAATTTACAAAATAAAGAAGTTTTTTTTATGTGGCATGTTTGGACATAAGGACTTAGAAAATAATGAAAATGATATTAAGATTAATTCTGATAAGAAATATATATTGTGTTCTATATGTGGTGAGATCGTTCATTATGAAAATACCTTCCCAAAGAAAGATCTAAATGATGGAAAGTAGACATATTATAAGTATAATAGTGTAGTGAGATCATTTCTGACTACATATGTAGATATCAGGCCATCTTATGAAGTGGTATTAAGTACTCTATTTACTCAAAATTTTCTAATGTCTTTTTATATATACGGTATACACATTCCATTATTTCTGAGAAATTTTCAATTATATTTTAAATTTCACATCATGAAATATGACTAAAAAATATGGTTAAAACTTCAGGGGAAATATTAATGCATAAATCTATTATAATAACCATTGTATTTTTTTCCTTGGAAGACATTACCTGTAAACATTTTTTCCCCTTATTATATTTTTCTGTCATTATGGGTATGAATAAAATTTATGTTTATAATATTAAGATTAATTGTAGAGATAAAAAATATTTGATTAGAAAGAGTTTTAGTTATTATACATGAATGAACCCATGGCATTAATAACATATCAAGAAGATGATAAACTACTAAAATATAGAAATGAATGTTATTGTTTTCATATTATTGAAAAAAGGGGAACTGTTTTGATTAATAATATTCTATTGGTAAATGAATTCATGGATATTTTTTCAGAAGAGTTATTCAGTGTTATACATGATTGGGATGCCGTATTAATTATAAAAATACTTCCTTATGCTAAACATATTTAATTGAAAAAGTGGAACTTCTTGAATTAAAAAATTAGTTTCAGAAGTTTCTCGATAAAGGATTCATTAGTCCTAGCACTTTACTATGGGGTGATCCTATTTCATTATTTATAAATAATAATGGTTCAATGATACTTCTCATTGATTTTAGAGCTTTTAATAACATTAATGTTAATTATATGTACAATTTCCCTCATATCAATGAATTATTTGATCATTTCGAGGTAGCATAGTATTTTTCCAAGATTGAATTGAGATCTGCATACCATGAGTTGAAGGTGGAGGTTTAAATACCAAAAGAAATGTTTTATACAAGATATGGGCATTATGATTTTCTTTTTATGCTTTTTTGTTTGAAAAATTCCCATACTATATTCATGGATATTATGAAGAAAATAGTCAGTGAATATTTGGTTATGTTTTTTGTTTTACTAATGATATTTTGGTTTGTTTTCAAAAAGTTATTAGGTACATGAAAAAATTTAAGTATTGTATTTCAAACTATAAATGAAAATAAGTTTTATGGAAAAATATTCATGTTTTATTGTTCCTTGCAACAAATTTATTTTTTTAAGAACATTGTAAATAAAGATGGAATAATATTTGATCCTGTAAAAAAATGGTCGATGAAGGGCCAATACCAAAAAATATTATAGAGATTAGTATTTTCCTTGTATTAGTAGGTTATTACTAATGGTTTATTAAAAAAAATTCATGGTTATTTATCTCTATAACTATGTTAACATATAGAGGGGTGAAATTTTTTTGGACATAAAAATATAATGTTTCTTTTCAGGAACTGAAGAAGTTATTGGTGAATGGTCCACTTTTCCCCTTACTTTTAGAAATGGAAATTTCTTTATCTAAAATTATGATTCATTAAAGGGACATGGTTGTTTTCTGATGCAGAATTATTTGGTAATTTAGTTTTCTTAAATATAATTTAATCCTCATGAGTAAAATTATCCAGCACATGATTTTGAATTAGCATCTATGATTTTTTTCTTTGAAAATTTTAAGGATCATTTATATAGATCCAAATGTGAAATATATAGTAACAAAATAAGTATGAATTATAAGTTCACTAAGAAGGAATAAAACATGAGGTAGAGAAAAATTCTTGAATTGGTAAAGTATTATGATTTTACTATCAATTAAAATCCTAGAAAAGAAAAAATAATTGGATGCCTTGAGTCGAAAACACCATGCCTCATTAACCATGTTATATTTGGAAAATAAAGCCTAAATTAATGATGTGATAAACTTTTGATTAGATGTTGTTAGTGGAGGAAATTTATATATTTTATTTTAGCTACCATTGTAGTCTTCTATATTAGATAAAATTAAGAAAGTGTAGAAGGAAGACAATGAGTTATAGGAAAAGGTATAATTATTTAATATGGGTATGTTTCTAGAATTTATCCTTGATAACGATTTTGTTTTAAGATTTGTAATGAGAGTATGTGTTCCTTGTGATTCAAATATGATGAAACAGTTGTCATGTGAAACTCACAGTTCACTATTTTCAGTTTATCCTAACAGTACTAAGATGTATGAAGACATTTAGGAGTGTCACTGGTGGGATGGAGTGAAAAAATATGTTGTAGATTTTCCTATGAATTTTTTGACATTTCCACAGGTTAAAGAATATTGAAAACTACCAATGGTCATATATCATCCTTTTCTATTACAAGATTAGAAATGGGAAAATAAATCCATGGATTTTTTGGTGGGCCTACTAAATACTTCTTGGGGTAACAATGTGATTTTGGTTATTGTTGACTAACAAGGTAAATCTGGACATTTCATTCCTATTTGAGACACAATACCTTTAGATCAACATTCTCATATGTACCTCAAATATATTTTCTGGTTACATGGAGTTAATATTTCCATTGTATCGAACCATGATTGTAGGATCACTTATAACTTTTGGAAAGGCATTCAAAATTCATTTGGAAGATACTTAAATTTGAAAATAGCCTTTCATCCTCAATAAGATGAAAAGAATCAGAGAAAAATTTAGACATTTCTGAATAATCGTCATGCTTGTTCAGTGGAATACATGGGATTTTGGGATAAATATGATTCTTTAGTTGAGTTTTATTATATTAAAAGTTTTCATTCAAGTATACAAATGGAAAATTTTGAGTCATTATATGGAAAGAGTTGTGAAACTCCATCTTTTTGGGATGTATTTGGGGAATGGAAGTTTGTGGGACAATAATTAGTTTAGGAAGATCCTGTTAAGGAGAAGATGATCCCGCAACACATGATGAAACCTCCGAGCAGGAAAAAAAATTATTCAGATAATAGGAGGAAATACTTTTCTTTCAAGGAAGGTGATCTTGTTTTTATAAGAATCTCACCATGGAAAAGTGTTATGAATTTGGTTAAGAAAGGAAAGATAAGTCCATAGTTCTTTTAACCCAATCAAATCATGGTAAACATTGGACTAGTCACCTAACAAGTAGCTTCTCCTTCGATTTTATCATAGGAATGCAATGTTTTTCATGTTTTTGATGAAGACAAAGTATGTGCTATGTTCATCTCGTGTTTTTATCCCAAAAGTATTTTAGTTGGAAGATAACATTTTTTATGAAGTAAAACCATGTTAGACTCTTGATCATAGAGCTAATTTATTTTGGAATAAGGTAATCCACCAGTTTATGGTTTTCTAGAGAAACCACGTGGTTCAAGAAGCAACGTGGGAATCTGAGAATGCTATCCGGGAAAGGTTCCACCACTTATTTAAAAAGTAAAACGAAATTTTGAGGACATAATTTCCAGAAGGTGGGGAGAATGTAACAACCCAAGTACATGTAAAATAATTTATTTTCAGTCTAGAATAAAAAATTTAAATTCATTATAAATTTCTTATGTGATAATTTATATTTATAGAAATTAAGAATATTTTACTACTAGAATAGTAACATTACCTTATTAATAGTACCATTACTATTAAGAATAAAAATATGAAAAATAGAATATTAACAGCACCTATGAGAATATAACTAAAATTTATGAATCTTATAAGTATAATCATGATACATTTATATCATTGAATAAGTTAAGGGATTTTTTGTAATGATAAATTAAGTGTGGGTAATTTTGTGAGTCATCAATATTTAATTTCCATTTTAGAATTAATTTATTCATTTAAAATCAAAATAATTGTCATTAAATAGATTCATAATTTAATAATTTTTTCTCATATGGTTATAAGATAATTTCAGGATACCTTGATTAATTTTTCAATGTGTTATAAAATGAGTTAATGTTTTAAAATTGTAATTTTTCAAATAAATTATGATTTTATATAAAAACTAAATTTGACATATTTAAAAAATAATTTTCAAAAAAATGAGTTCATTTTTTATTCTAAATGTCCAAAAATGGTGGTGTTAATTTTTCGGATTTTTTAATACTTGAATGTTTGGTGAATAGTGAAATATAGTAATTTATGGAGTATATATATTATAAGTCAAATAAACTATTCCAAACATTGTGAATGATATAAGAACAATAATGTCAAAGTTAACTTGATTATTTTAATATATTTAATTAAAATTATTAAACTATTCATAGTCTTGAGCCAAAACAATAAACTAACAAATAAAATAATAAAAAAACACTCTCCACCTCCACAATAAATACCACCCCTGACCCCCACTTCTCCTCAGATCTCTCAAGAATTGGGAATTTTCTAATTTTTTTCCAATCCTCTTCCCAATCCCCTTACCCAAATCCCATACCTACTGGTATCAAAAAAAATCCAAAACCAAAATCCTTAAAGAGGATCTTAAGGAGGATAGTTCGAGATGTAAAAATCCTCTTTCATTTTCATTTATTTCCATTTCAATTATTTTTATTTTCCTATACACTGTTATGCTCCCATTAAAAAAGAAGAATTAAACTCTATTATCTTATATATATTGAAATTCAATCAAGTTTATGAATGTAATTTATTATCATACTTCTTCTCCATTCTCTCTTATTCTAAAAATAAAAACACCATCCGTGACATATTGATTTACCGACATCATTGATTATGTGTTCTAAATTTTCATTACCATATTCATGGATGGTAATTAAACCATTAAAGTTGTTGAAAAAGAGTGTAATTTTTTTATATAACCACTTTTATGTTCTGTAATTAAAATATATACATACAACTAATTGTTTAAAAAACTAGTTTGTTATTATCGAAGAACCGTCAAAATGTTTTTAATGAATATCATTAATGTTTTATCTAGTGACTCATCATAATATATAAATAAATAATTTATCATATCATTTAATATTATAGAAACATATTAATACTATTTCATTCTACATTGGGATTTTTTCCTCTATTCGTTAAAAAAAATCTATTAGGAACCGACCATGGAAACTATGTAAATATCACACCAGAAATATTTGAAATAACAAAATATAATTAATAATTGTGTGGAATGATTTAGTAAAATGGTTTTATAAAATGATATGAAAATAATTCTGTTTTTTGTAAAATATTAATAACACTCTTTTAACTCTTATACAGAAGGTTTAAAGACATTTGAAGTACGATGAACCCAAGGTAAGGGAATTCTTCATCTGATTTCCCTTCTTTAGGTTAACCTTAATATTTATTGATTATATAGAACTAATGTTACTTTTTAATGATTATTTATAAAATTATGCATTATTTTGTGTATTTATAGTGTATACACATATTCCTTTCGTTCATTCAATTCTCACATCAAATATTTTATATTTCAAAGGAATTTTTCTTTAAAACCCCTCTTTTAATTTATTTTCTTTTTCTTAAGGGAATGATTTATATGATGTAAGAAATATTTTTTTTATTATGTTTTGGTTCATTTTCATTGTTTATGATGAATTGTGGGACCTATATCTCCCTCAAATTCATTAGGTATGCTTAAGTTGGAGGTTGACCATATGGTTACTCAATGAGTAACAGTGATGGTTATACCACAAGGGAGCCTTAAGGGATAAATATTAATGTATCCATGGGGGTAACATATCATATTGTTGTCAGTAGGGTTACAATATTATGTTAGTAATTCCCCGAGTTACCTTTATGTTATTATTTATCGTTTCTATGTTCTTTGGAAATCTTAGGTTTTCACAAATTAACTATATGAAACATATTGGTTGAGAAGTAGGTCTTTGTGAAAATGATTTCATATATTTATAAGATTTCAGGTACTAACAATTTGTCTCATTAATTGTTTATCCCTAAATATCTTTTTTATGCTCATCTCAATTTTTAAATTGTTTCTTATATAGTTTAATTATGGGTATGAAAAAAATAAAAAAAATATGAATGTTTTGAATATTTTCATGAAAATAATTGATGTTTTAAATTAATGTTTTTGAATTATAAAAAAGTGTATATTATTTTAGTAGTATCCACATTTTTTTCTTAAGGTTTGATATGGATTAATTATGTTATTGAATTCTATAACCATTATCCAAAAATAGCGTTTGTAATGTAAATACGTGAATTCAAAATGAATATACTAGATTACAGAATGTTTAAGGAAAGGTCCTTACAGTTGGTCTCAGTTTTGGGTTTAAAAGAAATTTGGTTTCAGGATGATGTTAATATAATATAATATATTATTTTTACCTTATGTTGAAATTATATATCATTATAATATTACCATTTTGTTACATCTAAGACATGTCTTCATAGAATGGGATTTCAATGAAGAAACCAGGAAGATGAAGTTTTAAGAACTGAGAGGCTGATATATTTCTGAATCTACATCCCAAAGTTGTGGGAATTGGAATCAAATAGTTTGTGATGGTAATCAAATAGTTGACGCAGTATATTTACTGTTGTAGAATCAATGCAAGTGAACAACCAAATCTACCCCAAAAAACCATGGTGGTAGTGGAATATTTTATGATGTAATTCCCTTCTACATTCAGTGGATCTTTTAACATAGTTATAGATTAATGGTTGATTTAATCCATTGAAACCATATTCAATGTTATGGGGTTTTCATATAATCTAAATTTTACTCCTTCCAGTTATCATTTTGACGGTGAATCTAACCAGTGGTGGTCAATGGTAAATAATATCTGGTATAATGAGGATATTGATTCCTGGTAAAGGAATGGATATAAAAATATTTTCTATGAAAAAAATTTCAAAATGTTCTTAGACATAATATTTAAAAGAAATTAATTGAATTGAATAAAAAGGAGGAAGATTTAGTGGTCGTGTATGAATCGATATTCACCTGAATGGAATGTTATTCTCAAAATCTTCTTCGATATCTTGATTAAAGAAACCAATAATTTTTACTGGGGATTAATTCCAAGATACCGAAGGAAATTTGCATCCTTAGAATTCAAAAGTTAGGTGAAACTTGTTCAATGTTCTAAGAGGGTAGAAATTTAATTTTTTTTGATGGAAACATGCAGATTTAGAATAAGATAAAGGAAATGGATAGATGGAATGTGATGGGTTAGAATAAATATAAGAAATTTAATGGTAAGAATGTCCAGTTCATTGTTTGTGTAATGTGTGCTTAAAATAACAATGGGGAATTTCATAAAAATATGGGAAGTGTTTTCAATGTGGTATGTTTGTACATTTTTCCTGATACTACAATGAAAAAGATCTTATGATTAATTATTATAAGAAAATAATAAAGTGTTTTAAATGTGGTGAGATGGGTCATTAATGAAAATACCTTCTCAAAGAAAAGATCCTAATGATGGAAAGTAGACAGATTATTGGAAGAAAGGTTCAGTGAGGTTTTTTGTGGATAATTTAGCAGATGTTGGCCCATCTAGTGATGCAGTTTCAGGTACATTGTTTTTTACTCATATTTTTATAATGTATTTTTTGATATAGGGTCTACACATTGTTTAATTTTTGATAAATTTTCTAGTAAATTATAATTTTCACCTCTAGAAATGAGACCAGTACTTTTGGTTAAAGCTCCAAGGTGAAATATTATAGGAAAAATGCATTATAAGAATCATTATGTTGTTTTATATGGAAAGACATTACCTGAAAACCTTATTGTTTTTTCATTTGTAGAGTTATATGTTATTTTGGGAATGGACTGACTTTCAGTTTATCATTATAAGATTGATTATAGAGATAAAAAAGTTTTTCTTAGAATGAGTTTCTTTTTGTATAAATGAATGAGCCCACAAAAATAATAACTTATAAATAAGCTAAGAAACTATTAAAATATGGATGAAATATATTTTTCCCATACTATTAAATTTAAAAGAACTATACCGATTAATTATGTTTTAGTGGTAAATGAATACCGAGATGTTTTTATGATGAGTATCCTAGTATTATATATGATCAATAAGTTGAATTTAATATTTACACAGTTCCTAATGATAATTAAATTTCAAAACACCCTTATAGAATGAGCTATGTGGAACTTCTTCAATCAAAGAATCAATTGTAGGAGATTCTAGATAAATTCTTCATTCCTCATTGAACATTAGAATGGGGTTCTCATATTTATTTATTAAAAATAATTATGGTTCCATGAGAATTTTTATTGACTGTAGATATTTGAATAACATTAATGTTCAGAATATGTATCTTTTTCCTTATATTTATGACTTGTTTGATCAGCACCAAGGAGCTCAGTATTTTTTTTGGATTGAATTGGGATCTAGGTATCATCATTTAATGGGGAAGGAGGATTTCATCCAGAAAACAATGTTTCTTACTATATATGGGAATTTTGAGTTTGTTTTTATGCCCTTTGGTTTAACAAATTCCCATTTAGTATTCATGGATCTTATAAATATAATACTCCGTGAATATTTGGTTATGTTTTTTTTGTGATATTTTGGTCTTTTACAAAAGTTATGAGGATCATGAAAAATATTTAAGGATTATAATTTCAAACTCTCAATGAAAATACTTGGTATGGAAAATTTATTGTATTTTATTTTGGTTGGAATATATTTCTTTTCATTGGAACGTTTAAAATAAGGATGGCATAACAATTGATCCTACAAAAAATATTTCTGATGAATTTTTAAGACATAAAAATGTTACAATGATTCATAGTTTTCTTAGGTTAGTAGGTTACTACCCACATGTTTTCTAAAACATTTCATAGTAATCTATAATGTTGTCTAAGTAAACATACAAGTGGTTGAATTTATATAGATAGAAGAATGTGATTTTATTTTAAAAGATGAAGAATATATTCATTAATGATAATTATTTGGACCTATGTTCCAGAAATGATGATTTCTTCATCAATAGTGATGATTCATTGAGTGGAAATGGTTTTATTATGATGGAGAATGATCTAGAAATTTATTTGGATTAAAGACAACAGAAACCGCAGGAGTTAATTTATCCCACACGTGATTTTTAATTATCACCTATGGGTTTTTGTTAAAAAATTGTAGGCATTATTTATACATAGCCAAAAGTGATATATATACTGACCATAAATTCTAATATATATATATATTCACTTAGAAGGAATTAAACATAAGGGAGAGAATGTGGCTTTAATTGATAAAATATTATAATTTTATGAACAATTACTAGTATGGAATGGAAAACAAAGTGGTGGATTCCTTGTTAGTAAAAATCATGAATCATTAACCATTTAATGTATGGAACATAACCCCTTGTTTAATGATTTTATAACTTTTTTATTCAAGGTTTTTTGTGTAAGAAATTCCTCTATCTTATTTCAGGTGTTAGTGTAGTCATCTCTATCAGACAGAATTGTGCAAGTGCATAAAGAAGATAGTGAGTTATAGAAAATTGTATAATTTGTAAAAATATGTAAGTTACAAGAATCTATCATTGATAAAGATTGTGTTTTAATATTAGGAAATTGATTATTTGTGCCTTTTGATTTAATGTTTAAGAAAGATTTGTTATGTAAAACACATTATTCTCCATTTTCAGTTCATCCTGGAAGTACTATTATTTTCAAAGCACATCAGGAGTATTACCGGTGGAATGGAATAAAAATTGATTTTGGAGATTTTACCATGAAAATTTTAACATGTCAACTGGTAAAAGAAGAGTGAATACTACCAAATGGGATCCTTTGACATTTTACTGAACTATAGTGAATATTGGAAAATATATTCATGAACTTCATGGGGTGACTAAGAAAGACATGTCGAGGTAACAATGTGATTTGGGTTATTATTGTCCGGCTGACCGAAAATTAACAAGTCCTTCCTGTTTGAGCTACTATGTATTTGGATCAGATTTCTCATCTACAAATCAAAGAGATTTTTAGGTTACATAGATTTATTCTTTTAATTTTATATGATAGTGATCCCAATTTCACTTATAACTTTTGGTAATGCCTTCAAACACTGTTGGGCATAGAATTAAAATTCAGCAAAACCTTTCATCCTCAATCTGATTGAAAGACTGAGCGAACAATTGAGAAATTGGCAGATATGCTTTGATCTTGTTCAATAGTCTACCAGGGATATTGGGATCAACATAATTCTTTATATTGAGTTTTCTTATAATAAAATCATACATTTTAGTATAAATATGGATCCTGTTGTAGCATTATATTGAAATAAGTATTGAAAACTCATTTTTTTGATGATGTTAAGGAAATAAATTTGATGTGACCAAAATTAGTAGAGGATATGGCTGAGAAGTTGAAGATGATCCACTAACACATGAGTACATCTTAGAGTAGGAATAAAAGTTAAGAATAAAATAGGAGGAAATACTTTTCATTTGAGGTAGGTGATTATGTTTTTCTTAGAATCTCACTAGGGAAAAGGGTTATACATTTTGGTATGAAAGAAGTGCTAAGACCACAGTTTATTAGAACTTATAAAATCCCAAATATAGTTGGACAATCAACTACCGTGTATCATTTCCTCCAAATTTATCCTTGTTGCATATTGTTTTCTGTGTTTTGGTGTAAATCATGAATGTATCAGATTCATATCATGTTTCGAGCCCATAAGTAGTTCAGTTGGAAGTGAACATTTCTTTTGAAGTGAAACATGTGAGATTCATCATCATAAAGAGAAATTATTACAGAATAAGGTTATCCACTAGGTTATGATTTTGTGTAGAAAATACATGGTTGAAGAGGTAATATAGGAATCTTAAAATTCTATGAGGGAAAGGTACATTCACTTGTTTAATAAGTGAATAAAAATTATGAGTGCACAATTTCTAAAAGGTGCAGAGAATGTAATTATCTAAATATATATAATGCTATTTTTTAATCATTCTGGAATTAAAAATATAAATTCATTAAAAATTTATAAGGAAATAATTTATAATTATATTAATTAAAGAATTTTTACTGATGGGATAGTAACTTGGCCGAAGGAATAGTAAAATAACCATTTGGAATAGTAATCTGGACAATCGAATTGTAACCTCTTCTATGTGAGTATAAATAATATTTATGTATCTTATAAGTGTAATCATGATATATTTATATAATGGAATAAGTAAAAATATGTTTTGGAAAAGACAAATTAAGTGTCGAGATTTTCGTAAGTCAGCAATATTAAATTCAAATTTTAGAATTAATGTAATTATATAATTTTTTTTTAAATAGATTCATAAATAAATAATTTATTGTTTTATGGTTATAATATAATTTATGACACCTTGATTAATTTTTCACGGTGTTCTAAAATCAGTTATCATTTTAAAATTGTTATTTTTCAAATAAAATATTTTTTTATCTAAAAAATAAATTTCTCATATTTATAGAATTATTTTCAAAAAGTAGTGTTCCTTTTTTTATTTTGAAAATAAATAAATATTATTGGGGTGAATTTTGGGGATTTTTCTGAAATACTTGAATTTTTTGTGAATAGTGAAGTACAATAATTTATAGTTTATATACATTATAAGATCAATAAACTATTAATGACATCATGAATAATGTAAGAATAATAATCTCATACATACCTTGATTATTTTAGTATATTTAGTTATAATAATAAAAATATGTGTAACCTTGATAAAAAATAATATACTAATGAATAAAATAATCAAAAAACCCTCATATCCACTAATATAAAACCTCCAATCACCCCCTCTTATCCTCACACATATAACACTTTTATTATTGTCATTTTTATACCCAATACTCTTCCTATGACACTCCCCCACATTTGTGACCTTTTGGTCTCACCAAAAGGCCAAAACTAATGGCCTTAAAGAGGTTCTCAAGGAGGATAATTCAAGTGGTAAAAATACTCTTTCATTTTCTTTTATTTCCTTTTCAATGGTTTTTCTTTTCTTATACATGATTAACCTACCCTTATCCAATAGTAATTAAGTATATATTATCATATATATTATTTAATGTTATCATGTATATGAAAAAATTCATCATCAGGCTTCTTTTCTTCTCCCACTTATTCTAAAAATAAAAATGTTGTTTGTGATGTGTCGATTTATCAACATCGTGAATGATGTGTCTTAAATTTACATTAACGCATTCATAGTTGATCATAAAAATATATTAATGATTGTAAAATATTTTAAATTGTATTATATTACCTATTTAATGTTTTTTAATTAACAAATACACATAATATTAAATTATATAATGAAACTAGTTTGTAATTATTGAAGAACCACAAAATGATCTAAATGAATATCATTATTGTTTTATCTAATGATTCATCATAATATCAAAAAAAATGATTTATGGTGTAATTTAATATTATGTAAACATATCAATACCATTTTATTCTACTTCTGGAGTTTCAATTCTAGTCGACAAGAAAATACCTAATGAACCGACCATGGAAATGTTGTAAAGATCCCACCCCAAAATATTGGAATGAACAAAACATAATTATTAATTTGTTATAAAGATGTTATAAAATTAGTATATAAGGTGTTAAAAAAATTAATATTTTTCTATGAAATATTAATAAAACATTTTTAACTGTTATACAAGAGTCTTAAACACATTATAATTAAGGAGAACCTGAGATAAGCGAATTCTTAACCCAATTTTCATTTAGTGGGTTAACCTTCTACGTCACTGATTATCTGGTACTATGATTATTTTTGTAATTAATTTTGTTCATTTTATTTTTAATCATGATTAATTATAGTTTGTACACATATTCCTTTCATTATCTCTATTATAACATAAAATATATGATATTTTAAGTGATTTTCATTAAAAATACTCTTTTAATTTATTTTCTTTTTTGAAGCGAATGATTTATATGATGTAAGAAATATTTTTTTTGACTATGTTCTAGTTCATGGTTTTTTTTTATGATGTAGTGTGGGACCTATATCTCCCTCCAATTCATTGGGTATGCATATATTGGATTTCATCCATATGGTTCTCTATTTTTAATTGTGTTGGTTGCACCATAAGGTAGCCATGAGGGTTATATTTTATGGTAATCGTGAGGGTTAAATATTATTTGGTAGTTGTGAGAGATACAATATTATGTAAGTAAACCCCCATGTAATAATTATGGTATTATCTATATTTTATATATTACATGGTAATATCATGTTCTCAAAAATCAACAATATGATACATATTGATTGAGAAGTATGCCTTTGTGAAAATGATTTCAAATGATTATAATAATTTATGTACTAATGATTTCTATAGTCCTTTTCATATAAATTACCGATCTTTTTGTACTAATCCCATGTTTTAATAATTTTTCATAGTGTTTAAGGATGAGTATGAGGAAAAGATAATCTAAGATGAATGTTGTGAAGAAAATTTGTGAAAATATTTCATGTTTATAATAAAAAAAATTTGTTATGAAAAAGGTTATTATTTAAGTAGTATGCAATTTTTATGATTATGGGTTTATATGTATGAATAAGTCATGAATTTATGAAACTATAAACTAAAAAATATTTTCAGTGTAAATATGTTATTTCTATGTTAATTTACATTTTTATATAATTTTTATGGTCTGGTTATTACTATAAATCCAAGAGAAAACATATCAATCCAGTTTCAAAAAATAAATACACATATACTTTTCCTCAAGATGTATGGTATAACTAATAAACACGGGATACATGTATTATTCTATTCCCAGATTCACTAACCTGAGCTCTTCTATGGTGGTGGAGATGCATCCTTTAAATTTCTTGGGGGTTCTTAATGTCATCCTGTTCTTATTACATCTCTGAGTCTGTGGAGTAATTTTAATACACTATAGGTAATATAAGGGAATCTATATCACATTCATGGTAGGAGTGGATGTGGGAAGTGAAGTTGTCATAATAAACTACCAATGTCCTGGAAGAGAGATTCTGGGTATGTGTGTTTTCTTTAATGTTTCCCCCAGAGGTAGGAGGAGACTAAAATTCCTGATACATTGAAAATATATTGGGGTGATGAATTTTTTGCTGATGGTTTGAAAGATTTTTCAGATCCCATAAAAGAATACTTAAAATCCCTATTTTATAACTCCACATTATCTGATGCAACTATTATCACATTGATAAGAGCCAATAAAGATTGTGGTATATGATATCTTATTGGGAATAAATATGATTCCATAATTAGTTTTATGTGTAGAATATAATTGTTGTCGTGTATACTCCAGGGAATTGTAGATGTTATCTCTAATCAATTAGGGTCTGAAACATATATATCATCATCCACCATTTATTATTTTACTTCCTTCCTGTAAATAAAATTTTGTGATATATGTATTTACAAGACTTGATGGGGCTACTATCACCATTTAGTATGCCAAACTTCTCATCGATGGGGTGTCTAACGAATTGATGAAATGTTGAAGGTACTGCAATGCATAGAGAATCCAAGGTCATACAATTTAGACATTATATGTTGTTTCCTTCTAGATAACAGTGAACTATGTGTTAGATGTGACATCCCCAAACCGAGCCTTGAGATTGACACTAGTGCAGAAAATGTTTTTTACGTCGGTTATTTTTCATTTTTACGTTGGTTTCTAGCCGACATTAATACGGGTGACGTTATAAATAACGTTTTTTACATCGGTTATTTAAAAACTGACGTCAAACACATAAAATCACAATGTTTATGATGTCTGTTATTTTAGAACTGACGTGATAAATAAAATGGGAAGGGTTTATCACGTCGGTTATTTAACAACCGATGTGATAAAAGGCCTGGAAAATGGTTTATCACTTCGGTTATTTAAAAACCGTTGTGATAAAAGGATGGGGAAATGGTCTATCACGTCGGTTATTAAATAACCGATGTGATAAACCGGGGGGGTGGGGTTATCACATCGGTTTATTAATAACCGACGTGATAAACCGGGGGGAGGGGGTTTATCACGTCAGTTATTTAATAACTGACATGATAAACCGGGGGGCGGTGGTTTATCACATCGGTTATTAAATAACTGATGTGATAAACTGGTGGGAGGGGGTTTATCACGTTAGTTATTTAATAACCGACGTGATAAACCATTTTTCAGGCCCTTTATGACGTCAATTATTAAAGAACCGACGTGATAAACAATTTTCCAGTCCTTTTATTACGTCGGTTAATAAATAACCAACGTGATAAACAATTTCCCAGGCCTTTTATCACGTCTTCTATTAAATAACCAATGTGATAAACCATTTTCCAGGCCTTTTATCACATCGGTTATTAAATAACTGACGTGATAAACCCATTTTTTAAAAAAAATTGAATACAGTCATCTGCTCTCCACCAAAATCAACCAGAAAACAAATCAAGAAATTGTACCACAAAAACAGAAGTAGATCAAAATTAAGCATGTACATTGATAACATATAAAACTTACCCCCTAGACAGCCCCCACCCTCATGTATACCCCATGTACAGCCCTCCCCTACCCTGTTGGAGCCCCCACACTCATGTATACCCCCTGGACAGCCCTACCCCACCCCATTGGAGCTCCCACCCTCATGTATACCCCTTGGACAGCCCTCCCCCACCCCATTGGAGCCCCCACCACACTCCTGGACTGCCCCTGACCCCGAACAGCCCCAAACACCCCTTGACAACCCCCACCCGAATGAACAACACCCCCTCACCCCCTCACCCCACTTGACAGCCCCCACCACACCCCTGGACATCCCCAAACACCCCTGGACAACCCCCCCCCCCCCCACCCTCATGTATACCCCCCCCCCCCCACCCCTGGACAGCACTCCCACACCCCTGGACCGCCTTCCCACACCCCTGGACAGCCCTCCCACCCCCCTGGACTATACCCCCACCCAACCGGACAGCCCTCCCAGACCGCTGGACACCCCAAACCCCACTGAACACACCCCCACACCCTTGGAACCCCTCCCCCATAGACCCAAATCCATACCAGAAAAACCATCATAAGTAAACCAAAACAAGAAGCAAGGAAAAATTAAACATGCACTTATATAACATTCAAAACATACACTTTCAACATAAAAAAAAAACTAAATCCAACCTAAATAACTACCAAATACACAATTACAATGACAATATTCAAAATTACATTTTACATAACAAATAACTAAAATTAAATGAAACCTGTAAAATAATTTGACCACTCCACTTATAAGTGTTTGATGTCTTCAGCGTTATAGGGTTTAGGGTCATCAAAAAGCTACAAATGAAAAAGAATGTACACTACTAGAAAAGGGGGCATTGAAGCCCCCCAGACTCGGGCGACCGCCATTGGCGGTCGCTATAGCTAACCAATAGCGACCGCCAATGGCGGTCGCTAACCTACATAAAAAAACGGGGGGCTTCTGCCCCCCCCCCCCCCCCCGCGCTCCCTCGACCCCGATCCCCCTCGATCGCCGCCCTAACCCCCTCCCTCCCTCGCCGCCCTCCCTCGCCGCCCTGCCTTGCCGCCCTCCCTCGCCGCCCTCCCCTCCCCTGTCGCCCGACCTCCCCCGCCGCCCGGCCTCCCCCGCCGCCCGCCCTCCCCCGCCGCCCGCACTCCGGCCGCCGCCCTTCGCCCTTGGGCCTCCGGCCGCCGCCCTCCGGCCTCTCGGCCCTCCCCCCCACCCCGGACGGCACCCGCACCCCGGACAGCCCCCGCCGCGCACTCCGGACCGCCCGTACAGCCCCCCGCACCCCCGTACAGCCCCCCTGCACCCCCGTACAGCCCCCCCCCCCCCTGCACCCCTCACCCCCGTACTGCCCCCCCGCACCCCCGTACAGCCCCCCCGCACACCCGTACAACCCCCCGCACCCCCGTACTGCCCCCCCCCCCCCCCGCACCCCCGTACAGCCCCCCCCCCCCCCCCCCCCGCACCCCCGCACCCCCGTAATGCCCCCCCCCCCCCCCCCGCACCCCCGTACAGCCCCCCCGCACCCCCGTACAACCCCCCTGCACCCCCGTACTGCCCCCCGCCACCCCCGTACTGCCCCCCCGCCACCCCCGTACAGCCCCCCGCAGCCCCGTACAGCCCCCTGCACCCCCGTACAGCCTCCCCCGCACCCCCGTACAACCCCCCCACACCCTTGTACAACATCTGGGGCGTCAATTGTGAAATGGTCGGCCAGACGGCACCTCATTCGGAGGTGCCGTTTGACCGCGGCGGCCGGAAACGCGTTTCTGGCGCCATTAAACACCAAAACGGCGTGCGGCGGTCCAATTCGGAGCAAACATGCTCCGAACCACCTGAAACCGCACGAGAACGATAGAAGTATTATTCCTGAGATGCAGGAGGAGGCCGCACGTCCATCGGACGTGCGGTGCGCGCGGCACGTCCGATTGTGTCCTTTTTAGCAGCGCGGCGCGCTCTGAAATGCCGCGTTGGGGGGTCAAAACAACCCGAACGACCTCTGAATGCCACAAAACCGTACGAAAACATCCGGGGCATGAATTTTGAAATATTCGGCCAGACGGCACCTCAATCGGAGGTGTCGTGTGACCGCGGCGGCCGAAAATGCGGTTCCGGCGCCATTAAACACCAAAACGGCGTGCGACGGTCCAATTCGGAGCAAACGTGCGCCGAACGACCTAAAACCGCACGGGAACGATAGAAATATTATTCCTGAGATTCAAGAGGAGGCCGCACGTCCATCGGACGTGCGGTGCGCGCGGCACGTCTGATTGTGTCCTTTTCAGCAGCGTGGTGCTCGCTGAAATGGCGCGTTGGGGGGTCAAAACCACCCGAATGACCTCCGAATGCCACGAAACTGTACGACAACATCCGGGGCGTGAATTGTGAAATGGTCGGTCAGACGGTACCTCATTCAGAGGTGCCGTTTGACCGCGGCGGCCGGAAACGCGTTTCCGGCACCATAAAACACCAAAACGGCGTGCGGTGGTCCCATTCGGAGAAAACGTTCTCCGAACGACCTGAAACCGCACTGGAACGATAGAAATATTATTCCTGAGATGCAGGAGGAGGCCGCACGTCCATCGGACGTGCGGTGCGCACGGCACATCCGATTGTGTCCTTTTCAGCGGCGCGGTGCGCGCTGAAATGACGCGTTGGTGGGTCAAAACCACCCGAATGACCTCTGAATGCCACGAAACCGTACGACAACATCCGGGGCGTGAATTGTGAATGGTCGGCCAGACGGCACCTCACTAGGAGGTGCCGTGTGACCGCGGTGGCCGGAAACGCGTTTCCGGCGCCATTAAACACCAAAACGGCGTGCGGCGGTCCCATTCGAAGAAAACGTGCTCCGAACGACCTGAAACTGCACGAGAACGATAGAAATATTATTCATGTGATGCAGGAGGAGGCCGCACGTCCATCGGACGTGCGGTGCGCATGGCACGTCCGATTGTGTCCTTTTCAGCAGCGCGGCACGCGCTGAAATTACGCGTTGGGGGGTCAAAACCACCCGAACGACCTCCGAATGTCACGAAACCGTACGAAAACATCCGGGGCGTGAATTGTGAAATGGTCGGCCAGACGGCACCTCATTCGGAGGTGCCGTTTGACCGCGGCGGCCGGAAACGCATTTTTGGCGCCATAAAACACCAAAACGGCGTGCGGCGGTCCCATTCGGAGCAAACGTGCTCCGAAAGACCTGAAACCGCACGGGAACGATAGAAATATTATTCCTGAGATGCAGGAGGAGGCCGCACGTCCATCGGATGTGCAGTGCACACGCCACGTCCGATTGTGTCCTTTTCAGCAGCACAGTGCGCACTGAAATGGCGCGTTGGGGGGTCAAAATCACCCGAACGACCTCCGAATGGCATGAAACTGTACGAAAACATCAGGGCCGTGAATTGTGAAATGGTCGGCCAAACGGCACCTCAATCGGAGGTTCCGTGTGACCGCGGCGACCGGAAACGCGTTTCCGGCGCCAAAAAACACCAAAACGGCGTGCGGCGGTCCAATTCGGAGCAAACGTGCTCTGAACGACCTGAAACCGCACGAGAACGATAAGAATATTATTCCTGAGATGCAGGAGGAGGCCGCACGTCCATCGGACGTGCGGTGCGCGCGGCACGTCCGATTGTGTCCTTTTCAGCAGCGCGGTGCGCGCTGAAATGGTGCGTTGGGGGGGGGGGGGGGTCAAAACCACCCGAATGACCTCCGAATGCCACGAAACCGTACGAAAACATCCAGGGCGTGAATTGTGAAATGGTCGGCCAGACGGCACCTCATTCGGACGTGCCGTTTGACCGCGACAGCCGGAAATGCGTTTCCGGCGACATAAAACACCAAAACGGCGTGCGGCGGTCCCATTCAGAAAAAACGTGCTCCGAAAGACCTGAAACCGCACGAGAACGATATAAATATTATTCCTGAGATGCGGGAGGAGGCCGTACGTCCATCGGACGTGCGGTGCGCGCGGCACGTCCGATTGTGTCCTTTTAAGCAGCGCGGCGCGCGCTGAAATGAGGCGTTGGGGGGTCAAAACCACCCGAACGACCTCTGAATGCCACGAAACCGTACGAAAACATCCGGGGAATGAATTGTGAAATGGTCGGCTAGACGGAACCTCATTCGGAGGTGCCGTTTGACCGCGGCGGCCGGAAACACGTTTCAGGCGCCATAAAACACCAAAATGGCGTGCGGCGGTCCCATTCGGAGCAAACGTGCTCCGAAAGACCTGAAACCGCACGGAAACGATAGAAATATTATTCCTGAGATGCAGGAGGAGGCCGCACGTCCATCGGGCGTGCGGTGCGCGCGGCACGTCCGATTCTGTCCTTTTCAGCAGCGCGGCGCGTGCTGAAATGGCGCGTTGGGGGGTCAAAACCACCCGAACGACCTTCGAATGCTGCAAAACCATACAAAAACATCCGGGGCGTGAATTGTGAAATGGTCGGCCAGACTGCACCTCAATCGGAGGTGCCGTGTGACCGCGGCAGCCGGAAACGCGTTTCCGGCGCCACAAAACACCAAAACGGCGTGCGGCGGTCCAATTCGGAGAAAACGTGCTCCGAACGACCTGAAACCGCACGAGAACGATAGAAATATTATTCCTGAGATGCAGGAGGAGGCCGCACATCCATCGGACGTGCGGTGCGCGCGGCACGTCAGATTGTATCTTTTTCAGCAGCGCGGCGCGCGCTGAAATGGCGCGTTGGGGGGTCAAAACCACCCGAACGACCTCTGAATGCCACGAAACCGTACGAAAACATCCGGGGCGTGAATTTTGAAATGTTCGGCCAGACGGCACCTCTTTCGGAGGTGCCGTCTGACCGCGGTGGCCGGAAACGCGTTTCTGGCGCCATAAAACTCCAAAATGGCGTGCGGCGGTCCCATTCGGAGCAAACGTGCTCCGAAAGACCTGAAACCGCACGGGAACGATAGAAATATTATTCCTGAGATGCAGGAGGAGGCCGCACATCCATCGGACATGCGGTGCGCGCGGCACGTCCGATTGTGTCCTTTTCAGCAGCGCGGCTCGCGCTGAAATGGCGCGTTGGGGGGTCAAAACCACCCGAATGACGTCTGAATGCCACGAAACCCTACGACAACATCCGGGGCATGAATTGTGAAATGTTCGGCCAGACGGCACCTCATTTGAAGGTGTTGTTTGACCGCGGCAGCCAGAAACACGTTTCTGGCGCCATAAAACACCAAAACGGCGTCTGGCGGTCCCATTCAGAGAAAACGTGCTCCGAAAGACCTGAAAATGCACAGGAACGATAGAAATATTATTCCTGAGATGCAGGAGGAGGCCGCACCTCCATCGGACGTGCGGTGCGCGCGGCACGTCCGATTGTGTCCTTTTCAGCAGCGCGGCGCGCGCTGAAATAGCGCGTTGGGGGGTCAAAACCACCTGAACGACCTCCGAATGTCACGAAACCGTACGACAACATCCGGGGCGTGAATTGTGAAATGGTCGGCCAGACGGCACCTCAATCGGAGGTGCCGTGTGACCGTGGCGGCCGGAAACGCGTTTTCGGCGCCATAAAACACCAAAACGGCGTGCGTGTAACGACCCAATATTTCATTAATGGAAAATCCCTCTTGATCCAGTTAAATGTTTCTTTATGAAAAAAAAAATGTTTTTATAAGATGTCAACTTCCTTAGTTTTACGTTAAGATTTGTGACCGTTACTTTTATAGCCGTTGAACAGTGATCATCTGGGTAGTTTAAATATAAGGCTTTAACGAACCAATTTTCTACTCAGACAAAGGAAGCGATGGCCTCATCCAGTAGAATTGCCCCTTACGAAGCCCATTTGTCGGAGCTCGGAAAGGAGGTGGCGTCTTTGGGCTTTTCCCTTGACCAAGCCCAAGCTGAGCTTCATCAAGTCAATCTCGAACGTGATCGTCTACGCGAAAAATGGAAGTTGATAGAGATTACCACTCGAGCAATGTTATCCGAGCAACCCCAAGAGTCTGTCACCATCTCACACCTTACCCTTAGGTCTTATGCGGCTATTTTAAGGGGTTATGTAACAAATAAGTAGCACCATGTTCATGTACATTATTTTTGTATATAATAATGAATATAATTTCTAGTCATTTTTGATACATTGTAATTAGTTTTTAAAGTACAAACGGTGTTTTTAGTTATTATTTAATTACGAATTATATTTTATTAAATTAAAGGATTTTTGAATTAAATAATATTTTAATAAAATATTATTATTAATATTAAATTAATTTTTATTAAATATAAATGATCTTATAATTTTATGAATGCAAATAAAATTTTTATTAAGGTTTGAAAGCCATTTCTGTCAAAACCCGTGAATTTTTTATAAATGTCGGTTTTTATTTTAAAAGTGAAAATTCACATATTTAGAAAACTATTTAGATAAAATAAATATTATTTTTTGGAATTAGGACGTCGAAATTATCCAACGGTGAATTTTTCATAATTTTCGGAGACAGTCAAATTTTTGGGTAAAAATTAAATACCATTTAAATATATAATGTGTTTTATGACATCATAATGACCCAATGGTGATGTAATAAAATACCATAATCCTTATGTTCGGCCAATATGTGTTTTATCCTTAAAATAATGAGGTTTTGGGTTTGTTTGACTCACTTTTCAAAGCATTAATGGAGCCCTCAAGATTTATTCAACACTTTGCCTTTTTAAATTAATTTCCATGGGAGTGTGACTCACCTCCACATTAGCAACCCTAATTTTTTAATAAGTTCGGACCTTGTCCTTGTAAAATATTGTTTTCCTCTTTCCTTTTCTAGAAACCATGGGCAAATACCATGGGATGGTTTGTGGTTTGGATTATTTTAATATAAGGGGTCCCAAACCTAAATAATAAAGATTTCTCTCACCATTCCTATATAAACCCACCCAAGCTCCCACTTCCTCCTCACTCAAAGCCCTTGAAGTTCGTCCAACCTCTGCCCTACTCTCTCTAGAATCCTCTCAAGGTGCCCCAAGCTCCCAAGAAGCCTCTCACAAGCCTCTCTCTAGCCTTTGGAAGCACACTTCCAAGTAAGGGTTTTTCTTCCTTTATCATTTTTGTCAATTTTCTTTAAGTTCTATTGCCCTTTTAATTTCATTTATGAATGTTGGGGTATGGTTTCACACCTCTCCCATACTGCCCTCTTATTGTTTGATTGATGGGAGACCCCTTTCTCTCTCATTAAATGCCTCCCATGTACACCCGTTACTATGCCGAAATTCCGAAAGGAACCTTTTTCTCCTCTTTTATATTCAAGCAATACTTTTGTATCATGAATCTAAATTCCTTTTCAATTGTTGGGACATGTATCTATATGACCTTCTTACTTTCCATTACATGTAAATATGATGAGGAACCCCTTTCTCTCTCATCAGCCTTTTTTATGAATTCTTATGTCACGCCGTTACGCTGCCGAAATCACACCGATTTTCTAAGACAATATCATTGTGTAGTGAATACCATGCCCATTTCTCCATCAAGGGTATTCACCTTTATGCACATTTACTTATTTATTTTAAAGTTTCATGTATGAATTCCACATTCCTTTATCGTGGAATAAATGATTTTGTTTTATGAATCCATGTTTTATGATCCATGTGGCACACTTATGCATGAAATGAAATGTTTAAGAAGGGTGCGCCCTGATAGAGCTCCAATGCATTGGGTAAAGTATAGTATCATGATACGTCATGTGCAATGAGTGTTGACTCATGCTAATTAAAGTGCAACGAGGGTTTACTCGTGCTTCAAGTGCAATGAGGGTTTACTCATGCTCCGTGTGCAATGAGCCTTGGCTCATGCTAATTCAATGTTAAGTGTTGTTGCCACATTTCCATGTTATGATTATCATGCTTTATCATGCCTTTATGTTCATGTATCTCTTATTCTCTATTGATATGCCTATTGCCTAACATGTATTTCACTCCTCATGTTATTCATTGTTTACTCCCTTACTGGGCTTTATAGCTCACCCTTTTCTTATGCATGTCCTCAGGTTATCCCATGCAATGCTAAGTACGAAGGAATGTAGTGGTCATGTAAAGGAAGTTTTCAATAAAGATGTTGTATTTCAAGTTTAAAGTTTTTATGTAATGATACTAAGCCCCAAAGACACTAAACCTCTCGATCTTCTTTGTTGGATCAAGTGAAGTTTTATGTAATAAGGCATGTTTAAGTTGTAATAAAAAGCAGGGTTTTCATAGTTGGTATCAGAGGATAGGTTTAGTTATTTTTGGGATTAGGAAACCCTAGTAAAGCCGTAGATACAAGACTAAGCATAATAAAAACATCCCTATGTTTTGGTAAATACTAAGTAAGTGGTTTATCAAACAAATACATCCCTGTCTGGATACGAGCAGATAGAGGCGGCTCTGGCACAGATGTATCCTAGGGGTAAAACCCGAAAACACCGCTTTGAGCTAGACTCGAACGGGAACTGGTGCACGACAACGGTCCTTGCTGCACTCTTGGTTAAGACACTTCCGGGGGATATGTTTTGATAAATTCACAATCTTAGTATGAACCCTTATTAAGGGAAAAATGCCCCTAAGAATATATATTTGAAGGAAGATCATGAAAAGCCTGGATTGAATCCTATAGACTCATGAGTTAAAGAGATTAAAGTTTATTTATAAGTCATCAACTTTTGTATTTGGATTACCCTCTATGTGTTACCCCTAACATTCCTTTTATTCCAGCCAATGGCCGGTAATAGGAGAACTCGGGCTAACAACCGTTGTGAAGATCAGTGTGATGATTGTACCAATGAGATACCCAATCCAATGGGAGCGAGAATCGCGAACTTTGTCACGCTTCTCTCTCTGCTAACTCAAGTTTTGAATAGAAACACTGGTCAAGAGGAACGTTCAACCCCCCCCTAAGAAAGAACAAGTCGCTATTGAAATCTTCATGAGACAAAGGCCTCCTACTTTTAGTGGATCATCCGATCCCAAGATTGCTGAACAATGGATCAACTCCATTGAAAAGATATTCTCCATCCTCCAATGCTCTGAAAAAGAGAAGGTTCTCCTGGCGGCTTATCGTATGGAGGGTGAAGCTGATCAATGGTGGACGTTGATAAAAAATAAGAAGCATGAGGAGGAGATCGAGGCTTTGGAATGGAAGGTATTCCGGAAGATGTTTTTCGATAAATATTTTCCACGCACCCTCCGTCTTAAGATGGAAAGGGACTTCCTTTCCCTCAAGCAGAAAGATGAGGAATTTGTGGGAGCGTACGAGGCAAACTTCACAAGGCTTTCACGATACGCTTCCGGATTTGTCGTTACCCCCGAATGCAAGGTTGACCACTTTTTTGGTGGGCTGAAGCCTAGCTTGCGGAAAGCATTAGTGATCCGTGACTACGACAGCTATGAGGAAATTGTCCGATGTGCCCTCAAGGTTGAAATGGAGATCGGAGAATCACAGGGGTATCATGGGGACAAGAAGCGAAAGGTGGACTTCAATGCTGGTGGTCCGATGGATAAATCCAACGGTGCTAAGAAATTCCAGCACCCCACTTTCCAAAAGTGTGGAAAAAAGCACCCTGGAAATTGCCTTAGGGGGACAAGAAAATGCTTTAAGTGTGGAAGAGAAGGGCACCTAGCTGTTAACTGTCAGCAAGAAGGACCCGCGGCTGCGACGGAGGGGAGGAATGCTCCGTTCGAACCTCAACGCATTGTTCAATGCTTCAAATGCAAAGAACCGGGTCATTTTGCGAATCAGTTCCCTAATCCAAGGGTTATCGGAGGCAATCAACAACCTCCAAGACAGCAAGGAAGAGCTTTTTCCATCACTTCTGCCGAAGTGAACCCCGAAAACGAAGTGGTGACAGGTACGCTAGTTATTCATTCAAGAATAGCGAACGTACTTTTTGATTCAGGTTCTACGCATTCTTTTATATCTCAAAAGTTTAGTAGAACAATCCCTGCACACCACAAATCATGGAAGTAAAGATGTCGGTGAGTACGGAAAATGGGGCAATCATTGCATCCCATGAGTATAAGTCCTCCCCTGTTATAATCTGTGGATTGAATTTCCCGGCGAACCTCATCATACTCCCTTTGGTGGAATTTGATGCAATTCTTGGCATGGATTGGCTTTCCTTATATAGAGCCAACATAAATTGTCGGGAGAGGGAAATCACACTCCATATGGAGAATCGACCCCCGATTCTTTACAAGTGTCAGGAGGAAGATGAATCTCCTTTAGCTCCATCATCTCAAGCATGGATATTACTGCCTTATGAGCACGCATATCTGGCTCAGATGATTGAGTCCAAGGAAGAAACCACCCTTGAATAAATGCCTATTGTGAGGGAATTCGCTGAAGTATTTCCCGAGGAACTTCCTGGTCTTCCTCCAATAAGAGATGTTGAGTTCTCAATTGAACTTATACCTGGGGCGCTACCAATATCCAAGACTCCATATAGAATGGATGTGGTTGAGCTTGAAGAACTGAAAAAACAACTATAGGAGAATCTGGATAAAGGGTTTATACGCCCACGTGCATCACCATGGGGTGCAGCAGTCCTCTTCGTCAAGAAGAAGGATAGGTCAATGCGGCTTTGCATCGATTATCGCGATCTTAACAAAATCACGATAAAGAACAAGTATCCTCTCCCAAGAATCGATGACTTGTTTGATCAGCTGCGTGGAGCACAATACTTCTCCAAGGTCGACTTGCGGTCGGGATATTATCAAGTAAGGGTGAAGAAGGAAGATATCCCCAAGACTGCTTTTCGTACAAGGTACGGGCACTATGAATTCATAGTAATGCCTTTTGGACTCACCAATGCTCCAGCAATATTCATGGACTTGATGAATAGAGTCTTTAGATATTACCTAGATAAATTTGTGGTAGTCTTTATAGATGATATTCTAATATACTCCAAAACCAAGGAGGACCATGAGGAGCATTTAAGAACTGTACTGGAGACTTTGCGCAAGGAGAAGCTCTATGCCAAGTACAGCAAGTGTGAGTTCTGGTTGAAGGAGGTCTCATTCTTGGGCCATATCATCACAAGCAATGGGATATCTGTGGACCCCTCCAAAACAGATGCAATTGAGGGATGGCCGAGGCCAACATCGGTAACTGATATCCGTAGCTTCTTGGGGTTAACTGGATATTATCGACGATTTGTGATAAACTTCTCACGATTGTCCAACCCTCTTACCAAGCTAACTCGAAAGGGAGTAAGGTTTGCTTGGAGTGATGAATGCGAAGAAAGCTTCAAGGAGTTGAAAAGGAGGCTTATCACTGCACTTGTGCTCACTTTACCCACAAGTGGGGAGATTTTTGTGGTATTCAGTGATGCTTCTAAGAAGGTATTATGATGTGTGCTGATGCAGAATGATAAAGTGATATCCTATGCCTCAAGACAGTTGAAAATCCATGAGCAAAACTATCCAATGCATGATCTGGAGTTGGCGGCGGTGATCTTTGCCTCGAAAATCTGGCGGCATTATCTCTATGGAGAGAAATGAGAGATATATACTGACCACAAGAGTCTTAAATATATATTCACACAGAAAGAGCTTAATATGCACCAGATAAGATGGATAGAGCTCATAAAAGATTATGACTGTTCAATACATTACCACCCTGGGAAGGCGAACAAGGTGGCGGATGCCCTAAGTAGAAAGGATCCAGCAATTCTATCAATGATGAGAATTGAGAAGGATCCAATCTTCTTAGACTTGATGAAGATGGACGTGGGAATCATAAAGAAGGGAACATCAACAATCCTTTCACAAATGATTGCTAAACCATCTCTTTTGGAAAGGTTAAAGGATGCTCAAAAGGATGATGCGAGATTCCAAGAAAAAGTGGAAGCTATCAAAAAGGGAAAATCCTCAGAGTTTAATGTTAATGAAGAAGGAATTGTGCGGTTTGGGAAAAGACTATGTGTCCCATCAAGTTTGGAGTTGAAGAAGGAACTTTTGGATGATGCACATAGTTCAAATTTCTCTATTCACCCAGGGAGCACAAAGATGTATCGAGATCTCCGAGAAAACTTTTGGTGGGATAATATGAAGAAGGAGATCGCCGAATATATATCAAAGTGCCTGGTGTGTCAGCAAGTGAATACAGAGAGGCAGAAGTCTAATGGGATGATGCAACCATTGCCCATACCAGAATGGAAATGGGAGAACATCACCATGGACTTCATCACTGGACTTCCAAGGACATCCAAAAGCAACAATGAAATCTGGGTTATTGTGGATCGTCTTACAAAGACTGCACACTTCATTGCTATTCGAGAGGATTTCTCTTTGGATCAACTGGAATGGATATATATCAGGGAAGTGGTACGATTGCATGGAGTACCACTATCTATTGTGTCTGACCGAGATCCAAGATTTACCTCTATGTTTTGGAAGAGTCTTCAACATGCTCTGAATACTGAACTGAACTTCAGTACGGCCTATCATCCTCAAACTGATGGCCAATCCGAGCGGACTATCCAAACACTTGATGATATGTTGAGAGCGTGCTCAATGGACTTTAAAGGAGGATGGGATCAACATCTTCCTCTAGTTGAGTTCTCTAATAATAATAGTTTCCACTCGAGCATCCAAATGGCACCATATGAAGCCCTGTATGGGAAAAGGTGTAGAACACCGGCATGTTTGGATGAGGTCGGTGAACGTAAGCTGCTTGGACCAGAAATGGTCGAAGAAATGGTGGAGAAGGTGAAAACCATTCAGCAGCATATCAAGGCAGCCCAAAGTCGACAGAAGAGTTATGCAGATAATCGTCGACGAGACCTTGAGTTTAAAGTCAGAGACATGGTGTTTTTACGCATATCTCCGTGGAAGAAGGTTATGAGGTTTGGAAAGAAAGGGAAGTTAAGTCCAAGGTACATCGACCCCTTCGAGATTCTTGATCGTGTTGGGGCTGTGGCCTATCGACTAGCACTTCCACCTACTATGGCCAAGGTGCATGATGTCTTCCATGTATCCCTCTTAAGGAAGTACATACCAGACCCTTCACATGTACTCTCTTCTGAGGTGGTACAATTAGAAGACGATCTTTCTTATGAGGAGCAACCAGTGAAGGTCTTGGATCGTAGAGAAAAAGTTCTACGAAATAAGACAATGCCCCTCGTCAAGGTGTTGTGGAGAAACCACAAGTTTGAAAAAGCAACTTGGGATTCGGATGATATGATGAAGCTAAGTTACCCACATTTGTTTTAGTGTGGGAAAAGGAAAATTTCGAGGGCGAAATTTCTTAAGGGGGGAATGTTGTAACGACCCAAAATTTCATTAATGGAAAATCCCTCTTGATCCAGTTAAATGTTTCTTTATGAAAAAAAATGTTTTTCTAAGATGTCAACTTCCTTAGTTTTACGTTAAGATTTGTGACCATTACTTTTATAGTCGTTGAACAGTGATCATCTGGGTAGTTTAAATATAAGGCTTTAACGAACCAATTTTCTACTCAGACAAAGGAAGCGATGGCCTCATCCAGTAGAATTTCCCCTTACGAAGACCATTTGTCGGAGCTCGGAAAGGAGGTGGCGTCTTTGGGCTTTGCCCTTGACCAAGCCCAAGCTGAGCTTCATCAAGTCAAGCTCAAACGTGATCGTCTACAAGAAAAATGGAAGTTGATAGAGATTACCACTCGAGCAATGTTATCCGAGCAACCCCAAGAGTCTGTCACCATCGCACACCTTACCCTTAGGTCTTATGTGGCTATTTTAAGGGGTTATGTAACAAATAAGTAGCACCATGTTCATGTACATTATTTTTGTATATAATAATGAATATAATTTCTAGTCATTTTTGATACATTGTAATTAGTTTTTAAAGTACAAACGGTGTTTTTAGTTATTATTTAATTAAGAAATATATTTTATTAAATTAAAGGATTTTTGAATTAAATAATATTTTAATAAAATATTATTATTAATATTAAATTAATTTTTATTAAATATAAATGATCTTATAATTTTATGAATGCAAATAAAATTTTTATTAAGGTTTGAAAGCCATTTCTGTCAAAACCCGTGAATTTTTTATAAATGTCTGTTTTTATTTTAAAAGTGAAAATTCACATATTTAGAAAACTATTTAGATAAAATAAATATTATTTTTTGGAATCAGGACGTCGAAATTATCCAACGGTGAATTTTTCATAATTTTCGGAGACAGTCAAATTTTTGGGTAAAAATTAAATACCATTTAAATATATAATGTGTTTTATGACATCATAATGACCCAATGGTGATGTAATAAAATACCATAATCCTTATGTTCGGCCAATATGTGTTTTATCATTAAAATAATGGGGTTTTGGGTTTGTTTGACTCACTTTTCAAAGCATTAATGGAGCCCTCAAGACTTATTCAACACTTTGCCTTTTTAAATTAATTTCCATGGGAGTGTGACTCACCTCCACATAAGCAACCCTAATTTTTTAATAAGTTCGGACCTTGGCCTTGTAAAATATTGTTTTCCTCTTTCCTTTTCCAGAAACCATGGGCAAATACCATGGGATGGATTGTGGTTTGGATTATTTTAATATAAGGGGTCCCAACCCTAAATAATAAAGAATCCTCTCACCTTTCCTATATAAACCAACCCAAGCTCCCACTTCCTCCTCACTCAAAGCCCTTGAAGTTCGTCCAACCTCTGCCCTACTCTCTCTAGAATCCTCTCAAGGTGCCCCAAGCTCCCAAGAAGCCTCTCACAAGCCTCTCTCTAGCCTTTGGAAGCACACTTCCAAGTAAGGGTTTTTCTTCCTTTCTCATTTTTGTCAATTTTCTTTAAGTTGTATTTCCGTTTTAATTTCATTTATGAATGTTGGGGTATGGTTTCGAACCTCTCCCATATTGCCCTCTTATTTTTTGAATGATGGGAGACCCCTTTCTCTCTCATTAAATGCCTCCCATGTACACCCGTTACTATGCCGAAATTCCGAAAGGAACCTTTTTCTCCTCTTTTATATTCAAGCAATACTTTTGTATCATGAATCTAAATTCCTTTTCAATTGTTGGGACATGTATCTATATGACCTTCTTACTGTCCATTACATGTAAATATGATGAGGAACCCCTTTCTCTCTCATCAGCCTTTTTTATGAATTCTTATGTCACGCCGTTACGCTGCCGAAATCACACCGATTTTCTAAGCCAATATCATTGTGTAGTGAATACCATGCCCATTTCTCCATCAAGGGTATTCACCTTTATGCACATTTACTTATTTATTGTAAAGTTTCATGTATGAATTCCACATTCCTTTATCGTGGAATAAATTATTATGTTTTATGAATCCATGTTTTATGATCCATGTGGCACACTTATGCATGAAATGAAATGTTTAAGAAGGGTGCGCCCTGATAGCGCTCCAATGCATTGGGTAAAGTATAGTATCATGATACGTCATGTGCAATGAGTGTTGACTCATGCTAATTCAAGTGCAACGAGGGTTTACTCGTGCTTCAAGTGCAATGAGGGTTTACTCATGCTCCATGTGCAATGAGCCTTGGCTCATGCTAATTCAATGTTAAGTGTTGTTGCCACATTTCCATGTTATGATTATCATGCTTTGTCATGCCTTTATGTTCATGTCTCTCTTATTATCTATTGATATGCCTATTTCCTAACATGTATTTCACTCCTCATGTTATTCATTTTTTACTCCCTTACTGGGCTTTATAGCTCACCCTTTTCTTATGCATGTCCTCAGGTTATCCCATGCAATGCTAAGTATGAAGGAATGTAGTGGTCATGTAAAGGAAGTTTTCAATAAAGATGTTCTATTTCAAGTTTAAAGTTTCTATGTAATGATCCTAAGCCCCAAAGACACTAAACCTCTCGATCTTCTTTGTTGGATCAAGTGAAGTTTTATGTAATAAGGCATGTTTAAGTTGTAATAAAAAGCAGGGTTGTCATAGTGCGGCGGTCCAATTCGGAGCAAACGTGCTACGAACGACCTGAAACCGCACGGGAAAGATAGAAATATTATTCCTGAGATGCATGAGGAGGCCGTACGTCCATCGGACGTGCGGTGCGCGCGACACGTCCGATTGTGTCCTTTTCAGTTGCGCGGCGCGCGCTGAAATGGCGCGTTGGGGGGTCAAAACCACCCGAACGACTTCCGAATGCCACGAAACCGTACGGAAACATCTGTGGCGTGAATTTTGAAATGGTCGGCCAGACGGCACCTCATTCGGAGGTTCCGTGTGACCGCGGCGGCCGGAAACGCGTTTCCGGCGCCATTAAACACCAAAACGGCGTGCGGCGGTCCAATTCGGAGAAAACGTGCTCCGAACGACCTGAAACCGCACGTGAATGATAAAAATATTATTCCTGAGATGCAGGAGGAGGCCGCACGTCCATCGGACGTGCAGTGCGCGCGGCACGTCCGATTGTGTCCTTTTCAGCAGCGCGGCGCGCGCTGAAATGGCGCGTTGGGGGGTCAAAACCACCCGAACGACCTCCGAATGCCACGAAACCGTACTCCAACATCCGGGGCGTGAATTGTGAAAGGTTCGGCCAGACGGCACCTCATTCGGAGGTTCCATTTGACCGCGGCGGCCGGAAACGCGTTTCGGGCGCCATAAAACACCAAAACGGCGTGCAGCGGTCCCATTCAAAGCAAACGTGCTCCGAACGACCTGAAACCGCACAGGAACGATATAAATATTATTCCTGAGATGCAGGAGGAGGCCGCACGTCCATCGGACGTGCGGTGCGCGCAGAACGTCCGATTGTGTCCTTTTCAGTAGCGCGGCGCGCGCTGAAATGGCACGTTGGGAGGTCAAAACCACCCGAACGACCTCCGAATGCCACGAAACCGTACGACAACATCCGGGGCGTGAATTGTGAAATGGTCGGCCAGAAGGAACCTCATTCGGAGGTTCCGTTTGACTGCGGCGTCCAGAAACGTGTTTCTGGCGCCATAAAACACCAAAACGGCGTGCGGCGGTCCCATTCAGAGCAAACGTGCTCCGAAAGTCCTGAAATGAGATTATTTCTTGAATTGAAGTTTTTAAATTATTATAGCACAATGATTTGATATTATATATATATATTATATATATATTAAAACATTTAAAATATATTATATATATATATATATTTAAAATATTGTATTTAATAGTATATATATGAATATATATATATATATATATATATATATATATATATTCAATTCAATAAAAAAAATTTTAAAAACAATTTTTTTTTCATATTAGCGACCGCCATAGGCGGTCGCTCTAGGGTGCCCGGCAGAGAGCCTTCAGCGACCGCTTGGCGGTCGTTGAAGGCCGTTCTACCGGCCTTCTACAGTGACCGCCATTGGCGGTCGCTAAAGGCCTCTAGCGACGAGGCAACAGCGACCGCCATTGGCGGTCGCTGAGCGGTCGCTAGAGGCCTATAGCGACCGCCAATGGCGGTCCCTAATGGCCTGATTTTCAGTAGTGGTAGTTAATGTGTATAATGAATAAATCAAATTAAAATATTATGGAAAAGTTTAAGAGGAAATCGTACCAGGTCAAAAATCACAACTGTCCCAGTAGTTATTATTTCATTCATAAATCTTAACATATAATATCCTCATTTGATGAGGCCTTGTTGTTCATGAAAATTATGATTGAATGAGTGTAAATTCAATATATTATTTTTATGTAATAAATCAAAAAGTACAAATTATAAATCGATATTTAGCTTCGCATTTAGATATTTGATCTTTGCACCTCTTTTCTTTGTGTTTTTTCGAAAGTAGGCCCATGCGCTGTTAGAAAATAATTCGAATGGGGTAAATTTAAAATTCATTATAATATATAAAACTATTGAGAAATTGAAACTTACTTTTCCAATATATTCTTAAAACTTTCCCGCACATCACCATGGACAGAGCATATCCAATAAAGGGCTTTCTCGCTTGGGGAAAAACCCCCTAACATCCAATGATCACTGATAAAAGGAAATTTGACATTAGTGGTTTTTTATGTTAAAAGATAATTAACTCTTTGAGAGAAATGTGTTTCATACCTCTCAAAAAAAGGCATCATCCAACATTGTGTGATTATATTCTTTTCCAATCTTTCAGCAATATAAACCATTCTTTGTTCCTTATTCAATGCACATGCTTCAAGGGAAATAAATTTCGGGTCCATGAATCCATATACTTCTGTCAGCTCATTCCTCTCACAAATTTTATAAAGATACCTAATACAAAACATACATAAGTATACATTTTTAATAAATATAATGCTGGCAAAAGGTGTTAAGACTTACATGGAAAACGTTTGCACCACGTTGATGCCCAACATATCTCCAGTAACAAGCTCAATGATATATGTTTTTATAATCCCCACTCTTATTTCACGTCCACAAACATGAGCTTCCATTGGAAACTCATAATAACCCAAAAAAAAATGTGAATATCATGACAATCTGTCAAGACCATTTGAATCTGTATCTGATGTCATAGCCATTTGTCTTTTTTGTTTTTTATATTGTATTTCTTTACCTTTGAAGTATTCCTGTAAATAAAAATTGAAAAACATATTAGTTTTCATATGATAAAATAACATTAATAAAAAAAATAAAATAAAAGATATAACATTCATACCTCTATGGTAATGAGTCGAAGATGTCTGGATGTCCAAATTAAAAAATGCCTGATACTCTGTCCAACTATCGCCACCTCATCTGTAGGTATTGGTAACCTAGCTGATCTATCTATAATATCCTGTACAATGACCCTCTGATTCTCTACCTCTAATTGTTGATGATGAACTGTATCTCCTATACAATACACCAACCCATATGCTACTATATGATGTTGAGAATCATCAACATACAACTCGCAATAAGTAGGAAGCTGCGGAGGTGGTGTAGGATAAAAAATGGGGTCCGCAGGTGGAGGTGGGGGAGTGGGAGCAACTGGAAAAGGTGGAGGATAAATAATGGGGTCTGTAGGGGGAGGTGGAGGATTGGGAGCTGCAGTCTAAAATTGTCTTTTCATTTCTGCAAACATAGACTACACCAACTCTCAAATCTTGTCCTCCATCGTTGCATTAATATTATAAACTTCAGCCTCCAAGGATTCTATTTTTTTATAAACCCCCTCAATGTTAGATGTTGAAGAACGTGGAAACACATTTCTTACCGATACACCTGTTGGATATCCTCTTACACGACCAGGATGTTCAGGCCTTCCCAATGCTTCGAATAAAATATCTTCCCTCCTAGTAGCTATAAATGTCCCCTCTGAACTCTGCTCTTCAAGAGAGTCCTGTATTAATTAATTGAAAATTTCTGTAATGATTGAAATTATATGAAGAAAATAGTTAACTAAAATAAATAAAATAGATATCTTAAAATCCTCTCAGCTACGATTCTCGATTCTTCCAAAATATATTGCCATTTTTTCCCTTCCGAGCTCTCTTCCATTTTTCATGTCTAGATGAAGGGGATGGATGGGAAACCTCTCCAGAGCTTGAAGACTCATCTTTTAGTTGTTGAAATTTTTCTGCCATCATTTTTTCTTCCAACAATGCATACCCTCCTCGAGATAAACTATGAGGGTATACATTTTTAGATTGGATATCTTGATGAGCTTTCCTTGTTTGCTGTAATTTAAGAAGAAGAAATCATTAACAAAACATTAATAAAATCATTTATATAAGAAATTTTATAAAATCATACATTCCCCTTACCAGAAATGACTCTTTTATTCTACTTTCAAAAAACCGTCTCCATGTGTCTTCATCTATAAAAAGATATATACGACATGGATTGTCATGACTCCTATGAACATAAATGAAATCAGATGAGAGGGTTGATTTGAAATCCCTCCATATCCTGGAAGCCAACGATAATCATTTCTTCCTGACTCCTCTAGTGTCAGGAATATCAAATTTCATCTGATAAAGAATAGGTGAAACATATTATATATACTAAAAACACTAAAATAATAGTCAAACAATGACAAAATATATTGCCAAAATTGTCTCCCACAACTGAGAGATAATAGTTTTATCCACACTTCTCCCATCATCATATAGAATGCTTACTTTGCCCCTATCCTGAGTTGCTACAAAACTCTTAAAATCTTTTGTATTCAGAACTCTAGAAATATCATCATCATCAAAATCAACGACTATCCTATGATCCTGCGTACGGGCAACTGATAATTTTGGTAAACATGTGCACCCAGGTTTACCAACCTTTGAACTCTTTGTCGTAATAGGAGTATGTGAATGTTCATCCCCAGAGGTATGATCTGCAATATGCTCCTCTCCCGAATCATGTGGACGATCATCTGAATGATCTGTCATTATCCTTCAAATCAAAAAAACAAACGTCAGTTCACAAATATAAAAATTCAAATATTTTAATACTACTGTAATTAGGAAATAGGAAATTGTACTATGGTACATAATAGTAAACATCGTTAATATGGTAAGCATGTTAAACAATGGTAAAGATGGTAAAGATGGTAAAGATGGTAAAGATGGTCAAGATGGTCAAGATGGTCAACATGGTAAAAATGGTAAACCTGGTAAACATGGTAAACATGGTAAAGTAATTTTCAGTAAACAAAAATAATAGATATATAATTTATGTAATGGTTATAAACATGATAAAGTAAACTAAAAAAACTTAAAACGAACAAAAACATATACTTATTTTGTTTTAAAACATGTTTTAATAAATAACAAACTTACAATATCTAACATTTATGGAAAAAATAAATGTAAACAAGAAATAAACATATGTTACCTGTAATTTTAGGAATGTACAAATGGATTGTTTTCCCAAATTCCTTCGTCGTGATCGTTCCTTATGGCACAAAATAAGTCTTCATCATGATCATCATATTGTTCTGTTAATCTTTCCATGGAAGTAGGGATCTCACATAAATCATCATATTCATCAATTTCATCCTCACCATCATAATGTTTTTTACCTTGTATAACAACAACCCACTGCATATCTGGTTGATCTACTATATAGAAAATTTGTTTTTCATGTGTTGCCATTATAAAATAATCAGTTGTGTCTTCCAATCTATTCAGATTAATAAGTGTCATTCCAAATTCATTGTGTCTGGATCTATTGTTACCGTTAAACCATTTACAGTTAAAAACTGGAACTTTAATTTTAAAGTAATCAACCTCTCATATGTCTTCAATCACTCCATAATATGCAATTGATGTAGAAATTGGGTTTTTGTCCTTAGCACTCGAAAAATAAATTGCTTCTGCAAACACCAATACACTACTATTCTGAACTGCACTTCTGTTGTCCTAAGCTTTCGTATGAAATGTATAACCATTAATGTCATATCCGGACCATGTTATCACATTTAAACATGGATCACCCACTATCCATTTTGATGTCTCTGATACATTTGATCTACCAAGAAATTTTTTTTTATCCATGACAAAGAAGTTTTGTTGTGCTCATTCAAAATCCGCATTTCTTTCTTCTTTGGATGACATTGTTTCAACTCATTAATATGCAATGTGATATACGGTTGAGAATTAGCTATGTTATTCAAGATGTATGATTCTAACTTCTTCATCTGTTGAGCTGAAAATGATTTGACTTTCAAGCCGTGAATCCCATTTCCCTCATTATTAACTCGTTCATGGAGAGATGGAGGCAAACCTATGTGTTGCGCCGTAGCCATGTAGATCGTACAAAACTCTTCTACCTCCTCAGAAATATACTTTTCAATAATGGATGCTTTATATCGATATAGATTTATAACATAGACCTTTAATATTTTCATATACCTTTCAAAAGGATACATCCAACGAAGATATACAGGTCCACAAATCTTTATTTCTCGAACCATATGAATCATTAAATGCACCATTATATCAAAAAAGGGGGAGTAAAATACATTTCCAATTGACAAAGTCTAAAAATTGCATCCTTTTCCAAAATGTTCAAATAATTCACATCAATCTCCTTATTAAAAATTGAATTGAAAAAATAACACAACTTCATTATAGACATTCTGACACGAATGGGAAATATTCCATGAAATGAAACTGGTAGAATTTGATGCATCATGACATGACAATCATGTGATTTCATACCTATCAACTTCAAGTCCTTCAATGAGACAAAATTTTTTACATTAGAAGAATAACCTTGAGGCACTTTGGTATCATGAAGACACTGAAAGAAGCTAATTTTCTCCCTCTTTGATAATGTATGACAAGCCGGGGGAAGAAATGTTCATTTTCCTTTAGGAGTGGGAGCTAACTCCAAACATATTACCATTGATAGTAAGTCTAATCATGCATTCAAACCTTCTTTAGTCTTTCCTTTAATATCTAACAATGTTCCAATCAAAGAATCACAGATATTCTTCTCCCCGTGCATGACATAAATATTATGTTTAACTTCATGATACCTCCAATATGGTAGCTCAAACAATATGACCTTTTCTTCCAAATATGTCTATCCTTACCAGATTTATGTGTCTTTCCCAATGTCACATCAAGGGTTTTCACCCTCTCAAAATACAGATCCAGGGATAAAGGTTTTTGAGAAGTATCAAATTCTTCTGAGCCATTAAATGCCTTTTTTAGTCTTCTATAAGGGTGTTCCATAGGCAAAAACATTCGATGGCCCATGTACACTAATTTCCTCCCATGATGCAATTCACAATATGACGTCTTTTGTTCGCCAATTGGACAAGCTTTATGCCCTTTAACACTATATCCAGACAAATTTCTATATGTTGGGATGTCATTTACAGTGAACATAAGCACTCCATGCAGTTGAAAATATTCCATTTTATAATAATCATACACCCTAATACCATCAGCCCTTAATAGTTTCAAATCATCAATCAACGGTGACAAGTAAACATCAATATCATTACCGGGTTGCTTTGGACCAGAGATCATTATACTCAACATGACATATTTGCGCTTTAAACAAACTTCAGGAGAGAGGTTGTAAATTACCAATAAAACAGGCCATGAACTATGTGTGCTACTAAGGGTTTGGTATGGATTCATTCCATCTGTGCACAACCCTAGTCTGAGATTTCTAATTTCATTTCCAAATGTAGAATACTGCGCATCAATTTTCTTCCATTGTGGACAATCAGCTGGATGACATATTTTTCCATCACATACCCTCTCTTCAGCATGCCATCTTAACCCGTTTTCATCATGTGAATTAGAAAATAAACGTTTGAAACGATTAATTATAGGAAGATACCAAAATACCTTTGAAGGGAGATTTGTAATCTCTACACCAGCCTGTGATTTTTCTTTCACCATATACCGTGATGTCCCACATTTAGGAGACTCTGACAGAAATTCACATTCCTTCCTATATATAATGCAGTCATTTGAACAGGCATGTATTTTCTTGTATCCCAATCCCATCGGGCATAATATTTTCTTGGCATTGTAATGTGAATCTGGAAGATTGTTATCTTTTGGAAAAATGACTTTCATCAATTGTAGTAGCTCTGTAAATCTTCTCTCACTCCATCCATGTTTCGCCTTCAGGTTATTCAATCTTAACACCGCCAAAAAACCGTAAAATCTATACAACCAGGATATAATGGTTTTTCAGCATCACCATATAGATGCGCAACTGTCGGTTCTATCTCAATTTGTTCTGCTATAATATCACGAATCATTTCTTCAACTCCATCGGAGTTACCATCTTGCGAATCATCATCATTAGTGACATTCCGTCCAGTTTCACCATGTCAAATCCAAGGGTTGTAACTCGGATTAAAACCATGTCAAATCAGATGATCTTTTATCTCTCTACTTTTCAACTTCTTCATATTCAAACATTTCAGGCATGGACAGAAAAAAATGTCACTACTTGGAACATTTCATTTTGAAAATTCCAAAACGGCATCAACACCTTCCTCAAATTCATTGCTCATTCGATGTGCTGTAATCCATCTTCGAATCATTATTACCTATAACAAATATCAACAAAATATATATATTTCTAAGATAAGACAAATAAATGTTTATATGAAAAAAATCATAATTTGAAAGTAAAAGAATTTAAAATATAAAACAAATCTATGGGTATTTAAGAAAATATGGTTGAATATTATTTTTAAATCAAAACATAGTTAGATATAACAGTTTAAAATATCATTGAATCAAAGAAAACCATGCCGCCTACATAGTTGATAGAAAATTGGAGAAAATGGAGTAAACCTGAGAATCACCACCACCCCCGGACAACACCCAAAACCCTCTGGATAGGCCCCCACCCCCTTTGAAAACCCCCCACACCCACCCACCCCCATGGACCACCCCTAGACACCCCCAACCCTCCGGATAGCCCCCCACCCCTCTTGGACACCACCCCCCGACCCCTAACCCTTAAACACCCCCTGGACACCCCCAACCCTATGGACAACCCCCCACCCCCAGGACAACCCCCAAAACCCTTTGGACAGGCCCCCACCCCCGTGGACAGCCACTCACACCCACCAACCCCCTTGGACACCCCCCGGACACCACCCGTTTCCACATCATTGATATAACATATTTGTTTTAAAAAAATGTGACATTATTAAAAACGTTTCATGAAATATGGCGAAGAGTCCAATCGTATTTCTTATGAAATTTTTCATACTAGAAAGGGTCTTAGTATTGGATAGAATAGTAAATAAATTTGCATAAAACAGCAATATAATCCTAAAACATGCATATAATATTGCTTAAATATTTGAATAAATATGTTTTTAATCAACCATCAAATCCAAAAGGTGTATGAGAGAACAATTAGAGAAAAAATATCAATGAGAGATCATAGTCATTGAGGAGGGATTGTGTCAAAGGAAACACAAAATCAAATGAACTGAGAACACTTTATGAAGTAATCCATGAAAAAGAAAAACCTGCGTCAAATAAAATCGTGAAACATAATAAAACAAACAAATACTCATTTGAAATAGAATCTAGTATCTTGATTCAGAAACTCTAAAAAATAAATAAATCACAATCTCATTGATTGAATCCTGACGTTCTAAAATAGAACAATACACTGGTTTCACTTTGGTTGGTGGTGGAATTATTTGTTGTATTCGATCATCAATTAGTTTTGTGACATAAAATCAAAAAATATTGTGAAATACATAAAAGTAACATTCATTATTCAAGTTCAAATTCTTTTTGTAAAATTACCCATGTATATATTATCATTAATAAAAAAACATTATCATTATTCTCAACTAAAATCATGAGAATTGTGATATTCCCATTTCTATGAACATATATTAATGATGTTATGATATAGTTTATCATAACTATAATATAAAAAATGGTATACTTATCTATAGTAGAGTCCTATAAGGAAAATTAGATGCACGATATTTCTGTGACATTTAGATTTTTTAAAGGGATATAATGTTGTTTAATACTTCCCAGAAGGGTGAAATTATAAGGGAGTTTAGTGTCTTCTAAAAATACAAAGTGGGTAAAAGTGAATTTGTTTCCATTAATGAAAAAAATGGTTTATCCTAGATTTATTAGACTCTATGATGGTGAATGATAAATATTTATTTTATTATGTTCCATTAAAACTCATGTGTAAATATTTATTTTAGTTCAATTAATGAATGATAAATGGTTTACATTAATGGTTTTTGTTTTCTAAAAAAATGATATCTTCAATATGGATGACTGATTCATATTCTATGATAAGACACTCAATAAGGATGATTCACTATATATGATTATAATTCCTTTTAATTCTCTAATAACATAAACATTATTGATTATCCAACTACAAAATTGTTAGATGAACCTGAGCGTTAAATGAAATATCAGATAAACGGAATGGATGAATCAACCATACCTCAAATTTATTTTTGATAATGAAATTCAAACCGGTCAAATCAGGAAATATTTCAAATCTTTCCTTAATCATGCCATAGTCCATCAATAAATAACCCCAAATATGATTCCAACATAGGAGGATTTTGAGTCATTAAATTCAAGGTAATATATAAAAATTTATTTTATAAAGATATAAAATAACAAGACACTCAAGATAAAAACGAATGTCCGGTGCCAACGATATTCAAAAAATGAAAAAGGGTTCGAAATGGAAGAATCTAACCTAGTTTAAACAAAAAAATCGCAAAACATAAATATAGACTATCCGAAAAAAAAAACGATCGAAATAAATTCGTGTAAGGCTTACATGATTGTTGCGAGTTGAGATGATACCTCCGAGGAGAGTAAAGATGATAAACGATGAAGCCAAAATGAGTTTAACGCAGGTCGATCGACGATCCGATTAGGGTTTACCGCATGAGAGAGACGATCCGACGAACTGTCATCGAAAAATCGTAAATGACAGTCCACGAGGCTTTAATTTTTTAAATGTTTTATAACATGGGTTATATAATAACTGACGCTATAAACTAATTTTTACATTTATAACGTCAGTTATTTTAAAACCGACCTCAAAAATCCCCCGCGCTTTGGTTTTTTACATCGATTATTTTATAACCGACATAAAAAACTCGTAGATATCTCGTTTTTTACGTCGGTTATTTTATAACCAACCTAAGAAAACCCATAGATAACTCGTCTTTTAGATCGGTTATTTTATAACCGACCTAAAAAATGCATAGATGTCTCGTTTTTTACATCTGTTATCAAATAACTGATGTAAAAAACCCCCACTCTTTGATTTTAAACGTCTGTTAATTTACAACCGACGTAAAAACCGAACACCCGCGATTTGTAACATCGGTTACTAAAATAACCAACGTTAAAAAGCTACTCAACGCATTTGATACGTCTTTTATAAAATAACCGACGTAAAAAACCACATTTCACAGATTCTCACTTCGGTTATATATAGCCGACGTAAAAAATGGTGACATAAATAACATTTTCTGCACTAGTGTGATATTCCCAAGAGGTCTTTTCTTACTCATATCATACCCTTGAATGTATAAATTTATTGAAGATAATCCACCCTCACTATATCCCAACCATATGAGGGTCTAAATCAGGATGATTTTGATCTAGTTACTTTTTTCAACCAGATCCCTTCAGATGTCGACATTATCAAGTATTCCATAATCATACACGGGTGGATATTTCCCTGGATAACTTTTTCATGATCCTTATCATTGAAAAAAACACTAACTTGGTATTATAATAGAATAGTCTCAAATTGGTCAACCATGGATAAAAATAATTATATACCAACTATTTTGGTATTTAGAGGGCCATAATTAGTGCCTCCCTAGGTTCTTTTGAAGTATGGAGAGATTCTTTGACAGATTGTTTGGCGGAAAAAACCTCCAACTATATTAGAATAGTATATTTTTGTTCCAGCAGTCAGTGATTAACAAAGTGTGGTTTCTACCATAAGAGTTATGGTGTTTTAGGTGGATGTACCTAGTGCTTGTGAAGTGGTTGATGGAGAATCGTCTTCACATGTCATTGGTAGCACTGAAATTCCCCATTGTTGGGGCTAATAATAAAATCCCACCTCTTTAGTTTGTTGGGTAAAATGAATTGGATTAAATAACTATTGGAGGGATCTATGGTATCTCCAAAATTACTTTGGGATTACTATAGCGATATCCTTTGGCTGTCAAATGCATATGTGGATTTTGTGGGGATGCGATGGAAATATTATCTTCGACCATACCTGAAATTTCCCATGTATCATCGGTGTCTGGCTCCTATAACTCCAACACTCTAGTTATTCATGGGGAACTCAAACTCATATGTTTATTAATCATCAGATAAGGGATATATAATGTGATATATAATAACAAAAAAATTAATGAGATCTTAATATAATTATGGTTCTATTTGATGTGGTGGTGCCCATTCTCCAGATATTGTAGGAAGGAAGTATGAAAGAGTGAGATATTGTGTGAGAGATGTTTATGACTAGTTATCTTATGTACATTCATATGTAAAATGATTACATATTCCTCCAAGAACTATATTCAATGATTCCTCCCTATGCACCAAGACTTTTTTTTAAATTTGTTCTCTTAGGGCGGCATGAGTTAGTCACCTATCTTTCGAGTCATACAGTTATTGAACATTTATCCATGGCTGGCCATAACACCTTCACAGTCTTACACTTATTCTTATAGAGTAATTATTATATAGGTCACCTATTCTAGAACCTTCTAAAGTATAACCTCTTCAGAATACACCATGCTCTGGGTGATTCCTTTTAATACAAAGAAGTCATTGTTGGTCCCACCTAACCTCCTATGAATATGTCTATAGCCAGAAAGATCAGTGAGTTTGAACTTATAAGTATTCCTTGGTATTGGTAACATGAGTATGTTATTTACCTTGATTACAATAAAATAAATATAGACCTACTCAATTCTGAATAAATACAAATCATTCATCCAATACATAAATCATGAGTAACCTAGATTTCTCTTTTTCATATGGATGAAGTAAATTTTGTGGGTTCTTCCACTCGATGAGAGGAACCAGATGATTCAAGGCCAACCTATATGGTTGAACATGCCTTGATATTTATTGGGGGGTAATAGAAGTATTCATTACCTTACCAATACTTTTTTCTATGTTGAGTTAATGATACGATATTTATCCCTAGAACACTGAATAGATTCTTATTAGCATTGATCCATCTCTGAAAACTCAAATAATCCGGTAGGATACTTTTTCCTGATCAAATATATCTACATATCAACTTGATTATTAATAGAAAAGAGTTCCAGTAGTTTCTCTTCTAAGAGAGGGATATCAAATGAATTGGTTAAACAATTATATCTATTGATGAATACAAAAACCTTATAATTTTCACGTTGGTTGTTGGTTGTGAGGTCAAAAATATATTTTTTCATTATCCTGGAGTGAACTAACAAATGAATTAATAAGAAAGGTATTCCCGTCCCACAATGGATCCAACATTATGGTTTTCCCTATCATAATTTCTACAAAAAATCTTAGTTTTCTCACCTCCTACTAATCATGAGGGCCCATCATTAGGCCACATCAGCACACAAACTGCATGATAAGCTATTATGGACACCCCCCCCCAATTTTATAATGATTGGAAAGATAAGATTGGACAAATTGGGTGGTGGAATTGGGTCAACCATCCATTTAGGAATTGGTTTCTTTTTTGGATGCATGGGTGTACGTTGTTCCTGCATAGCATCAATTTGATCATTCATGGATTCAATGGAGTGGAGGAGTTCTAGAGGTACCACTATCTTGACCACCTCTCACATAGAAGGAGTGAGGAAAGAATTATGTGGTGGCACCATTTTCATATCCCGCTGATTCTCAATACGTGGTTGGATGGAATGATCACTCAGATAAGGGATATGTTGTCTTCGTAATGGAGGAAAGTAACGATCATCCTCAACATAATCATATAGGTAGATTGGAATCCTAGATCTAGATCCAACATGATGCTGAAATTATACTCCTTCGATCAGGTTATCTCTCTCCTAATATATTTTAGGAGAGATGTTTATCTCTGTTTCAAGATGATACCCTATGGAATTGTTTCCCAAGAATAGTTCCTAATTGAGCTATCTGAGATTTTTTATCCCATTTTCATATGGTGCTAGTCATTCCACTATGGATGAAATTAGAACTCTTATGGGTAGTGTCTGGGATTTAGAAACACCATTACCTATATCTTTATTAATGTTTAACCATTGTGGGTGTAAATAAATCCTCTAAAGGTTCCACTTTCTATATCACTCTATGATTTCATGTACGTACAACCTCAGTTTGTGCATCTAGATTACCAACCTCTCATGTAATATTTTATGAATTCTGTCCCTCTATGATTATATCATGGTCCATATCATTTTTCTGAATTATGGTGATGATGTTAACTAATATATATCGGGAAATTGTAGGTATCTCGTTACTCTCCACATGATAGGGCGATTCTACACAACTTACTCATCGTTTGAGGTTTTCATTAGGGTCATTTCTCCGACCTCGTATATATTGGACCATTTTGGATTACGAACCTTAATATTTTTTATAATCGTTGACATATATTACTTTTCTTTTTGTCTATGAATAGTGACTTTAAGGGAGATTATGATGTTTCTTTTCTAACTAGACCCAAATAAAATAGGTATTTCTTGCATCGAGAAGAACACATGTGTTGTAAGATTTCAATATTTACCTCCCATATTGATGAATGATAAATTCATCCATTGAGATGATAATGATAAACATTCCCCCTTCTATGTGGTATGGGGATGATTCGGGGATGCTATTGGAACTTTATGATTCTTTTTTGAGAATTTGATGAAACCGGTTGAGTTTTTTTGTTTATTGAGAAAACAATTTATATCTAATTCCCCCTAATTTGATGGATAGGTTTGATCTGGATGTAATGTTGATTTCTCCAGGACCATCCCTAGATATTGATGAACCTAGTAGTTGATATTGAAGTAACATTACCCACATCCCAATGGGAAGATGTTAGTTTACGATGGTACATGGTTTTCTTCACAAATATCCTTGGGCATGTAAAATTATATGCGAAGTTAGAATGGCCCCATCAAAAATATCATTCATTAAATTTATTCATTTATGATGGGTACCATCTTAAATTACTTTTTAATCACCACCTTAATTATTTATTAGGGGTACTATTTGTGATTGGACCCATCACAAATAGTCATGTCACTACTAATCTAACTTATATATACCACGTGAATTTATTCTCTTCATTCTCTATTTGGGATCTCCTCTGATAAACATCACTATTATTCTATTCAATTGTTCAATTAGAAGTTTAAATTTTTATGGGGAAGGAAATTTTGAGGTTTGCAGCGATCAAAAGATTCAATTTTGTGGTATTTATGTAATGTTGTTAATTTTTATTTTATTTTAAATTAGATTTTAATATTATTAATTATTAGTTATTATAGTAAATTAGAAATAATTATTTATATTTATCATTAGTCATATTAAATTAGAAATATTTAGTTCTAATAAGAAGTAATGTATTTATTATAATTTAAATAGTTTTAATTTTCAATAATTAGTTTTAACTATCTATTAGTGAGTGTTATGAATAGAAATTACATTTAATTGATAAATAATATTAATTAAAAAACATATCAATAATTTATAGATATTAGTAATAATTACTAATAATTTAGAGCAGATTTTAGTAAAAAAAATTAATTAGTAAAAATAAATGTTAAACAATTATAATTAGTAAAAAGTAAGAGTAATTGTAAAACATAATGGTAAATCGATTTAGTTATAAAAAAAATACATTATTAGTAAAAATTTCTAGAATCAGAAAAAATTAGTAAAAATTAACATTAAATCGATATAATTAGTAAAAAAGTAACAGTAATTAGTAAAAATTACTGATAAATATCTTTAATTATTTTTACTTATTGTTAATGACTGAATATTACTAAAAATAAGAGGTAATTATAAAAAATTAGTAAAAAGTATCATTAATGACTAAAAATATATTATGTTATTTATGATTACTTAAAATTGGTAAAATGTATTGATAAACTAAAATTATTAATAATATTTAGCAGTAACTAGTAAAAATTAATGTTAAAATAATATAATTATTAAATATTAACGATAATTATTAAAAAATAACGATAAATCAATATAAATATTTAAAAATAATTGTAATCAATAAATTTTTTAAAAAATTACATGTAATTAGTAAAAATAAGTAAAAATGAACATTAAATCACTATAATTAGTAAAAATTAATGTTAATTACTAAGAGTAGTTGAAATTATTGGAAATTATCAATAAATAAGAAAACTTATGCAAACATTGAGGTGATTTTTATAAATTAGTAAAAATTATTGGTAAATCACAATAATTATAAGGACTCAACCTTAAAGATAACATAATATTGAATTAAATGAATAATTCACATTGATGATCTTTTTAGGTTTAGTGTTTTAGAGAATTAGGACATTAAATTTACATAACAACATGAATATTACGTGTAAAAAATTCTACCCAGTATCCATATTTTTCCATAAAATAAAAACTCTTGAAAAAAAGAGACATGTCTAGTTCCAGGTTTTAGACAACATGACTTTTAATTGATCCCATCCATGACCCTATTCATATTTATGTCCTTTTAAAACATTTCAATACATGGGATGAGCATAAAAAGCATTGTAAGGGTTATAAAACAAAGTATGAATACATTTTTTTATAAATACATACAAAACATGAACTCTTTTATATACCTCATAAAATCATAAGATTTTATGAATATCACATAGAAATCATAATTCATAAAGGTGACTTGTGGCATCCATATCATAATTACATTGTAGCTATCACAGCTTCATAGGGAGTTACTCTGGAATACCCATCATAGTATATTCCCTAAATCTCTTAGGAAAAACATTCACCTTTACCTAAATCATGTTATCCAATGAATTGGAGAGCTATATCGGGCTCAACCACCCTAGGATTATCACGGAACCACCCGTATACATACATATTGTCCAAGAACCATAACATGATCATAACACATAACATAAGTATAAAGGAAATATAACATTTCCACATGGAATTAAAAAAATATCGTTTCAAGATATTGAAATAAAAAATCCATTCTCATAATCATTTTCAATTCTAAAATACTTAAAAAAGAGTATATGGTATTTAGTTTTCCATTTAAAAACATTTCGGCTTGTTAAGGAAGCCAAAGATCAAATAATACTCGTGGCGGCAGAAAGGTCGTTGCCACCGCTTACATAAAAAACATTCCTTTTTTTTCATTTAGTAAAAATCTTCGTATAAAATGGTTCTCTTTGAATGAAATTAAAATTCAAAGGGTTTTATACACCGTGTGAAATAATGTCATGTGTAAAACTAAATTTTCCTCAATGAATGGATATTGAGATGAAGTCCCTTACCTCGTGTCGGACATGAATCGATTGTTCTTTAATCTCCAAAATAATAAACTAAAGTTAATTTCTACATTATTAAGAACCCTTTTCAAGTTTATTATTTCTTTTATATCACTTATTATCATGTTTTAAACATTATGTAATCATTTCAAGTTAATAATGGTCATTTTGTCGATATTTAGCACTTGAGTCAAAAGTGAACACCTCATATTTACAAGTTGTCCAGGTGTTCAATTGGTCATTATATTGAGAATTTTATTCATTATTTAGATATCATATATAACATATATATCCAGTATATACATGTATTTATAATAGTATACAACATTTGGTGGTATGAAATGAAATGCACCGTTCAATGAGATTGTAGGCTATACGTACACATGACCGCCACTTTCATTTCTATTTCTTATTTTAATGGAATTAAAACATAATTATTCATTGGTAAATTATAATTATAGTATAATATCAAATATAATATCATTAACTCTATCCATTATACATCTCTAATAAGGCATTAACGAGTCACATCACTTTGAGGGGGCGGTAGTCCGCACTTTCTCAAAAGAGATTAACGTATTTACCCACTATGGAAGTAATAAAGGAATACATTAAATAGAAAATACAGAATCATAAATAAAACATAAACATAATATATATTGTATATAAATACCATGCCATCATAATGGACACCAAGAGAGGGGGTAAGAGGTTATTGGACAATCATCGTTTCATGGGGTGTTAGTTTGTCATCCACAGAAACATTATGTTCTTCACCCATTAGATGGAGGTGTGTGTAAGTGTAGTTAGAATAATTCACACTAAACCATCCTAGTATATTTAGGATAATAGTTTTGTTACAAAATAAAGTAATAAAAATAGTTTAGGGGTTGGAGAAGTAAAATAAAAGAAAACAATTTAAGAGAAACAGTTACCTTTTATTTGGGTAACTCCATTTGGTTTAAAGAAATAGACTTCTTGAAGTTCTTTATGCCTAAGAAAAGGAATATAATAGGAGGAGAAATATATTGGTATCTTAATTGGTCATATTTTGGATGATACAAAAGGCTTTATAGGTGTGAGGAATTGGATAGAATTGGTCTCCATTTATAAGGGAGAGGAGGGGATCTTTATGAAAGTGTGAAAATATTATTTTATTATATAATGGTATTTGGTTTATAAAGGTCAAAAATCAACAAGGTAAAAGATAAGATGACTCATTTTCGAAATAAAATCATCCAATAATAATTTGACATGTTTTGGATAATATGTTAATCATTATAATTATATTTATTAAAATCATTTTTTAATGAGGTAAATACTCCATCATTATTGTGTCATAAATAATTTGATTTATTTGATGTCTAAAATTATAAAACAAATAATATGATGTATTAAATCATTTTCTCTTTCCAATGAATATTTATAATCGAAAATATAACTTATAAGACACCATGTAAAAATTAATTTACTAAAAGATATTTGTGTTTGAAATTTTTTCATATAAATTAAATTAATAAATCCAAAGTGTCGTTATCTTTGATAAGTGGATACATGTGGTCTAAAAATAGACCAAAATATGCCCATGTTCTTCCATTACTCATCCCATAAGGTTAGGACAATTGTTAAGGTAAATGTTAAATTATAATATTCTTTTAACCATGAATTACCCTTTTTACCTTTAACTGCGGTAAATAAAAGTCAAAAGTTACTATTCACCAAAAATTATTTGCATCTTATAAAACAAAATTTTAATATCTAATAAATACCATATATGTCATATTTTCGAAATTCATTTCACAGAAGTTGTAAAATTTCATTTAAAAGAAAAGGACAGTTTTTTTAACTACAACTAAGTGGTTTCACTATTCATCAAAAATTGTGGTTTTTGAGAAAAGTACCAAAAATTAAGCCTAAAAATTATTCAATATTCTGAATTCAAACATGATGTCTATTTTTCCTAATTCACAACATATAAGTGGAATTTATTAATTAAAATTAAATCTCGTTGTTAAAAAAAATAGTGTGTTTTAAGAAACCATAACTATTAGAGGATTGACACTTGTTTATGTCCAATTTAAAAGTGAAATTAATTTAAATGAACAAATTGGATTAAATGGTAAAAATTTATTATAATTACACTTTAAAACCAATTAAAAAGATAATCTGACTATATAAATAGATTAGATTAAAATGCAGTTTTGAATTAAAATACAATATTTTGACTATTCATTAAAAAATTGAACTTTATCCAAAAAATTCCAAAAAAATACACAAAGTAACTTTTGAGGTCCCAATTCTAAAGATGGATTTTATTTGGTCATATAGAATGTATTAATGTGAAAAAAACTAGATTTAAATAGGTTTCTCCATTAAAAGGTGATAAATTGGCCTTTTAATGTAAATTATGCTAAAACTAGATTCATTCACATTTTAAGCCTCTATATTTTTATTGGATAAATGAAAGTACATTTAACAATCATGTATAATAATATTTTAGTTAGTTTTGTACATTCCCTCCAATAAAACTACTATGAGTTAACTACTATTTAAAATAATAATATTATATTATTAGTGTGCAATGTAAGATTTCAAAGAAACCCGTTGTTGCGTATCGGGTATGCAATATAACATAGAAACCCCTTTAAAGTAAAATTAATATTTAAATCTAAAATATTTATTAATATTAAATATGTCTTATTATTTATTTACTTGGGATGTTAAATCCTTCTTCCTTTTTTTAAATTGTTTGCTCGTAATTTTATTCACTTATCAAATAAATGGGGGTATTTATCCCTCATAGCATTTTCAGATTCCCACATTTCCTCTTCAATCATACGGTTTTTACACAAAACCTTTACCTAGTGAATTACCTTATTCCACAGCACTTTCTCTCTACAGTCAAGAATCTAGACTGGTTGTTCTTCATAAGAGAGATTGTCTTCTAACTGAACTATATCTGCGATCAAAACATGAGATGGATCTGGCATATATTTTCTCAACATAGAAACATGAAAAACATTGTGTACCTGGGATAAACATGGAGTTAAAGCCACTCTGTACACGACTTATCCAACTTTCCCTAGAAGTTCATAAGATCCAATGAACCTTAGACTCAACTTTCCCTTCTTACCAAAACAAATCACACTTTTCCATGGAGAAACTTTGAGAAAGACATGATCACCTACCTAAAAAGAAAGATCCTTCCTCTGGTTATCTGCATAACTTTTCTGTCTGCTCTGAGAAGTTCTCATGTGCTTTTTAATCAACTGAACTTTCTCTACCATCTCTTCTATGAATTCTGGTCTCATCATATTCCTTTCACCTACTTCATCCCAAAATGCTGGAGATCGAAAACACTTTCCATATAATGCGTCAAATAGATCCATCTATATATTGTAATGAATACTATTATTATATGAAAATTCCACCAAAGAAAGATTTTGGTCCCAGCTTCCCTGATAGTACTGTAAACAAGCACGTAGCATATTCACTAAGGTCTAAATTGTTCATTCTGAATGCCCATCTCATTGAGGATAGAAATTTGTACTAAAATTTAATTCAGTACCCAATGACTTCTAAAGGACTTTCCAAAAGTAATAAGTAATCCTGGGATCATGATCAGATACAATGGAGTGGGGAACTCCATGCAACCTAACTATCTCTTTAACATACAATCGAGAAAGTTGATCTAGAGACAATGTATCTTGAATAGGAATTAAATGAGAAGATTTATTCAATTTATCAACTATAACCCAGATTCCATTATTATCTCAAGATGTCTTTGGTAATATGACAATGAAGTCCGTGGATATATTTTTCTATTACCAATCTATAACCGGAAGATGTTGAAGCATCCCTTTCGATAACTACTGCTCTGCTTTAACCTACTGACTATTCAAACACTTCACATTAAAATCAGCAATATCTCTTTTCATTCAATCCCACATGTAATACTCCCTATAATCTTTGTACATCTTTGTACTACCAGTATGAACTGTAAATAGAGAACTATGAGCTTCACATTATAGCTCATTCATCAACTGTGAATCACAAGGTACAAATAATCTCTTTCCAAATCTCAAAACACAATCATTATCAATGTTATATTCAGGAAAAATACCCCTCTAATACCAACTATAAGCACCCAGCCTTAAATATTACATAATATTGAATTAAATGAATAATTCAAATTGATGATTTTTTAGGTATAGAGTTATATAGAATTAGGACATTACAGTTACATAACAACGTGAATATTACATGTAAATTTTTTTACCCAGTATCCATATTTTTTACATAAAATAAAAACTCTTGAAAAAAAGAGTCATGTCTAGATCCAGGATTTATACAACATGACTTTTCCTTGATCCCATCCTTAACCCTATTCATCTTTAAGTCCTGTGAAAAAATCAAAAACATGGGATGAGCATAAAAATATCGGTAAGGGTTTTAAAACAAAGGATGAAAATATTTGATTATAAATACATACAAAACATGAACTATTTTACTTACCTCATGAAATCATAAGATTTTATGAATACAAAATAGATATCATTAATCATAAAGTTAACTTGTGGCATATATATCATACTTACCTTGTAGCTATCATAGTTACATAGGGAGTTACTTTGGAATATCCATAATAGTATATTCCTTAAATTTCTTAGGAGAAACATTCACGTTTACTTCCTACATGTTACCTAATACATTGGAGAGCTATCTCAGGCTCACTTAACCTAGTTTTATCATGGAACCACCCATATACATAAATAATTCCCAAGAACCATAACATGATCATAACACATAACACAAGCATAATGAAAAGATAAAATTTCCAAATTACAATAACAAAATATCATTTCAAGATATTGAAATAATAAATCCATTATAAAAATCAATTTCAACAACAAAATACGTAAAAAAGAGTATATTGTATTTATTTTTTCTTTTAAAAACATTTTAGCTTGTTAAGGAAGCCAAAGATCAAATGATACTCATAGCGGCAAAAAGGTCATTGTCACCGCTTACATAAAGAAAATTACTTTTTTTCCATCTAGTAAAATGCTTCATATCAAATTATTACCTTTGAATGATATTAATAGTCAAAGGGGTTTATACAATGTATAAATTAATGTCGTGTATAAAACTAAATATGTCTCAATGAAAGGAGATTGAGACGAAGTTCCTTACCTTGTGTCCAACTTGACCCGATCATTCTTTAATCTCCTAAATAATAAACTAAAGTTAATTTATACTTTCATAAGAAACTTTTTCAAGTTTATTATTCCTTTTATATCACTTATTATCATGTTGTAAACATTATGTAACCATTTCATGTTAATAATGGTTGTTTTGTCGATATTTCATACTTAAGTCAAAAGTGAACACCTTATATTTACAAGTTGTCCATATGGTCAATAGTTCTTCTTTTCCAGAATGATATTAATTATTTAGATATCATATATATCATATATATCCAGTATATACATGTAATTATAATAGTACATAACATTTTGAGGTATGAAATGAAATGCACCGTTCATGGAGACGGTAAGCAGTACGTACGCATGAATGCTAATTTCAATTCTATTTCTTATTTAAATGTAATTAAAACATAATGATACATAGTTATATTATAATAATAGTATAATATCTTATATAATATCATTAACTCTATCCATTATACATTTCACATTCGACATTAATGAGTCACATCACTTTGAGGGGCGGTAGTCCGTACTCCCTCAAATGAGATTATCATATTCTCCTTTTATGGAAACCATAATGGAGTGTTATAAATGGAAAATAGAGATTCATAAAGAAAATATAAAAATAATATATATCATATATATATATATATATATATATTTCCATTATAATAGCCACCACGAGAGGTGGTAATATGTAATTGAACAATCTTCATTTCATGAGGTGTTCATTTTCCATCCACAGAAACATTATGTTATTCACCCATTAGATGGAGGTGTGTGTATATTTATTTCGAATAATTCTCATAAAAACATCCTAGAATATTTAGTATAATGGTTTTGTTAAAAAATAAAGGAATAAATAGATTTTAGGGGTTGTAGAAGTAAAAAAAATAAAACAATTTAAGAGAAACAGTTACCTTTAATTTGGGTAACTCTGTTTGGTTTGAACCAATGGACTTCTTGAAGTGCCTTCTGCCTATGGTAAGGCTTATAGGATGAGGATAGGGATGTAGGGAGATTAATTGGGCATATTTTGGAAGAGCCAAAAGTCTTGATAGGTGTGAGTAATTTGTTAGACGTTGTCTCTTTTTATAAGGGAGAGGAGGGTCTCTTTTGGAAAGTGTAAAAATATTATTTCATTATATAATTTTATTCGGTTTAAAAAGGTCAAAAAATCATTAAAGTAAAATATTAGATGACTAATATTAGAAATAAAATAATCCAATCATAATTGGACATGTTTTGGATAATATTTTAATAATTATAATTTTATTTATTTAAATCACTTATTAATGTGGTAAATACTGAATCATTATTGTGTCCTAAATAATTTAATTTATTTGATGTCTAAAAATTATAAAAAAATACCACGATGTTGGTTATCTTTACAATTAATATTTATAGTAGAAAATATTACTTATATAAAACCATGTAAAAATTAATTTACTAAAAGATATTTGTTTTTTTCATTTTTGCCTTTACATTAAATTAATTAATCTAAAGAGTCATTATCTTCCATAAGTGTCTCCATATGGTCCCTAAATAGACCCAAATAATCCCATGGTTGGACATTAATCATCCAATATGTTTAGTACAAGTTTTAATGTAAATATTGAATTATAATATTCTTTTAACCTTGAATTACCCTATTTACCTTTAACCACGGTAAATAAAAGTCAAAAGTTACTATTCAACAATAATTATTTTTAATCTTATTGAACTGTATTTTACTAACTAATAAAAACCATGTATGTTGGATTTTTGAAATTCAATTCACAGAATTGGTAAAAAAAATTTAAATGAAAAAGTCATTTTTTAACTACTGCTAAGTGGTTCCACTATTCATCAAAAATTGATGTTTTTCAGGAAAATACCAAAAATTCAGCTTAAGATTAATTTGATATTCGGAATTAAAAAATTATGTCTATTTTTCAAAATTCACAACATAGAAGTGGAATTAATTAATTTAAAATTAATTCCCTTTGTTAAAACAAATAGCGTGTTTTTAAGAAACAATAACTATCCAAAGATTCACACTTGTTTACATCGAATTTAAAAGTGAAATTAATTTTAATTACCAAATTAGATTAAATGGTAAAAATATATTCCAATTACAATTTATAACCAATTAAAAATATAACCTAACCATATTAAAATGCAGTTTTGAATTAAAATACAATATTTTCACTATTCATTAAAAATTGAACATTATCAGAATAATTCCAAAAATTTATAACAAATAAATTTTTATGTCCCAAATCTAAATAAGGATTTTATTTTCTCATATATAATTTATTAAAGTGACCAAAACTAGATTTAAAGAGAGTTCACCCTTAAAAGGTTATAAATCGGCCTTTTTATGTAAATTATGCTAAAAATTAGATTCATTCACATTTTAAGCCTCGAAATTTTCAATGGATAAATGAAAATACATTTAACAATAATGTATAATCATATTGTAGTTAGTTTTGTTCATTCTCTCCAATACAACAGCTAGGAGTTAACTTCAATTTAAAATAATAATATTATATTATTAATGTGCAATGTAAGATTTCAAAGAAACCCGTTGTTGTGTATTGGGTACGCTATCGAATATAGAAACCCCCTTAAAGAAAAATTAATATTTAAATCACAAATATTAATAAATATGAAATATGTCTTATTCATCATTCACATGGGATGTTACAATAATAATGTAAAAATTGGAAGTTATTAGAAATAATCTGTTCTAATTAGTAATAATTACTGGTTATTTGTTATAATTTGTGACAAATAGTGGTAATTCGTTAAAATTAGTATTTTATCATTATAATTATTGAGACATATTAATAATATGTATTTTTTAGTATAAATATTAGAAAAATGGAAATGAATTAGTTCATCAATTTACATGTGATGAGCAATGAAAAATTTGGACATCATTGACATAAATTAGAGTAATGAAAAATTTGGACTTGGGTGACATAAATCGGTTTCATCACATGAATATTGTAAAATATATGATTTATCCATTTTATGTAATTTAATGTATATTATATTATTTTATAGAAAAAAAGATTTAATTTTTGGTAATTTTTTATAATTACCACTATTTACCGTGAATTTTTTGTATAATAAAAAAATGGAATAAAATATATTATAAATTAATAATATGGTGTAAATAATTGATTATAAAATATTAAAGTGATTAGAAGTGATCAAATTTTTCCAACCATGCCTAATTGTGTCAGTAGGTTTCAAGAATTTGGGCAATGAGCAAGTGACACATTGATGGTAGCCATTGACGGAGGAGGAGGACATGTGTTGATGATAAGAGCAGTAACATGATCAGATGATGAAGTAAATATGATTGTTAGAGTTAGTTATAAATAGTTATTTTTAATTAGGTAGAATGTTTTCAATTTAAGGTAAATAGTTTTAATGTATAATAATTCAAATTAATTATCAGTTAGTGGGTCATGTTAATAGCAATTTCTTAATAATTGATAAATAAATAATATTAATTAATAGAACATAGTAATAATTTATAGACCATGTAATAAGTAATAATAATATATAACATTTTTTAATAAATAATAATTTGTAATAATTAATGTTAGGCTGCTATTATTACTAAAGATTATAAGCTATTATGAAAAATTAATGTTAAATTACTATATTTTTTATTAAATAGTGTTATTAGTAAAAATGAGCAGTGGTTAGTACAATTTAGTGGAAATGAGATAAAATTATTAAAAATTAGCGGTGATTAGAAAAAATTTGTAAAAATTAGCGCTAAACTAGTATAATTTGTAAAAAATAGCTATAGTTTATAAAAATAAAGGTTAATTTTATATAATTAGTATAAATTACTATAAAGTAGAATTAATTATTAATGATTAAAAGTAAATCACTATAATGAAGTAAAAAATTATCATTATTTAGTAATAATTAGTGGTGATTATTTAAAATTAGCTGTAATTAGTGGAAATTTGTAATCAATAGTGGAAATTAATGGAAATTATAATAATTAATGGTAATTAATGATACATAGTAAAACATAGTATTTTCAGTATGAATTACTATAATATAGAAAATAAAATAGGTAGTTAATTTACAGGTGATGAGCAATAGAAAATATGGGCATGCTTGGCATAAATTGGAGCAATAAAAAATTTGGACATGGTTCCCATAAATTTATTTCATCACTAGATGATTGTAAAATCTATGATTTACCCATATTTAGTAATTTATAATATATTTTATTACATTATATTAAATTAAATATAAAAATTATCTTTAACTAGTTGTAATTATTTCTAATTACTACTAATTAGAAATAATTTTTACTATAATTTGATATAAAGTAATAAAATATATTATTAAATTATTAATAAGGAATAAATCATAGAATTTCTAATCCTTAGGTGATTAGAAATATCCAATTTAGGTCACTTAAGTCCAAATTTGTTATTAGGTAGCTTGAACCAGGGTAGGTAATATGTGACACGTCGACGGAAGTAAAAACTGCACATGTGAGAAAAATTAACAGTAAATCATTATAATTAGTTTAAATTATTAGTAATTATAAAATATTAATGGTAAATCATAAATATTATTAAAAATTAGTCATAATAATTAAAAATTGGTGGTAACTAGTAAAAAATAGCAATAATTAGTAGTAATTAGTATATATTAGTAAAACTAAATATTAAATTACTATAATAAGAACAAAACATTATGATAAATAGTTAAAATTGGCAGAAATTAATAAAACTTGTGATATATAACTCTATTTATTTATATTTACTTGGAATGTAGTTAGTAAATATACTGTTAAAGTATCATTTTTTAGTAATAATTAATGGTAATTCACTATAATTATTAAGAAATAATTATAATTAGAAAAATATAGTATTGTTTACCACTAAAAAATAATTATTTGTTAGAATTAACATTAAATCTCTATAATTAGTAAAATATAACAATAATTTTTAAAAATTATAGGTAATTAGTAAAAATTAGTTGAAAATGGATAAAATTGAAAATATTTACATGTAAATTATAATTTTTTAAATTTTATAATCATTTCAAGATCATATATTTATTATATCAAAATATTCATAAAAAATGTATTTATTTTATATATTTTCAATAAATATGGATCAAGGAAGTCAACGGTAGTCTTTACTAAAAGATCAAAATTGGATAAATCATCATCAGAATAAAAATGTTTCTGGTATAAATATAGAATATTTTAAGTGTGCTTACATTTTTTATCATTCACATAATCAAAACCTAAATTTTTTTCAGAAGATATAATTAAGTTTATTGATAAGAAATGTTATATTAAGAGGTTTGACACATTTGACAATATTGGGGGTTATCTATTGAATTTTGGTTGTTGAATAGATTATATTTTTTTTGTATCAATATAGAGAACACAATTCCAAAGAATATACTAATAAGGTAGTTATATATCCATCGCGGTTTAAAAATTTAGTACATATTGTGCTTGGTTCATATTTATAACAAACTGAAACATAGGATGATACTGGTTTAACAGCTGGGTTGGAACCATTTGAATTTTATGTTTTGAAGATTTTTTCTAATGATTCCTTGGATCATGGTTGCAAGATAATAAAATTTAAAGAGATTTAAAAATTTATTGCTATTAAATCTCATAATTGAAGGTCATGTTGTTTTTTGAATTAGATATTTTCATTAGTTATAGTTTTGTTACCTGAAAGAAATGTGTTGCCTAAAAATATCTATTAGAGAAAAAGGTTGGTTCTTAATTTGGGTAATGGTTATCAGAATATTCATGCATGTTCAAATGATTGTGTTACATATTATGTTGAAAATGTGTCATTTGATAGTATTCTTACATGTGAAAAATCGAGTTAAAAGTGGATCAAATAGGAACGTCTGGATTGATTTATGTGAAAAAATTAAGGTATTTCCCACTTACACCTATATTACAAAGTTAATTTATGTCTCATAACACATCTTCATTGATTTCATGGACTAATTAATGTTTAACGAATTAAACATAGGACAATAATGTTAATTTATGTCTCATAACACATCATCATCCCTTTGTTCATTCTTAATTAATGTTTAAAGAATTAATTAATGTACAGTAGAACTGATAAAATGAGAACGGAGTAATCTAATAAAGCTCTTCAAATGTTTGTGTGCTTATAGGATACCTAGTCTTAGAAGTAGCAGCCTGGAGTCTGAGAGACGTTAGCTGTAGTTATATCTATGACTAGGTAATTCCCGTAGTGTGGATGTGAGTTATATATATATTCTGTACTTTTTGTGTCTCTATACGCTACTCCACCATGTCGGTAAGGGCAACTGACACCCCGGGGATTTTGAGCCCTGGGGGGTGTTTTTCCCAACATTCTGATGGGAGTTTGGATGGCTGACTACCCCCTTTGACACCGCTCTCTTCTCTTGGTAGATCTTTGTGCTAGTAGGCACACTGGTTAGTTTTACCCATATATGTGTGTAGAGGGCTGTAATGGCTTGTGGTTATTTCACACACATATATTCTGGATATAGTATCCTATGGACTACTATAGGTGTAACGTGTATAGGATGTGATGGCTTGAGGATCCCTATTCGGTGTATGGGTTATAATGGCTTGAGGTATAATACCCGATGTATGATACACGTTATGCGGGTTGTGGTGGCTCCTGGAACTTACCATGTTGCTTTTGGTTGTGAGGATGGTGTGGTGCTTCACCCAGGTGTCTGCGGACAAGCCTTTGTGGTGCACGAGGTGCAGATTGTAGAGCTTAGCCCAGGTGTCTGCGGGAAAGCCATGGAGAGAGATGCACATGACGTATGTCATTGGGGCAATGCGACAAACCAGTGGGGAAGTGGTAGCGGGGTACCCTTGATAGTATTTACTATATTCTATATTCTTGTATTCGTTACTTGGTGAGAGTGGCCATAATGAGGTTGGGAACTTAGTATACCTGTTTAGGTAATGAGTTAGTTTCACTGGTTGTTCAATGGGCTTTAGTATGCTTTCTTTACATTTGCACGAGAGGCTTGGGGAGGATCCTACTGAGTATACTGTTATACTCACCCTATGTGTATATAAACTGTTTTTCAGGTCACTTGGAGCAGGTTGGAGGTCAATCTGGTTACTTATAGCTTGTGGTTGGAGGAGGAGCTGTTCGGGCTTGTGGTCGCTGTCGTTTTACTTTCTTTTGGGTACTTTTAGTTTCCCCTTCTAGTTGTAGTACTTTTGCATGACATTTCATATATTTACTTGGTTTCCTTTTATATCTCAATTCTAAGTTGGAGTTCATTGGAGTCTATTCCATCTCTCTCTTCTTCATGTGTTCTCTTAGAGGGTAATGCCTCCCATTTGTATGTTTATTATACCCTCGGTGCTAGTCGCCAACCCAGGGCCTACTGGAGGCGGGACTCAGGGGGTAATTATCTCACTTTTTACATTGCCGGCCCAGGAAGGGTACACTTTGTGGGGAGGGGGTCATGACATAGTGAAAGGTTCTAGCGTCTCTTAGTCGAGAACAAAGGGAAAGAAAAAACACCACTTTCTCTCCAAATAATGGGGAGGGGGTCGTGACAGAGTGAAAGGTAATTATCTCCCTTTTTACATTATCTCCCTTTTTACATTAATTAATTATTCTGGAAAGATGTCAGGGTACTCTTCTACGACCCTAGGAAATTCCAACTGGTGAACCTATGAAGAACTCAACACCACCCCAGCCATCATGGATGATAAGGATGAAACTCGTCTATGACTCATCCGAGGATCACTCTCACCAAAAAACACCACTTTCTCTCCATCTGCATCAAAGAAAACGACCTTCTTCCTGTAGCGATCCACAATAGCCTACACCGAATACAACCAATCCATGCCGATTATGACATCATATGGTTGTATTTGTAAACATAGGAAATCTCCCCAAGAGCAGTGTTGCCCCAACACTAGCTCATAGTCTCTACATACTTCAAATAAGTCGGCTCGACCTCCAACAGGTGTAGTCAATGACAAGGGCACTAGAAGCCTCTCTACCTCAAGTCCCAAAGCATGGACAAGGGTAGGTGATATGAAGGAGTGTGTTCCTCTTGAATCAAACAAGGCATACACCAATGTAGAAAACAAGCAAAGGGTACCTCGAACGACATCTGGCTCACCGGGGGCTGGCAACGCTAGAGCATGAAGCTGACCACGACCTCCTCCACGGCCTCTCTGACCCTGATAACGACCACCGCCATGGCCGCACTCTACTCTCTGAGGACGGGGATCGTCATGGGGCTGTCGTCTGCCTGCTCCATCTACCCTCTGGTGATCTAAAGCTGGTGCAACCTACTGCTGCTGCCTCGGTTGGAACTGCCTCAACGGAAGAACTTGGAGCGGAGCGCCCAGTGCACGATGACTGCTCTGAAAAGTTGGGCACTCCCGCTGCAGATGACCACAACCACCACATGAAAAACAAGCACCTGATCCCTTGGCATAGGCCTGAGAGTTGCTGCCTCCAGAGAAACGAGATGGAAAGGGCTGGGACCTACCCCCAGGTGAACAGTAACTCTTCTTCCCTGAAAACCGGGATCCCCGGACCACATTTTTGCTTCGTGATGAATCATGACGATTCCCCTCTCGTGACAATCCGGTCCTGACCAAAGTCCTCTCAACAACCTCTGCCCTCGCTAGCACCTCGAGATATGTCTTCAGCATAAATGGGGTGACCTGACGCTGGATCTCTGGACGCAAAGCCTCCTCAAAATGCCTCGCCCTAGCCTCCTCATCTGTTAACAGGTCTGAAGCATATCGTAGAAGGTTCCTGAAACGGATTCCAAACTATCGAACACTGGAGCTCCCTTGTCGAAGGGTAAGAAGCTCATGGCGTCTGGACGCCTTCGCAGTCGAAGAAAGAAACTCGACTCTAAACCTGTCTCGAAACTCCTCCCATGAGATCGCTGACTCCTCACGATCCCCGAGGAACAATAAACACCACTGACTCGCTGCTCCACGCAGCATCGTCACAACCAGGGACACCCAGTGTTCCTTCCGAGCACGAATCGAACTGAAGCCTATCTCAACCTCCTCCAACCAGTATTCTGTGACTGCATCTGAAACGGAGCCCTCGTACTTCTGTAGACTCTGGCGCTGAAACTATCGGAGTGTCTTCCTCCAAGTGTCATCTTCGTCAACCTCTACCCAGCGACAATCTGCTGGAACAGCCTGCTGGGCATCTTCTGCGCAAACCTGATGAGGACGTCGACCTGGAGCCATACCTGTAAAATAAAAACTGTTAGAACTTCTAATCCTGGAATATGGAAGACTCAACATTAATTAATTAATTATTTGGTTTTATTAATTTTAGGTTACCTATCCCAAGGTCTACCGATTCAAACACAGGCGCAAAGTATAATGATGCATGATCCTTTCCTAGGTCTCTACCCTGCAACCAGTATCACTTTGTTTAATAGCCTTCGTAAACATAAAGGTTTGTGCAACAGATCATAGGGGGCCCTAAACGCCTATGTCACTGCCGGTCTCCAGTGTTTAACCCACTTCCTAAACATGAATGACACTGCTTCCCTACCATCCCATGCATCCTCACCTGTGCCTAACTCCAAACTCCATCCTATCCGTCAACCAGACCTCTGATACCACTCTGTTCATTCATAATGAATGTTTAAAGAATTAATTAATGATTTCATTACAATGTTAATTTATGAGACAGTGTCATAACACATCGTCATCCCTCTGATACCACAAGGTATTTCCCACTTAGACTTGTGCTTTACTCCAAACTACATCCAAACTCCATCCTATCATTATTGTGGAGTAATGATTTCATTACATATGATGTTGTTGTCAAATAATTTCCTAATTGAATTCTTATTGATATTGATAATTAATGACTTCACAGGATATGGCATGTTCTATTTATGGAGTAAACTTGGTCGAAGATCATTTTTGTATTATATGAGTGACAATAAAGAGTTTATGGTGGGAAATAGAAGGAAACATTTTTTTTACTATCATCCAATATTTCTTACTACCAATCAACTATTTCATAGGAAAAAATATCATTTCAATAAAGGAACAATTGAAAGACATGGATCAACAAAAATGATCTCAGTTATTGAGTTAAAATATTTTGACTTTTCATTATCTTAAATTACCTTTAGACCAAATATAAACAAAAAAAATAGAGGGATTTGGGAAAGAACTAAATTGGATAAAACAAATCATTTTTTGGGATTTTCTATATTGGTATAATATTATTTTCTTCTAATTTTTATTATCATTGATATTGAGAAGAACGGTTTGGAAAATATAGTATATATAGTTTTTGAAAAACATGGTAAGACTGAAGATAACTTAAAGGAATGATTAAATATTTCCCAAATTTGTAGGTGACCAACAGTTGAACTTTTTTAAAATTATAGATCACATACGTTAATTAATCCAAAAGTAGATTATATAGTTTACAATGAAAATAATTTATTATATTGTCATTATATTTCCCATTTGAGGCTTCCAGATGGTTATTTTTCCAATTTGGATAGATATGACAGAAATGTTCATATTAATGGATTAAAAAATCATGATTTTCATGTTATAATGGAAATAATTATACCTATTTCATATATAGGTTTGTTGATTTTTATAAATTGGGATTCTCTAAAAAAATTAATAGATTTTTGTTGATACATTATTTGTGGAGGAAATAGACTATGATGCACTATAAAGACTGTAAAATTATTTAGTATTAATTTTAAGTAAATGGGGGAAAATTTTATTCCATATTTTATGATTTAATGGAATATTTGATTTTACATTTTTCATATGAAGAAAAATGTGAAGGTCCAATACTGTTCTGATGGATGTACCCAAATGAGAGACACATGCAGAAATTAAAAAATGTTCTGTAACAAAGCATGAGTTGAATGATCAATTATAGAACCTTATTTGCAAGAAGAAATTTCTATTTTCTTCTCTCTTTTTTTCAATCTTAAAATCCAAAAAATCATAACTGAATGGGACATTATTAGGGAAATGTTGATGATGAAATAAATATTAAATAATCAGTTTTTAATGAGTAAGAACTTTTTTTTGGTGGAGTTCATGGCATTCAGATGATGAAAATCATAAGGTTCATATATATTTTATACTCAACCACGATCAAATGAATCCATTTTACAGTGCGTGAAACTAAAACTTATTCTAAAATTATTAAAAAATAAAATTAATATTATTTTATTTGTAGGTTATATGATAATCATATTAAGAAATATTTTCCCCAAATTACTCCACTTACTCTTGATGAATTTTGTCAAAATAATTTTTCATACCAGTGTAAAAAACTAGTAATGTAACTTATTTATGTTTACAAATATTATATCAATTTATTAATTATTATATTTACAATTTCATTTTAAATATTTATCTATCTAAACATACATATAAAAACAATAATCAATTGTGTGTACAGAGTAACCCACCATCCAAAAATGGTTAAATATTATAATTCATATTTAGTTAATGGGTTTAAATTTCATACACATGAATATGGGGATTCTGAAAAAAATTAAATGGTGATATCTTCTTAATATTATCTCATCACAGTGAATGTGAATTTGAATTTTACGGATTTCTGGAAGAAGTGATTAAATTGTGTTATTTGCGATACAATTACCTAATGATGTTTTATTGCCATTCGTTAGATACTGACTGTGGATAGAAATTATTTAAGCGCTATGAAATCGTTGATATTAAATATGATATCCTTTTTACAGTAAATGAACCATTTTTATTATCCTATCAAGCACATCATATTTATTATAAACATTTTTGTTTTTCTTTAAGTGATTTAAGTGATTAGTGGATCACAATAAAATGAAATATCATGACAATTAGATTCTAAAAATTGAATTTGGTTCCGCATAAGTGGAAAAAATATATTTTTTTTCAAAAGACAACTCCAAATACATCTTTTCTAGAAAGATACTTGAATATAGATGATGAAACACCATGATTATGCGTTGATGTTTTCCATGATGTTGTTGATGCAATAAGTGGATTTGAAATAGTAAGTTATAATGAAGATGAAACTCGTATGGAAATTGATGATACTAAGGAGGAATATAAAGATATTGATAGCTTCATATACAATGATGATAATGAAGATGAATATTGAACAATTAAATGTTGGTTATAATCATAAATAATATACATATATTATAAGGCCCTAGCCTTAAACCTTACTTAATCATGAGTTATTACAAGATTACACGTTGAGGATCTTTTCGGGTTTAGAGTTTTAGAGAATTAGATCATAAAACTTTCATTACATTCCACATATAAAAAAAGTGGTTACATAAAGATAGTATTCTTCATTCCCATCAATGGAAACATATTTAAAATAAAACATGGATTATTTCGTGACACTTCCTTGACACTATCATCATATCATGTACCTTTCCCTTGACCTGTGAAAAACATTTCAAAAAAACTTGGGATGATCATAAAAAGCTCAGTAAGGGATACAAAAATATGGAAAGGAAACATGGGTACATATATACATAAGAATGAGATCATAATTTACCCATAAAACATAAGAACTTTAACATATCTCATCAAATCATGAATAAATCATAGAAATCATAAGACATAAAGGTAACATGAGGCATTCATAACATTCTTACGTAGGGAGTAACCCTATTGGTTACATTTGGAATACCCATTACAGTATATTCCCTGAATCTCTTCGGAGAAACCTTAACGTTTCACTCCTTCGTGTTACCCAATGCATTGGAGAGCTATATCGGGCTCACCCGCCCTTTGTTTATCACGGAACCACCCGTATTCATAATAATTTCCAAGAACCTCAACATAATCATATCACATAAAACATGCATAAAGGAAACATAACATTTCCACCTTTCAATCACAAGATATCAATACAACAAATTGATATAAAAACATTATGAAAACCATTTTCAATAACAAAATAAAATAAAATTCAAACATGGTATTCATTTTTCTTTTAAAAAGAAGGTATGTCTTGTAGAGGAAGCCGAAACTCAAATAACGGTCACGGCTACGGAGAAGTCATTGTCGCCGTATACGTACGACAAAAAACATTCCCTTTTGTCGTTTAGAAAACGCTTAGTATAAAAAAGATTCCTATTGAATAAACATAAAAGTCAAAGGGGTTTATACACCGTATAAAATAAGGTTGTGTATAAAACAAAATATGCCTCAATGAAAGGAGATTGAGACGAAGTCCCATACCTCGGGTCCGACTTGACTCGATCGTTATTTAATGTCCTTAATAATAAACTTGAGTTAATTTCTAATGTCTTAAGAACTTTTTTGAAGTTCATTATTCCTTTTATATCACTTATTACCATTGTAGACGCCGGAAAAGACCTTTGTTCCCGAACGAAGCTCCGGATGCGGAAAGCGAGGTCATATTTGGAGTCGGAAGCCCGTTTCAGAGGGCCCGGAGGCCTTGCGCGGAATTTGGGAGGCCCGCGCGCAATTTTTGAGTGACGCGCGCAAACCTCCCGGGATGCGCGCAATGCGCTGGGCCGGCGCGCAATTTTGCGCGCCCGTTGCCCGCGCGACTCCCTTGCGCGCCGGGCCAGATTCCGCGCCCGCGAAGGGAATTCCGCGCCCGCGAACCGGATTCCGCGCCCGGGGTTGCCTATAAATATAAGGCGACCCCCGACGTTTTGAAGGTTTCCAGAATTCGAAAGGTCTCTCGTGCGCGCAATCCAACCCCTTCCGCGTGCAATGCCGATCTTCAGGTAACCTCTTTTCTTTCGCGCAAGAAAGCCTCGGGGTTCGCCTTCGCGCGCAATCCCTTTGGCTCCTTTCCTTTGAATAACCATTCACTCAAAGGCATTTGCGCGCAACAGAAGCCTCTTGCGCGCAATTGCCCCCGGGTGCGCGCAATCCAGCCCGATTACGCGCACCCCCCATTTTCAAAGTGGCCATTCATTAGAGAATGAGCCGTTGCCCCCATGCGCTATCCGAAGCCCGGTGCACGCAATCTCTATCATTCGCGCGCAAAGTGCTGGCCCAATTGCGCGCCAACCCGTCCATTTGCGCGCCGACCCGCGGTATTGCGCGCAAAGCTCCTCTTTTGCGCGCAAACCGCCAGGGTCGCCCCCTTTGACCCCCTTTGGGTACCCGCCTGCGTGGCGCCCGATGACCCTCATCCCGGGTGCCGGCACCGTGCGTCGTCTTTCCGTGCGGCCCCCTTAGGATTGCGCGAAGTGACACGGACCTATCTGCGGCTTCAACGTCCTGCACGACGTTAAACTGCATATGTCCCGCACGACGTTAAAGTGCACTTCGTCTGAGCGACAAGACGTTAAACTGTTCAGCATACATCCTGCACGACGTTAAACTGCATACGTCCAAGCTGCACGACGCTAAACTACCTAGCCCCCATCGTCCGCGCTGCAAGACGTTAAACTGCCAAGAATCTTCGTCCTCAACACACGACGTTAAACTGTACTTCGTCCAGCAAGACGTTAAACCGTCCGCTTCGTCCTCAACACACGACATTAAACTGTACTTCGTCCGGTAAGACGTTAAACTGTCCGCATCACCTGATCCTGTGCCCTGCACGCAGGGTCCTCCCGGTTTGGATGTGGCCCCCACCCGCTCGTCTCTGCAGGGATGTCGAGATTGAAGTGGCCTTCGTCCACGGGGGTAGAGTGTTACAAACAGAACGAACTACGTGGACTTTGATCCCTGTCTTCTAAACAGGGTACGTAGGAAGCCTCTCCGAGGTTCAAGCCCGCCACCTGGTCGTCCCGGTCGTATTTATGTCGGTTCGTCCATCAGTGGACCCCTCCCGGGTTCACACTTGCGTTGATTCACCTTGAATCCGCCTCTGTGGGGGACTGCACGTGTGTATCTCCATTGTGCTTCCCCACCGCCTCGATCTCTTTGTGAGTCGGCTTGCCAACGTCCAGCATGACGTGAAACTGTGATCCACCTGGCCGTTCCATCCCCCTCTATGCGAGGTGGTTCGGTTCAATCCTCCGCCCGGCGGCCTCGATCTCTTTGTGAGTCGGTTTGCCGACGTCCAGCATGACGTTAAACTGTATATCCGAACTACGCTGACTTTGATCCGCGCTAACGCGCGGTACGTAGGAAGCCCCTACGGGGTCCAAGCTCTTCACTCCATCATCCACCCTGATCCTTACCCGGGCCGCCACATCCTGGTGGGGTCATGCCATTTCATTCCACTCCACTTCACTCAGGAAGCCGCCCATGTGCTGGCCCCAGCGTCGGAGGTTCCCCGCAAGGGGTTCTGTCATCTGATCCACTCCTCGTGTTGATCAGTCCGATGTCGTCCCCGCTGGACGTTAAACTCGCGGCATACCCCGTGTTAAACATGGGATGCTGAGGAAAACCTCAGGTAACACAGTTCCCCACACCCAGTGCGGGATGCCTCAGGCCATCACGCCTTCGAGAAGCCCTATTAGGGACGGAAGGCAGACATGCAGAGGCGCAGTGTTAAGACACGCCCCCAACACCCAGAGCCACCCGGTCTCCTCACCGCAGGTTGCTGCCCCGACCAGACTCCTTGGAGCGTCCGGGCGGAAGCAGCGTAATTAACCAGTGTCCATGGAGACATGGCGCCGGGAAAGAGATTCACGAACATTATTAAATCTATGAGGGAGACCCGGATTAGGCGACGAGTTCCGAGGAGACGTCCACGGAAGGAGGAGCCGACATCCCATCATCCCGGTTTCGATCAAGGAGAAGACGCCCCTGAATAAGGGATGAATGCCGCCCGCTCTTGGAAAGTGGGACTGCGGGGACACAAGCCGCGCACCCATCCCCTCGGGTTGACGGGTGCACGCGCGAACGCGTCCTGGCGGAACAGCGTAACCCGACGCACATCCGCACCGAAACAACCATGTCATGAACACTATGTAATTATTTAAGTTAATAACGGTCATTTTAATGATCATTTGTACTTGAGTAAAAAATAAACCCTTTATAATTACAAGTTGTTCATGTATCCATTATACCCAGAATGGTATTCATGATTTAGATATCATATATGTCATATATATCCAGTACATTCATGCATTTATAATATTACATAATCATTTAGAGGTAAGAAATGAAATGCACCGTTCATGGAGACGGTAAGCCGTACGTACGCATGAACGCTACTTTCATATCTATTTCGTATTTTATATAATGGAATCATAATGATATAAAGGCATATTATAATTCCATTATAATATCATATATAATATCATAGTTCCATCCTTTATACATCCCACATATGGTATTTAACGAATCAACTCACTTTAAGGGGGCGGTAGTCCGCACTTCCTTAAATGAAGATATCGCGTTTACCCATAATAGAAACCATAAAGGTATACCCAAAATGAAAAATACAGAAGCTTAAGGAAAACATAAACATATTATATATCATATATAAATATAGTGACATCTTAATGGCCACCTTTGAAGGTGTTAAAAGAATGTTGAACAATCATCGTTTCAGGAGGCATAAATTCACCATCCACGGAAACAGTATGTTCGTTAACCATTAGATGTAGGTGTGTCTAAGTGTAGCTCGAATACATATTATAAAAACATCCTAGTTTATTGAGGATACTATAGTTGTTACAAAATTAATGAATAAAAAGGGTTTAGGGGGTTGGAGAAGCAAAATAAAACAAAAGGACTCAAGTGAAGACATTACCTTAAAATCGGGTAACTCCCTTTGGTTTGAGCTCAAAGGCTTCCTTGGGAAGAATTCTGCCCAAACTGAGGCTTCAAGGAGTAATAGAGGGATGTGGAGAGACAAAATGGGCAGGGGTTGGTTGAGCCAGAGGCTTTGGGAGTGTGGGTAAGGAGGTAGAGGTGGGGTCATTTTATAAGAGGAGAGGAGGGGCACTCTTGGAAAGTAAAGAAAAGTCACATTATTTTAAAATGGTATTCGGATTTAAGAGTTCCCACATTGATATAATTCGAATATAAGGTGATAAGGGTTATAAATACACCCATCCAATAGGTTTTGGACATGTGTAGGTCTTATATTTTACATTATCATTCAATTTTATTTGAATCCATTATTAATGAGGTAATCGCTGCATCATCATGATGTCATAACTAATTTATTTTATTTAAAGTCTCAAAATTATAAAAAAAACACTATGATGTAGGAAATATTTTTATCTTTCCAATTACTATTTATAATAAAAAATATGACTTGTATAACCCCATGTAAAAATTGTTTTAGTAAAACATCTAATGTGTGTGTCATTTTTACTTTAACATTAAATAAAAAGTTATTTATGCCATTTCCCAACCAAAGTGGCTCAATGGGGTCCCCATGTTGACCCATGGCTTGTCTTGGTCGTCCATGACACATCCAATGAGGGTAGGACATTTGTCAATCTCATCTCATACTATTAAAACATTATTTTTACCTTAAACAACACTAATTACCAATAATCGCGATTAAAAACATAAAAGTTACTGTTCACCAAAAAAATATTTTAATCTCATTGAACCACATTTTACATCTTAATGACAACCATGTATGTCGGATTTTGGAAAATCAAATCACAGAGGGGGTTAAATTTCATTTAAACGAAAAATCAGTTTTTATAAGTACCACCTAGTGGTTTCACTATTCATCAAAAATTGATGTTTTTTCAGAAAATTACGAAAAATTCACCCTAAGCTATATTTGATATTCCGAATTCAAAAATGAATTCTATTTTACAAAATTCAAAACATTTAAGTCACATTAATTAATTTAATAATTAATTTCCGATGTCATGACAAATAGCGTGTTTTTATGAAACAATAAGTATCAAAAGATTGACACCAGTTTAAGTCCAATTTCAAAGTAAAATTGATTCCAATGACCACTATTGGATTAAATAGTAAAAATATATTCTAATTTCACTTCAAAACCAATTAAAAATATAATATAATCATAAAAATAAATTAGATTAAAAAGCAGTTTTGATGTAAAATGCAGTATTTTTCACTATTCATTAGAAAATGAACATTGAGAGAAAAATACCAAAAATTCACACAAAGTATATTTTGAGGTCCCAATCATAAATAATAAGTTTATTTTGACAAACATAGCTTATAAAATTGTCAAAAGATAGATTTAAAAATGGTTTTCCATCAAAAGGCAGTAAAACAATCTTTTAAAAAAATATTAGTGTATTCCATGCTTAAGATTGGATTTATTTTCATTTTAAGCCTCTAAAATACTATCTAATTCATTAATAGACATAGATAAAAATATATATTACTCATTACTTACTTGGGATGTTACAGCCTTCCCCCCTTTTAGAAAATTGCGCCCCCGCAATTTATTTACTTATCGAATAAATGGGGGTACTTATCCCTCATTGCATTTTCAGATTCCCATGTTGCCTCTTCCATCATGTGGTTTTTCCACAAAACCTTTACCTGATTAATCACCTTATTCCGTAACTCTTTCTCCCTATGGTCAAGAATCTGGACCAGTTGTTCCTCATAAGATAGGTTCTCTTCCAACTGAACTACTTCTGGACTCAAAACATGAGATGAATCTGGAATATACTTTATCACCATCGAAACGTGAAAAACATTGTGTACCTGAGATAAACTCGGAGGTAAAGCCACTTAGTATGAAACTGATCCAACTCTCCCCAGAATTTCATATAGTCCAATAAACCTTGGACTCGGCTTTCCTTTCTTACCAAATCTCATCACACTTTTCGAAGGAGAAAACTTGAGAAAAACATGATCACCTACTTCGAAAGATAGATCCTTCCTCCGATTATCCACATAACTCTTTTTCCTGCTCTGAGCTGTTCTCATGTGCTTCTGAATCAGCTGAACTTTTTCTGCCATCTCTTCTACCAATTCTGGTCCTATCAACTTCCTTTCACCCACTTCATCCCAGAAAGCTGGAGTTCGACACCGCTTCCCATATAATGCCTGAAATGGTGCCATCTGTATACTGGAATGAAAAATTCTATTATATAAAAATTCAACCAAAGAAAGATGTTGGTCCCAACATCCCTGATAATCCATAGAACAAGCTCGTAGAATATCCTCCAAAGTCTGAATTGTTCGTTTTGACTGCCCATCTGATTGAGGATGAAAAGCTGTACTAAAATTTAATTCAGTACCCAACGACTTCTAAAGGCCTTTCAAAAAGTTAGAAGTGAACCTGGGATCACGGTCAGATACAATGGAGAGGGGAACTCCATGTAACCTGACTATCTTTTTAAGATACAAACAGGAAAGTTGATCTAGGGAAAATGTATCTCGTATAGCAAGGAAATGAGCAGATTTAGTCAAGCGATCAACAATAACCCAGATTGCATTATTACCTCGAGATGTCTTCGGTAATACCACAACAATGTCCATGGATATATTCTCCCATTTACACTCTGGCATTGGTAAAGGCTGAAGCATCCCTTTCGGTAACTGCCGCTCTGCTTTAACCTGCTGACAAGTCAAACACTTCACAGTAAAATCAGAAATATCTCTTTTCATTCCATCCCACCAGTAATACTCCCGCAGATCTCTATACATCTTAGTACTGCCAGGATGAACTGAAAGTGGAGAACTATGAGCTTCACATAACAACTCCCTCTTCAACTGTGAATCAAAAGGCACACACAATCTCTTCCCAAAACTCAAAACGCAATCATTATCAATTTTGAATTCAGGAAACATACCTTTCTGAACCATCTCTACCTTTTTCTGCAACTCACTGTCTTACATCTGTGCTTGCTTGATTCTATCTGATAGAGATGATCTCACTGATACCTGAAACAAAATAGAAGAACTTCCTGCACCAACAACTTCTATGCCAAAGTTCATCAAATCCTTAACCACAGGATCACGTTCCAAACGCAAATTGCTAATGAAGCATTACTTTTTCGACTCAATGCATCAGCCACTTTTTTTTCTTTGCCCAGATGGTAATGAATTGTACAATCATAATCCTTGATTAATTCCAGCCATCTCCCATGTCTCATGTTTAACTCTTTCTGAGTGAATATATTATTTAAAATTTTGTGATCAGTATATATTTCACACTTTACTCCATACAAATGATGCCTCCAAATTTTTAAAGCAAAAACAACAGCAGCTAATTCCAAATAATGTGTAGGTTAATTTACCTCATGAGTTTTCAACTGTCGTGAAACATAACCAATTACCTGATCATTCTGCATTAGGACGCAACCAATTCCTTTCAATGAAGCATCACTGTAGATAACAAACTCACCATTCCTGGAAGGTAGTGCCAAAACTGGAGCATTCACCAATCTTCTTTTCAATTCCGGAAAACAATCATCACATTCTTTTGTCCAGATAAACATAACACCCTTCCGAGTTAGCTTAGTCATTGGACTAGATAACTGTGAAAAATTTCTAATAAACCTTCGGTAATAGCCTGCCAATCCAAGGATGCTACGAATCTCAGTTACATTTGTGGGTCTTGGCCAGTCTTCCACAACTTGTGTTTTTGCAGGATCAACAGTTATCCCATCTTTAGAAACAATGTGACCAGGGAAAGAAATTTTTTGCAACCAAAACTCACACTTACTGAATTTACCATACAATTTCTTTTCTTTTAAGGTTTGCAAGATAACCCTTAAATGTCTTTCATGCTCCTCTTTACTTTTAGAAAACACCAAAATATCATCAATGAAAACCACCACAAACTTATCCAAGAACTCATGGAAAATTCTATTCATTAAGTACATGAATACAGAAGGTGCATTGGTTAGCCCAAAAGGCATTACTACAAATTCATAATGGACATATCTTGTACGGAACGCGGTCTTCGGAATATCTGCCTCCTTTACCTTCAGCTGATGGTATCCCGATCTCAAGTCAATATTTGAAAAATACTGAGCTCCCTGGAGCTGATCAAACAAATCATCGATATGAGGCAAAGGATATTTGTTCTTAGCAGTGATGTTATTCAAGGCTCTATAATCAATGCAAAGTCTCATTGAACCATATTTCTTTTTAACAAATAAAACAGGAGAACCCCATGGTGATGTGATAGGTCGAATGAAACCTTTCTCTAATAAATCTTGAAATTGATCCTTCAACTCTAAAAGTTCAATTTGAGCCATTCGATAAGGGGGTTTTGAAATTGGCTTAGCATCAGGAACTAAGTAAACTGTAAACTCAACTTCCCGATCTTGTATTATTCCAGGAAACTCATCATGAAAAACATCAGGATACTCATTTACCACTGGCACCTCATTAATCTAAACAGTTCCTTTATTTTCAACTATGTGTGCAAGGTAACATTCATTTCAATCTTTTACAAGTTTCTTGGCCTCTTGATAAGTTATCAACAGAAAGGGTTCATTCTTGTACACAAACTGAAAGTCTTTTTGAAAAGAAACTTCTTTACCTCTAAAATCAATTTTAGCATGGTAAATAGAGAGGCAATCCATACCCAGGATAACATCAAACTCTACTAGAGGTAGAAAAATAAGGTTTTCAAGTAGGTTCTTTCCACAGATAAGGATATGAAGATTCTTATAAATTCTTTTTGCCTCAACATTTCCCCCATGTGTTTTTACCAATAGTTCAGGAGTCATTTCTTGAGATGGTATTCACATTTTACTAGAAAAGGTTTTAGAGATGAAAGAATGTGTAGACCCCGAATCAAACAACACACTGGCATAATCTGAAAAAACAAACATAGTACCTTATACAACTTCATTTGATGGCCCGACATCTACTGAATTAGTTTCAAAGGATTTCACCACCACTTTCTGCTTGTAGTCTAACTGTTTTCCATCACTCAAGATCTTTGTCAGACACTAGTTTTCATAGTGACTCATCTCATTGCACTTATAACATTTCACTAACTGTAAATGAAATTTGGTCTTACCATCACCCTGATCTTTTCCAGTGCTATCACGAGACTTATGTCCCATCTTACCACATCGGCAGCACTTTCTAGAATTCAGAAGACATTCCCCAGCATGCCTTTTGCCACATTTATCACAAACTAGAAACTTTGTTTTCTTACCGTCAGACTTTTTTGAAGAATTATTACCTTTCTCCTGCCACCTCGGTCTCTTCTTCTGTTGGTTGTTATAGAACACTTGATCATCGGCAAACTCCATTTCCACCTACTCAGCACATCGATCAAGATTTTCATAACTTTTAAACTCACGAGAAGCTAATTCCCTTAGATATTTTGGCTTTAATCCTGAGTAAAAATGATTGATTTTACTATCAAGTTCTCAGATAAAATTTGGAGCATACCTTGCCAATCGAGTGAACCTTTCTTCATAGGAAGCAATTGAGTCTTCCTCTTACCTCAATTCCAAGAATTGTTTTTCCAGCCTAAGTCGAACAGTCTTAGGAAAATACTTCTCAAGAAACATACCTTTGAATTCATCCCAGTTGAGAGCATCAATCTCATTAGCGTCCCTGGTATTTTTAACCATCGACCACGACTGATCTGCTTCACCATCCAAATGATAAATAGCAAGACTAACCTTTTGACTGTCTGAACACCCCATGACATCAAAAATCTTCTCCAGTTCTTTAATCCGCCCTTCAGCTAACACAGGGTCAGATGATCCTTCAAATGATGGGGGATGTTGCCTCATGAAATGTTCCACCACTGACATGTTCCTCTGCAGTTGATCTGGCTGATCTCGTGCACTGATACCACCACCATTTATCGCTTGAGTCAACAACGCCATTACTGCAACAAACTGTTCAGTTCCAATTCCGACCATCTCAGAATGCTGATTCGGAAGGTTATTTCCTTCTATATGCCTTCCTAGCACTGCTTCCCTTTTTCCTCTGCGGAAAACCATTCTTAACAAACATGTCTTAGATGAAGAAACATGGAAATCTTCAAATGCTATATCATTTAAAAAAACATATTTTTGGATAATCATTTAATAGAATTATATCTCCTAAATTTATCTAAACCGAACTTTGATACCAACTATAAGGCCCCAGCCTTAAACCTTACTTAATCTTGAGTTATTACAAGATTACACGTTGAGGATCTTTTCAGGTTTAGAGTTTTAGAGAATTATATCATAAAACTTGAATTACATTCCACATATAAACAAAGTGGTTACATAAAGATAGTATTCTTCATTCCCATCAATGGAAACATATTTAAAATAAAACATGGATTATTTATTGACACTTCCTTGACACTATCATCATATCATGTACCTTTCCCTTGACCTATGAAAAACATTTCAAAAAAACTTGGGATGAGCATAAAAAGCTCAGTAAGGGATATAAAAATATGGAAAGGAAACATGGGTACATATATACATAAGAATGAGATCACACTTTACCCATAAAACATAAGCACTTTAACATATCTCATCAAATCATGAATAAATCATAGAAATCATAAGAAATAAAGGTAACCTGAGGCATTCATAACATTCTTACGTAGGGAGTAACCCTCTTGGTTACATTTGGAATACCAATCACAGTATATTCCCTAAATCTCTTCGGAGAAACCTTAACGTTTCACTCCTTTACGTTACCCAATGCATTGGAGAGCTATATCAGGCTCACCCTCCCTTAGTTTATCACGGAACCACCCGTCTTCATAATAATTCCCAAGAACCTCAACATAATCGTATCACATAAAACATGCATAAAGGAAACATAACATTTCCACCTTTCAATCACAAGATATCAATACAACACATTGATATAAAAACATTATGAAAACCATTTTCAATACCAAAATAAAAGAAAATTAAAACATGGTATTTATTTTTCTTTTAAAAAGAAGGTATGTCTTGTAGAGGAAGCCGAAACTCAAATAACGGTCACGGCGGAGGAGAAGTCATTGTCGTCGCATACGTACGACAAAAAACATTCCCTTTTGTAATTTAGTAAATGCTTCGTATAAAAAATATTCCTTTTGAATAAACGTAAAAGTCAAAGGGGTTTATACACCATATAAAATAAGGTTGTGTATAAAACAAAATATGCCTCAATGAAATGAGATTGAGACGAAGTCCCATACCTCGAGTCCGACTTGACTCGATCGTTCTTTAATGTCCTGAATACTAAACTTGAGTTAATTTATACTTTCTTAAGAACCTTTTTCATGTTCATTATTCCTTTTATATCACTTATTACCATGCCATGAACACTATTTAATTATTTAAGCTAATAACGGTCATTTTAACGATCATTGGTACTTGAGTCAAAAATAAACCCTTTATAATTAGAAGTTGTTCATGTATCCATTATATCCAGAATGGTATTCATGATGTAGATATCATATATGTCATATATATCCAGTACATTCATGCATTTATAATATTACATAATCATTTAGAGGTAAGAAATGAAATGCACTGTTCATGGAGACGGTAAGTCGTACGTACGCATGAACGCTACTTTCATTTCTATTTCGTATTTTATAGAATGGAATCATAATGATATAAAGTTATCTTATAATTACAGTATAATATCATATATAATATCATAGTTCCATCCTTTATACGTCCCACATATGTTATTTAACGAATCAACTCACTTTGAGGGGGCGGTAGTCCGCACTTCCTTAAATGAAGATATCGTGTTTACCCATAATGGAAACCATAAAGGTATACCCAAAATGAAAAATACATAAGCTTAAGGAAAACATAAACATATTATATATCATATATAAATTTAGTAACATCTTAATGGCCACCATTGAAGGTGTTAAAAGAATGTTGAACAATCGTCGTTTTGGGAGGCATAAATTCGCCATCCACGGAAACAGTATGTTCGTTAACCATTAAATGTAGGTGTGTCTAAGTGTAGATAGAATACTTATTATAAAAACATCCTAGTATATTTAGGATACTGGAGTTGTTACAAAAGAAATTAATAAAAAGATTTTAGGGGTCGGAGAAGAAAAATAAAACAAAAGGACTCTAGTGAAGACATTACCTTAAAATCGGGTAACTCCCTTTGGTTTGAGCTCAAAGGATTCCTTGGGAAGACTTCTTCCCAAAGTGAGGCTTCAAAGAGTAAGAGAGGGATGTGGAGAGAAAACATTGGCAGGGTTTGGCCGAGCCAATGGCTTTGGAGTGTGGGTAAGGAGGTAGATATGGGGGCCTTTTATAAGAGGTGAGGAGGGGCACTCTTGGAAAGTAAAGAAAAGTCACATTATTTTAAAATGGTATTCGGATTTAAGAGGTCCCACATTGATATAATTCGAGGATAAGGTGATAAGGGTTTGAAATCCACCCATCCAATAGGGTTTGGACATGTGTAGGTCTTAGATTTTACATTATCTTTCCATTTTATTTAAATCCATTATTAATAAGGTAATCGTTGTATCATCATGATGTCATAAATAATTTAATTTATTTAAAGTCTAAAAATTATAAAAAACCACTATGATGTAGGAAATCTTTTTATATTTCCAATGACTATTTATAATAAAAAATCTGACTTGTATAACCCCATGTAAAAATTGTTTTAGTAAAATATATCATGTTTGTGTCATTTTTACTTTAACATTAAATAAAAAGTTATTTGTGTCATTTCCCAACCAAAGTGGCTCCATGGGGTCCCCAAGTTGACCCATGGCTTGTCTGGGTCGGCCATGACACATCCAATGAGGGTAGGACATGTGTCAAGCTCATCTCATACTATTAGAACATTATTTTTACCTTAAACTACACTAATTACCGCTAATCGCGATTAAAAACATAAAAGTTACTATTCACCAAAAAAATATTTTAATCTCATTGAACCACATTTTACTTCTTAATGAAAACCATTTATGTCGGATTTTTGAAAATCAAATCAAAGAGGTTGTAAAATTTCATTTAAACAAAAAATCAGTTTTTATAAGTACCACTTTGTGGTTTCACTATTCATCAAAAATTGAAGTTTTTTCAGAAAAATACCAAAAATTCACCCTAAGATATATTTGATATTCTGAATTAAAAAATGAAGTCTATTTTAAAAAATTAAAAACATATAAGTCACATTAATTAATTTAATAATTAATTTCAGCTGTCATTACAAATAGCGTGTTTTTATGAAACAATAAGTATCAAAAGATTGAAACTAGTTTAAGTCCAATTTCAAAGTGAAATTGATTCCAATGACCAACATTGGATTAAATAGTAAAAATATATTCTAATTTCACTTCAAAACCAATACAAAATATAATCTAATCATATAAATAAATTAGATTAAAAAGCAGTTTTGATGTAAAATGCAGTATTTTTCACTATTCATTAAAAAATGTACATTGTCAGAAAAATACCAAAAATTCACACAAAGTAAATTTTGATGTCCCAATCATAAAGAATAAGTATATTTTTACAAACATAGCTTATAAAATTGTCAAAATCTAGATTTAAAAATGGTTTGCCATCAAAAGGCAGTAAAACAATATTTTAAAAAAATATTAGTGTATTCCATGCTTAAGATTTGCTTTATTTTCCTTTTAAGCCTCTAAAACACTATCTATTTAATTAATAGACACAGATAAAAATATCTATTACTCATTACTTACTTGGGATGTTACATATATATAATATGTTTTTTAGTTATTTATTGACAAGAATCATTTTGTGTTGAAAATGACCAATGGCCATTTATATTATAAGTTTTTTGGGTTGGATAAGGTTGTGCTACATTGTCATGAGAATGATCCTACATCATCTGACCCCCAAACTGTAGGAGGTTCAACAATAACTTATAGGGGTTATGGCCATGTGAGATTGATGATTCTTGACAATATCTAGAAGAGAAATCCATATATTTATTTTGATTTTCACTTGAAGAGTTTTGTTTAATTGTTTATTTTAGTTCGTTTTCATTAATTTTAAATAATTTATTAATATGAAAATTATCTAATTATTTGTAATAATTTCTTATAGCCTTTCATAGATAGTTGTTGGAATGGGTAGTGATATGTTTTGGAATTATGTTTTTGTAGCATTGGTGACATGGGATCAAATTCCCATTGATTGTCAGCACCGAATGTTTTATAATTCGATGGTATGTAAATAAATTATAGTTATTTTTATATTTATTTAATTATCAACTTGATATTATTAATTATTTATAGGGTTAATGATATCCCAAAAATGATAGCATGCAGGAATTTATCTGAGATGCATGGGAGGATTGTATATATGAGTGTTGTCGTTAGTTTTTACACAATATGATGTGGAAAACAATATAGGATGTGGAATTCATAGATGTTGATCAGTCTTCATGTGACCACAGACTAGATTTAAACTAATCTCATTTTTGTGATGGATTATGTTTATTATGTATTGGAGATAGTTTTAGTGGAGAGAAACATTAGTTTTCAATAACTATTGTAGGAAAAAGGTGACACATCGAGATGTTAGTTGTAAATTCAGTACACATCAAAAAAAAATGGTAAGCATTTTTTAAAAAAAAATTATAACTTTAAATGTGATATATTTATTTTATACTCGTATAGGTATTTAAAAATCCCAATATTAAAAAGGAAGATGTTTATAAGAGGGTGTACTCTGATCGTATCACTTGAGAGATTATAGGTGATTTCTAGTGTCATATTACGGGTGGTGTAATTTTTTTATGAGTCTTAATGTTAATTGAAAATAATATTTTAAAAAATTTAATTTTAAATTGAATTTAATGGAGTCATATGTGGTCATGAATTCTCAAAAAAATTATGAGAGTCCAGCCAAGACTGAGGATCAGATCACTAGAGAAGCAGGGCTTGATGATGCAGCATTCATGTAAATGACTTAGTCAGCCTTTGAGAAAGTTTAAGTTATTGGTATCATCTCTCAATTGACACATATGATTTATTATGGTACTTTTGTGATGTCTTTTTCCAACTCAATTGGAGATTATGGAGTGTCATCATCTTCTTCTGCACATTATGAGGAGCATCTATGAGCTCAAGTTGATATTCTAGAGACAATTCCAAGAGAGTAGCAACAGCACTGTCAGCATTAGAAACAAAAACAGGAAGAGGTACGTCAATTGTAGTAGAATCATCTTGAGTAGATGATGGAGTACATGTGATGTTTCACTTATTTTTAGGGATGTAGTTTCCCCACCACGTCATCCAAATGTCCACCTTATGGATTTATTTATTTTTATTCTCACATGTATTTTGATAATCATTTTAATATATTTTAATATATTATTAAATTTTTTATTAATCCATATATTTATGATTCTATATAGAGAACTTTTTTATATTATTGGGAATATTTTTTATTTTATTATTATTTTGTATTTTTATTTTTATATTTTAGTTATTTTATATTTTTTAATTTTTTTATGACAGGTTCATTATACCTTCACCAAAATACTTTCACAAAAATATTTTATGATGGGAAAATATTCACATCAAAAAATATTTTTTTATATTAGTAAGTAATATTAGTGATAGAATATATATTATTGGTAAATATTTTTTTTTATGCCCCAACACAAAAAATTATTTGTGCATCCTTTTTTTATAATGGACAGTTTTCTATGGGCACGCATAAAAAATTAATATTTCCAATGGGATCCCATATAAAATAATTCATTTTCCAATTGTGTATATTTCTAGGGTCATATCAGGGTTTGATTGACAAAGGAGTGGATGTGGTGGAAATAATGACCCTATCCCAGTAGGTTGGGTTCACTCCCAAATGGATGTTATAGTGGTTGTTATTGTGGCCCATTTGATTTATCCAAATTATACTTGTTTATGAGTCTGGTTCAATGGTTTTCAATGATGGGATTCATTTTCTACAGGATTCTATTGGGTAGTTCACAACCTCATCTTTCATGTCTAAAATGCATTCCCATAATTTTGAGGGGCCTTGATTCAGAGTCTGTTGGAAACCATCTCCCTCCATTGATGATGTCATGGAACTTTTAATGATGATGAATCTCACTGTATTGACTATCTAAACTATAAGTTATTGGTAACCTAATTTCACCATGTGGGTATAACATTATTCGAAGTTATGTTTTCTAATCATTTCGATTTTGGGGAAATAGTGCAGTGAAATTGTCCATATTTTCCACATCCACAGATATATAAATTTGATAGGGTTGTTGAAATCATTGATGAAGATTTGTTATGATATGGTGAGTGACACCTTGTAATAATTTTTCATTATATTATATCTATGGGTTCTGATATATAGATAATGTGTCTATGCATAGTAGAAAACATAATGTATTTAACATCAGTAGATTACCCACATATCATTGATACAAGAGGAGTTTAGCCTTGAACCAACGATGATTCATTAAAATGTTTGGACATAAGTATGTTATGTACTACATCTAAATATCATTTTATATCTCAGATTCATAAGTAGAAGTAATATAGAACATGATTGGGAGATTTCTTCTAAATGAATCTCTCCATTAATCTGTTTTCACCTCTTATTCATTATAATTATATACCTCCACCTAGTCAATCCACAAATATTTCTTATACAAGTAACCTAAAAACCATGGTAAAGTGATACTGATAATTTATGGGGTACAATATATGTTCGAAAACTACATTTAAATAAACTATTTATATTAATTTGATTTATGGTTTCTAGAATATTTGGATAACCATTTAGTTCTGTGGGGATATGTGTTCACTGCTAAGGTGTTTCTCGAGATTACTAGTGAGATTTTTTATTATAAGTATAAATATGAGACTTAGTTTAAATTATTGATAAAATACTATGTTCAATCCTAGATGAAGTGGTGAAATGATCCCAACTGAAACATGTAATCTCTGTTGGAATATGTCGACATACCTCCAGAACAGGATAAGAGATATGAGCTTCTTCTTGTATGGCCTCTAATGGATTTTGGTGAAGACATTCATCAAAAGTAGTTGGGATTTTAGTTTATATTTCATATGCTTCTAGAATATTATTACTAGATTAATTGGAATGGAACATTCATTGAGATTATTTCCATATTCAGATGATAAATCACGGTTGGAGTGGGGATAAGAGCCCATTCCTATTACTATGGTGTATTCCAACAAGATTTTTTGACATGAATGTGTGCCAGTCGAGATACATTTTCCAAACTAAGCTAGTGAACACTGAGCTGAATGGGAATTTAAATATGGTCTTGTTCCATTTATTTATGTCTCTAGTATTTTTTTTATAAGAATGTGCTCTTGTTCAATGACATGTTCTGAACAAAGCTGGTGATCCTCGATCCGGATGATGATTTGAGCCTAGTCTTAGGACTCATCTTTTACTAGAATATGTAGATAATCCTACTAGAGGGTAGAAAGAATTTTCAATTTATATATAGTGTCCACCTATTCATAAATATCATGGAGATATGATACTTCGGAAAATAGGTTGAGGTTATGTTATATTACCTTAATATGTAATAGTATGTATATTCACTAACATAGCTCTTCTATTATTGATAGAATGTTGTTGTATTTTATCAAATTGGTTTCTATAATATAAGCCTACACATTATATATATACAATAAATACTAGTATATGTCATTTTTTAAAGCATGAATGTAATCACACTCCTATCCACTATGTTCCATCAGAATATCTTAATGGGATTAATGCACATGGAAAGGATATGTCTATCCCAAAGGCTTGTTGTAGAAATCTGAATGAATACTAGATCTGAGTGTATAGGGATATGAGACTTCCCCTTCGACACAACTAAAATATGATGAAATTTTCTATCAGTGGTTGTAGAGATACGAGACCACTCCCATTTATCCACAACATTCTATGCCCGAATAGACCTCCTAGGTACTCATGCATGCATGTCAAGAGTGGAAATTTTTCATGTGGTTTCTCTTCAGGAAACTAAGTTGCATTACTGGGATTAATCCGGTGACGGTAGTTGATATGATACCTCTTGAATCATATGGGTCATGATGCATATTTAGTTTACTCTCTCATCCCCCATCCCATGATATAGAAGGTGTTAATTTCCACACTTAGTCAATAATATTCTGTAACAATTAGTGGTAGTGATATATTCCATTAGAGTCATTGTAACTTTCCACGAATTAGATATATTTTGGGTCTTCGTCATCTAAAAACCTCTATATGAAGCTTCATGGATTGGTATCCTACCTTGTTGGTGGTATTCTCAAACTATCATGTTTACTACTTGATGTTAAATGTTTCCTTTAGTGAGGTTGTTTTTTGACCTATGGAGTTTACTAGTATAGATAAGGATCTAAAATATTATCTTGATGGATATGTGATATTAGTTTAATATTCTTCTTATATTAGTTTCAACTGTCTAAAATACAATAAAAAATAATTTCATGGATTAGTGAATCACTTAAAGCATGAAATGTGCTCAATTATATATTCATGGGTTAAAAAATTGTCAAATCTTGTTCCTTGTTCTATTTTTTGACATTGAATTTTCATGGCGAGAATATTCTATTTCAAAGGAACCCTAGTTATTTATTACTTTTTATGGATTCCTTATTGAGCATAACATTTTTATTTTTATTAGGGATGCGAAACAAAATGTCCCAGTGAATGGTCAAATGATCAATTTTATTTTTTGAGGGATTCACATCGGTATCACAATTTTTTTTTGTCTAGATATTCGGGTCTGATAGTTGATTGTAATGGGATCCGTAAAGTTTCATGACCAATGAAATCAGAAGGGTTTATCTATAAATAACCCAATGGTTCTCACTTCTATAATGAATTTAATCCTTCATTCCATTGGTAGAAAATCAGTATGGTTTCAAGACAAACAACATTTCAGAACTCACATTGGATGATAGGTTGGGAAATCTAGCTCATCACACCATTTTGGGTGACTTATTTCCTATTCTAGGACTCTCTTATAGATTTAAGATATGTACATGAATCTATTATAGATCCTGATAGGAGACTAGTTAGCCTAATAAAATGATTGTATGTTGAATCATTATGCATGAAATAGTGTTTCAATTAAGGAGACCATTTATCTACCACTGAGGTTTTCCATCTCTTCTCCATTATAGCATAATGATGGGTAGATTCTTATATTTTGAAGTCATATAACAAGTTACCATATATTTTAATTTCATCTAGGGAGGTGATTGATGTTTTGAGGATGGAATTTAACCTTTATGTGGTTTCCTACATATCCAGTTTATAATAGGAATCAAAACCTATAAAGATTATTTAAGTCCATGTCAGGCCGTTTAACATCATGAGAAAATGAAATATATTGGTTCACTAAAGCATTGGGTATAACGATCGATCTTTACGAATGTATCCTATGTATCCTTTTTATTACATGAATTTTTATCATTATAGGATGATATTACCTCATCCCATTGATGGAAGATAACTTCTATTTAATTCTCATTAGGGTTATTTACATGATGTTTAAAAATATGGGAATTCCTTTGGGACTTACAACAAGGTGGAAATACATGTATATGGGTAGTCATATCATGCAACTAAATAAGGATTACACATTGAGGTTTTCCTTGCTTGGGAAAATTAATGATGCTAGTGATATGATCATTCAAAATACCTAAGGCCACATGTGTCATGATCTAAGTGAAAAAAAGCGATATAATGCTATCAGAATCAACAGATATGGATACATGAATTATGTAATAGGGTGTTCCTAATGGGGTGTTCTAAATAGAGGTTGGGGGAGAGGAAAATTTCCTATGTATCCTAATTATAACAAGAATCAAAGTCATCAGAGTTCAAATAGATTCTCACTCTTATGACGGATAAGGAATAATGATAAACCCACATTTGAGTTTGGGTCCAATGGGTTAGTGTTTCTATGATATAATGATATTTACAATATTATAGATTCCCATTGGATGATATGTACCCCCAATCATCTAAGAGAAAGAGAGTAGCCACCATGAGTGGCCAGATGAGAATCTTTGGATGGATTGAGGATCCCATAATACCCATATGGTTATATAAGTGCCCATTACTTACCTGTTAAATACAATTCTCATATGAATGGATAATTCCCAACCACACATGGTTTGGGGTTCACGTGGTTTGAGTTAACATTCCAATGTACTCTTGTTAGATAAGGCTGACATTTCTAGGGGTGTCTTCTTGACATGTCCAGAGTATATTCTTAAGTTGTCTGGATTGTATTCTATACTTGTATTGTGTGTCAGCATGATAATTTCTAGTTGACTCCATAACTTTTCTATAAATATCTAGATATATACTAGTTGTATAAGGAACATGTTTGAAGATGTTCATGTAATCAAGATGACTTATCAGTGGAATCTTTTTTCCTCAATGTAGAAACATCCAAGGGTGTCATGTGATCAAGGTTGACATATTAGAAAGATGTTTCATGATCCGGGAGAAATGTTCATAGGACTTATTTTGGCATGGACAATACTTTGGGATTTCTCTTTTTGAATTGTATAACATGTGTTAAGGATTTCATATGACTTATAAGACATATATGGAAGACTTTTCATAATATCGATGATATGATAGAGTGATACCCCATGACTAGTGATTATTTCATATAAATCACTCAAACCCATCATTTAAAAATCATCATGTCATTCATCACGTAAGGCTTCATTCTTTTTCAGTATTTATCACATAAATAACTGAATGTTTTTTCTGGAATTGGCCTATGGAGATGTCGCATGACCATGTTGAAACTAAGAATCTCATTTTTGTAATGTTTCCATCACACCCAAAGTACTTCACATGACTAATAGGGTGATCCTGAAAAGTGTATATATGTGCTATTTAATCCTTTATGTCATTCCCTAGGTTAATCTAGTATAAAAATTATTTGATTAATTTTGTTTATGATTTGTGAATTCTTATCTCACCTCTACACTCTTGTTTCTATGTTTTTATGCTAATAGGGAGCACTTTATAGGCCTCTCTTACCCAAATCTATGCCACTTTTCATGATTGTAATATCATAGATATGGTCCTGAGACAGTGGAGGGAGCGTTGTATCATGTGTTTCGAATGATCTCCCCATGATAGATATAAACAACTGCTTGATCATTACATCTTTTCCATATTTCTTGGAACCACGTTTTTTCAAAGGCTTTCAAATATTTTATTTGACATGTCAAAAGTACTTTTCAATATTTGTGTGACATGTTTGGGGGTTTGCCAGAAATATGGTCACATGTTGAGGAGGCTTTTTTCTGATAAAGGAAGACTTGTATTTTCCCCTTCAAAAATCAAACTGACATGTTATAGACCCTCTACAAGATCAACCATTCATTTCAAAGGGAATTAATATGATCAATGGTATGATCACACATGGAGCATAAACCTCATCACATGAAAAATAGTGTAACATTTCCACACATGGGGGTAACATTATTTAATCCTTTTATTACTTATTTTACAAGACATTCACCATTTCACTATTTATTATCAATTAGGGAATTTAATGACCAAATGGATTTTTATGAGGGGGTTTTCATGATGAAGGTGAAATTACTATAAGATTTCATGAAATATAGATAACATGCCACTCGAGATCCTGTATGATTGTTTAATTGATCACTTGAGCTATGAAATCCCTTCAAGTGAAAATCATTGTAGCTTCTATCACATAAATAATTTTTTATTTTAATATATTTTTTTGTGAATAAGAATTTGGATATTTTGAAGGGTTTACTGATTAAATTTTCACATGATTAGATGAACTCATCTGGTGGATGTTCTTATAATCAATAAGAATTTTCAAAGGTATTTGTGTGATGAAACTTTCTATATTATGGAGAATTTTTTAGAAGGATTAAATAGAGAGGATTCATGTGATCATTAATAGATTAAACAGAATTCCCAATCCAATCGTGTTCAATTACTAGGATCATGCAATCGTCCGTCCTTCTAGAGGCAATGCCATTATCCTAGGAAAGACACCTAATCTCCATGTAGCCTTACTACTCACATTAATTTGGGGGGAGAATAATACCTATTATTCCTATATTTCTTATATCTTAGAACTGTCGATGCACATTTTTTGGGTGTCGACAATAAATAGTACTATTAAAAATGGTGCACCTCGGATCCAAAAAACTTTATTTATATATAAACTATCATGATAGTATATAAGATAATTTTATCAAAATACTATGAAAAGGGATGAATTTATTAACAAATAAATAATGAAATTTATATATTAAGTATCCAATTATTTAAATTTATAGTATTATTATCCCACATAAACTCTGGTATAACTAATGGTTACATAGCTCCTTTGGGAAGTTGTCACATACATGACTTATTTTAAGGTTAAATTCCATTTAATTTCCATTCATGGTTTGTTTTGGGGGTTTTCCAAGATTTTATGGAGGAATGGGTGAGTTTTCATTAATTGGGCCAAACTGTGAGCCCAATTCCATATTTAAAAATAAATTTTGATTCCTTTATAACTCACTCATTTTTAAACATTTTTCATCCATTAAAATTCCTAATTTTCATCTCCTGACCTATTATCACCACCATATTAATTTGGACCATTTACGAATCCATAATCATGGTGGATATGGGTTTTTATTTAATGGAATGTACCTGCCCGAAAGCTCATTTTCTACATTAAAAATAAATTGTAATGATTTAATATCTCCTTTAATATTTATGTTTTTTCGGTGATTCCAACTCTCAACCGAGACCACTTAACTAAGGCACGCCCCTAGTCTATTATCCCACAATTTTGAGCTCAATATAATCTAGAAATAAGTTAAAACCTCTCCGGATGTCAGAAATATACCAGATTTGGAGAGGTAAATTAATCCTTTCATAAATCCTTCTATTTTTACTCTTTTCACCAATTACTGTTCCTATATGATCTACTCATCCTTTTTAAAACCTCCCTTGAATGGTTGATGTGTTTAAATTCAAATACCGGTGGATTCTGGGTCATTTTATTAAATATTTTTTTGAGTAAGTGTTTCTTTTTCAATTTCTGCCTTCTCCTTAGGGTGTCCTCCCTCTTTCATTATGTTATAAAATGTCCATAAGTTAGTATTCGAACTAATGGATTTATTTGGGGTCTTTTTGGTTAAATATGTTGGTCTTGTTGTAGATTTATCTTCCTTGTGATGCGGTGGTGGTGTGGTTGATGTTTCACACCATGTTTTGAGGGATTCGATACTTTCTGTAGGTGGTTTCATGTGTAAACAATTATTGATGAGTTAGTGTGCTATATTTAATCATTTTTCATATTCCACATATGTTGTGTTTGGTGGGAAAACTATTTATGATTGGTTTGGTTAAGTGTTTAATTTTATATTTTCATTTTAACATGAAATTTTGTGTTTTCATGTGTTACTGGTGGGGTATTATTTGGGTGTATTTCATAACATATGGAATTGGTTTAATAAATCCTCTATATCCAGCCAATTCTGATTTGGTAATGTTTTAGTGTCATGTGGGCCTAAAAAGAGGGTTTTTAATAGGTCTTATGTGTAAAACATTGTTGTACTTCTTGATAATATTTTATGAAAATGTGTGATTTCATTTGGATCTTTTATAGTATTATAGAAGGTGATTTTATAAAACATAAAAGTGGTTTTATAAATATCTCTAGGGATTTTAATTATGTTTTGTATAGTAATTGATATTGTTTTTTTCTTAAATTGGGGTTTGGAAATGGGTTTTCTGTGTAAGACATATTTACACAACATTGGTTCTTTTTATGAAAATTGTAAAGGTTCTAGTTGGTTAAAAAAAGTAGGAAAATGGTGCATATGTATTGTTTGGTATTTTTGTTCACCTATTAATGGGTTTTGATTGGTTAAGTGATGTTTTAAGACGTCAAACATTTTTAAAACTTTTTTTAAATTTCTGAAATGTTTTATTAAATTGTGATGTTGGAGCGAAACTTGTTTGTGGGTTGTTTCGTGTAATTTTGATGATAAAATGATTTTGAAGGTAAAATGGGTATTATGTAACAAGTCAGTGGGATGTAATGAGATTTGTAATATATTTAAATGGTTTTATAAACTTGTTTAATGGATTTTTTGAAGTGTTAAAGAAAAGTGAAACGTCTTGTGGGATATTTTGCTGTGACTTGGATTTCAAAATCAATTTGAATGAAAAGTGGACTTTTGTGACCTGTGTTGTATACATGTGGGTTTTTTGGTCAATTTACGATATAGAAATGATATTTTATGTTAAAAGTATATTCATTGACATTTTGAACTTGTTTCAGCAGAAAGGAAAAACTCGAGTATCTAGGTGGGTGGACGTGTACTAGTATGCTAGTAAATCCGTGGGGTTTTACCGCAGTTTCATTTGGAAAGATTGATGCTTACAACTACAACTAAACTATTATTATGGTGATTAGGGACCACTAGGTTATGGGTATGTTCGCTACTAGTGAATCATGCACAAGAACAGATATTTGTGATGGTAACTCTCACCGAGATACGAGATACCTGGGACCCACTACTAGTTAGTGCCTAGGGCTTATTTCCCATTTCTTGTGCTCACTAGACATTTTGTGTACACCGTCGGCATACAGTATGAGTGTCTAGAAAATTAATTTTCCTTGGTATTTAATTTAAAAGATTCTATTGTTTAAATTATCCCACCCTAAAACTGTTTTTATTTATTGTTGAATCATTTTGAAATTATAACAAGCATTTCATTTTTTTTGAATACTTGCATACTTTTAGTCATTACATGTTTATCACATAGAATCTATTAGTGGTGGTATCCTATTGGGATTTGTCTCACACCCTACTTACACCCTTGGGTGTAAGTAGACTTGGTTATTTTTTTTGTCATAGGTTGGGTACAGTTTTTAGTTCCATTAGTTCTGGTACCAAGAAGGTCCTTGGTGGTGAAGTCTTGTGGAGATGGATTGAGGGTGGTGCCCCTTTCCATGAGGGTTCGTGGGATGTTCCCTTTTCATTTGGTACCTTTTTCATAGTCTTACTGAGTTGTTTTAAAATATGTAATTCAATTATGATTTTTTGTAAATGATTTTTTGGATTGAAAAATCCATATCAGTTTTATTGTATTATTTTATTGTTTCAGTTTATACCCTCAGGTAAATCATTCCCAATATTCATTTTCTGATAACGAGGCACTTGTTCCAGCCCATGGCGATCACGAATGCCCTTCGGGCCTTGTTGCGGGCTGGGTTGAGTGCCAGTTTTGATGGTGATCATATTCGGTTCATGACAAAATGGTATCAGAGGAGGTTCAGGTTAACTCTTTGGGTCATGTTATTTGGGGAAGAGTCGGGATAGACTGAAGTTATGATTGTTGGGACTTGTAATTACAGTTATCGATATTATAACTTATCACAACACCTCATGTTGGGATTCATGTTTCCAGGAGAAGTCATGATTTATCTACGTCCTTTGGTTTTCTTAGTTCGATGATGATTAGGGGAAATGAAAAGAGGGTTGGGTTAATGGTCTTTGTGAGATCACCGGGCCTGGAAAGCCTTGTGGAGCCAATGATATTCCATAGAACACTCTACATGATAGTTAAGTGATTTTAATATGGATTCCAACCATATGTTCAAGTCACCCAAAGAAACAAGTTTCCTCTCGCATTGTTTTGTACTTTAGTATTGAAAATTTGGCACTTTGGTTTTAAGAAGCGTAAAGTTTTTTGTGAAATTATTTTCAAATAAAGAGGGAATGGTTTGATTTATGAAATGGTGGAACTGAATTTTCATATTTTTTTTGAAATGTAAAATGGTGTGCTTACATCTTTTTCAAAAGCAGGAACTATATTGATGTTGGTTTTGAAAAGTTTTTCCAATAGAGTTTTATAAACAATCAAAGGGTGTTTTAATGGGATGAGGTGTTTTTAAATTGATGTAAATATATTGAAAGAGATTTATTTTTTAAATGTTTTTGTCTTTTTGAAACGTTTTTTTAAGATTTGAATTGGGATGTTGATCTTGTGGTTAGCACTTTTGAGAAAAAAGATGTGTTGGTTGAATGTTTGGGTTTTGAAAAGTGGATTTTTTTTTGTTTAACCTTTTGTATTTATGTGAGCAACCACATGCATGGGGTTATATGGGATGATGGATGGTTGATGGAGTGACTGGATGAGTGTTGGGATGGATATGAGGAGGGTGCCCAGTGTGGCACAAAAACTTGCATGTGTAAGGCTTATGGGGTACCATTGGTGGATACGCTAACCCCTGAACATTTTATTTTCAAGAAATGTTTTAAAAGAAAAACATGATGCCTTGATGAATTTTTTGGGATGGCTTATATTATGTGTTTTTGGAAAATGTTTATGTTGGGGGATGTTTTGAGTCTAAGAATCCCTCTTATTTGGACTATTTTTTGGGTTTATGTTTGGTCAGTAAGCTAGGTAGAAGGACTAGTTAGTAGTCTCCTTTGAGATATGTTTCGGGACACCATTATGGTGGTTCCCTTCATGTGTTTGGATATGTTTTATGGCTTGTTTTGACCAATGTAATAGCTTGGATGGTTCATTGGGTTCTTTCATTGGATAAGTTACGCCCCCATAAAGGGTTAATGCACAACTGAAGTGAAACCCGGATTGTTTCTCCATTGGAAAGTCCTCCAGTTGATCAATATAAGGAATATTTTATCGTTATTTGTTTATTGAGTCTATACACCCATTCCATTAATTGATTTTTAGATCCTCTTGTAGCTGGAGTGTTCTCCTGGAAGGTTGAAAGAGACCTTAGTTTCTTAATTTTCCTAATTCATCAAAGCTAGAAGTGGTCTAGGGTTGTTAGTGGGGATGAGTGTCTTGATGGTGTCTAATAGGGCCACTGGGTTCTTCACAGTTTCTTTGAAGCATGAGTTCATATAAAACCACCAGTGTGGTAAATATGGTCACAATAGGATATTGTAGCCACATTCTAGAATTGTGTGTTTTTTGGGGATGTTGTATAAGGTTGCTCTACATGCATTGTTTATATCAGTCGCAATTGTCATGTTAAGTGATGACTTATGATGTCATGTGCTCGATTATCCGTAAATGTGAATGTTGGGAAATCATTTGAGATTATATGTTATGTTGAGAGAATGTATCTCTTAGAAATACTTTAAAATATTCCATTTTAGAGTAAGGTGAGTATATGTGTTCTTTACTTCTATTGTTTCTCACCCAAACAAACAAGGTGTGATGAGTGTGCATCTTCTAATCCTTTATTTATGTGAAATACCAGGTTAGGGTAATGTGAGTTTGGAATGTGTTATGTCTTGGAAAATTTATCAGGGATTGAGGTGTAGTTATTGGTTACAACAAATAATGAATTCTCGATCAGTGGGTTTCCAAACCCTAACTGCGAGGCCGAAGATGCTTCAATCATTTTAGCTCCATCCATTGCTCTCAGAGAGAAGCTGGCTCGTAGTCAGAGGAAATCACAGGTTTGTTTAAACAATTGTATAAATTAATATCCTTAGTATGAATTAAAGGAAGAGTTTAAACCTATGGTTTCATAATCTTAATTCTGTTTTTACTGTTCGGTGGAAATATGTGAAGGGCCTTGTACCCATTTCTTCGGCCAATGTTATTCACACCGCCTTTAGTTTCCATTGAGTCTTTGGAGAAAGGTTTGATGTTTGGCCTGACAGGTTGAGCACATGGTTTGCGCTTGCTTAGTAGTAACCATTCCCTAGAAAAACATGTAGATAGAAGGATCCCCACTATTAGTGCATGGTTTCCCAAACCATGTAGACTAACCATGTGGTCATCCAAAATCATTAAATTTTGGGGTCTTTCTATATCGGCTCATGCTGGTCAGTTAAGATGGCTGGTTCTTATGGTGGGGAGCCCCAATATGAGTCTTATATATGTTATTTTGTAAATTTCGGAAATAATTATACCCTCTGTACTTGGGAGTCCATTCAGGCCTCTCCCTGTTGGTGTCTTCTTCTATCTCGGGAAAAAAATATCGGTTGTCTCTTATGGTGGGGATCCTATTTTTGTTCCCCCATACCAGTAACTCAGACTTATCCATGGTCATGGCTTGGTGGTATGTAGTCTCATTCAGAGCTATAAAGCTACCTACATCTTCCTTGGGTAAACAGTGAGATTAGAGATTACCCAATGGTTTAGTTATATCAAGGTATGTGTAACCTTGTTTGATATTTTAGTTTGTCTGGGTGAGTTGATTGAGTCTTGTTCAGATAGTGTTTAAGGAGTTTTATTTTGGTAAAAAGTATAAATGTGATTGATCATTTTAGGAAAGTGGTGTATGTTTTTGTTGTGAGATAAATAATTCATTAATTGATGACTGGAGGTGTTTTGGCCTTTGGAGGTTAAACCTGGAAAGGGAGTACCTTTTGGTTTCTCAGTTGGGTTTGGTTGTTGCTTTGGACTTAATGTGACTTTCATGGGCGGAAAGTTTTCATGGTGCAAATAATTGTCACATAAATGAAATATTTTAAAGTTAAATTCCATTTAATTTCCATTCATGATTTGTTTTGGGGGTTTTCCATGATTTTATGGAGGAATGGGTTAGCTTTCATGAATTCGGCCAAACCGTGTGCCCAATTCCATATTTAAAAATAAATTTTTATTCCTTTATAACTCCTACATTTATCATGATTTTTCATCCATTGAAATTCATAATTGTCATCCCTTGACCTGTTAACACTGCCGTATTAATTTGGACCATTTAAGAATCTATCATCATTGTGGATATGGGTTTTTATTTAATGTATTGGGCTTCCCCGAAAGCCCATTTTCAGCATAAAAAATAAATTTTAATTCCATAATATCAACTTCAATATTTACGTTTTTTCGGTGATATCAACTCTAACCCAATCCCACGTACCTAAGGAGCACCCCAATTCTCTCCTCCCTCAATTTGGAGCTCAATATAATTGAAAAATTGTTTGAAACATCTCTGGAGTTCAAAAATTGCCCAGTTTCGGAGAGGTAAATTGATCCTTTCATAACTCCTTCTATTTTTTCACTTTTCCCCTATTCCAGTTCCAACATGATCTCCCCATCATTTTTTGAACCTACTTTGAATGGTTTTATGTTTTCAAATTCATATACTGGTCGATTTTGGGTTGTTTTATTCATGTTTGTTTTGAGTAAGTGTTTCTCTTTTCAATATCTTCCTTCTCCTTAGGTTGAACTCCCACTTTCATTATGTTATCAAATGTATAGATGTTAGGGTTAGAAGTTATGGCTTGATATGGTGTATTTTTGGTTAGATATTGTGTTCTAGGGAAAGATTTATCTTTCTTGTGATGCAGCGGTGGTGCAGTTGATGTTTCGCACCAAGTCATGAGGGATTCGACACTTTCGGTAGGTGGTTCCATGTGTAAATAATTATTGATGAGTTAGATTGCTGTATTTACTCATTTTTCATATACCTCACATGTTGGGTGTGGTGAAAAAACTATTTCTGATTTATTTTTTAGATGTTTAATTGTATAGTTTCATTTTAACTTGAAATTGGGTGTTTTCATGTGTTACTCATGGGGTATTATACGGGTTTTTTATAACATATGGAATTTTTTTAATAAATCTTGATTTGGATTCCAATTATGGTTTGGTAATTTATAAGTGTCATGTGGGCCTAAAAGAGGGTTTTTTAATAGGTTTAATGTGTAAAAGATTTTTATACTTCAATATAGAATTTTATGAAAATGTTTGTTTTCATTTGGATATTTTGTAGTATTATTCAAGGTGATTTTATAAAAGATGAAAGTTGTTTTATAAACGTCTTTAGGGCCTCAAATTATGTTTTGGATAGGAATTGGTTTGGTTTTTGATCTTAAATAGAGGTTTGAAAATGGGTTTTGTGTGCAAGACATATTTACACAACTTGAGTTCTTTTTATGAAAATTGTAAATGTTTTAGTTGGTTAAACAAAGTGGGAAAAGGGTGAATATGTAATTTTTGGTATGTGTGTTCACCTATTAATGGGTTATGAAAGGTGAAGTGATGTTTTAAGATGTAAAAAAAGTTTATAATGTTTTGTAAATTTATGAAATGTTTTATTAAATTGTGATGTTGCAGCGAAACTTGTTTGTGGGCTGTTTTGTGTATGTTTGATGATAAAATGATTTTCATGGTTAAAAGGGTATTATGTAACAAGTGGGTGGGATATTATGAGAGTCTTAATATTTTTTAATGCTTTTATAAAATATTTTAATGGATTTGTGGATGTGTTAACGAAATGTGAAAAGTATTGTGGGCTATTTTGGTGTGAGTCAGATTTCAAAATAAATTTAAATGAAAAGTGGACTTTTTTGACTTGTGTTGTATACATGTGGGATGTTTGGTAAATTTATGATATTTAAATGATACTTGAATGTGCAGAGTAAATTCATTGACTTTTTGAACTTGTTTTAGAACAAAGGGAAAACTCGGGTATCTAGTTGGGTGGACGTGCACTAGTATGCTAGTGAATCCGTGTGGTTTAGCCTAAGTTTCACATATCAAAATTGATGATTAAAACTATAACTAAATTATGATGATGATAATTGGGGGCCACTAGGATATGGGTATGTTCCCTACTAGTGGCTCGTGCACAATAACATATATTTGTGATGGTTACTCTCACCGAGATACGAGGTATCTGGGACCCACAGCTAACTAGTGCCTATGGATTATTTCCCATTGGTTGTGCTCACTAGATATTTTGTGCGTACCATTCTCATACGGTATGAGTTCCTGGAAATTCAGTATCTTTGGTATTTATTTTAAAATTGTTTATTTTTTAAATTATCCCACTTGAAAACTATTTTTATTTATTGGTGCATCTTTTTGAAATTGTAACTAGAATTTCATGTTTTTGAAAACATGCAATCTTTTCATCATTAAATGTTTATCACATAGAATCTATTAGTGGTGGTATCATATTGGGCTTTGGCTCACAACTTAATTACACCCTTAGGTGTAAGTATAATTGGTTATTTTTTTTGTCACATGTTGGGTATAGTTTTTAGTTCCAGTGGTTCGGGTTTCTAGCAGGTCCTTGGTGGTGAAGTCTTGTGGAGATGGTTTGAGGGCGGTGCCCCATTCCATGAGGGTTCTTGAGCTGTTCGCTTTTGGTTTTGTACCTTTTTTATAGCCTTGTTTATTTGTTTTAAAATATGTAATTATATTATGATTTTTTTAAAAGATTGTTTGGATTGAAAAATCCAGATTCCTTTTATTGGATTCTTTTGTTGTTTTAAGTTTATAAACTCAAGTAAATCATTCCCAATTTTCATGTTATGATACCCAGGAACTTTTTCCAGCTCATGGGGATCAGGAACACCCTTTGGGCCTTGTTTCGGGTCGGTTCAAGTGCCGGCTTTGATAGTGACCAGATTCAGATCGTGACAGAAGTTGCCTTTCATCCTTCACTTGTCGGTATACTAAGAATATTACAATGAAATATTGAACATATAAGTTCAACTATTCCCAATAAAATCCTTATATATCCCAATAAATATTTTTATCATAAATTAAAAAATAAATATATTAGCCATCGGTTTCATCTAATAGATTTGTCCAAATCATAAAAATTTATGGAATATTTTACTTTTTATCGTACCATAAAACTTCATATTCATCAGTATTTTAATCATAGAATTACCTATTTCCCACATCACCAATATTTTTTTAAGGGTATCATAATAATCTTGATATTTATTAATCCTAACTAGATAAATTTTTTTGGAAAATGCATAGAATATATTTGATGTTACCCCTCTATTATAATACCCAATTCTATTCATTACAATCCCTAATAATTGGATACATATATTCTCTCCACATGGATAAGATAAAAGTATATTTTCTACTCTCTACATTCACTATGATGTTTTATTTCCCGAAATGATAATTTACAACATAATAATAATCCTCCGGCAGTTGAAACTGTCTAATTTATATGAAATTGATATCCTTATATATAAATATATGTTTTAATATCTTATAGTTGGTGTATATAGAACTTGTCTCTATTCAAGGATAATGTATTCAAATATTCTGTGAACATATCTATATTGTTAACTCTAAATAATTATTTTAATAATTAATTCAATTTTTTTTTAATTTTCATGATTCATAATCGACCACTACATCACATTTCATATGAACACATCCCAGTCATTTCCTTGATGCATCATTGTAAATAAGAAACTCTTCTTTACTATTTAGAATAACTTGTATTGGTAAATTTAACAATATCCTCTTTAATTCATCATAATTATATTAAATACAATTTTTCATGTGAAATTTTTCTTGTAACACCCTTTTTAATTTTGAATCATTTCTTTAATAAATTAAATTTCATCGATAGTTTTCATTACCCACAACACTGAGTTTAGCTTGTGTTATAGTTGACACTATGTTTTAATGAACTAAGATATATTATTATTATTATTTAAAAATGATCACTATAACATTGATTTTATACTAAAATTTATGAATATAAGTAATTTATTTTTTTAATATGAAGAATAATTTTTCTATATATATAGAATATACTGATAAAATTAAATATTTTTTGGAAATTTGTCACATGTTTTGAAAATACTATTTTCACAAAAAGCAAATTTTATTTTATATTTTGAAAAAATAATAAAATTAACATTTACGAATTTTAGAAATTTTTTGGGAAATAAAACTCTAATTTTATAAATCAACATGTAAAAATTATCTCACGATGAAATTTTGAGATATTTCTTAGAAGGTAAATTATCAATGAATAAGGAAAATACTGGTTTTTATAAAGAATTGTCTTTTTGTTTAAAACATTTAAAAAAGTTAAAAATTATTTTAATATGATTTTAAAAGTAATATTAGTTTAATTATATATTTATCAATCAAATTTATTTAATTTTTATCAACTACATATTGAATTAGTAAAGTTAAACTTTTTAATCTTATGAAAATTTTCTCTTTGGAAAACAACATTCTCGTCACATATGAGGTTTAAATTTAAATAAAATTCTGAAATATATATGAATTTAATTTTTAAAAATTGATTCCATAATTTTAATAATCATAATATATATTCTTTGATATTTTTATCTTAATTTTGTACCATTATTTATTATAAAATAATAAAAAAATCAATTATTTCAGTTAATGTCAAAATGGGTTTATGAGTGGCCAAACTAAAATGATAAGGGGTAAAATGACCTAGAAAAATTACAAAAACAATTATTTGGAAATATTTTGAACTTTTAACCTCTATGGGTCTCTAATTATTTATTTTTGTGACTTTTTTCAAGTTTAAATTGTGGGAAAACCTTTTTCATTTAAATCCTTAGAAGTGTACGACTAACTTTACATATAAAAGGACACCCTTATCTACATATACTTACACATAAAAAACCATTTGGTTCATCAAATACATAAAAAAATAAATTACCCAAATCCCTACTCATTTATATTAAGCCTTAGTTTCTTCATAAATACATCTTATGATGGATTTTGGGGTAATCCAACAGAAGCTTTCTAGAGAGTAAATAACATCGCTAACCAATATTTTAATTTTATTTCTTACTAAAATTCATTTAACTATTGTTGAAAAAATATTATATTACAACATAAGTATCATTCAGTTACTAATATTTTGTTATGTTATGTTCTGTACCTACTATAATTTCCTCATCCCTCAAATTTGAAATGAAAATGTAGATTGTGTGTATAACTAACTATTGACTCGCAAACTAACATAATTAATTTTACACCACCACTTATCTTGGATTGTTATAATGGATTATATAATATTAATATATTATTTTTAAGATATTCTTATACATCCGTAATTTTAATTCCACATCTACAATCTTACTTCCAAAGCCGTGGGAAAAAATTATGTAACTCGTGTGTACGATGTACTACGACCTCACCAATCGATGAGATCTATTTTTCATTTATATTTTACGTGGATGGTAATAAGAATATATTATATGAATATATATCTTATTTTTATAAAATTAATACTTATTTATTTGTCATTTCATATATACATTCTTACTTTTCATTCAGTGGGATTACGAAAAAGATGGTCATGTGTACGAAGGACTACAACCTCCCTAAGTGATGTTATTCGTTATTTATGTATGATTTCTATGGAAGGAAATAAGGATATGTTTCAATATACATTTGAGATCAATATATGATATAAAAATAATTTTATAATGATATTATTTACCATTCCTTATTTTAATATGTTGTGAAAATGGAACCAAGATTCATGCGTATGCAGAATTTATTGTCTTCACAAATAATGTATCATTATATATCTCTAGTTATTATAGATTACTATAAATACATATATAATTAATATATATTATATTTATATCATTATTAAAATTTAGGATACTACTCAACCATGATCAAATTAAGAGGATACCAATAACAAATTAAAACATTCATTAAAGACAAAGAGATTATTATCTGAAACATGATTTTAGAAAAGATTTATAAATAAAAAGGTAATAAGAGATCTGATATATATCATATATGGTATGATATATATAAATATGGTTATTCAATATATTTATAATAAGCATATAATTGTTATAAATATGATTCACATGTGTGTAAATGATGTTGAAACCTAAGGTAAGTGACTTCATTCTCACTTTACTTTTCCATGAGATATTTGATATATTCACCATTTTTATGTGCATTATATACATTCCATTAATATATTTAGTTATGTGTATCGTGAAAAATATGGAGATTTTTATACCAATTTTATGATCTCCCTTTCATCAGGTTTACAATTCAAAATTACGAATGTAGTAAAAGATTTTTTTTGTAATTTTCCATCTTTCAGACATATGCTGTGTTATTAATCTATTTGCTTCTATAAGATATGAATCCAGACATCTTAAAATTTGATATCATGAAATCATTTTTTATCTTTATTTCATTTGGTTAATTTAATTTTAGTCTTTCAGGGGAATTATGATTCAATTTTACAAAAGTTTTGTGGGTTTTATGGTATAATCTCATCATTTATTGAGATTTTCTAAGTTTATGATTCTGATAAAGAAATCATATGATCCATCTCTGCAGAAGATCATGAATTTTCTTATCCTTTTTTCATGTCTTGGGAATCCATGTTTTCCCTTAATTTTTATATATATAAGATTAAGTAGATCTAGATAATGTTTTTAAAAACAATATTCATTATTTCTCTCTTCAGTCAATGCACCATTTTCTCCCATATCTATTTTTTCTAAAAAAATGAATTCAAAAGAATTTTAATATTCTCCGAATGATTTATTAATGAAATTGTTTCCCATTTTTTAAAAAAATATATAAAAATTAATATATATATATCATTTACCAAAAAAAGAGCATTTTTATGTTAGAAACAATGTTAACGGAATTATTTTTAACATGTACTTTATGAATGACATTTTCCTCCATTAAGACCATATGTTGTTTTAATGATTACTTTAAAATTTTAAATTTTATTTTAAAATAAAATTATTTGAATTGTTTATTATTAATTTTTTATTATTTTAATAAGGGTAATGCTATTTTCCTTATGAATTTATCAAAAAATATGTTTAAATATTCCATTATATATTTTCATGGTTGTTTTGTAAGAATCATTTTTTTAAAATATTTCATGCCATGAAATGTTTTTTTGAATATGGAAATGATGTTTTCCTCAAGAAATTTTCAATGTGAGATTTTAAAATTATTTTCCATCTATGTTGAAATGATTTTATGTTACATATGTTTCATAAGTGATAATATTGAATAATATCATCCTTATTATTTCTCTATATGGAAAATTTATATATTGTGGAATGGTTTATAAAACCTATTTATTTTTCATGGGTTCTTCTATGAAGAATGTACTATATATTTATGAAAACCATTTTCATTGCATGAGTTATGCTATGATGATATGATAATTTTTTATGATATTATGGAAAACATAAGAATGGTTATCATTGTGAGAGGAGTGGAACCTATAACTCCATACAATGCAATGGGTTATGATTTATATCTCATGGTATAATAATGATAATAATTTGATGGTCTTGACCCATTATAGGATATAGGTGAGCCCCAATAACCTTTGGTAAAAAGGTGAATCCTGATCCACAAAGGGAAACATGTTATATTTACCGATCCACTAAGTTTATTATATTGGTATTTAACCTTGAAATATGAAAAAAAAATTAAGGTGCCACACTTTTGGGACATGATATTATTCTTCACGATTGATTTATGATGATTTATCACTCATATGGTCTATTTTTTCTAAAATTATAATGTTTTATGACATGAATCATGTTTTCTGATATATGATATGTTGGTTATGAACTGAGTAAGTTATGTTCAATATCACATACCGTTATTCTAATATTATTCCTCCATATGATCATAGATGGATGCCTCTTCTATTTACCCTTTATAAGTATCACAGTTTACAATTTCTTATCTAATATTCCCCAGATTATGATGACTGTTTTTGGTAGGGAATTCATATGAGGAGGAATGTGTGATAAGAACATTCTATGAGATGTTCAATGTCATTCATGAAATAAGAATAATTTTCTTCTCTTCACCAAATTAATTGAACAATTAAGGTTCATGGAAGTGTATTTATGAAATGTATTGAATATTAATAATAAATATATGATATTTATATATTAAAATGTATGGTCTTTATAGTTGTTATCATAGGATTTTTTAGTTCATATTTGGAGATTAGGATTAGAAAAAAAAATATTAGTGAAAACCTTGGGATAAATTTATGCATAAGATAACAGTGTAATATTTTCTTTTACGAAGTGGATAATAAAATTTTCATAGAAATAAATCCATATCTAGATATAATTAGATTATGTGACTATAGAACATACATAAAAAGGTGTATAAACTCTAATAATTGTTCACCAATGAAGACTCGATCATCACTTGGTCGACGGAAACAGACATTACTACTCATCTGGTTTATCATTCCTGATGGATATTCATTGTTTAATCTGCATTTTCATTATAAACCATTATGGAAGATTTTAATAGATAATTACCACACATTAAATAGTTTAAAAATAATATTTCATAAATTTAAATAAGTTTTAATGATTTAGATATCCTAAAAATGATATATTAAGATTACATGGTTTTCCACTATGATTAGTTTTTCTGACGCAATTTTTTCATTTTAGTCAATGGCTGGAACACAAATTAATCATGATAATTGATAATGTCATAGAAAATGGAATGAATTTATTCCTAAGAAACCTATTATTATGTGAACTAAAATGAAAGAAATATTTTTTATGCTCACCTGAAATTTTAAAGATCTGAATCATTGTGAACATTCAAATGAGAAAAAGATGGAAGGGTGTTATGTTGAGTCCTTCATGAGGGAACACCGATTTTTTTAATTGGATCAAATGATCCAAGAGTATTTTATTAGTGAATCGATATCAATGATAATATATTTTCAATTCTCTATTTTTGGATCATGGAAATTTAATTTTGGTTTTATATTAGTTTTAATTAAAAATAAAATCAATGTCGGAACCTTAATAAGAATAAAAGTCATGAGGATGAAATTAACTCAACCGAATGGGATGAGTTTGATATGATACTTTTCTGAAATTACATACCTTTTATTCTATGCAAAATGGTGTAGAATTAAATTATTTATCTCAAATAGAATGATGATGTGTTAAATGGTTCAATGAAGTTAATTTTACCTAACTTTCAATGTATATTTATTAGTTAATAATCATCCCTAAAAGAAAAATTGTTCATTTTATTGGTGACATAAAACAAATTCTTCAAAAGGAAATGACTATAACATAAATTAGTAGCTACAAAGTAGTCATTATTTTTTCTCTAATGATATAAATAGAAAATGGATATTCTCATCATTCCAATGGTATTTATATGAATATAATGATCTAGTCTCATGATAACTCGAATAAATCACATGGGGAAAATATTCATTCACCTACATGCTAGAAATGCGAGAAGAAGAAATTATGTTAATTAATGAAAGGAAAATTTGGGTGTTAAAAGTGTGGGAAGCCAATACAACGGGTAAACCAATGCATAAATGCTATGAAGAATTCAATCAATGAAATGAATGCAGATAGAGATAAAAAAAGGAAAATAGCCATGCTCTAGTGTTTTAAATGCACAGTGGTTTGGAATTACTAAATAACTTCCATAATCTAAAAGGCAATGAGAATGATAATCTATAACACCCTTTGATGAAAAAGAAAAATGGGAAAACTTATGCAATCAAAAAAAACCAATGTGAATCAGGATAATTTGGTCACTCTAAATTGGTGAATTTCATATTATATTTTGTATGAATGAGATCTATGAAAATATTTTTATGCATAATTTTGTAAAATTTTATGTTATTATCTATCTAGAATTATATTATGGAAAAAATGAACCACATTTTATTTTTTAAATCAACTTATAATCATATATTAGTGTAAGAATGAACTTGAGTTTCCAAAATAAATGTTTTTGGTTGAGGTAGGATCTTATTTAATGATGAAAATGTGAATTCCATTTTGGAATAATAAATAGTTTTATTGTGAATTTCTGGATTTTATTATAGTATATAAACTTTTTATGAGACTTTATGTGTGACTAAAATTATTATTATGCTAATTATGGAAGAATGTGATATCAAAACATTCACGTATTCCTAATTTTTCTTGGTCATACATTTTTTGATGGATACTTAAGGTTAAATATTTATGAAATTAATATAGTTGCTTTTTAGATTTAATTTGATATCTTGTTCAATTCAATATTGGTTGTGGTTCATATTAATTGGGGGAAATAATGACTTAGTGGTCTTTTAATGATTCTAGTGCTTCAATAATTAAAAATACGTCATGAATATTCATTTGATATGGAATGAGATGGTGTGTAAATTGATCTAAGCACAACCAAAGGATGAAATTTTACTTATGATATAAAGGAAAGATAATCCCTAGATATATTGGTATCTTTTAAATTCGTGATCATATTGGGACAATAATTTACAGATTGGTGCTTCTACTAAATCTCTTACAAGTTCATGATGTGCTCCATGTATGTATCCTGATAAAATAAAAATATGAACCATCTCATGTACTAGACTTAGGTTTTTTACCACTTGAGAATGATATTTATTATATAGAAAAAATAATAGTGATTCTATATCACATAGAATATTTAATATGAAACAATACCATTGACCTAGTAAATGTTTTATTGAAACACCACAAGTTTTAGGAAGCTCTGTGGTATCCTAAGTAAACTATATAGCATAAATATCATCATTTTTTTAATATTGGAGTGAAAAATTTCTATGGAGATATTATTTTTAATATGGGTAGAATGAAACAACCAGAGCTTTTATGAATTATTTTTTCTAATAAATAATAACTTTTTGATAACTTGTTTTTCACATAACATAGAGTTTAGCTTTCATTACAAGCGACACAAATTTTTAACAAACCACGATATATTTTTTATGTTATTATTTAAATAAAAACACTAAAACCTCTCTAATAGACATTGAGGTATGAATTGAAATAACTATTTTTTTTAAATATTTAGGTAAACATTTTTATATTACAATATCATATTGATAAAAGTTCTTTATTTTTTAATAGTCTTTTAATGCATTAATAATATAATTATCTCAAAAAAAATTATTTCATTTTCTGTAAAAAATAGTACTATTTTTGTGAAATTTTATAAAATGTGTTAGAAAATATAAATATCAGTTTTTGAATATAAATATAAACATTATCTTAGATTTAATATTTGATATTTTTTTAAAAACATAAATTTTTCATAGAATAATGAGAATATAAGATTTTATGAAGAATAGTTTTTCATTTATAGGTATTACAAAAATTAAAATTAATTTAATATGAATTTAAAGTTAAAATTAGTTTAAATATATATTTATTAATCTAATTTTGGTTGTTTTAATCTATTCCATATTGTATTGTGATATTAAAACATCTAATACTTATAAGAATTTTCTCCTTGGAAAACCGCTTTATATTCAAGTTTACGGGTTTAATATTAACCTAACTTATGAAAAATATTTGAATTGAATGTTTCAAAATGTTTCCAATATTTTTATTCATTTTAATTCTCATTTTCAAATGTGTTCAACTTAAATATTAGCCATTATGTATATTGAAATTGGTAATAATAAATTATCGTGGTTAAAGTGAAATTGAGTTCATAATGATGTTAAACTAAAATATTAAGGTGTAAAATGAAATATAAACTTATTAAACCCCACTTTTATGGAATTATTTAAACCTTATTCCATGTAATTGCTGATAATGGCCAAAAATGGTTTCTTTTAACAGGTGGATACAGTGAGTACAATTTTTTCATTTAAAAAAATACAATTGTGTTGCTCCTTACACATAAAAGCCCCCTCCTCTCATTTTCAAAAACTAAAAAAAATTGTTTTGAAAAATAACAACCTAAAACCCATACATATTTCCATAATCTCAATCAAGAAGTATTTTTTATAATAAATCCATAATAGGAGGTATTTTGGTGAAAACCAAAAGAAGTTATTCAAAGAAGATGTAATGTCCCTACAGATTGTTTTGTTTTATTTTTCCTCCATGCCATTTAATTAATTTTAAAACATTATTATATAATAAAATAAATATTTTTAATATAAATATTTTTTATGTTTAGTTAATTACATAAATCTAAGTCATCTGATTTCATATGGGAAATAAAAAAGATGATTGTGTGTTTGACAGACTACAGCCTCAAGAATTGACATAATTCTTTTTTGTCACCACTTCTCATAGATGTATATAATAAATTATATAATATTAATATATGATATTATTAAAAAATTTAATTATAAAAATAATATATATTTTTAAATACAATAATCCTTAAAAAATAACATCGCTCATGCATACGGAAGACTTCTACATCATGAACCGATGTGACGTGTTTTTCATTTCTAATTAATTTAGATGGTAATAAAGATATATTAAATGAATTTATATTATATTTTAAACATATAAATAATTATTTATTTATTATAACACATATTGAATAATAATTTACACTTTGTGGGAGTATTATAATGTATCTTGTCTGTATAAAATACTACCACCTCGCGAAGTGATGTGATTCATTATTTACACATGCATTACTTGGAAGGTAATAAGGATAAGTTGAAATGAAAATACTAGATATATATATTTATATGAATAAAAAATATTTGTAATATATCATCTACTATTTTTTCTTAAATCCATCTAGAAAATGGAAACAACATTCATGCATATGTACGGCCCACCGTCTCCATGAATGGTGTATTTCATTTATATATCTAAATTTTATAGAATACAATATATATATAATATTATATATAAATCATGGATAACATTATGTATAATATGTAACAATGATTAAATCATGACAAACAAACATAAAAATTCAAAATATAAAAGGAAAACAAAACAGTTACTACCAGAAAGGTGATATTAAAAAAGAATTGCTAATAAACAATTCATAAATTATAATAATTAAATATTATATGGTATTATATATATAATTATGGTTATATAATATATTACCAATAAAATTATATTTATTATAAATTATATTCAAATGTTTATGAAGGAATTCAAGACGTAAGGTAATGTATTTCCATGACACTTTAATTTTTAGTGAGAAAATTTCCATATACACCACGCGTTTATTTTATGTGGTGTATATTTTTTCAGTAATTTATTTTATGATTAGTATCCTGGATATTATTATTATTTACAAATCCATTTTAGGATTACTTTCAAGGGTTTAATAGTTTAAATTATACCAAAGTTTTAAAGGATTATTGTCTCAATTTTCCTTATTTGAGACACATGTTATGTTATGAAACAATATTTTTTATGTGGTGTAAATATGTATACATTGACATGTAAAATAATGAAATTATTTATTATCATTATATTTAATTTTTAATTTATTCTTATTCTTTTATGGATCTTATGATTCAATATTACTAATGTTATAACGGTTGTGTGATACAATCTCATTATTTATTGGTATTATTTATCCTTATTCTTCTTATGATGAAATTTTATGATATATCCCTCATGAAAAAATTTAATTTTATTATCTTATAGTTATGTCATTATAATAAATGATTCCATTTATTTTAATCTCTTAATGTTTAAAGAGAAAAAAAATAATGTTTTAAAAAAATATATAATTTATTTCTAATTTCATTCTTAAAAACCTTTTTCTTTCATATCTATATTTTTCATAATGTATTTACAATTTTTTTAACATTCTCTAACAGATTTATTATATAAATTTTTACCCATGTTTGAAATTTTTATAATTTGTTAAAAACTGAATCTTCATTTAGTTTTCCGAATAGGCCTATTTGTCTTTCACCAAAAATGTGAATGAAATAATTTTTTAATTTATACTATATTAATAATATTATGCATCATTATGACCAACAAATTATTTTTAAGTATCCTTTATTTTTATTAAATTTTATTTTCGATAAATTTATTTCTGAATTATTTTATGAATTTTTAGTGATTTTCAAAATGGAATTTTATTTTCCTCGAGAGGTGTTTTAAAATTATCTTTAAAGTATCATTTATATGTTTCTAAGGTTATTTTAAATGAAATGGGTTTTCAAAATGTTTTTGGTTTCAAAAAGTTATTTTCAATCTTTAAAGGGAATTTTACTCAATAAATGTTCAATCTGGCATTTCAATGCCATTTTTCGTTAAAGATGATTTCATTTGATGTTTCTTATACTGTAGTGGGGATACTATTGAATGATATCAATCATATTCATTTTATGGATGAAAAATGTATGTTTTGATGAAGGTTTTATTGAACTTTTTTATTTTTCATGGGTTATGCTATGGTGAATTTATGAAATATTAATGAATATCTTTTTTATTTCATGGTTTATGATTTGATGATATGCATAATTTTTTATTATATTGTAGCACACATAAGTATGGTTTTTATTATATGACTTGTGAGACCATAATTCCATCTAATTAATTCGGTAAATATTTATATATAAAGAGATAATAATGTTAATCATGGCTATAGGATTGATCCACTATAGGAAATAGTGAAGTACTGATCCTCTATATGAAATATGTGTTTCTATATCGACAATTGGAAACAACTAATAGTCCTTAGTACACTATGTTGATTTTATTGGTTTTTAACATTGATATATGAAATGGTGTTAAATATTTATGATGGTGACACACTTTTATGATATGAGATTCTTGTTTATGATTGATTTATGATTATTTCTCACACATAGGGTTCATATTTTCTACACTGATAATGTTTTATTCGATGAATAATGTTTATAATCTATAACATGTTGGTTGTGAACTTCATAGATTATTTTCATGATCACATACCCTTATGATAATATTACTCTTTAATAATATCATGGACAAATATCTCCAATGTTTACTCTAATTGTGCATCTAAGATCACCCTTTTTTATGTTTACTTCCACTTTCTATGAATAATGTTTTATGTAGGATACGCCTAACATAATTACTATGTGATAATATAGGTATGAGAGATATTGAATATCAATCATCAAATAAGAATAGTGCATTTATAGTCTCTAATGAAAATAATATATCTTACACCTCGGGCCTTTTTTATGATATTCATTGAATATTCGTCTATAATTTTTAGATATTTCTATATGAAAATTATGGGTCCTTATAATCCCCTTCCAATTTCATATGGTTAATATATTATAAAATTGAAATAATTTTCTAAAAAATTGTCGCTAGTATCTATCAACATCATGAAAACTATGCATATCAGTAATGTTTTGGGGGTTTATACATTCAATGGAGACCCTTTTTAATGATTACCATAAATAACATTTTTTGAAACAATATTACGAAGGAATGAAACTTATTAAATCCAAGATTCATATATTTTATATTTTACATATAAATAATAATTCTTCATGACCTCATGCATTATTTTCTAATGAGTTTCATACTCATTTTAAATTTATAGTATGTAGTAATTTCTTTAAAATATACCACTGTGAATTTATCAAGATATTACCATAATATGATATCGATCAAGATGAGGGTTTATTTGTTAACCCAAAATACATTATAAGGAACTCATAATTACTATAATTCATATTCAATGATTTTTTTTATATATGATACTTTTTTTTAAATTTAGTTAATGAAAAACAAAATGAATATTAATCTTTTATAAGTACTATGCCCCATGAAGATGAGTGGAAAGGAAATCGATATATGAAAATAAACAAAAGTTCTATATTGTAATTCGAATGATTTCACTTTATTCAGAGAAGAAACTCACAAAACCATAATTTTAATACATAAAAAAAATGTTTCTCTCAATGGTGAAACACATATATGAGTGAAAACCAGATCACGTAAGTCATGTAGATCTATTATTTATGCTGGTTTACAAATGGGGGGTTTTTTTCTTAAAGGACTTCATTTTTATTGATTTTTGATAACCCCCTTTCAAAGGATGAGTGGAACCCATACAAGGCCTGTAGGCTCAGAGATTACAAGGCTTATAGGCTTATGAGATTACATGACCTGAAGGTCTTAGGGAATACAACTAGACTATCTACAAGGAACTGTCCCTCCCCACCATCTATGTCATGATAGTAGATCTCCACCTTTACTTGGCCATCTGGCTAGGCTTCCCGTGCAAGCATAGACTGGTACCGATGGCATATCCATACCCTCACATTCTGACAATCCATTTGGTTCTGCTCTGGTGAGTGCACCTACTCTGAATCCTCTTCTGGGGCTTCTCCTTTTTTGTAGTGTGTCTGGGGCAACTGCATGTGTCCAAAAGGCCTTGATGTGGCCTGAGGCCCTTAAAGGTGGCCCGAAAGCCCTACTGACCCAAAGGTCTGGGTGGCCCGAAAGCCTTAAGAACTCCAAGACAAAACCGATGGCGCATGGTGATTAGTTCAGCTGCTACAGAACCGAACAGTACCAGCTACAATGCCTTCTATAATGTACAGTCTGCTACAGTACCGCACAACCTAAAATGCTGCTATAGTGATACTACAATACCGGAAATAAATAAACAGGTTTGACTTCAAAAATACAATCAATTGAGAATTGAATTTCTTAATCAGGTGGAAATATTGATATTAATCAAGAAATAAATAAATTTATTCACACACATTGGGTATTTTTTTATCACAAAAAAAATTAATTCACTTATTTATATTTTATATCATCTTTTTCATACCCAAAGATTTCATTAACACAAGACACTTCTAGTGTTTATTGAAAAGATTAGGCTAATTAAATCACCCCTATAAAGAAATTAAATTCAATACATGATTTACCAATTCTATATTATTTCAATATATAATAAATTATTCATTTATATATATAAAACAAATCCATCCTAATTATTACATCATAATAAACCATAGGAATGATAATTTTATTATTATATAGAGTCCCCCATGAATTCTATTTTTAATTTACCATTATAAATTTTTTGTTATCAATGTAATAATCTAAATGCTAATACATAAATAATTTTTTATTATATCAGGGAGTTATTGAATATTTATTTCAATATTTTATGATAGTAAGAGACCATTGATATAAAATAAAATAATTTATGAGCTATATTTTATTGTATAATCAAAAAGAAACTATCAGATCATTTAGATCATCAAAATTTTACATTTTAATTTCCAAATATCACCCTTTATCCATAGGCAGCTTATAGTTTATATTTTTTACAACAAGGGGAATTTATTAGAGTGGTGTGATACCTACTTGAAATAGAGCCTTTTTTATTATCTATATCTATCCTGCCTTTTCACTCATGAGAATGATGAAATTTCATTCCACATTTAAATTATACACCCAATAATCTTATGAAGCCCCCATGATGATTCTTTTTACATTTATTATATCCAGTAATCTCTATTATTCCATTCCCTAATTTTTCGATGGCTTATTCAATATAGTAGAAACCATACTCTTATTCTCTAGTTTCCCTTTATAAATTAATAGTGTTTAAAATTACTTATTCTTTATTTCACTTATTAAAATATGTTATTGTGTTGAAAAATTATGAGAGGCTAAATAACAATAAAAATGGTTTTAAACCATCAATGAAATGATCAATACTGATTTCTTAATTACATTGCTTGACCGAAGCATTTACCATGATATCATTGTCAAATTTTATAATGGCTTGCATAATTAATGTATCACTATGAGGGGGAGGGGGAAAATAAATCATGTCATTTTTTTAGCTACATTATTTTTGAAACTACCATCACCTCCTATTAAATATTTTTTTAACTTTTTGGAAGAAAAATAATCACACATTTATACAAACCAAATAATTTATAATGTCTAGTAATATATAAGAGTAGGTATGACCTTGTTATGGTATAGAAACAATCTCAATAACAAATTCCACTATAAGATAATCCTTTTTTGTGGGTATAATGATTAGGATATTCCATTACACTCAAATAGAACTATTTTGAATAAAATTATATTTATTCTTCAAGTAGACAAAATGATGTCAAAAAAATTGTGTAAAAAGTAAAAATCATTCATTAGTTTCTTAAAAAAAAGTCACAATTATTCCTTTCCAATTTCAAAAATATAAAATTCAAAACTATTATTCAATTTACTACCTAGAAGTTGGTAATAACATAAAAGATTTCATAATGATATTTTGAAATCATTCTTAATCTAACATTCCCCATTTTATTGGTTAGACAGATAATAAATCATTTTAATAATACCACTGAAAAAGTTCAAAATTACTTGTTGCTATGTCTGATAAACACATTCCAATTTCTTAGTCTGATCAGGAAACTGTTATTACAATATTCTACCTTATCTTATTCTAATTCTATCCAGAAAATAACCTCAAGTATGATCAATTTGGAAACACCTTTACTCAAGAAACTTCCATTACCCTTTTTTCTCTCTTGAATTTTAAATCCATGCTAGAATGTAAAAAAAACTCCTTCCTTTTATAGTTGATCCCAATGTGCTTTGGGTGGGGGGATTCTAAAAAATTTTCCCTATCAACTAAATTTCCCAAATCATAAAACAGCCTTATATTTTGGGTGAATATTTAAATTAATCATTACTTCCCAACTATTTTTGTTTCATCTCAAACCATATATAATAATTTCACTATTTTTTATCGCTTCAGACTTTCTTCATGATCTCTAATCAGATTCTAATTTCAATTACGAGTTTCTCATTATTAAAGATTCATATGTTCAATAGAAATGTAGTAATTAAGTTTTTCAACACCAATTGAGTCTCATGTAAAAGGAAATATCCTATCATTATGATACTCATTTCCAATTATAATTTTTGGAATAAATGTTCTTCCATAATCATAGTCGCAACTTTTAATGATTTTTATACTTCTTCGGAAGCACTTCTTCATTGGATTCAAAACTTGTTAAAAAAAATTTTCACTAAACACTTCAAACTATGAGTTCCCCTTGAGGCCAATATCATTGCTAATTTAATAATTCATCCTTATCTTCTATAACATTGTCACATGATCCTATGTCCACTGGTGTGCAACGTCTAATAAGGTATATCCATGTTAATTTTTTCCTAATGGGTCAGTATCATTTTCACTTCGACAACTAATTCCATAAGAAATATGATGAATCTTGACATAAATAATATAAATATCATATTTTTATTTTCTCTTGACCCAATTGAATAAAATGAACAAATTTTATTTGATGAAAATGGTTGACTACAATATTAATTTATTTCAATATTTCTTCCCCACATAGGTCCCAACAATCTTTTCTTATTTAACATTTACACTGGTCCCAACAACTACCAATGGAAATAATTATACCTCTAATTATCTTTTTCAACTAATACTATGTTTGATGACCGGTTCCATGGTCACTTTGATGATCGGTGGAATGCTGCTTATGATGGACCAGTATCAAAATAATTCGGATTTATAAACATATATATCTTTTTTATTATGATTCACATCATCTTATTTAATAAAATATTTGTATATTGACGCTTATTGGTCTTACTAAAAACAAAAATCTTAAATGTATCACATTCTGATCAACCTTCTCATCATTCAGAAAACGTTGTCTGGTGATCTCACATTGATGAAATGAGATGAGAAATATTCATCTTCATAAACATTCTTCTTCTAGAATCTTCAGTTTATAGTCATGTAATCTTCATGACTTGGAAATCCTTTAAGATCGACATTGCATTGTCTGACTTATATTGCAACAAATTGCTACTTCCCATCCTTCTAGAAAATTATTTATTTTAAACCAAACCACAATACGATTGGAATCAATTTTCCCCCACTTTATGTCATAAGGCTAGCATTAAATTTTTTAAAACACCTTATTATTTATGTGAACTCCTATATTAGTAATTCATCATCATATTTTAATTATATCTAAGAAAAATCATATATAAATTGTTTTTATGATCATCTTTTCATTCCAAACTCAAGGTGAGTTGGATAAACATTTTCTTCAATAAAAATTCTCTTTAATTAGATATAAATTCTTAAAATGTGTTAGTTTGATCTTCTCGATATGATTTTCATTCCTTCTATCAAAAAAATACAAATTGAATTGATTTATTTATTGTTTGAAAAAAATAGCATTTAATTAAAACCTATTTCATATTTAAAAAAAAATCATCCACTCGTATTGGTCCTAACAATATACCCCATTGGATTTTGATTTCATCAAGGATTCATAAATAACTAAACATTGTAACCTAAATAAATGGATTACTTTTCTATTACTATAATCATACATGAGTTAACTCGTTATTTTAAGTGATAATTAATAACAGAAATACTGATATAATAAAGTAGTTACCCTTAAAAACATCATTATCTTTTTTTCACCACTTTATTCAATTTTTCAACTTTAAGGGAAACAAATTTATTTTAACCACTCAAAAGAACTATTATAATATTTCATAAATTAAGATGATGATATACCATCTTACCCAAAAATCTGCCTCCATATATGTCTCCTTAAAATATTTAGCACATATCAGTGGATAGGTTTAGGAAATAATTTACCCTTTTGAAAATACTATCCCAAGAAAAGATATGATAGGGGAAAAACACATGCCTAAACCTTAATGAGAACGGGGTAGCAAGGCCATGTTCAACCTCAATTTATATAAAACTTCATTCATTAATTGTTTTTTGAGAATATAATTAAGTTGTTCCTACGTAGAAACATACTCTAGATTCAATTTGTTCTTCTCCAAATGATCTTTGATGAAGTATTACATGATTTCAATATGATTTAACTGAGAATTTTGTAAAACATTTCTTATGAGGTTGACATCACATTGATTATGAGAACCCAAAATAAAGGATAACTTTACATGAATAAATATGTATTCCCAACCATGTTTTCATCCACATAATTTTGGTTGCAGCTTGAGTAGCAGAAAAGTACCATCTTAAGACATACTGAGAGTTATATAATTTTGTTTATTTATATTATAAATAAGGAACATTTTCTCCATAATGAAAACTCTACTATATATCGATCTTCCATCATAAAAATTTCTTTCATAATCAATATGCAAATACACAAACAAATCAATACTTCCTAGGCAGTCATATCTGAAGCAAAAAGATGTTTTGCCTCTAATATATCATAGAATTATTCTTCATCAAGTATATGTGATTATTTTAGGGAACTCTCAAATATTACTCATAAGGTAACAACATACAGAAATGTTGGGCCATAAGGTAGTCAAATATAAGAGACATCCAATCATTATATGATAATATTTAGAGTAAACATCCTTTCCTTTTATGTTATTTTTTATCTTTGTTCCCACTAAAATTAGTGTGTATTCAAGTTTCAAATTTTCTATACTGAAATTCATAAGATATTCCTTAGAATAAATTTCTTGAGAAAGATTTGTTTTTTCTTCTTCTTTGATATTTGTTACCCCATAATGTATTTCATTTATCCCTACATGGACATCTCATACAACATTTCACATCTCCTCAATAGATCCCTCACACGTTATTTCAAAAATCCTAGCAAATAAATTATCATCAACCTAATCAATTAAAATGAATGAAAAAATATTGACTTTTTCTATTTTATATTTTGATATAAATTCTTACCTTCTTAAAAATAATCCTTGTTAAGAAGGTATATTATTTTCAATTCCATGACCCCAATTCTTACTTTAGCCGATACAAGTCTTTCCTAAACTTGCACAAATAAATTTCATCTTTCCCAACAACAAATCCATATTGTTGTTCAATGTAGACTACCTTATTAAGATCTTTATTGATTAATACTTATTTTACTTCTATTTAATTGTATTGCCTTATTGTGTAAAAATATGATGAATTATTATGATTGTTTTTAACCTTTATAGTGGAGAAAATTTCTCATGAAAATATATACCTTAAATATGTGAGTAACCATTGCAAACTAATCTTTTTTTTCTAATCACTTCACCATATTGATTCATTTGTTCTAGAAAAATAATTTTGTAAAAATAATTTTTTTATTTGGATTTGGTATGACTTCACATGTATCATTCTTTTTTATCTAATCTAACTCTTTATTCATTATAGGAACCCATTCCATATACTCAATGTCTTCATTCACATCTTTCACTATAACTTTTTTATACAATGTGGTATGTGTAAATACTAATGATGTTATTACTATTTGGAAATTTATATATGGATCTCCAACAATTTTTTGAACTTCCTCTTATTTCCACAACATAGAAGTAAAGTTTTCTGATTATTTATCATCACTTAAAAAGGATGAGTATGATCCTTCCTCTTAAGTAGGATTTCTATACGCAGTATCAATATTATAATTATTTCTAGAAATTATTTCCTCCTATGTATCTTCCTTATCTGTATGAGTCTATTTGTCTTACTCATATGTTTTTAAAAACATTCACATCAATAGAGTAAATTAATCTTCACAAATTATTGTTAAAACACTGGTATCCCCTTCTTTCTAGAGCATAGCAATGAGAAATTACATCTGCACATATCTACTCAAATTCACCATGTTTTCCACCTTTCATCTTTCTGATTCATGGACCCCCAAAAACATCTCAATGTTTCAAACATTGTGTTTTTTCATAAAACATTTAATATGGAGTCATATCTAGACCTGTCCTATAGAAACATATATTTCGAATATAAAGGGAAATGGTCATGGAATTCCTCCACAAGTAATGAGAGAGACCATTTTCAAGTAATATAGTTCACCCCATTTCTACCAATATTCTATTATTTCATTCAGAAACACCATTTTTAAATGAGTTGATGGTGTACTAAACTAATTATGAATTCCGTGATTCTAAAGATAACATTCAAACTCTTCATTTTTTATTCACCACCGTTGTTATTTCTATAAGTCTTGACTGAATACTTTCTGTACATCTATACTTTCATCCTAAAATAATTAATCATTTTTAGATAATTTTACTTATGTTTCATATAGAAAAGTAATGAAATTAAATTCATTAATAAAAATAATGATGTAATTATCCCCTTTCATTGATTGTTTCCCCATTATTCCATATATAAAAGAATGAATGGGTTTTAAGGGTCTTTTTAAAAAAAAAAAAATTTCTCATGCATAGAGTTTGTTATATTTACCTTATAGAAAATATATCTTCAACAATATATTCTTATTGAAACATCAAGAATTTCTCATACACAATCTCTCTTTAATATCTTACTCATGTTTATCTAACACATGTGTTCCATCCATTTATTCCAAAATATATTCTCTTCCACTATACCTTTGTAACAAGAGTTTTTAGCTTCACCAACTTGGAACAACTTTCATTTTATAGGTTTTCCACTTGTAACTATTTTTCATAATTAATTCACGTTCACAAAAAATCCATATTTTCTGAATATAAAAATGTTAGCATCATCAAAAAATATTGAAACACTTATAATGATATGTTTTATACCATAAATAAACAAATACGTTTTATATTTAACATCTCATTCAACAATGATGACTAATCCAAAATCATTGATTCGTAGGTATTCTTTATTTTCAAATGTCACCATTCCCTCAATGAAGTATTTTACATTCTTCAAAAATTTTAAATCCCATATAATTATTTAAGAACACCCACTATATATAATCAAAGGTTGTTATTCTTTTTTATCCGTGAGTGGGGTTTCAACAAAAATTTCATCTTCACTCCCCTTATGTTTTTTAACATCCATATTCATTTAATTAAAAAAAATTATTTCACCAGTAAAAAAACAAGATATCCTTTCTCAAGATTTCTAGTTTGTACATATATTTACAAAATATTATCTAGAGGATAGATCATGTTTTCATTTTTCATACCACATTTCACAGGTTTCATTATAATATCTTTGTCAGACCTCTCCCTTTGAGCGGATTGAATCCCCCTCTAACTTTTCCTTTTGATTTTTTTAAATATCCATAATATTGTTGGTTGAACCAAAACATATGTCTTGTTTATCTAAATCCAACAGAGTACTATAAGTACCCATAAAAAAATATTTTTCTCTGAAGTTGTCATACCAACCAGAGTTGTGATCCTGTTTCATTGAAACCATCTCTGCTTTCTTATTATATCTTTTATTAAAACTAACCATTTAATTATTAACACGAATCATAATTTTCATATTGTTTTTATTTTTAGCCTTATCAAAATTAGAATTAATACAACCTTTTACATACATAGAATTTTTTGAAACTTATGTCTTCCTTACTTTTTCAGTCCTTGAAACAAACATAACATTCACAACATTCTTATTTTCAAAAACAATTTTAACTTTCTTCTCAACCAATGAAGGAAAGATTTCATTATTCTTTGTTTTAACATTTACATGTATTTCACCAACTATAGGGATATATATTTTTAGTTTTTTACCCTTATATTTATCTTTAAAAAGTTTTTATTTGGGCAACATTAAACTATAAATCTTTTTCCCTTCACCTTAACTTCTATATGTTCATTATAATTCTTTTCTTTCTTAATATATTTATTCAAGTAATGAATCTCTTCTAAGAGATTGAAATTATCATTAGAAATAAATTATTTATTATTTATTGAAGTTATTAAATTTTTTAACTTTATAATTTCTTTCTAAATTATCCAAATCATTCCCATAAAATATAACAATTATTATTTATGATGATATATTAATCATGTTTTAAATTCTTCATAACTACTACTTCTTAATTCTTCATTGTTAAATATAGTAATAAAATTATTCTTAGACTTCACTATAGACATTTCATATTCATCATTAATATACTATTATTCATTATATTCAGATAATACAATTATATTTTTGTATTTATATTTTTTTATATTTTATTTGGAATTATATTCATCCTTATCACCTTGTTTCTTCTAGGATCTTTCCTTCCATTTATCTCAATCATCGCTATCTTCTTCATTATTTTTTCAAGAAAAATTAGCCAAAAATTTCCCAATGACTCCACATTCAGAAAAATTCAATTTATGTTTCCAATTTTATTTATATATACATGTTTTCATGTTTTTTTAAAAGAAGGACAAAATTTTTTCATGATTTTTACATAAGTCAGTTTTAGAATCATAATCACCAACTTTTTCTTCTTCAAGAATATTCTTAATCATTTATTTCTTGGATTTATTTAATGAAATTTATGTATCAAATTTTTTTCCTTTGATAACTTCTTCCCTTATCATCTAATAATTAATGAGAGTAATATGCAAATATTCAAGAGATAATGTTTCTATATCTCTATCTATACATCAATATTTTTATGAATAATTATTATGATCTTTTCAAAAATAGTAGAATATTATAATTTTTCACTACGACATATGATATACCTATAAATATCATTCACCCATGTAAATAAGTCACTAACATACTCACCCATATTGATATCTTCATTCTCTAGCCTCTAGATTTGTATCGTTGGCTTCATAACATTTTTATTTCCTTCATAAACGTTTTTACCAAATCCGAGATAGCTTTTGAAGTGGAAATACCCTCCACATATAAAAAACCACATTCATAAGGTGATGAAAGTAAAGCATTATTGGATCTTCCATCGTCCATAATATTATTCTTGTTAACAGATGTAATATTAAATTTATCATCATTAGGGAAAAATCCATCTATTATATCATCAAGAACAATATACCAAAGAGTCATAAGATGAGAAAACATTATATCTTTCCAGATATGATACTTCTTACCATCGAATATCATAATCCCCTTACTATTCACACAATTCATTCCATAACAAAATCTCTTTAAAAACATACAAAAAGTGTAAATGAAGGAAACCTTGGATGTAATACCAACTGAGAATTCCTAATAGGATTAGTGTATCCTTGAGAGGGGGAGGGGTGAATTAGTTATATATTTTTCATAGCCTTTAATCAAAATTTTCATCCGGTAATCTCACACTGACTAACTGAAGCTAGAAACATTTGTCTCTATAAAATTTATTCTTCTACAAACTTCATCTTGTAGTCATGACATCCTAATGAAATTGAAAATTTTTAAGATGAGCATAGAATCATATGATATTAATTATAATTTATTGAAATTTACGATTATTCCAACAACTCCTTTCTTTTTAATCAAACCTCAATTCGATAGGAAACACTTCTTCCCCCCACATTTCCCTTATAAGGATTGAATCATATGATTTCAAAACCACACATGAGATATGAGAACTTCAAGAGTAGAAATGTATCAAAACAATTAGCACAACCAAGAATATATTAATATAACTTCATATTGTTATATTCCTTTCATTTTGACCAAGATGTGAGTTCGGTAAAAAATTTCTTCCCAAAAAAGTATCTTCAATCTGATGGAAATTTTTAGACATTGTGAGTCCAGTCTTTTGAATACAATTTTATGTTAAATTATCAAATATTTAAAAAAAATTCTTTCGTATTTGAAAGAAAAAAGAAATCACATTCAATATAAACTTCTTTCAGCTTCCAAACTCATCTTCCACTCAGTACATTGATCCAAGGGAAATTTTATTCAGAAAATACACATTAAATTGATTCAACTCTCAGTTTTCTACCTCCACTACCTTTTATGTAATTTGAAAATGTTTCCTAATTGGTCCCCATATCCTCTTAAAAATATATATCCATGAAAATTTTTTTCCTTCTCAATAGCTCAAAATTCTATAAATATGTTATATATACACTACATTCACCACTTAAACACTATTGCATTCATGGGCCCACTAAGGGGTGGATGTTGTTTCCTTATAAAATGGTCGAAATTGGTTTACCCTTTTTGAAGGGAAACTAGTTAGTACATGAAGGAAATGTTATTTTCCATTCCATGAGTTAATTTTCCCAAAATATTAATAGTATTTTCATCACCCACATTATCCCCATTATAATATTTATTCAAATCGTCCCTACATTTAAATAAATTATTTTCTTGATTTCCAATAATTATAATACTTTCAATTATCTAACAAATATAATATCCTAATTTGAAATATTTTAATCTAATGAGATATGTAACATGAATTATATATCATGTTTTAAAAAATATTCTCTTTTATACCTATTATATAATATCAATAAAACCCATTTTTGAATAATTTCATGACTGTTATTGAGGTAAAATCAAATTTTTCTACTTATGCTTGTCTTCTTCTAGTTCCTAAGGTTTATATAAAAACCTTATCTGATACGGGATTTGATTTCTTTAACACCAATAACCTATATTTATTAGGTTATTTTTTAAATGACATTACTACCAAATTTAACACCATAATATTTTTTTAAAGGGGAATATTATTTTGGATATCATAAATGATAAACAACACCAAACATAAATGACCCATAAATTATTATTATTTAAATTTGAGTGTTTTAATGAAGCCATTAATCTATAAGGTATGAATATGATTAACTATTTTTCAAAAAATATAAAAATATACTATAAACATTTATTGATTAATTTCTAGGTAATAAATATCCAATCTTACGAAAATTTATATTATACCTAAAAAAATTGATTCCCATGAAAATGATTTTTTTTCCCAACATAATTTTAAATTTTTATCAAAATTTAAAATTTATTATCCACAAAATTAACTATTATATTAAATAATCATATTAATATCATTTTAGGGTGAATTAATGATTTTTTAATATTTATTTTCCAATGAAATGTGAAAAATACAAATTTTTGTTGACAATTGTATTCTTGGTTAAGGAATGTACAAAGTCCCATTTCTTTTAAAATATATAAGAATTAAAATTAGTTCACTTATATTTTAAAAATAACTTTTTTTTCACGTAGCAATTTTATGTTTGCATTTTTTATAAAAACCTTTTAATAGATAAAAAAGTCAAATACTAGAAAAACTATTAAATTTTTATCCTAATAAATTATATTGAACACTATATATGTGTTATACAAATGATATTTAAATATTATATATTCAATAAATTATATGGACATTCATTTCATATTTTCCTATGCATGATATAAGAGGTTACAAAGTTACATGCTTTAATGTATGTTTTTCTATTTAGAGGTTTTTGTCATGTATTGCATTGTTATTTTAAAATTAATTTCATAAACATATTATTATGGAATTTGATGAATTTAATTCCATATTTTAAATAATTTGGTTTGAATTTGGAAAATAATTCCATTTTATTTTTTACCAATATGAATAGTGACTAAGGTAAACTTTATTAACCCGGAAAAGAGTAAATCAGGTTAATCTAGGTAAAAACAAATTTATAAGGACATAATATTAAATCATATTTTTCATTGGATGAAGCTAATTGTACAATTATCATCTAAAACGCTTAATTATTTTGGTTAATGAACACATTTCCAATAAATTAAAATATATAATATTTAAGGAAATGAAATTTACAAAATGTCACTCTCATTGTTTGAAATATCTATTATATGTCCATAGAATGAATAAAATAAGATATGAATGGATATAAATATCTATTTTCATATTAATGAAATTATTATCATGATATAAATTTATATATAATTTTTAAAAATTATATAATTACCTAAGATTATTTTACAATGCCAATGGAGTATTTCATATTTTAAAAAAATATAATAAATTATTTTAAAAATATTAAATATAATAGAAATTGGTGAATTAGATTATATGATATATTTTATTAATATTTATAAAATATTTTAGAGGTTTAAAATTATTTTATATTATTTCCGAATTTGTTTATTTATTTTTTTAATTGAAGTTAATTGAATAATCACTAATTAGGGAATAATGATATTTTATGAAAGTAATATTTTATTAAATTTATTAAACTATTTAAATTTTAACTGGGAATAAGAGAGATAATATATTTTAGTAAATACCACTTGTTTCCCATTTTTATTCCATTTGGAACCATTTTTCTTTATAATTACAATAATATATTTTAATATATTATCAAATTCCATGGTATCCACTTACATTAATTATAAAAGGGCGTCCCTCCATTCTCTTCTTCACACCTCATTCATCCCTCTATCAAAACCATATTCTACCAGTATTACATCTAAAAACCCCAATATTCATTCTCGAGGTAATATTAATCTCATAAATCTTACATGAGACACCTCAATAGGATATCTAAGGAAGTTGTTTCAATGGAGAGTAAATCAGCTAAACTGATTACAATCATTTTATTTCTTCATTTACCACCGATAAATTATTTATATTTTACATAAAATAATAAATTAAGTTTCATTACTATAATTAAATGGAATAAATATTTTGAAACCCAATTTATTTGTTCTATTTCCATCAAATGGGAAAGGAATGTTTATCCTGTCTTTATGTACAGGTTACCGTCTGAATATTATGATACAATTCATTTCCCATTTCCATAATTTATCGATGGTTATTATATCATTTTTTATGTATATATATGATACATATGAAATAATTTTTCTGATAAAATTATAATATCATATCTACATTCTAACCTTCCAAACCATTGTAATATTCAAATGTATATCATGCGAATTGTGGACTACCACCCCCACCACAGGGCATTTTGATTCACATTATATTTTAATTTTACCCGAATGGTAATACTGATGGATTAAATTAATATATATTATATATTAGATTTATTAATGATTTTTAAAGGTGGGTTTTTATTTACCTTACTTTCATTCCATCCCTTGAAAATTTAAAACAGTGTTCATGCATTGTCTGACCTACCATCTCCATGAATGGTGTATTTAATTTTCCCATTTATAAATTTATAGATGAATAAAAATGTATATAATGATTATATATGATATATATATCATTATTAACATTCTGGATATGATTTAACCATGACAATATTGAACGGACTAAAAATATTGAATGAAAACATACGTGAAAAACCAAGTATATACCACCAAAAAAATTATTTCAATGAAAAATTGTTAATATACAGATGATAAAAGGTTATAAATTAATCATATATGGAATATTATATATTTTTATATTTCTATAATTGAAATATAATAAATTTATATTTATTATATATGATGTTCCAACCTTTATGAAGGAAGTCATAATAATGATAAAATATTTTTATCTCACTTTTATTTGTATGAGACACATACCATATGACTCAATTGTTTATTTTATAAGGTGTATTTATATCACAAGAATACATTATATGTGCATTCTTATGAAATTAATGGGTATTTCAATATCTTTATATGTTTTATTATTTTTTGGGGATTATGATTCAAATGTTACCAAATTGGTGTGGGTTTTAAGTTGTAATCTAACTGTTTATCTGGATTGTTTGTGACAATGTTTATAATGACGAAATATTTTGATCTAACTCTCATGAACCACATGAATTTTTTTATAAAAAGGTTATTTTTGGAAAATAATATTTTCCCCTTTCTTTTTATACACATATGTAACCAACATAAAATAAATATAATTTTATGTAAAATGGAATTTATTCAGCTGTTTAGTTAAGAAAAATTCTTCCTTCTACATTTTTTCCAAATAGGTTTTAAAAAAAGTTTGTTACTATACACCTATGATTTTTTAAAATTCATCTATAACCATGTTTTACTTTTTACCAAATGGTTTTAAAGATAGTATTCCTGTTTTTTTAAATGAGGCTCTTTTCAACTTTTTACAAATATATGAACGGAATTTTTTTAACTTATATGGAATTAATAGAATTTAACATAGTCATGAATTCTCAATGAATTGAATAATCCTTTAGATTTTTCCATTTTTATTTTTAGATAATTTTTTAAAGATCATATTTCTTTAAAAATTAGATTTTAAAGAATTAATTTAAACATGGAAATAATAATTTCCTCAAAAACATTTTAATGAAATTTGTTTCAATTAATATTAATAAATTAAAAATCATTTATATAACATATGATTTATTGGGGATAAGATCTAATGATATAATCATTATTCTTTTCTGGATGGTTTATGATTATATTAAAGATATTTTTATGAAAATTTTTCCATTTATATTTGTTTTAATATGATTACATGATGAAATTTCAATGTAACTGGTTTATTTTCCCTATGTTATGCTATAATGAAATGTTCAATAAACCCATTTCATTTCATTGGTTCTGAAATGTATAATGAATTATAATCATCTTCCACACATATGGAGGATTTCCATTATGTGATGGGTATGACATATATCTCCCTCCGTTGAATTATGTAATGATGGATAACTATTAGGTAAATATGATAATTGTGAAACAAATTTCTGGTTCACAATTTTTTTTCTGGTCCTTGTCATCATATACATTGGATTAGGCATTGACATGGATATTTTTTCAATATCATTAATAATGAACCAAATTTCATGTGTGTAAAATTAAGTGAGGAACTAGTTTTCATGTCTATTATATTACGCAAGTATCTAGTTTTTTGTTCCATATATTTATGCTTGTACACAGTTTTCATGTACAAATATTTATGCAAAGACTATGTTTTTTGACTCTAAGTTTATTCTTAGACTAGTATTTCATTATCCATAAGTTTATGTATGGACCTTTTTCAATGTCCATTACTTTATGTGAGGTCTTTATTCCATGTCCATAACTTGATGAGTGAACCTAAATATATTTATACATGTTCCCAATGTTATAAGAATAAGTTTATTCTAAAAAATCTTGTATCATGCTAATTATTATACTCTCGTGACTCATGTTCTTTGAATTATTTTCTGATTAATGAATTATGAACATCCATGTTTTATTTCATGACTCAATATTATGATCTATGATATGAATGGTATGAATTTAAATTTTTTTGATCATCTTATCATACTCAATTTCTCAAATTATACTCTATTTATCATTGATGTCTAATTTTTTTTCCATAATGAGAATCTAAGCTTAAAATTTCTAATGTTTCATTTTACCCATGTTATGAATGATGGAATTATATATATTATATTTATAATAAGGGTTCTATTTATGAATATCTAAGTTGGATATGACATAGATATCATATAATGTAGTTTTTTATTTATATTTGATTCAACACAAACTAGAACTATAAGATTCTTGGGTGGATAATTATTTTATTTATTGAATATTTATCTAATATGATTAAATTTCTGTGTATGGAAATAACATTTCATTATATTTTTTATCAATGAAACATTTACTTAACCTTTGTTATATAGGTTGAGAAAACATTAGTATGAACTAAAGGGATAAGTCTATATATTAGATAACATATTAATGTTTTGTAAATGATCAGGGATAGCCTAGGAAAAACCTATGGTTTCATATATTTAAAATAAAGTGTCTTTATTCAGACAAATAATAAATGATATTTCATGATTATGTGGTTTTCATGCAGGATTTTGATTTCTTAATATTTGTTTCTTTGAGTTTAGTAAATTGAAGTGACCCAAAGTAATCATTTGAAATATGAGTGACATCAAATGTAAATAATATCCCCATGAGTATCCAATGGTCTTCTATTATAGTATTCTATATCTTATGATTATTCTCACTCAACTTTGTAATGATAGTAGTGGTAATGAAATCATGTTGAATATTAAAATGAACCCAGGCGGGAGCAACATGTTATTTAATATTTTATGTGAGTATATATACCCAAATTTATTAAGTTATATAATCTTCTAGTTTCTGAGGAATGGATCAATGTGATGGAAAAGATATTTTATATTCATTGGTGATGGAACCATAATAAGTTTTCCTATATGTTTATCATTTAGATGTAGAAGAATTTTAATGGTGGAATCTTTATAAGAATTCTTGGAAATATGTGAAAATTGACACAATGTATTGGGATGATTTTAAGGGAATATTTATCATTTACTACCTCCATAGTATTATATGCAAGAAATGAATAATTAATTCCTTAAGACTGAGTAGAAGGATGAAAAATCTATTACTACTTATAAGGAAAATTTTAAAAGGATTCCAAGGTATACTCTAAATTTAATCATTATCCCAAATTAAAAAAGAAATTAGTTCATTAGTGGTTTGAAGCTGATACGTTGCAAGGAATTATTAATAATGTACATTAGAAGTTAAGAAGAAATAATTCAATGTGTACTGATATTAGAAATGAATGTTGGAAAGAATAAATGTTCTTGTGATAATAAATGAAAGAATGAGATTCATGGATAATCAAGAGGTTTTTCACTTAAGGAAAAGAAAAAGACTCAACCTCCAGTATGCAAAAAATGTGGGACGGAGCACTCATGTGAATAGTGTAAAGAATCGAGAAGATGTTTTAAATATAGGATGTTTATGAATTGAGGAAAAATGCTGAAGTGACATGAATAAGCCTTTAAATGAAATTAATTGAGAGAGATTAATAGAATAAAAAACTCACCCTTCACTGCTACAAATGCAACATGTTTGGGAATTATGTGAATCAAATTCCAAATCCAAGATTCACTAAAGTTAATGGGCCACAACAACATATGAAATAAAAGCCTAATGGGAACAATGATGAAATTAATATAGGTGAATTGAATCATGATATTTAAAGAACAATTATCATCTACTATAGAATTGGGTGTTTCATGTTTATGTTTTCATGAATATTCACTATGAAAATATTATCCTTTAATGAAATTTGATGTTATATGGGATTTGATTATCTCTCCCTATATACATTCCATATAACTTCATGGAATAAAAATATCATATTTGATATTAAGAATCAACCTATGATTTTATATTAGTGCAAGGATGAATTTGATAATTCAAGGGAAATAGTTTCTTCTATAAAAATAGATTAATTAAGAATTAAGGGATGATTTTTATTTTGGAAGAATATATGATTTTATTGTGGAATTATTTTGTAAAATTATTATCATATATGATCAAGTTATAAAAAAATTTGTATGAGACACTAACAACCCTGTATTTTTTTAATTATACATTAATTTATAATAATATAAATTAATTGTTTTAATTAATACATAAATGTAATTATATTTCAATTTAATTTTAAATTAATTTTCATTAAAAAATAATTGTTTATATTATTATTTTGTGTAAAAATATTATAATTTGTACATAAGTATTTTATTATTTCTAAAAAATAATTAAAAAAGAATTTAAAAAAAAGTTATTTTATCATCATTTTATTTAACAAAATATTTTTAATGAATTTATTAAATGAAATTATTTATTTTTCGATGATAGAAATATTATGTTAATTATTATATCATAATTAGAGTATATTAAATAAATCTATATTTTCATGTATTATAAGTTGTAATATTAAAATTTCAATGGTTTTTAATTGAAATTATTTTAATTATTGGTTTAATATTTTATGGTGATGTGAAATAACTAAATCATTAATGATCATATTATACTAAAATGTTTTATAAAATATAAATATATTATTTATGATATTTTTGAAATTATAAATATATATAATTATTATATATATATACATATCAAAATGTTATTTAATATATATATATATATATGTGTGTGTGTTATCAATATAACTATAATTATATATATGTTTTATTTTATTATTTTGTAATTTTATTATAAAAATAACACACTGTATATATATGCTTTAAAAGACTCAAATGTATATATGACGGCAAAATTATTATATGATTAAAAAATAAAAATATATAATTGAAATAGGTGTGAAAATGTGGGATAAAACAAAAAAATAATAAGACGTGTGAAATTCTAGAAATGTGGTTTGAAACGTGACATTCACAAAAGGAAATATGTGTCAAAAAAACATATAAAAAGGGAAAAATTAAAATTATTACAACTGAAAATAATAATAAATATAAAATGATTTATGAAATACAAAAGAAATTATAAATGAATAAAAGAGAGAAAAGTGGGTTTGGAAAAACTGAGTTTTGGTTTTAAGGGATGTTTCGAGCGGGTTTAGTTGAGTATGGGCCACCTAATAAAGCTTCTTCCATACTGATGGTCCCTCCGTTTTCCCTAAGTTAGACTTTCTCGTTGAAAAGGTAGGGTTCAATCACATCCCTTCCATCATGCATGGACGATCTCAATCGTCCCCCACTTTCTTCCTCGTGAACCTGGTCACACCGCAGCAGTCCATGTCGCACCAGTAGATCGTCCGTCCTGACCATATACTCCATTGATATATCCCTTAGCCTTGGCACCATGATACCTTATTTTTTCAGTATAGTTTTATTTTAAACCAAATATTTATACCATCTCTAGGATTCCCCTATAAGTTTTGAATATATATATTTATATATATTGTCGATCAACTGGATTCATTATAATTTTAAACTATTTATCATCTTCTTCATTTTGATTTTTTCAATTTCAGATTTCATTAAGTATATTTGATTTTTCAAACATGTGATATTATATATATATATATCAATAATGTTCATTTATAAGAGGACCCCTGACCAATTATTAAAGTGAATTATAAAGTAATGTATGAAAAGAAAATGGTGAGGACATACATCATTCCCACAGTCCATCAATCAAAAAAACTATAAAGAGACAACTATATCTCATAATAGTCTTACCAAACACCACATCCACGATAATGTGATTCCTTCAAAGTAGTCAATTCAAACTTTTTCCTCATTTCATATTTCTTAAAAAACATGACATACTTCTTCTTAAGATTCAATTTCTCTAAAAATAGATGCTCCTTAAAATATTACTTACGGTTTTTCAGATAAGGGACAACCACTCTTTCCCTCTTAGTAGAAGACCTGGAAGCCACCGACTTTAGAATGTATGAATAGTATTTCCACTACCTTCTCTATGGTGGGGGGGTAATAACTCTTTCACTTTCAAACACCTTATTCTCTCCACCATAAATAATGTCACTATAGGAAGGTCGGACAATACCGCTATAATTTTCATTATCACTTTCAGAGACATCTCCACATTTTTTATGGATAGGAATAGATAAAGAGTTTTGGAAACCATCATTCTCTACCAATAAAGCATAATATAATGTAGACAGATTCACTCCTCCCACCAGCTGAGAGTGTCTCTTAGTATCAATTGTGGATAAAAATTGTCCGTACCTTATAGTGTCTTGACCATCATCAAACTCCTTCTTTATTGCATCTTCTATTGTCACTGCATTCTGAGATGGGGAATCAAGCGACATTTTAACAAACATATCTATGTTAGGACGATCCAGAACATTAAATATTCCCTAATTCTCTAGTCCTTCAAAAAAATTACGTATTGGGACATTAAACTGTAAGATACTAGCGGTATCAACAGGATCCCACATGAGAGAATTAACCTATTCACATGAAACTAATGTTTCCATGTTTAGTGCACAATCTCTACAAATATTATTCTCTAAAGTTCCCTCAATAACAACTTCTGATCATGGATGACATGTTTTTACAACATCTTCCAAAAAGAGATACTACCCTAACACCAAGATCAGAATTCAGTCGGTCAAAAACCAGACTCACTATCAAATTCATTGGCATCCAAACCTCCTTCAATACACCCTAAAGAGTAATGGCCTCCATATGATCAGTTTTCATCACCTCTTGCTCCACACGTGACTACTTTTTTATTATATATATCCCTCTTTTCATACCCTTGGATACCCAAAACTCATTATTCCTAAACACTCTCTTGGTATCTTGAATCTCTTATCCCCTAATTCGATCCAAATCAATGTAAGGGGTAAAATTATTCTCAATTTAAATGGATTTTTCAAATTATTATCATTTTCAATGGTGATATTTGTATGTATATATATATATATATATGAGTATATATATATATATATACTATAAATGTGATAAGGGTTATTATTTGAAATTTTATTTCTAAAACCAAATGTTTGTAAAGGTTTAATTAGTTTTAAACAAAATATTTTTATTTTACCATGAATGACATATATATATATATATATTTGTGTGTATATATATATATTATTATCTAATTTCAGAATATATAAAAAAATTAATTTTTATCTTGATCACTAATCCTATGATTGAAAGGTTTTAATTTATTAATAATCACGTTTCTTGTTTAAAATGATATACATATATTTATAGGTACATTTATATATATATATACAGAATAATCATGATAAATAAAAGGGATTATAATATCATTTTTAGTTCTATATAAACAGGTTTTAAAAGAAAATTTTGTACATCATTTAATGGTTTATATTTTATGTGTAACTTTTGTTTATAAGCGACCTTTATTATAATTTTATGAGTCAATACTAAAAAATCTATCATTTAAATTTTGAAATTGTATCTAAACCCCATGGTATGGAATTCATAATTAGGCATTTCCATCATATAAATTATGAAGGACATCCCGTGATTTTTATATAAACTACACATTTTAATTCTTTATCCATTATATTAATGATTTGTAAATAATGATAGTTGTTTCAAAAATGAAATTAACCAAAAAATTGTTCTATAAATTCTCAAGAAAATATTCATGATATGTTAAAAGAAATGTTATTTTACTTTTTAAGAAAATAAGGTTAATAATGTATTTGTGAAATGTTTTGGGTTAAGATTGAGAAACCATGGTCCATTGAACATGATTTCAAAAAAAGGAACTACAATGTTATGTGATGTTAGGGAGATTAAACCCATATTTCTTAAAAGAAAATTATTCCATATGAGTTATGAATAGCGACCCTATGGGTTTTAATATGAAATTCCAAGTATCATAAATGACCTACTCGATATTGTAATTTTAAATGGACAAATCCTGATGATCTTTTCATTTATAATAATTTTGAGAAATTAATGGTTTTTTTAAATATGTTTATTTAGATTCAAATTTTATGATAATATAGTTTTAAGTATGTATTATTATTTAAAAAAATTAAAAATAATTTATTAAATTGTTCTAAAATCACTTAGTGGGAATTTTAAATGATCACCCTACTTTTTAAATTCTTTTTTATGGGTTTAGTGGATTTATCAGTGATGTATTTCTCTATATGGAGGCATCTCACTAAAGTTTATTTTGTTTATTTCATTTTATTCCTGAACTGTTTTGATGAAATATATTATTTTGATCAAATTATTTAAATCCTCGACTATTAAAGGTCCTTTTTTGCGTAATGTTTTGTGTAATTATTCAGTTTCTTTTTATAAAAATATTTCACAACATGTTTTACCAAGAAATCCAGAAGCACGGGATCGGGGAATTATAGACATTATATGTTCATCATGGAATAGTATGAGATAAAAATATCATTGGTCTTCTATAATTTTTGCACAAATTTTATAATAATATTAAGGTTAACAAATTATGGAATAAATTATGTAAAAATTTTGGATTTGGTGGTTAATGGTGTATTTCATCATTTGAGTTTTTATAAGGTTTGAGAATTCTCTTATGATAACCATTTTATTTGGTTAATGTATAAATATATTAGAATGAAATATTTGTCCTTTATTGGATTATTTAATCCATTATAAATTTATTTTAGTGATTTTTCCCTATAAAGTCATAATTAATAGTCATCGATTTGTAGAAAAGAATATTTTGTGGTGAAAATCAATCAAATGATGAGATTCTACTTCTCATATAAGAATATTTAAATATTATTTTATTCAATAAGGTGAGGTAAAAACTGAAATCTAGGAAAATAGATATTGAAATAAATATTTTGTCATATTACATTAATTTCAAATGAATCGATGGAGATTTTCTCACCTATTTGGTTGACAAATTTTTGATCAATAATATGTCATGATTATTCCATTTTTGGTGATAAATGACAAATGAAAATTTATATTATTCCAGGAAAATATTTCCAATTCCCAATAATGTTTTCCTATTTGGAAAATAAGTTATGTGTTATTCTAGATGAACATTATATTTTCTTTCCTTCTTTTTAAGTGGATGTGTCATTAACCATTTTATGATGTAATATTTCCAGAAAAGAATTTTCAAATGCCATACCTATGATTATAGATCTCATGTTAAAATTTTGAGGATGTAATTTATTAATGGGTGGATAATTTGATAAACAATATATTTTTTAAAAATCATATCATTATAATTGGGAGCACTTATAATGTACAATATCGAACTTAAATAGAATATGAAATATTATTTTTTAAATATGAATGTTTTAATCTAGGAGTTATGTTTTTGAGTATGAATAGTATTTATTAATTTATAAAATATATAAAAAATTCCACCTTATATTTATTGATTGATGCAATAGAAATTTATTTAGATTTTATTGCAATGTTAAATTATACATAAAATATAAATTCCCTTTAAAAATTATTATATTATTCTTTTAAGGAAATATTATATTTATTTTCCCATACATTAAAAAAATATTTTTCATAAAAATATTTTTTAAATAATGATATCAAAATCATCTTACTGTTAATTTCTTTATTTTTTTGGAAAAATTAATTTTCCTACGAATAGTCAATAATAAAAAAATCTTATTGAAATCTATAATTCTATTCCAAAAATTTACAAAGTAAAATTTTATTTTAAAATGGATTAAAAGTAAAAAATGTTTTCTATACTTAATATAATATAATTATGTTCATTGGAATTAATTTTATGAATGAATTTATTATAAATACTATTTTATACGTAAAAAAAATTTCCTAAAAAACTCTTCTTATGTGCATAATGTGTTTGTATACTAATATATTAAATTGGCTAATTAATGTGAATAATTGTAATTTAATTTATATATTATATATTAAATCAAATATTTTAACAATAATTTAATATTTTTTTGACAATGTGACAAGAATAAACAATGTTTTTGGGTTAAAAACACATTTTTCTTAAAAGTGGGTTTTATTGTGTTTTTCTAAATTATTTTAAAATTATTTTGTGGAACATATAGGTATTGAATTTGATAATTTGTTTTCAATATTTGAGATCTTTTAGTTAATGTTTTTTATATATTTCCCTTTTTATATTGGTTAGTATGAATAGTAACCACAGTGAAATATTTCACCTATATAATGGTAAATTAGTTTATTTTAGGTTAAAAGTATGTGATAAAGCCATAATTATTTATCACAGTTCTTATTAGATGAGGAAAATTAAACCTATATTATCATATTATAGAAATTTATTTATTTCTAATGTAAAAATGTCCATGAAAATGTCCAATATAATATATGATGTAATGAATGTTACAAACTATCACTCTCATTGTTTTAAATATCACTTGTTTTCCACTTAGGGAAAAACAAATTTTTTTATCTATCTAAAAGAATGTTTTCATTTAAATAAAATAATTTTCATGGTATAAATATATATATATATACATTTATATATAGAATTTTTAGAAATTATATAAATACCTTAAATTCTTAGGCAACACCAATGTAAAATTTCATTAGTTAATAATGAAATAAAATAAATGATTTTAAAAATATTAAAAGTAATATAATTTCTATGATTTATAGTGTTATGTGAATTTTCAAGAAAACTATTACATAGTTTATAGGTTTTAAATAATTTTTTTAGGTTTAAACTTTCTATTTACATATTTAATGTCAAAATATGTGAATAGTGTATAAATTGGAAATAATGATATTTTATGAAATTAATATTTATGAAATAATTTAAAATAATAAAAATATTAATTTAGTACAAGAGGTATACGTTATGGTCAATAATTTCATCTATTTCCCATTTTTATGAAATTTTGAACCATTTTTCTAGAGAATAACTATAATATTTTTAATATTTAATGAAACTCCAAGAGTGTACCTCCAATATATTATAAAAGGGAACACCTAAATTCCCTTATTCAGACCACATTCAGCCTTCTAGATCAACTAATATTTAACAAATTATCATACGAATTTCATTATAAACATTTTATATGTACCTATATTTCTAAAAATCGTACCATGGAGTCCTTAAAAAGGGATTTAAAAGAGTTGTTGAAAAGAATAAGTGATCACCATAACTAATCTCTTTCCATTAATTTATTTTTTCCTCTTATAAATATGTTATATATTTAAAAAAATAATAACTCATTTTTTATAAATGTACATTAGTGTTATTATGATTATTAAACAACATTTATTCACCATATTTTCATCATATGTGAAGTGAAAGTGTCACTTGTGTATTCATATGACTTAACGTCTCCACGTAGAGATACAATTCATTTCTAATCACCATCATGAATAGATGAGTATTTTGAGGAGTTTAATAGAGAGAGATATATATATATATAATACTTATTAAATAATAATACTTATGAAATTAAAATAAATTGTCTACTTTTTTATTATCCAATCCCTTAGAAAATGATAATGTTGCTTGTACATACCTATGGCTACCACCCCTCGAAGCTATGTGAGCCTTTTTTATTTCTATTAAAAATATGTGGTAATAATTATGAATTTATTAAATATATCTGATATAACAGATTTAATAATTATTATTGGAGGTTTATTTATAATTTAACTTTATTTTTTTTATCTGTCAAAAAATAATAAATGTATCAAGCGTATGTATGGTATACCGTCTTCATGTTCGGTGTAATTAATTCTTATATCTCATCTTTTATGGATGTATATAAAATTTTTTGTAATGACTATAAATTATATTTATTTTATAATTAATTTTTGAAGATTATGGAACCATTATAAATTTAAAAGGACCAAACTACCTAACCCAAACATACATGAAAACTGAATGAGATACCAATCAGAACAGTTATCTTGGTAAAGAATTATTGATAGACGAAAGATTCAAAGCTATAAATAAATCATATATTATATGATATATATTATTACAATTTTTTAATATATTTATAATATATATATATATTATTAATTATTTTCCTATTTTTATGACGGAATTCAAGTCTAAGATAATTTATTTTCACCTCAATTTTTTTCATTGAGATAAAACCCAGAATCAGCACTTATTTCTTTTAGTTAGTGTTTATACATCTCAAGAATGTGTTATATAATGATTATTATGAATGTTTTTTGGATCATTATATATATATATATATGGTTATTTATTACATGGGGATTATTATAAAAATTATAACAAATTAGTATGAATTTATTTTACAATTTCATTGTTTATCAAGATTTCTTATAACAAGGTTTCTAATGATAAAATATTATTGTATACCTCTAACATAACTAAGGATTTTTCTTATAATTTTATTATTTATTTAAAATAATGTTTTTAAATTTCATTTTCCTAACTATATATACCCAATATAAATTTTTTTTTTAATTTTAGTGGATATTATTTATATATTCGTTCGAAAAAAAATTCATAAAAAGTCATGTTTTATAAAAATGTATGAAAGAAGTTTTTTACTATTAATTTTTTATTATTTAAAGAAATTTTTTTTCTATGTTTTAATTTTTGAAAAATTTATTTTAATCTAATATTCATTTCATTTTCTGAATGAGGTACTTTTGAAATCATACATATGTATAAAAAGAATATATTTTACCTTATACGACATGAATTGAATTTCCACCATCCTGACAGATCAATTATATAGACCCTGAATATACATTTAATTTTTTTAATTAAATGGGAACTTTACAGGCCTGTGAAATCTGATGGATTGGGACTCCGAGGCCTGGAGTGACCTGAATGATCCGTTGAACTTTTTGTTAAGATTTTGTTAATTCACATAAGTAGGTTTCCTCAATAAGTGGAATAACTCTTAAACGGTAACTCGGATCAGAAATTTGAGGGCACCATTATGCTCAACATTTCAGGTTTACCCTTGGCGCGACTTAAGATTTTTCGGTGCAGGCCTCCTGTTAGAAAACCTAAAAAATGTAAAAATCATCAATAAAATAATAAAATAATTTTTTTTATTTTTTGAATGCTTATAACTCACAAATGGTAACTCATATTAAAATCTGAGACCACCACTGAACTCACGAGGGTATGATTCATTTAAGAAGATACTAACTTTGACAGGCATGGGCCACAAGATAAAGTTAGTTTTTGGCAGGAAATAAACTACCTAAGTGCTAATTATTTTATTGTAAAAAAAATAATATCATAAAAACGGTAATGCAGATTGAAAATATGTCAGTAACGTTGGGTTTTTTGGGGCGTGTTTCCCATAGGTAGATTCTATCCTCGACCGGTGCGAGTTTAGGGTGACTGATAATAATTTTCTTGACTTTTTTTCGGGTACGATCAGTGAACGTGTGAGCGGTGTTTTGTAACATTTGAACCGGTGCATGATATTGAAAACTGAGGGCACCATTGAACTCGCAGCACCAGTATTCACATAATAAATCTTTCACCTCGATGACAGATGGTCGGGAACGAAATTTAGTTTTTGGGTTTTATGTGGGAATAATAAAATAAATTATGTGCTTGACTTAATTTATTTTTTGTTGGTTAAAACCTCCAAGAGGAGGTTGGAGGTGGGGGACACCACACCATAACCTCAAATGAGAGGTTAAGGTGGTGGGGCACACCCATGGTCTGTAACCCCTCTTCTTGTGGGGTTAATGTGGTGGGGACCACCCGATACCACTAAAGCTCTTGAACTCCCCACATTAATGAGGGGGAGCCTCTTGACCTCTTCTACACTTATGGTGCCAACCCTCTAAATTAATTAATTTAACACATTCAATTAATTAGTTTAAACCTTTCGAATTCTATGCCAACAATTTAAAATTATGTCATAATCTATTGATTCTTTGGAATTTGTCTTTTTTCTTGAGCTTGGGAGGAAAGGTACTCTCCAAAGAAGAACACTTCTTCCTCCAAATGAAGAGCGATCTTCAATCGGGGCAAGAGGGGAAGCATCATTAGTGAAGGACACCGGCGCCGTCATCCTTGACTAATTCATATTCTTTTCTGAATTCAACGAATCAACATCTTCTTTTCCGCGACATCGACAATGAAGAATGAACCCAATGCAGGGGTTAAAGCTTCCTAATTGATGCGTATTCTTCATCTTCCATCGTGGTTTAGAATTCGAAGCCGCTTCATATCACCCTAACATGGAGGGCGTGGTCCAAACAAACACAAATAGAACCCTCTTCATTCTTTGTGGATTTTGAGGCTCAACGCAGCATGAGTCCAGGTTGAGAGTTACTTGTCAAAAATGGTTTCGGATCAAAGGAGATGACCCGAGGAATGTGTGACTTTTTCCTGAGCAAGAATCGGGACTCTGGAACTCGTCCGGTGACCCACAGAAAGCTCTCCAATAGATGGTGTAGCGATTATCACCGCATGGATGGCGGTGGTGCACCCACGACGCCAGAGGGGAAGATCGTGACCGATGGACTGTGGCGGTGCAGCCACAGCCGGCACAAGGCCAGTAGTGAAGGAAGTTGGTGACACGAACCGCTAGGATGTAGCAGAAGGCGCCGCACAATCGGTGGCGCCCGGTGGACAGAAGGATGGCTGCTGCCCCTGGCCACGGCGGTGAAGTAGAAGTTAGCTTGAGCTCGGCCGCAAAGTAGTCCTGGGGCCCGATCCACCGGGTCACCGGATGAGGCGCGGTACAACTAGCGCCACGTGAGGAGTTGACTTGCCTCTCATTTAGCCAGAAACAGCGGGACCCCGCTTGGTCCCATGTGACACACCAGTGCCATCCTGGAACCGGTTCCACCCACCAGAATGGCTATGCCGTTCAGCAACCATGGGTAGTGGTCTCCCCCTAGACCCGGCTTGGGTAGACCCCTATGGTCCATCGGGCCGCCGGGCCGGACACAGTCTGGGCCGGACCCAGCGCGGGTCGGGCCGCCAGCGCGGGTCGGGGAGCCCCCTCGTACCGGGCCTCCCCCCCCATCCCGGGTCGGACCTACGTGTCGGGTCGAACCCTCGAACAGGGTCGGACCCGTCTGACCTGATTTCACGTTTTCTCCCATAACATGGGCTACAGGTGACCGATTGATGAAACATCTGTGGCGGCAGAAATCATGGAGATAGGTGGTCCTATTGGAATAAAACACATTAGGTTTTCACACATTTGGGGTAAGGTTGGGTTGAATTGAACCTAAATCTAATCGAGCCTCAGAAAGGATATGCCAATAACTCTCAGACTGGGTATCTGATTGACGCATTGTCTATCTCGTTGAGTTTCATATGGAAACATGTATCATCAAAATAAATCAACTTGGGATGATGTGGTAGTTTATGTATCAACACTTTTCTTGAGGAGAGGACCCTCTTGGAATCAAGCGTGCTTTGTGGAAACCCTGTGGCAGGCTGTGCACTATTTACTATTCCTAAATCATGTATTGGTCTAACAGTTCTAAAGACTGTTCCTGGATCATGTTTTGGTTCGACAGTTCTGACATCTGTTCCTAGATCATGTGTTGGTCTGATAGAATAGTTTTTCCTTGATCATGTGTTGGTCTGACAACTCTGACGACTGTTCCTGGATCATGTGTCGTTCTGACAGTTCTGACTTCTATTCCTAGATCATGTGTTGGTCTGAAAAAATAGCTGGTCCTGGATCATGTGTTGGTCCGACACCTCTGACGAATCTTCCTGGATCATGTGTTGGTCTGACAGTTCTGACTTCTGTTCCTAGATCATGTGTTGGTCCTATAGAATAGCTGGCCCTGGATCATGTGTTGGTCCGACATCTATGATGATTCAGTGGCTATATCTGATCATCTCTATCTCTCTACATTAGTTGTATACCTGTGTGAGCTGAGTCAGTAACTTGTTCTATTGTCATTATTATGATGGGTTACTAGATAGCTTAGTTATATGTATGGGCATACACCTTAGTGGGGTTATCCGTTTATTTCATACATTGTGTTTTATCCCTGTTGGATTTTGCGAGACCTTGAGGGTCTCGGGGTCCCTACTGAGTATCGTTATACTCACCCCTGTACGGGATATTCTCTCATATCATTGTGCTGGATGTAGGAGACGGGAAATGATGAGTGAGGCTGAATAGTAGGACTAGATAGTACTCAGAGGTGGACCATATGATGAGTCAGTACATGGAGGATACAGACGGACGTGGAGTGATGAGGAGACCATCTGTACCTACCCTTCATGTAGGAACCCTAGAGGATGACCCAATATCTCTTTTTTCATTTTCAGTTGTACTTGTCTTTCAGTTGTACTTGCACTTTCTAGTTGGGCTTGTATTTTCGCCCCTTTACTTTTCAGCACTCTTTTGTATACATCGTTACATAGTGATTACATTCATCTCGTACTCCGTTGTGCGTGTGTTTTTAGTTTATAAATACAATACTCTCCCAGTTTTTGGGATTTATGCCTTTGGTGATAGTCTCTAGCCCCTGGCCTCTGGAAGCCGGGCTTAGTGTTGTCACGACATGGGCCCTGAGGGACGGGTCGTGACAAATTGTTATCAGAGGAGTCCGTTCTACCGCAGAACATAGAAATCTGATCTTTTATGTGGAGAAATAGTGTTAAGGGTACAAAGTGTGGTGTTCAGTTTAGGGATTCCAGTGTTTGTACGGCGATCGACATATCCATACATCAGTACCATGACTTCTGATTTCCGACTCCGTGCATGAAAACCCTGATTGTGTGTGTTTTTTAAGAGTTTTCTTTATGATCTCTTTGTGTTAGCTCCCCAGGTATAACATATTGACCATTGAGCACCTATTCTTTATCATGATGTCGCTGAATAGACAGCTAGCTAGGGTTTCCGAGAGAGTACAGGATAATGGCCCACTGAGTGACGAGGCTCTGGTGTAGTGCCCTCTTTCTATTTTGTCACCTTCGAGTGGTGTACCAGCAGCACCACCACCTATTTATCAACAGATTCCACTAGCCTCACTTGCGGATGGTGCACACCGACTGATCGCATTGCTCAAGTTCCGGCGATAGAGGCCTCCGAGGTTTGAAGGAGAGACAGATTACCATGTAGCAGAGGAATGGATAGAGGCGATTACTAGAGTTTTCTGCCTAGTTGAGACACATGTAGAGGATATGGTGATCTTAGTTACTAGTGTTTTCCAATGAGTGACCATGATGTTGTTCCGCATATTGACGAGGCTTCGGTACATGTAATTTTGTCTGATATTATACCTTCAGGTAGTGTTTCAGCTATATCATGGAATGTTGGTCAGCAGTTACAAATGGGGGTACCGGTAGATGACACATATGGGCGTAGTGCCTTACTTGTGCTTCAGCATCAGATACCCCTCATGACCTGAGGCGAGGCTGACTCATAGGAAGCTGAGGACTGAACTGAGGAGGTGGCTAAGAGTTCTCTATTGCTTGTATATATTTGTCAGCATGACATATTGATTGATGAGTATTCATCGAGGCTTACTGATCATTCCTGTTATTCGATAAATATGATACAATCTGTGCTATGGGGATTAGACTACCAAGTGAGGAGTGTTTTATGACATCCGAGACAACACGTTTTCTCTAGTTTCTAGAGAGAAGATTTGTGGTTGAATGTTCTCTGGATAAGAGGATACAGCCTGTTAATTTTAGCTGTGGGAAAGCATGAAACTGGGGGTAGTCTTAGAGACATGAGAGTGTAAAATGTTTCAGGAAGAGAAAGTATTAAAGAAAGATGAATTTTTAGGGAAGTAGATGTAGAAGCAGTGCTAGGAGAGCAGCACAAGGTGGTGTACATTTCGATATATTACAACCACCCACCTTTGTAGTCCCCTCCGAGCCGAGGGAGTTGGAGGGAAGGGGAAGAGAGTAGCTGCATCCAGTCAAGGTGTTTTACCCAAGAGATCATGGAATGATTCAAGGTACGATTTATGTCTACTACTAGTTGTGGTATCAATAGAAATAGGTTCCAATCATTCATTCCTTCCATGAATCTTGTCACAGACCTAGAGTTTCTGGTTAAACCATTGAATTGACCCTCACATCTGTAGATACCTTTGAGAGGAGACTAGATAATCACACTTTCAGAAATAGTGTGATCTGACCCTTTAGTAGATAGTTTCCATTGGAACCTCTTGGTGGAAACATCATGGCCTTACGAAGTTAGTTTGGGTTTGGACATGACATCCACAGTTCACACTCAGATTGACTGTATTAGGCCAAAAAGTTGTGGGTTATCTATAATGTTGGGATGTGATTTTCCTTGGTCGGCAAATAGGAAAACCCAGGCAGCACAGGATGGACTCATGCAGAAGAGGGTGCAGCTGATCACTCATGATTCGGCCAGACTTACCTTTGTTCAAGACTTCTCCAGAGTTACAACACCACTCTCACCCTTGATGATTATGGGGATAATCTTCGTGTGTTTGGAGAAATGATAGCAGAGATTTCAAGAGCTGAGTTAGAGGATTACTAGTGCCCCAATCTTGAGGCTTCGAGAGGAAGGTGTAGGGTATATAGTTAATTGCGACGCATCAGGGACCAGAATCAGATGTGTCCTGATACAGGAGCGAGCAGTGATCTCATATGGTTCTCAGCAGCTAAGACAGAAGGAGAAGAACTACTCTGCCCATGACCTGGAGTTAGGAGCAGTGGTATTCTCCTTAAATATGAAGTGACATTATCTTATGGGAAAATGTTTTACCGTATACTCTGATCATAAGAGTCTCTGGTATATAATCTTTCAGAAACACCTGAACCTGAGATATCGAAGTTGGCTTGAGTTCCTCCTGGACTATGACTTCGAGATAGTCTATACTCTTGGGAAGGTGAATGTTGTTTTAGATGCACTCCGCAGGAGAACTGGTATACTACTTCTAGGAGAGGCGACAGAGTAGCTGGCTTCCTTACATATATCCTCTGAGGATAGAGATAGAGGAGCCTTTATACAGTCTCTTACAGTCACTCCCCCACTTCTTTAGTGATTTAGGGAGGCATATCATGGGGACGCTGATTGTGAGACATAACGTGCTCAGATATCCCCAGGGCAGGGACCTAATGGATTTTCATAAGGTGGAGAACACGACATCCTCTTCAGAGAATGTACATTGGTACCAGTATAACTACAAAAGGAAATGTTGAGGGATTTCTACACATTCCCTCAATAGGTACATCTGGGAGTGGAAAAGTTGTACCATGACCTTTGATGACAGTATCGGTGTCCAGGTATGATGAAGGAAGTAGCGGAGTTTATTTCTCGAGGCCTCACTTGTCAGCAAGTGAAGGGGGAGCCCCAGGTACCAGCTGGCTTGGTTTAGCCATTAGAGATCCCAGAGTGGAAGTAGGATGGTATATCTAAGGACTTCATGATGGGTCTTCCATGAACATCCAGGGGTCATGACTCGATTTGGGAAATCGTCGACCGACTCACCAAGTCAGCCCACTTCCTACTGACCAGAGATGGTACATGCTACCACAGAGATGGTGCAGATCATCCAGGAGCAGATGAAGACTGCACAAAGAAGATATAAGTCGCATGATGATAGGAAATAGAGACCTCTGGGGTTTGATTATGGAAACCATGTCTTTCTACGGGTCTCACCTCGAAGAGGTCTACAAAGATTTAGACAAGGAGGGATGTTATCTTCGAGATTCATCAGACCTTTTTAGGTCCTCAACAGTGTTCGTGAGGTGGAATACCCCTTAACTCTTCCACCTCAGTAGTACCTAGTGTACAATGTCTTCCACATATCCCAGTTGAGGTGATACTTGCACAACACTTCCAACATCATCGACCATAGCGAGCTGGACATTGAAAATGGGGAGACCTTTACGGATGTTCCAGTAGAGATTTAGGATCGACAAGATTGGGTCCTTCATGGATATTCAAATCATCTAGTGCATGTTTTCTGGTAGTACGAGAACCTTCATGAGAGCACATGGGAGCGGGAGGCTCAGATGCGTGCTCAATAACCCCACTTGTTCCCTTAGTTGTGAGTTGTGGCTTACGGGGACGTAGAGCCCTAGGGTTGGGAGAATTTAAAGACCCAAGGTTTATATGTAATTTTTTAATTAAATGGGAACTTTACAGGTCTGCAAAATCTAACGGCGCACGATTCCGAGGCCTCGAGTACCCAGAATGATCCGTCGATGTTTTTTTTAAGCTTACTTTAACGAGCATAAGATGTTTTCTTGAAAAAAGATGAATTACTCTTAAACGGGAACTCGGATAAGAAAACTGGGAGCACAATTGCACTCAGTATGGCAGGTTTACCTCTAGCATGACTTAAGCTTAGTCGGCACGGGCCTCCTTTGAGAAAAACGGAAAATGGAATAATCATAAATTAAATAATTTAATAAATTTTTTTATTTTTCAAATTCTTATAACTCACAAATGGTAACATGGATTAAATATTCTAGACCACCGTTGAACATGTGAATGTATGCTTTATTTAATAAGATACTAACTTTGTCCAGCGTGGGCCACCCGAGAATGTTAGTTTTTGGCTGAAAATAAAATAATTAAGTGAACATTTTTTTATTGTAAAAAAATAATAACTTCTAAACGTTAACTCGAGATGATAATATGAGAGTATTATTGGGTTCATTGGGGCATTGTTTACATAGGTATATCCAAACCTCGACCGGTACGAGTCAAGGGTAACTGATAATGATTTTATTAACATTTTTTCAGGTACGTTCAGTAAACTCATGAGCAGCGTTTTACAACTCTTTAACCGGTGATCAGAATTAAATATTAAGGGCACCGTTGTACTTGCAGCCCCGGTATTCACTTAATAAATCATTTACCTCAACGATAGATGGTTGGGAATGAATGTTGGTTTTTGGGTTTTATGTGAGAATAATAAAATAAATTAAGTGCATGTATTAATATATTTTTAGTTTGTTAAAACCTCCAAGAGAAGGTTGGATGTGGGGGCCACCACACTTTAACCCCCCATGAGAGGTTATGGTGGTGGGGCCCACACAATTTCTAAAACCCCTCTTCATGTGGGGTTAATGTGGTAGGGACCACCTGAGACAACTTAAACTCTTGAACTCTGCACATTAATAAGGGGGAGCCTCTTGATATCCTCTCCACTTATGGTGCCAACCCTCTCAATTAATTAATTGAACACATTTAATTAATTAATTTATCCATTTTTAATTATATTCCAACAATTTAATAAGATGTCATAATCTATTGGTTTGATGGCATCTGTCTTTTTGGTGGAGCTTTGTAACAACCCAGGTAAATAAAGTATTAAACATTTTCATATTTATTAATATTTGAGAATTAAATATTAATTTTACTTTAAAGGGATTTCTATGTTTGATGGTGTACCCGATACACAATAAAGAGATTCTTTGAAATCTTACGTTGCAGACTAGTAATAAAATAATAATATATTAAATGGTAGTTAACACGTAGCCATTGTATTAGTAGGAATGAATAGAAATATCTAAAATATTATTATATATATATTTTAAATGTTTTTACATTTATCCGATAAAGGATAAAGGCTTAAAATATGAAAATAATTCAATTTTAGGCATATATACTCTAATATTTACTAAAGCTCAACTTATCGCCTTTTGATGGTGAACCCTCTTTAAATATAGTTTTGGTCACTCTTAAAAATTCATATTGGACCAAATAAAATTGTTCTTTAGAATCAGTACATCAAAATTTACTTTGTGTAAGTTTTTGGTATTTTTCCGATAAAGTTCATTTTTTTAATGAATAGTGAAAAATGTTGTATTTTAATTCAAAACCCCTTTTTAATCAAATTTATAAATATTATTAGATTATCTTTTTAATTGATTTTAAAGTGAAATTAGAATACATTTTTACCATTTAATTCAATATTGGTCATTGGAATTAATTTCACTTTGAAATTGGACTTAAACTAGTGTCAATCTTTTGATATATATTGTTTCATAAAAACACACTATTTGTCCGGACATCGGGAATTAATTATTAAATTAATTAATGTAACTTATATGATTTGAATTTTGTAAAATAGTCATCATTTTTTAATTCGGAATATCAAATATATCTTAGGGTGAAGTTTTGGTATTTTTCTGAAAAACTTCAATTTTTGATGAATAGTGAAACCACTACGTGGTACTTAAAAACTGATTTTTTTTGTTTAAATGAAATTTTACCACCTCTATGTTTCGAATTTCAAAAATCCGACATACATGGTTTTCATTAAGAAGTAAAATGTGGTTCAATGGAATTAAAATAATTTTTGGTGAATAGTAACTTTTAGGTTTTTAATCGGAATTGGAGTTAATTAGTGTAATTTAAGGTAAAAATAATATTTTAATATTATAAAATGACCTTGACATATACCCACCCCTTATTTTATGTGTCATTGCCGACCAATAAAATCCATGAGTAAACTTGGGGACCCCATGGAGCCACTTTGGTAGGAAAATGACATTAATAACTTTTTATTTAATGTTAAAATAAAAATGTCACAAACATTGTTGTTTTAGTAAAACAATTTTTAAATGGGGTTATACAAGTCATAAATTTGACTATAAATATTATATCTAAATCTAAAAATATTTCATACATCCTGATATTTTTTTTATAATTTTTATACATTAAATAAATTATATTATTTATGACACCATGATGATGTAATGATTACCTCATTATTTAACGATTTAAATAAAATGAAAAGATAATGTAAAATCTAAGATCTGCACTTGTGAAAAACCTATTGGATGGTTGGATTTAGAACTCTATTCACCTTATCCTCGAAATATATAATTTTGGGACCTTTAAAAACCAAAACATATTTTATAATAAAGTAACCTTTTATAAATTTCCATGAGTTCCCCTCCTCTCCTCTTATAAAAGGCCCCCACCTCTACCACCTTACCCACACCTCTAAAGCCTTTGGATAGGACAACCCCTTCCCAGTTTGTCTCTCCACATCCCTCTCTTTCTTCTAGAAGCCTCACTTTGTGCAGAAGTATTTCCAAAGAAGCCTTTGAGCTCAAATCAAAAAGAGTTACATGTTTTAAAGGTAGTGCTTTCTCTTGTGTTCTTATGATTTATTTTGCTTCTCCAACCCCCTAAACTATTTTTATTCGTTTATCTTGTAACAAAACCAGTATATTAAATATACTAGGATGTTTTTATGTAATGTATTTGTGCTACACATACACACACCTTTGTCTAATGGTTAATGAACATACTGTTTCTTGTGGATGGCGAATTTCTACCTCACAAAACGATGATTGTTCAATATTATTTTAACACCTTTCATGGTGGCCATTAAGATTTTAATATATTTATATATGATATATATTATTTTTATTCTTTCCTTATGATTCTGTATTTTTAATTTATGGCATACCTTTATGGTTTCCATTATGGGTAAACGCGATAATTTCATTTTAGGAAGTGCAGACTACCGCCCCTCAAAGTGATTTGATTCGTTAATGCCATATATGGGATGTATAAAGGATAGAGTTAATGTTATTATATATGATGTTATACTGGAATTATAATATACCCTTATATAATTATGATATCACTCCATTAAAAACGAAATAGAAATTAAAGTAGCGTTCATGCATACGTACGGCTTACTGTCTCCATGAACAATGCATTTCATTTCTTATCTCTAAATGTTATCTACTATTATAAATACATGTATATTCTGGATATATATGATATATATGATATCCAAATCATGAATATCATTTTGGATATAATGAACCATTGACCACATAAACAACATGTAATTGTAAGAAGTCCATTTTTGACTTAAGTACCAAATATCGAAAAAATGATCTTTATTAAATTATATAATTACATAACGTTTATAACATGGAAATAAGTTATATAAAAGGAATAATAAACTTGAAAAAGTTTCTTAAGTAATTATTAAATAACACTAGTTTATTATACAGTAGATTAAAGATCAATCGGGTCACGTCGGACACGAGGTAAGGGAACTTCTTAACCAAATTTCCATTCTTTGGGTTAATCTCCTACTTTAAAATTATGTCCTGATATTATTATGTCATATATTGTATTTATACTTTCTTTATGTGTACATATATTGAATACACATAATAGATCTACTTCATTAATAAAATGATACTTTTAATGGACTTCATCTCAATCTCCTTTCATTGAGGCATATTTTGTTCTAATACAAGGATATCGTTTATACGGTGTATAAACCCGTTTGACTTTTAATTTTATACAAAATGAATATTTTTAAAAGAAGCCTTCTACAAAATGAAAAAAAAGGAATGTTTCTTTTAACATACGTGGTGACAACGACCTTTTCCGCCACCGTGAGTTTTATTTGGTCTTTGGCATCCTCAACAAGCTGTGATGTTTTTTTTAAACGAAATAAATAATTTATACTCTTTTATGTATTTTGGTATTGAAAATCGTTTTTATTATAGATTTGTTATGTCAATATATTTAATTGATTTATTTTGTTTGAAATGTGGAAATTTTTTCTTTCCATTATTTTTGTATTATGTCTTATGATTTTATAATGGAACTTGGACATTTGATGAGTGGTTATGTGATAAACCATATGACGGGTGGTGCAGTGAATACCAGGATGGGTGGTTACGTTATAACCTCCAATTAATTGGGTATGGAATTCAGCCATAAGGCTATTCCATTAAGTGATATGTGTGGAGGTCGACCGTATGGTTATTCCATTTAAGTATGTTTATGTCCCAAGATACCATTATATGTTATGTGTACTTTATATTGGTTTTATGGTAATCTTTTGGGTACAAAAGGGTAAGTAATGATCTTTTATTCAATGAAGAGTATTTTCTACTTCATAAAGGTGAAAAGTATTACTTTGATAAAGTATTCATGGTTTACTTGTTGTTTTGAAAAAATAATAGTTTTACTTCTTTGTGTATCCCTTACTGAGCTTTTAATGCTCACCCTATGTTTTTTTGAAATGTTTTTCCCAGGAATTAATGTGGAGTAGGGTCAAGGATGGGATCAAGGAAAAGTCAGGCTTTCTTAAACAAGGAACTACAAATGACTTTTTTAGTTCATGTTTTGAAAAAAAGGTAACTTTGTAGAAGTGCCTACTGTGTAATCTATTGAGATTTAATAGTTATTGTCTAATTCTCTAAAACTCTAAAACTTAAAAGATCCTCATTGGGAATTATTTATTTATTTCAATATTAAGTAATGATTATGGTCGGAGCCTTATAGTTGGTATCAGAGGTCAGTTATACAACTTTATGAGTTATATAATTGTTAAATTATAAATTAATTTATGGTATGATTGAAATGATATATCATTTAAAGATTACCATGTTGCTTCACCTATGATATTTCTGTCTCCAGAATGGTTTTCCGAAGAGGAAAGAAGGCATCCATGTTGGGATTACATCAGGAGGAAGACAAACTTCCAAATCAGCAACCTGAGATGGTCGAAATTGGAACTGAACAGTTTGTTGAAGTGATGGCACAGTTGACTCAGGCTATAAATGGTGGTGGTATCCATGCATGAGATCAGCCAGATCAACCACAGAGGAAAATGTCAGTGGTGGAACATTTCATGAGCAACATCCCCCATCATTCAGAGAATCATCTGACCCTGTGCTAACTGAAGGGTGGATTAATGAACTGGAGATATTTTTGATGTCATGGGGTGTTCAGAATATCAAAAGGTTAGTCTTACTGTTTACCATTTTGAAGGTGAAGCTGATTAGTGGTTGTTGATGGTGAAAAATATCAGGGATAGTGATGAGATTGATGATATTTTGGTGTTTTCTAAAAGTAAATAGGAGCATAAAAGTCACTTAAGGGTTATCTTGATAACTTTAAAAGAAAAGATACTGTATGGAAAATTCAGCAAGTGTGAGTTTTGGTTATAAAAAATTTCATTCCTGGGTCACATTGTTTCAAAAAATGGCATAAATGTTTATCGTTCTAAAACAAAAGTTGTTGAAAATTGTCCAAGACCCACAAATGTAATAGAGATCTGTAGTTTTCTTGGTTTGGAAGGTTACTACCGAAGTTTTGTTGAAAATATTTCATAGTTATCTAGTCCAATGACTAAGCTAACTCGGAAGGGTGTTAAGTTTATCTGGACAAATGATTGTGATGATTGTTTTTAGGAGTTGAAAAGAAGAATGGTGAATGCTCCAGTTTTGGCACATCCTTCCAGGAATGGTGAGTTTGTTATATATAGTGATTCTTTGTTGAAGGGACTTGGCTGTGTCCTTATGCAGAATGATCAGGTAATTACTTATTCTTCACGTCATTTGAAAAGTCATGAGGTTAATTACCCTACACATGACTCAGAATTAGCTGTTGTTGTTTTTTCTCTAAAAAGTTGGAGGCATCATTTGTATAGAGTAAAGTGTGAAATATATATTGATCAAAAAAGTTTAATGTATATATTCACTCAGAACTAATTGAACATGAGATAGAAGAGATGTCTATAATTAATCAAGGATTATGATTGTACAATTCATTACCATCCAGGAAAAGCAAATAAAGTGGATGATGCTTTGATTCTAAAAAGTAATTCTTCATTAACCATGCTACGTTTGGAACGAGATCCTTTTTTTTTGATTTGATGAACTTTGGAATAGAATTTGTTGGTGAAGGAAGTTCTTCTCTTTTGTTTTGGGTATCAGGTAGATCATCTCTATCAGATAGAGTTAAGAAAGCGCAGAAGAAAGACAGTGGGTTGTAGAAAAAGGTAGAGCTGGTTCAGAATGGTAAGTTGCCTGAATTTAATATTGATAATGATTATGTTTTGAGGTTTGGGAAGAGATTATGTGTGCCTGATGATTCACAGTTGATGAATGATTTGTTATGTGAGGCTCATATTTCCCCGCTTTTAGTTCATCCTGGTAGTACTATGATGTACAGAGATCTGTGGGAGTATTACTGTTGGGATGGAATGAAAAGAGATATTACTGATTTTACTATGAATTGTTTGACTTGTCAGCAGGTTAAATCAGAGCGGCAGTTACCGAAAGGGATGGTTCAACCTTTACCAGTTCCAGAGTAGAAATGGGAAAATATATCCATGGACTTTGTTGTGGGATTACCAAAGACAACTTGAGGTAATAATGAAATCTTGTTTATTGTTGATCTCTTGACTAAATCTTCTCATTTCCTTCCTATTCGAGATACATTCCCTCTAGATCAACTTTCTAGATTGTATCTTAAAGAGATAGTCAGGTTTCAGGGAGTTCCCCTATCCATTGTATCTGATCGTGATCCCAGATATACTTTTAACTTTGGTAAAGGCCTTCCGAAGTCGTTGGGAACTGAATTAAATTTTAGTACAGCTTTTTATCCTCAATCAGATGGTTAGTCAGAACGAACAATTCAGAATTTTAAGGATATTCTATGTGCTTGTTCGATGGATTATCAGGGAAGTTGGGACCAACATATTTCGTTGGTTGAATTTTCATATAATAACAGTTTTCATTCCAGTATACAGATAGCACCGTTTGAGGCATTATATGGGAAGCGATGTCGAACTCCAGCTTTTTGGGATGAAGTGGGTGAAAGGAAAAGGATGGGATCATAATTGGTAGAAAAGATGGAAGAAAATTTTCAGTTGATTCAGAAACACTTGAGAGTAGCTCAGAGAAGATAGATGAGTTATGCGGATAACCAGAGGAAGGATCTATCTTTCTAGGTAGGTGATCATGTTTTTCTCAAAGTTTCGCCATGGAAAAGTGTGATGTGATTCGGTAAGAAAGGAAAGTTGAGTCCAATGTTCGTTGGACCATATGAAATTATGGAGAAGGTTGGATCATTTTCTTACCTAGTGGATTTACCTCCAAGTTTATCTCAGGTACACAATGTTTTTCATGTTTCGATGTTGAGAAAGTATATGCCAGATACATCTCATGTTTTGAGCCCAGAGGCAGTTCAGTTGGAAGAGAATCTCTCCTATGAAGAACAACCAGTCCAAATTGTTGACCAAATAGAGCAAGTGTTTCGAAATAAGGTAATTCACCAGGTAAAGGTTTTGTGGATAAACCATATGGTTGAAGAGGCAACGTGGGAATCTGAAAATGCTATGAGGGATAAATACCCCCACTTATTTTGATAAGTGAATAAAATTGTGAGGACGCAATTCCCAAAAGGGGGGAAGGATTAAACATACTAGGTAAATAAAGAATAAAACATTTTCATATTTATTAATATTTGCGAATTAAATATTAATTTTACTTTAAAGGGGTTGCTATGTTCTATAGCGTACTCGATACGCAACAAAGATACTTTTTGAAATCTTGCATTGCACACTAGTAATAAAATAATATTATTTTAAATGGTAGTTAATACGTAGCCGTTGTATTGGCAGGAATGAATAGAAATAACTAAAATATGATTATATATGTTTGTTGAATGTTTTTACATTTATCCAATAAAGGATAAAGGCTTAAAATATGAAATGAATTCAACTTTAGGCATATATATACTCTAATATTCACTAAAGGTCCACTTATCGCCTATTGATGGAGAACCCTCTTTAAATATAGTTTTAGTCACTATTATACATTCTATTGGACCAAATAAAATTCTTCTTTAGAATCGGTACATCAAAATTTACTTTGTGTAAATTTTTTGTATTTTTCCGATAAAGTTCATTTTTAATGAATAGTGAAAAATGTTGTATTTTAATTCAAAACCTCTATTTAATATAATTTATTAATATGATTATATTATAGTTTTAATTGGTTTTAAAGTGAAATTAGAATATATTTTTACCATTTAATCCAATATTAGTCATTGAAATTAATTTCACTTTCAAATTGGATTTAAACAAGTGTCAATCATTTGATATATATTGTTTCATAAAAACACGCTATTTGTCTTGACATCGGGAATTAATTATTAAATTAATTAATTTAACTTATATGATTTAAATTTTTTAAAATAGACATAATTTTTGAATTCGTAATATCAAATATATCTTAGGGTGATGTTTTGGTATTTTTCTGAAAAACTTCAATTTTTGATGAATAGTGAAACCATTAAGTGGTACTTAAAAAACTGATTTTTTTTGTTTAAATGATAATTTACCACCTCGGTGTTCGGAATTTCAAAAATCTGACATACATGGTTGTCATTAAAAAGTAAAATGTGGTTCAATGGAATTAAAATAATTTTTGGTGAATAGTAACTTTTAAGTTTTTAATCACGATTAGAGGTAATTAGTGTAATTTAAGGTAAAAATAATGTTTTAACATTATGAAACGACCTTGAAACATTCATACCCTTATTGGATGTGTTATGGCCGACCAAGACAATCCATGGGTTTACATGGGGACCCCATGGAGCCACTTTGGTAGGAAAATGACATTAATAACTTTTTATTTAATGTTAAAATAAAAATGTCACAAACATGTGTTGTTTTACTAAAAAAAAATTAAATGGGGTTATACAAGTCATAAATTTGACTAAAAAAATTCCTTATAAAGCTAAAATGACTTCTTAAATCATGATATTTTATATAATTTTTAGACATTATATAAATTAAATTATTTATGACACCATGATGATGCAACCATTACCTCATTATTTAACGATTTAAATAAAATGAAAATATTATGTAAAATCTAGGACCTAAACTTGTCAAAAACCTATTGGATGGGTGGATTTAGAACACTTATCACCTTATCCTCTAAATATATAATTGTGGGACCTTTAAAAACAGAAACTCATTTTATAATAAAGTAACCTTTTATAACTTTCCAAGAGTGCCCCTCCTCTCCTCTTATAAAAGGACCCCAAATCTACCACCTTACCCACACCGCTCAAGCCTTTGTCTCGGACAACCCCTACCCATATTGTCTCTCCACATCCTTCTCTTAATCATAGAAACCTCACTTTGGGCAGAAGTCTTTCCAAGGAAGCCTTTGATCTCAAATCAAAAAGTGTTACCTGATTTAAAGGTAGTGTCTTCTCTTATGTTCTTATGTTTTATTTTGCTTCACCAGCCCCCTAAAATATTTATATTCTTTTATTTTGTAACAACTCCAGTATATTCGATATTATAGGATGTTTTTATGTGAATTATTCACGCTACACTTACACACACCTTCATCTATTGGTTAAAGAACATATTGTTTCTGTGGATGGCGAATTTCTGCCTCACGAAACGATGATTGTTCAATATTATTTTAACACCGTTCATAGTAGACATTAATATGTCACTCTATTTATATATGTTATATATTATGTTTATGTTTTCCTTATTCTTCTGTAATTTAATTTTATGGAATACCTTTATGGTTTCCATTATGGGTAAACGCGATAATTTCATTTTAGGAAGTGTGGACTACCGCCCCTCAAAGTGATTTGATTCGTTAATGCCATATGTGGGACGTATAAAGGATAGAGTTATTGTTATTATATATTATTTTATACTGGAATTATAATATACCCTTATATAATTATTATTTCACTCCATTAAATACGAAATAGAAATGAAAGTAGCGTTCATGCGTACGTACAGTTTACCGTTTCCATGAACGGTGCATTTCATTTCTTACCTATAAATGTTATGTACTATTATAAATACATGTATATTCTGGATATATATGATATATATGATATACAAATCATGAATATCATTCAGGATATAATGAACCTTTGACCACATAAACAACATGTAATTATAAGAAGTCCATTTTTGACTTAAGTACCAAATATCGACAAAACGAACATTATTAAATTAAATGACTACATAACGTTTATAACATGGAAATAAGTTATATAAAAGTAATAATAAACCTTAAAAAGGTTCTAATGAAAGTAGAAATTAACACTAGTTTATTATTCAGGAGATTAAAGATCAATCGAGTCACGTTGGACATGAGGTAAGGGAACTTCTTAACCCAATTTCCATTCTTTGGGTTAATCTCCTACTTTAAAATTATGGCATGATATTATTATGTCCTATCTTGTATTTATACTTTCTTTATGTGCACATATAGTGAATACACATAATAGATCTATTTTATTTTAAAAAATAATATTTGTAAGGTACTTCGTCTCAATCTCCTTTCATTGAGGCATATTTTGTTCTAATACAAGGCTATCTTTTATACAGTGTATAAAACCCTTTGACTTTTAATTTTATACAAAAGGAATATTTTTATACGAAGCATTTTACAAAACGACAAAATGGAATTTTTCTTTTATCGTACATGGTGACAACAACCTTTTCCCCCACCACAAGTATTATTTGGTCTCTGTCTTCCTCAACAAGTTGTGATGTTTTTTTTAAATGAAATAAACACCATATACTCTTTTATGTATTTTGGTATTGAAAATAGTTTTTATAATGGATTTTTTATGTCAATATATTTAAGTGATATATTTTGTTTGAAATTTTGAAATGTTATCATTCCATTATTTTTGTTTTATGTCTTATGATTCTATAATGGTACTTGGACATTTTACGCGTGGTTACGTGATAAACCATATGACGGGTGGTGTCGTGAATACCAGGACGGGTGGTTACATTATAACCTCCAATTCATTGGGTATGGATGTTAGCAAAATGGCTATTCCATTACGCGATATGTGTGGAAGTAGACCGTATGGTTATTCAATTTAAGTATGTTTATGTCCCAAGTTACCTTTATATGTCATGTGTACTTTATATGGGTTTTATGGTAATATTTTGGTTACAAAAGTGTAAGTAATGATATTTTATTAAATGAAGACTATTTTCTGTTTCATATAGGTGAAATGTATTACTTTGATAATGTATTAATGGTTTACTCATTGTTTTGAAAAACTAACAGTTTTCCTTCTTTGTGTATCCCTTACTGAGTTTTTTATGCTCACCCCAAGTTTTTTTTGAAATATTTTTCATAGGACTTAATGTGGAGTAGGGTCAAGGACGAGATCAAGGAAAAGTCATGCTTTCTTAAACATGGAACTTGAAATGACTTTTTTTAGTTCGTTTTTGAAAAAAATGATACTTTGTAGAAGTGTCTACTATGTAATATTTTGAGATGTAATAGTTATGGTCTAATTCACTAAAACTCTAAATCTGAAAAGATCCTCAATGGGAATTATTCATTTAATTCAATATTAAGTAATGATTAAGGTCGGGGCCTTATAGTCTTGGGTGGAAAGGAACTCTCCAATGAAGAACACTTCTTCCACTAAATGAAGAATGATCTTCAACCTGGGCAAGGGGAGAAGCGCCATCATTGAATAACGCCGACGACGTCATTTTCGACTTTATCATCTTTTTTTCCGATGTCAATGAATCGACGTCCACGTTTCCATGACATTGGAAACAATTAACGGACACGAGGTAGGGGTTCAAGATTTCAAATTTTTGTGTATTCCTTGTCTTCCATCGTGGTTTAGAATTTGAAGCTGCTTGATATCACCCTAACACGAAGGGTGCTGTCTGAAAAAACATGGCCTGACCCGTCCGCATTCTTTGTGGATTTTTACGCTCAACGTGGAAAGAGTCCAGGTTGGGCATTACTCATCATCAATGGTTGTGGATCGAAGGAGATGACCTGAGGAATGCAGACTTTTTCTGGAGCGATAATCAGGCCACTAGAACATGTCCGGTGACCCGCAGAAAGTTCACCGACGGTTGGTCCGACGATCATCACCGCATGGACGGCGATGGTGCAACCATGCCGCTGGAGGAGAAGTTTGCGATTGATGTACAATGGTGGTGTAGCGGCGGCCGGAGAAAGGCTGTCCGAGAAGGAAGCCGGCAGCCTGAGACGGCGGGACGCCATAGAAGGTGCGGCACAACCAGCCCCACACGCCGGACTGAAGGAGGGCAACGAACCCTGGCCGCAGCGGTGCAGCAGCTGCCGACTTGAGCCCGACCATGAAGTGGTCCAGCGACATGAGCTGCCAAGTTGCCGAAAGAGGTGCGGTGCAACAGACATCACATGAGGAGTCGGTCGGCCGATTGACCAGTCAGAAAAAGCGGGACCCTTCCCGGTCCCGCGTGACACACCGGTGCCACCCTGGTGTCAGTTCTACCCACCCGAACAGCTAAGCCATCTGGGAAGAAGGGTGTGTGGCCTCCCCTGGATGTGGCTTGGGCGGACCCCTGCAGTCCGCTGGGCCACCGAGCAGGACCTAGTGCGGGCCGGAATCAACGCGGGTCGGGCCGCCAGCTTGGGTTAGGCCGCCCCCACGGGATAGGCCACCCACACAAGCCAGGTCGGACCTGCAGGCCAGGTTGGACCCGTGGACAACTATGATGATTTAGTGGCTATATATGATCATCTTTATCTCTCTACATAATTTTTATACATGTGTGAGCTGAGTCAGTAACTTGTGTTTTCCACATGATTGAGATGGATTATAAGATAACTTAGGTATATGTATGGGCATATACCTAAATGGGGTTATATGTTGATTACATATTTTGTGGTTTACCCTTGTTTGATTTTGTGAGACCTTGAGGGTCTCGGAGTTCCTACTGAGTATCGTTATAGTCATCCCTGCACGGGCTATGGTCGTACCTCATTGTGTTGGATGCAGATGACAGACAGTGCTGACTAAGGCTGAGTAGTAGGACTGGACGATACCTGGAGGTGTACCTTAAGACGATTTGGTACATAGAGGATACTAACATGTGTGGAGTGCTGAAAAGGCCATTGGTACCAACCCTTCAAGTATGAACCCTGAAGGACAACCTAATAGATTCTTTTCTTTTTTTAGTTGTACTTGTTTTTCAGTTGTACTTGCACATTCAAGTTGGGCTTGTATTTCCAGCCCTTTTACTTGTCAACACTCTTTTGTATACAACTTTACAAAGCAAATACATTCATCATGTACTCTGTTGTGCGTGTGTTCTTAGTTTATAAATGCAATGCCTTCCCTGTTTTAGGGATTTATGCCTTTGGTGCTAGTCACCATCCCCCGACCACTAGAAGGAGGGATTGGGGTAGTCACGACACAGGCCCTGGGGGATGGGTCGTGACATAAATGCATGGATTCTTTATTTCCATGTTACAATGGTTATTTTCAAATAAAAAAATCCATAGTATTTTTGGAAATTTTATATTTCAAAGAAGTGGTTTCAAAATGGAATGTATATTTTCCCTAAGAATATTTTAATGAATTTAATGGTAGTTTTATTCATCAAAACAATGACCATTAATATCACTTATGATTTATTGGAGATATTATATTAGGATACCATAATTATTTATTATATGAATGGTTTATAATTGTTATATAATGATATTTATAAAACTGGTTTCTATTCCATGGGTTATATTGTGATGAAATGATTAAATGCGTGTGTAACCTAATTTTCTAACAAGTTAGGCTATTATTATAACAACCTTTTATTTTCATGGTTTCTAATGTGATAAATGTTATCTTACAATTCACACATATGTATTATTTTCATTATGTTATGGGTTGTACCTATATGTATCTGTAATGCATCGGGTAATGATGGATAACTCCTGAGGTAAATATGATATGCATGTAGCTAATTCCATGTTGAAAGTTTTTTATGTGGACCTAGTTTTCATGACCATAATATTAACCAGTGAAGATGATTTCATGTATATAAGATTAATTCTGGATATGGATTTCATGTCCATGAGATTATTTATGGACCTTGTTTTCATTTCCATATGATTATTTGTGAACCTAGTTTTATTATCCTAATAATTATGCATAGAACTGGATTTCATGTCATTAGGTTTATATATGGACTTGGTTTTTATGTGAAAAATATTATTCATGTAAATAGATATCATTTCTATAAGATTATGTTTGGGCCAGGTTCTATGTCAATATATTTATGTGAGGTCCAGAATTCAGGTCCTTAACTTGATGAGTGTACATGTTCCTATTTTTACATATTCACAATTTTATATGCTTTAATGTGTCACACAATCTCACATCTTGTGCTAATAATTATACTCTCATAACTCATGATTAGTTATTTATTTTAAAATTCATGTCTAATAAACACCCAATAATTATTCCATGACTTATTATTATCAACTATGATATATAGGGTATGAGTTCCAAATGTTATAATCATATTCTGATACCCCTCATTGTGATGTCCCTACCAAAGTTCCAATCACTAGTTCAACAAGACAATTGGTCACCTGAAATAAAGCGCACCTCCCAATATTCTAGAGGCTCTAGATTAGTAGAAAGGGTATGATATATCTATCATAGGGAGACTATACCTTCTATTATTAGAGTAATACACCAGTAAAAATAATAATTTTTATTTAATTAATATATAACCAGGAAGAATACCAATATCTCATGATAAACAAATAAAGAAATACTACATCAAAACTAAAGTGGAAAATATGCCATGAAAATATATGTGTCAAGTGTCTACAATGAATCCCAAAATCTAGACACTGACGATATACCAAGTGGGTCTCAGACAACATCTGGTTCCTTCATCCAAGATTCACCCAAATCATCCTCCAATCTTGTGGATTTTCCTTTAACCAATCTTGAAAACACAAAGTCTATTCGGGTACCAATCAGGAAAACCAATTATGGTGTGATTATAACTCAGCAGGCCATAACTAATGGTGTCTAAAAAATATCCTATAAAATAATAGCGTATATAGTTCTATAAAAAAATAATTAAAATGCATAAGTTACCAGTTATCACATTATCATTTAATCATTATTTAACGACATAACCCATAGGTTCTCATAGACACCCATACCTTAATACCTATTTCAGATCATTCTGGAGCTCAAATTATTCCAAGGTGATATATTATATCAATCTTACATTGTTACCATTATTTAATTTATACTTGAATGCCCGTGTTACCATTCACACATTAAATAATAGTAGAACCATGTTCCCTTCCATTAATTCACAATGAAGTGTCCATATTACAATTTATACCATATAAATTATAATTTCCATGTCACAATTCTTCAATTCACAATTAAATGACACTGTTACCATTCATATCATATACATTTGAATGACCATGTTACCATCATTTAATTCACAACTAAATCACTATGTTACTATTCACCACATAATTAATTCAAAAATTAATTATCCACATAAATACCATTAAAAATTCATATTTTAGTTAAATAAAAAATTCTATTAGTTGTATCAATAATTATATTATCACATTAAACCACTTAATTAAATCCACAATCATTTAAGTACGTCAAACCCAACAATTAATACATAAATTGAATAGTTTATAACCAAAACTCAAAATACCACAACTAATTATCATATTTATCAATATCAATATCATATAATTAATTCATCAATAAATTATCTCAAATAAACTATCTCTATATCACACTATTAATTCTGTAATCAATTATTTCCAAATCCATAATTCCTGAAATCCCCAATTGATATCTCCTTAATTATTTACTTAGAAAATTAATAAATTTAATCGTGAAAACTATTTCAAAATGTGTAATAGAAATTATAAAATTAAATTAAAATAATTAAAATAAATATTATGAGATTTTAATTATATAAAACCTACCTCAATTCATTGAAAAATTATCCCCCATTGGAAAACCCAATATATGAGCATCATAATAACATAGAAAAATATTTGGATCTAAAACTCTAAATACAGATTTAAAAAATCAGGATCTATTAAGTTTATATCTAGATAAAAAATAATAGATAAATACCCAAAAAGATAGATATATATCTAATCAAAATTAGAATAATAACCCTTTTCATGAGAAGGTAATGGAGGAATGGGGAATGGGAAACCAAGACAGATAGAATCCACTTATCGAGATGGGTGTAGATCTTCAATCTGGGCATCAAATCATGAATAATGGAGGCTAGGAATGCTTGGAATCAATTCAGGAGGCTCCAAAATCCTGAAATACCACCAAGGATCAAATGTGGATCAAATTAGTAGGAAAATGGGGGTTCATGAAATTAGAAAACTAATTTTTAGGGAACATTAATTCCCGGGCATGGTTTCCTGGGAAAGGGCACCCGATTTTTTTTAAATGTGTGCCTGAACTACGAACATTTTTCATAGGGGTGAAAGCTTACTGGTAAGAGGGTTCACTATTCGGAAAATTGTGTTCCATCCATGAAAATACCAGAATCCAGGGTATCACGGTTTTCTTAGATGGGGATGATGGTCTACACTAACCATGTACCAGCCATGCACAACCCTTTTTATATAATTTTTTTGAAAATTTAACCCAAACAGACCCCATGTTAAATCCCAAAGAAGATGTAGTCAACACTAAACAACATAGTACATATAAATTAGATCGAGAAAATTCTAGATAAAGGATTGGTTTTCAGAACCACCCCACCTTATAACAGCTTGTCTCTGAGATGCACTCTATAGCATCTCTAAGATTTTGATAAAAAAGATTGGACCATTGAGCCCTCAAATATTCTTCCATTTACCATGTTTCCTCTTCCACACACACATGTTTCCACTATAAATGAACTATCAACATGGTCTCTCCCTGCAACATATTCTCATTGTGATCCAACACACTTATTAGAAGCACTAATTAGGAACAATCTATCCCAAGATCACTATCCTAGACGTCAATCACCTGAGAAGGGTCGGGGAGATACCATCTTAGTTTTTACACATGGAAAACCTCATGCATACAACAATATTTTTGTGGAAGATCCAATCGATACACCACTGACCTGATTCTCTCGACAACCTCAAACTATCCAATGAACCTGAGCACCAACTTCCTATGTCTACATATCATACATCGAGTCATCCAAGGTGAAGCATGAAGGAATACATGATCACCCTCTATAGACTATAGTGTTCATTGAATTATATCATCATATTAATTCTGTCTACAATATGCAATTACAATTTTTTTAATTACATTCACATTATTTGATGTCTGGTACATGATACTCAACCCCAACAACTCTAACTTACCTTCCTCCATCCATCATAGTGTATATCTTCAGGGCCTACCATAAAGTTCCAGTTAGAGTTCCATCAGTATTATTGCCTTAAAAAATAGTTATTGGGAATATAAAGTAAATCCACGAGCTTCTCCAAAGATCAAACAAACTCCAAAACACACACTCACATCATATCATCAAGAACCTATATAATATGATCCCATTTACCATATATCAATTGGTGTAAAAATGTACTCAAAAAACATGTGTAAAATGTTCCTTCTCTAAGCCATGTTGTAAGCGTAAATTAAAACACGAGTCATGCTATGAAATTATAGTCTGTGTAACCCCATGAAAATGGACTCTCTACCGAACATACAAATATCCAATTTGATCCACTAATAAATCCATTTTAAAAGCACATCATGTGCTACATTCTTCTTCTTTTTCTACAATAACCCACATTGTGTTATTCTTCTGAGACATACTCAGGAGACCAACTAGAATATTCACCATCACGTCATCACACATCCAATTTAGAATGGAAAACTAATTTTGTAACCCTCAAGGTTATTTATTCTCCACTTTCATCAGCAGACATGTTTACCATCGTGTCATAAGCCCCAATATCTCCTTTTTCATACCCATTGACCCACACTATCATCATAGGTCATGATATAGTTTGGTCACACTATGATGTACCACCAACTTTGAGGCATGAAACTCATGAATTATCTGTAACACCCCAAGATTCCACGGTATTCTTCCCTTTGAATAATATAGTAGTGTGTGTTGTACGTACCTTCGAGTACTAACACACACCACAACCAATCAAACTAGCCGTTATGAATAGTAATACCCACTTTTTAAATTTTTATAAATTTTATATTTCGAAATTGACTACATTTTTGGATTCATAATATTGAAATTATCCTAGGGTGGATTTTTGATATTTTTTTTGAAAACATTCAATTTTTGTAGAATAGGGAAAAACAATGAGTAATAGTTTAAAACCAATTTTTAAAAATAATTGTTTATTTTATTTAAATTTATTTTAGGTCAAAATAGATACATAATACCTATATAAGTTTTGTGTAATTAATTGTAGTCAGTTTATAATAATTTTAGATATATATTTATTTTATTGAACTTTTCACCGTCTTTTACCCATCTACTATGAGAATTTTCAAATTCACTTAAAACATAATTTTACCGATTATGTGAGTGGACTTTCAAAAATCTGAGAGACACAGTTAATATAAATGTGTAAACTGTGATTCAATGAGATGAAAATAATTTTTGGCGGATAGTGACTTTTTACTTTTATTAACCACGGTTAAAATTAAATAGGGTTATTAAGGATAAAAATGATATTATTATTACCCTAACACTTGTCCTAATTCTATTTTCTAAATATAATTCGACCAAAAAAACCATAGGAATAAAATATGAACCTTTTTGGTTCACATGGATTAGATTAGGACATTTATTATTATTTAATTCAAAAAAGAGTTAAAAGTGATAAAATCAAAGTATAATAAATAAAACATTTATAATATAGCGTTATACAGAAGATAAAATCGATTATAAATATTCATTAGAAATATAAAACAATTTCCTACATTTTGGTTTTTTATTTATAATTTTTATACTTAAAGAAGTTAATTTATTTATGAAACAATGGTGATGTAATAATTTCCTAATTAATGAAATATTAAAATAATTGATATTATAAATATCTAAATAAATTTAATTTGAGATATTTTACGAATTAAACTAATTTTATAGGTTAATATGACATATTAGGGTTGGTTAGATTAATTGTTGACGAAGTAATAATGCTTTTATGAATTTAGAAAAAACAAAATACCAAATAGTGTCAAAATTGACATAAACATGTTTTTAAAACAAATAGTATATTATTAAATGATATTATATTCTTAAAAATATAAGGTTTGAAAAAATGACTTATATAATGATATTTTTATCATTAATGGACCACTTTTGGGTCTCTTGGAAGTATATAGTATGTTTTTTTAAATATATAATATAAAAATATAAAGAGGCATGGTAAATGTCAAACTAATTAACTAAGAGTTAAAAATAAAAGATAAGGTTTATATAGTTACCCAAACCTATCTATAACCTATGGTTTGAGTGGTTTTCGACCTATCCCCACATTAAAATTTAAATAATCCACTTTTAATCCATTAGAAATCGAATATTATTTTATTATGAAATAATATTTCTAGCTTTTCCAACGGTGCCCCTCACCCCTCTTATAAAAGGGCACTCCCCCTTATCTCAAATTCATACATTCAAATAATTTTTGTTCGGCCAACCTCTGCCCAAATACCTTTTCAATAGTCCTCCCTTCATCCTAGAGGAATTAATTTAGTCAAAAATCCAACTTATGGAGCCATTTTGATCAAATCAAAATGAAGAACTTGAAGAAGAGGTAATGTTTTCAACACCCTCTTTCATGTTCCTTTCTTCTTACACTTCTTCTTTCTTTGTTATTTCCATTCTAAAATAATAAATCCAGTATCTTCTATATACTATGATGTTATTAAAAATATGGTACAACCATATTCATTATTCTATCCATCCACTGAATGACATGTCACCATACGTGCCTACGTACAACTTACCGTCTCCACGTCGTGGTGTAATTTTTATTCAAAACATTATTATTTAGATGGGTATGATAATGATTTTTAAACAAAATAAATAATAAATATAACATCATAATAATTTTTTATATATGATACACCATCCAATTATATATTATTTTATTATCAAAACAATGATATTGTCACTCGTGCGTACGTACGGACTACCGTCTCCACAAACATGATGGGATTCATTCCCCATCATATCCATTCAAGTATAATTCTAATTTGATGATTAAATATAATGTTTAAGTAGTTGATATAATTCTAGATATGAATAATATACAACATATAGATAAAAAATATGTCTTATGTAACAAAACATATAAAATAAAACGAGTAAGTTAACACCCAAAACGACGACAATTCTAAGATATTATTAACAAAGCAATGTTAAAAGATCATATATGATATCATATTAATATATATGATTCTTGTATAATTTAATGACAATTATTTCACCATTATACAGGAGGATAACCTACCCTCAACTAAGGAAAAGTAAACGGTAAGGGTTTATCTCACAATCTCTTCATTATCCATGGTTGTTTATACGTAATTATCTACTAGGACCTCTTTATCATCAACATCCATGTTTCTTAAAAATGTATTTCAAATCACTCATAAAATTTTATAGACTATGAGTTAAAGTCATTTATACCCTTTTTTGAATTTTTAAAATAATTTTATAATGGAATCTTTCAATCATTTTCCAAACAAGGTCCCTATTAACCATTTCGACAGAATTAATGTAAGAATGTCTTTTTTTTTAACTTATATGGCTTGTGCAGCTATTTTCCGCCATTATAAAATCATTGAAGCTTCCCTTACATGATTATAATAATATTTTAAAAGTAAATGTTTTATTTTATAATTATGTGACTTTTAAATTATTTAAAAAATAGAAATTTCTCTAAAATAAGTTTTGATTTCATATATGTTAACATCCTTTGATGGATTTTAAGATTAATTTAAGTTGATTTATTATGATACAAAACATTCATATTGTATTGAAGGTATTGGGATATGTTTGACTATGGATGTGTTATTTTTATATCATTCATGGTTTATGGAGAAAGTATTGACATTTCATAAGATAGTTTTAATATGAATGTTTATGTTATGTTTAAACCTATTCACATAAGGAATGTATTGGACTTAATAAGTGACGAGTGGAGCCCGCTATAGCTCCTAAATGCATCTGTAGGTCTCATGAGACAAACTAATGTCTTGGCACAAGGCCTTGCAAAATATTATTTGTATTCGTGGCACAAGGCCATGACTATGTGGTTATTATAGTCTAGAATTATGAATTCCATCATTATGAAAATGGTTATTTATATTGCATGTGATTATTCTACTAGTAGAATATCCATGTGAATAAATAAATGTAATTATTTCATTTTATTTCTGCCATATTATGCTGAAGTTCAAGTTTAAAAGGCTTTTGTTTTAGTTATGAAATGCCTTTAATGTTTATTATTATTTATGAAAGTTTCTGCTATATTTCTATCCTTACTGGGCATCTGAGCTCACCCCTTCCAATGTTTTATTTTTCCTAGGATGTGAAGAAGTAATTTATAAATGACATGTAGGGATAGTATGAGGGTAAATGAGTGTGGACTATGGAGACTATGTTTTTGTAGTTTTCATTTTATGATGTAATGTAAGACTTATGAATGTATCTATGGATTTTAAGGCAACAAATCTAATTGGTCTTTCGAGACTTGATCTTTTGTGATCATGCCAATGTTTTGTAAAAATGCACTGACTCTATATAACTGGGGTCGGGGAATTACTGTTGTTATCAAAAAAGTTTAGTCTAAACCTTGGAAAAAAGATTTAGAAAAACTCTAATTAGATCACAAAGACCTAAGATGGACTTTCGAGATTATTATAGAAGAACTTCCTAGATTTTTTGTATTGTAGAGATTTTGTGAGTTTTCTGAGAAATACATCTCTGTCTGGATACGACTAGGTAGAGGCGGCTCTGGAACAGATGTACCTATGGGTAAAACCCAAAAACACCACTTTCAGCTAGACCCAAACAGGAACTGGTGCACTACAACGGGCCTTACTGCACTCTTGGTTACGAAACACTTGAGGGATATGCTTAGGATAATTACCATTTTCTTCGTAAACCATTATGAAGTATTTATGAGTATATACTTCCTCAAAGAAAACATTTTTTATGATTATATATTATATCCATAAACTATTCAATTTATGTTAAGTGTTTTACAAGTTTGGAATTATGTATTTCAATTCATAAAATAATCTAGATTATGCCATTGTTTAAAAATGGTTCCTAGTGGAAGGAATGGAAACCATATCAATTTACGCACTCCATGTAAGTATTTCCCTCTTACTCAAGATAATAATAGTGGAGCTGGTGATACAACTGGTGCTGATCAGTTTATCACCATATTGGGACAACTCACTCAGGTTATGAATAATAACCTTACCCGTATGGAGAACCCTGATCCGCAGCATGGAGGATCAATGTTAGATCGTTTCATGAGGAAAAAACCACCAACATTCAATGTGATTAAAAATCCATTAGTAGCTAAGTAATGGATAATATCCATTGAGAAAATATTCCATTCATTGGGGAGTATTGAAAGGGAAAAAGTTATCATGGTAGTCTGCCACCTCACTAGATATGTTGATCAATGGTAGTCATTGATTCAAAACATGAAGGAAGATGATAAAGTATCAAATATGGAATTTAGGGAGTTTAAATATATTATCTTAGAAAAATACTTTCCTCGTGACCATCGAGCAGATATGGAAAAGAAATTTCAGAGTCTCAGACAAAAGGAGGATGAAATTTTTTCAAAGTATGAGTCTAACTTTACAAGGTTAGCCAGGAATGCTGCAGATTATATACGTTACCCATGAAGTAATATTGATCATTTCATTTATAGGTTAAAACCATTTATCCATTGAGAATTAGTCTGAAAATCCATCTCATCAAACGAATACATTGTCTCATGTGCTATAATGACAAAAAAGGAGTACTCTAAATCTTATAACAATAAAGTAATGCAAGATAAGAATAGAACGGTGGAGCAAGAGACAGATAAAGGGAAAAAGGGGAAGAAGGATTTTCCATTATGGGATAATTGTGGGAAGAAACACCCCAGTACATTCCTAAAAATAATGGGAGTTTGTTACAAATGTGAAGAAAAAGGTCACCAGGCTTGTGATTACAAGGGAAAAAAGAGGCTGTTAATGTTGAATGATACAATTGTAGAGAAATGGGGAATTATGAAAATTAATTCCCTTATCGCCAGGGAAACATACCTCAGAAAAGTCCAATGTATCAAGGCCAATATTATGATTTTACTACATTTGAAGTGGAATAATTAATGTATTTGTTTTTTTGGACTCAAGGATTATATTCTGGTTATAAGAATAATGTGATATATATAAGGATTGTACTGTAGTACTTTTTGTTTTCATTAAGGTTTTAACATGACTAAGGTAATTATATTTTCAGTATGTTACAATGAGATAAACTTTACTTTGTCTGGGGAATCTGATGTGAGAATTGATTTTGGAAATTATGTACCTTTTACAAAGAGTTAGGACAGAGGTAATTTGGATAACTATAATGTTCGGATTGGATTAAGTTGAACTTTGGATAGTATTGTTTAATGTTAAAACAATTCATACAATTAATTTTTGGAATATTATGGTACTATAGTGTTAGGAAAAGGAAAACTTGCAGGTCGAGCGATAACCTATAACGTCCGACAAAGCTGCAGGAATCGAACCCATAACCATAGTGCGACAAGCCTTTATTTACTACCACTAGTCTGCAGGAATTCCCTGTTATTTCAAAATATTTTTCTTCATTTTAATGGTATGTGTTAATATTTGGACCCTTATACGATTAGGTTAAATATAATATTTTTTATTTCTATTATCTTTTGGAGTGAAAGATTATTTTGTGGTAGAAATTAGTTGAAGGATGAAACTCTTCTTGTCGAGTATATATATATATAAATATATATATATTTCTCTTATTCTATGAATAAATTAATTCTTAAACATTAAGGAAGGGACATTAAAACCAAAAACGTGTTATCCTAATACCTTATGTTTTTTTGAACTGATGATATTTTAAATCATCATAGATTGATGGCTTTAAGGCGCTTAATTTTACACTTGTTTGTGATTGATGACCTCAATCACTCCCAATACATATTTACTTTTTCCCTCTAATTATATGTCTATAATTCTAACCAATGTTCTGTTATTCGAAACCCTAATTTTGTGGTGACATTCTCATTTCCCTTTCCCACTTATTAAAACTAAATTTTATTAACCCTATTTTCGATATGGGTTTTCCAAAAAGGTATTTTCTATTTTCAACATTATATTTTTAAAAAACAATTTCAAATTGCGAGGATTCAATTTATTTAAGGAAGGGAGAATGTAACACCCCGAGCTTCCACATTGAACTTCTCTTTGAATAAAACAGTAGCATGTGTTGTACACAACTTCAAGTTCTAACACACACCACAACCAATCAAACTAGCTGTTATAAATAGTAATACACACATTTCAAAATTTTATTAATTTTACATTTTGAATTGGACTTCATTTTTGGATTCAGAATATCGAAATTAGCCTAGGGTGATTTTTTTGTATTTTTCTGAAAACATTCAATTTTTGATTAATAGTGAAAAACACTCAGTTATAGTTTAAAAACAAATTTTTATTTAAATAATTTTTTTTTTATTAAAATTTATTTTAGCTCAAAATTGATACATAATACCTATATAATTTCAATATAATTTATTGGTGTCAGTTTATAAAAATTTTAGATATATAAAAATTTTATTGAACTTTTCACCGTCTTTTACCCATCTCCTATGAGAATTTAAAAATACACATAAAACATATTTTTACCGCTTCAGTGAGAGGAATTTAGAAAATCCAAGAGAAATGGTTAATATCAAGGAGTAAAATTTTGTTCAATGAGTTGAATATAATTTTTGTTGAATTGTAACATTTTACTTTTATTTACCACAGTTTAAAGTAAATAAGGTAATTAAGGGTAAAATGATATTATTATTACCCTAACACATGTAATAATTTTATTGGATAAGTATAATTCGACCAAAAACAACCTTAGGAATAAAATATGAACCTATTTTGTCCACATAGATTAGATTAGTACATTTATTATTATTTAAATCAAAGAAGAGTTAAAAGAGTTAAAATCAATGTTTAATAACTAAAACATTTTTAATGTAGGGTTATACATAATATAAATTCGATTATAAATATTAATTAGAAATATAAAGGATTTACTACATAATGGTATTTTATTTATAATTTTTAGACATTATATAATTTAATTTATTTATGAAACAATGGTGATGCAATAATTACCTAATTAATGAAATATTAAAATAATTGATATTATAAATATCCAAATAAATGTAATTTGAGACTTCTTATGAATTACAATGATTTTCTAGATTAATATGACATATTATGGTTGGTTAGATGATTTTTTTTCAAAGTAATAATGCTGTTAGAAATTTATCAGAAACAAAATACCAAATACTGTCAAAATTGACATAAAAGAGTTTTTAAAAAAAAATTATTAATTGATATTCTATTCCAAAAAATCTATGGATCATCCAAAGAACTTATATAATGATAGGTGTATCACTAATTGACCACTTGTGGGTATCTTGGAAGTATATAGTATGTTTATTAAATATATAATATAAAAATATAAAGAGACGTGGTAAATGTCAAACTAATTAACTAAGAGTTAGAAATAAGCGATAAGGTTAATATATTGACCCAAACCAATATAAAACCTATTGTTTTAGTGGTTTTCAACCTATACGCACCTTAAACATTAAATAATCCACTTTTGAGCCATTAGAAACCGAATTTGAATTTATTATAATATAATATTTCTAGCTTTTCCAAAGGTACCCCTCACCCTCTTATAAAAGGGAACTCTCCCTTCTCTCAAAATCATACCTTCAAAGCCTTTTGGTTCGGCCAAAATCTTCCCAAATACCCTCTCAACAGTCCTCCCTTAATCGTAGTGGTATTCCTTTATTCATAAATCCAACTTAGGGAGCCCTTTTGATCAAATCAAAAAGAAGAACCCGAAGAAGAGGTAATGTTTTTACCACCCTCTTTCAAGTTCCTTTATTCTTCCACTTATTCTTTATTTTTTATTTCCTTTATAAAATAATAACTCTAGTATATTCTATATATTGTCATGTTATTATAAATATGGTAAAACCATATTCAGTTTTCTATCCATCCTTTGAATGGCATGTCACCAAACGTGCGTACATACTACTTACCGTCTCCACGTCGTGGTGTAATTGCTATTCAAAACATTATTATTTGGATGGGTATGGAAATGATGTGTAATTGAAGTAAATAATAAATATTAAATTATAATGATTTTATATATATGATGTACCATCCAATTATATATTATTTTATTATCAAAATAATGATATTGTCGCTCGTGCATACGTACAGACTATCGTCTCCAAGAACTTGATGAGATTCATTCCCCATCGTATCCAGTCAAGAATAATTAACATTTGATGATTAAAAATAATTTTTAAGGAGTTTATATCAATCTGGATATGAATAAGATACAAAATATCCATAAAAAACACAACTTATGTAAAAAAACATATAAAATAAAATGAGTAAGTTAACACCTGAAACGACGACAATACTAAGATATTATTAACAAAGAAATGTTAAAAGATCATATATGATATCATATTAATGTATATGATTCTTGTATAATTTAATAAAACTTATTTCACCATTATATAGGAGGTTAACCTACCATAGGCCCTGTAAAAGTACAAGGTGAGGGTTTATCTCACAATCTCTTCATTATCTGAGGTTGTTTATACGTAATTATCTACTGGGACCTCTTTATCATCCACATCCTTGTTTCGTAAAATTGTATTTCAAATCATTATTATTATTTTATATACTATGGGTTAAATTAATTTATACCCTTGTTTTAATTTTTATAAGATGTATATAAATAAATCTTTCCATTGTTTTCCAAACAAGGTGCTTTCAACCTTTTTGACAGAATTAATGTAAGAATGTATTTTTTTACTTATATGTCATGTGCAGCTATTTTCCACCATTATAAAATCATCAAAGCTTCTCTTACAAGCTTATAAGAATATTTACAAATTAAATGTTTTATTTTATAATTATGTGAATTTTAAATGATTTCAAAAAAAGAGATATTTCTCTCAAAGAAGTTTTGATTTCATATATGTCAACATACTTTGATGGATTTTAAGCTTATTTGAATTTGATTTATTATGATACAAAAAATTAATATTGTATTGAAGGTATTGTGATATGTTTTATTGTGGATTATTTATTTTTATACCATTCATGGTTAATGGACAATGTATTTACATTTCGTATGCTAGTTTTAATATGAATTTTTTTGTTATGTTTAAACCTGTTCATATAGAGAATGCATTGGACATAATAAGTAACGGGTGGAGCCTACTATAGCTCCTCGATGCATCGGTAGGTCTCATGAGACAAACTAGTGTTTTGGCATAAGTCCTTGAAAAAATCTTATTTGTAGTCTTCTAACAATTCCTTGACTATGTGGTTATGATAGTCTGGAATTATGCATTCCATCATTATGAAAGTGGTTATTGATATTTCATGTGATTATTTGACTACTAGAATATCCTTGTGAATTAGTAAATGGAATTATTTCGTTTTATTTCTTCCATATTATTCTGATGTTCAAGTTTTAGAAGATTTTTTTAGTTATACATTGCCTTTAATGTTTATTCTTATTTATGAATGTTTCTGCTCTATTGTTATCTTTATTGTGCTTCTGAGCTCACCCCTTTCTATGTTTTATTTTTCCCTGGATGTGAAGAAGTAATTTATTAATGACCTACAAAGATAGTATGAGGGGATATGAGTGTGGACTATGGAGACTATGTTGTTGTACTTTTCATTTAATGATGTGATGTAAGACTGATGAATGTATATAGTGATTATAAGGATACTAAACTAATCGATCTTTCGAGACTTGATCTTTTGTGATCATGCCAATGTTTTGTAATATTTCACTGACTCTGGGTAATTGGGGTCGGGGAATTACATTATCTCCTCCCACATTCTCACAGGAAAAAAAATATGATTCTTATCATAGAAGATCTCATATGCATCTATTCTACAATTTCAAGGTGTCTCCCCACCATGAAGGCTTACTATCAATATCAAACATTCCAAATCCTCATACTATTTTTTTGATCCATCTCCATAGTATAGTATCCATTGAAACTGACAGTATAGTCATTTGTTCCTAATTATCTTGAACCACCAAATTTATGTTATATAGTAATGTTATCATATTCCACTCAGTACAAGAATTTTTAACAGCTTATGTCTATGTTTTCCTTTTCAATGAATCAATAACAATGTTCCCTTTTCTGGGTGTATATGCTAGCTCAAAATTGAATGAGTTCATATAAACAACCCATACGTGATTCTGAATATTCTTGTGTCGTAGTGAAAAGATGTACATAATGGTTTATTTATTAGTATACAATGTAAAACTTTTCCCCAAGATATAGTACATTAAAAACCTTAAGAAATAAACCATTGCATACAACATTACATTGTGCATAGGGTAGTTCTTCTATGGTCCTTATCCTGATTGATGTTTCATTCCTTGGGATATGGGCTTGAAGCATCCCCTGGGAAAAGTCCTCAACTACCATTAACCATAAGCTATAAATCAATCTCCTAACATCAACCCATATCCATGTTCAATCCCATATGATTCATAATACACCATGTACTCCTCATCTAGATCATGTAAGATCAATATTGGAGCCATTGTTAAATGCTTCATCAAATTTTGAAAATTATCATCTAAATACTCCAACCATTACAGCAGTATCAATATTTTTGTCAATCCCAAAAATACTTTTTTTAATAGGAGAAGTCATGTATAAATCTTATATAGTATCTAGCTAATCCAAATGAGGTTTGGATATCAAAAACATTCACAGGTGGATCCCAAGAGACCACTATCTGAACCTTCTCTAGATCATTGGCACACCTTCCTTTAAGATGTTGTGATCCAATATGTTCTTATGATCGATCCAAAACTATCACTTAGATATCTTTGCATTCAACATATTATTTTTAGGTTACATAGGATTATGTATATATATTTTTCATGATCATCATGATTCCTATAGTACAATAAGAGTTAATCATCAAACACCACCAAAAACTTCTCCAGTTATAAATAATATTTTTTTTCATCAAGGGTGTAAACAATGCTGGTGCATTTTTAAAACCAAATGGAATTATGATTAACCCATAAAGTCCATACCTACTTCAAAAAATATTCCATAGTATATCATAAGTCCAAAATCTTGGTTGATGATACCCTATTCTATATTCGATCTTTGAGAACACATAATCCCCTCTAAACTAATCAAATAGATTCTTGATAAGTGGAATAGGATACAAGTTCTTCACTATAATATGGTTCAACTTTTGTTAATCAACACATAAATTATATCTACAATCAGTCTTCTTTGAAAAAAAAACACATCTAAACCCCAAGGAGACGTATATGAAAAGATAAATTC